>OX438893.1:122500-2621763 GCA_949316265.1 Diarsia mendica
GCGGGGCGGGGCGGGACGATAGTTACCGTGACGAAGGTGAACTGGTTGTGAGACAGGTCGAGCTTCTCCAACAGAGGCATGGAGTCGCGCCAGTCGCGACAGATCAGACTGGTATTGGTTTTCTTCAGGATGAGCTGGGTCAACTTGTTTAATTTTTCCAATGGTGACACTCCTGTAAATACAAAATAGTAGATTGTATCATAAGGGAGCAAAATAATATTTTTACGGCGAGGGCGCTTTTTTGAATCCCGAACGTAGTGAGGGATTCTTTAGTAGAATCCTGAACGTAGCGAGGGATTCAAAGTACGTCGCCCGAGCCCAAAATATATTTTGCACCCGGGTGATACACTCGACTTTTCATCACCCTCTATGAGAAAATAAAAGGCGTCTCATATTTTATTGTAATACTAGCTGACCCGCGCAACTTCGTCTGCGTCACATAAATATAGCTATAACCTTTCTCGATATATCGACTATCCGACATAAATTAAGCTAAATCGTAACAAACAAAAAATCTTATCTTTCCTCTTTATTTATTAAAATATGTAGTTTAGATGGTTTAGATTAGCTTAGATTATATTAAAGTTTGAATTACTATAGGTATCTCTTATAGTTAAAAATATACTATAACACTCTGTACTTGTAAACATAATGATGCAGTAAATATTTTGAATTTGAATCCCCCGTACCTACATTGAGATTGCGACGCGCGAACTATTTTGCCGCGCGGATATTTTTACATTGCGATATCTTCTAAGATATTTGTTTAAACTATATAGAGTAAAGCGCACAAATATTCTATGTTAAATTTCCGTTCTAACAAACATATTTATTTAGATATAGATTAATACCATATGGGTTTAATAAGTTTCGCAAAAAATAATTATTTTTAACCTAACAGTTTAACAGTAAAAAAAGGTTACAGTAAGTCAATCTTAAAAGATAGATTTAAGCTGTCGCGGACTTTTTTTTAGGACTTTTAAAGAGGAACAATTCCTTCATACATGATTTTTGCGTAACTTAAACCCTTTTCGCAGCGCACGCAGCGGAAGCTCTCAAAAAGGAAATACCTTATCCCGTTTTTGTAACATTTTTCATTTATGCTCCGCTCCTATTAGCCACAGCGTGATGTTATATAGCCTAAAGCCTTCCTCGATAAATGGACTATCCATCACAAAAAGAATTTTTCAATTTCAACCAGTAGTTCCTGAGTTTACCGCGTTCAAACAAACAAACAAACAATCAAACAAACAAACAAACAAACAAACTCTTCAGCTTTATAATATTAGTATAGATTATTATTTAATAAAAATAGAGTGACGACACGTTTAAATCCATCAGACATATTAATTACGAATATGTGTCCAGTTTTACGTTACACAACACACAAGACAACACGTTACTAAACAACCTTCTACTCCATATTAAGAAATAATTGTCGTATGCCTTTAAATATTTCTCCCGGGATTTCGTAGGGATTAAGTTTTGTATGACGTTATTAGCTTCTGTTTTTATTGTTTCAGGAGTTAATGCACTATCACTTTCAGAACTCGACGTAGAGCACATTTTTTTGCACAAAATACAATAAAGTCCGTACCGATTATTAGAACAGGGAAGTAAATCGCGCGCTTTTGTTTTTTTTTTTTAATTAAGTTACCGCGTCTCCTCGCACCGTACAGCCAACACAATACAATTTGCGTTCGATTTCAATGAACGATTCATGTTCTAAATTCAAATCTCATTACTGCCCGCTAAAAAGTCTAATGGAGAAATAGTACATTGTTCACCGAGAGAAGAAAGTGACCGATTACCGTCGAGGGTGTCGTATAAAGCCCGAAGCCGTAGGCAAGGGCTTTAAAACACCCGAGATCGGAAATCGCACTTTCTCTCGAGTGATACATAGTGCTTTATACTACACCTACGAAGAAAATAAAAAACTAAATTAAAATTCTAATTCTAATTCAAAATGGGGCCAATGGCGTCTGCAATTGTCACATGTTCTTTTTTCAAATTGTAATCTGAGCGGGAGAGAAAAGTGTATGAAAATCCATTCTCTCCCGCTCAGATGCGTTTTCTCCCCGCATATTTGTTCGATATGCAATGACGTACTTTCTACCGTAAATTTGATAAAGTATCAAGGTACTTTCCAAGCAGGTGTAGTATAAAGAGCTACTTTGCTCGCACTTAAAGAGGAACAAAACGACACTTTTCGAATTGAAGGGATGAAAAAATAGTACATTGTTACCTTAGGGGTGAAAGGAACTTATTTAGTCCCCGAGACGGGGTTTGGCGCCTGAGCGCAGCGAGGGCGCTAATAGTTCGAGGGACTAAATAAGTCTTTAACCCGAGGTAAACACTGTGCTTTTCATTACGAATACAAGGAAAGTTGATGGGAATAGGCTTGCGCCCAATTACCTAAATCGAAAGAAAGAAAAAACAAATTGACAAAAGAAATTAAAAAGTAAACTTAAGAGAAACACTTAAAATCGGTTAAATCTAATCTGTGGATGGCAATAGGCTTGCTTCTAATTACATCGGTTGATGGCAATAGTCTTGCTCCTAATTACATCGGTTGGGGGCAATACATCAATTAATTGATGGCAATAGGCTTGCTCCTAATTACATTGGTTGATGGCAATAGGCTTGCTCCCAATAACCCAAACCGGTGGATAGCAATAGGCTTGCTCCTAATGAAATCGGTTGATGGCAATAGGCTTGCTCCTAATTAGATTGGTTGATGGCAATAGGCGCGCTCCTAATTACATCGGTTAATGGCAATAGGCTTGCTCCTAATGAAATCGGTTGATGGCAATAGGCTTGCTCCTAATTAAATTGGTTGATGGCAATAGGCTTGCTCCCAATTACCTAAATCGGTGGATGGCAATAGGCTTGCTCCTAATTAGATTGGTTGATGCCTATAGGCTTGCTCCTAATTACATTTATTGATGGCAATAGGCTAGCACCTAATCACATAAAATAATTGGACAGCTGTCAGTAGAAAGCGATTCTCCCTAGGGCTGAAAAGTAGTACTTTCAACCCGCTCCGCAGGCATGTCATGACCTACTTTCAGAGTATGAGTAATGAAAAAACATAAAATGCACCCCGCCTACTTCCAAGTTTTGTTTAATTAAAATGTGCTTATTTTTTGCTTTTTAGTTTTTTCAGGCGGGTTTCTAGTTTTTTAACTACTTTTTTTTTATTTTCAACTTTTCGTTCTTTTGTGTTTGTTCATTCGTCATAGTACGAGAGCACTACCTATTCTTTGACATTCTTTGATTTTCTCGTGCGTATAATAATAATCAACATGGGAACTATTATTTTGATACAATTTAACGCCTATAAACGTAATAAGTCTATTTTCAATGATTGTCGTTGTACTCAATTGTCGATCTTCACCTTCAAATATCTCGGTAACGTGACACTTTGGGTACCATGTTACTGGCCTTTTTTTGTTCGGCCATATGTCCTCTAGCCAGGGTTGGTATGCTTAAAACAAGTTGTTTAAAACATGTGTTTTAAACAGTGTTTAAAACAGTTTCAAATAAAACATCGTTTTTTATTAGGTGTTTGGAAACATTGTTTAAAACATGTTTTAAACAATGTTTAAAACGTTATAAAAAAAAAACAGGGTTTAAAACAAATTTTAATTGCAAAAATAAATGAATAAGTACTAGTTATTTTTTCCTTATTTTTTTATTTATTCAACTTAAATCATTTTTTTTAAATTTAAAGTGGCTTTTTAACTTGGCATTCAAACATGTACACTTTTTAACCGACTTCCCAAAAAGGAGGAGGTTCTCAATTCGATCGGTATATTTTTTTTTATGTATGTACACCGATTACGCTGCGATTTATGATCCGATTTACGTGATTCTTTTTTAGTTTGATGCGGAATGGTTGCCATTTGGTCCCATAAAAATTTAGTATAGTTTGGCCCAGTACTTTTCATTTTATGAAGATTTTTCTTAATTTCTGAACATTTTTCGTTTATGTGTGTTCGCGAGTAACTTCGTCGTTTATGAACCAATTTTGATGATTCTTTTTTTATTGTGAAGGAGTTATTTCAAGGGTGGTACCATGATATGGAAACCAGGACCTGGTGATGAAAGCCCAGATAAATCGAGGGCAACCCTTAAATTTCATAGGCACATATTACGTGTCGTGGTTTTCTGACGCCATACAAGTATTCGCATCTAGCAGTCATCACTTCATGTTGATAAGCTTATGATGGAAGGTACTACTCCTCAAATGTTAGGAGTTGAAAGCAATAATAAGGGTATATTGAAGGATTAGGAGTAGGTTTCTTAGTCGAATGTTATATGTATAGTAAATATTTCTATGATATTACAACTAAAAATGAAAAAATAAAAAAACTTTTTTACAAAAAAAACAACCGACTTCAAAAACACCAAAAAGTTAAAAATAAACTTCAGAAGAAAAATCAACTTCTGAAGTCGGTGGCAAAAAAACGAAATGAAACAAACAAAATGTCACCGACTTCAGAAGCTGATTTTTCTTCTGAAGTTTATTTTTAACTTTTTGGTGTTTTTGAAGTCGGTTGTTTTTTTTGTAAAAAAGTTTTTTTTTTTATTAAAGTATTTAAAAACTGTGACAAGTTTTGCAGCTTTCTCGTTACCAAGTTTGTTTCGTACATCAGAATGAATAAATCCAAATGTTTTTGTGTTATTGTGAAATGAAAAATCAGAAAGAAAGTCTGCTCTATTTTATACACTCCATCGGTAAAGTCCCCCGGGGAATTCCCAGAACTTTATATATGTTTTGGGTATTCCCCTTATTTTAAGAGAAGTTTTAGGTGATTTCCCTACTAAAAATCAACGTCAGAACACTCAGAACATACAGAATGTATTGAATTAAGATCAATTTTTGTCATGCAGTTTTAAAAAAAGTATAAGGCTTAATGAATTAAAAACTTTTTTACAAAAAATAAAACCGACTTTGACAAAAATAAAACACAAAAAAGTGAAAAATAAAAAATCAGCTTCTGAAGTCTGTGACTTTTGTTTGTTTGATTTCATGTTTTTGCCACCGACTTCTGAAGCTGATTTTTTATTTTTCACTTTTTTGTGTTTTATTTTTGTCGAAGTCGGTTTTATTTTTTGTAAAAAAGTTTTTATTTTTCACTTTTTAGTGGTTCACATGTGCTTACCCCTTCACAACGTACCGGCGTGATGTTATGTTATGAACTGGTCAATAGACAGTCATGAGATTTCAGCAATCCCAGTCCATTTGCTATCATTAATTGAGAAGTTCCGTTGCCTATCTCCGAAGTTCTTCATCACCTTTGTAGTGAATACAGGCGTGATATTATGTTGTGTGATGGCGTAAACAATGCTTAGATATGCTATAGCAACAATCGCGGTTAATCTGCTGTTATTTATTGAAGAGTTCCCCCGATTTCTACAAGATCCCATCATCAGATATTGAAATGGTGATAATGGGACCACACGGGAAGCACCAGCTTTCAAATGAAAAAAGAATCAAGAAAATCAGTTCACCCAGTCGCAAGTTATGAGCGAACAAACATAAAGAATAAGACACACACAATATATAAGTATGTTTATCAGTTGTCTAGTACCCATAACACAAGCTCTGCTTAGCTTGGGACTAGATGGCGTTGTGTGATAGTTGTGGAATATTATTATTATTATTATTATATATAAAAAAAAAAAAATACAGTCGAATTGATAACCTCCTCCTTTTTTTGAAGTCGGTTAAAAAGGGTTCGAGGCAAAAGGGGTATGTAAGAATCGTAGCAGGTGGCGTTCTGTGGTTTCTGCCTACCCCCATGGGAAAAGGGCGTGAGTTTATGTATGTATGTATGTAATCAATTAAAAATGGATGATAACTACTTAACTTAGGGAAAAAAACACCTGTTTAAAACATTTTTAACTGTTTGTTTTATAAAATGTAAAAAAGCTGTTTTTTTTCACTTTCATTGTGGGCCGCGATTAAAAAAAAAAAATGGCGGCCAGGTTGATATGCCACATCGGTTTTATCCCCTTTCGGAGCATCAAGTTTCTGCCAGATAGATGGTACCCGAGAATTACTATAGGTATCTCTTACTGTTAAATATACATTAACACCTTGCACGGGCGTAGCCAGGTTTTAGTGTCGGGAGGGGGTTCAGCAGGGCTATTGCGTATCTTTTAATGACAGTGGATAACTTATAATGTCTATCAAATAACTGTCAAATGGTGAGTTTTTAAGAACAAAATGTACCAAACCATAACCGTCAGGACTTCTCTTTTTATTTATATATATATAGATAAAAAGAGAAGTCCTGACTGACTGACTGACTCATCAACGCCCAGCCCAAACCCTTAGACCCAGAAAGCTAAAATTTTGCACAGAGGTTCCCTTTATAATGTAGACAAGGAATAAGGAAGGATTTTTCGAAATTCAACCCATGGGAGTAAAATAGGGGATGAAAGTTTGTATGGAAAATCGTCATTTTCACGCGGGCGAAGCCGCTGGCATAAGTTAGTACATTATAATTATTACTGTAGTACTTAGTTATACCGCTCGCCTCTCATTATTTTAATATTATTAATGTTAATAAGATCTTAACTTTTCGGGGAGGGGTGGGGGGGGGGGGGGGGTTTGAACCCCCAAACCCTCCCCCTGGCTACGCCCGTGACACCTTGTAAACATTATGGTGCAAATAAATATTCTGAATTTGAATTTCCCGGAGGCCGGAATCTCCACGTATCTACATTGGGAGTGGGACGTAAGGGCCGACGGACCGCGTATTTATTTTGTCGCGCGGATATTTTTACATTGCATTAATCATTTGTATGTATTCAAATGAAATTAAGTTAAGTAAAAGTTTATCTGAATTATACACAATATTTAATACGGCCGTCACAGAAGGCTCTGTATTCTGTAAAAAAATTACCACAGTCTGTTATTCTTTTGTTAAGACGTGGATATTGGTGTGGGTTACATGTTTGTGAGCTATAGTTTTTAAGGATTTTTGTATTTTCTATAGCATGTAACTGTATTATGTCCCTAATAAATAAAATAAAAAAAATGCGATATCTTCTAAGATATTATTTGTTCGAACTAGGGACGCGAGGGCCGGGCGCGGGCGGCGCGGACAGCGAAATTATTTTGTCGCGCGGATATTTTTACATTGCGATATCTTCTAAGATATTTGTTCGAACTAAACTAAGATATAACTAAGATATTTGGGCGAATAAAATGTTAATGCTGATGAGTTTGTTTGTTGGTGAACGCGCGAATTATTAATATTTCTATGTTGGATAGTCAATTTATCGAGGAAGGTTTACGAGTAAGCTATATATTGTAACGCAGATAGAAGTTGCGTGGGTCTGCTAGTATTAGTATAGATTATTACTCGTGACTACGGAATGTATTAGTTATGGCATGTAGTCATCATCCTCCTGTGCTGTAAAGTGAAGCGAGTCTAGTGTAGGGAAGTTCATATTAGCTTTAGGCACGCAGTCCCATAAATGAGTTCGCTGTGGATTGGCACAGTTAGTAAGCCATGTGCTCACCTCGCACGGTGTCGGCCGCGCCGCCGCACGAGTCGTGCAGCTCGTTCCCGCTGAGGTCGAGATGCCCCAGTGACGTCACCTCGTTCAGCGACGAGTACACGCGACCTGACAGCTTGTTGTACGCCAGCACCAGTGACTGCAGAGACCCAGTCTTAGCGAACAGCCCACTGCAAAACAAAGCGAATTCTAAAACATCCCCGTCAAGAGCAAGTCTGCATGGTGCATAAGGGTTTCCGTATCAAACTACACTGAACACTTTATACAGCGCGGCGGTCAGCCGTTTAGTCCATTTAAATGTTACATTTAGCGTGCGTTTAATCATTAATTATACTCCATGTTTCGCCCTCGAGATTAGCGGTATTATAATTATTCGTACTTCTATTTACTTGTAGATATTGAGAGCAAGTGGAGGAAATATCCATAATTCTAAAAATAATAATTTGAGTAAGTAATTCAATATTACTCTTAATAACCTCTTGTATGCCGTGTAATAAGACACAATTAAAAAGCCATTGTGTCTCGCGTAGATCTACGCTACGGCATACGAAGGGTTAATAACCATAATTAAACCTATTCAATATTAGGTAACAACAGAAAATAAACAACTAATTGGATCTAAGGTACCTACATTCTTCATTCTAAAGGTAGGTTAGGTTAGCCTTTACTTTACATTACCTACTTATAATCGGATGTATCTACAGATAGCGCGCGAGTTGAATGCAGTCGGGGTCTGAGGTAAAGAGCGGGAGCAGTGTAGTGCTGTGCTATTCACACTATACTCGATTTACTATATGATTAGAATTTTAAGTTAACCGTTTTTACAGTCCGTTCAACCGATTTTGACTTCTATACCGTAGGCATAAGGATGGCATTAAAAGCAAAAATAATGTTACAATACCGACTGTTTACTGCAGCTGCATTTTGTCTTGCTGTCAACGTAATAGAGTTCACAATCGGTTAAACGGACTGTAAAAACGGTTAACTTAAAATTCTAATCTTATAGCAAATGGAGTATAGTGTAATGCGGTAGTGCTGTCACGCACTATCGCATTCCTAAGCTCTGCATTCAACTCGCGCGCTATCTGTAAGTAACTTGGTATATTTCTAACTGGATATACGTAAACAAACATATACCATGCATATACCTATTCTATCGTAATCAACGAGAAAAGATTGTTAAAATTTTGCAAAAGTGGAGGAATTGCCACTCCACCCAGCCGTCTGCCTTATTTAAACTAATATTATAAAGCTGAAGAGTTTGTTTAGTACCAACTTTAGATGTTTTTAACCAATTTAATACCTAAATATAATTATTATTTGGTTATTTTGAACCACTATTTGGTCAGTCTTAATTTTAGATAGTGTCTGTATTTTATGACGAGCAATATGACACATTGTCTTGATAATCTATCAAGGGTAAGAGTTTCATTGAGATACAATGAGTCTAAAAAGTTCAGGACTAAACTGACGTCCCAATTATATAACGTCATATTGTCTAAGAATGTTGTCCGAAAAAGAGGCTATCATGATGTCTACTGCCGGAGGCGGGACTAGATGCTAAAGCAATGCCTTCCTAACAACATCCCGGCCACCAGGGTAGTGCTGGCTTGAATGTTGCGGTTGCTGGAACCAGGAATAAAAACATCCTCAGAATTAAGTTCCACATTGCAAGGTCAGATGAGAGCAGTCTCATAAAAGGTAGGTACCTAGGCTGAGAGAGCCAGCGAGGAATAACCATAATACCTCGAGCTTTGTCGGAAATCATTTTACGAAAAGATTTTAGTATTACTACCACAGGTGGAAAAGCATAAAACAAGTGTTTGGACCAATCCAAAGTAAAGGCATCACTAGCCTAAGTTTCTGGGTCCCTATGCCCAGATACGAATATCTCGCAATCTTTATTAATACGGTTGGCAAATAATTCTATCTCTGGGGTTATGTTTAAATGTTTTTAAAATTAATTCGAAGCCACTGTTAGGAAGTTCCCATTCCACATCAAGATGGGTTCGTCTACAATCTCAATCTGCAGTGAAATTATCCTGCGATCTTACGTACGAAGCTACCACTAGGATCTTTCGTGATTCACACCACAGCCATAGGTCTCTAGTCTCTCGTGACCCTGGTCAAATGAGGTTATTGAATACCTCCCATACGATTAATGTAACAAACCGCAGTATTGTTATCAATACGTAAAAGTATAAATTTGACAGTTAAAAATAAAATAATCTTTTGAAAAAGATTTAAGAGCGAAGAAGGCCGCAATAAGTTCTATTATTGATTTATATGCAATATTTTTTCCTTGAGGGACCACTGACCACTAACAGTTGGTTCATAACAAGTAGCTCCCACCCAATCGTTGAAGCGTCAGAATATATTTCTAAAATAAAGTTATCATTTCGAATTCTATGAACAGAATGATCAATGATCCTAACTCGCCAATTTATTGTAATTGAAAGTGAAATCCAAGTTTGTGGAGTTACAACCCTTGTCTCACGGCCGTCATCTTGGAAAAAGGGGTGGTTCAAATCGTTTTTAAAAGCTTTTATTTAACTTGCAATGTATGTCTGTAAGTATGTTCGCCTTAAATCTTGCACCTCCATTTTGAAGCAGATATCTTCAACCGATTGAGCTCAAATTTTGCACACATGGAGCTCGAAGGTGGCCATAGGAACTCCGTTATAAAACGACATAACCCCAACGAGTTTGGGTTTTTTTTTATTCGTCTTGACTAGTACTTTGTCTCTAGATAATATCCAGAATCTGATGATGGTGCAGGAAGGTGTCCATAGGAAATCCGTTATAAATCGACATAACACCACCGAGTTTGGGCTCGTATGATTCGACTTGACAAGCACTTGGTCTCATGATTATATCTAGGGTCTGATGATGGAGCAGGAAGGTGGCCATAAGAATTCCATAATAAAACGATGTAACTGGATCGAGTTAGGGCTCGTTTGATTCGTCTTGATAAGTACTTTGGTCTTTAAAAAAAACATACCAATCGAATTGAGAACCTCCTCCTTTTTGGGAAGTTAGTTATAAAATATTCGTAAGCAATTCCGTCAGATTTAGGAAAATAAGTTAATTGAATGTGAATTCTATGTGATTAGATGGATGACCCAATGCTATTGCGATGTGAGCATTTGTCATAATATAGCTAACGTTACGCCACAGGTTACCAAGGAGAACACTGTTGTACTGAATTGATACCACTTTCATCGTGGGCAGCGATTTCGAAAAAAAATCAAAATGGCGGACAGGTTGATATGCCACATCAGTTCTATCCCCTTTCATCTAAATCAGTAAAGTCGTTCACATTTTGTCTAAACAATTTTGCGCTCGACTGTATCCATTACAATAGATGTTTCTTAAAGTTTGCATGTGGGTCCAGATGACCAATAAAAATAAATAAAAATAATGATGTGTGTAGAGTGGCTCCAGTCGATCAAAGACTCTTAACTACCTTCCTGCCTTTCATCTTTATGTACGTCAAGCGGTTTTGTTATGGTTCGGCTGTTTGTGTATTTGAGTTCAAATGTTTATTATAAACGCACCTGACGATACAGGAGAAACTCCAAGTGTGGGGCAAGCTTATTTAAAAAACGCAAAAGCGATGAACATATTTTATGTTTAACGAAGACTCACCCGGGCAGCATTAGTAATTTGTTTCCAGTCAGATCGAGCACGGTCAAGTTCACCGTGTCGTCCAGCAGCCCCGTCGGCAGCGACGTCAGCGCGCACCTAGTGATCCGCAGCTCCCGCAGCTGCGTCGCGCCGCGCAGCGTCGCTTCGTGCAGCGAGCGCAGCTGCAGCCCCCACTCCACGCTCAGCACGCGCAGCCCCGCGCAGGCGCGCACCCAGTCCGCCGGCAGCTGCGAGGCCGTCATGTCGCCCACGCTGAGCGTGTGCAGCGCGCACGGCGCCCAGGGCAAGGGGCGCGGCTCGGCCCAGCCGAACACGGCCAGCTGGCCCAGCGCGGCCGGCAGCGCGGTGGGCACGCGCGCCGCCGGCAGCTCCAGCGCTAGCACCTGCACGTGGCGGCCCAGCCCCACGCTCACGTCTTGCGAGTCGCGCACGGACACGTTGACGAGCGCCGGCCGCTCGTCCAGCAGCTCGGCCGGCACGTCGGTGCTCATGCGCGTGAGGTCCAGCAGCTGCAGCTGGTCCGGCAGCTGGTGCAGCCCGCCGGGCGGCAGAACTACGTTGTCGAGGAACAGGCGGCGCAGGCCCGACGGTGCATCCAGCGCGCCCGGTGCCAGTTGCACTTTGACGAGCTCGATCGTGCGCACGGAGTCTAGGCCGGCGAGCTGATCGTGCGTCACGGTGCCGGTTTTCTGCAGCACGATCCTTTCGAGCACGTGCACATTGATTGTGGCCAGCACGACGGCGTAGGAGACGCGCGATGCCCCGCAGGAGTCCAGGTATACTTTGTTGACGCGCAGCTGCGACTCGAAGCGAGGCAGAGTTGAAATATCGAGCGTCAGGTTTTCTGGGCACTTTAATTTGAAAAAGCCGCCGTCGGTGAATTCAAGCTCCAGGTTCAAACCTATTAAAATTTAAATACTATTGAATCATAAATAATTACTATGGTCGCATTTATCTATTTCGTAAATTTCGTTACCGTCAACGTGTAGAGTAAGTAGGTACATATTATTATAAATATAACGGCTGATCGATATAAAGATAAAAAAAAATACTGGGGGAATACATATTATTATTATTATTTTTAAATTGAGGGTATTCCCCAGTATTTTCTTTATAATGATCGGTCGTTTTAAGTAAATGGGTTTAGTCTGCAGACACGAAACTTGCGACGGCCGAGCGATGGCGACGCGACGCGACGGCGATGTATAGAGTCTGTCAAGCGAGTCTAGTCCCATGAAAAAGGCGGCAAATTCAAAAATCACTGATATAAAACACTGATATAGCACGCTGAAAACTTATTGATACTTGAATTTTAAAGTAAAAGGGTTGTGGACTCGACTCGCTTGACAGACTTCTATCAATAAGTTTTCAGCGTGCTTTATCAGTGTTTTTGTTTTATATCAGTGATTTTTGAATTTGCCGCCTTTTTCATGGGACTAGACTCGCTTGACAGACTCTATGTCGCAGGTTTTTCATAAAATTAGGTTTTTGATCAAAAACCTAGGTTTTTCATCAAAAACCGGAAGATGACACATTTTAAACTCAATTTCATCATAAACCTGTAACAATCCAGACTAGTTCAGATTTTTGATCAAAAACCTGAACTAGTTTGGGTTTATGATAAAGTTCTTGTCAAAATCACGGGGTTTGCTTTGTTTTATGACAAATTTAAATGAAATAAATAAAACAATCCAATATCCTTTATGGGCGGCATGGGCACCGGGCCGTAGGCCGACGAAGGAGGCCGGCGGAGGCCCGGCACTTTGGGGACAGAAGACATTAGTGTTATATAATATGCGAGCGAAGCGAGCTCGCGTCACGGAGTACTACTGGGATATGTTCAATTCACTAGATTTGTTTAGGGAAAAGATAAAACTGTTGTTATTGTATCTTCCTCCGTGGTTTGATCAAATCCCTTAGGTTTTTGATCAAAAACCTAATTTTATGAAAAACCTGCGACATATACAAAAGCATTGCACATAATAGCGACGGGCACGAAACGAAGCGATGGTGGAGCGGGGCGATCGAGCGGCGGCGACGCGGAAGCGACGAGAACAAAATAGTTGGTACAGTCTTTTATTTTACGGTTTGTTTCGTGCCCGCATGAGATATCGCTGCCTCATCGCGTCGCGTCGCTCCGCTGCCGCCATCGCTCGGCATCGCAAGTTTCGTGCACGCAGACTGAAGATTAGTTTTCTAAAATAAATGATTACTGTCAGACGATAGTTGATGATCTTGAACAACAAGCTTGTGTCACATAAATAAAAACCGGCCAAGTGTGTGTCGGACCTCGGACCACGTACAATGTACAGTCACGGACTATAAATGATGAATATAAATGATGAATCGGGTTTAATCGTATAACCGATTAAACCCGATTTGCATTACACGGCTAAAATACGAATGGTGGCAAGTGGCTCATCATGTGCCGACAGACGGACGGACAGACAGACAGACGGATATGGCGAAACTATGTATAAGGGTTTCATGTTGACTACGGAACCCTAAAAACTACTCACTATAATGTATATCGTTCAAACAAATTTTGGTTGAAAGTTTTCATTGCGATCTACAGCAAAATATTTTTCATTCTCTTAGTTTAATAGTAAGAGGGGCGGGGGGACACCTTTTACCATTTTGGAAGTGTCTATCTTTCAAACGATTGACTTTGAAAAAAACAATGGTTTTAGGAACCTCAATGTCATTTTCAGAGACCTATCTATAGACACCCCACCCAAATAAGTTTGATGTATAAAAATCGTAAAACGGTTCACAGAATACTTCTAAGTACCTACCTTGTTTAAACTGTGTAGTCTTAATAGTTTCCAAATGAAGTGGCTGTGACAGATGGACAGGCAGACTGACATGACGAATTTAAAAGAGTTCCGTTTTTTGCCATTCGGCTATGGAACCCAAAAAATTACATTGAGGTTTCTAAAATATTTTTTTCTCAAAGTCAATCGTTTGAAAGATTGACACTTCCGAAGTGATAAAATCTGTCATCCCCCCTCTAACTTTCAAAAGAGACTCCTCCTCTAACTTTTAAGAGTGAAAAATCTAAAAAATATCCTGAGATCACAATGAAAACTTCATTCAAAGATTGTAATGAAACCAAAACTACTACTGATGACTATGGTTTTTTTTGTTTATTTTTATTAGTTGTAAGTCCTCCATGTACTAAATAAATAAAACACTAACACAAGTTTGTATTTCCCACAAAATGCATTCTAGGTCACTTTTGTTCTCGGGCTGCAATATTATAACCATGATGTGTATGTGTGGGTTTACTAAAATTGGAAAAAAAGAACATGCAATTTGTGTAAAATTAATTACAGAAGTTGTGTACTTATAATATTTGTAAGTTAATGTCAAGTCTCAGTTTTATACATAAATATTTGAAAAACCATACTCATAATAAAGTGTAAAGCTAACTCTACACTTTATTATTAGTACTGTTGAGTCATGAAGCAATCAAGCAGCCAGATTCCAGTTCATATGGTGGTCTGGTTGGCAATGATTGCTTTCTCAACTGGATTGTTTGTTTAAATCTGGTATTCCAAGTATACTGAGTATTTTTCTTCCTCAGCAGCTGAGCCAGGCCCAAATAGGGCTCGAAAAAACACAGAGTGTGTAACATGGAAATTAGTCTCTTTGCAAGCAAGACCAAATTAAGAAGTTACTTGACTCACCGAGAATGCCTTGAAGAGCAGTAGGTTCATGAAACATTTAATGAAGAAATCATTCTCTCTTTCACTTTAACGAAAGCGCATGGTCATGACACAGAGCACAAGCATGGTTGCTTACAAGGCGTCAGAAGTCCGCTCTTGGGGTATACCAACATACTATGGAGCAAACTATATTGGGAGCCAAAATTATGGACCGCATCAGAAGCTCCACACTTCATTCTAAAACCCAAATAGCTGATGCTGGCCTTACAGCTTCTAAGTAGGGAAGGAGATGGCAGGATGAGTTGGACTCATTCTGAAAGGATTGGCCTACTTGCACTAGATCGCAATAAGTGTACAATAATTATGTGATGGAAAACTTAGTTTGTATATCTGTTACAGTTATATCTTTGTGTGGGATAGAAGTCCCATTACGTGCCGCTGATTAGGAATGTCATTTTTTTTTTGTAGATAGTACTCACTAATAGAGGGCTTTTTGCAAATTGCCCAGCTCCAGATATTCACGGTTTACGAGATATAATTGTTTAAAGTTCCATTAAAATTGGTCAATAACACGCCATTTGTATATTTTGAGGTTGGATAAATTGACATGTTAGACGTCAAAGTTGACATTTCACGTTTCGTTATTGGTAAAAGTGAATTTTAGTAACTTTTTTGTCGTGTTTTTGAATAAAATATAATTTATTTTTAAATATTTAAATATTTTCGGATGTACTATGAGTGACTTGGATGCAAGAGCGAGCGAAGCGAGCTCGGGACTTGGGGCACCCCGACACGGACAGGTTAGGTTAGAAGGGGATGGCGGGGTCGATTGAGCGAGCGAAGCGAGCGAATAGACCCCGCCATCCCCTTCGTGGTTATTTTTTTTAAAACCACCCAGAAGTAGGAGCCCCGCGAAGCGGGGCTCCGTCGACTGGGCTTTAAGGGGTTAGGTTCCAAAAAAATGTTTTTTTCTCAAGAATGGTGCGTCGCCTTTACATGGGAGTGGTGCCAGGGCACAGTGGGCACCACCCCCTCACCCTTCCCCTGTCAAACGACACAAAATTTGTACCCGTTTCGCGTTTTAGCGCTATTCTAACCTCAAAACTTTGACCATGGATATCTCGGAAACCATGGGGCTCCGAGACATGGGAGTTGTACTGGGGGGTAGCCCCCCTCCCCCCCCCCCCACCCCCGCCCCCCTTGAAATCGACGGCACGTAATGGGACTTTTAACCTTTGTGTGATATACTTTAAATATACTTTACTGACGCTGCTGACATGAGCTATTTGAAATATCAATAGACTGGTGCAATGAATTTAAACAATATGGACCACCATTGCACTTGGGGTTTCGTCGTCTCAAGGGTACAGGTTCGGTCAGAGGGTCATCTTACGTTTGCGTTTGTTTACAGTCGGGGGGCAAGAGGAAATGAGTAGTTTATGTGGTAGACTCACCGTCTATAGCGTAGGTGTACTCGTTATGGCCGTGCCCAAGAAATACGCAGCGCCGCGGGTTGTGTTGCGGACAGCGTGGCGCTTCAGCATGCGCCGACCACACCCCCGCTGCCAGTAGCGCGGCCAGCGCCAGCAGCCCGCGCATGCCTGTCAGGTGCTGCACACTACTTATGAGCTCATGCCCGCTAGAGGCGACAACCAGTTCTCGGACCAGTATCGAAATCTTGTACCGCTTCTCTTCTGTCCCTTACCGGATTCTTGTCTTCAAGATGTATTCATATCTATTTTTGTTAATATTTATGCCACAAATTGGAACATTAACGACACTATTCGTTTATTCACTTCACCATAATCTGCGCTATATTCAATTTATCGGAATGGGTTCGAGGAAAAAATTGAGGAAAACCCCACACAAAACTCAGAGTTATACCTAAAGTAAAATAAGTACGTGTGTTCCTGTGTTTGTCTACTGTATTGTTTATGTTACGGATGACACTGATGACAATGACAGTATGAGTCACTGCCACAGACTACAAAGATATTACATCAGCCGGTGGCGGTGGAACATGCGCCTGGGCAATTGTAAATGTGTGTTACCAACAGTAAATATTAATGAACACAGCTGCGGCGGTCCAGCATAGCTATTCACAAACAATCGAATCGATCTTGACACTTTTTCGATCATCAGATTTTTGTATCGAAAGATTGGAAAAATACTGCTATTCATCTTTTTTTTTTGTTTATTTTCCGATTCTCTCGAAGATGGCTGGACCGATTTGTTTTTTTTTTTTTTTTATGTTTGGAACGGTGTAGGCTTTCCAGGTGGTCCTATGATTATCAAGCCAGGATCTGATGATGGGATCCTGGAGAAATAGAGAGAAGTCTTCAAATTTTATAGGCACTCTTGAAGTGATTTGGGTAGTTTTTGGAGGAGTACTTTTTTGGAATGGTCCCATTTCAATTTGGTTAAGATCTGATGGATAGACAACGGAACTCCTCAATAGCAAATGGACTGAGATTGCTGAAATTTCATCGTTGTCTATTTTTTACACCAGTTCATAACATAATATCACGCCGGTACGCTGTGAAGGAGTAAGCACATTGTTTATAATCTACCTTCAGATTTTTGATTTTCTCCGCCTCGGGGCGACAGGGGCGGAGGGAGAGAGGTCGAGCGCTGGGCTCGGCGTGAAGTAGTTCGTATTGAGTCGCGCTGGGCGTTGAACGAGTATTATAGTAGCCATAGAATCACGGGTGAAAGCGCACGCGCATTGATTAAATCGACTTGTGGAGTCATTTCGCGGCACCCAATTATACTAGTTAAGCAGTACGGTTAGCGACGCTGTGAATGTCGAACGGGTTATTGATAATATCATTGGTTTGCCTTGTCACGGGAGTGCTATTGGGAAAGCACCGAGGCTTTTGTGGTTAGACTAATACGGAGTGAGTGTGGTGGCTCGCGTTAACGGCGTGGCTTGCAGCGACGTGGAAGAATCGTCCGGAACTACCAGCAAACCATCGCAAGGTCATATACACTCATTATACACATACACAGTTACACAACTTGCGAGGGGTCAAGGAAGTGAGACCGGCTCGAAGAAATGAGGTAAGGGTAGCTGTAAGTTCAGAAATTGTAATATTGTTCGGAGGCGCGTATCGCGTCTATTTGATCCCGTTAGGACGGCAGCTGTTCTGAGACCTGTCTCCAATGGGCCCGAGATAAGGTTCGGCTGAGTCCTGGCGCGATCAAAATCTGGTAGCAGAGCTTGGTTTATTTAAACCCACTTTGTAAAAATTAGTAGGTACTTGGTACCAATTTACTTTGTAAAAATTGTGTTCATGTACAAATTCAACTTGTAGGTAGTAGTACATTGACCTACATACCAGTGTACGCCTCAAGTTGAGTTTGGCGTTATTAATAATAAGTACATGGAATGTGAATATTCGTTGATAAAATAATTTGTTATTTACGTTCGGTTACGCACAAATATAACCTCATCACAAATCGTGTTATGATTGTCAACATTTGAGACATAGAGGAATAACCTCTAGAGCACGTAGAGGAATAAGTTCAAGAGTTGGCATAGCGTCGTAGATTTATTCACTCAACGAATATATTATTATTGTTAATTCCGGATACAATAATTGTTATTTTTTTTGGTTATTGTTATTTATTATTGCATAATCGCGTATTGAAGTTGGTACTATGGCTCCGTCAGTAACGAAAACTATCGCAGCCAGAATCGAAGCTGAATTGAGATGGTTTTCATCGGTTGTTACGTTGGTAGGTCGCACCGATCGTGAAGATGCGTTATTGTCACGCGCTCGGCAAATTGACGAACGATATGACGCCGTGTTAAAGTGTCACGCTGAGTATTTAGCATGTCTCGAATCGACGGATCTGTCGTCGGTGGACAAGGATGCTCAGGTGGTACGGGGCAATGTGGACCAGTGTGGGGAAATGTCCATGAGCATAATCCAGGCGGCGGCCGACATTGAGCGATCGCGCATGGGTGACGTCAGGGAATCATGTCGGCCAGCAGGCGTAGGAATTCAGGCGCCGTTGCCACCAGTACATGTACCCGAGTTTAGCGGCGAGTATGCCGATTGGCCGCGATTCCGCGATATTTTTAATAGTGTCGTGCATTCGCGTACGGATCTCTCGCCCGCCTACAAGATGGCTCAATTAATGGGTAGGCTTAACGGTGAGCCGCACGACATCTTGACCCACCTGGAGATTACGGACGCCAGTTATGAGACGGCATGGGGCCTATTAATCGACCGATATGATAATCGGCGATTAATAGTTGATGGCCTCATCGATAAGATTTTTGAAATCCCGAAGGTGTCTAACGTGTACGAAATAAGGGCGAAAATCCTTAATCCGGTCACCCCCCCCTAGGGGGGGTGGGTCGGCCAGGAATCAGCGGTCGCCGCCCCCTCGGGGGGGTGGGCCAAGGGCTGATCCAGAGCACAACCCGATACCGTCGTCTTCCCCGCGGGGGGGGGATAGGCACCGAGACTCGGGCAGGGGCCCGGAGGTAGTACAGACGGGTTACGCGGCGTACTCGAATGCGTTGGGGGGCATGTTGCCACCCCCGAGTAGTCGCTTCTCCCCGCCTCTCGCAGAACGCCCTCGGCTGACGGCGCGCCCGCCACCGTTCGGAAGGATGCCAGTAGGCTACTTCCGACCGGCACGGATGTCACCGATGGGTCGGGAGGGTTACTACCCGGGTTGGGACCCGTATACTGGGACAGTATTTACTCCCCCTCCGGCAGGGGAGGAGGGAGGTGCCTCCTATTAGCAACTAGCAGCCTGTTCGTCAGTGGTGCCCACCCCGACAGTAACGGTATTATTACCGACGGCTAGGATTACTGTCAGGGGTACTGACGGACAGCCGGTGCACGTGCGAGCACTGTTAGATTCAGGGGCACAAGGTTGTATTGTGTCCAGCTGTTTAGTGAAAAAGCTGGGCCTTACATTAGAGCCATCACGGGATGGCGCCGTAGGTATAGGTGGCAATCGGGTGCCTCACCTCAGGGGTCAGACGACATTCCTGTTCGAGATGGGTGACACGGCATCGGTCACGCGGGTGAATGCCACGGCGATCGTTTTGGACGAAGTGGTTGGGGTCCTCCCTCAGACTCGGTTACCGTCTGCGGTAAAAGGGTTGACCAATGGATTGGAGTTAGCCGATCCCCACTTCGCGATCCCCGGACGGGTGGACGTCTTGCTTGGGTCTGACGTCCTCGGGAAGCTGCTCCGAAGCGGCAAACGGGAGCTGCAACCAAACGGGGTTGTGGCCATGCGTACCGCAGGTGGTTACGCGTTATTGGGCCCAGTACGGGAACCACAGCACTCAACGGATTATAGCTCCATATATTATGGCAGCGTGTTATCCGACGTCCTGCAACGGTTCTGGGCAACGGAAGAGCCACCCACCGCTCTTAGAAATAACCCACGTGATGAGGAGTGCGAAACATTCTATCGATTTAACACGGTGCGCCTCCCATCGGGTAGATTTATGACAAGGTTGCCATTTCTGTCAATTCGACCTCCGCTGGGGAGCTCATGGAGTCTGGCAGAAAAGCGGTTAGTGGCAATGGAAAGGCGCATGAAGCGGGACTCCAACTTCCGACAGAAGTATGTGGAGTTCATGCGCGAATACCTGACGTTGGGTCACATGTCGGTGTCCAGGGTTGACTATCGTCATGAGGAGCATTATGTGTTGCCTCATCATGCTGTTTTGAAGACACCTGACTCAAAGATTAGGGTCGTGTTCGACGGGAGCGCGGAGACGTCTAGCGGGGTGTCCCTGAATCAATGTCTCCATGCTGGTCCTAAGCTGACCAGAGACATTGCAGACATTCTCACGGACTTCAGGAGACACCAGGTTGTCTTCGTTACGGACGTACGGATGATGTTTCGTCAAACTGAGATTCATCCAGACGACCGTCGGTTCCAGCTGATATTGTGGCGAGAGAGCCCAGAAGAACCGATGGTCACGTACGAGCTCAACACAAACACGTACGGATTAAAGCCCAGCCCATATGTAGCCATGCGTACGCTACGAGAACTGGCTGATCAAGAACGGCTCCGCTTTCCCCGCGCGGCTGCTGTCATTGATAGGGACGTCTATGTAGACGACATTTGTACGGGCTCAGACAGTATTGAGCAGGCGCTCATCTTAAGGGATGAATTGGTGGCGCTCATGGCCTCCGGTGGCTATGAACTCAGGAAATGGCTGTCGAACTGCCCAGAGGTACTGGCAGGACTGCCAACTGAGTATCAACAAGACCCGCATTTGTTTGAGGATTCGGAGAATCTTCATGCGTTGGCCATTTTAGGGGTCCAGTATCGACCGAGTCAGGATGCCTTCACATACAGTTGTGAGGCCGAGTTGCTGTCGAAGACCTGGACCAAGCGATCGGTCCTTTCGACTATCGCACGAACGTTCGACCCAACCGGTTGGATCGCGCCGGTCACGTTCATGGGAAAGTGCTTCATTCAGAAGCTTTGGTTGGCTCAACTAGGTTGGGATGATCAGCTCACGGAGGAGCTGGCTCGGGAGTGGTCGGCATTCGTCACCACCTTACCACAGATCTCAGAGATTGAGATCCCGCGTAAACTGCTCCCGCAGGCAGGAGTCAAGGTCACCCTGCACGGGTTTTGTGATGCGTCGGAGAAGGGGTACGCGGCCGCAGTCTACCTGAGAACAGGTGAGACCGCTGGTAGGGGAACGGTACGCTTGGTACTGGCCAAGAGCAAGGTTGCACCTGTTCGGACTCGTTGGACGATTCCGAAGATGGAACTGGCAGGTGCAGCCCTTCTGACGCGGCTCTTGAACCATGTGGTGCGGAATTTGCGTGGTACGGTGGCTCTGAACGAGACGGTCTATGCATGGACTGACAGCCGAATCGTGTTATGCTGGTTGCAGACTTCGGTCCACACGCTCGAGGTATTTGTGGCCAACCGAGTCTCACAAATAAATAGCTCAGAGACTCCTCTGGTCTGGAGACATGTTCCAGGTGAGATTAATCCGGCTGACTGCGCTTCACGCGGCTGTCCGGCGCCTGCTTTGGTTGAACATTCTCTTTGGTGGGGGCCACAATGGCTGGAACAGCCACATGCGGAGTGGCCATTTAATGAGTGCGGTCGACATTCATTACCCCCAGACCAAGGCTTGAGACTGAATGTGACTACAGTGGAACCCGCCACCGTAGACCACACCCTCTTGGAACGATATAGTTCGTTAGGGAAGTTACTTAGAGTAACGGGATGGGTAATGAGATTTTGTCAAAATTGTCGTTGTCCTGTCGCGCAGCGAAACATGTCGCCTATAATGGGACCTGAAGAACAGCGAAAGGCTCTCTCACTCTGGGTGAGAGTCGTTCAGCGGAATGAGTTCCAGGACGAAATTAGGGTCTTGAAGACTGGCGCAGGTCGATTGAAAAAGGGTCTTGTCCGCCTCAACCCGTTCATTGATGAGCATGGAATGCTCCGGGTGGGAGGACGATTACGGAATGCCGACTTGCCCTATGCAGCGCGACATCCTCTAATTCTCCCCAAGAAGGGAGCTTTGGTGGAGTTGTTGGTTAGGGACCGTCACACCAAGAATTCACACGCAGGCTGTAACACCCTTCTGGGCATTTTGCAGCGTGAATTTTGGATTTTATCGGCCCGCAGAATCATACGGAGCGTTGTGTTTCGTTGCTTGCCTTGTTACCGACTCAAGGCAGCCACAATGCAGCCACAAATGGGAGATCTCCCGGCCGATCGAGTCACGGAGGCTCGGCCATTTGCTGGCGTAGGGACAGATTTCGCGGGGCCTTTCATGGTCAAGACATCGCACCTTCGCAACGCGAAGTCGGTTAAGGCATATCTGTGTGTCTTCGTGTGTCTGGCGACCAAGGCCGTTCATTTGGAATTGGTGGCCGATCTCTCTACGGAGGCCTTTCTGGCGGCGTTAGATCGATTTGTTTCTAGACGGGGAGTACCGTCACTGATTCGGTCGGACTGTGGTACCAACTTCAAGGGCGCCGACCGGTGCTTAAAGGAAATTGTATTGTTTTTAAGTCAGAATGAGCGAGAGATTGGCACGGGCCTCGCCAGTCGGGGCATTTCGTGGTATTTTAGTCCACCTGGATGCCCCCACTGGGGTGGAATTTTCGAGGCAGTAGTCAAGTCTTCCAAGACTCACTTGTATCGGGTCATCGGCTCAACGATTCTCACCTTTGAGGAGTTGTCAACGGTGTTTTGCAGAATTGAGGCGGTCTTAAACTCGCGACCTTTGTGCCCGTTGAGCGCTGACCCGAATGACCTTGAGGCCATGACCCCAGGTCATTTTTTGATTGGCCAACCACTTAACGCCTTGCCGGAATATCCGTATACTGATGTCAAGTTGTACCGGTTGTCACGGTATCAGATGTTACGGCAAATGAGCCAAAATTTTTGGAAGCGATGGTCGCTGGAGTATTTGCATATTCTACAGCAACGCGTTAAGTGGACGGACAGGACGACCCCACCCTGCGTTGGAGACCTCGTTCTGGTTAAGGATGCTAACCTATCACCGTTGTGTTGGCGACGGGGGCGCATTGTTAACCTGATTACGGGCAAGGATGGGTTTCCAAGGATCGCAGACGTCCAGGTGAGGGACTCGATCCTTAGACGGGCAGTTTCAACTTTATCTCGACTCCCGGGAGTTTGAGCGGACCGACAACGGGTCGGTCCGGGGGGGGTGATTGTTTATAATCTACCTTCAGATTTTTGATTTTCTCCGCCTCGGGGCGACAGGGGCGGAGGGAGAGAGGTCGAGCGCTGGGCTCGGCGTGAAGTAGTTCGTATTGAGTCGCGCTGGGCGTTGAACGAGTATTATAGTAGCCATAGAATCACGGGTGAAAGCGCACGCGCATTGATTAAATCGACTTGTGGAGTCATTTCGCGGCACCCAATTATACTAGTTAAGCAGTACGGTTAGCGACGCTGTGAATGTCGAACGGGTTATTGATAATATCATTGGTTTGCCTTGTCACGGGAGTGCTATTGGGAAAGCACCGAGGCTTTTGTGGTTAGACTAATACGGAGTGAGTGTGGTGGCTCGCGTTAACGGCGTGGCTTGCAGCGACGTGGAAGAATCGTCCGGAACTACCAGCAAACCATCGCAAGGTCATATACACTCATTATACACATACACAGTTACACAACTTGCGAGGGGTCAAGGAAGTGAGACCGGCTCGAAGAAATGAGGTAAGGGTAGCTGTAAGTTCAGAAATTGTAATATTGTTCGGAGGCGCGTATCGCGTCTATTTGATCCCGTTAGGACGGCAGCTGTTCTGAGACCTGTCTCCAATGGGCCCGAGATAAGGTTCGGCTGAGTCCTGGCGCGATCACACATGAAAACCACTAAAAAGTGTAAATTAATAACTGTAAGAAGAGTTTTCTCCGGGTTGGATATTTTCGGGCTATTTCAATAAGTCACGTACGTTATTATAGATAAAGTACCTATACTGTAAAAGAGTAAAACACAGAACTAAAATAGGTAAAACAAACCAAACAAACAGGGGTTATACCATGGTTATACAGTAAACGGGAAATAGTAAACGAGCGTTTCGCGATGTGTTCAAAGCGCGTGCGAATCGTGTACTCCACTGGCCTTGAGTTCGTGCGTCGCGGGCTGGGTTGCCAGGAGCCGTGGACGGTGTTGCCAGCTCACAAAAACTATTTAAAAGGTTTTTTTTTATGCCTACTTATCTTTTTAACAAAAACAAAACTGACTTCAACAAAAAATAAAACACAAAAAAGTCAGCTTCTGAAGTCGGTGGCAAAAAATATGAAATCAAACAAAAGTCACCGACTTCAGAAGCAGATTTTTTCTTCCAAAGGTTTTTTTTTTATTTTGCCCCACACTAGGAATTTCTCCTGTATTGTTGGTGCGTTTACAAACTTTTGAACTTACATACACAATAATACACATACACCCAGACCCGGAACAATTATCTGTAGGCCATACAAATATTTGTTCCGTGCGGGGATCGAACCCGCGATACGCAGCGCAACAGTCTAATCGCTTTTTGTTTGGAGTGTGGGAAATCATTAAATGACATGAGACATTAAAATTGGTTGATTGTCAGACTTCTACTGACCACCCATGTTAGGTACTTCTTACTTAGCCCTTCGTGCCAAGGTCTCGTTATCTCTTTCGAACAACCCGCAGCCACGACGGGCGTTAATGTTGCTGACATCTGTTTGAGACGCACGTGAAACACAAACGCGCCGTCGACACGGCCGGAAACGGAAACGGACGTACGGTGAGCTAGCCCATTACTCATCGTCTACAGGCCCGCGCCTATGGTGGCCGGAAGCCATCACGTGACCCCCGATGCCCGGTACGTCTCCCGTGGCGGCTGGGACGAGAGGTTCTAATCTCTCCCTCTCACGTTCCGCCACCTCCTTCGCTAGTATCACGGTCATTCTCCAATTTGGCGTTCTTTGCCTAATAACGTAACCTTTTTTATTTTTCACTAATTTGACTAAAATATGAAAGAACTCTAAGATACGAATTCAATAATTAATGTGGCATGTAACAATTAATGACCACCAGACCCGATAGACATAATCGTCTACAACTTCGGGTCGGGTGTAGTCTCCGATCTTGATAGGAGTGGGTGTATCGACGGCAAACCGAAGGTGGGTGATGTACTCGTCATTGATATTGATGCCTAGTCCTCTCCAGTCCAGAACCTTGAAAACATCCTCCAGTACAGCGGTGAACAGTTTCGGAGATATGACTGCTCCCTGTCTCACACCTCGCTGCAGAACGGTAGGTTTAGTCTGGTCCTGAAGTCGGAGTGACATGCTGGCGTTTTTTTTTTATAAACACTTCAACACGTCGATGTACTGCTAGTCGATTTGACACCGTTTGGAGAGACTGCAGTACAGCCCAAGTCTCGATCGAGATGAAGGCTTTCTCGTAGTCCACAAACGCTAAACAGAGAGCCAGATTATACTCTTCTTCTGTATAACCTGCCGCAGCGTATCTATGTGATCTACGGTACTAAATAAGCCTTTTTGGGAATCCGGCTTATTCGGAAGGTTGAGAAGGTTGTATCCTGGTCACCGCTGTGCGACCGCTAGACACATTAGACCGCTAGTCATACATAGAGATTTCTCGACCCCGGTGTGTCCATCACCAGTATCCAAATTGTAGATAACCCGGAATCCCCAAAGCAACGAAGACGCAGAAAGCAAATGTCATCACGGACGTACACACAGACCCTAGCTCGCTTTACGAACTTATTGTTGAAACGAGTAACCTGCATCTCCGTTAAAAAGAATAGGTCGTGCGGCTTCTCGGTCTTGAGGTGGTGGTGGACCGGATCGAGATTTGAGTCCAACCCCTGATGTTGGTGAGGTGCACTTTAAGTGGGTGGAAGTGAAGTCGCTTCAAAACCGATTTCTTTTTAAGATGTTAATGGATGATCGATCGAGACACGACTCGGTTATCCAACGGGACTCTTCAGCTCGTCCGACCTGTGGGAGACTTATCTGGAGACTGTGGGGACGACCGAGCCCCCCGAAATGGCCACCGGATCCTCCCGTCCAGTCGCCAACTGGAGCATTTTCATATAATTTTGTTCTAATCTAATTAAAATTTTCCTGTGTGTCTCCTCTACAAACTGTATTTCATTAAACTATCTATACTACATTTCTAATCCAACTTTCCACTCGCAGTTTGCTGAAAAAAAAATGTTATGAAAAGGTACCTCTGTGCTCTTCAACTTTTTATGTTAATTTATCCTTTTTTGTATTTTGCATACTGCGACCACATCGCGGTGTAAATCTACCTCGGTTTTATAAAATATTCTTCTATCACCTACCTACCACCTACCTATTACCTACCTAGCACCTACCTACCACCTACCTACTACCTCCTCCTACCACTAAAAAAACATTACCCTAAAGTTTGCTTGTCGTCGCCCCTGAGTTACGCTTCACCCACTCAACCTTCGTTAAGCTAAGGAGGTCGCTGGGTCACAGGCAAACCTCTTAGTAGTCAAAACTACTTTTGATTAGTCAAAATTACTTTTGACCGGTCAAAACTTTTATGAAGTGGTTTCTGTTTTATTTCTCTATTATATAAAATAACTGTCGTTAGAAAACTTATTAGATTTGTTAGGTTTTAATTTTTGACCCTTTGGATAACCTTGTACGATAGCTAACATTTATTTCATTAGAATAAACGCATTTTAACGCAATATGGGTTTTGACTGAAACCAGTTAAAAGTAGTTTTGACTGAATAAGAGTTCTGCCTGCAACATTCACATGGACACAATATAAATATACTGTGACATGGATGTATAACGAACAGCAGCAGCCGTCGTATCAGCAATTCAGCACCTTGGCTCAGTATCAGCGCGCAGGTTAAAGGGCGCGGGCCGCACACGCGTCATCGCCATGCGCGAGGGATTTCCGATCTGCGGGTTTTGCCCACTTTTAATCATTTACGAGAACAACACGATCTGTTTCTTTATGCACCTATTTTTCAAATTAATTTTAGTTACCTACCCCCTGTACCAGCTTCTTAGAGTGTCCATTAATGGTAATGTAAATAATCCCTACTGTTTGGAGTTTTAAGTTTCGTTCGACCAACATTCAGCAAGGGTATTAAGCACAGGGTGTAAAGATCTTCATGCTCCATAAAAAAGATAAGTTCATTTTCAATTATATTTATTTTCATAACCGACTTCCAAAAAGGAGGAGGTTCTCTATTATACTGTATGTTTTTTTCATTTATTTTTATTTATGTCCACCGATATCTCCGTCAATTATTATTGTGACCCATTTTCAAAATTATTTTTTGAATTTAATCAATTAAAAAATTAATTAATTAAAATTATAATTTGTCACCAAGTCAGGATCTGCTGAAATCAAGGAAAATCAAGGGCAACCCTCAATTTTTATAGGCACATATTACGTTTTCCATATATTTTCTAAAGCTGTTTAAGTATTTGCGTCTGATAATTATAATCTCATGTGGATGCACTGATGATGGAAAGTACAACTCCTCAACGGTTAGGAGTCGAAAGAAAATTCCTTCAAAATTATACGTACCTACCTACTTATGAACCAATACTTGTAATCTTTCAGGCTATTAGGTTGACCTGATGAAAGAAGGTAAATCTCAATAACCGACTTTAAAAAAGTAGTTAAAAAACTAAAAAACCCGACTGAAAAAACCGAAAAGCAAAAAACAAGCACATTTAAAATTAAACAAAACTTGGAAGCAGGCGGGGTCCATTCTATTTTCATTTTTCTTTTCATATTTTAATATTCAAATGAACCCCGCCTGCTTCCAAGTTTTGTTTAATTTTAAATGTGCTTGTTTTTTGCTTTTCGGTTTTTTCAGTCGGGTTTTTTAGTTTTTTAACTACTTTTTTTATTTCCAACTTTTTAGTTCTTATGTATTTGTTCTTTCGTTGGTCGCGTAAAATTCTTCGCAGATGATTTAACTTTTGTGCTTGTTTATAGGATTTGTCACTTTGAATTTCTTTTAAACATATAGGTAAGTGTGATATATTTTTGTAATCTCCTTTTAAATCCCTTTATTTTGATACCCTACTCGATGGTATTGGAAAAAAAATTGTTTTTGAATTCCGCGATTTGGCCCCCAAAAACCGCAATTTTTTATTGTTTTTAGGGTTCCGTAGTCAACTAGGAACCCTTATAGTTTCGCCATGTCTGTCTGTCCGTCTGTCCGTCTGTCCGTCTGTCCGTCTGTCCGTCCTAGCTTAATCTCTGTGACCGTTAGCACTAGAAAGCTGAAATTTGGTACCAATATGTGTATCAATCACGCCGACAAAGTGGTAAAATAAAAATTTGAAAATAATGTTTTATTAGGGTAGCCCCCCTATATGTAAAGTGGGAAGTGATTTTTTTTTTAATTTCAACCCTAACGTGTGATATATTGTTGGAAAGGTATTGAAAAATGAATAGGGGTTTACTAAAATCATTTTTTGATAATGTCAATAATTTCGGAAATAATCGCTCCAAAAGTAAAAAACAATGTGTCCCCCCCCCTCTAACTTTTGAACCATAAGTTTAGAAAATATGAAAAAATCTGAAAAGTAGAACTTTATAAGGACTTTCTAGGAAAATCATTTTGAACTTGAATGGAAACAACAGATGGAAACAGCAGATAACCAATATAATTTGGTCCCTGAATCGTATGAGCGCCTATACAATCCAGAGGTCAAGTTTCATTGGCCGTAGAAGAAAATGTATAAATTATAGCATACCGTTTTGGTACGGAACCCTTCATGTGCGAGTCCGACTTGCACTTGGCCAGTTTTTTTTAAATTTTAATGTAGGTAGCCTATAACACTCGCGCCATCAAGACGAATGTAACGACGTATATTTCATTCAAATCCCTTCATCCGTCTAGGAGTTATGAGGGAACAAAGAAACGGACATACATACATACATACATACACGTCAAACACATAACCCTCCTTTTGGGCTTCGCCGCAGTCGGGTAAAAAAGGAGGTTCTCGATTCGTCGAAATCTTTTTTTTAATGTAAATATTCACCGATTAGTGGAAGACGCATGAACTGATATTGAAAATTATTATTTTTTCTTGGAAAGGAGATACTTCAAGAGTAGTACCATGATCCCGTCGGGGCTTATTTGATGACTTTCCACACGCCAAAAAAAAAGGTAGTACCATGATAAGGAAATCAAGATCTGGTGATGGCATCCTAGAGAAATCGAGGGCAACCCTCAAATTTTATACGCACGTTTTACGTGTTTCGTGCTTTTTCTAAAGCTATTCAAGTATTCGCATCTAGCAGTCGTCACTTCATATTGATGAGCTGATGATAGAAAGTATAACTCCATAACGTATAAAAAATGAGTCACAAAAGCGTCTCAACGGTTAGGAGTTGGAGCACAATTTTTTAATAAAATATTTTGGCGACGTATATAATATGGTTGTACCTAGCAGGTGCTACCTAGGCGAGCTGATTATGGAAGGTAATACTCCTCAACGGTTAGGAGTTGAAAGTAATAATAGGGGAATTTTGAAGGTTAAGGGTTAGGTTTCTTGGTTACATGTTAACACTACAGTACACGCGCGGCCTACTATAGTAGACCAGGGTAACTCTTTTTCCAATAACTTTTTAGTATAGCGCGCTAGAAACTAGTGATTCCAGGTAAGCCTCGTCTGGTATATTTGTCACAACCTCGGTACCCCTCGCGACCCCGTACGCGACGCATGCGCAAGCAATTTGGCGCCAAAACCGTGGGCCTACTAAAGTAGTCCGCGCGTGTATTGGTGTACCAAATTGAGGTATGTAACTTTTGATGTAATAATGTATGGAATATATTAAAATTTGCAATAAATGGATTTGTCCCGATCACCAAGCAGTAGTGTGTCCTGAATACTATGAAAACAAAGAAAATATAAATACAGTTTAGTTTTAAGTTAAAAAAAAGTTATGTTGATCTCAGAAGTGCCATTTTTGTTAATTTTTCTTATATATTTACTAAATTGTTGATTATTAATACTTTCTTAATGATTTTTGTGAAAAGTAAGGTTCTAAGACTAAGTTAAATAAACACCTTTTAATTTCATTTATTGTTTTATTCAGATAATTAGGAATATACATGTTATTGATATTTTAAAATGGCCTACCATAGTAGGCCACGCGTGTACTCAAGTAAAAAAAAGGGGCGCGTGTACTGTAGTGTTAAAAGCATAGTAAATATTTGTATAGGATATTACAACTAAAAAAAATGAAAAATAAAAAAACGTTTTTGCAAAAAAAAAACCGACTTCATTGCAGAAAACAAAAACACAAAGAAAGTGAAAAAAATTGTTTTTTTATATTAAATGGGCTTACTCTTGATCTCAATCTTGTCCTAAGGGCAGAGATGAGGTCGACGATGGAACGAGCTTACCCAGAAGAAGCCTATTAACTTGCTACTAAAATAGATTGGGGTTATATGAACTCGGGAAGACCGACGCAGGCAGGGTGTTCCACTCCTTGGCTATACGAATAATGAAAGATTTAGCAAAACGCTTCGTACGAATGTGTGGAACATCGACAAGGTATGGGTGAAAACCTGCAGTACGCCTAGTCTCTCGATGGAAGAAGGGAGATGGTGGAATGAGCTCGTGGAGCTCTTGCGCACACTTTCCGAAGTACATTCTGTAGAAGACCGACAGACATGCAACTTTGCGCCGGTGGGCCAGGCTATATGTAGCTTGGCAAACAGCTTAGCGTCACCAATTAGCCTCCTGGCTCTGCGCTCTATTGAGTCGAGTGTGCCAAGTTGGTATTTGACTGAGCCGTCCCAAAGGTGACAGCAGTACTCCATGCCGGACCGGACTTGAGCTTCAACGCCACCACACTTGCGTTTTGGTGGCGTTGAAATCAACCAGATTGTCGTCACCCCACTTGGAGACAAGACTTAAGGCTGAATTCGTTCGCTCTACCATGGCCTCTCTCAATGAGCGTATTTCATCGCTGGATGTGTAACTCTCCATGACAGTGCTGTCATCTGCGTACCCAACAATACCAGTAACAAGGAGGTCGTTGATTTGCAGCAGGAAAAGTGTCGCGGAGAGAACAGACCCCTGAGGAACTGAGGATCAATAGCCACAAGGTCAGAGGAGCAGCCATCAATGACCACTCGGATCGACCGTTTACTCAGGAAGTCAGATATCCAGCAGCAAAAGTCAGCGAAAATGCCGTATGCCGGAAGTTTGCTCAACAGACTTGCGTGCCAAACCTTGTGGAATGCCTTCGAGATGTCAAGCGACATGGCAAGGGCCTCGCCGTGTTTCTCGATGACCTCGCCCCAGCAGTGCGTAGCAAACACCAGAAGATCCCCAGTTGACCGTCCCCGGCGAAAGCCATACTAACGGTCGCTGAGCAGGTCGTTCGCTTCAAGGTGCGTCAGCAACTTACCGTACCCTTTCCATTACTTGACAAAGTATGGAGGTAATGGCGATTGGTCGATAGTTATTAGGGTCGGCACGACTACCCTTCTTGAGGGACCTAATGAGGGCCGACTCTATGATATATGTTTGGATTTCTTCAAGCTTAAGAGGGATCCGTCAGATGACATGTCGACTCATGTATCGAAATTGAAAAACCTGTGGCACAGTTTGAAGGAAGAGTTACTAAAAGAAGAGAAGGTAGAGTTACCTGAAGTTCTCTTGATTTGTAAGATCCTTGATACGCTGCCGGAAGTCTATTTCTCGTTCAAGTCGAGTTGGCTGTTAATGTCAAAGAAGGAAAGGACAGTAGAAAACATTACGAGCCAGTTGTGTGCACATGAAAAAGCGCTTAATGCTAAGATGGCTGATGCTGAATCAAGTGAGACAGCGCTTTATGTGAAGGTAAATAAAAAGATTGCTAAGGAACATGACCATAGAGACCAAGGAACAATGAAAAAGTTCAAATGCTTTATTTGCAAGGAACGTGGTCATCTCAAAAAGGATTGCCCAAGAGTTGGGATAAAGGAGAAGAAAAACAAAGCTCGAGGTTCTAACATGATGTTGCTGACGGTGAATTCAACAGATTCTAACATTGATCATGATGATTGGTATGTGGATAACGGGGCCACTCACCATGTCACTATGCGAGGAGATCTGTTTCAAGATTTTGAACGTTTTGGTGAAGCTCACACGGTAACGACGGCGGATGGGAATGTGATTCAGGCTGTTGGAAATGGCACAGTCCATCTAGAAGCCAATGTTAAAGGACGGATTGAGAACCTCTATTTGAGAGATGTTTGGTATGTTCCCCAGATTAGCAAGAATCTTTTCTCTGTGCTTAGTTCACAGGACAAAAACCCAACGAGCGTATTTGAGTCTTGGGTTACAAATTGTTCCATGAAGATCAATGGTAGGATTGTTGTAACAGGAACAAGGCAAAGATGTGGCGGTTTGTACAAGATAGATTGCAAAGTCGTACGCCCTGCTGTTTCAGTAAACTTAATTGAGCATGGAGATATGCTGCAACTATATCATGAACGTATGGGGCATCAAGATAAGAGACATGTCAAACGATTGATAAAGAGGGAGCTACGAATAGAGACGCCAAATAGTGGAGAACTATGCGAAGGTTGTATCTTTGGGAAAGCGCACAGGCAACCATTTGGTGTTCGCGAAAAGGCTACGAAACCTGGTGAGCGCATACACTCTGACGTCTGTGGTCCCTTCCCTTCAAGTATCTCAGGATATCGATACTTCGTTTTATTTAAGGATGAGTATACACGGTACAGATATGTGTATTTCCTGAAAAATAAGTCTGACGTTTATGAAAAGCTAAAATTAATGGTGTCTGAAGCTAGAAATGCTGGACATAATGTTATAGAGCTTTTAAGCGACAACGGAGGTGAATACGATAACAAAAGAGTACGAGATCTACTTGAACAAACAGGAATAAAGCAAAGGCTCATTATGCCGTACACCCCAGAACAAAATGGATGTAGCGAAAGGGAAAACCGGACCCTGGTCGAATCTGCTAGAGCAATGATGCACGCGCATGAAGAGATTCCTCAGAATTTGTGGGCAGAGATGGTAAACACTGCTGTTTATATATTAAATAGGACAGGACCAACTTTAGTGGAACACAAGTCGCCTTATGAGCTTTGGCTAAACAAGAAGCCTCAAATAAAGCACTTGAGGATAATCGGAACGCCCTGCTATGCGCATGTACCAAAGCAGAGGAGAAAGAAATTGCACAAGAAAGCTACACGTTGCATTTTGATTGGATACGACAATGATGACGGGTACAGACTTTGGAACCGAGAGAGAAATTCGCTGGTGAGGTCTAGAAATGTCACTTTTAATGAGAAAATGCTGGAGTCTTCAATGAATGAACGCGATATTAAGACAGTCTGCGATCAGTTTAATGAAATTGAAGTGGTGCCTGTTACAAGGAGTTTGACGGATGATGAACAAAGTGTTCATGATGAGCCCATTACGGAAAGGGTCGAAGAAACAGACTATCCTGGTATAAGCATTGATGAAGGACATATAAGTGTTGGTGAAGAATTCCACGACGCTCAGAACATTCTACCTGAACAGTCTATTGAATCGGGGGGGAATATTATCGAAGAAGATAATGCTATTGATGGTCTAGACGATGTCATAGATGAAGATCAAGATTACGATGATCACGAAGATGTGTTCCCGGAACAGATGGTACTTCGTGACCGCTCTTCGTTACGCCCTCCAGATCGATTCAAAGACTTTATCCTGAATGCTATAATGGGATACAACGAGCCAACGTCGCATAAGGGTGCGATGAGAAGCCCAGAGAAAGATCTATGGGAAGAAGCCATGGACAGTGAGATGAACTCTTTACAGGAAAATGATACGTGGAAGCTTGTAAGTCTACCTAAGGGAAGAAAAGCGATACCATGTAAGTGGGTATTTCGAGTAAAGATGAACGCTGATGGCTCCATTGATAAATACTAGGCAAGACTGGTCATAAAAGGTTTTCATCAGAAAAAGGGGATTGACTATGAGCAAACGTTTAGCCCAGTCACCAGAATGGGGACTGTTCGTTCTGTGCTGAGTGTAGCAGCTAACGAAGGAATTCGGCGCCTACATCGAGTCAAAAGCTCAAACTGCGGCAAAAAAGCTGGGTATCCTAAACAAGGTCAAGCGGTACTTCAAGCCTGGACAGCTTTCAATATTGTATAAAGCTCAAGTCCGGTCCGGCATGGAGTACTGCTGTCACCTTTGGGATGGCTCAGCCAAATACCAACTTGCCACACTAGACTCAGTAGAACGCAGAGCCAGGAGGCTGATTGGTGACGCCAAGCTGGTTGCCAAGCTACATAGCCTGGCCCACCGCCGCAAAGTCGCATGTCTGTCGGTCTTCTACAGACTGTACTTCGGAGAGTGTGCGCAAGAGCTCCACGAGCTTATTCCACCATCTCCCTTCTTCCATCGAGAGACTAGGCGTACTGCAGGTTATCACCCATATCTTGTCGATGTTCCACACATTCGTACGAAGCGCTTTGCTAAGTCTTTCATTATTCGTACAGCCAAGGAGTGGAACGCCCTGCCTGCGTCGGTTTTCCCGAGTTCATATAACCCCAATCTATTTAAGTCGCGAGTAAATAGGCTTCTTCTGGGTAAGCTCGTTCCATCGTCGACCTCATCTCTGCCCTTAGGGCAAGATTGAGGTCAAGAGTAAGCCCATATTAAATAAAAAAAAAAGAATGGCGATGCTACAGTTTGATGTCTCCACTGCATTTTTGTATGGTTCTCTAAATGAAGAGATTTTTATGAAACAACCGGAAGGTTATGACGACGGCTCCGGTCGAGTTTGTCTTTTACGGAAGAGTCTTTATGGGTTAAAGCAAGCACCTCGATGCTGGAACCAGTGCATTTTAGACTTCTTCAAAGAGATTGGCTTCAAGACAAGTGAAGCGGATCCTTGCCTTTTGATAAGGGAGAAAGGATGTGGAAAAGTCATAGTGGCTTTATATGTGGATGATGGCCTCGTCGCTGGTTCCAATCAGCAGCTCATAGACGAGTTTATTAAAGAGCTTAGTGGTCGGTTCAAAATTACGACAAAACCAGCTTCCTACTTTCTTGGAATAGAGATTGAAAGCAGAGGAGACGGAATTAAAATAGTTCAGACGTCTTATGTACGGAAGATCTTGCGGAGATTCGGAATGGATATCTGTAAACCAGTTTCTACGCCGATCGTAAAAGATGGTACATCAAGCGAGAAAGTGGATATGAGTTATATGAAGAATAACTACAGGCAAATCGTTGGAGCCTTAGCTTACTTGATGGTATGCACTAGACCTGACATTGCATACGCTGTTAGTGTAGTCTCACGAAGTCTGGAGAAACCAGAAGAGGTAGACTGTGTCCGACTAAAGCGAATAATGCGATATTTGCAATATACGCCAGATCTAGGTATCATGTACAAGAAGCATTACAAAGAAGGTATTTTGGAATGCTACAGCGATGCTGACCATGCCGGAGATGTTAGCACTGGAAGATCCACTAGTGGGGTGCTGTGCATGTACGCGGGAGGAGCGATCTCATGGCTAAGCCAAAGACAGGCAAGTGTTGCGATTTCAACTACAGAGGCTGAAATTGTTGCCGCAAGTGAAGCAGCCAGGGAAACAATATGGCTGGCACGACTTTTGAACAAAATTGTTGTTCTTAGAAGATTCCGTGCTTAAGAGTGGATAACGAAGCTGCAATAAGGCTAGCTGAAAATCCCGAGTTTCATCGACGAACTAAGCATATTCGGGTACGGCACTTCTTCGTTAGAGAGTTGGTTACTAGCGGTGAGCTAAATGTAAACAAGGTAGCCAGTGAAGAGCAGCTGGCTGATATATTTACAAAGCCACTCACCAGAGCCAGAATTCTCAAGATCTCAAATCTTATAGGTCTTTGCTGAGAGGAGATATTGGATTTTGGTGTTACCTAGCAACAATAGACCTTCAGATTTTGTTTATTCTGTCAGAAGAAAATATACGTGTCAAATGTTCTATTGTACTTTGTAATGTGTTTTAAATTATTATATTGAGTATATTTGAATTTAAAGCTTGTTCTCCTTTCTTCTGCAACCACTACCTCCAATTGTGAGATCTAGCGACAATGCGAATCTGCGCGCCTCTCTCCCAGCATGGTCGGTTTTCTGGAACGGGAACAACCACTCATCGTGGTGGGAATTAAAGTCCCCCAGAAAAAGAAGCTCCGCCGTTGGGTACCGTTGCTGGGCACAATCCGTCTTTTCCATTAGGTGTTCAAAAAGCTTGGTTGTCTCCTGGTCACCGCTGTGCGACCGGTAGACACCGACGTAGAGAGATTTCTTGACATTCATAATCGTGACACACGATATTATTTTGAATTTAAACAAGCTATTTATTACTATTACTACACATTATTATAAAACAAAGTCCTTCACCACGTCTGTCTGTCTGTTCGCGAATTCGCGATAAACTCAAAAACTACTGAACCGATTTTCATGCAGTTTTCACCGATGGATAGAGTTGACATCCTCTGTTCTATTCTTTCTGGTTATTAGGTTAATAGACGGTAAATCTCATTAACCGACTTTAAAAAAAGGAGGTTCTCAATTCGTCGGAATCTTTTTTATGTATAAAGCTGACCCGGCAGACTTCGTACTGCCTAATTAAATAGCAATAAAGTCCTGTCAAAAATATTTGTAATGAGACATTTTTTTGTTCCTACATATTTTATAGTCGGGGCAAAAAAAAATCTCCTGAACAGAACCGCCAGTGACCGCCACCCTGGTGATAGGGCGTTGTGAATAAGAAATATAAATAAAATATAAAACATAATATATTATCATTTAAAAATAAGTAATCGCTTTATTGTTAATCATGTGAATCATAATTATTAGCAAAAATCAGTTTTATTTTCATTGTAGTGCTTTGTGATATACGATGTTTTTTGTTTGATTTCCTGGCGCATAGACAAACAAATCTGATGGTTTTCCAACACGGGAACAGGCAACATCTGGGGGCACGGCAGTGCCCCCGCCAAGTCAAGCAATAAAGCGGCACGGCCGTACCATCCTTTTCTCGAAACAGTTCAGGCCATTTTTGACCCCCTATAACTTCGTTGTCGATGAAACTAGAAACCTGAATTTTTAGTAACCAATTAGGCATCGTATAAACACAGTATATTTCAAATTTCACTCAATTTGAACCAGTAGTTTAAGAATTACCTATAACTAATCAAAGTTCCTTAATTTTGTCACTCACTGACTGACTGACTCACTGACCGATCATCAAAAGTCTAAGCAGACCTAGAAGCTTCAAATTTTGAATACAATTAGTGTTTAGTGTATAAACCAAGGAAATTTTTTAAAAATATGCAATTCAGTCTAGTTTTCTAGATACACTGTCTGCATAAATAACTTTGTAATCCCATATAAATGTATAGGATTACAAAGTTAAAGTTACATTTTCAGTGAATGAATTTCACCGATTGGTCTGAAATTTTGCACGTATATGTATATCGCCTAACAATGCAATATTATGATGACATGGAGCTAATCTGAAGATGGAGCTAAAAGGTGGCCATAGTAACTCCGTTATAAAACGACGCAAACCCATCGAATTTGGACTCGTTTGATTTGATTTGTCTTGAACATTAGTTTGTCTTTTGATTATGTCCTGGGTCTGATGATGGAGCTGGAAATTGGCCAGAGGAACTCTATTCTTGAATGTCATAACCCCATCGAGTTTGATTCGTCTTGACAAGTACTTTGTATAAGATTGCTTCCAGGGTCTGATGATGGAACTGGAAGGTGGCCATCCATTTTAGAACGTCATAACCCCATCGAGTTTGGACTCGTTTGATTCGTCTTGACGAGTACTGTGTTTTTAGATGATTTCCAGGGTCTGTTGACGGGGCTGGAAGGTGGCCATGGGAATTCCGTTATAAAACGACTTAACTCCGTCGAGTTTTGACTCGTTTGATTCTGTTTGTCGAGTAATATATCTTTAGAAGGTATCCAGGGTCTGATGATGGAGCTGAAAGGTGGCCATAGGAACCCCCTTATAAAACGACGCAACCCCATCGAGGTTGGACTCGTTTGATTCGTTTTGTCGAGTATTTTAGCAGTTCTTTAAATTGATGACTATGACTGTCCAAGTTCGAATAAAACTAGTGTTGTTGATTCATTAAACGTGTCTACAAAAAGAAATGAGATCCCACTAAAAACAAAACTTGTAAAAAGAGCCAAGTCGTACAACTGTTTTCTTCTACCGTAAAAAGTAGTGAGATCCATGTAATACCAAGTCAATTTATTTATTTAGTCTAATAAAAGATTGACTTGGCCATCGTATCATATTGGCCAATGCAATGGCGAATAGCCATAAGAATGGCCTGTTTAACATTGGCGAATGCGATGCGATGGCCAAGTCAATCTTTTATTAGACTAAATAAATAAATTGACTTGGTATTACATGGATCTCACTACTTTTTACGGTAGAAGAAAACAGTTGTACGACTTGGCTCTTTTTACCCGACTACGGCGAAGCCAAAAGGAAGGGTAATGATTTTGGCAGTCTATGTATATATGTATGTATGTTCCACCGTAGCGCCTAAACTACTGAACGGATTTTAATAAACTACGTGTCAATAGATTCGTAAGAATAGTCCGGGTGACATAGGCTATATAAATTTTATACATTATTTTTATGACGGAATTTAAATGTCAAAAACTTACCTCAAAAAATATTAAATTGAGATAATCATAGCAAGTTTGGTATCAAATGAAAGGTCTTGGCGAGCACATTACAAATATGTATAACTAGCTTTTGCCCGCAGCTTCGCCCGCGTGAAAATGACGATTTTCCATACAAACTTTCATTCCCTATCTAACTCCCTTAGGGGTTGAATTTCGACAAATCCTTCCTTATTCCTTGTCTACATTATAAAGGGAACCTGTGTGCAAAATTTCAGCTTTCGAGGTCCAAGGGTTTGGGCTGGGCGTTGATGAATCAGTCAGTCAGTCAGTCAGGACTTCTCTTTTTATTATTTACTAGCTTTTGCCAGCGGCTTCGCCCGCGTGAAAAATGCGATTTTCCATACAAACTTTCATCCCCTATTTAACTCCCTTAAGGGTTGAATTTCGAAAAATCCTTCTTTATTCCTTGTCTACATTATAAAGGGAACCTCTGTGCAAAATTTCAGCTTTCTAGGTCCAAGGGTTTGGGCTGGGCGTTGATGAGTCAGTCAGTCAATCAGTCAGTCAGTCAGTCAGGACTTCTTTCTTTATTTATATAGATATAGATATTATAGTTTAAGTACACACAAAAATTAAATTCAAATAAAAAAAATAAGTTCAAAAATCTAAAACCCGACTACTAACAAAATCGCGGTCTTAAAAGTAGAAAACAAGAAAGTAATTCTTGTCTGATATTCTTCGTAGTCGCATGCCACCTTGCTAATGGCAATTAGCAGCTGACTTCTGTATCAATGAGAACGCCATGAAGGAGCATCAGGTATCAGTGGCATGCGACTACGAAGAATATCAGACAAGAATTACTTTCTTGTTTTCTACTTTTAAGACCGCGATTTTGTTAGTAGTCGGGTTTTAGATTTTTGAACTTAATTTTTTTATTACAAGTTTTGTTTTTAGTGGGATACAATTGACCATGTGAGAAACATGGGTTTTCCAGATTAATACCACAAACACATAATGTTTGCCCCTTGGACTTGTTTATGGTCATAGCAAAAGCAAGCCGAACTGGAAACTGTAGTCGTTTAAAGTCAAACGGTACATCAGTCGGAATCATTGGGATGCGCGGTATGAGAACGTCTTCTCCTTTATACTTTCCTTTCAGTATAGTTGCTTCTATCACGTTGTTTAGTAATTTTTTTATCGCCAACCGTGTGCCGTTGCAAAGACGCGGTTGGTTGATATTTCGCAACATAATAACTACCGATCCAACCTTTAATTGAAGATTGTGAGGTGGCAATCCTGGCAAATCCAGCGAGTTTAAAAATTCTGGTGGATAGTTCACTACATCATCTTGGTTAGTAGCCGAATCAACTGATTTATATAACCTCGATTCGCCTGTAATTTTTTCTTGATTTTTAAAATTTAATTCATTTACATCTATGTTTTTTGCAGCCAATATAGCTCGTTCGCTCAACCAATCATGGTTTCTGTAATTTTGAGAAACATCTGGAAACACCTTCTGAATAAGTTCATCTTTTGATCGAGTTAACTGACAAAAACTTTGAGGAAAGTTAATGCAGCCAGTCAACATGTCTATAGGAAATTTGCCATTACCAATGTCAATGAGTTGTTTAGAGAATATGTTTCCAGATTGGTCATTTTGCAACTCGACACGCATATTCTTGCTTAAATGAAGTATCTACTTTGACATGTTTCCACAAATTGGAGGACTTTAGACATGCATTGAGTTCTTCAGCTGGCGTTGATCGTGGAATCACTGGCAATGTTTGTCGAAAATCTCCTGCTAATAAAATCATTGCACCACCAAATTGGTTATGATTGCTCCGTAGATCTTTTAAGGTTCTGTCTAAAGCCTCCAAAGATTTTTTATGTGCCATCGTGCATTCATCCCAAATAATTAATTTACATTGCTGCAAGACCTTTGCCATTGCAGAGTTCTTCGAAATGTTGCAGGTCGGAGTTTCATTGCTTTGCATATTTAATGGCAATTTTAATGCTGAATGGGCTGTTCGACCACCTTCAAGCAAAGTTGCTGCGATTCCCGACGAAGCGAGTGCAAGTGCAATTTTATTTTGTGTGCGAATCGTTGCTAATATTAATGATATCAAAAAAGTTTTTCCTGTACCACCAGGTGCATCTAAGAAGTAAATCCCTCCAGTTTCATCATTTGTTACTTTCATAAGTGTATCAAATACATACTTCTGTTCTTCATTCAACAGTGGAAGATTTGTTTGAATTAATTCTTTCAAAGTGTTGATATCATACAGTTTTTCTCGATTCAACTCTTGGTTAAAAGCATCATGCATTGGACTATTGGGCGCGGCCAGGCCTAATTGAATTAATTGTTTGTTTGACATCATCAAGAACATGTCCTCAATTGAAATCAATGCTTCGTTGTAAATTTCTTCACTGATTTGTATATTTGGATTTCCCATTCTATTTCGTATTTGATACAAAATATCATCACATATATAATCTTTGAACTTGATCCACAAATCAATTGGGTTTGATGGGAAGCATGTAGATATGATTATAGAAAACAATGTTCGTATTTGATTAGCGTGTGATGATATTACAGCATCATTGAGAGTTTGATCCCAATGAGCGTCATTTTCTAGTAATTGCAAACGTTGACAGGCTTCTCTGTAAGATCCACACAATTCACCATCAACAGTTCGTAAATGTTGGAATGATGTTGGGCCACGTACATTGACTAATAGCAGTCGTAAATAAAAGCATTCATCATTGCTTGGATGTAGGTACTGAATAAATTCGACCAATGGCATCGGTGGAATAAACATCTGGGTATCCTGGAACTTGTTTTCCTTTTTTCCGTCGTATAAATCTCCTTGAGGATTGATTCCAAGTATAATATTTTGGCATTTCAGAATATAGTAATGTTTGTGCAAAATCATCGTTTTGGCATGTCTCAAAAAAACTGGTTAATGTAGTAGATGGTGGCTGAGCAGCTCTTTGTACTGCGTTCTGTGCTGTAAAATACACTCTTTGTCCATTTTCTAAATGCACAGCTAAGTGAACAACAGAAGGGTGTCTCTCATGAATAGGAAAAGAAAATATTCGCCATACTGCTTCATTACTACTAACATAGCGGCCCATTTGGTATTGTGTAACTTCATCATTGGAATTCTCTGCACCAATTCCAATCACAGCCATATCACTCCCTTTGGTTACATATTTGCAAATGTATTTAATCGATTTCACTGAATGGCAAGATTCAACGTTGATGTGTGCTTTGAAGGTCTTTGATGAAATGGGTGAATATGGAACAATCCAACGATTATCTATTTCAATATCTTGTTGATTTAATTTGACAATTGTTGATCTTCCATTGTCTGCTGTCGATCGTCGACGATACAGTGGATAACCGTCATTACCAGTAATTGTTTCCGATATTAATGTCCGTGGATATCGTTTTGAACATTTACCATCCATCATACATGGTGAATTTTGATTAAGATTTCCACAGGGACCATGTATCATATTTTTGATAACTACCTCATGCAATCCAGGATCTACTTGACTATATATGACTTGGAGTCAAAACATTAAATCCTCCAACGATGTATTCTGTGCTCCAACGCACACTGTTTTGATAGATATGATTGAATTTGAACTTTGTACAGCTGTAATAAAGTGCAAATTGACTCTTTGACGTTAGGAACATACCTACATTGTTTAAACATCAGTGAATGCTTGTAATTTAATATGAACTTTATACAAAAGCAATAAAGCTCAAATTGACTCTACGTTTTAGTTAGAAAACGTTTGTGATGATGATGATTGATGATGATTTAGTACCACACCCAGCCAGGAGCAAGCCTGACCCGGACAAGTCCGGATACACCAGGGGGCACGATTTTGTAAGGAAAGACATGCTCTGGGATGGGAGAGGAAGCCCGACCAGCCGCAGCCAGTCAGGCACAATCAGCCGACTATGCAGCCTCTAGCCAATATAGTGGTCCGAACGCGACTCCGCGTTTTAGTTAGAAAACGTTTGTATGGGAAAAAGAAAAGGGCTGTTTTTAGGGTTTTTCCGTCAATTATTCGATTTTTTCTCGCCGTAAAAACCATCTTTGAACTTCAACGAAGATTTAAAAAAAAGAATTGGCCAAATTGGTCCAGGCGTTGTTGAGTTATGCGCTTACCAACACATTTTGCGATTCATTTTTATATTATAGACTAGTATTTGCGTGGGTGCGCGAGCTGCGCGCAGCTCGCGGGTCGTGAAGAGGGGGAGAGGGGGAGCTTTGAAAAAAAAATTCGACTAACGCATTGCCCCTTTAAATGAATCTGAAAAAAAAAAATGTTCCAAGTCTCTTAACTTCCGAGATCCACCTAAAGGGGGGGGGGGGGGTGAAGGGGGGAAAGGGGTTCAAATTTGAAAAACGGATTTTACTTCCCCACCACCTACCTACCACCTACCTACACCTACCTACACCTACCTACACCTACCTACACCTACCTACCACCTACCTATACCTACCTACTACCTACCTACACCTACCTACCTACACCTACCTACCTACACCTACCTACTTACACCTACCTACTACCTATATACTACCTACCTACTACCTACCTACACCTACCTACTACCTACCTACTACCTACCTACTACCTATCTATCACCTACCTACTACCTACCTATACTACCTCCTACTTCCACTAAAAAACATTACCCTAAAGTTTGCTTGTCGTCGCCCCTGAGTTACACTTCACCCACTCAACCTTCGTTACGCTAAGGAGGTCGCCGGCTCGCTTCGCTCGCCACCTCCCCCCTTCGCTCCACTCGGTCTCGCAGGTTCGCTCCACTCAGGACCTACCTACCACCGGAAAGCTATCATGACATAATCCCTACGCTACGGGGGTCGCCGGCTCGCTACGCTCGCCCGCTCCCCCCTTCGCTTTACCGGTACCACCACAGGATAGGCTCCTTTCAATGAATCTGAAAAAAAAATCGTTCCAAGTCTCTTAACTTTCGAGATTCGCCTAAAGGGGGGGAGAAGGGGGGCAAGGGGGGCCACTTTGAAAAATGATTTTTACTTTACCGAGCCTCCTCTATACGAATATCTAAAAAAAACACGTAAATTCTCTTTATTTCCGAGATCCGCTTAAAGGGGGGGGTGGAGGGGGGCAAGGGGGTCAAATTTTCAAAATGGTTTTTACTTCCCCAAGCCTCCTCTATACGAATCCCTAAAAAAAATACGGAAATTCTCTTTATTTTCGAGATTCGCCTAAAAGGGGGGAGAAGGGGGGCAAGGGGTATCACTTTGAAAAATGATTTTTACTTTCCAAACCTCCTCTATACGAATCTGTAAAAAAAAACACGTAAAGTCTCTTTGTTTCCGAGATACGATAGGGAGGGGGGAGATGGGGGGGGAAAAGGGGGGGTTTGGGACTTTTCCCATACTCACGAGAGTAACTTGTTTACGAATCTGTCAAAATATACCCACCTCCCCATCCACCATCTGGGAGATCAATTCTGTCAATAAGTCAGTCAGTGGTAATTAAGCTTTTTATAGTATAACTAGTATTTGCGTGGGTGCGCGAGCTGCGCGCAGCTCGCGAGGCGTGGAGAGGGGGAGAGGGGGCGCTTTGAAAAATGATTTCGACTAACGCATTGCACCTCTCAATGAATTTGAAAAAAAAATGTTCCAAGTCTCTTAACTTCCGAGATCCGCCTAAAGGGGGGGTGAAGGGGGGCAAGGGGTTCAAATTTGAAAAACGGATTATACTTCCCCGAGCCTCCTCTATATGAATCTCACGAATGACACCACCTACCTACACCTACTTACCACCTACCTACACCTACCTACTACCTACCTAAACCTACCTACCACCTACCTACACCTACCTACTACCTACCTAAACCTACCTACCACCTACCTACACCTACCTACTACCTACCTACACCTACCTACTACCTACTACCTACCACCTACCTACTACCTACTACCTACTACCCCTACCACCTACCTACTACCTCCTGCTACTACTAAAAAACATTAACCTAAAGTTTGCTTGTCGTCGCCCCTGAGTTACGCTTCACCCACTCAACCTTCGTTACGCTAAGGAGGTCGCCGGCTCGCTTCGCTCGCCACCTCCCCCCTTCGCTCCACTCGGTCTCGCAGGTTCGCTCCAATCAGGACCTACCTACCACCGGAAAGCTATCATGACATTATCCCTACGCTACGGGAGTCGCCGGCTCGCTTCGCTCGCCCGCTCCCCCCTTCGCTTTACCGGTACCGCCATTTTACTTCCCCGAGCCTCCTATCCTATACGAATCTGTAAACAAAACAGAAAAAAAGGGGTGAAGAGGGGGGGGGGGGGGGGGGGGGTGAAGGGGGGGAGAGGGGGGGAGTTTCTAAAAATGATTTCGACTAACGCAATGCCCCTCTATATGAATCTGAAAAAAAATTCGTTCCAAGTCTCTTAACTTCCGAGATCCGAAAGGGGGGGGTGGAGGGGGGGTAAGGGGGTCAAATTTTCAAAATGGTTTTTCCTTCCCCAAGCCTCCTCTATACGAATCCCTAAAAAAAAACTTGTAAATTCTCTTTATTTCCGAGATCCGCCTAAAGGGGGGGAGAAGGGGGAAAAGGGGGGCCACTTTGAAAAATGATTTATACTTTACCGAGCCTCCTCTATACGAATCCGTAATAAAACAAAAATACGGGTCTCTTAGTTTCCGAGATACGATAGGGAAGGGGGGGAGGGGGGGCAAAAAGGGGGGGTTTGGGACTTTTCCCATACTCACCAGAAACAGTTGTTTACGAATCTGTCAAAATATACCCACCTCCCCATCCACCATCTGGGAGAACAATTATGTCAATCAGTGAGTCAGTCAGTCAGTCAGTGGTAATTAAGCTTTATATAGTATAAAGACTAGTACTTCCTAGTGGCTTCGCCCGCTACAACTCGAAAATTATCCCACGGAAAGATAAAATCGGGATAAAAACTATCCTATGTGTTAATCCAGGGTGTCAGCTAACTCCATACCAAAATGTATTAAAAACGCTCCAGCCGTTTAGACGTGAAGAAGTAACAAACATACACACTCACTCAAATTTTATAGGCACTTATTATGTGTTTCTGAGTTGAAAGCAAGCAAAGTTAATGGAATCTTGATGGTTAAGGGTTAGGTTTCTTGGTTGTATGTTAGATGCATAGTAAATATTTTATGTGATACCTATTACAACTAAAAATGGAAAAATAAGGAAACCTTTTGGGGTAAGTACAGTGTTACTAGACATTTGTTATTCGACTAGGTGTGCTAGAGGGCACCATGAAATTCAACTTCAACAACAACTTGTTCTTGTTGTTCTTGTTTGTTTGGGCAACTTCATCGTGGGCCGTGATTTCTAAAAAAAAAACACACTAGAAAGCTGAAATTTGGTACCAATATGTGTATCAATCACGCCGACAAAGTGCTAAAATAAAAATTGGAAAAAAATGTTTTATTAGGGTAGCCCCCCTATATGTAAAGTGGGAAGTGATTTTTTTTTTAATTTTAACCCTAACGTGTGATATATTGTTGGAAAGGTATTTAAAAATGAATAGGGGTTTACTAAAATCATTTTTTGATAATGTCAATAATTTCGGAAATAATCGCTCCAAAAGTAAAAAACAAAGCGTCCCCCCCCCTCTAACTTTTGAACCATAAGTTTAGAAAATACGAAAAACATCTGAAAAGTAGAACTTTATAAGGACTTTCTAGGAAAATTATTTTGAACTTGGATGGAAACAACAGATGGAAACTGCAGTTAACCAATATAATTTGGTCCCTGAATCGTATGAGCGCCTATACAATCCAGAGGTCAAGCTTCATTGGCCCGTATTTCAAACAAAAAAAGAATTATTACTACGGAACCCTACACTGAGCGTGGCCCGACACGCTCTTGGCCGGTTTTTTATTATTGGTAACTTGTGGGATTCATCAGTAGGGTTGACTGAGATCGCCTGTTCTACGCTACAGTCTACAATCGTCGGCACAAGCAGCTATAGCATACATGATACGCTGCACATCAGGTAAACTCGGAAATGAAACGCACTGACATGAAGTTTCTTATTTTGTTTTATTCAGTGTTTTACTCGTATTAGTTCAGGTGTTTTAAAGAATTGCTTCTAAGTGTACATTTTAATTGATTGATACAAACGTAAAGTATTATCGTAACAGTTTATTTACTAATATCAACACTTTCGATTCAGTCGACGAACTATGTCACATCTTAAGTTACTTACAAACAACTATGAAATTGAAGGTACCACAATATTTATACAATTTGCACCTAGTGTCACCTAGTATCAGCAACAATCAGGTTTCAATCATCAACTCCTCAAACCGCGACCTCTATGGCAGCTCGTTGTTGTAAGACACGAGTACTCGTAGGTATCAAACGAAGGGGTAATTCGAAATTATTATTACGGACTGTGAGGAAGTTTGTTAACACGCAAGCATAAGCGCGTCATATTGAAGCAGGTACCACAACCTTCTCTTCGTTGTGTAATACCCGAGCTTCGCGTCAAATTACAAACAAATACTAACAAAATCCAACAAAAACACTTTTCCTCACACATCATCAAACATCCACTTTGTTAAACATTGAGCGTTTGACAACTGAATGAAATGGGACAACACTTTTTTGTTAGGGTTCCGTAGTCAACTAGGAACCCTTATAGTTTCGCCATGTCTGTCTGTCTGTCCGTCTTCGCTTAATCTCTGTGACCGTTAGCACTAGAAAGCTGAAATTTGGTACCAATATGTGTATCAATCACGCCGACAAAGTGCTAAAATAAAAATTGGAAAAAAATGTTTTATTAGGGTAGCCCCCCTATATGTAAAGTGGGAAGTGATTTTTTTTTTAATTTTAACCCTAACGTGTGATATATTGTTGGAAAGGTATTTAAAAATGAATAGGGGTTTACTAAAATCATTTTTTGATAATGTCAATAATTTCGGAAATAATCGCTCCAAAAGTAAAAAACAAAGCGTCCCCCCCCCTCTAACTTTTGAACCATAAGTTTAGAAAATACGAAAAAAATCTGAAAAGTAGAACTTTATAAGGACTTTCTAGGAAAATTATTTTGAACTTGGATGGAAACAACAGATGGAAACTGCAGTTAACCAATATAATTTGGTCCCTGAATCGTATGAGCGCCTATACAATCCAGAGGTCAAGCTTCATTGGCCCGTATTTCAAACAAAAAAAGAATTATTACTACGGAACCCTACACTGAGCGTGGCCCGACACGCTCTTGGCCGGTTTTTTTCTGTCTGTGCCTAATAGAGATAGGACAAAAAAAAATCTAATTAGTCCGAAAGATAGATTTCCAAAAACATTGAGCACATAATTATTTTTTCTGATTTCACGTAAACAAAAACAGAATAAAATTCTAATACTGAAGAATTTGTTTGTTTGTTTGGTTGAACGCTGGAATTCAAAAAATATTACAGTACCGTTAATTATCAAAGTGCTAGAGGTTTATCTTAATTTATTTAGAACTAGTGACCCGCCCCGGCTTCGCACGGGTACAAAAAAGGTATTAAAACCTTCCTCTTGAATCACTCTATCTATTAAAAAAAACCGCATCAAAATCCGTTGCGTAGTTTTAAAGATTTAAGCATACAGACAAACAAACAAACAAACAGACGCGACTTTTTTTATACTATGTATAAGGATTTACAATATCTACATCTAAAACTTTGACTTTAATATTTATTGGTAAACGATGCTGCCGTAGAGAGTCGCAATCTTTATGACCACACCCTGTATCATTCATAGTTAATATACAAAGATAAACCGAAGTTAACTGACAGTGAAGAGCTCGCACAGGCAAGACGGCAGCTCGGCAGGAAACAGCGGCTGTCATCACATGTGCTTATACATTATGTACACTTAACTTACTAAAAATAATACCTGCAAGTGATATAAATAGACCTAGATAATGCAAGTATCACGATCTGTATGAAAACCAAGCGTGCCATTTTTGACTACCTATTATGACGTCACCAGCACTATAAATCGGAAAATCAAATCGATTCAAACGCGTACGGTGCCTACTTCGCCCCAACCCCTGCCTTTTGCACCAGCGCCGACGTCCGACTAGCGCTATACACCGATGCAAACTGTGCGCGAAAGTGGCCACTTACGATTTTTGTACGTAAGTTAGGCACGAAAAGTGGCACGTAAAGTAGTTGCTCTTGCGTTATCTAGATCTATCTATATTTGTACTACAGACATATACTTACTATGAATCGATATCACGTAATCGCTAGTAAGACCGAAAAAACGCAATTACCAAGAAACGGTAATAAAGGTTTGACAAGCCAGTAAGACGTCGTTATCTCTGTAGAGACTGTCTCTACAGAGATAAAACTAACATAATGTATAAGTAGTATATTAAGGTTATGAGTGTTTCGGCACTATGCAAGCGGCGGTGTTTATAAGCTAACGGTAGATATATACCCACGTTTCTCTCTCTTTGTGGTTTTACGCGTTCGGTCATAATATCAGGAACTCACAATAAATAGTAACTCATAGTACTTACAGGGTAAATATCCGGTTTTTAGTGTACTATTAATACCCAAAGTATATAATATAGAAGGTGGCTTCGTGACCGAACATACTACATACGTTTAGTGCCGTCTGCCGTTGCGGTACGTGAATGAACGAAATGGATATAAACAGGCGACATGAACTACCTCTTCAGTGAAACAGCTATACTACAGCTACACTACAGCGTAAGTAAAGCTAAGTTCACAGTGGCAGGGTGCGCGGGTGCTGTTACATTACAACCGGCTGTCATTATTGAACGCGATACAATACAACATTTTGTGTTTGTTTCATCTTGTTTCTCGTATCTTATTATGACCTGAAACATGACCTGATACTAATATCAGGCCATGTTTATAACAAAACGTATTGTCATTGAAAGTCCACCAACACGTTAAATGTCAACTGCACGATAGGTATTAAAAAGATATACTCGTTCTTATCAAACAAGGAAAAAAATAAAAATAATGTAGTGGCAAATAAAATGTGGACGCGTGACGTGTATCGCCAGCAGCGACGCAGTACACTGTACAGTATAACAGGCCAGTGACGTCATCGTCCAGGGCACAGGCACGTATAATGTCAGCTGGATCCGCTGATTATTGGACTCAAGTTAAGTAAGGTAATGAATACTGCGACTGTTATGTAGCTCAGCTGTTAGCCACGAGTGGTGCTATAACAACACCCTTGCTCCTATACCTACTTAATGTATTATACTATACTAACTAATAGTCTATACAAGTTTTTAAGTCTTCGTATAAAAATCTATCGTTATCTAATCTGTAGAAGTTATTGTAAGCCTATATTGATTTGTACTGCATGTACATATCTACTAGTTGGACTGAACCTACAAACCTTACATAAATCTTAACGAAGGAATAAATAGAGCTTATTTAAATGATCACGACACCTTAAACTACAATATATCTAACATCGTTCGTTTACTATGTACAGCACAGGAGCGGCACGGCGCGGCACGGGAGCGGCTCGGAGCACCGCTCGGCACCGGCGACCCTGTTGTGTCTTACCTACGTTTAGTTATTTAAGAAATACGACTAAGTTCTTCAATCAATCAATTTAACACAGGCATATTCCAAACACTTCAAATGTACACAAACCGCCATGTCATGAGGCGCACACCAAAGTAGCCGAGACCAACTTGTGACAAACATATACATAACATTTATTTACAGCACTAGTTTAGGATCCCGCCTGAGGCCGACCTTCACTCATTATTGTTCACCGCATGATAAATAATTTGTTATAAAACAATACGTTAGGACCCTGATGAAGACTATTTAATTGCCCTACCTATTTAAAAAAAAACGAAATGGTCCTCTTCACCTTGATCACGCCTTATGGAAACTGATGAATGAGGTCTAGTTAAAAAGATAGACAACACAAGAGTTCCTTGTTGAAGGTCGATCATATGCGGGGTCTCCGAATATACGGTAAGTACCTACATGTTATATTTTCAATAAACTATAGTGCGGCATGGTGGTTTTGGCGCAGGTGAGGCGCTGTCACTTCAATGTCATTATTGGTAAATATTTGTGAAATTGCATTAACAAAACTACCTATCTAATTCACCATTAGTTCTGTTTATAGCCTAACACCAGAAGAACGATGCAGCAGTTATGGAAAATTAAACACAAGGTAACAATAATGTATCACTAAGCACTATCAGTTCAAATAGAGCGCGGCATGGCCGCGGTTGGCGGCTGCGTGGCCGCGGTTGGCGGCTGCGTGGCCGCGGTTGGCGGCTGCGTGGCGGCCGCGTGGCGTCATGGCGGCGGCTGCGTCACAACGGCGGCAGGTCGTTGTCGACGTCGAGGCGGCGGCGTACCCACTGCAGCACGGCTTCCTGCGACACAAGACGTTCGTCACTGGATGCACTGGCTGCTCGTGTTACACATACAAGATTGCCATTGTAGAGTTGTACTGGAATTATTTAGCTGACATTCAAAAAATGTTTGATGCTCAATATGATGTCTGCTTTTTAGGGTTTCGTTTTTTCCCGTCGGGGCTGCGGATACCGCGGCCTCGACATAAAGGGCTAAGAAGGAACATGGGTGGTTTTTAGTCAGTAGCTGGAAATTCATCAAATGACTCCTCCCGCTCTACTGACTAAAAACCACCCATGTCCCTTCTTAGCCCTTGTGCCGAGGCTGCGGTATCTCTTTCGACATCCCGTAGCCCCGACAGGCGTCGGCCCTTGCGGGCCTCTTCCATGTTGCTGACATCTCTTTGAATCGCGCGTGGAACACGTACGCGCCGTCGGTACTGTTTGCCATCGTCATAAGACGGACGGACGGTGAGCTAGCCCATTACTCACCGTCCACAGACCCGCGCCTACGGTGGCCGGAAGCCATCACGTGGCCCCTCACGCCCGGAGCGATTCCCGCGGCGGCTTGGACGAAAGGTTCTCTCCCTCTCACGTTTCGCCACCTCCTTCGCTAGCATCACTGCTTCGCAGAAGGAGGTTTTGTCATACACATTGTAAGTAATAAAATTTTGTATTTGTCTAATAATGTAATCAATACTATGTAATAAAAATTAGGCGTAGACTGACTTCTTAAAAAAAAAACAAGAATTAAATTGAATGCTAAGATAAGTAATGAGACCTGTTGTACGAGGGCGAAAGATGACAACACTATTAGCAAACGCTTCATAACGTTTTAGTAAAATATTAAATGCAACTCACACGAGAACACTAATTAGTCCGCCACCGGTCAGTTAGTAACTTGTTAGTGCAGCCGTCCTGGGGTAAGGGAAGGGGGGGGGGGGGGGGGAGGGGGGAAGAACTGGTCTCCTAAAATAGTAAGTAAGAGCTTAAAATAAAAGGAAATGCTTTCGCGAAAACTTATCTCATCTGTGCAAGTTGATTTAGTACTCGTAGCACTTTTAGTTGGTGAATAGTTAGAATTGTTTGCGTGATGTAAAGCGAGATTATGTAACTGGCACCATGCACCAATTACATTTAGGTACGTAAAGATCTGGTCCGCAGCATCATCGCTCTGTCAGCCAGTGAGGTGGGGGGGGGAGGGGTGAGTGGGGTACGGGGTGCGGGGTGCGGGGGGGTCAGTCGTGGTGGTGCGAGTGGTGCGCGTTGTCGGTGTAGTCGTCGTAGTCGCGCGGCGTGTCGAGCTCGTCGTCGCGGCCCTCGTAGTCATCGGGCCCGTCCGCGCCCTCCTCCTCCTCCGACTCGTCCGGCGCCGCGCCACCCGCCTCCTGCTGCGCCGGCGCCGCCACCTCCTGCCACACACACACGCATGCGCACTCCGTACAGTACCGCCACCGCACAAGCGTTAGTCGCCACTCTGACACGTTAACTACATTAGTAGGATCGTTAGGCCGCCGGCTGTTAGGAGAGCGGCAAGGTAACAACAACCATACTGTCAGCGTGGGTCGCCAGCGCGGCCGCGCGAGTGCCGCCGGCGCGCACGACTCGCCTGTGCCGCGTGGGCCGCGTGGGGGGGCGCACGCACCTTGGTGGGTCTCCAGCCGCAGCCGGGCAGCGGCAGGCCGTCGGGCCCGAGCGGGCACGGCGCGTCCAGCCCGGGCACGCCCTGCTCGCCCTTGTCGCCCTTGTCTCCCTTGCGCCCGCGCTTGCCCAACGGACCCTGCGGAGTTGGCGCACACTGTAATATTAACATCTCTCGTCCACCGCGCCGTCACACGTGAGGCCGTGCCTTGCATGGATACAGTATATTAATGAGCAGTGGTGAGAGCAGTAGTAGCACCTGCACTACCGAGTTAGTGGAGCATGCGGGATGCGCGGTTAGCGAGAGCGAGTTCGTGCGCCACTTACGGGTTCTCCCTTGTAGCCCTTGTCACCCTTGGGGCCCTAGCGAGCGGAAACAAATCATTATCATCACATTTTAAGTAACAGTTCAATGTCGTCACAAAGTCAGAAGATAACTAACCTCTTGTCCAGGGATGCCGTCGGTTCCCTGAAATAGTAGTGAGCGAGTATCAGTGATTACGCTGTAGCCGTCAGACAGAATGCAGATAATGTTATCGTGTTTGTACGTACTGGCAGTCCTGGGTCACCGCGCTCGCCCTTGGAGCCCGGCTCGCCCTGCGCGCCCTGCACATCACACAACAGCTAGTTAGTGCACCACCCCACGAGCACGCCACTAGGACCACAGTAGCACTACCACACTACTACTCGTGCGACAGCGCTAACGCTGCTCCGTTTCTAGGTTCTTCAGACACTTAATGGCAGGTAAAGCTTGTAGGTAATTGATGCCGGTAACAGAATGTAGACACATCAACCAAAATGGAATTGCTCTAAACGCAATAAAACAACATTTTCAGTGAAAGAGTTAAAAAAATACTAGCTAATCTTGTACCTGAAGCACTGAAATGTAGACGTCTACTCTATGATAATTAATTTTATAATGATGGTATTGTTATATCAAAACGAATTGCCTTTGCCCAGCAGTGCGAAGACACAGGCTAACAGTTACAGTAAGGTTTATGTGAGTGAAGTTGAAAATGAACAGTGAACTAACCTTCATGCCGTCGAGTCCAGGTGGGCCCTGCGGAACAACAACATGTCAGCACTTGTACAAACGCGCGGGCGTGCGCTCGCGGCGCCGCTCGGCCGCGCGGCCGTGCTCGGCACCGCCGGCCCGCACCTTGCCTCACCACTGCACACTCTCATTACGTTTTGTTGCACTTTGTGAGTTGCGAACAGAAGGCTAATTCACTTAACTGCATGACCAAACAAGTTGCGATACCTTAGTTACGTGAACTAGTCTCCTAGACTTTCATGAGAAGGTTGCGTGCCGGCGGGCTCAATGCGCAGCGCAGTTCTCATGCTTACATATAACTAACTCTGCACTTCAATACAACTCTCTGAGTTTTAAGTTTTGGAGTGACACATACACGCACTTTCCTTTAAAAAATGCTTAAGATATGGGATGCACGAAGGTAAATCCATGAGAGCACATAGGAAGAAATTAGAATGGAGTAAAATAACTGTTTAACGATGGATTTAGAAGAGCAGTTTAGATATAGCTTTGTTGTCATCAACCACCACGCCAGGCAGCACTCCCAACATGCAGCGACCGGGACACGCGCCACACCGAGCCGGACGGGAGCAGGCTGCTCGTAACAACGGAACCGAGCCGGTGTAGCGGGGAGGACAACATATTGACAGTGAACATTGCCAGTAAATAAAAGAAACAGGAAACTAGCGAAGAAGAAAAGAAACACAAATATGCACGGCATGCAAATATTTATTTTCTTTCAAAATAATTTTTAAATAACAATAGTTTATGCTCTCGTGATGTATATATATGGTACAAATGACAACTTTCGATTCTCATAAAAAAACTAAATTCTTAACGTTACGCTTAAGTGATACACGACGATACAAAGACAAGAAATGTTATTGTATTTATAGTAAGTAATAGCGAGTACAGCTGAGGTCTTACAACTAGTCCCAGGGCGCGCAACATACTTACTGCTATATGTACAAGCGCTCCTTCACAGTGGCCGATCATCTCTTACATAAATGTACACCACACGGTGGCAGGAGTGACAACTGATTCTGATAGAACAAACGTTGCAAGTAAACGCAAATACAAATCACTAGGAAATTAATATGAATCATATGTTTTGTACATTGGTGGCACAGTCTCCCAGCGCGGGACGCAGCGAGTTTCCATTACCTACTACTGAACCGAGGTCTCACAGGGAGAAGACACAGGGCAACAGACGTTACTCCGCGTCCCGAGCTTTACATATTTACTAGCTACATGGAAAATGTTATAGATCGATGAGAATGTACGGACTACACCTATAATAAGTTAAGCGAATGACGTAGTAAGAAGAATGGAATAGTAAAATACGCACGAGTCAACATTAACGTAGGTAAGATTACGTGTTAAGTGGGACGGTAACACCGGCGCGGGCGCGCGGCGTGCAGGCGCGGCGCCGCGCGAGCGCGCGCACACGAGCGACCGACGCTGACACCAGTCGCGTCGCTCGTCTGCGCCACGCTCACTAGTTATATTATATCATAACATTATGTTAAACATACGACAAGACGTGACGATATATATATTCACATAATAGTTTATAATTACAATTAGGCCTATTCTAAGAATTTGGGCGATAGTTTTGTAAACAATTACATTAAAATATAGGAAGATATGATAATGGTCAATACGAATCTTTGTACATAATATGGTTAATTACAAACGCCAGTCGCCGACGATCATATCACAAGAGTGCGCGCGCTCTGCGCCACTACTCGTATGTACACGCGCGGGCGCGCGGCACTCGCAGGCAACACTTACAGTGTACTTGGCACCCGGTCTCGCGTGCTCGCGTGCCACCATACTCCCATACTCACACTATCTCATCTAAATTATTCATTTGTATATTTATACGTTTTAAAAAATAGTTACTCTGAGCGTAGTAGATACTATTCATATTAACAAAAAATCATATCTTACGAAACAATATGACAGGATTAAGTTTTAGTAAGGAACGTAATTACTCATTTATGTCGTCTTGTATCTATATTATATACCCATCTTGCCAACAAGTTTTACATTATATACAGGGAAGTTTAAGCTCGACCGGAAACAAAGGTAAGAACTTAACAACAGCACAATAGCGGTAGAGAGGCATTTACAAAATCAAACATAGCATTTAAGATAATATACAGCTAGGGGCGGTCGAGCAAGAAAGACTAGCGGAAGATATTCCGAGAGCAGCAGCACTCGTCAGTAGAATGATGAATGCCATCGGATCATGTCAATATTCACACGATCCGATGGCATTCATCATTTATTATATAATACAAACTTCTTTTCACCGACAGATGTTCCCGAATAAGAATAATCGTGTTGACGCAAATAACAGTTCACTGGTCCACCGCGGTCACGTGGTCACTAACTCCAACGCGGAGAATTAATATGATACAATTTACAAACCAGCGCGACGAAGCCGCGCACCCTTGCGTCGAGAGCGCGCGTGCGGCGCGGACAGCGCGGGGCGCGCGGCGGGCGCGGCGGTGGCGCGGGACGAGCGCGCGGCGACTGGCGCCTGTCACTACGTGAAGGCGAAGTCCGGCGGCCAGCGGTTCTCCTGCACCCACACCACGCCCAGGGTTAGTACGCACGCTCAAACACGGATACGGATCAGGGGCACCTCAGTGCATGCGTTTATTAGTCCACAAAAACGATCAGTTATGTACTAGAACTAGAGACTACTTGGCATGCTCTTTTTTATTGCTTTTCACAACTGTGGAATTTGCGTAGCTCGTGTACACTACGAGGGTCCTGATCATGAGCTTCAGCGGAATATTAGTGTGCACAGTAAGTGAACCAATGTGAGTTTGTTAGTGCAGTATTAGTAAAACTCTCGAATGAGTGCAATTAATAATTTATTGTAGGTGTGTGACGGTGATGACTCACCCTAGGTCCCGAGTCGCCGGTCCGGCCCGGCTCGCCCGGCAGTCCCACCGGACCCTGAAATTAGTCGTTGATTTAATATCGCCTATAGACAGAGAAAATGTTTGGTATGACAATGATGGATTGTGTACTCACGGGTAGCCCCATAGGTCCAGCGTCACCTTTCTCACCCTTTTCACCCTAAAACAGATTTTTTTTAATATATTCAATATTTTTACCAGTGTTTAAGTGTGGAACATACAAAATGATCACCTAATTTCTATACCTCCCCCTTGTTAAAACTTTTCTAGAGTTTCTCACAATGACATTCATTCATCTCCCTGGCCTTGGCCATTGTATTTGAGATCGGCGCAACCGGTTTTCTTCTTCAGTTCACCCATGTGACATGTCAGACGTCACGGCGTCATTTACTGCTTTCTCTTTCGTATGATTCCTCACACAATCCACTTACATCCACGTAAGTACATCCATGTACTGCACATTCACAACCACATTGCAAGCAGAATGAATTTGTTAAACGATGTTTGACGAATACTAATCTCATGTTGTTGAACAGATTTTCGGAAGGAATTTAATAAAGTGAACCGCAATCTGCTTTTAGATAAAAAATGCTTACAACAGCATTAGTGGCAATTTGTTACGATGGTACATGGCTTAGGTCAGCTACACTAAACAGGTTGCAAAAGATTAATGATTTCCAATCAAGATCAATTATTGTCACCTCTGGGGTGCCCTAGGGCTCAATTATTGGGCTTCTACTCTTTACTATGTTTATCACTGATTGTACACCAAGTGCATAAAATGCACCATTTTATGCGAGACGTTTATCCATTCGAGCGAGCTTGCGAGCGAGGATCGATATAAAGTAGAGAGCAAATAGAAGATTATTAACCAAGGGGATAAAGCAGTGTCTTCTGTCGCGGGTGACGATTTGAATCGCGAGCGTAACGAAGGTCTCGAGGTTTACTCCCGAGCGTAGCGATGGCGAGTCCTGAGTGTAGCGAGGGATTTAAGTTCACCCAAGACTAAGACAGCTTTATCAACGAGGAAAATACTCTACTTTTCGTACCATTTGCGAAAAAATTAACACAATAATAATATGAGATAAACATTTATTAAATACTAGCTGATGCTCGCGGCTTCGCCCGCGTGGATACTGCGAAAACAATCCTTGATGCGGATTATATAATATCATTCTAAAATTTCAGCTCGATCGGTGCAGAACTTTTTGAGTTTTTGAAGCGTACCTACACAAACCAACATAACAGAATCAACTAGAGGTGAATGAAATTCTGTACAATTTTCTTTTTCCAAATTTAAATCACATTCTCCCCCTAGAGGATGAATGAAATTCAGTACTTACAATTTTCTTTCCCTGTTTTTAACAGATTAAAAATGACTGTTGTTATGTTCGCTTTTTGTGGCATAGAATGTCTCTTTTTTGAGCAAGTATTACGAAAATGGGTTTTATGAACGAGTTGTACAATCTACTTTTCACTTCGATTGCGAGGAAATAAAACAGCAACTTCTAAATATTGTAAAAATAATAATAAAATATAATTACGCCAATTAACTTTTTTTTAGTAGGGTCGTTACTCATACTGCTCAGTTATAAAAACATTTTGTTTTTAAATCTATGATAAGTTAGTTATATATAATGTAGTTTAAATTGATTAAGTAACTAATATTAAAAACTAATTTAAAAAAAAATAGGTCAAAGTAAAAATGAACAGAGGGTAAGCGATCACAATAATAAAACAAGTGAGTGTAGTAGCCAATCACCAACGAAGTAAACAACAGAATCTAACTAAAAGTGCTAGATGTGTCAATACATGACTTCATACTTATTAATAACTAGCTTTGGCCAGCGGCTTCGCCCGCGTGGAAATGATGATTTTCCATACAAACTTTCATCCCCTATTTAACTCCCTTAGGGGATGAATTTCGAAAAATCCTTCCTTATTCCTTGTCTACATTATAAAGGGAACATCTGTGCAAAATTTCAGCTTTCTAGGTCTAAGGGTTTGGGCTGGGCGTTGATGAGTCAGTCAGTCAGTCAGGACTTCTCTCTTTATTTATATATACATGTATCTTTTTATTATTATTTGCTCATTATGTGTGATTTTAGCATTTTTTTAAAACAAGACATAGGTACTTTTAGATTCTTTTATATCCAATGGTATTTTATTGTACATGTTAGATGTATGGTTCAGAGGTAGTTAAGTTGTGAGTTGACGAAAACCACAGATTTCACCTTAGTTTAGTATATTTGTAAAGTTACACGTAAGTTATGGTGGATGCTAATCCGCGGTTATAGCGCTACGGCAGCTATTGGTCAACTAACTTAAAAAGTATATCCTTACTATCCTTACTATTATAAATGCGAAAGTTTGTGAGGATGGATGGATGTTTGTTACTCTTTCACGCCAGAACGGCTGATCAGATCTGAATGAAATTTGGCACAGAGGTAGATTATAGTCCGGAATAACACATGGGCTATATATTATCCCCATAATAACTTAAGGGGGTGAGCAGTATTGCATTATCCATAATCCTCAACTGTTTTACAGCTTGATACTGGAAATAAGAAATAACGCAAGGGACATCGAGCGTGCTGTGCAATTTTTCACTTTAGGCGCTTGGTGCGATCGTTGCAAATCCAAGAGAAAGCTGAAGTCCCTTACGGCATTTCTTTCCGGTATCGCCACAATCGAACTGTCAACTGTCGTACTATATATTAAAATAGAAGGTCTATTTCAAACTATTTCTCAATGGTGTACGTAGCCTAACGGTACAGAGACTTACCTGTAAACAAAGGTACGCAAGTTCAAATCACAGTTAGTATCCACTTTTTGTGATTTTTTATAATGTTGAAGGATTTCCAAAAATGTTAATCATGTTCGCGAGTTCGATCCCCAATCGGTTTTCACTTTTTGTAAGTTCCAGGTATTTGTTTTTATTTTGATGCTTTATGGTTTCAAATCAATTAAGAGTAGATTAATGTAATCTACTTTTAATTTTAAATACAATATTATAAATCTGTACACGTAGAGTTTCTGTCTATTGAACATATTATTTAGAAAAAAATAATGTTTTCTTTTATTGTACAATCATTTTTAGAATTTTTGTATGTAGTGTGTGTCTTGGATGTATTACTTTATATTATTATAGTATTATCACGTGTACATTTTAAAACTAATATGATTAGGGTTTTAGTTTTAGTTTCATTTTAATAGGTGCTCTCTATCAAAAGATATACGAATTTAAAGTGTTTATGAAGAACTTATCATCGTTATAAACATACATGTAACGACATCTATTGCACCATAACGGTACTAATTAATAAATGTGTTCACAAGAAAACTTTTAAATCGTCTTTTTCAAACAGTTACGATAAAAAAGGTACTCTTGATTAGTTTAAATGACGCTGCTTCTAAAATCTACATAGGGTTTTACGAAAGTCTATGACCAGTGTGTGTTGCCAGTGATTACATACGGGACCGAAACGTGGTCGCTCACAATGGGCCTCATCAGAAAGCTCAAAGTCACCCAAAGGGCAATGGAGAGGGCTATGTTTTTGGAGGGTGGGAAATCATCAAATTACTTCTCCCGCTCTGGGCAGAGCGGTAGGGAATGTCAGACTTCTACTGACTAAAACCACCCATGTTCCTTCTTTGTCCTTTGTGCTGGGGCCGCAATATCTCTTTCGAACAGCCCGCAGCCCCGGCCCTTGCGGGCTTCTTCCATATTGCTGACATCTCTTTGAGGCGCGCGTGGAACACGAACGCGCCGTTGACAAGGCCTGTCGTCGTCATAAGACGGGCGGACGGCGAGCTAGCCCATTACTCACCGTCCACAGGCCCGCGTCTACGGTGGCCGGAAGCCATCACGTGGCCCCCGACACCCGGAGCGCCTCCCGCGGCAGCTGGGACGAGAGGTTCTCTCCCTCTCACGTTCCACCACCTTCTTCGCTAGCATCACTGCTTCGCAGAAGGAGGAGCCGACGGCGTCCCATTTCCTCTCGCCCCGCACCATGGCTTGAACCAGGGCCGGACGCGAGAGGTCGCCGCCGCCGATCGCCGCTAAGAGAACACGACGGGGCTCAACCCAAGCGGGGCAAGCCTCCGTGGTGTGCTCCACCGTGTCCTCCGGCTGATCCTTGCAATGGTAGCATCCGGGCGTTTCCTTCCGCCTGATTCGATGCAGGCCGAAACAACCGTGTCCGGTGAGGACCTGCGCCAGATGGAAGGTGAGGGCGCCGTGGCACCTCTCAAGCCAGTCCTCAAAAAGGGGACTTACCACCACTGTGCCCTGCACGGGGTTGCGACAGTCACTCTCTCCATGTCGCTATGAAATCACACCGGGGCGGTCTGTCCGCCAAGCAGCAATATGCCGCGGAAGTGGAGTTACACCCCAGTGTAGTGCCTCCGCGAGCCATTCATGCAGGAAACTACATAGCATAAGCCCGGTGGTGTGTTTTTGCATTGCATGCATTAAATTTTGGCAGTTTAACTTCGCCTTCGACAACTGGCAGTGTTCATTTGACACCATTTTCTGAATTGCGGTGTTAATATTTGTCGTGAACAGTCAACAAATACAAATTGACCGGTACACAGTAAGAAAACAGCTGTAAAACTTTAAAATAAAAACCTAATTAAAATTAGATAAGACCCACGACGTAAATCTATTTGTTCAGTGCGGGAATCCAATACAGGACATGCATGGCAGCGCCACAGTCAAACGCCGAGGCACTGCGCCAACTGTGCCGTCTTATCGCTGTGGCTTCCTCGGGCATTGCTGCAACTTTGCTAAACAAACGGCCAGATTGCACTTTCCGTTTACAAATTGCCGCTGAATCTTACCCCAACTTGCAACATCACCAAAAATCTGCGATTGGCCATGGAACAGATGTCTTTGAAAATAAGCTGCTTTAAACAGGAGAGAGTCGCCTGGAATTAGATGAAGATGCGAAAATTCCACTTTCCGATGAGTTTTCCCATCCAGTGCCAACAGAAGATGAACTTACCATGCACGATTTTCCTAATTTGAGAGGTTAATATAAATGATTAAGAGTGGTTATGTAAGAGGGCTGTCACCAAAGAACAAGGCATTTGTTTGTACATTTTGAGAAATAAGTTAAGATACGGTTACGGTTTTTAAGCCATCGTCGTCTCAACTCCATTTCATTTTGATTCAAGCCGCTGCCGCTCCTAATTACAGCGCCCATAAAGACGCCTTTTGTAATCATTACTCACATCATCACATTTTGATCAAGCCGTCAGGTCTCACATATAAAATAACATTACGCCTTAATCCCGAAAGAATTAGGCAGTGGTGTACCTAATCGTAAACCCACAGTAATGTTCAAGCGCCATGTAATAGAGGGGGTTTGATGTCTATAGATATAATATTGCCATCGACCGGGCACGAAAACCACGCTCCGTGGCCTCTACTACGAAAACTCTTTGCAATCAAACCCCGGACCTCGTCCTCAGTAGTTGCAATTGAGGCCACTCGATCAACGAGACAGTCACACATCAAAATTTCCACGTGAACGAAGTCGCGGGCATCAGCTAGTGTAATTATAAAAGTAAATTAAACGAGTAGCGAAAAGTAGGTCGCGGCGTTAGCAATTTGCCTGTACGTGAACCGTACATGCTCCCGAGGGAAAAGTGGGATGAGCATCCATTACAAAGCAAATAATTATATAAAAAGTGTAAAGTAAATAATTATAGTTAGATAGTAAACAAAAGTTAATGTGTAAAGTTATAAAAGTAAAAGTATAGGTATAACACTCAATTTAAATCATCAAAGTGAAATACTTTCTTCGGCTGTCTTGCTTCGCTGTAAACGGGCTCCGCTGCTGTCGAATGCATTTCTTGTAACTCTGATGTCTCCTCCAAAATTCTCCCTTCCTCTAGGTGTCACTCCAGTTTTGGAGGAGTGTGTTTTGATGCCTTTCTTTGTATTGCACCTTTGTTTAACGATGTGGTTGAGGGCAAACACAGCGATTCCTCCCAACAACAAAGAAGTAACCGAATAGAGATAGATGTCGTGATTTGACATGTTGGATGCCTTCGGTAATATTTCCCTGTTTTTCTGGAATGTCAACTGCTGGTCAATTTTTCTTATTTCCACTGCAGTTGGCGTTTCTTGTTCTGCTATATTTAATTTAGCATTATTCCAGCCGTGGTCGAATATGTTGTTGATCGTTGTATTTAAAGCAGGTGTTTCGATCTCGGGTTCCATGTTGAAACTACTTCCCAGCTGATTGTGTGTAAATATTGTGGCGTCCTTTTTCTGCAGTAAGCATTTTGATTTCAAGGAAATCACTCCAGTCCCGTCAATGACCGCAGGCGTAACTTGGCCGTCACATATGACGCGCATCAACTGTTTTCCGCACAGTGTAAATAGCCACATGTTCGGTTTGTGCAGCTTTGTCCAGGTTTCCTTGCATGTTACGTCTTTTAGGACGCATGATAACGACTCTTGTTGGTTGAAGACTGCGGCCTCACATGGGGCGTACTTGTCGTGCATGTTATAGACAGGATTCCGTGAGACACAAAGGAATTTGTCTTCTCCGTATGATGTACATTGGCGCATGTCTTGGTCTTCCATCTTCTAATATATAAAATTCTCGTGTCACAGTTTTCGATGCCAAACTCCTCCGAAACGGCTTGACCGATTTTGATGAAATTTTTTGTGCTTATCCGGTATCTATGAGAATCGGCCAACATCTATTTTTCATCTTTTTTTTTTTTTCTGAAATTATTTATATGGCAAAACAACGTTTGCCGGGTCAGCTAGTAGTTATATAAGAGTTCTTTATGAAGTTGATTGCAATGAAACTAGAACTTGGTTGCAAGAGTTTTAAGTGTCCTTGTCTAAGGATCGGTGTTGGTATAACTCGATATATTTTATAGTCTTCATCGCTCAGCAAGGGGATGTGTATTTCAAATAGCATAAAGTTGTTTGTAATGCATGCCTTCACGTGAATGAGGTCATAAATATTTTTCAAATCCCTCTGAATGTCCTTTACCGGTAACGACAATCCCTGTGGCAACCTGCCTGATATTATGTTGAGCTGTTCGATCAGTTGGTTAGCGGAAAATAAATGTGTATCTAAATGTCCTCTATAAATGTTGGCGAGAGCATTTATCAACATTTCCACTATTCGATTTAAATCACTAAAAACCAGAGTTGCCGTCATCGCAGCGGTATTTATGTCATTCATCGTGAATAGCATTTGCGCCCTGTTCACAATTTTTGTGATGTCGCTGCTAGTTTGGTTCATATAGGCACGCAATGTTTTGAATTGTTCATCCATGAAGGCAGTGTTTCTTTTTATAATGTTATTTTCAGCCTCTACAATCAATGTTTGGTTTTTCATAAGTTGTAGTAGGTAGTCATCATTTGATTGTAGGTTCTGTATGTCTTTTTCGTACTTTTCGGCAAAGTCTGCGTCGAGCACTCCAAAAAGAGTTCTTGATAATTTCCCAACTCCATCAAAATAGCCTCGTTTTGGTCTTGAGTGTTGAGTGAGCAGCATAGAGTTGTAGTCGGTTAGGTGACTCAGTTCATGACGTAGGTGGCCGACAATTGTTTCACAAGGCGTGTACTCGTTGATATTCTTTGGCATAGTTTATCTATTTGGTTTACGTAATCGTTGATCCGATCAGTTGCTTGCCAGTATGACGTTAAGTTATAGTAAACCAATAGATTCCATTCGTCATGTATAAGTTGTATTGTCCCAGCTTCATCGAAGTAAATCGGATGATTGCTCGGTATAGGTGTAACCTTCCAGTTATTCGTCGTTGGCGCTGATTGTGCAATTCCCGTCATCGCTAGTATGGATAAGAGAACAAGTGACAGCAAATTGTTTTTGTTTTTAGTTGTGCCTCCTAGTTTTTTAGTTTCCGGAGTAGGTGTCATTTTCTCTTCCTCTTCGTTTACTCTTGTTCCTTCTAGTTTCAGCGGTAAAGGTGAAAGCTTCGTTATTGGTCGTTTAAGTGAACCTCTTCCAGTTTTCAAGGTAACAACTCGTACTCGCCCATCGGCACATTCCAAATGCACGGCTTTGGTCACCATGCATATGAAAATTGCTATGTAAGCCTTGCAAGTTGTGACTCCTCTTCCTTTGTTGATTTCCACATCAACATGTCCGGTATAGTCTAGACCCGTGTTCGTGAACGGTCTTGATGGAGTGACACGCTCCTTTGGCAAGTCTGCCATCAGTTGGACGTTTCGGTTTGGTTTGAACCGATGACATCGGATGCATTGTCGAAGCTCCTTCTTGACTGTCCTGTTACCTCCAATGACCCAAAATTTCTGACGTAAATGGGCCAAAGTGAGCCGGGCTCCACCATGGAGAGTGTCACGATGAGCTTCTTGAATAATAAGCTCCGTTAATCTTCCTGTAGCCGGAAGAATAATAGGATGTTTAGCTTCGGGAGATAAAGTTGAGTAGCCTAGTCGCCCCTTAACGCGCAGTATTCCACTGTCGTCCAGAAATGGGGTTAACTTTAGCAAGTTACTTCTTGTTGATTTTGGTCGGTTTTTCTTTAAACATTCAATTTCTTCGCCATAGTTTTCCTTTTGAACGTTTTTGATAACCAATTCTGTTGCTCCCATAATGTCTTGTGTTGTTAAACACAAAACCTCCTTTTTGTTACGGCTGTCGGTTAAGTTATTAGTTGAGTTTAGTGCGCGTTTTTGCTTACGAATATTGCTTAGTCGTAGAATCCATCCAAGCACTCGTATGACGCGTTTATAATTACTGTTTTTATTTAGTAATGTGTCAATTATTTCACATTTCTTGTATGTGACAGCACAGCAGTTTGTTTCTCGCAACTCAGTGTTTGTTGAGTAGGTCAGGCGATTGTCTTGATGGATTGTTGGCATGTTTGTTTTTAACCATTCTGGTCCATTCCACCAAAGTTTAAAATCGAGGAGTTGTAGAGGTGCTAACCCTCGAGTTGCACAGTCGGCAGGATTTTCTTCTGATTTCACATAGTCCCAGCAGTTTGCCGAGATAATGCTGTTTATTTGTTTCACTCTGTTAGCTACATATTTATCCCATCGGTTTATATCGCCCTGCAGCCAGGCTAAAACGACTTTGGAGTCGCTCCAGCATCTTATATGTAGGTTTTTAGTGTAGAGAGTGTTCTGAACCTTCTCTAGCAGTTTTGCTAGTAAAACGGCCCCGCAAAGTTCCATTCTTGGTACTGTAATCTTATTGCTGATTGGTGCAACCTTTGTTTTTGCCGTAATTAGCGTTGTCTTGTATTCGCCGGCTTGATTTTTAACTCTGCTATAAATGACGCACGCATAAGCTTTTTCGCTTGCGTCGCAAAACCCATGTATCTCTAGGCTGTTTTCTTGACATTGTAGCCATCGTGGTATGGAAAGTTTGTTTAGCAATGGGATATCTTTTCTTATAGTTTCCCATTCCGTAGCGAGATCTTCGGATAAACGTTCATCCCAGTTGATTTTGCTTATCCAGATTTTTTGGAACAGGAGTTTGGTTTTTATTGTAAGTGGCGATAGTAATCCAAGTGGGTCGTACAGTTTGCTTATTTCGCTCAGTAGTACGCGTTTCGTCAGCTTTGTTTTGATTGGTAGATCCCACTGGTATGTGAAGCTATCGTCGTCTTGATTCCATCGCATGCCCAACATTTTTGAGTTTGTTGTTTCTTCCGGGCTAAAGTCGATGTTCGTATTCCTGCTCTTTTGATCATCTCGCAAGTCTTCCAAGATAGTTGGTTCGTTCGTCTTCCATTTCCTCAAGTTAAAACCTCCCTTTTTCAGCAACTCAATTAGTTTTGTTACTAGTGTTTTCGATGCAGCGATAGTATCCTGCCCGTAAACCAAATCATCCATGTAGAAGTAGTTTTTTAGGACGTTTCCAGCTTCCGGGTAGGTATCTTTTTCATCTTCTGCGAGTTTATGTAGAGTGCGCATTGCCAGATAAGGTGCACTTTTTGTTCCGTAAGTTACTGTGCCCAACTGCCAATCTTGTAGAGGTTCGTTAGGGGAAGATCTCCAGATTATAGTTTGCAGATGTTGTTGTTTTTCGTTTAGCCAGATGAACCGATAAAGTTTTTCGACATCTGCCGTGAAGACGTATCTGTACGTTCTCCAGTTAATAAGTAGTGTCAGTATATCCTTTTGTAAGTTCGGACCGCAGTACATTTGATCGTTGAGACTGCTGTCTCCTTTTGTCTTGTACGACGCGTTGAACACTACTCTTAGTTTTGTAGTAGTTGACTCAGCTCTTAACACGCCATGGTGAGGTAGGTATACTTGGCCCCTACTTTCTCCTGAGACAGGTTTCATGTGTCCCATAGCGATGTATTCGTTCATAAAACGCTTGTATTCGCAACTGAGTTCTTTGTTTTTTAACATTTTCCTTTCCAGTTGAAGGAATTGTGCTAATGCTTGCGACTTTGCGTTTTTTAAGTTTTCTTCGAAGTTGGGCTTCATGGGCATTTGTACCACATATTGTCCGTTTGCCAGTCTTGTGGTTGTAGCGTTATAATGTTCTTCACAGTGTTGTTCCTCAGTAGTTGATGACGATTTGTCTGGAATTTCCTCTGTTTCCCTAAATCTTGCCATGTTTTCGAAATCGTTGAGTGTCACCAAGCAGTTGAATGTTTTTACATTCCCGCATAGAATCCAGCCCAATTTGGTTTGTTGAGTTACTGGGTATCTCTTATCACTCCTGATGACGCCGTTTAGGATAAGTTCTGAATAGATATCCGCGCCCAAGAGTAGGTCAATCGGGCCCGACAAGTTGTACTGTGGGTCCGCTAGTTTTAAGTTTTCTAAGTAGTCCCAGTTGTGGATTGAGAACGATGCGGTAGGTAAGTTACTTATAAGTTTTTTCATAATTAACGCTTCAAAGTTGAATTTGTAGTCTGAATGTATTGACTGACATTCTAAGTTCATTGCCCCCTTGCAGTTGCCGCTAAGGGTTCCCACACCCGATACAACAGCGCTCATTTTTCGTCGCTGTAATCGGAGGCGCTGTGCCGCGTTTTCAGTTATTAGGCTTACTTGTGAGCCTTGGTCAAGTAGACCTCTCAAGTTGATGAAGTTTCCATCAATAGTCTTGACTTTTAGAAGTACTGTTGTCAACAGCACTTCCCTTTCTTCATTCGTTAAGTTATTGACCCCATATGACGTCGATGGGATCGAAGATGGCTTTTCTTCCCTTGTTGCTTGTTTGTGGCTTGTTAGCTCAGTTTCATCTTCATGCATAAGTGTGTGGTGTTCCTTATGACACAATTTACACGTCTTTCTTGATTTGCATTGTTTTTCTCCATGGCTGGATAGGCAGTTTTTACAAATGTGCAAGTTGCGAATTGCGTCATTCCGCTTGTTTATGTTCATCGCCAGGAATTGTTCGCAATTCATTAAAACGTGATTAGTTTTGCATATTGGGCATGTTTTTGCTGTCGTGAAGAAGGCTTTTGGCGAGTTTTCTGACTTGTTAAAGTACGATGACCCCTGCGTTTTATTCTTGAAATTGTTATTTCGGTTTTCTGACCCTTTATGCGGCTGTTTCTCTGATTTCCATGGTTTGCTTGATGATGGTAGTTTTTGGTTACTTCCTTGCAGAGCTTCCAGTGACATGAATTTTGACTCTAAAAACTTGGTAAACTCTCCCAGGTCGGGAAACTGCCTGGGATGTTTGACCTCTTTTATATATTCGTTGAACGTAACGCTGTCTAGTTTTTGAACCAACAGGTGGACCACGATCGGGTCCCAATTGGTGGTGTCTAGCCCGATGTTTTTCAGCCCGTTCAAGCATTCCATCATGATGTCGTGAAGTTTCCGTATGCTTGCAGCGGTTGGTTGCTGAATACTAGATTGATTCAGGAGCGTGTTCCTGTTCATGTATGAGGTGAATAACAGCCGCTTGTTGTCGTAGCGGTGGGCCAGCATCTCCCAGCAAGATGCGTAGTTTTCAGCACTGATGCCAAGATGCTGAACCAGTTTCTCAGCCTCACCTTTGAGTTTTGTTTTTAGGTGTTGCATTTTTTGTGCCTTCGAAAGTGTCGGATTGTTGTGTACACTTTCAAGGTAGAGGTCTCTAAAACTCATCCACTGGTTATAGTTGCCATGAAAATCCGGTATTTGAATGTTTGGCGTAGATTTCTCATAATGCGCATTTTTCCATATGTTGTTTTGAAGTTGCCTTTTTAGGTCATCATAATAGTTTTCCGCTGTATTGTATTTTTGTTGGCAAATTGAGTCGTCATCTTGGAGAATGTAGTCTAACTCCCAATTTGCCTTTTCTATGTGCTCCCATTTAGTTTTCAGGGAGCTTAGCTTGTCTTCCAATTCCCATTTTTCCATTGGTGTTGCCAATGCTATGGTGATCTTCTCCACAGTGCGTTGGAATGCTCTAAAGTTACAGTATTGTTGACGCAAAAGATCTTGTTGTTTCTCCGTCGGCTCGCCTGTTCCCCGAGGAGGTATATGGAATTAGATGTCGTCGAAAGTAAACTTCGATTGCCCCTTCCCTTGCTTAGGCGTCGCAGGTGGTTGCTCTGTCTTACTAGTAGATGGAGCCGGCAATTCAGACTTACGTTTCAACATGTCTTGCAGCACTTCTTCATACATCTTCTTCGTACTGTTGAAGATATCGTCGTTGAAGTATTGGAGGTCTGTCGTTCCAGACTCTTCCAGCAGTTGGTGGTTATGAACAAACTTCTCCCAGTTTTTGTTCAACCGAGAAAGACGCTCCTCCAGGTATGCCAAGTTCTTCCTGGTGGCACTGTCCTTCCTGTAGTTGGTGCAGATAAGTTTTAAGTCTCTGAAAGTAGTTTCCTGAAGACTTATCAGTTCTGCTAAGTTCTGAACCATTGTTGTTAGTTATTGGGTTGACCGTTGGTGTAGTAGAGGTATATCACCGCAGGTACTAGTTCACCCAAGCTGCGAAGTTTCCGCCGATAGTTCAGTTGTAGCAGCAGATGTGATCTCTGCTGGCTCGTTAGTTACAGGCACTTAGTGTAGATCACCCTCCTTTACGTTATGTGCAACGTCTCAATGCTACTGGTGAGACCCGCTTGTGGGAGGCCAATAGCACCGATTTGCTAACGTAACTGGGATATACCACGCTAAGCACTCTGCTGATGAGAAGACACGACGACTCACAAGATGATATGCCGTGTCGTCCGGTTCGAAGGACCACTTTTATGTATGGTTCAGAGGTAGTTAAGTTGTGAGTTGACGAAAACCACAGATTTCACCTTAGTTTAGTATATTTGTAAAGTTACACGTAAGTTATGGTGGATGCTAATCCGCGGTTATAGCGCTACGGCAGCTATTGGTCAACTAACTTAAAAAGTATATGTAATTATAAAAGTAAATTAAACGAGTAGCGAAAAGTAGGTCGCGGCGTTAGCAATTTGCCTGTACGTGAACCGTACATTAGATCCTCCAAATTCAATATTTTACTTACTGTAATTTACTGTTTTGGGAGGACGCGTCACTAGGTGATTGTGGTTTCGGAGTTTAATTTTATGTAAGTACCTACCTGATGTTTTTTTGTAAAATTTTGTGATGTCTTTATGTAGTATTTGTCGTATAAAGGTACAAGTTGGTAGCCGACTACACGCAGCAGCAGCAGACGACATGTCGCAGCGACACTACTGGTCTCTACGTATTTCTATGAAATTCCCTCCGTAGTTAGCGACATGCAGCTAGCGTCGCGTCGCGCGTCGTCGAGCGGCACACGGTAGTGTCGTCTTACCGCAGATCAGTAGTGCCCATAGATAACAGAAACAACAGGACATATTTAGTGAAACGACATGACGCGACGACGTGTCGTGACGACATGAAGCGACGACATGTCGTCTGCTGCTACGGCGTGCAGTCGGCTACCAAGTTGTACCTTTAGTATGTACAATTAGTACATAGGTATACGTTTGTGAAATATTCAATATGTTTGTATCAAAAGTTATTCCTAAGAACACTGTGTTATGTTCCGGTTTCAACTCTTCATTTTGAACAAGTACCTACACGTTTTCACTTGGCTTACGTGAGGTAACGTAATACATTTAGTTTTTTCTTTAGGAGCAGATTATGAACATTTTAAAAATTAACGACCTCCAGAGCGCAAACAATCCGTAACTAACTGCTGACATTTGAGTTCAATTAGGAGGTAAGGTTCGTTTCTTACTACGGATCAGGGAGGTACTTTCCTGTTAACATCAACTATCTCAATCCAATTACTTAAATATGAAGTAACAAAATATTAGTGTACGTACCGCTTTACCGCGCGTGCCCGGCTCGCCCTTGTCGCCCTTGATGCCGGGCGGGCCCGCCACGCCCGGCGGCCCGGCGGGGCCCGGCGCGCCCGGCGGCCCCATCATCTGCGGACACACCGCACCGCTCAGTAGCCGCTACAACACCATACAGTACAATACGACAGCGTCTATAAATATCCAATTCAATTTAAGGCGTAATCACCGTGATCATTGCTTTGATGCAGTGCGTCAAGTTCGTATGTTATTCCTCTGTAATTGTTAAAAAATCAGTGGTTAGTATTACGAAATAAACTGCAATAAATATGGCACACCTAGTGTTCCAATAGGGACTGGAATACTGGGTATCTTCTGCAGATGCTAGAAACTAAGTGTTGTGTTGCGATCCAGTACATCGTTCAAGGGTGTCAGAAATTTTAGATTATGATTATTATTATTTCCAGATTTATTAGCGTAGTGGTCTGGTTGTCAAGTGCAGCGCAGGCGCAGCATTGTCAGCTGGTAAGATGAGTAGCAGTCGCGGCCACAGGGCAGCTGGCCAGTATCAGGTCAGTAAGGAGTGTGCTATACTTACAACTTCATGCCCGTACAGCTCGTAGCCGGTGCCGTCTCCCTGCAAGTTCAACAGTGGGCATAAAGATTAACAGTTCACATATAGCTGCCCATCGCTGCGAGACACGCATTACGCGCTATAACTAATCGATGTTTTCACACAAAATCAAATGAAGACTAACAAAATATGTTTTATTTTTTAAAGCAATAAATAGGATATGTGCAGAGTTGTGAATGAGTGTATATCGAGGTGTGAGAGTGGATAGTTACCTGCCGCCTTCTCAGCTTCCTGTACTTCTGGAGAGGGTGGCGAAGCGCGCGCGGCACCGGGAACAGAACAGAGCGACACGTTACTCATCGTAGCGCACACGCGGGCAACTCTACGTGTTGTATACGTCACTATACCAACCCGCCTTGACACAACACCTGGCAAGTACTGCTGGCAACCCGCTCAGCTGCACATGGGTGAGCTTTACTAATGAAACATTTCAAGAATGCTTTCATCTAACCTGACAATAACGAATGCAACAACAAAACAGTCAAATCGGTCGACCTGTTCTCAAGTGACGTTCCAACGTCACATGTCATGTGGTAAATCATATTTATTTTATTTATATAAATTACACTTGGAGCACCGCCAACGCACCACATCGCGCCTTCCCGCCACGCGCCAGTACAATAAGCGGTATGGGGAGGTGGATGTTGCTACAGTGCGATAAAATGCAGTAATATTGCCATTGCAGTTATGTATCGATGTAGCCGTAAATAATAGTCGAGTCCACATTTCCATTGTTCATCATTTAATGTTGGTAGTTGACAGCCGTGTGCAGTAGGGTGGATCACTTTTGTATGTTTTTTTATGTTCGAATTTCCCTTTGGAACACCAGGGAAAAGTTACCTTATATAAATACGAATCACACTACTTAATTTGGAACTTATAGATTGAGATCTTTAGCCCCGCCAGAGACCCTCTCTTTCATGCTATTAATTTTTCTTCGTGACTATAAAAAAAGTAGATTCTTAAGTTGTATTTTTCCAATTGTTAAATCTAGACGAAGCCATCATATTCATGAAACTTTATCACATTCATTCATCATATACAATATTCTCATAATGACCACTATCACAAAATATCAGGCCCTCTCGCTTTGTCTCGGATTTCGCCTCTCCTATAAAGCCAAAATCTAGTATAACAATGAAAATTTTGATTACAAGTTAATATTTTAAACCAAATTTTTTATTATGTTTAAAAAAAACTATTTCAACTTTGTCCTTCTCTGTATGTCTTGAAAGTACCGGTGGTGGAGGCTGGGATGGCTCCTCCCGCTCTGGGTGGAGCGGTAGGGAGTGGCAGACTTCTACTGACTAAAACCTCCTTCTAAGTCCTTCTTAGCCCTTTAAGCCGGCTTTTCACTATGGGATGTAATATTCCTTCAAATGACCTCTAAACATCGCTCAGTCGGTTGAACAAAATATTTTATAGTTTGGGATGTAATATACATTATAGCACAGTGTGAACGGTCACGTACAAAATGTATGCGAGCGATATTTAGAGATCATTTGAAGGAATATTACATCCCATAGTGAAAAGCCGGCTTTATGTACGAGGCCGCGGTAGCTCTTTCGAACAGCCCGTAGCCCCGACAGGCGAAAATACCCTCTTAATTGTCATTTGTGATGTGTTGGCGGAGGGCTCTTACCGTTATCTAACAATACTTATATTTTATATGGAGGCAAGTGATTGCAATTAGCAACTTTTTATCACTATTACAAATCAAGATTCTAAAAAATCGTCCCATCCTAGTGTGCACAGCTAGTGTACTTGAGGTCCGCAGCCGAAAGAGTAAAACGTAGTCGCTCACCGAGTCTCCTTTGTCGCCTTTGTCGCCCTTGAGGCCGGGGTAGCCGGGCGGGCCGGGCAGGCCGGGCGCCCCCAGCATGCCGGGCGAGCCCATGTCGCCGTACTCGCCCTTCGAGCCTTTCGGGCCCATCTCGCCCTGGAACATAACACGAAGTACGTTCAGCACTGGGGCCCCGAGTGAAGCAGTAGCGACGTGGCAGTAGCGACACTCACCGGCTTGCCAGGCGGGCCCTGCACTCCGGGCAGGCCGGGCGCTCCGTCCAGCCCGGGCGGGCCGCGCGGCCCCGCCTCCCCGCTGCGACCTGCGCACACAACACAACTTAGTCTCTACGCTTTATTTATAACAGTATGTTGTTACGTGGTACTGTTACCAAGATCCTACGGCGCATCACCCACTGGTAATAGTCGAGTCGTGGGAGCAAAAATAGCGCGTTGCGTTAAACTTCAGGAGTAAATAGCAGCAGTTAGTATATGGGTTACCAGAGGCACGGCAAAGAAAAACGAACGAGTCACCCACTAGTAATAGTGGGTGACTCGCCCTACAATTTTTTTTCTGCTAACTATTTAAGTAATTTTCTGAATATTTTTAATTCCTGTCGGACTGCTTAGCAAATTGGGCATCAATTAAATTTGAACTACAATCATAGTAAATGTATGATAAAGTGTGTTTGTGTTCGACGGCTCTACTACCACTAACCACTACAATTGACAAAGTGCTGCTTACCTCGCGCCGAGTGCCGCCGCGTGCTGCCGGCGAGCTGTCCGGCGCCGTCCGCTAGTGCCCGTTAGTCATCACTTGTACCACAACAACAACATGTACGCGTGTATTAAAGGCAGGTGTTACTACAAGCATGCGCATGCGAGTCGTGCGCGTGCGCGTGCGCGTGCGCGTGCGCGTGCGCGTGCGTGTGCGCGTGTTTACCCGCTTGCCGCGCTTGCCGCGCGCGCCCTTGTCGCCGGGCAGGCCGGGGGGGCCGGCCGCGCCGCCGTCCCCGCGCTCCCCGCGCGCTCCCGCCGCCCCTTCGACAACGTCACCGTCACCACACGCCACACACCACAACAACACCACAACAACACCAACCAACTTCTACGTCTAGCGTTACAACTACTCGCAGAGCCGCCTGCCAACGATCTTATCGCCAACGAGTCAACGCCGCTCTTCTTTTGAAATCGTCAAGTCCATTTAAATAATTGATTTGCTCTATAGACTGCATTGACATTTTCGGCGATTACAAGGACCCCGAGTATTCCAGAAAGATCTTTGACAGATTGCACTTGCGTAGATTATTTAAAAAGCTTTGAAATAAACTGTTATTGAATGTTAATAATATAATGCCATTTAGTGTGGTGTGCTTAGCAGCTGCACAGTGAAATTAGTTGAAATTATAATCAGTATAGAGAACTACGAGTAGGTGTAAGTCGCAGGCGCAGACCGTGGATAGTCCGCCTGCACCTCTCCTACTACATCGCGCATGCGTGGCTGCGATGCTACGCCACTACGTTGCTACGCGGCTACGTTGCTACGCGGCTACGTTGCTACGGCACTACGTTGCTACGCAGCTACGTTGCTACGCGGCTACGCGTGACGATGCTACGAAGCTGCGCTACGAGTAAGGAATGCTCGGTACCGGGAGGGCCGGGCGGGCCGGGCGGGCCTTCGATGATGCCGGTGGGGAACGCGTCGCCCTTCAGCGTCGTCGTGTAGCCGCGCTCGCCCTTGTCGCCTTTATCGCCCTGAAACCAGAAATAATAACCGCTCAGCGATAAAGCCCTTTAAATAAAGAAAAACAAAAAAAAAACCTTTCAATGTGTACACATATATATATACTACTTGGTGTTGTGACCTTACAAATCGGATCACCTGTGTTTCACAAAGGCTCAGTTGAACCGGTATGGACACATTATGGACGCATTATTTGACTACTTACAATATCTATCTACGTTAGTGCTGAAATATGTATTTAGTTAGATTCAGTACGACCTGTGTACCTTAAGTCCAGCGGGTCCGAGTGATCCAGGTGGTCCGACGAGGCCGGGGGGCCCCACTGGCCCCACGGGCCCCGGCGGTCCCGAGGGGCCGGGGGGACCCGCGCGGCCCTCGTGTCCCGGCAGCCCCTCCGCCCCCTGCGACCCCGGGGAGCCGGGCGGCCCGGGCTCGCCAGGTTCGCCCTGCAACACATTTGAGATTAGCTAAACGCTTAAGAGCGCCACCGCGCACCGAGCAAGCAGGTGCCAGGCGCAATACATTATTTCACAATTTATAAATCCCACGTATTCTAGACGACATTTTAGGGCTCGTCCCTATCACAAATTGAAATTCATAATGTACAAAAAACAAAAAGTGACTGAAATGGTATTCAACATTTTTATTTTATTTTTTTATTTCCGGAAAACTTACAGCTAAGCAGACATAATTATTTAATAAATTGCTCTGCACTGCTTATGCGTGAATGGTTCATTCTAATACTCGAAACAGGGAGCGTTCGGAAAGTAGACTCATCTTTGATCTACTGTTTAAAATGACGCAATAAAATATATTGAAACATTCTTCAACTAAATTATTTCATCTCGCAGGTCAACCTATGAGGCTGGTTTCTACTTACCCGGGTATGTATTTTTTTTTTTCTAGCCTACACTTTCGGGTATGTTTTTTTTTTTTTACTTTTATACAAAAATCGTAAACCGGTTCACAGAATCCATCTACCTACCAAATTTCAACTGTGTAGTCTTAATAGTTTCCGTGTAAACTTGCTGTGGCATACGGACAGACAGACAGACGGATAATATAGACATGACGAATCTATAAGGGTTCCATTTTTTGCCATTCGGCTACGGAACCCTAAAAAGATATCTCAAACCAGAATCAGGCAACTATATCACTCTAAAAAGTTTTTTTTTAAACCAAAGAGTAGGGGGAGGGGCTATGAATACTTGTTACTGTCATACTTGCATGTTATCCACAGACAAATTCACTGAATGGGATCACACTTCAAAGGCACAAAACATATTCTATTGCTTTATGATTAGATTTTTAATAAATCTTGATGAGTGTTTATGTAGTGACAAGGCAGCCTCTGAATATTATGGTTAAATTTGCAGATAAAGCATTGGGCTGCAACATTAACTTTTTGTTTTTATGTACTTTGTTGCAACCGTTAATTATCCCATAATATTTATATTAAAAATATTTATTTATACATAATAACCGTTTGCAAATATCTACTTTTACCAGTCACAATGTCACAACTACGATGCGAAGCAAAAGTTCATCACTAGTCTCTAACTCTCTACTCATGCAATGGTTTTATAGCATGCATCACGTTGTGTGTGTTGGTACACACGGTCCCGTGCTGCTGCTGCGGCGCTCCACTGTGTGTGTGTGTGTGTGTGTGTACTCACCTTGAGCTGGATAACGGTGTGCGCCGAGATGTTGTGTCCGGCGGCCTGCAGCCCCTGCGCACACACGCGCGTCAGCGGGCGCACGCGGGTCTGCGCGCATTGCACGTCATGCACGCAGACACCGCGTGCGCCGCGCGCTACTGCCTAACAACTGCCGGCTGTCAAGTGCGCCCAATTCGCCACGAAATAATAAATCAACATTTACAGCGAGCATTTGGTAAGCAGTAAGTAAATCAAAATAAATTACAAACATCGGATGCAAATAAATAACCCATGAACTACCTACAACGACAGTTAAAGCACAACATAAGAGAACGACTCGCGCTAACTACTGGCCCCAGTGGCCGCTAGTGGCCGACAGTGGCCGCTAGTGGCCGACAGTGGCTCATGGCTGTACCTTGACGGCTATGATCTCGGCGCTCGTGTACGGACTTATCTTAAAACTGTCCACGGATCTTTTCATGCCCTGCAATGCCACATAACATGTTACTCATTACAAACTCGTAATAATATACAACTCAGAAAGAGCCGGCTCACTACGTGGCAATTGCATTCGAAGCGATCCGGGAAGACTTCGCTGAAAACTTTAACAATATTTTATTGAACTAAAAACCTACCTAATAGCTTTTAATAACTACATATTTCGGGTAGCTTTGAATTACATAATTATCAATATCAGCAGAGGTGTACCTAAAGGCACACCCACATTTCGCTAGTTAAATTTAAGTCCTGTCTATCGGATCGGATAGGATTTCATTTGAAACATTCCCACATGGGTGCTATATTAATATCTGCTGTTGGCTGGCAAACAAAGTTGCTATTGATATTGCAATACGCGAGGTATCGCAGGTGCAGTGCCATCCCCGTAAAGCTGAGGCGAGAACACTTACACTACTAATCTCATAAATAAATAAAGCATTCGTTTGACTGATTTGGTCCAGAACTAGGCATAGAGTTAGGTTGTAACTGAAGTAGTTGCGATGGGATATGCTTACCTTGACGGCGGAGAAGACGTCGAAGCCGGGGCTGCCGTGCTCGCCCTTGTGCCCCTTGTCGCCGGGCCGGCCCTGCAACACACGCACGGTTCACTACCACCACACCACTACCACCACACCACTACCACCACACCACATTACATGTCCACCTCGGATAAACGCGTTCATTACGATCACTTTCGCACCCCCCAGCGAATAATATGGTTATCGAGAAATCTAAATTTTACAGGAAAAATAAAAAAAACTGTTTTTTGCTTAGGTATATCTCAGCATGGGTGGATCCTATGGTGACCATTTATGCATCAAAACAAAGCTAATTTTTTGCTGTGTGTTTTAATTTACGTGTTTTTCTTGTAATAGTTTAATAACATAAAGTTTTTGATGAAAACCAGGCCAAAACTAAAGATAGTACATGCTTTTACGATATTATTCGCGTCTAAACTTAACGATATCGTAGTCAGTATTCTAAGGGAATAATATTGTTATGTTCAGTATGATACCATTGTAATTATCTTACTTTTGTAAATATGCATAGAAAACATCAAAAAAAAAATTACAAGATGTAATTAGAGCTCTAAACATCGAATATGCAATAAAACGAAAACTATGGTAATAGCATAATACCATATTATTCTTTGGAAAATGATAACGCACCCCGCGTTATCATTTTCAATAAATTAGTAATCAATTAATGATTACCTGTTTGCCTATAGCAATAATTATAACTGAGTGTTACATAATAATGGCAAATGATATGAAAGACTTTAGATCCGCACTTACCGGGTCTCCTTTAGGTCCATCCAACCCGATTGGTCCCTGAAATTGATAAGAAGGTACATTACCATATTGCCGAGCTATTTTTTTGTATTAATCCCCACCATAAGTTTATAACGCAATTAAATCAAGCATTATTTTGTATGTACATGGCCTCTACGCACAGAATCGTTCTTTTTTGAATGTATTTTGTGAACACCTAATTTTTTTAATCTATGTCATGTTATTATTCGTGGTTTGTACGATCAGTTCAGGCCAGAATGTCGACCGAAGCGGAGGAGCAGGAGGACCTGTCATGTAAACAGTCCCAGACAGCAAATAAGCCAGCCTAGTGAGAAACACCATCTACCAGCGAGACTACGATATACCATGTTAGTAGTACAGTCGGCAGCACGTCTGTGGTACCACTTGCTCTTGAGCTGCGCTAGCGCTGAGCGCAGCACGGAGTGGAATGGGGGGACAGGTTATAAGCCTGGTGATGCTACCACAGACGTGAGGCCTACCGCTCGTTCATTAAGGTTGAGGGTTGCGTGCCCGATTGGTGGTAGTAAGGCGCGAGGCGACATTCCACTATGTCCACTACGACTACTGTTAGGGCTCTGCGTTAGGTTCAAGGAGCACACCATTCACCAGGATCTCTACTGCACGCCGCTGTTCGCTGCGAGCAGTAGAGAGACCGACAGGCGGGCAGCGAGTTGCGAGTTAGTGGCGGCGAGGCGGGGGGGGGGGGGGGGGAGGGGGTTACGTCTATCACGCTAGGCGTGCGCTACGGTTCTTACCATGAAGCCTCGCTCGCCCTTCTCGCCCTTGCTACCCTGAAACGTGACACGCGTGTAGTGCGGCCGTGTGTACGTCACGAGCGTCGAGACACTCGTGAGTGACGTAGGGTGACAGACAATACTAATTAAGTACTTGCAATTCGGTATGTAAAGTAAAAATTAACCTACGCTGATTCCAAAACCATTTGGAGATTTTGAGTTCTTATGTCTTATTTTTCTACTTTTAGCTCTCTATATCACAAGATTGTGTTTATTTTCACAATAATACTTGTAACGATTTGACTTTCATTTGACCTCTAAATGACGTCATAAAGTTTCCTGAATAGACTACTTCCTGTGCTTTTCAAGAAAAAATTAAAAAAAACTGTTGTTGTCAGTCCGTCATTGTCAGTGTCAATACTAGATGCTAGATATGGACGGATCGCGCGCTGCCTTAATTTCTCTTTCTCTACGTTTATTCTTTGTACACGACAGACCTTGCTTTCCCGTTGGACTTTGATACTTACTGCACCATTGATCGACCATTGCACGCTTTACGGAACTGCCTGCCTATTGTTTGGATTAGTTAAATATGGATCAATTTGTACGCAGCGACTCCAATAGCTTGCCCAAATTGGATAATGTTATGATCCTGGAGTTCATGAAAAATGATAATAAATATAACATCGCTGAAATCCGAGGAACTAAAGCTCTAATGTAAGTAACAATGTAACTACTGCTGTACCTACCTATATTTATAAATACCTTGCACCCATTTACATTAGTAATTTTACTGCTTAACTAATATATTTTTGGTAATCCAGGTCGTCTCGCGCTTCCTATGTGGACTCTGCTGTTGGCTATGTTGAAGTCAAAAGAGACCAAGTAAAGTGCATCGTGAGGGCCAAAGTAGTTCCAGAACACCGAGTGTCAAATAAGCAGTACATGGTAACTGTAACTCTCAACGAAAAGGATAAAGTCATATTGCAAGCAACTTGTGATGGCTGTGCTGCTTCTGCCGGTGGATGCAAACATACACTGGTGTTTTTATTTTGGTTGGAAAAAAGGAGCAGTGAACCATCATCAATACAATAGGGACCTGATTGATAAAGCGTTGATATTTTGGAAAATGTTTATATACAAAAAGATTATTATTACTGCCAAGACATAAAACTTGTACTAAAAAGACCATGTAACGTTGTACTGGGATCAGTCTATCATGACTGACAGGACTATTCATGACAGAACGAGAACCTCGTGAAAGCTGAGAAGGAGAAGCAAATAAAATGTCTGGACTTCGCACATGAGGTTGTCGATATGTGGTATGTGAACTCGGCTAGCTTTGTGCCGATAGTCGTAACGGCCAATGAGAAAAGAAATGTTAAAAAATGTAATCTATTATGTAAGTGAAACAAATAAAGAGAATATATTATAAGGTGTAAAATAAGGTATTGTAATTTGTACAGGTCTATTAACTGCTCGTTTCTTGTAAATTCAACAGTATTTAGTGCTTGGCCAGACTGCAAACTTCAAACGGTTCACTGCGGACAGGCAAATCGCGCGCGTTCCCGCACCCGCGCCGCTCCCCGCACCGCGCTGCCAGTCTGGCCAAGCACTTACTGTTTAGTGCTTATTACAAATAAAACGATAATGTTATTTAATCAGTCTTTATTATTTAATTTGTATTATTGGTCGTTTTCTAGATCTTCTTCCAACTGCAAAAAGATTGAATGTTAAACATGGCTTGAAGTAAATTGAAAGCTGAAATTGTTCTAATATAAAAGTAGTTCACGAGATTTAATTTTCATTTCGAGAGCCCTGACCACCCGACATGGTTCTCTGAATTTTTTGGTAGGATTCTATTACCTACTTTTCGCCTTCGTTTTTACATAGGTACTTTTTTTGTAATATTTACGTTCAAATGATCTTCGCAACAAAAAAGACGACGCCCAGGCTTGTATTCCATATTTACCTCCTCGCACCACTTCTTTTTTAGCGTTTCTTTCACATTTACAAACAATTTGTGTCGGCTATTTGTTGTAGTGTTTCTACATGATGGTACGAAGCGTTTAGCAGTAGTTATCGATGACCGATTCATTGCACGGATACGCAGCACGGCTAATTATTGGAAATTAAAGCTAAAAATCGTAGGAAATCACAGCCACGATCACAGCATTAACATTTCTCAACAAAATAAAAAATCGTATGTAAGGTATCTGTCAAGTGTTAACTGTTGGCAATGTCAAGTTTGAAGTTCTAAGTGTTTTTTGTATGTACTGAAAACGTGGCAAAGACATAAGCTATTCAGGATACGAAATGACGTCATCACGAATATTACTTTAAAAAATCATAAAAAAATAACTGATAATGGGAAAACAAAATGCTTAAAATTAGTTGCTTAAAATTAACTGTTTTACGAAATAAAAAAAAAAAAAAAATACCTAAAAAATACTTTACATACCGAATTACGGACAATATTTACAAACAAAAATAAAACTCAGGGGGAAAAAAATAAAATAAAAAATATCTACCGGGAATCCATTTTTCCCTGGAGCTCCCGTTAACCCCTGCAAACGAAACAAATAAATATAAGCAAACTGAAGCAAAATATTTTGTTGATTGGAGGGCAGAAGTAGTAAAGCTTCTCTTTGAACGTAGAATAGCAAAAAAATAAAAATGTGTTCCGGCCGGTATCTGAGGTATTCTCAGCTGCATTCGTGCTATAGTGCTGGTTGAGAAGCGCTCGACACCGGCGGCGAGTGGTGAGTGCTGACAGCTCGCGGGTACGTACCGGAGGGCCGGGCTCGCCGGGGTCGCCCTTCTTGCCCTTCTTGCCGCGCTTGCCAGGCGGCCCGGGCGGACCTGCAACCAACAACACACTCCTTTACTATACAAACTTTTAACAACTGTTAATTAATTAATCTGTAGACATAGCGTTTCTGTACGTTCAAAATATTTAAACGTTATTACTTTGCCGCAGTCGGGTAAAATAATAGTAGATGGCGATGTTCATTTCACGGCCGTGAAAGAATGTACAAACTGCCTTTCGCTAACATTTTGTAGATTATCAGATGCGGGGTAGTTGTGGCAAAAAATAATATAAAGGCAACTTTGCTGAGGATTATACGACGAGCAGCACCGAACACTGAAGATTGAGCCTTAATTTATAGCTATTCAAGCAATAGTAATAAGAAAATGATCCCTCCTATTCTTATTACTATTACTTACCCGCTCTCTCAGTGCGGCTTGCTCACTCCTACAGCCGAATCGTATCAAGAGAGAATATGCATCTGGGATAAATACTATAATCCCGTGGAATTAGCAGAAACAGTGCAAAACAGCTGCTGTTGCGGTTTCCGTTCCACTGGATCCAGGGGAGTACGAGCGGGAGAGTCCCTCTGTACTTGCGCGTACACCTACGCACTGAAGATATCTTGAGTACATGACAGAGGTGGATGAATCGAGGAGAGGTCTGGGTGTGCAAGCTGTGTGTAGCAAGTTGGGCTTTGGCTGATGTCTGCACATAGGCGGCTCACGGGGTGAGTGCTGGTTGTCGTGTTGCAATTTGTATGACAGCTTGTATTCACCCGTCTTATCTGGCAGGAAGTAACCACGGCTGCTAGTGCAACCCTGACTTTGTGGTCGACAGTACAATCATTATACAAACTAGTCAAGTTTGGCATTTAGTGCGTGGAATGTACGCAGTCTTCTGGATTGGGATAAAAATCTATGTCCTGAGCGTTAGACAGCACTTTTGACACGTGCTCACGTGGTTGCTGGTTACAATATAGGCGTATTATATCTGCACTCAGCGAGCGCAATTGGCTGACGACGGAAATCTGCAAGAACATCGGCGCGAGAGCTCGGCAAGTCAACGCCTTTGAAGAGAGAAGATCTCAATAATTTATGTATAACATCTTATACCTGTACCTACACTCCTAGCAAATAAAGTTCTCATTCTGATTCTGATTCTGAAGAAGGTCGCAGATTTAATAGGTACGTGATGACTAAAGACAGACCACCGACAGTTATGCCTTACAATGTCGTATAATCTCCTGACAAACACTGTAATTAATACCTGGGAGTGTACTTCCGAAACGATAGATGGCGCTAGCTGTATATTCTCATGCTGAATGCTGTCGTTATTATTCTGTTTACATAATTTTATTTAGGATTTTTATTTGTAGGTAAATATTGTTAGAATTTTCACAGTAGCCTATCAAAACTTTTTGGTTCGTATTGTGTTAGTGGCGCTCCTTGTAAAATACTGATTTTCAGTTGCATCCGGTGAGACGTGAGACTGGGAGCCGACTAAACGGCTAAGAAAATGATGATTGTGTTAGATTTGCTAAAAGTAGAGTATGAGGTTGGTCTTTAAATGTGTCGTACCACAGGAAGGAAATAAATTATTTCCGTGAGTGAGTTCTGGGCGTGCGGATTGGGCCGCGGGCGACATTCGTGTGAATTTTAAAATAAATTAAAACATAATAGGTCGCGCCCTGCCCGCTCTGCCTGGCCCGCATGCTGCGGCTGGCGGGCTCGGCTGGCGCGGGGCTGCACACGTCGCTCGCGGCTACTTTGATCAGCGCCCATGCGTCCCTGCGCGCCCTCATTGAATTCATTTCACAATCAATTACGCCGGTAAACAGTTCGAACAAGTACAACTCCCTTGTGTATCTTAGAAATTCAAGGTACAATACCAATTAAAAGAAGCTCTACTACTGAATATAATAAGGCATAAACTTTTTAATAATACATATATTATAATAAAATACAAAAGAATTGAACAAAACCAGCTGCGTCAAACCGTCAAACCGTCCTTGCTTTACAAGGAAGCAAGGACGGTTGTTATTATTATCATCGGCACAAAGGATTTTAAATGTGAGCTAGGTATGACATCTTAAAATCGAAGTCTCTATAAAGTATGACTCATATCTGGCATTATTATAATTATGTATGTTAAGGGTTGTAAATTATCTGAGGTTCCACGTTGTAGCTAATCAGGTATAATAAATAATAACTTAAATGTTGTACAACTCGGTGAACTTGACCGGTACACTTTATCGAACAGATCAGTTTACTTCGGGACCAAAGACGGGTCTACTTTCGATTGGGTCTTATAAAATGCAATTGTGCGCGGGTCATGCAGCAGTGAAGGAGGCGAGGGATGAGAGGGTCGAGCGGGCGCGGGGAGGGGAAGGACGACCTGTAGCAAACGCACAGAACGCTATAATGGTACTTTAACGAAATGTCAGACATTCCAGATGCATAGCGGCGCACTCTTCACTGCGGGCTACAGAGGCCCCGCCTGCGAGCCCCGAAGCCCGTTAGCAGAACTCTTTGTTTTTTACCCGACTACGGCGAAGCCAAAAGGAAGGGTAATGATTTTGGCAGTCTATGTATGTATGTATGTTCCACCGTAGCGCCTAAACTACTGAACGGATTTTAATAAATTAGGTGTCAATAGATTCGTATGAATAGCCCGGGTGACATAGGCTATATAAATTTTATAAATTATTTTTATGGCGGAATTTAAATGTCAAAAACTTACCTCAAAAAATATTAATTTGAGATAATCATAGCAAGTTTGGTATCAAATGAAAGGTCTTGGCGAGCACATTACAAATATGTATTATAATTATAGTTTAAGTACACATAAAGTACACAGAAGAATAGCATACAAGAATTATTTTCTTGTTTTCTACTTTTAAGACCGCGATTTTGTTAGTAGTCGGGTTTTAGATTTTTGAACTTAATTTTTTTTTACGAGTAATAACGATGTCAGGATTGGTAATAAATAACTAATAACATCCAAGCAAGTCTTTCAAACAGCCGCGGTTATGAAAGTTCCCGCGTAATGTTCGCGGTGGCAGGTGGCTGGAGGTGGCTGGAGGTGGAACGAGCGCGGATAAAGTGCGACGTCTCGGTACAAATCACCAGCATATTATAGAGCCATTACCGCCCTCTCACAATTTTGATAATCGAGTTAATCCACAGCGAGGGGCAAAAAATATGGCCCTCGCAACTCGCAGCCCTCGAGAGGGAATTGTGCGCAAATTGAGTTAGCTTTGTTTAAGCGCCATTTCGCTTCAAACTTCGAAAAGTAATCGTGTTTTCTTGCGCGAGTGTCCAAGAGGCTTCTCGTCAATATATGCGCGTGCAGTCGTGTGTCACGGGTCACGGGTGACTGGTGTCAGCGGCGATGTGATTTAATTCGATTAATTTGTAACATGTTTTGTATAATTATAATGTTGATATATCATCGATGTTCATTTTGTATCTACACTGATCCTCGTAATTATGTTTACTTAGCGTTAAGGACACATTGTATTTGTATGTATCGGAAGCGACAAATACAGATTTACTGGCTTACTAGCATAATTTTCCCAAAGGAACTGAAAGAGTGATTGCATACAATAAACAAAGTTGTGAGATGTACCGCACCGCGCACGTCACGATGTCGTTGTGTCAGCAACTCAGCATCCCTCTCGCGTGTCAGCCATCGGCTCGGGTTACATATAAAACATGCTAATAGCCAAACTTGTGCTGTTATTGTTGCTTAACTGTTGTTTGTCGCGAATTTGGGAGAGGCGCGGGGAGCGGGGGGTGCGGGTAATAAGGCGCTGTTTTCAGTAGAGGTCGCCAGTAGTAACAGGGCCCGCTATTACGTACCTACTTAATAAGTCATGGTGTATATCAACGTAACACCACTTCTTTAAAGGTTGTCAATTCCGTTTGTAAAATTCTCTATGAATTATTTCGGAAGTCAAGGGTTAATTTAGTTAAAACATTTCATATTATTAAATATGAAAGATTTTAACTGATTAAGATTATTGTCGTAAACCATTATAGCTAGCATCGCATACTGCAGGTAGACTAGCCTTTCTTTTTTGAGATTTTGGAAATCGTCAAATAACTCCTCGCGCTCTGGGCAGAGCGGTAGGGAGTGTCAGACTTCTACTGACTAAAAACCACCCATGTTCCTTCTTAGCCCTTTATTTCGAGGCCGGTATCTCTTGCGAACAACCCGCAGCCCCGACGAGAGGTAGACTAGACTTGCGACGCATTTAGCTTGGTCGTCGTAGTATGAAGAGTGCTCGATGTCACCGAGTGTCACCGAGTGTCGCCGAGCGTCACCGAGTGTCGCCGAGTGTCACCGAGCGTCGCCAAGTGTCGCGGGTGTCGTAGTGTTCCGCAAGGTCTGCGTGCCACACAGCTAGAGGACACTTCGTCCAAGTTCGCCACTACCGCACACGACAGATTTTAAACCTTTTGTAGGTTTAGTTTAGTTTAGTTTAACGGGGCTTTTATCCGCACTTAGCCTCTTGATTGGGCCATTGTGCGTGAAGTTTTAAAGAATACCTACTCCAACCAACATAGGTCGTCCCAGAATTGTAGCAGCCTTCCCAGACTGCTGCAGGCTTCCGGGAGAGTTAATGGGGATCGTAGAGTTTGTGCCCGGTGATCTACCACGCTCCTGCACTCTAGGAGTACGTGCCGTGGCGTTTCTTCCGCCTCCATGCATCCTCTGCACAGTGGGCTGTCTGTTACACCTATGTTATGTTAGATGTTTGTTTAGGGAACAGTGACCCGTTAAAATTTCTATGATTTTACGGAGTTTGTCCCTTTTAAGTTTGATGAGATTGCGAGTAAGCTTCATTGATGCCTCCGGAACCGCATCTTTTGTTTGCCTGCATCCTTCACTGTTTCTCATTCGGTGAGGTGTTTTTCTGTGGTTCTTGAACGCAGCCATGTTTTTTTTTGGGCCTGAGGTATGGGCAGTAGTGGTTCCGGTCCAAATACTGTTTCCGGTGAAAACCCTTTGTAAGTTATCCGGTGAATGTAGTGGACAATATGGACACCCAAATAAAATTATTCTCTTGCAATAAAGAATAAGATCATCTGTAGCTTCCACTAGCTCCTATTAAGTGCAGGTGCTGCGTCAGCATAGACTTCAGAATATAAGCCAAGGTTAATAAAATGTCGTGGCTTCTACACAAAGGGCTAAGAAGGAACTTGGGTGGTTTTTAGTCAGTAGAAGTTTAGGGTACATCGTAATCATTTGCACACCATCCGACATTGCAGAAAATTGCCAACTATCTGTGATGCGCTGCTGATGTGTTCGAGCGCGTGACCGGCGCGGCAGATGCGCAACGACGCACATGAGCGTTGTACTGCGAACGCACACGCACCCGGCGTCGCCCTCATAGGGGAAGACGTCGTCAAAGAGTTCGTTACAAAATTTGTAGTAAACACTAAGTAGTTCGAGTAGCGCGCGGCGTGTGCACAATGGCGACAACAATACCCGGAGTTGGTATTCACAACGCGCACTGACGATAAATTAAAAGTTGAACCCGCTCGTTGCGCCCGCACCGCACCGCGCCGTCGTCGCGTCTCTCGCGGGACCACCTCACCACTCCACTCGCCCTATTAATGAGAAAGAAACACAAGTTTGCAGTTCTCTTCTGAGAGGCTTACCGGGCGGAAATAAATAAAATATCAGTTTGACACCATTCACAATTAAGTTTGGGGGCACCGCACCGAGCACGCGTTCGAACACTTTATACGTCTCACTGCAGCCGCTGCACTACGAACGTGCCTACTTATATACTTATTATTAGCGAACTCCAATGTTAAATCGCGATCCCGTCGGGGCTGTGGATTATCGAAAGGATAACGCGGCTCCGACACAAGGGCAAAGAATGAACATTTGGGGAACATTTTAGGGTTTGCTTTTAGTCAGTAGAAGTCTGACACTCCCCTTCGCTCTGCCCAAAAGCGGGAGGGGGGGGGGGGTTATTCGATGATGCTCCACCCACCAAAAAAATAAAAGGTTAAATCGCGCTTACCTAGGTTGGTCTGTGCATGAGTACCATAACATGGCTCGGTGCGCACGTTAGGCGGTTGGTCCGGCTGTCGCTTGGGGCTAGATCTTTGACATTCATGACAAGAAGTCAGTGTCCCGAAAGTCTGGCAACCTGTCTTACCTAGGCCTGTCGTAGTACCCAGTACTAACCGAGTTGTGGAGGGCATAGAAGCAGTCGCTCCTACTAGAATACAGCTGCATCCGATTATACTGGAAGCAGCTGATCCCAACATATTTGGGAAAAGGCTAGGCAGATGATGATGATCTGCCTCTTTGACACGTGTCACGTGGGCACCTAAAGCCAATGGGGATATTATTACGCGTATTTACATAGTGGGTAGTTTATGTCAGAGGAGGTCGGTGTCGTCGTCCCCTCCCCCTTTGTAGTGTAACACGGGGCGGACTACAGTGCAGTCCGCAATGTCGCGCCAGCCGGCCACGAGGCCACGCTCAACTCGCGACCGCTGCGCGACATGTACCAGTCCGATCCCCCGGATAGATTGGGGACTACACTCTGGACACCAGATTTGAACAAATCATGTACTAAGGTATCTATCAAAGTTCAGTGAGAATGGTGTACCATAATTATTACACATATTAATTAACTTAATTACGCAAATATTGCAAACGCCAGGCCTAATGCTTCAAAAATATCGTTTCATTTAATTTAATTAATGTGATGCTAATTCAGGCCAGGTGTTGATTGCATAATTATCATTCCTAATCAGATACAGGACCTATAATTTGATTAATTTACTAAAAATATGCCTATCCTATTCATTCATTTAAGCAAATCGGGTTAATGTAAACCCAAGTAGGATGATTGGCTGACTATCTGACTTGGCTACTTCACTCGGATGAGGCAGAGGCTACGCAAAGTGTAATCAATGGGTTAGGTAAAGACCTGTTTTTTTTAAATATTTCTATGGTAAAGAGATACCGCGGCCTCGGCACAAAGGGCTAAGAAGGAACGTGGGTGGTTTTTAGTCAGAAGAAGTCTGACACTCCCTACAACTCTGCCCAGAGCGGGAGGAGTCATTTGATGATAACCCACCCTCCAAAAAAAAGGTTTACAGTTCAGTTATAAAATATTATGTAACTTAAGCTAACATAATAATTGTACTGAGCGCTACATCTTTCTACGTTAAAGGGCTGTTTGGAAATGTACATGAAACGAAAAGAAATTCAAGTGCCAAGGCAATGCATAGCTATATTAGCTATGAAGTTAACAATAGAGGAGCAGTGCGTCGGAAACTTACGTGAGTACTTTCAGTCAGCCGCGTGCGGTCATAACTTAACGATTAACTTCATTTTCATAACATCTCACCCAGTGAATGAAAAACCGAAATATCTTAGCGTTTCACTCCAAGTAGTAGTATCGATGTAATTTGACAATAACCATGAAGTGCACAAAATGATTATGACATCAAAGTATAAGTCATTACAGAATGCAATAAAGGATTTGCAACACAACGGCATTCGTTAATTGAGTTTAGTCTAGTGGAGCGTCTGAGCAACTTTTTATTTGAGTCGATACGTTCATTATTATTATTGGCGATACAGAAAATGTCGTCAAAATCTATTTGATTGGACGTATGGCATAGGAACGATTCCAATCTGTTTACAGCACTACTGAGGTTAAGCAGAAGACTCACAAGTAAGGCACATGACGTGTACCTGGTGTGTCGACACTTAGTGTTTATAATCTACCTTCAGATTTTTGATTTTCTCCGCCTCGGTGCGACAGAGGCGAAGGGGCGGAGGTAGAGGTCGAGCGCTGGGCTCGGCGTGAATAGTAGTTCGTATTGAGACGTGCTGGGCGTCGAACGAATATTATAGTAACCATAGAATCACGGGTGAAAGCGCACGCGCATTGATTAAATCGACTTGTGGAGTCATTTCGCGGCACCCAATTATACTAGTTAAGCAGTACGGTTAGCGACGCTGTGAATGTCGAACGGGTTATTGATAATATCATTGGTTTGCCTTGTCACGGGAGTGCTATTGGGAAAGCACCGAGGCTTTTGTGGTTAGACTAATACGGAGTGAGTGTGGTGGCTCGCGTTAACGGCGTGGCTTGCAGCGACGTGGAAGAATCGTCCGGAACTACCAGCAAACCATCGCAAGGTCATATACACTCATTATACACATACACAGTTACACAACTTGCGAGGGGTCAAGGAAGTGAGACCGGCTCGAAGAAATGAGGTAAGGGTAGCTGTAAGTTCAGAAATTGTAATATTGTTCGGAGGCGCGTATCGCGTCTATTTGATCCCGTTAGGACGGCAGCTGTTCTGAGACCTGTCTCCCATGGGCCCGAGATAAGGTTCGGCTGAGTCCTGGCGCGATCAAATTTTGGTAGCAGAGCAGTGGTTATACCCACTTGTAAAAATTAGTAGGTACTTGGTACCAATTTACTTGTAAAAATTGTGTTCGTGTTTACAAATTCGACTTGTAGGTGGTGGTACATTGACCTACATACCAGTGTACACCTCAAGTTGAGTTTGGAATTATTAATAATAAGTACATAAATGGAATGTGAATATTCGTTGATAAAATAATTTGTTATTTACGTTCGGTTACGCACAAATATAACCTCATCACAAATCGTGTTATGATTGTCAACATTTGAGACATAGAGGAATAACCTCTAGAGCACGTAGAGGAATAAGTTCAAGAGTTGGCATAGCGTCGTAGATTTATTCACTCAACGAATATATTATTATTGTTAGTTCCGGATACAATAATTGTTATTTTTTTTGGTTATTGTTATTTATTATTGCATAATCGCGTATTGAAGTTGGTACTATGGCTCCGTCAGTAACGAAAACTATCGCAGCCAGAATCGAAGCTGAATTGAGATGGTTTTCATCGGTTGTTACGTTGGTAGGTCGCACCGATCGTGAAGATGCGTTATTGTCACGCGCTCGGCAAGTTGACGAACGATATGACGCCGTGTTAAAGTGTCACGCTGAGTATTTAGCATGTCTCGAATCGACGGATCTGTCGTCGGTGGACAAGGATGCTCAGGTGGTACGGGGCAATGTGGACCAGTGTGGGGAAATGTCCATGAGCATAATCCAGGCGGCGGCCGACATTGAGCGATCGCGCATGGGTGACGTCAGGGAATCATGTCGGCCAGCAGGCGTAGGAATTCAGGCGCCGTTGCCACCAGTACATGTACCCGAGTTTAGCGGCGAGTATGCCGATTGGCCGCGATTCCGCGATATTTTTAATAGTGTCGTGCATTCGCGTACGGATCTCTCGCCCGCCTACAAGATGGCTCAATTAATGGGTAGGCTTAACGGTGAGCCGCACGACATCTTGACCCACCTGGAGATTACGGACGCCAGTTATGAGACGGCATGGGGCCTATTAATCGACCGATATGATAATCGGCGATTAATAGTTGATGGCCTCATCGATAAGATTTTTGAAATCCCGAAGGTGTCTAACGTGTACGAAATAAGGGCGAAAATCCTTAATCCGGTCACGGTTGCGGTGAACACGTTAGATCGACTTAAGTTGTCGTTAGGGGACAATAAATATATCATCGTCAATAGGGTTTTACGGAAGTTGCCGATCGACGTGGTGGCGCGCTTTGAGCAGTCACATGGTGGCGAATCGACGGACCACCTCCCAAGTTACGATGACTTGAGGGTGTTTTTAGAAGGCGAGTGCCGGCGGGCGGATTGCCAAGGGGCATCCACGTCGCACCCTCCTCCGTCAACCCGACGTACGAGCGGGCCCAAGCCGGTTGAGCCCCGTCGGGGGGGGAAGAAATACCACGCCCTCCAATCGGAAGTGTGCGCCTTCTGTCGGAAGGAAGGGCACGGTCTCGCCGCATGCGCGGACTTTAAGGCGCAGCGGGTGCATAGACGAAGAGGGGTGGTCAAGCAGCGCTATTTGTGCTTCCGCTGCTTGGGGACTCACTTTGTACGTGAGTGCCACAGGACCACTAACTGTGGAACCTGCGGAGGAGCCCATCACGAGTTGCTATGCCTGGCGGAGAGTAGGGAGGTGCACGGAGCCTCGCCGGGAGGTCACCCCCCCTCTCCTAAGCCAGATTCGGGTGGTCGGTCACCCCCCCCTAGGGGGGGTGGGTCGGCCAGGAATCAGCGGTCGCCGCCCCCTCGGGGGGGTGGGCCAAGGGCTGATCCAGAGCACAACCCGATACCGTCGTCTTCCCCGCGGGGGGGGGATAGGCACCGAGACTCGGGCAGGGGCCCGGAGGTAGTACAGACGGGTTACGCGGCGTACTCGAATGCGTTGGGGGGCATGTTGCCACCCCCGAGTAGTCGCTTCTCCCCGCCTCTCGCAGAACGCCCTCGGCTGACGGCGCGCCCGCCACCGTTCGGAAGGATGCCAGTAGGCTACTTCCGACCGGCACGGATGTCACCGATGGGTCGGGAGGGTTACTACCCGGGTTGGGACCCGTATACTGGGACAGTATTTACTCCCCCTCCGGCAGGGGAGGAGGGAGGTGCCTCCTATTAGCAACTAGCAGCCTGTTCGTCAGTGGTGCCCACCCCGACAGTAACGGTATTATTACCGACGGCTAGGATTACTGTCAGGGGTACTGACGGACAGCCGGTGCACGTGCGAGCACTGTTAGATTCAGGGGCACAAGGTTGTATTGTGTCCAGCTGTTTAGTGAAAAGGCTGGGCCTTACATTAGAGCCATCACGGGATGGCGCCGTAGGTATAGGTGGCAATCGGGTGCCTCACCTCAGGGGTCAGACGACATTCCTGTTCGAGATGGGTGACACGGCATCGGTCACGCGGGTGAATGCCACGGCGATCGTTTTGGACGAAGTGGTTGGGGTCCTCCCTCAGACTCGGTTACCGTCTGCGGTAAAAGGGTTGACCAATGGATTGGAGTTAGCCGATCCCCACTTCGCGATCCCCGGACGGGTGGACGTCTTGCTTGGGTCTGACGTCCTCGGGAAGCTGCTCCGAAGCGGCAAACGGGAGCTGCAACCAAACGGGGTTGTGGCCATGCGTACCGCAGGTGGTTACGCGTTATTGGGCCCAGTACGGGAACCACAGCACTCAACGGATTATAGCTCCATATATTATGGCAGCGTGTTATCCGACGTCCTGCAACGGTTCTGGGCAACGGAAGAGCCACCCACCGCTCTTAGAAATAACCCACGTGATGAGGAGTGCGAAACATTCTATCGATTTAACACGGTGCGCCTCCCATCGGGTAGATTTATGACAAGGTTGCCATTTCTGTCAATTCGACCTCCGCTGGGGAGCTCATGGAGTCTGGCAGAAAAGCGGTTAGTGGCAATGGAAAGGCGCATGAAGCGGGACTCCAACTTCCGACAGAAGTATGTGGAGTTCATGCGCGAATACCTGACGTTGGGTCACATGTCGGTGTCCAGGGTTGACTATCGTCATGAGGAGCATTATGTGTTGCCTCATCATGCTGTTTTGAAGACACCTGACTCAAAGATTAGGGTCGTGTTCGACGGGAGCGCGGAGACGTCTAGCGGGGTGTCCCTGAATCAATGTCTCCATGCTGGTCCTAAGCTGACCAGAGACATTGCAGACATTCTCACGGACTTCAGGAGACACCAGGTTGTCTTCGTTACGGACGTACGGATGATGTTTCGTCAAACTGAGATTCATCCAGACGACCGTCGGTTCCAGCTGATATTGTGGCGAGAGAGCCCAGAAGAACCGATGGTCACGTACGAGCTCAACACAAACACGTACGGATTAAAGCCCAGCCCATATGTAGCCATGCGTACGCTACGAGAACTGGCTGATCAAGAACGGCTCCGCTTTCCCCGCGCGGCTGCTGTCATTGATAGGGACGTCTATGTAGACGACATTTGTACGGGCTCAGACAGTATTGAGCAGGCGCTCATCTTAAGGGATGAATTGGTGGCGCTCATGGCCTCCGGTGGCTATGAACTCAGGAAATGGCTGTCGAACTGCCCAGAGGTACTGGCAGGACTGCCAACTGAGTATCAACAAGACCCGCATTTGTTTGAGGATTCGGAGAATCTTCATGCGTTGGCCATTTTAGGGGTCCAGTATCGACCGAGTCAGGATGCCTTCACATACAGTTGTGAGGCCGAGTTGCTGTCGAAGACCTGGACCAAGCGATCGGTCCTTTCGACTATCGCACGAACGTTCGACCCAACCGGTTGGATCGCGCCGGTCACGTTCATGGGAAAGTGCTTCATTCAGAAGCTTTGGTTGGCTCAACTAGGTTGGGATGATCAGCTCACGGAGGAGCTGGCTCGGGAGTGGTCGGCATTCGTCACCACCTTACCACAGATCTCAGAGATTGAGATCCCGCGTAAACTGCTCCCGCAGGCAGGAGTCAAGGTCACCCTGCACGGGTTTTGTGATGCGTCGGAGAAGGGGTACGCGGCCGCAGTCTACCTGAGAACAGGTGAGACCGCTGGTAGGGGAACGGTACGCTTGGTACTGGCCAAGAGCAAGGTTGCACCTGTTCGGACTCGTTGGACGATTCCGAAGATGGAACTGGCAGGTGCAGCCCTTCTGACGCGGCTCTTGAACCATGTGGTGCGGAATTTGCGTGGTACGGTGGCTCTGAACGAGACGGTCTATGCATGGACTGACAGCCGAATCGTGTTATGCTGGTTGCAGACTTCGGTCCACACGCTCGAGGTATTTGTGGCCAACCGAGTCTCACAAATAAATAGCTCAGAGACTCCTCTGGTCTGGAGACATGTTCCAGGTGAGATTAATCCGGCTGACTGCGCTTCACGCGGCTGTCCGGCGCCTGCTTTGGTTGAACATTCTCTTTGGTGGGGGCCACAATGGCTGGAACAGCCACATGCGGAGTGGCCATTTAATGAGTGCGGTCGACATTCATTACCCCCAGACCAAGGCTTGAGGCTGAATGTGACTACAGTGGAACCCGCCACCGTAGACCACACCCTCTTGGAACGATATAGTTCGTTAGGGAAGTTACTTAGAGTAACGGGATGGGTAATGAGATTTTGTCAAAATTGTCGTTGTCCTGTCGCGCAGCGAAACATGTCGCCTATAATGGGACCTGAAGAACAGCGAAAGGCTCTCTCACTCTGGGTGAGAGTCGTTCAGCGGAATGAGTTCCAGGACGAAATTAGGGTCTTGAAGACTGGCGCAGGTCGATTGAAAAAGGGTCTTGTCCGCCTCAACCCGTTCATTGATGAGCATGGAATGCTCCGGGTGGGAGGACGATTACGGAATGCCGACTTGCCCTATGCAGCGCGACATCCTCTAATTCTCCCCAAGAAGGGAGCTTTGGTGGAGTTGTTGGTTAGGGACCGTCACACCAAGAATTCACACGCAGGCTGTAACACCCTTCTGGGCATTTTGCAGCGTGAATTTTGGATTTTATCGGCCCGCAGAATCATACGGAGCGTTGTGTTTCGTTGCTTGCCTTGTTACCGACTCAAGGCAGCCACAATGCAGCCACAAATGGGAGATCTCCCGGCCGATCGAGTCACGGAGGCTCGGCCATTTGCTGGCGTAGGGACAGATTTCGCGGGGCCTTTCATGGTCAAGACATCGCACCTTCGCAACGCGAAGTCGGTTAAGGCATATCTGTGTGTCTTCGTGTGTCTGGCGACCAAGGCCGTTCATTTGGAATTGGTGGCCGATCTCTCTACGGAGGCCTTTCTGGCGGCGTTAGATCGATTTGTTTCTAGACGGGGAGTACCGTCACTGATTCGGTCGGACTGTGGTACCAACTTCAAGGGCGCCGACCGGTGCTTAAAGGAAATTGTATTGTTTTTAAGTCAGAATGAGCGAGAGATTGGCACGGGCCTCGCCAGTCGGGGCATTTCGTGGTATTTTAGTCCACCTGGATGCCCCCACTGGGGTGGAATTTTCGAGGCAGTAGTCAAGTCTTCCAAGACTCACTTGTATCGGGTCATCGGCTCAACGATTCTCACCTTTGAGGAGTTGTCAACGGTGTTTTGCAGAATTGAGGCGGTCTTAAACTCGCGACCTTTGTGCCCGTTGAGCGCTGACCCGAATGACCTTGAGGCCATGACCCCAGGTCATTTTTTGATTGGCCAACCACTTAACGCCTTGCCGGAATATCCGTATACTGATGTCAAGTTGTACCGGTTGTCACGGTATCAGATGTTACGGCAAATGAGCCAAAATTTTTGGAAGCGATGGTCGCTGGAGTATTTGCATATTCTACAGCAACGCGTTAAGTGGACGGACAGGACGACCCCACCCTGCGTTGGAGACCTCGTTCTGGTTAAGGATGCTAACCTATCACCGTTGTGTTGGCGACGGGGGCGCATTGTTAACCTGATTACGGGCAAGGATGGGTTTCCAAGGATCGCAGACGTCCAGGTGAGGGACTCGATCCTTAGACGGGCAGTTTCAACTTTATCTCGACTCCCGGGAGTTTGAGCGGACCGACAACGGGTCGGTCCGGGGGGGGTGATTGTTTATAATCTACCTTCAGATTTTTGATTTTCTCCGCCTCGGTGCGACAGAGGCGAAGGGGCGGAGGTAGAGGTCGAGCGCTGGGCTCGGCGTGAATAGTAGTTCGTATTGAGACGTGCTGGGCGTCGAACGAATATTATAGTAACCATAGAATCACGGGTGAAAGCGCACGCGCATTGATTAAATCGACTTGTGGAGTCATTTCGCGGCACCCAATTATACTAGTTAAGCAGTACGGTTAGCGACGCTGTGAATGTCGAACGGGTTATTGATAATATCATTGGTTTGCCTTGTCACGGGAGTGCTATTGGGAAAGCACCGAGGCTTTTGTGGTTAGACTAATACGGAGTGAGTGTGGTGGCTCGCGTTAACGGCGTGGCTTGCAGCGACGTGGAAGAATCGTCCGGAACTACCAGCAAACCATCGCAAGGTCATATACACTCATTATACACATACACAGTTACACAACTTGCGAGGGGTCAAGGAAGTGAGACCGGCTCGAAGAAATGAGGTAAGGGTAGCTGTAAGTTCAGAAATTGTAATATTGTTCGGAGGCGCGTATCGCGTCTATTTGATCACGTTAGGACGGCGGCTGTTCTGAGACCTGTCTCCCATGGGCCCGAGATAAGGTTCGGCTGAGTCCTGGCGCGATCACTTAGTATATGCGCAATACATCTTTAATGCATTCACTAACTGACAGACAATTCGCTTGAGTGCCGATGTAACTCCTTTTTTTTTTATTTTTTTTAAATCTCCTTTTCTTCCTGCAATCTGTCTTGTCGACATTAAGCTGGATTTTATGTGTGTACAAACATGGCGTGCATGGTACAGTATCCAATGATATGTCCATCTAGTATGACTTCTTTATATTTGTGTTAGAGAAGATCTTGAGGGGCACGTCTCTTTAGCCTTATAAATGTGCGATTCGGTTGCTGTTCCATTAAACTTCGTGCCAATTGGTTTGGATGGTTTACAATTCTCTTGCAGTAGGGTAGTAAAGAGTCTTTTATTTCATTTTTGACCGTCTTGACTTTTAGATCTCGGTGTAGGTGATTATTTGTAACATACCATGGTGCTCCAGTTATCATACGTATGGTTTTTGACTGGAAGCGTTGTAAAATCTCTATGTTTGATTTGGATGCAGTGCCCCATAGCTGCAAAGCATAAGTCCAGACAGGTTTGAGAATACACTTGTATAGAAGGAGTTTATTTTCCAGTGTAACTTGGGATTTTCTACTCATGAGCCAATACAGCTTTCTTAGTTGTAAGTCGAGCGCCTTTCTTTTAGTTGTTATATGTTTTTTCCATGTTAGTCGTCTGTCTAAATAGACTCCTAAGTATCGAACCTCATCGGCCTGGGGTATCTTTATATGGTTTAGTTCGACTTCTGGACACGTTTCTCGTCTTAAAGAGAAGGTTATTTGCACTGATTTAGCTTCATTTGCCTTTATACGCCAGTCTTTCAGCCATTTCGAGATATCATTGAGGTTTCGTTGTAACTTCGCCGACGCTCCAGCTGCGGTTTCATCAATGGCAAGAACCGCTGTATCGTCAGCAAATGTTCCTGTCACTGTTTCTTGTCTGTTCGGTAAGTCTGACGTATATATAAGATAGAGCATTGGGCCCATTACACTGCCCTGCGGGACCCCTGCTTTTATTTCGTGTAACTTTGTGGTAATGTCGCCGTATTTAACATAAAAGTGTCTGTCACTGAGATATGACTTGATGAGAAGGTAGAAATTTATGGACAAGCCTTTGCGGATTTTGTACAAAAGTCCATCATGCCAAACACGGTCGAACGCTTGCGAAATGTCCAGGAAGGCGGCAGAGCAGAGTTGTTTGCTTTCAAATGTGTAATTGATCTTTTCTACTAGCCTATGTACTTGCTCTATTGTACCATGGGATTGTCTGAAGCCGAACTGATGGTCGGGGATAAGCTTGTTGGCTGTAATTTCCGGTGTAAGGCGTTTCAGTATCAGTATTTCCATAACTTTAGATGGAACTGGAAGGAGACTGATCGGGCGGTAAGATTTGACATCAGTAGGGTCTTTGCCAGGTTTAGGAATGATAATAATTTCTGCAACCTTCCATTGTGGCGGAACAAAGTGTTTCCAGAGACATGCGTTGTATAGATAGGTAAGGAATGTAATCCCGACGTCAGGTAGCTCTCGCAAAATCTTAGCCGTAATAAGATCGTACCCCGGTGCCTTATGGATGTTGATTTTTTGGATTGCTGTTAGCACTTCCTGCTTAGTGAACTTTTTTATGGGTTTATCCAGTTGATGTGGTTTATCTAGTTCAGATTTGATTAAACTGATTAAACTGGTTTATGTAACTCCTGAGAGCGTCATGAGCGCTGAGGAAGTTCCACAGGTTTGCAGAATGGAAACTGAGATTAGGATGAAACTTTACAGAATTACATACGACCGCTTACAAACATGATATTATTTCCTATTCGTATAATGTGCGGTAGGCTGTCAGTAAACAACGCCGTGGCTTTCAACCGACGCGCGACGTTGCATGCCAAGAATGAATTAATCAAGCCGTCTTTACAACAGTGAAAGTATAGTTTCATTACAATGTACGCGTACCTTGTTGTTGAGTGGAGCTGCGCGCGCTCATAGGACAGGTTTACTGGCTAGGTCACATATATGTCGGTGATGGTCTCGTTGACTACCAGTGCGGTTGGTAAATGAACAGCGAGGACTAGTACCGCTACTAACTATCTGTTACAGCATCACGAGCTACTGCTGTGCTGGTCACTCAGCGAGCTGGGATCACCATGACTGAACATCACTATACAACCACGCTTTTTAACCGACTTCTAAAAAAGGATTTTTATTATTACTCTAAAGGCAGATTATCTATTAAGCCGGCGAACATCGCGCGTTTACTGAACGGCGCTGCTCAAGCTAGTTATTCTGCGACGCAAAACAACATAAAATGTAAAAAAAAAAACAAATCATTTAAGACAAAAATATTTCTAACTTAGACTCATCCTACCTCAGAATTCCCATATGTCACAACATAGCGCTTTAAGTAAACATACCTACATGTCTAAAACTTTCAAATAAATTCCGTTTCATCTCTGTCCGCCGTGGGGATTTTTCCCATAGTAAAGTTCCCAATGTCAATAAAAAATAACAAGAAAAATACAAAAAGTATGCACTCACACTCACCAGTGAAGTTGTGTCTGAACTGAATACAGAAGTTTCTTACCGAGCTCCTCAGATGTACGGGAAATCGTTATGAGATAAGCGTATTACCTGAAATAAACAAACATCAATATTAATTCAAAACCACAATCATTTCAACAGAAAAAAATAGCCTACAATGAGCTAGGAAGTGCTAGTCATTACTAGCACTTCCTAGTAGAGGGGGGGGAGGGAGTCGTAAGGAAATTTTTCAGTATGAAATCGTGAATATTGTGATAGCTGAGGAAGTAGGGCGTGATGAGAGAATGAATCGCTAGGGGACCCTTTTACGATTTCGAAAATGGCTAAAACCATTCCAAAAAAAAAAAAAACTTCAACTTGTCAGCACCACTCCGGAAAACAAATTACCAAATAAATAGTTTTTACATGCTCAATACACCAATTTTGTACATTAGTGCAGTCTACGTTCCGAAAAGTATACGTGTGAGTGTTATCGGGGAACGGGATCTACGCGGGTGAAACCGCGGGACGTCCGCTAGTCTAAGATAAAGAAGCTTTGTTCCGCATGGAATACTACACCAACAGTGCAAGAACATAATTGGCAGTTAAGTGGATTAAAAACCAACATCAACATCATACCAGGTTGGCTTTCAAAGATTTATATTACATATTTTTATCACAACTAAAATTACATGGACCAATCAAACACTGGATTCAAAACGACCACGAATAGTTTAAACCTTGGTCTAACAGTTATGCTAAAATCTGTCAAGTATTTGACGTATTCTTAATAGTCCCCTACCTGTCATCCAACGTTGGTTTAATTCTACCGCCACCATTATTTATACTATACAATTATCATTAGTTGTAATTTTAGTAGGAATCTAGGGTTTATCTGAATTCACTCATACTAACACAATACTTCAGGGATAAACATAAACAGAGTGTTTGGTGAAGTAATGCCAGCGTGTCCCTCACACACAACTGAGTGGAACGTTATCTATGGAATCAGTCAGTGCAGTGTCCAGTGACGTGCGACGTGCGTGCCGAACTGCCGACCAGACATACACGCCGGAAAGTGACTTCACGGGTTGGTCAATATTCAGCGAGCTACGATACAATTGCAGAGATATAATTGTTTGTATAACAATGTTTTTTAAAGAAATATTTAAAAATATAATTATTGCAGCCTATTATTACTGTCCCGCTGCTCACATTCACACATGATTCGAATCATTTAAAGGTACTTTTTTCAAAACTAAAAACAAAACGGTTTATACATATTTATTTTCATACAAAGTGCTTGACTTTTTCGATTTACTTTTAATAGCTATTTATTCACCAAGGGGAGTAAGGCACAGATTACTAATCGAGGGTGCATTTGAGGCCCGACGCGAAGCGGAGGGCCTTGAACCACACGAGTTTAGTAATCTGTACTTACCCTCGAGTGAAATATACTGCTTTATACTACACTTAGCTTGTTTTTTACTTTTCCACTGTATAAATATTTCATATTCCTTCATATATTTCTTCTGGAATTTTCCAGGGAAGAGATTACTAACAATGTCTTTAGCATCTGCTATTATGTCAGGTGGAGTTGTTGTTAATAAATTGCTATCATTGTCACTTGAATCACTCATTTTAACTTGTGATTTACACCGCCAAACTTTAAAATTAACCAAGAAAATTGTTTCTACAAAATACGTCAACCATTAACAATAAGTCTTTTTTTTTTCTTTAAATTTTAGGGCGTCAAACAATTTTCACGCCAAAAGACGTTAAGCCGCGTCCCCACTAGAGCCGCGCGGCACGCGAAGCCGAGCCGTACGGCTCTGTGTGGGGACGCGGCTTTAGAGAAGGTAAAAACGCCCCGTTTCGCAGGTTCTAACTTACGCGCGTGTATAAATATCTCGCTCTATCGCATAGAGGTTTGAAGTTTTCCGGCCTTATCGGAATGTAGAATGTATGCTACCTTCTTTAAAAGCTCTAGTGGCCAGTACTTTGGTAAAATTAAATCGTTTGATTACCAACGTCATCAAGTCTTTAAAAAAAAAACAAAACGCGTTAGTAATGAACCCATTACTACCCTGATTTTCAGGGCAGTAATGAAATTCCATACAATATAACTGCCTAGATTTTTGAGAAGGTTTAATGAACAGCTTTCAACCCGTATAGTGGGGTAGTATTGGTACACTTACCAAGCAAGTGTAGTATAAAGATTATTTCTTTTATATGTTGCCAATAAATAAATAAAATGCGGTTAACGTGGTTCATTCTGCAGTTTTAGTTTTCGATGAAGTGTGTGAGCATTCTGAGTGGTATGCGGCGAATAACTTGAGTACTGTTTGGCTACCACTTATTCTATCGTATGTAGCATATCGTAGGAAAATCATAGTTGCCATCAGGTAGTTACTAACAAGTATATAAGCGTTTGTTGACTCGTTACGGACATGTTGTGAAGCTGACAAGGTCACCGCGTCTCTGCAGCCTCCCAGAGGATCGTGTGTTCGTGTGTATCGGCGACGTCCTACCCTCCCCCCCCACCCGCCCCGCCCCTCCTGTGCTCCATTCATCAACAACTGAAAGTTTCTGTGCCGGCCGGTCTCCCGCTGCGACGCTATTACCGAATTGCAACATTTATAACTTCTCCGACCTCTGGGCCGAACGTTTTATCATTACAAAACTTCCTTGACTTGTGCGTACAACGTTAGATATTACCGGAAACTACAATAATTATGTAGATATGCAGCTTCGTTTCGATGTTATATAATTATGTAACTTTAATATTGTTTGAGGGAATGTACCCAAACTAGATTAATCTATTATTAGTTGTAAAATTATAAATTCCTGAATGAACACCTGTTAGCAAAAAAAAATACTTTTTTAAAACAAAACGAAGTGTTATTTAATTCATTAAACAAAATGTGACTATACTCGTAGAGGTCACGTAGCACCGTAGCGCACGGCGTAGCACATGGCGTAGCACATGGCGTAGCACTGAACACACAACGTAGCGCGTAGCACCCTGAATTTAAAAGAGTTCTAATGAAATAACGTCGGTTGGTCGGAGGGCGGGTTGGAGGTCAGCCTAGTATAAACACGTCGCGGTAACTCCAGACTAAACGTCGCAGTCGGATCGCTGCTACGAATTGTACTGCTACGGCTCGTAGTCGCTACGGCGTAGCAGTACAATTCACTACATTGCAGCAGTCGCAGATCACTTATGGTTTTAGTTCCAACTAAAGTAGATATATAATAGTTGTATGGGTTTGAGACGTACTGTTCTTGTTTCAGTGTGTGGCTCACAGGGCGGGTGTGGAAAGAGTCGCGGGTTGAATACGAGGCGTCTCATTAGGGCGGCTGCTAACAGGTGCGCGGAGCCGTCACATGCACGCCGGTGAATATACCAACCAACCCAACCGGGACAACGTGAGCATTTTTGTAATGTTATGCCGTGGTTAACCAATTTTACATATTTCTCATTTACTCTAACATTTCGTTCAGTAAATATTTAAAAGTCAATTTCAGTTTACTTGTGAATTTATGGAGGTCGTAAATAATGATAGAATCACGTCGACTAGGCCTTGGTGTGTGCTAACTTTGCAACCGAGTATACGAACTAACATACTTAGTCCTAAAGCCTACATACTCGGTGATCTTCGTGAGAAGAACATGTCGAAAGTTATCTTCGGTGATGAAGGAATAACACGGCTACAGTGCAAAGGTTTTCAATAATACCAGAAATTCTAAATGCACCCACAGCTATGATTAACGAACATCTCTCGCCAATACACACATGGTACGTTATTGTGACCGCGCTCCCCGCTCCCCGCTCCCCGCTCCCCGACGTTGCCCTGAGGATATTTTATATTTGATCGACGTCTTATTTGCCGTGCAACTGGATTTTCTGAATGCCTTTCAAGAGCCGCGTCCTGTAGCACGCAGCGTGCGGCGACTGGCGGCACATCACTTGCAACCACTTGCAAGGCGCCACCGCGACACGCTAGCGATACTTTGCCGAGCCGCCGCGCAGTGCCCGTGGGAATACAACCCACCTGTCAATACCACACGCGGTTGCCTGCGACCTTACTATACCTACAGATAAGGGCTATATTCCCGTGTTCATTGCGTCCTCTCGACGTGTTTGCGCGGCGTCTGCTTAAATATACATCTGTGGATGATACCGTCGCACTTCATTTCGCAGATTTACTGACAGTTTACGTGGCTGTTCCCGCAGACGTAGAATATTTATTGTATTAAACAAGTATTGAAGATCTATTGGAAGTTAATAAGCTGGCTAGGTACTGATGAAGTCAGCACTATGGCGATGTCGATATTAAGTGAAATAAAATCTGAACATAGTTAGAAATGCATATTGTATTGAGCAGTGGCAATATTAGTAAAAATAGCAACAATTAAAGGCGTCTGAAAGCGCTCGGATAACGATATTATCCTCTATCGAACTCAATTGAGAGGGAAATAGGAGTCGAGGGGAGGAGGAGTGTTTACTTGCAATCAGTCTGTGAGCCTGTGCGGGTGGTGTACCAGTGAAGGACGTCACACTATTTTCTGAAGTGCGGGTTATATTTTCTTAGAGCTTATTTTGATTTGTGCGTTTTCTACAAATGAAAATTTATATGATATTGTTTAAACTAAAATAATATGATTATAAAGAGATACGACCGACGATAGTAAGTATTTACAAATATAATTTGTATTTTCATCACAGTTTTCATAGCAGTACATATATTTTATTTAGCTGTTATTATCTGTATTTGTATTATAATGTAGTCATGTTGAAACTCGCATCGGAAACCCAAAATATACAGTTTACTACTTTATATGAGACACATTCAAAATATTCACAAAGAGTTGTGAAGTGAATTGTTGTAGCCCGCAGCCACAGTCGCAACTCGTTCGTCAGGCGCGACAGCTAGGTATCGTCGTCCAGAGTTGAAAGTTACACATTGACCGGAAATCTCCACGCTCAAGTGTTATGGATGTTTACAAACTTATTTATAATTCAAACTGAAACCTTGGCTTTTAGTCAGCCAAATTTTTGTAAACTCTGATTTGTGTAGTGATAGTTTTTAAACATGATTAGCTGATGATTCTTTCTACTAAACCGTACCACTACCATACTATTCATTAACGTGCTATGTAAGTATCAGGTAACTTAGGATTAATCTCTGAAAGAATATAAGGTTTCATTCATGTTTGACACCTTATGTAAGTTTGAACTAGTCACTTCAGTTTACGTGCTAAACAGACATTGCAGCATTGCTTCAACTTTCCCACTTTAGGATCAAAATAAAAAGAATAAAAGTTTTCCATTTAACAACACGATCACGATTTATATTTTTTATTGCCCTGTTTTTATTTCATTCAAATAAGATAAAGAATGCGTAATAGCGATCTATAATAATATAATTATAGCAATAGTGTGAGCGTGAGATCGCTAGTATTCCGAACTCGACGAGCCACTGCACGGTAGCGCCAGTACCACGACGACAGAAAACAGAACTACACCGCTCGTTAAACATAGTAAACCTTCTGCTACTTTGAAGGGGCACTAGCACGCCGCGTCACCTCAATGGTTTCCAAGTTCTCCATTAAGCGCTACTCAATGCACAGCTGAGCGTGTTAGAGAAACTCCCGTGGACCACGATTGCTTAGATTAATGTTTCTCTCATTTATAAAGATATGAAACCAGTCTGTTATACTTACTAACATTAACTTTAAAACCTTTTACATACATCAATTTAAAAAAATATGTCTTGTTTTCGATTATTACGTTAAATAAAACTCGCACATATACAGACACAAGTCAGCATGTTGCGAGAGCTGCGGTGTGTGTTTTTGTAGCGATCGCCAAACTTTACGAATAACCGCCGCGTTGTCTATTAGCGCGCTTTGTTTGCACACCTAACAACATCCCCCACACGTCGACGATGCAAGCGAATAACAACTTTACCAACTGCAGTCAAAGCTCAAAGTCCATCTCAGAAAATAAAGAAATCTCGGAGAGCGGCCAAACAAGCTAACTTCCGGGTAATTTTAAAAATTGTGCCACACACTTGCGCGCTCAACGGAAAATGTCTTCATAGTACTCGCTCGCTGTGCGGTTGGGAGAATGCTGTGGAAGACTGATTGTATCTAAGAGAATGAGCTAGTAGGTATATGAACCACTATCAGTAATAATAAAATGGCTATACGCTTAGTGGACACACAGTATTTTAAGGTGAGCTCACACTCCGCTGGTGGAACTTTTCGTCGACACATAAATCATTTGGAGGGAGTTTTTTCATTATGTTGATTGTGTCACCATAAACCAACTATGCACAGAAGGACCACTCCTGCTGACTAAAACATACATGCTTATATATGCATGTATCGGCTCATTGTAGTATGTGGAACTTCTGCAACCATCCGTAATGTTGTGTGACCTAACTTGTGCTAAGCTCAGGTCTAAACTATTGTATTAATTTTTCAAACAGTCTCTCGTGTTGAATGTATTGGCTTCAACACGAGAGACAGTTTCTCGCATTTTTGCTTGCAATATTCATAGAATTGCAATAAAGCAGAATAGTGTTGCACACAGTTACGGTTAGGTACTGCAGTTATAGACGAGTCTACGTTGATAATACAGAGTCATCATTGTGATGGTGGTTTTTTACGACAATTTTAATGTAAAAGTAGTAATGTCTTACTTAAACAGTTGGATAGGCCTCTAAAACTGTCGCAATTTCGTCAGTTCGTTATTTTAACGAACAGTATTCGTAATATCGGAACTAACGGTTCTGGATATCTACATTAGTTACATTATATTTAAGTGCGTAATATAAAACGCTTACCGAGGACAGGTGTCAATACACGATGAAGATGTCTGGTCTGTTGTACCGGTGCGGTGGGGGCGCGGCACGCGGCGCGGTGTCGGCAGTACTGCGGTACTGCGGTACTGCAGTACTGCGGCGGCACTCAACCACGTATTATTTTATGCAAATGTCTCGCACCCGCCAACTTCACAATTTGTCCAAACAGATTGTTTTCGGAGCAAAATTCAATTCAAATTGATCGTCCTCGTCTGTGGGTGCGCGCACATAATGAAAGGGGCTTAATACGGTATCGGTAAACATTAGCATAAAGTATTTGCAAAAATTGCGTTCCGGGCTTGTGGCAGGCGGCGCGGAATCTTAATATCAGCCCCTCCCCGCGCGCGTCTGCCCTCGCCCCTCCCGCGCCCGCGCCTCTACGTGTCATCTGCGGTGACTACGGGGACAGAGTCGCGGCTACAGTAGAAGGATCACGACAACCTCACAGCCGGGAAACACCTGGAAAAATTGGTCTCGACCCCTTGTCGTATGTTGTATGGAAACGCAGTCCAGCGCCGTATTTAAATTCAAATTTCCAAAAGAAAACTCGCTATTGGTGTTCGAAATGTTTGCGGGTTCAGTACTGACTTCAACAGAGTCGTGCGCCGCTAAGCACGGAAGGTAGACTCAACTTCAGTAAGCACGTTGGGTTTTTAGTTTAATGGCAAAATGTGGTGTACTGTAGTTACTTTCCTCATCCTTGTGGTGTTGCAGGTGATGGTGGTGTGTTGTTATGGTTGTGAACCAACAAATTATTTATTAAAAATAAAAATATGTTAGTGTTGTAATATGGAAATACATAAATTAAATGGAATTGTGAACGAGTTACGCAGAGGTGTGGATATTGAACAGATAAGACCACAAATATACATAAGCTTTGGACGCGTTTAGCTTGTAATGTGTGAGACTACGAGATTGTTGCCTGAAGTGGGACTTCGGTCTCTTTGTGTTGGTGCGTTGGGCACTTGGGAGCGGTCGCGATTATGTGCAATTTTGTCAACGGGTTCTGAATGTCGCGACATTTATCAGCGGAGTGTGGCGCTGAACTTCATCGCTCTCAACGATAATGCGTGCAGAGCGTTGCCGCCGCGGCCTCATTATTATTAGGAGAAACTATAAACGAATGTTTTAGAAATTGTTTCGTCTAATAGTGAGGCAAAGTATATAAAAGTTCAAAGAGTGTAGGGAGTGACGAGTGGCAATATAGAGCAAAGCAACTGACCTCGCACTTTACTACAACATGCACAGTGTTAGGCCGCGCTCACTTTAGACACGAATTTGTATCGTACGTAACGTACGATATAAATTAGGCTAATTATACGTACGACTAACTCGCATCCAGTATGTGCGCTTCCATAGTAGTTGGAAGGTTAGGATTGTTCGTGCGTGTTGGTATAACGAGTAAAATTACGATTTACGAAAACGCGTCCAAACTGAGCGCGGCCTTAGGGTAGCGCACACAACAGCGCACGTTTAGTGTGCCTATGGTCAGCCAGACACGCGGCACAGATGACTTATCTATATTTTAGATCTTAAATACATCGGTAGAGCTCTACATTTTACAATTTCAAGACGTTAAAGTAAATAAATAATTATGTATGTTGACTGATACTAACATTTTGTTACTTCTTTAAATGTCTTCGTCCACCCGCGCTACGTACCAGAAGTAAGCACCCTAGCGATGCACCCTTCGCAAGCAGTCACGCGGCTGTTTGTCTCGCTACAAACAGATCCGAAACCATTTGCATACATTTACATTTCCTTCAGTTGTTAGAACGTCTTCCCGCACCGCACACCGTACGCAGCTACGTGCGCTCGGCGTTGATAATTGCTCGCGACGTTATTGTGCGCACTCCCTTATTTACGAGTCGCAATGGTTGCAGGGTGCGCGAATCACAAGCACTTGGAATAATAAGTGTGTGGGACGTGTACCGTGTGCCCGTGGTTGTCGCAGTCAAACAGTCGCCATCGCGCGATGATGCAGCTTATAATAACCGCCGAACTATTCGCACATTTTAAATATCACTGATTTTGAACCTTTTGTAATATATAAAAATCTCAAGATAAAAGAGCTAAACAGATACAAAACTGTGTACAACAGATCTCAAAACTAATTTAAGTGGATACGTAGGTACAATTTAAACTTGACTAATAACGTTGCGATTTAAAAGAAGATGTAGGGTCAAAATTTAAAAGAATATGCTTAGGTGGTTTGGTCATGTAGAGAGGATGAGTGAAAGTCGATAAACGAAATGTATTTACTAGGCAAATGTGAGTGGCAACGCTGAGAGACGCCTAGAAAAACATGTTGGTGATGTTCTTCAGAAAAGGTACACCCCTACCTGACTCTTCGGAAATTATAGGCGTGATGTTATGTTGATTCATCAATTACTATAACTGAAGCTCATTAGTATCCAAAGTTTCCCGCTGCGGTAGAGGAGGTGGGGGGAGTGTACGGATGAACTAGAGAGGTGTGAGTACGAGCAGTCAGTCATCCATCACACGTGACCAATCATTAATTTAGGAGAGTGAGGGACGCACGACGCGCAATTAATGTCATCTCACTGCAGAGACATTAACGAAACAAAAACGTTCCAACAAATTAAACTGGGCTTTGAGATAATCCGTTAAGATTTAAATTCCGGCGTTAACTAAATGAACGGGCGCGGTGTCTCCGCGGCTGGCGGCCTGCCAGACGCGCGCAGCCCGCGGTGGCGAAAAATAGAAAAATGCCGCTAAAGGCACTCCACACTACACTCTGTGGCACACACTTAGCACAAACTACAGAAGCTCAAAATACAGGGACAGCGCGTTTATACAGAAGGTCTGATGTTCACCGCTGTCCGTGCTCCGAGACACCGTCCGTGACCTTCGACATCACTTGACGAGCTGCTTGGCTGGTCACGCTGTGAGAACCCAACAGGACAGGTTTGCACACAGCTCTCAAATTGTACAAAGCCGTATTATAACTGTCGCGGCAATATTTCTGTATAAACGACTATTGCTGTAATAAGTTAACAAGTTGCTGTAACCGCCGCTTACTAATAAATATAAGGATACTATAGATGTAATGATGTCAGACACGCAATGGTACTGCTATTGGAATGTCTAGCCGCTGAGTTAAATATCTAGTCAACTATACGTGTCCGGCAGTTCAGAACATTGACAAGAAGAGATGGTGCTTGTTGGCATCGACAATGATTGCTATCTTAGTTTCGTTACTAATATATATGTATATAACTGATAACTACTGACTTCATTAGTTCATTGCATTGCGAAGTAAAATGCTACCTTCATGCTTCATTCTAAGTAGAGGTAATTTTTTAGATTTGTTGTCTTTCAATAGCTACAACAAGTGAACCCACTTTATATGCGCGCGTACTATTTCTGTTTTATCTTATAATAATATTTTTGTTTTATCTCAGCCGCATTTAACTAATAAGTGTAGTCTTCATCAAACTTTTTCTGGATGTTATATATTGTTCGGGGTTGGGGTGAGATTGAGATAAACTAAGATTAAAGATTATAAAGATACTGTATTATATTCAGTAATAAAGAATAACTAATAGAACTAATGAGGTGAATAGGATGAGATTGAGTCGCGCCCGATATGCTGTCCGAAAGCGTACTGACTACTTTACTTAAGTAATACATAAAATAATATTCAAGGCATATGGCGCGGTGTCGCGATTATGCTGACATGTTCATTTGTTCGGTGATTGACCCGAACATGCTCCCGAGGGAGAAAGAGATGGGGTTAGTACGTATGTAATGTTAAATGGGTAGCGAAATTAATATTAACAAGGTGAAAACAATGTTCTTATAATATTAAAATATGTAGTAATGTAGGGTTAATTATGTTAAAAGATGAGATGAAAGTAACATTACAAATTAAACAGAATCGTTACAGTGTAAATCAGGAAGAGAAAATACACGAAAGATTGGTGAAGAACCTCTATCTTCCTTTTTTTGTAAGCACTCACTAGATAGAGCTAGTCTCTTAGGATCACTTTTCACTGATTTAAGACTACATTGCCCTTTTTCCCTAATTTCACTACACTCAATCACGACACTTTCTGGAACGGTGCGTGGTGGCGCCGTCGTCGCCGCAGAGACTGTCAACCGCTCTGCTGTAGAAGTGGAACCATTTCCTCTACGTTGCCTTTGCCACCAAAGTTTAAAACTGTAAGCTGCCACCAATAGCAAGATTCCAAATATGGTGATATATATAGCAGCATACTGGTGGACGTCGTGATAGGAGAGATTCTTACGTGAAGTTTCCAGCACCATAAATTTAGTTTCCAAAAAATTAAGGAAGTCCTCTAAGACGGGCAAATCTCGCGGGGATTTTACTGCTTGTAGATAATCTTCATATGTATCCGAGTCCAGTTTTTGAGACAATATACATACGAGGAAAGGGTCCCAGGAAGTCACATTGACTCCCAGATTCTTGATAGCATTCACGCTCTCGTACGTAACGTCGTGAATGCGTTTTATATGACTTGCTGACTGTTGCTGGTTTGCAGGGATATTCATGATATTGTTAAGATGAGAGGTAAAGATCAGTCGTTTATTATTATAACGATGATTGAGGATATTCCAACACACGAGATAATTGTCGGAGCTTATTTGGAGATGTTGGATTAATTTTTCGGGCTCACCTTTGACTTTACTCTTTAAAAACTGCATCTTTTGTGCATTCGATAAAGAGGGGTTATTGTGCACTGCTTCGGTAAAAAGATCTTTGAACGAAATCCACTTATTGTAGTTTCCCTCAAAGGTGGCTATCTCCATTTTAGGCGTAGATTTTTCAATATGCGCGACGGACCACATTTTCTTGTTGATGTCTTTCTTGATTTTGTTATAATGTTTCTCGTAATGGGTAAATTGTTCTTCGTACTCGGGGTTTGATCCGGCACACTCGTTGTCCAGCTCCCAATGAAGCGAGTCAATAGCCGCCCAACGAGATTGTATCGTCTTCAGGAGGTCTTCGAACTCCCATTTTTCCGTGGCGAGATCAAGGTCGATATTGGATGAGGTTCTCATGAAAGCCTTAAAGTTAGTAGCTTGCTTTTTGAATAGTACTGCCGCTTTACTATCTTCAAGAGCAGAAGCAGGGGTTTTAGAAGCAGCGTGGGGTTCTAGTTTCGAGGTTTGAGATTCCGCAGTAGGTTGAAACGTAGGAGGTTTTAATACAGGGGTTTGCGGTCTGTTTGCGAGAGGGTTATAGTTCTGAATAGTAGTTTTAATGTTATTATATATTTCAGTCATTTGATCGTATTGATTCGTACTGAAATATGTATGAGATTTATCACCAAAAGATAACAGAGTCATATGATTATTATGGAACTCCGTAAAATATTGTTCCAAGGTAGCTAATCGACGACGTAGGTAGTCCAAAGTCTTGCGCTCTGCACCATCCTTCTTGAAATTGGTGAAGAGCCCATTTATGGCTTCGATCAGTTGATGTTGGGTTGATAAAATGTCTTCCATGTTCGACATTATAAGGATAAAAAAGACCTTACTTGTACTGTAGGCTTCTTTGGAGATCAAATGTCCTTGCGATGGCTGCAAGAACAAACCTGGAGAAGCAGCGAGATGAGGTGACGCGATGCTTTCGTTGAACCAGGTTCAAACAGGATCAGTAGGATGATGTTGGAATGTAAATCCACTCAGTTCTGTTTCCAGGCGAGACACTAACACAGTACAGTTTGTAGGTACACGCGTAATGATCCCGCTCCGGCTAGGCTCGAAGGACCAATGTTCGGGGTTGGGGTGAGATTGAGATAAACTAAGATTAAAGATTATAAAGATACTGTATTATATTCAGTAATAAAGAATAACTAATAGAACTAATGAGGTGAATAGGATGAGATTGAGTCGCGCCCGATATGCTGTCCGAAAGCGTACTGACTACTTTACTTAAGTAATACATAAAATAATATTCAAGGCATATGGCGCGGTGTCGCGATTATGCTGACATGTTCATTTGTTCGGTGATTGACCCGAACATATATAGAACTCGTGACAAATGTGAAATTATAACAGGAACTATTAATTCACGTCACTTTACACCAGCTTATTAGGTTTTAGACAAGCGATTATAACCGTGAGCGTCACCGTCGTGCGCCATAGTCGTCACGTGACAGCTGGTCGCTCCGCTATCTGTCAGCTCGCTCACCTCACTAAAGAGTAACGAGTTAACGAGGAGCTAATCAGCTAAGTACGGAAGTCGAACTAATAAATCTTTTTGTAATTCCTCATATTTCAGGAGAAATAGACCGGACGGATACTCCGCCACGGAAATATCATTAATCTAGTCCCAGTTGAAATGCAAAGTACGCGACAAGTGTGTGATCGGTTGCGCAGACTCACACGTCGCAATATTACGGCAAAAATGACGCGTGACGCGCGACAGGCGACACGAAGTCACCTTTAGATACTCTTCACGTTTATGTGGGCAATACGCAACAAATTAATGTTCGTAGAAAAACTTCAAGCCGTCGAGTGGTGCCGGGTCAGGGGTGATCTGGACGGGCAGACACGCGGGGGATGGGGCACAAATCGTAATAAAACTGAGATATGGAGCAATAATCCTCCGGCGGCGATATTAAACAGTGCTGCAATATTTTACAGTGGTCTTGTAATATTGCTTACGCGGCGCGCGGCAGCGCAGCAACGGACTCGCTGCGGGCGCTCGAGAGCTTTCGTCTCAGATCATCGTGTTCATATTTTGTCCTAATCAAAATAAGAAATTGAGTTTGCTTGATAAGCTACTTTGTTTAATTTTATAATTATTTATTGTGACATGTTACTTAATAGATACTCTTACGTGATAAAAATATAGGTAAGAAAAGTTTAGTTTATTTATAAATCCACTCAGCGGTTGGCAACCGCTGAGTGGAGTGATAAGTATTTACATTAACATACATAGGTACTATTAACATACTTTTGACTTTAAAGGTTAATTTAAAAATTCGTTTAAACAAAAATGTTCATAAAAACATTAAATTAATAGGAGCAGGAGTCCACTTGTGTTGTAATAAAATAACACTAACATTATAAACGAGATTACTTTTCTCTCTGAAAAAACAAATACGAAGTATAGTGTTGGAACAGTTTTGCGATTAAATGAAAAACAAACAAAACGTTGCGTGACGTGGCGCGAGCAGCCGACGCGATCACACGAGTCCGCACGACTGGGACGAGGGAGTCGTTGCGACTGGCGACTAATCGCGACGGACGTTGTCGCGACCTGCGGTGTCAGACGTCGTAGATCAGCGCGATGCGAGTTTAATGGCGCCGCGGTCTTATTTAGCGCTGTGGCATCTCAGATACGCTTTGTTGACTCGTTTTTATATGTAAATAAATAGAATAGTAGTCGCGTGATGCGATACGACACGTCGCGAGTGAACACGCGTGACTGACGACTGCTGAGAGGAGGACTGGCTCAATTTGACGACTATTGATTGCGCACTTTACGTTTTTGCCCACTCTACAATTCACTCTTCAAATGTCTGAAGTGCGGTTAGTTTTATTTAATTCGTTTACGGACCAAACGAATGAGGACAAAACACAAAACAAAGTTAAAACAAATACCAAAACAAAGTTCACAAGAACATTCGCAAGTAGTTGGTAGTATCTTCACGTAGTATTCTGTGACGTATCGGTAGCTTAGATATTTCGATGTTTTAGACGTAAACAGAACAATACGCCTAGCCATTTCTATTTATAGTGTGTGGCAAGTGTTACAAAGTTAACCTTCTGTACGTGCCTGTTCTGCAACGTGTGGATAGTAAACGAGTGAGGTGGGCAGATGTGGCTACACGGCAGACACGAGGGAACTGCTTATATGTTGAACTTGTACTTACTGCTTCTAAAACAGACTTGTACTTTGTATTATCCTGATCAGGAACTTTTTGTATGAATGATGTATGTGCAGTGCAGCTAGCAGTCTCCCGCCGCAAGACGCTCGGATGCCGACACGCACCGCCATTACAGCGCTATTACGAGTACACGCGCACTAATAACCGCACGCACCATTCAAAGCGCGGTTAAGCAATAAAGGTGCACGCAGGAGAGATACTCCGTACCTACTTGGTGGCAAAAAAATTGGTGGCTTATTGCAAATGCTCCGTCTGAGTCAGAAAACGGACTATCTATACTATGCAGAATTTGACGGTCAAGAGATTAGGTACAGTAATGAATGTAAGATAATAATACGCTAGTTTACGCTACGCATTTAAGAATGGACAAAAAAGTCTCTCGTCTGCTTCGTCCCTTCCTCACGCAGTGCATGCGCGCAGGTATGTACGCGGTGATCGTGAAAAAACAGAATGCCTCTGACAGCAATAAAATTAATCGCTTGAAATACTGTTGTAAAGCTCAGAACGCACTTTGTGTTTTTGCAAAGATTAAAGATTAACTGAAGGATGTTCCTACTTGTACAGATATGCTGATTGAGCTGCATTCCGGCAGCAAAGAGCTAAAGGACTACTCCTTCTTATAATTATATACGGTAAGTAATTATTGCCTACTTACCGACGTATGTTGATTGTTCAACTTGAATGGTCAAATATCGTCGTCATCTGCCTAGCGATTTCCTATGTTGGGGTTGACTTCCAGTCTAACCGGATGCAGCTGAATTTGGCTCCATAAAGAAGCTAGTGCGATACAACTTGGTAAGACTGGTTGGCAGACATTTAGGCCACTGTCTAACTGTAACGACTGTCAAAGATCTACAATTGACAGCAGGGACCAGTACTGTTCGAGGCATCACGGAGGCAACTCGACACTATACGTAAAATGATGATTGAGCCGAGCGGCTATTATTATTTATCCACTAGCTATCGTTACAGATCGTGGACGGCGAATTCGAGTCCACCCTGTGTCAATAGCTGGGTGAAATAGATTGGTTTAAATAAAATATCTATGTGTAGGTATCTAGAAGTGTTTACACTGTAACTGGCATGAATTTAGTGATTTGTGGGTAGTTTATGCCGAAATTATGACCATTCTAACATTTTTAGGTAAACGACCATCCAGTGGGGTTCAAGTCATATATATAGAAGGGCGCCCTCTCGCGGGGTAACGAGCACATTGCTGACCGCGAGGAATTTAATATAATAATAATAATAATAATAATATTCCACAACTATCACACAACGCCATCTAGTCCCAAGCTAAGCAGAGCTTGTGTTATGGGTACTAGACAACTGATAAACATACTTATATATTTCTAAACACATACATATTATAGATAAATTACACCCAGACACAGAACAAATGATCGTGCTCATCACACAAACATTTGTCCTGGGTGGGAATCGAACCCACGACCTCCGGCATAGCAGTTAGGGTCACTAACCACTAGACCAACAGGCCAGTCAAATATATCTTCTCCACGAGCGGAGCGACCCTACGCTGGGAGGGATAGTTTGTTTGTCTTACACAATGCCTACTGTTACCATAACATAACAACTGGTACATTAGCGTAGCATGCTGAGCTAAAACTATTTATTGAACAAAACTGTTACACATTCCTTTTAATTTATTGTAGGTACCTACATGTACAATTGTACAGTGGTTAAACAAACTCCAACAAACCGTGAAGTCAATCACAAACGAGTGCGGCTGTAAGTAACATGAATAAACTATGGACCATTCCTCCTGGCGCACGATATCACAGTTTTATTAGACACCGACTTTATGAACACAACGACACCATGGATCACGACAATTAAAACAAGGGTGCGTTTCAAAAATATGAAAATGTGCGGAATATCCCGCAGTAAGTTATCTTTATAACGCACGAGCCGCGCCAGGCTGTGCAGATGCGGCCGCACGTGTTACTGAACCACTCTCTAGCGATCCAATTAAGCGGCGCGTCGCACTTCACTATAAAAAAGGGCTCAATTCCAAAATCCAGCGCTAATGGAATCCACACGCGCGTGCAATAATACGCGAGCATGTACGCGGCCGTGGCGTAGTGATGCCACGGGAATCACCGCGCATTGTTGCGACAGGTTAGAAAAGTATTAAATCTGTTACGATGAGTGACTTCAGGTTCCAGTGCCATTCTTGCCGTCATTTTCATATTTTGACAAAGAGGACTATGTCCACGGCTCCATAATTATCATCATAATTATTCGTATACATCGTTATTTCAGTTACTCGAATATTCAGGTTCCCTAAAATGTACAATACCTAAATAAACAAGGCAAGCAAACCAACCGAATAGAACACGGCGTTCAATAAGGACGTGTTCACACGAGCGACCGCGCACCCTCGTCGTGCGACGCGACAAAAAGTTTTTCAATTAGTTGACCAAAACCACGCGCCCCTACACTAGTGCTATCGCCTGATAATATGTCCGACTCCATCCACTTTTATACTCCAAATTAAATTAGTTTTCCACCATACGAATAGCTACCTACTAGTCTATTGGTTTTGTCCGTATAGTCTGCTATTTGATCTGCTAAAAGCATTTTAAAGTTTCCGTTAGTAGCGGAGTGTATCACGCTACGTCCCGCGTCCACGATATGTGAGACCGAGTGAGACGGAGCCGCGATGTACAGCGGGTTGTGGGAATGTATGGGCACCGAGTGTTTTTCTTACTAGATAATTTGTATTGTTTTCAGCTCTTACAAAAAATATAAATGTTCAGCTATTTACATTTTTTTAAACTACCAACGTGAACATCGTCTTAAAATAACAATAAATGTCTTTACAACTCTATAAAGACATTAAACAATTTATGATTCCGGTACCAATATCATAATATTAGTAATAGAAATAGGCGTGCGATTCAACCGTCCATCTCGTGCTCATACATTTCCAATATAGCTTCATTTGAGAAAGCTATTAAGATTATAATCGCGGGCACATGTTTAATGCGTCAATTTGTATGCGCGTGTGATCACCTGCGCACAGATAAGGCCGCCTACGCGTCGTAACCGCGGCTGTTACGGTCATTACTAGCATATTTCTTCGTAATTGACATTCGGAGACAAAACAATTTGGAAGGCATGTCAACTCAACAAAGCTGCGTGTTGAGACTGTTGACACGCGGCGAGCTGCGCACACGCCCCGCGGTGAAACCACGCGGTCTCTGATTGTGTTGTAACTTCCGCGAACACTAATGAATATTATTTAAAATCGTATACATAAATAAAATCATAAAATATGTCGCTGTGCTGTGTGGGTATCGTGTTCCGTTTAATAATGATGAAGATATCACATAAATTAAATTTTTGGATTAAAATGCAACAAATTACTCGTTGTATTGTAAACGAATGTATAAAGATTTATAACGGCCCGTTTTGTGTTTGTTCTGGTTTTGTAAAGTAAATTGAGTTATTTGACACAATGAGCACAAATCGAGTGCAAGCGCAGCCAGCACGGGTCAGTACGCCGCACGCCGAGCGCAGTGAACACCGGCGAGTACGTTATGTTGTAGGATACTATGTATTAGAGCAAGTGTCGTGAGCGAGTCATGTTTATAGCTCGCTATGATGTATTATAATTCATTACCGGTATAAATTACTCGCCGCCCTGTGTTATTACTGGCTTACATTAATTCGTCAAGTGTAGTCCGGCCCCGCCTCCGCGTCAGCTTCAATTAAATACCATTACACGAGACAGCCCGAACTGCTCCGACCGCTCGCGACGACGCGCCACGTTGGCCTACCTGAGAAGAACCACTTACAAAAGAAAACCTCTCTATACGCTACATTTATCTCCGTGTTTTTGTGATGAAACGATCTTGTAACGTTGACTTGCTGATCACTTTAAAATATCTGAATGATGTAAGGCGTCATCATCATCATCATCCATAGCAACTGGTGAAGTCCGGCTGTGAGAGAGAGATCTATGCATCTATTTGATTGTGCCAAGTTCCACGTACTTGTGCCAGCCTCATCCAGGATATTCCCGCGATGGTAACAATATTGACTGTCCATCTCGTCGCCAGACAAACTCTTCTTTTTCTAGTTCTCGGACGCCACTCGGTCACAGTTTTGCTCCACCTTCGTAACATCTTGTGAATGTGAATTATTCGATAAAGTATTCAACATGCATTATGCGTTTGGTTATTTTTACGCCTATGCACAGAGTGAGCCTTCTGCAGTCATGTATTTGGTACAAAACTAAGACCATTTACTTGACGCATAGCCCAGAGTTTGATTAACTGTCCCGGACAGGATCACAGGACCGCTTGACGGCACTCGTCCCGCGGCGGCGCGCGTTCCTAATAACACGCTATCATTACTGACTGTGCTTGGAAGCCTCTCCCTTCGTTACTATCGCCAACGTATCCGATACATCAGTGAACTATACAGCTTCTCAACCGATACCTAATACAAACTTTACGATGTTCATGACAGCGAGGAAACGGAAATGAATATGTCAAGAAAGGAAACATTGTGAGTTAGTGTAGTAGTAGTCAGGAGTGTAATGAAAATGGAAAGCGATGCGTGCGTGAAGCGGTCGGTGGGTGGCGGGTAGTGGGTTACGTGCCGGCGCGTCGAGTTATGTAAACAAGTCAGACTAGAACCTAAGTCTAGACTAAACAATGAGCGGCTTGTCCGAGCACCGCTGCGCCGCACGTATTCCACAAATAAATGCGTTCTAAGACTTATTGAATAGCTATTCAAAATAAATCTATTGATTACCAGGAATCGTTCGGATAGTTCCATAAATAACTTGCGATTGTTAAAGGCGTCGGGTAGGTACTCGTTTATATCCCAAAACAAATTTTAATATTTTGGAAGACTACATTTTGCGGTCAGCTTCCAGTCTAATCGGATGCGGCTGCATACCAGTATTATTTTTTAATCCAAATTAAAGCTTTTAATAATATCATCTAAAGTAGTCACAGTAGTAAGCCACAGGCGCACGGCACACGACACATGGTGCAGTTCTCCCTGATGTTCCTGTTGCACGCATGTGTTTGTTCGTGTTGCCCCCACGCGCACTGATTACCTGGAAGCACACCACTGCGCACGCGCATGCAGCTTGTCTCCTCGCGACATCGCGGATCTTATCTTGATCTCTGAATCTTATCTCGTCTTTATTGCAAGCGATTCCGAGATGTTCCAAATATAAGATCAGAATGAGAAATGAGTCAATTTAATCTGGGGGCACGGCAGTGCCCCCGCCAAGTCGAGCAATAAAGCGGCACGGCCGTACCATTCTTTTCTCGAAGCAGTTCAGGCCATTTTCGACCTCTTATAACTTCGTTCTGGATAAAACTAGAAGCCTGAATTTTTAGTAACTAATTAGTCATTGTATAAACACGGTATATTTCAAATTTCATTCAATTTGAACCAGTAGTTTAGGAATTATAACTATTCAAAATGTCTTAGTTTTGTCACTCACTCACTGACTGACTGACTGACTGACCGATCATCAAAAGTCTAAGGCACTTCTAGCTGACATAGAAGCTTCAAATTCAGATTACAATTAGCGTTTAGTGTATAAATCAAGGAAAAATTAAAATATTTTGAAATTTCAGTCTAGTTTTCAAGATACACTAACTGCATAAATAACTTTGTAATCCCATATAATTATATAGGATTACAAAGTTAAAGTTACATTTTCAGTGAATGAATTTTACGAGTTACATTTAACACACTTCCTGGTTACCGATTGATCTGAAATTTTGCACGTATATGTATATCACCTAACGATTCAATATTATGATGACATGGAACTGATCTGATGATGGAGCTGGAAGTTGGCCATAGGAACTCCATTTTAAAATGTCATAACCCCATCGAGTTTGGGCTCGTTTGATTTGTCTTGATGAGTACTCTGTCTTTGGATGATGTTCAGGGTCTGATGATGGAGCTGGAAGGTGGCCATAGGAATTCCGTTATATAACGACTTGACCCTGTCGAGTTTGGACTCGTTTAATTCAGCTTGTCGAGTACTTAGGTACTTTAGCAGTTCATCAAATCGATGAATAAGACTGCTGCAATCGATGAATAAGACTGCTGCAAGTTCGAATAAACCTATGTATTGTTGATTCATTGAACGAAATAGATAGAATGAAGGACGCTACAAAAAGAAATGAGATCCCACTAAAAACAAAACTTGTAAAAAAAGCCAAGCCGCGCAACTCAGTTCTTCTACCGTAAAAAGTAGTGAGATCCATGTAATACCAAGTCAGTTAATTTATTCAGTCCCTACTCCCTACTTACAAATATGTGATGTTTTAAATAAATAGATTGACTTGGCCATCGCATCGCATTTGCCAATGTTAAACAGGCCATTCTAATGGTTAATCGCCATCGCATTGGCCAATGTGATGCAGTGGCCAAGTCAATCTATTTATTTAAAACATCACATATTTGTAAGTAGGGAGTAGGGACTGAATAAATTAACTGACTTGGTATTACATGGATCTCACTACTTTTTACGGTAGAAGAACTGAGTTGCGCGGCTTGGCTTTTTTTACAAGTTTTGTTTTTAGTGGGATTACCTTTACTGTTTAAATTATATTGAAACATCTTGATTTCTGTCATAGACTTCAATGATTGCGAAGTAAAATAGTTTATTGAATACACTGCACAATCCCGGTGGGCTAACCGATTAATATCAACACGTTATTATACAAATATAATTGATATTGCAACGTTTCAATACACATAATTATGACTTGTACTGGTTATTGAACACAGCTGCGCTACATGATCGGGTCCGTATCAACTAGCTACGCCTCGTGGCTCTGCCTGCGAATGTCTGTAACCGCTGCTAAGTGCCGCGCTCTGCTATTAATCATCGCAGTTTCTTGTTAACCTGTTGTGCTTTGCCAGCGATTACTAAATTAACATCTCCGTTGCAGAGACAGAACATGACGTTTACTCTAACCCATTTAGTACAATACCGTAGAGCAGGCATTATACGAGCTATGTGGTGTTGTAGTGTTGCAGACAGCTGTGTTCCTGTACGTAGTGCACGAAGCAGTCTCCTAATAGTCCAAGATCCCAGGGCCGCCAGACGTCACGTATTTTCTGACGAAGGAAATGTGGGCGATTGAGTAGTGCGTATGAACTAAGAACACACTACTACCAGCTAGCTTGCTTGGACGGCCAATTTACAGGTATCAGGTCATCAAGGTACACAAAAAAATTACTTACTTCACGTATTTTCTACAAGCTGATTTTTACATATATTTTAGGCAATATTCTTAAAAATTAGTCGCAAATACTCCCAGACACTTTCCGTCGGCCGTATTGCTTAACAGACGCTTTAAAGTTTATTAAACGCCTTATTATTTAATACTTAAAGCAAATTGATGGAAATATTGCCATGCTATATTTTGCAGGCGCTCCAAATTGCATCCGAGCGTTGAAAGCAACGTTTTCAATAAAATTCTGAAGACACAGGCAATGGACAGATCCTGTTGAATGCCCACCGAATGAGTCCAGTGGAGGTCTGTATGTCAGCCACACGAGCGATACCATGCGATCTCAGGTAAACAGCCACAATACGTTTAAGTCTAAACTTTTTGGGAACTTTAAAGCGTCTGTTAAGCAAAACGGCCGCTAGGAAGTATCTGCGAGTAATTTTTTTGTGTACCTTGATGACCTGATACCTGAAAATTGGCCGTCTTAGCAAGCTAGCGGGTATTCGTGCGTTCTTAGTACATACTAACGCTACCCAATCGTCCACATTTCCTTCGTCAGAAAATACGTGACGTCTGGCGGCCCTGGGATCTTCGACTATTAATGAAACAAGTACGGTAAACGAAGAGCCCCTTCATCCCTTACTTCTTAGTCTTACAATCCTATCAGTAGCAGCCGCAAATATAGTGCTTACATAGGTAACAAGTCTTAGAAGCTGTTACAAGCTTCCTGACACCCATCAAATTGTCCGTGTCAGCTAACAATTATGAACACTATTCTCACTTCATTTACCGCGGATATTTTATTTGGATCACTGTCGAAGTGTCCACCGCGTGGGAGTAACGCGCGCTGCCATACCAGTTAATCGCTCACAGCGTAACGGTTCAAACGGTTTTAATCCCCGAGGCCGTCCGGCGCCGATCCATCATCAGTCGGAGCCGGACAGCCGGACAGGCGCAGTGTGGAGCGCGGCCCGCGTGTGTCGCGCTGATCGACTATTCATCAAAGCCGTGTCTCGCCTGCTGATGGCGCTGAATCTTAATGATCTGGTCCACATCAGTATGGACGTGGGCGCATCACCGTTTGCTGCACTATTAATATCAATCAGCTCTGGTCTTACACCTATAGCAGTAACGGAACTGTTGCTCACCTTGCCGTAATAGACAAAACCTGACCTGAACGACTCTTATTGGTTTATTCTATTTGGTTTCTTGCAGTCTTTCAATCTTCTTTTTACCTACCTATCTAACCTAACGGTATACAATCAATGACTAGTACTAGTGATGGCTCCTACTACACAGTAATAGACATCAGTCGGTATAATTACCTAACGCCTACTGTATAGCTGTAGTGTATGTTTGTGTAGAGTATCGATGAAGCGTGCCGCGCGCGCCCGGCATACCGCGCGTACTTGCGGTGTGTGTCTAGCTATGAGTACGGTGAGTGACGCGCAAGAACTCGTCTATGTGTTTGATCTATGCTTTCGTCGAGACATACCGTCTGCGAGAAATAAGAAATGAGACTGGGACAATTCTCAGATGGGCTTTTTAACCCATAACACAGACTGTCGTCGTCTGGTATTACGAATTTTGTTAGTCATTGCGATACTTTTTGCTACTCCGAAGTGGAAAAACAAATTAAGTGGAAGAGTGAAGAGAGGTGCTGACGCGGACGCTTGCGTCGCGAACCTAAATACCCACAATACAGATACACGAGCGTATCGAAAGCAAAACAAGTAAAGGAGTGAATGATTAAATGAATGTTGAATTATCTTTTGTAAATTATAAGGCTGGCTGAAAATTAAATGATAGTCTGTTCAGTCAAATGAAGTGAAGTATGAAATGAAAACAATGAATATGCATCGCGGGCGAAGTGTACTGGGGCAAGGTCAGGCGAGCCGCGACATGCAAGCCCCCCCCCCGACATACCCGCGCCCCGCGCCCTCCCCCGCTACCACACCTGTACGTGGGCAGTACAGCACGTGCGTATGTTATGTATGGAACACCACAGTGACGCTAACAGCTTAGAATAGGTACTCTATTGAACACCCAAGAGTTTACAGGCACAATGCTAGTCGAGCACGGAGCGATGAAACAAACATTGCAGTGATGCTGATTTAGTCAAAAGAGATTGCCTCATGTGTTGCTCGGGAATGGGCGATCATCTCACATTGAACAGTTATAATTACATTCAATATTATCATACAATAATAACGATACGCATGGGACCGGTCGATATGGCGACACCTACTCAGCAGTGGACGTCTTTCGGCTGAAATGATGATGATGATGACATTCCTGAATCATATAGGTATGAGTTCTTAGTGAATCAACAGTAAATTAATGTTATTTCCTTCAGATACTGTTTTATCATTATCTGCGGGCGCTGCGGCGCTGTCACCGGACTACGTAACTGCGCTACGCCGTAGTAACTCCCTGTGCTCTGCTCATGTTGTAGTCAATCATGTCATGTATGAGATTGTTGTGTGTCTATTTCATTTAACTAATTAAGTCTTGACTGTGTGACGTGCCTACGCGGCTACGTACGTACGCTTTGTTCGACAAGTGGAGAGTGAGGGCGAAGGCACACGGCGCGTTGCGGCGCCGCAGCGCAATGATTTCGACCAATCGGCGGGCACACGACCAGTGAAATTGAAGACGATTCGTCGGAATCTTTGCGGTGCGGCGCCGCAACGCATCGTGTGCCCCCGCCCTAAGGCTACTCGTAAACTTTTCGTAGCGCTCGTAGCAAATGGCATTTAACTTTTTTGTAGCGTAGCGACGTCGAAAGATGGTTGTTTTTTATTAGTAAGTACTTCGTTGTTACACGTAACTACGTAAATATTTTTTATATTTTGGCGTTTTACAGACTGTGGATATCAAAAAAAATTGTGTACCTTTCACTACTTTTGTGACAAGTTGAGAGGAATATTGAAAAAATGTGCAGGCTGCATATTAATCATTCCATGACCACTGATTAGGTACCAATCATCCGTACACCATGGTCCGGTGTCACCGGCCACTTAGTGCTCGTGGTAGAGAGCCAGTCACGCTGACGTCACGCCGACGTCACGCCGACGTCAGGCCGACATCACGCCGACGTCACGCCGACGTCACGCCGACGTCACGCCGACGTCAGGCCGCACGTGACAGCGGCGCCCGCAGCTGATGGATTAAATACGTCACACTCCCCCCCACCGCTGGCACCTCACCGCAATGCATCACCTATTCACCTTACATTATTAGCATAGAATACTGATAGAAGTTCCACTCACTACATTAAACTTAGCATAAAAGATGTGTTTCTGAACTTTATTATTATCTAGCTAATGCCGAAGGAGATACCGCGGCCTCGACACAAAGGGCTAAAATGGAACATGGGTGGTTTTAGAATTTGAATTGGAGTTTTGAATTTTTAGTCAGTAGTAGTCTGACAGTCCCTACCACTCTGCCCAGAGTGGGAGAAGTCTTTTAATGATTTCTCAACCCAAAAAAGGACCACAAGAAAATCGGTGCCTTAGTTTCTAATTTATCGCGAACATACAGACAGACAGACGCGGCGGGGATTTTATTTATAATATTATGTAGTGATATCTGATCTGGCAGCATAGGAATAATTAATGGCAGAGTGACAGAGATGGCGGGAGTTTTGAGGGTTGCTTGTGGTTGGGTGGCGTTTGAGTATTTGGGCGTTAGTTTAGTAGTTTACTGCCGCACTCGGAGAGCTTCAGTGGTTGCTTGGGCGTTCAAGAGCCGATGAAGTCATTTCATAGCAATTATGATACAGTGAGCTTTTGAACGCGGTCTAGATTATTGATACCGTTCACATAGCACAATGGTTTAATCAGTTACGTGTGACTGCCATGCCATGGGCGCAGTTCGCCCACGTCTTACGTTTATTTGACCTACTGTGTCTGCCTGCCTCGTGTGATCAGGCTGTCAGTCGTCATGATCCCGGTATGTACAATACAATGCAGGAGACGCATCGCTGCGCGTATCACATAGCTTAGATATACGAGTACTACTTTATATATTCATTTGAATTTAACGTGAAAGCGCCAGAGTTGATTTAAAATCCGATTTAATAACTATTTCATGAAAAAGTCATTGTATGCCAATAAATGAACTTAAAAAGTTGTATTAATGATCCGAATGATTATAATTGTATGTAACTACATAGGTACTCGTACGAGTTAGGATCGCAAAATCATCATACAGCCGGACATTGTCCTGCAAAAAAGAAAAGAACAAATGAATTTCGCGGCCTATCGTTAAAGATTTCTTTCATTCATCATTAAAACTTGTTTTCTGATAGTTGTAAATATGATTCTTAGTGTCACGTAACCTCCAGACAAGTAAGGGGGCGTCCATAAATTACGTGAGGTGTTTTTTTTTTAATTTTCTTCCCCCCCCCCTCTGGTCAGATGTCGTGAGATTTTATTCAACCTCCTCCCCCATCCCCCAATCTCACGTGAGATTTTTAAAAATGTGGGTTTCTTACGTAAACGCGTTGGATTGTTATAGAAAAAAAAAAAATTGCTTCGTGCTTTTATTTAAGACTAGCTGACCCACGCAACTTTGTCTGCGTCTCTATATAACTTATAACTTTCCTCGAAAAATCAACTATCCAACCAAAATTATTAAGTTAAATCGTAACAAACAAAAATTTTTATCTTTCCTCTTTATAATATTAGTTAAGATTATACTAAAATGAGAATTACTATAAATATCTCTTACTGTTAAAAATACGATGTCGATAACACCCTGTACATACTTGTAAACATTATTTTGTTTGTATTTGAATTTCCCGGAGGCCAGCCAGAATCCCCCGTACCTACATTGCGACGCAACCCGCGTAATTATTTTTCCGCGCGGGTATTTTTACATTGCGATATCTTCTAAGATATTTGTTTAAACTGTATAGAGTAAAGAGCACAAATATTCTATATTAAATTTCCGTTCTAACGAACACATTTATTTAGATATAGATTAATACCATATGGGTTAAATAAGCTTCGCAAAAAATAATTCTTTTTAACCTAACATTTTAATAGTAAAAAATGGTTATTGTGAGTCAATCTTAAAAGATAGACAGATGCTGTCGCGGACTTTTTTTTAGAACTTTTAAAGACGAATAATTACTTCATACATGATTTTCTCGTAACTTAAACCGTTTTCGCAGCGCACGCAACGGAAGCTCTCAGAAAGGAATGTTCTTTTCCCGTTTTTGCAACATTTCTCATTTATGCTCCGCTCCTATTGGCAGTAGCGTGATGTTATATAGCCTATAACCTTCCTCGATAAATGAACTATCCAACACAAAAACAATTTTTCAAATCCAACCAGTAGTTCCAGAGTTTATCGCGTTCAAACAAACAAACAAACAAACAAACAAACTCTTCAGCTTTATAATATTAGTATAGACTAGATCAATATTAACTAAGGCTAAGGAAAAAAACAAAAAAAAAAAAACAATATTGCTGAGAGTTTAATTATGAGTGTAATAAAGCATGTACAATTTGGATTAAATGGACCAAAATAGTAGGTATATTTTTTTTTGCTTCAATCAGAAAAAAAAATTGCGTGATATTTACGGTAGAAATTTTTACTCCTGGTAGTTTGGACCGTAGTTGTACCCTTAAACTGTGTGATAGAACGAATGAGAAACTTGAGTTCTGCTGGTTTTACGATTTTGTAACACCCTTAAAGCGTAGAACTAGTGGGAACGAAAAAATTCATTGACTTTTCGTTCCCATTAGTTCTACGATTTCGTACAACCTTGAATCGTAGAACTAGTGGGAAAAATATTTAAAAAAAGTTCCCACTAGTTCTATCGTAGAACTGTGCAGTAGAACTAGTGGGAATGATCCAATAAATTTCTTAAACCGTAACCGTATTATTCACTTCTATGAGGAAAAACATAATAATTTAGATACAATAAATATAAGCGGCGGTTGCGCTTTGTTGTAGCAAACTAAATTAAGTAATAAAATAACAAACTAAAATTAATCACTAAGAACGGCAAAAAAAATATATGTATATTTTCCGCGACTTATTTGCCGCGACCCCCCCTCTCTTCAACGTAAGATTAGATGAGATTTGACTCGACCCCCCCCCCCCCCCCCCCCTTAAACACCTCACGTAATTTATGGACGCCCCCTAATATGAAAGATATATAAGTACCACAACTATAACTCTCTCTAGTTTTACCATATTTATTCGTTCACCTACAACAACAATAAGTGATCATTCTAATCTATTCTCTTCTTGAGTACGTCATATTCCTAGTGGGGTGGGTGGTTCATCCCGGAGGCGGGACTGGCAGTTCAGCTCACGTCCGGCTAAGCGACCGGACGTGCGGCTCGCTGCCGGACAGAATGTTTAGCCGCCTGTTATTTAAACACTACTTGTTGATGAGCATCTGTGCCTCTCTCTACCGAAAGGAGGCTGGAAAAACTTTACTTTAAAAGTATCGTTTGATGGCAGTTTCTTATGAACAGTTGATAAATAAATTCTATAGGTCATTTTTTAAAGAGACATAATGATCTAAGTTTGTTGGGTATCATGAATCTCTGAAGCTATCCATAAATATTATAGTAATTATTAGGAATTATCATCATCAGTTTTGCTTGTGTCAGTAATGACGAGTTAAACTAAATACTTCCACTGCACAGTGTACACTAGTGTCACATGTTTAATTCAGACTAATAAAATAATGATATAATTTGCTAGAGCCCAGCTGCCCACAGTACGCGGCGCGTTCGATACATTTATTACAGGATCATTTATTTGAATCACAAACATTTGCTTGCTAAATTAACATCTGTAAACAAGCGCTACATTGTACTCGCGCTCGTGCTGTATCAGATTTAATTACATTTCCATTCGAGAACGGTCGCTGATGGGAATCATTAAATGAGTATTTAATTGTTCGTAAACAGCGCCGCGACTGTTACAACTAGTGAGCGGCTCGTTCATCAATCGCTATCCACCTCGAGCAGTCGAACGCTAACTTAGCGGGCTGCGAGAACAACGCGCACTAAATTAATCATAAACAAATGAACGAGCTCTCAAACTCAATACAACTATTTGACCCGCGACTCCCTGCCTGCCCCACCCGGCCCGCAGTCTCGTGCACCGCCTCCCAATGTAATCTAAATAATATCCGAGTCAAATGCTGCGCGAATACCGCCAAACAACACGGATTATAATGTTAATGTATGCTAATGTTAGGAGGGACCGCACCGCTCCGCTCCGCACCGCTCCGCACCTCGCCAGACGACGCTCAGACTACGCTCAGCTGAAAAAATGGCGCACTCGGCAGCGGACAGATAACGACAGCTTACGTCGTGAAAACGTGAGGCTTTGCGCTAAATTGTTGAAACATGACTTGTTTCGTAAATTCCCGGAGAGTTAGCCGGCAAAATGTAAATGATATAATAACAAGGGATGTTTTGATGAGTCCCAAAAATTTCAAATTGTACTCTTCTGTACGCGTCGGGGAATTTAAACAGGAAATTGAAGGAACAATTAAATCAATAATTTGGGTGGTCAATACATGGAACTCTATCTGTTGCTTCCAAACAAAATGGATGTAGATTGAAGAGACGTTCTTTATACCGAGGTATAAAGGAACCAGGCAGGCTAGGGGCGCAAGTGAGGGGCGGGCGGTGCAATGATTCGATTTAAATACAGAGTCTCGACTCAACAACGGGCTTTGTCGCGCAGACGGAAATTACTGCGGACTTAAACTCGATATTCTTTATCCGACGGTATAGGTTTGGAATTAGAAGTGACGCGTGACGGTACGAGTATCAGGCACTATGTTACTAATACCGAGGTGCTGAGATGATGCCGCATCCACGGTGCTACGTGGCTGCATGGGGCGCGGGTCGCAACGCGGCGGAATATAAATGTGTGCGGTGTGCGCCGCGAGTCTTCGGCCATTACGCAAAAACCGGCCGAATCCACAGCTTTTCATACAATTTAAATGGACAATTTGCCGCTTCACTTATTTACGCTTACGCTGTCACCCGGCCTTCCTCACCCCTCCGTTATTTCCTCCGAGAAGTTTCTTCGAATAATTTTTCGTTTGTCATCATTTGGTGAACGCTTTCCTAAGCACGGCGTAACGTCTGCATTTTTAATTTTCACAAGTTTGAAAACAGAATTGAGGAAGAGATTACTCGTCTCACTGGACTTGTTCCAACCTTGGATCACTTGTTCAGATGTCAAAGTTATCAAAGTTCATCCAAGTTTAAAAAGAGTGTTGTGACGAACCTGACACCCGCAGACATGAGTACTTGGAGTGTTCATCGTGGTGCTCACGACATGCTTTTGTTTGGACATCGTTTGAGTACGGTGGCTTCAGGAAAATTTAAATCCCTTTCCGAAAGTGAGTGCATGGAGCAAGTTAGTGGTAGTTGTGTGGCACTAGTGACCGTTAAGTCCAACACTATTAATTACCGTCTCCCATTGTCCCGAGCGGCGACCGCGGTTGGACCGACGCGACGTCGCACTCACGGAGAATTAATTTTAATAGCCTACTTAGTTTTAAACAAGTCAAGGGACCCTTTACAAGAGTTCCGGGGTAGTTGTACAACAATATACAATTACAGTTCACTTTGTGACCTCCTGAAACGTAGAGAGGGACCTGACATGATTGTACCCTTACTACCCTTACTATTTGTGGACAGTTTTATATTAGTCGAATAGTTTGCAGACATGTTTTTTTTTTGCGTTTTACAATACAATTTGTTAATTCTCTAGAAAACAACCAGATTTTTATAGATAAGGATTCTTGTTTGATAGTGCTCCTGCTCCCAGCGGGCCCGCGCGGCACACTGCAGCCCCTCGCGACAACTGCAACGCCGACACTTTGCAACTAATATCGAAGCTCAAGTTTCAGCACTATTTGCATATCGGCTCAGCATACAAGTTTGCTCACACGAGTGGCTATCACTCGGCCGGTCAGCCAGTCAGCCGGTGCACGGTAATTACAACACTTAGCTGCAGACGATAGTTTTAAGAATAGTATCACGCCTTGTAGTCCCTGCAGGATAAGGCAACAAAGATGGACCTTAAAGCACCAACACCATTTCATAATCAAAAAAGAGATCTTTCGTCAGTTATGTTTCGGTCCCATACATGTAATAGAAGGAAATCCCATTGCCATCAACTTGGCTGCTATGGAAAAGTTTCTGATGGAAATGTTAATTAAATACTTTCCCTGGCCTGCCTGCTTTGTAGTCTGACAGCACTGGCGAGTGTGACCAATAGAGCAACTAACGATCATGCAAGCAGGATGAATTTGAAATGGTTTATATAAAAAATGCAAAATTTAATTAAAACGTTAACAGTTTTGTAGAAGTAAACAACACGTATGACACATTTTCTCAAATCTAAATATAGCGAGTAGTGCGCAGTGCGTCTCCCAGACAGTCCAGCTCTTACTATGTGCACGTAAACAAACGCAGGTGCGCGCATTCCACGACGTACGATCGAAGACAGTTCCGCCTGATCATTTAATTTTTTTTTCGCCTAAATCGTGCCGAGGCGCTGCCACGGGCTAGCGAGCGATTCTATTTCTTGAGTGCAAGCAAAAATGAGCTTAGTGGTGATCAGGCGCATAAGACCGCCATAGTACGTCAGTGTCATGTTACTTTGACCTTTGTTGCTCCATAACAAGAGGTGATATTGGTATACCAAAGCTCGAGCAGGTTTTAATTCTTTTTTTTCTTTTGTCTTAGTATTGGAGTGATGCAAAGGCCTGGTCCCCCCGTAGTAGAACGGAAGAAATGGCAAGGTTCGACTAATCTCACAGGAGAGACGACAGACGCGATATGGATTTCAAGGAATGTAATTTGTCAAATCACCTATTCTTAGATAATAATAATAATAATAATATTCCACAACTATCACACAACGCCATCTAGACCCAAGCTAAGCAGAGCTTGTGTTATGGGTACTAGACAACTGATAAACATACTTATATATTTCTAAATACATACATATTAAAGATAAATTACACCCAGACACAGAACAAATGATCGTGCTCATCACACAAACATTTGTCCTGGGTGGGAATCGAACCCACGACCTCCGGCATAGCAGTTAGGGTCACTAACCACTAGACCAACAGGCCAGTCATTCAGATAATTCGAAATTATGCACCGTTTTGGAACTGTTATTTGAAAAATGCACGGTTGTGTATCTTAGACTTAACGTTAATTTTATAGTTTCGGATACATTGCTGTTTTCATCATACGGTTCTTCCGTGTCCATAAAGACGGATCTACCTAGTAATACTTTATACAGCAAGGATAGTTCATTTACGTGGGAAATACTTGGCTAACTCTCGCAGTGCAATATATCTCCATGATCCAGAAATATCAGAGAAACTGAAATAATAGCACATAACCGACTGCACGCCCTCTAGCTCGTGGAAATAGACCGATGTGTCTAAATCGAATGCGTTTATTACGGGCTAACTGTAGCCCGCGACTTCGATCGAGTCGAAATTTTGATGTCTGGGTTTGAAAAAACCACGTCCAGACCATTCATCAATGATCGCACTTCTATATTATAATGTTGCTGTAAATTTACTGCCTTTTCAGCCTCTGTAAGGATCATTTCTGAGAAAAAAAATAACTACCATCCTATTAGTATGTCCTTCCACGGGCCTAAATAAACACTCGATACCAAATTCTTTACGATATTCTCAGCATTTGCTAAAATCACTGGCTAAAATAAAGTGTGACTTGATGTGTTGTTACCAAAAGTTGACAAAACTGATGAGAGGCGGGCGCTCTTCTGGGTTTTATTGAAATGTATTGTTTTACTTCGAATGTAAATACAACGTGACGAATCTAACGACAATGTAATGAGAGTAGTCACTGCACATTGTTTTGTATCGTCGCCTCGTCTGCGGCGCGTATGTCTGACTCTGCACTCGCCAATAAAAACGATATATCACGGAGCAGTTGACAGGCGGCAGAATGCCGCGCTTTACCGAATTAGTAATAATAACGTTACAGCTAACAAGTGCCGGCTGGGATGCGTATTGCGAACACCCGCGACCCGGTCGGTTAATCCAACAACAAATCGAGACTCGATTAGTCCTCTTTGGACTTGTACAATTTATAGATACGAGTTATTGCCGCGCAAACTTGTAACGATAACTCATCTCGCGCTGCGACTACTTTAATATAATTGAGTCGTAAAGAGAAAGCTTGTCATTGAGATAAACGTGTGTCCGATCTCACTGACATCCCGCACGCATCCCTCATGAGTTCTTCGAATTAACACGGATTACTGTGATCCTCACCAAATGCTCGCTAAGCCTCTGCAATGTAATGCATGAGCTCGGCGCGATGTGTGTGTGTGTGTGTCAGTGCTCAGTGAGTGCGTCACAAGTTCACAACTGAACAAAATAAAACATGAAATGTAAAATAAGTAAAAGTCGTTTGTGAGCGATGAATTCGTTAGCGGAACGCGGTGATATATAATCGCTCTCAATGCGATCCATTAGTCTTCTTGTCGAGATTCGAGACCCAAATTATTTGTTACGAAAATACTTGTGCTCTGAATAAGTATGAGACGATACCATACAACAAAATAAGTTGAACAATATAGAGTTAATGGCTACTGGGCCGCGTGAACACTTTCACAGGACAGCTATCGAGAGGGTATCATAATATTATTATTATGAGGAACAATAAAGTGTGCGTATTTATGAACACCTCTTACTGTTTGTGTCGAGTATGTCATGAACCGATTTCTATGGAAATGCTACTGTTCGATTTCTTATACCTACGCTACGGGGCAAAACAAATAGTGGTCGTTGAGTGAGCAACAAGAACAACACGCGAAAACTTATTTAAAGATCAAACTAAAATAGCAAGGAGCTCAGCAGTAACAGTTTAAAAGCTTTTAATAGAGAAGATAGAGCTTTTTAATATACATTGAGTGTGCAGTTAGCGTTGTGTTGGCGGCGCGGCGGCGTGGCGAGGCGGTATCGGAAGCGCGCGCTGCAATATCGTCGATTGCACATTTCTGCCGCCCGGCTCCGCTCGCCTCATGAATTTGGAAATCAGCAACAGTAATCGCTGTTCACTGCTGCTTTTATTCCTTCTACATTTATACGAGGAAACAATATATAAAAAAGAATGGCTTCTAAATACGTGCTTTGATTTGTTCTTTCGAGAACAATGAATTACTTTGGGAGAAGCTAAAGCGAGCGTATTCTTTAGAGAAGTAGGAAAAATTTACCGAGTTTCATTAGTCTCGAGTATGCTGTTCGATAAAATACATTTAGTTAACAGTTCTGATACAGCTAGTGATAGCTGAAGGTCAGGTGGAGCCTGGTGTGTGGAACGGGTACCATCTATCTGGCAGAAACTTGATGCTCCGAAATTTATTTGGCATACCACACTTGGCATATTCTTCTTTGAACGAATGTGTTTATGGCAGAACAATTATTTAATAGAATACTCATTTCGCAGAATGTTTAAATAGCTGAATTTTCAATGGCATACTTTTAAGATGGCAGATTTTTATAAGGTACGACCGTCTCGCGAAAGTATCCTTTATGGGCGGCATGGGCACCGGGCCGTAGGCCGACGAAGGAGGCCGGCGGAGGCCCGGCACTTCGGGGACAGAAGATATTAGTGTTATGTAATATGCGAGCGAAGCGAGCTCGCGTCATGGAGTACATGCGTTGCATGTATGAGTGACGTCATTATTATTATTAATAATAATAATTATTATTATTTTTGACATACCAACATTTAATGTTTTCAGCTAGAAATTTTAGCCGGGGTGAGCTGATAATAATGATTAATAATAATAATTATTATTATTGCATGTTACACGTATGTATGAAATGAAATGCGTGCCAAAAGACGATTCTGATTATGAATTTTCGGCGAAATGATGGTTCTGGAAATGAAGTTTATGCTCAAAGATTATTCTGACTTACAAAATTATGCGTTTTGAATGTATGGTAAATGAGTGTATGCCAAATGATTTTCTGCGAAATGAAGTTTCTGCCATCCACTGATAAGCAAAACAAAATTCGGGTATAAAAAATTCTGCCAAAAAAGGTAGACCCGTGTGGAACAGATGGAAAGCAATCAGCGGCGCGGTATGAGTACGAGTTGGCAGCGACGCGCTGTCGCGTCATGCCTCACATCGCGATGACAACGCAATCTCGTGTTCATTCCCGACCTTACTGCCTGTCCTGCCACACGATGTATACTTAAACGATATAGTAAACTATACAACTACGATATTTGAGACAAATGTATATAATTATATATTTTTTGTGAAACCGTATTTTATTAGATGTAGCGCTGCCTAGTAATCTTTATAATTAAATAACATGTTAAAATTAACGTCATAGAGAGGTATGTTAAGTATCTGATCGTCGTTTAAGACAACCTTAAGTAAGTGTAATGAAATGTCAAACTGTGTAAATAATTGTAGATGTTTTAAAATAAAATGACTAGCTTGTTCCACAACTCCCTGTCAGTGATTAATACATACTCGTATAGTTCTTAGTTAACTGTTAGTAGAACTAGCCAGTAGAGAGTAACCCGTCAGGCTGTACTGCTGTACACTTACTGCTGCAAACGTGTAAACGTTTCTCTCCATTTGCATGCAAATCTTGTATTTATTTCACGACCAGGTTTTATTTGTAGTTCATTACGATAATCGTTTGTTATAGAACCTGCCTACCCACACCACACACTATACCTAATTGCACACAGAGCTTACTTAAGAACAGTCACATTTTAATGTTCTATTGTGATAGGTAGTTAGAAAGCTTCAATCAAAATTAATATTTTCAGTGAATGTTTACTACGAGATTGGTTAAGTGGTTACATATTGCACCAGGCTTCACCCACGCACATAAGAATACGTGAAAGTTCAATGAATATTTTAGTAACAAATAAGCTTCATATAAACTAAATGTAAACAATAAATTGGAGCTGTATATCTCGGATATGGTTTTCATTCATTAGCATGGGAGATAAAGCGCCATCCGTACGAGATACGGTAACAATCGTTTACCTCCCACGCTCAGCGGCGCCCACGCCACGCGCGCTATATCTAATACTAAACACGAACCTCGCCAAGTTGTAATACTGCTGAGAAAACGATTCTAACAAAATGGAAGGTGCTAGCTATGTTCACGTTGCTGTTATGATAATGTCCATGATTAGGTACTCATTATCAATGACAGCATTGCTATGTATACAAAATGCATCGCTCAAATATTCAAAGTGTCCGGCGCGGCGGTGCGGCGGTATGCAAGCGCCCCAGTGGGGGGCTAGTGGAGGGGGCGGCGCGTGACTCGACTGCGAAGCCCCCGAATGAAGACGAGTTATTTACCGGAGTGACCCCCATAAAAAGAAACGTTCCTTCAGGATTGTGCCCCACGAAGGCCCCACGTCTCATCGTTGAATTTTAAACAAACACGCTACTAGTATTTCAGTGATTTCCGAAACGTATTTCAACAGACTGAGACTGCCGAGTGCCGGCGACCGACGTGGCGAGGGGAATGTGTAATGCGTTTGTCACACGCGCGACTGTTTATGCGTCTGTGTCTTCAAACATTGAAAACCTACTGAAATACTACGTCTGAATCATCAAATGTCCAACAACATAATTATGTTACGTAGAAACAGTTGAACATTAGTAAATTGGAGGTTTAATAATACCACGGGTTCATACATTAACAAATAGGGAAACGAAACTTAATGATAATTTTGTCTATATCGTTTGAGTTAATTAATTAGTGGTGAAAAAATATTAAATGTATATTACCAATGTTCTTATTTTTACAAGAAAGAGAGAAGATATATATTTATATGTTAATTTCATTGATATTCCCGTGGCCCACAGAACTAGATACATATACATAATGAATATACGATGTGTCGATTCAATAAATAATTCAATGTATCTGTATCTGTCGCCGCGAGGAGCACTTAATACGAAACATAACTCAATTCCATGCATATCGATGTGGAGATACAGATTATATTTATTACTTCAATGTAAGTACATAAACACTACACCGAGGAGGTTGATTGGAACGTGATTTGTATTAACTTGGAAGGAGCAATGTAGATTGTGTACTGTTTGAATGCAATTGCGTTTTATTTAGGTCAAAGATGAGATCTGATGCTCGTCAATGTTGGCAGGTATTGGCGTGGCCATGGGAAGGCCGATGTCAGACAGAAGATGCACACAGACAGTGTCACTAGCAAAAGGACTATTCATTATTTCTGCCTAAATTGGAAACAATATTGTTCCCGCTTGAGGCAGAACATGTGCCTACTCATGAGTGAGTGGTATGAGTCATGAATGTCCCTGGATGTTTGCTTCTGGGAAATGTCGGTTTCCTCAGGATGTTTTCTTTCACTATTTTAAAGGTAGTAGTTATGAAATAAATTATACGAAGTGAAGTCGGTCTGGGTTCGAGACTATATACGCCTACAACACGTCGGGCCGTGGGGCTACCCTGCTACTGCAACCAAAACTTCAACATAATCAAAGTTCTTATCGATGCGGTTGACTTGTAACCAGTATGTGCGGGTTGGCCTAATGAACAGTTTGTCAATCAGATTGCTGTAGGAAAAGCTTCGATGTGAACCTTCTATACCGACTTTGTCTTGTGATCCTGAAGCCTACGTCGACGTCGCTCTTTGAGCTAGAACATGACGTCACTGACATGGCACTAGAGCTCCATTCATCAGCTAATTAGCCGCCGTCTCTTTCACACGCGGTGCGAGTGCACGGGACAGAGAATATAGACAGTGCACCCCACGCAGGTGACAAAACTCACATGTCTGTGAACTCAATGGAGTGTCCGCGAGGACTTCACTCTGTCATCGATCAGGTAACATGTCTTATTAATAGTCACAGAAATATAAATAAGGTCTGTAGAGTCTCTGTAATAAGGCGGTCTGAGTTTATCATGATGACACGTGCTACGACCAAGACAATCATCCACTAATGAGATGGTCGCTAAATAGTCACTAATTTTAAATAATGAATACAGTAAGAATACAGATTCTTAATGGGTATTATTTGGCCGTTTGATGATTCGATGACAATTATGCAAAAAATTAAGATACAAAATGTTTGGATTTTATAATATGAGTCAAAATATCAAGATAAATGAATGACATAACCAATAATGTTGTCTAACACCTAATACTACAAAACTAAAGGTACAACGTATGTGTTAGATTGAAAAGCGTTTCATGAACAGGAATCTATTCAAATCAAAGTGTGACTCTCCCAACTCACGTGTTAGGTTACACAGCATCAACGATCTCTGTTTATCCTCACTGTAGCTCATATTATTTGTAATGTATGCAATTCGTATAAAACACAAAGTTTTGCAATATATGGAGCAGAACATAAATCAAGTTTATTAATTTTATTTGGTGCTTTAAAAGGAGAAAATGCATAAGAAGTGGGGCCATAGGTAAACGTAGAGACGTACAGTTTTAGATAAAGCATGTATGGAACATAGCAATAAACCACGATGGCTATTTCTCCCCTCCCCTCCCCTTTGATTGATACATTCTCCGCGCAGTTAGTTCTAGGTCATAGGTTTTTATTTAAGTTTTTCTTCTGGCGTGACGTTTCTCATTTTCCGGTACGTTGGTTAAAGCGATTGTGTGTCTTGCTTCCCTTTAAAATTACTCTTTGCTGATTATTTCCTAAAATATCATTTAAACCTTGTCATATAGCATCTCATTGTCATTTATTTGTATACGTTGGTGATAATGATTGGCTACATATTATTATTGATATTACATTAGAGTGCAGTTAGGTTGTAAGGCGTGTTTGGCAGCGCATGCGGCGTCACGTAGCTATAACTGATTACACACGCTGCGCTAATGATAATTAAAGTCAATAACATCGGTACATCGCGCAGCGCACGTGCTGCTATATGTACTTGTCTCTATGTGTAATGTTGGGAACGCAATGAGTTACTGTAACGAGGGGGGCGTGATTGCGACTAACCAAATAATGCTGGCCGACTAATGCTAACTAAACTAAAGATAGGAGAAACATTGAATGATTGGACTAATCATCTAAGAGTACATGGGTTTGCTTTCCGAGGCACAGAGGAAACTCGGTATGTAATGGCTGGTTCCCCATTCACGGACCAACTAAGGAAAGCGTGCTTAACCTGAAGATCTTTATATAATATCGATATAAGGTTCGATATTAGGTCCCTTTCTCTTTTTAGTCTATACTAGCTGATGCCCGCGGCTTCACCCGCGTGGATGTCGTTCAAATTATATACTAAAACCTTCCTCTTGAATCACTCTATCTATTAAAAAAAACCGCATCAAAATCCGTTGCGTAGTTTTAAAGATTTAAGCATACAGACAAACAAACAAATAAACAAACAAACAAACAGACGCGACTTTGTTTTATACTATGTAAGGATTAATGATCTACCCCATTTATTTAAAAACCAACCTGAAATGGTATTGTTTGCCGACGATACTTCTTTAATTTTTAAGGTAAACAGACGTGCCACGAATCTTGATGCCGTAAATAACGCCTTACTGCAGGTTCATAATTGGTTCACCGTTAATAATTTAGTATTAAATGGGAAAAAAACGAAGTGCATAAGATTAGCTCTACCAAATGTCAAAAGTACTGATTGTGACATAGTATTGAATCAAGAGAAACTAGAATTTGTCAATGAAACTGTTTTCTTGGGGATAACGATTGACTCAAGGCTGCAGTGGGGTCCGCAGTTAACATCTGTTGCGGGACGGCTGAGTTCAGCAGCTTAAGCTGTTAGGAAAATCCGTCAATTTACTGACGTAGATACCGCGAGACTAGTCTATTTTAGCTATTTTCATAGTGTTATGTCATACGGTATTTTACTATGGGGACGGGCTGCAGACATCGAGTCTATATTTATTCTGCAGAAAAGAGCCATTAGAGCCATATATGGTCTACGAAGGCGCGATTCTCTGAGAGAGCTGTTTAAGGAAATTAACATCATGACAGTACCTTGTCAATACATCTATGAAAACATCATGTACGTCAGGAAAAATCTGCATTTATTTAGCAAAAGAGGTGATAGACACCACTATAATACGAGAAATAGGGACCAACTAGTTCAGCCAGGTTTCAGGCTAGCTAAAGTAGACTCTTCTTTCATGGGGTACTGTTTAAAATGTTACAATAAAATACCCCCTCACATTCTTCAACTAAATGAGACAAAATTTAAATCTTGTATTAAACGCACACTATGTAGGCAAGCTTACTATAAGTTGGGGGATTACATTGATGATAAAAATGCTTGGCTCCATGCTGGTCCTGCTCCACAACCATAGGGGCAATTAAATCGATTATCATGTGAAGTTATTGTAGAGGCTGCAGAAGATTGTAAAAATATCTTTGCATTGTATAGATTCAATGTCTTAATATTGTATAATTGCATGGCACATGTGTGAGTACTATACAGCCCCTTTTTACATTTTACATTTAGTTATATTTTAGTGACGTTGCCCTGGTGGCTGGGAGAATGTCATGCTCACTCAAATGTCTCGCTGATGGTGGCGGGTGTGTCGGATCATTTAGTTCCCTTCAAAATGGTTGAGTTAGATGGTGCTGATCCATGCGTCATGTTCGTGAACGGGCGCTGTCAGTGGAGACTGGTCATTCCTTAGTTGCCATGGTGTAAATATATTTTTCTTTTTGATTTGTTTATTATATCTTTTTACTCTGGACGCTCTTATTTTGCACGTCTTGATACATAGTTCTCACATAATATACCATCTCAACATGAATGATATAATGTACCAAGATTTTGTAACAAATTCTAATTTAAAAGAGTGTCCATAGAGTTTCTTGCCCGTTCTTCTTCATGAGATCTACGTTAGGGAACTGGCAACTACAGTACTTTCACAAGTTATTATGCCTTGTGATTGTGACTGTAGCGTAGGAGTGCAATGCGTCGTTTCGGGAGTTGCTGCGTCGGGCTGCGCGGCGCCGGATGTTACCGGCGGCGGCGAGTGGTGTGGGAGCGGGGGCGCGCGGTGGCGTGGGCCGTGGCAGCGGGTGTGCGGGGCTCCGGGTCGCGGGGCGGCGGCGGTTGCACGTTGCGGCGTGCATTCGTTGTTCCGTGATTCGGGGTCTCGAGCATTCGTTGTTGCGGTTTGCGTCGCTGCGTGCTTTCGTGCTCGCAGTGTTCGTTGTTGCGGGCATTCGGTGGCGTGTGGTTCGGCGTGGTGGCTTTCGGGATGACGCATTGCACTCGTAGTTTCGTTCTTCTTCCGTCCTTCTGACATTCAAAAGTGCCTGTAATGGCTTAATTGAAATAAACTATTTGAGTTTTTGAGTTTTGAGTTTGAGTTTGATCTACCCGAGCGGCTGTTATTATTTAGCCATGAGACCCATTAGAATCCAAATTACATAAACGGCTTATTGATAATAGTTTATATAGAGATTAATAGTAGTTTATATAGAGTTAGAAAAGTACCTCCCGCATTCTTATTACCTAGACATTAATTAATATTTTAACAAATTGATGAACATATTAATATCTATATGCTATGGCGAAACATGTAAGTTCACAACACCTATTTATAAAAACTTAATACCACAAAGTCTATTCATAAGTGACAGTGAGTCTTGTAGTTCGCGGTAAAGCAAATGTAGCCACAGTGTAGTCTAATTACAAGCTGCAGGCACTTCTGACGCCAGTGACACGCGGTGACACGCGGACCGGACAGGGTGACGATATTCATTGTTTCCGATATCAACGTCCCGTATTCTAACTATACTGCCTGTGAATTATTCAGTCTACCGGCCAAGTGTCCACGCAACTATAATAACGTTATTATACGATACGCTTAAATTCCCATAATGGGCAAATTGTCAGTGACAGCCTGGATTTGTAGATAACAATTAGTGTGATGATAATAATTACGTTACGTCTAGCCAAAATTAAGCTTTTAGAAAAGTCACAAATGATTCACAAAATAGAATAATCACTACTCAAATCTGCATTCCTTTATGAAAGAGTTCAAAAAAAACACCGTTGATAGCAACCTCCCGTGTGCTATGAGTATGACCCCGACACATTGAGGAGAGGCAGCAGGCAGGTGCGAGACGGACGTTAACGCAATTATCTCGCCGCACCGCGTCGCACCGCGCCGCATTGCATCGCAGTCACAGGGCAGTGCAGACAGAAGGTCTGCATGCAATGAGAGCAACAGAGACTCGTACGGTCTTCTTACAGATAATAGCTAGACAACGTATCTCTGTTTTGCCAATTCTAGTTGCACAAGTAAATATTATGAAAGAGTATGGTAGTAGGTAATCCTTGTACCTACTAATTTGAGTGGATTTCTGAAACGCTGTCCATCCAAAGCAGAAGAAACACCCAAACAAATACATTTAGGTCCAGCGATCTTGGAAAACTGCTATGATTTTGATAATGTATAGTTGTATAGTAGGGTGCAGAGCCGCGCGCTATACTTCTGCAGGTAGATGTTAGTGCGCTGCCACACTATACGGGGGCGCGCGATAACTGCGTTACCGCCGCGCTGCCACGAGTCGCGCCGCTCCAGACAATCGCATCACACGTCTGCTGACATCACGGGACGTCTATACACATTATACGAGCGTTTTGTTTATTTTGTCTTAATACATTTAAATTCATGTTAATAAAGAACAAATTGAATGATCACTGCGTTAATAACAAAACAGAACCTACAACAGTTTTGTATATCCTGCGCTGTAACCAGCTTATTGTGTAATTAAATAGAAAGTAGTTTATTCAATTAATACAATATAGGTACTTAATTACTACCTTGATCACAAACAAGCAAAATGTATTGATACCTACTTACATTTAAGTACATCATATTAAACATTATCATCATAAACACCCACAAGAAACTACTCGAAGTTTATCTTTAATGTTTGTTCGTACCTTAAATAGGGAATTAAACTTGTAACAGCAATCGTAACTTGTATGAAACTAACAAAGCTCATAATCTAAGCACTAGACAGTTTAAGACGAGTTTTGTATCTGAAATACTACTAGGTATAACTTTCTATAATTAGCCATAACTTCAAACTACTTGGGATCTAAGAAAGTACAGTTTACCTAATACTGTTTATTACAAAGCGAAAGGAAGGGTTTTAAGGATTTCGTATGTAGGTATAGGATTTAACGAATTCGGTAAATGATAAATGAAAAATAAATACGTTTTTGAATACCCGGAGTGTTAAAAGACCTGAAATCAATCATAGTTAGCATCGCGCCAACAATGAGATTTGACATGTGAGGTGAAATCTTGATGGATGGCAGCCCTACAGGCGCGGCGCGGTGCGGTAAGCCGCGCGGTGAGCCGCGTCAGCCGCTCTACTGTAATCCACTCCACGTAATACTCGCTTTGTATAGAACTATTCACCTTCGAGCGAACCACCGCGGCAGCGCGCAGCGGCCGAGTGACTCGTAATACCGCTCTTAATCTGCCCATCTTTTTCATGTTTCAGTATATTTTTCAATCTGAATTAAAAAGTGCCTTGTCTACATGGAAATGAACTCTGACAGAATAAAACTGAACTCGCATTGTTTTCTTATAAAGAGTTCGTTGACTCGTGAATTTAGCGTTCTATCGCACGATGCACGATGTAGAGACGCGCGTGCATCACAGATGGCCGCCCTCGCACCGAGCGGTGCTTGACAATGTCAATTGCACCAATTATTGGCACTCGGCTATTATTCCTGTCGCAGATAATATGGACATCCTCCTCCCACCTCGTCCCAGTCAGGTCACAGGCCACTACCTATGATCCCAGAATTGCCTAATTGAGAATGCAGACACCTCGCCGAGCCGCTATCTTCGGCTCGTGCTACAACTCTGTACATGTTTAGTATCCATTACTGGGCGCGCACACGTAGCTATCTCCAATTACCGTTGTCGGGCGGCAACGTACGTGGAGAGCACGCGGGATCGTCGCCGTGCGCCCTGTACCTGTGTACCTGTGTAGCGGGTGCAGTAATTGAAATAGCGCAAGTTAGGGAGACGTGGCGCACTGAATTCATTAGACGGATATCATCGGATTGACTCGGCGGATGTCGGCTGCGGTCGGCTGCGATCCTCTAGTAATCAGCTTGTTTTGTCGTCTAGTTAGCATTGTTTACGTGCTCACGATATGTATTTACAGCTGTGTGAACCGCTCGTGTTGGTGTTACTTTACGTTCGTTTAGAAAGGGTGGCTAAGGGGCAGGCCTAACGAGAGAAATCGAATTGCGAAAACAGCGGCATTCACGTAACGCAATTCCGAGGCGAAACGAGAACTTAGGAAAAGGTATGTAGCCGGGTATAATAATAGCCACTTGTACATAACATAACATACCTACATTTTGTTGTGTTTATTCCCTGAGGCAAGAAGCGTGAAACGTAATGATGATAAGCCGTTATTACAATATTCCCAGAAACAGTTTAATGTTTGGGAAGCGCTCACAAGTTATAAGAATGAAGTAATAAGAGCAATAACGGTGAACTAATAGCATATCATCAGAAAGTGAGGCTGACACGTGAAATACGTAATCAAATATGAATTAGGGGCAGGAAGCGCTGAGCGTTACAGTACCACAGAGGTAAATAAATCAGAAAGATCAAGTCAAACGTTTTTATCTAATTCTCTAATTCTAATCGACACAAACACGTAGGACACCTTATGAAGTACCTATGTCTTGCTATTTAAGTATGTTTGAGTTGATTGGTGCGGTAAAAAAGAAAATTGTATGCGTGCATTTTTTTGTATGTTTCAAAATAATTAATTATATTTATGTTTGTTTTGTATGAGATCTACATTCCGCAGCACCAAGTGGCCCTTCTGCCCATTATTCCACATCGTGGCCGAAGCTAAATCCAGCCGAATTATAATAGGTCGGTTTAAGGCGAAGTTATCCGGGATTAAGATTAAGTATGAACTCGGTAAGTTGGTGGCGGTTCTAATGCCGCCATGCCGCTCCGGAGCCGAAACGATCGCATTCACTTAGCCGCCAGCCAGCGGCTAACTTTGTGACTTATTATCATGCAAGTTAGCGCTGCCATTACGTACAGAGTTCATATTAACTAAAGCAGAAGTAGGAACGCTGTTTGGCAAGTAATCATTAACTTTACAAAGAGAAACACAGCCGTGTATTTGCTAATTGAAAAGTACCGCAAGTAAAACTGTAACATTCTCCAGTAATAACTGTCGACATAATCTGAATGATTGAAGAGATCCAAAAGCTATCTAATAGGTAACTCCGAAAGTAAGAAAGGACAACGTTGTAATTACTATGAAACAATTGGAAAAATCATGCCAATCAGTAGCCAAGATAAGAAAGATGGGTCCTACAGGAGACAAAGTGGCATTAAGGTATGTTTAGCATTCTATACGTTAACACGTCACCACCGTCACGTCGCCGTGACGCATGACGTAAAGTGACGCAGAGTGAAGCGTCACGCGTGTAATCGCGTCGTAAATCATAGTCACGCGATAAATATTAAAATCCCCCGCCGTGACATATAACAACACCTTGTACATATGAATTTGATAGAGGAAGCAATCTGGAGGTGTCGTCTACCGCTAAGGGGAAACGTGAATTACGTTTAAGGGGTTTTTGACGGAGTTTTGCGATACGAAAAATAGTATCTATTTATGATACAAAAAATAATCAATAAAAAATTAAATTGCTCAAATTGATAAAGGTGTGAGAGCAATAAGATGAGATGAGAGATTTGATTTAAGTTTCAATTGATCAGATTCGATACCTCAGACCTGCAATTAACCGGGACTTAGGATCCCAACAAAATATTCTAACAATTTACTTGGCGGAAACTGGGGGAGATTCCGTTGCAGCAGAAAGCCAGAAGTCACAGGTCACAGGTTAATATTGTTTTGAACTCTGAACGACTTCCGTCAATTACATTAATATTATAATCCTGTTTATGGCAATAGTCGAGCATTACATTAATTAACGGCTCGTTACCGGCTGATGAGCTGGTATTACTGTAAACAGGAAACACCACATCACGTCATCATGTCCTTTCTACTCTCTTCGACGAGATAATTGTGTGTTAATTAAGTGCTTAGAACTGTCTGGTTGCTCTGGCTAGTGATAGCAAGTTAAAATGCTGCATGAAAGAACATTGAACTCCTTATCTTATCCAAGGTTCAATTTCGAAATCCATCAAGATTAGGTATTTAAATGATATTTCCAGGATGTAGATTTGTGTCATTCTAACCCTATAATGTTTTTTTTTTGGTAATGGCATCTCGCAGTTCAGTCTCTGAGACTGGCTTCTGCTTAACCGGACAATTCCCTGTGGATGCCTTGAGTTTAAGGCCTCCAGCCAGTTGTGTCATGTCTCTAATATAGTCGAACTAGAACACTGGCACTAGTTCACTGCTGGCTCGGTTGGTCATAAATCGCGGCGGCCCGCAGCGAGGCGGCGATGTACCGCGCCGTGACTCCTGGGGATTCATTACACGCGCGTGTTACGACCACAGCTAATTGAAATATCGTCAAGTCTGACAGGTACTTGCTGTATGTTACCCTGTGTCCAGTCTGTTTTAACACAGCTTTTTCAGCTCCATGTAATCTACTCAAGAAATATTTTGCTCTATTTACAAGTTTCCCGCCAGAGCTTAGCACTATTTTATAACCTTGAGCTCTTCTCTCGCACTCATTAGGTCTTTGCCCCAGATTTGAAATAAGAAAGGCAACTTATAGGACAATTCCAAAGATCCAATTCCTCAAATTATTGAATCTGATTGAAAGTTTATTTTTATTTTTCAGAACATTCATGTAGAATACAAATTTCAAATTAGATTATTACTAAACATGCTGTAACTGTTCCAAAGCCGTGGGTACCCTTCGATAAAACTGTTCTCTTTATTTATAGACACCCTGATTATTAAATCCGCAACACGATACCACGGAAGTGAGCAACCCAGTAATTCAGGCGTGCCTTTATCTGGCCGGCTGCGGCTGAAACCTCGGTATTATTGTAAAGTGTGCAGTGGATGTAAGTGTAGCTATCGGTGGCGGCTGGGCTCAGCGGGCTCAGCGGGCTCAGTGCGTATGGATGCAGAGGTTATCGGTTGTCGGCCACCTTCATTAACGCGAGCTACGGCCAATTACACCGCGAACACCTGTCTCGCAACACACAGCACATTCAGAAGAACCACTACTAACACACTAACAAAAACGATATCACTGCAGTTTGCAATGCTTTCACTACGTCCATGCAACCAACTGTGGACCTTCTGTGTTTACTGGTGGTGTAATGTTCTCTATACGGCTTGGTGTGGCGCGCCCGCGAATACTTTACGATGGAGCCGAGGATAGCACCTCGCAGCTTATTAGACACACCGCTCTAATAAGCAACAGTCTGTTCATTAAACTTATCAACTTACGGGACTTTACGCGAAACACGGCCTTCAGCACAGAGCTACGTAATGAGCAGTAGGTATGGCTAGACAACGTTTGCAAAAGCAATCATACCTACAATGACATCATTCGGTTCAATGTTCTGTGGAAGTATGACTGACATTATTTTCTGAGCTGTTTTAGATTTTAGATATTATTTTTAGATATTAGCAGAATCTTATGTTGAACGGAACGAGGACACTAAATAAAGATCAAAAGATATTATGTCTTTAAAAAGAAATGTAGTTCATCCTTTGGTCATTTGAATTATGTAAAAGAACCCCGATTGCATTTGCACATATTGGCCTGCCAGTAATAATATTGACATTCATAACATTTAGGTACCCTTGAACTGAACTTTCCGTTGGTAAGCAGTCGCTTCCCAGATAGCTGCTATAACATATTGGTATAATCTTGAATCAGTTCCACAGTATACGTCTCCGTCGGTAACCTAGTTAGTAGACAGATAACATTGTTGCCTCAGCGCTCCGCTACGCAAGTTAGACACAAGCCTCGCTGCAGCCTGCCCGGGGGACGTACCGCGGTGCCGGGCGCTTGCCGGGGGACACCGGGTGCTCCCCAGCGCTAACTACTAACCTAACTAGGTGCTAAGCTGTGAATTACTTGTTCCTACGTGTATTCACTTAGCATCAGTTAAGGCGCCTACTTCCCACACAACTACACGTACATCGCTTGCAGCTATTTACTTGTGTTACTAAATAAGTTGTTAATACTTTTTCACATTAATGTTCCAAAGCTTGCATAGCTATAAATATAATAACTGAAACCTCATACTGCTTGCCTGAAAATATATCCAAACCGAAGTTTGTAACATTACTCGTATTTACCCTAACTAGTGATATTTACAGCTTTTCAATATAAGTTTTTACACTGACATGGTCACTGACACTACTCCCCGAAATATCCCGTTAATAGTATTAATAGTAGTTTAAAGCTTTTCATTTGTCGAAAGGTTAGTTTTATGATATTCTTTAAAACTGAACCAAAACACGTCAAAAAAACTGAAGTTATTCCATCTAAATATGATCGTGATCCTACATAACCGTAGGGATGGGATCGCATGGCGCGTTCTGTGCCAGACGGACAGGGACTGGCAGTCTGGCACGCGACTGGCACGGTCTGCCAGACTCAGCGGCTCTCGTCGCTAATTGACACTATTAATTGTGTCACGCCTGCGAAAACACTCGCACTCAGTGAAATATACCGCGCCGACTTATGTCTTTAATGAAACGTTCGCGCACAGCGTACGCCAGATTTCTTAGAAGTTCTTCTATGTAGAAGCCCAGCCTATAGCCTAAATGTTAATATTCCAAATACTGCTCATTAGTATTTTTTTTTAATAATATTACATGAAAATTTGAGTTGAAGGGCGTTTTATGCAGACCTTAAATACGCTGAATGCTAAATAATTATGTTACAGAACAATATCATTATTAATATTTATAAAAGTATCATTGTTTAGGCGTAATTATCATAATAATATGATGTATGTAATCCTGCCGGTTGAGTTACAACTCCATACGGCTGATTTCCCAGAAGATTGCGCGGTAATTACGTTAAAATTAATAAGGGAGTGATTAGTGGGCTTAATAATATTACCGTGTTTCCGCTTACGTGTTCCTGTAATCTTATTAAAAGCATTTATTATGCAACGACCTTCATACTCGTAGCTCCTTCCAAGGCTTGAAGTACTAAAGTCACACACATAACATTACGCCTGTGATCCCCAAAGGGTTAGGCAGGGGTATATTGTTTATAGGACCCGGTATTTAAAACAATTAAATTTAAATCCTAAGTTATAGGGGGTGACCCTATCTTGCCATACAACGGGTACAAGTCCTAACACCGAGCTGCTACTTAGAAATTCCTTTTGGGCAATACTTCTCCACAATATTTGTTTGCCTGATCTGGGAATCCTCAGAACCTCATATATTTAGCAGTAGCGCGTAGCGCGCCTATGTAAGTAAAATTTTTGGCGTTACGCACTTCATTCTCCGAGTTGAGAATTTTTGCCTGTTTCTGGCAAAATAGCTCCAATGGCTAAATTCAGTATTTTTCATCTATACGTAGCTGAAGGTCAGTAACTATTATTATTATATATATTATTTAATTATGTTATTCGATGAAAAAAAAGGTCAGTAACTATACTTCTGTGTTTATGTTCGGGAACAGATTCGACACAACTTATAAACGTTTGCGCTGGCATGATGTGAAACCACTGTAGTACAAAGTTGAAGGCGGCTTTGAACGTTAATAAGATTTCCTCTCATTACAATGGACCGGTTCAAAGTTAAACAACATCAATAAACGAGGAACAAACATGTTTATCGAACGTTTAGTAAACAACCATGCGACGCCAATAACAACACAATATGAACAGCAACAACTTACTCATTACAAGCATTTTCACAAGAATTCAAAAAAAGGTAGGTATTTTTAACCGACTTCTAAAAAAAGAAGGAGGTTCTCAATTCGGATGTTTGTATTTTTTTTTTTTTTTTTTTTATGTTTGTTCGGGCATAACTCCGTCACTTGCTAACCGATTTGAAAAATTCTTTCTTTGTTGGAAAGTGTATACTTCCGAAATGGTCCCATATTTTTTTTTTCGAAATCAGACAAGCGGTTTTTGAAAAATCAACAAAACTAAAAAAAAACTACATTGTCCAAATTGACCCATGAACATGTGAACCACTAAAAAGTAAAAAATAAAAACTTTTTAACAAAAAATAAAACCGACTTCAAAAAAAAACACAAAAAAGTGAAAAATAAACTTTAGAAGAAAAACCAGTCTCTGAAGTCGGTGGCAAAAAATGAAATCAAACAAACAAAAGTCACCGACTTCAGAGACTGGTTTTTCTTCTAAAGTTTATTTTTCACTTTTTTGTGTTTTTTTTTGAAGTCGGTTTTATTTTTTGTTAAAAAGTTTTTTGTTAAATGTTTTTGTGAACTTTAGGAACACGGTGCTGTGAATATAAATCATCTAGTACCGTCCTACATTCTATCGTCGAGTTCCGCTACATCGATGTACACAACTGCATATTGATGGCGAGCTTCCGCAAGATTAATGTGAAAGCTATACTTTTATACGATTTTCGTAAAAAACAAAGCTATGCAGAGCACTGCAGTGCTGAAAGTTTAAAATAGACAAAATGTGGGAGCAGCCCGGAGCGGGCGGAAACATCTCTCTCGAAGCTTTGCGAATATAAATTACTATTGTGCGGCAAAAAATTAAACTAGCGAGATAAACGGGCAGTAATAAATTTGGTCACGTCCTGGAGGAGCATGCAGCCCGGTCCCCGGACCCCGGTCCCGGACCCGGTCCCGGCTGCGGCGATAGAGACGATTGTCTTTGTTCCTAAGGGTGGGCAGAAAAAGTTAACGCGCGATGATCCCTGCCTCGAGTGTGCACACACAGTACAACGGAGAACAGAAGGCTCACTCCAGACTTCCGGAGTTGAGCACAAAACTTACAGGAACAAAAAAGCCTTTTTCTCTCAGAGATTTCTCTCTTATATTCGTTTTGTTGGTTACCGTGGTATTCTTTGTATTCATGAAACTTTGCCAAATGCTGCAACACAAGCATTATCGTGTGATGTTAGCCAGCGTTACAACTCACGGGAGAGACTGCGTAACTTGCTTATTATGATGATATTTATTTAAAACGTTTATCGGCTTGGTATGACGTACAACAGACTGATAGAGAGAGAGCCTTCTGTGCTAACATTCGCAGTGAACCGGCGAATAACGCGAGTCCCCGACGACGCGGCGTGCGTACCAAATTACAAATCAGTACACACCCTTGTCCCGACGGACTGAGGGCGAGGCGGGGGGTGACATGCGAGCACGGAGGGGGGGGGGGGCGTTTATTGATGGCTCGTGTTACTGAACGCGGTTACCTTGATTATCTGCGTGTCGGCGTGTGTGACGTGACAGCTACAAAGTAAGAAATACGACGCCGCACTCCGGAGGGTCAGCTTTCTATATTGTTAACACTTGACAATTTGTTCAGCAGGGTTTGCAAATTATTTTATCTGTGGCTCATATTTTTGGTTAGGTTTGTGTACAAGTGTCATATGATACATACTTGAAAGGAAATAAAGAGACTTCAGCCATTTGGATATCCTAAATCAATCGACACAACATTTTGGTTTGTGAACGTAATCTAATGAAACGTCAATGGTGTTGCGATGGTGTGCGATAACGTGCGGCGCGACGTAATAGATCGCTCTTGTTGTCCCCGCACCGCACCGCGCCGTGCGGCGCCGTGCCGCGTGTCGTGTGTGCCATTTTATTAAAAAAAGTAAATAAACTGCCGCCATTCGACGCTACACGATCGAGTGGAGTTCTCCGTTAAATGAAATAGTAACTTCGCACACACGATTTACTCGCGGTGGAAGGTAAAATCTAAGTTTTATTTGTTATTATTAATCAAGGAGTGCCAATAGTGCGCTGGTCCTGTGCAAACAGCAGCGACGTCGATCACACGCGCGACCGCTCGCCGTTCGACCGCGCGGCACCGCACGCTCGCCCGACGTTGACGATGATGTGGACATCACACACACATGCGTACACATCACGCTGCCTGTTAGCCGACTTTAAGAAAATATTTACCAAAAGATGGATTGTATTTTGATTCGTATAGGTTTCATGTCTTTGATTTTGAGATTAATATGAAGTACTTAAAACTTTTTCTTTTAAAACGATTCGTGTCGACTTTAGTTTCTTAATATGTAGGTACAGAAAGGAACATCAATAAACAGTCCAGTCGTATAGTCGAGGACGACATCGTTTGTCTTTTGTCCCCTCGGCCTCGCCTCTCGTCTTTCGGCCCTCGCCGTAATGCCGTGTGTGCACTCTTAAATAGGATTAAGGAAATAAAAAGTAAGGTATTACTTACGGAGTGTAATACTGACAAACGTGTCCTAATATGTTATGGACGTACCTGAAACAGACAAAACATTGATATTTATTACAGGATTTAAACTGTCGCGTGATCCTTATAAGAAGATTTTGTGATAATACATCGTTTGGACACAATGCTGGATAAATTACATTCTAAATCACACATACTATACAAATTCTATTTAGTGAATCAAAAAATATTATTAATTCAAATAAGCTTCTTAAAAGTAAGTAATAAACTTGTTTAGAGTTATTGAAAACGTTTCTTAAAATCAAAAGAACCTATGCATCGTTTGAAATACCGCAACCCCGATTACTCTTTAAGATAAAGAGCCCGCGAGGTGTGTGCACTGTTAATGGCACATTGTCGGTGTGGCGGCGCGACGGCCGGCAACAAGTGCAGCCACCCGCTCATTACTCGCTGGCTGTCTGCTTACACCTCGCGACTACTTCATGAAGCGACATTGTTTGACATTGACACGTCGCACTGACCTCTAGCACCCATACGTATACTTACTTTACTGAAGTAGCGCCACCAAGTAGGAACTTAATAGTAGTGCTACGAATGCAATTATGTTGATTTTCTTTAAATTAATCTACACATAATACTATCGTTTTAAACTGTACTGACAACAACTGACAACTTGGAAAAAGTTTTACATATGGCAGACAACAATCTAACACAAATGATGTAACCAAGATCTTTTAAATATACTTTGATTTAAAAGAGTGTCCATTCATTTCCATAGAGATCTTTGCTTTGGAACTGGTAACTTACATCCAGAAGTTATTATCCCTTGTGACTGGGATAAAGTATGCTTTGAACTTTAAAAAGTGCCTATAATGTTTTAAAATTGAAATAAATGTTTTAGGTAGCCTACGCGCGGTGTCTACGACAGTCCACTGGCTACGCGTGGCTGCTACGGCGTAGCCACGAGGCCTACGAGACTACGGCGGAGTTTATTATTATATTTATAATAATATGTAGTTCATTATTATCACCTTCTTATGACCTATTTGTGTTTTCTGTGTCAGAAACTTAGGAAGTACGTATGTTTTTTGATGCGAACTTGACGATTAGATAATATTAACCCCAAAAAGTACTTAAAGAATGCTTCATTCGAGAATTTTCATTATTATAACGGAAACGATACAAAAATTGAGATACTTTTATTTTTTACCTCGTTAAACTGAAGAAGTTTGACGTTTCCTAATTAGTTTATTTAGGCCCTCCAGGTATCTAGTCGGGGTCGCTTAACAAAAGCCGCTTTCATTAAATTCAGCGGTTTCCACAAACAGTCGCGTGGGAGTTATTTACTATCTACAACAACTACCGCTAGCACTAATTATTTTTTTCTTCTAAAATATCCTCCCGACCGCGACGTCCCAACCGTCCGAGTTCCTTCCCTAAAGATATTATTTCAGTTCCGACAAAAGTCCATGTAATGGAAACATTTAATCCTTTGAAATCTCTTTGGGTGCTTTGTCGCGGGCTCCTAATTGCGCCTCGCAAAAAGTACCACAAAGTCTAGATTAAAATGTGCATCCTTCCTGCAACAGAAGACGTCAAAACTCTACTCTAATTACTAGGTACTAGAGCTCGTTTTCGTAAAACGGCGGTAATAACCGACAGCGCTTCTTAATGTACGGAGCTCCTAGGAGCAATTAAATGTAGAGAGGTCATATTCCGTCCACGATATTAAAAAAATTTACGGAACGAGCACTTACAGGCAGAATGTGCCTTTAATAGCAGCACTGATACTTTGCGATGGAAATATACGCGGAATAAGTTTCATTATGCCGGCAGTACAACGCGCCGGTCCGGCACGGCACGGCGCACATCCGGACCGGACCGCCGCCGTGACCGATCACTCGTATAAATTACGCAACACGTTAAAACTTCACAAAAATATGTCGCAACTTTGATGCATCGGCGCGAACCGGGAACCAAATAAATAAATAATTGTGTTCGGACAACAACACTCCATATTTCCATCAGTATGAGAACATTCGGGGCTGTGGACTGTGGCGGACTGTGGACTGTGGCGGACTGTGGCGGATATCTGGCTTTATGTGGCTTTATGTGGCGTGCATAAATAACGCAAATGATTTTATTGTCGGTGGCTGAAAAGTTGACCTCGTAAAGTTTAATGTGCGCTGAAATATATACTGTGCGGGGTTGGCGGGAGGGGGGGAGGGTGCCATAAAGTGGAGCCGACTTGATCCGCGCTGTCTGCCTCACTCGATAATGTGGGAAAATAGCAGACTTTATAGCGAACGCGCCGGCACCCGACGGGACTGCGGGACTGCACCAGAGCACCGCACTCTTACTTCTTGTTAACTAACTTCATTTGCATTTATTTGTTTTCATTCCAGTTCTATAAGACAAACCCACATTAAACAACTACATTCTACACGTAGGTATGTACGTTCGTTCCAATGCCCCACATCAAATAAATCACCAAGATATATGTATGTAAACATAACGACGTGCGTTTGATAATATACTCGAAGATAATCTTATAATTAGTACTTTAATTAGTGTCTTTAACGAAAATTAACGGTTATTTAATTTGACGGCACAAGTTTCGATTTATATCTTTGTGTTTACCGACCTTTTCAATAAACGGTTAATGTCTGTATTAAACAAGTTAACTTAATGAAGCATTCGTATAATTATACGAATGCTTCATTAAGTTAACGTTAATACAGAAGAACTTTCCTAAACCAACACTTATAACTTTATTATGGTAACATTTTACAATGTTTTATGTTTATTAACTTTTAGTGAAAGTGGAACAGACACAATTCATAAAAGTCATTTAAACATGATTAATGAATGTCTGTCCCGATCTCTGCGCACAGACTCAGTATCAACTTGTGGAGTATTTAGTAGTATTTACTGTTTGATATTTAGCGTCTATACGTTTCCTAAGATTAGCTGAGACGGTTACCTTGAAAACGGTCACTGTAATCTATTAATTCAGTACTCTCTGTCACATGAGTTACATCGTGATTGATTGTGATGGTACATTCATGGCAACTAAACTAAAGATGATTTATCTACTTATGGTTTTAAAAAGTTGCGCATCGTGTTATTATTATTTCTATGTAAATGAGTGAGCAGTAACTTAGTTGTTATTAAAATGAACGGTAATTGTGCGTCAACGAAACAAAACAACGAATAGGAAGCACTTACCGAAACTTTGAGTTCTTTACAAAACTTTTCACTCCGCCATTTGAATATTTATCAATATGAAGTATAATTAGCATGAATTATAAGCTAATGGTGATGAAGCCGCAAAGTTACGGCTCCGAGCGAAATGCCCATTGTTATTGTAATCTCATTGACTTGTTAGAATTTATAATTATAAATGGAAAGTCTCATGAAAATTCATATTGTGAACTTGGGTCCGGCTGTGTAGAGATAAGTTGACCGGAATAGACAGTGTGTGAGTGACAAACACTAATCTGCGTGATACTATGGAACAGTTACACGCCGCTTGTGATTCGCCAAGGATTAGACAACGGATTTGTACCTGTTTACATCTTCATTTTGTACTTGTTATATGTTAGTTCGCTGATATGTATAAGTCAATTCTTCGCGAGCCTTATATATACCATCCACGGGGCACAAATCGAGACTCCGGGCTGCTTTTTAGGAATTCTAGAAAAACACTTTGTCCGGCCGGAAATTAAACCTTTGTGTGCCGGTACGTATTATTGAAGTGAGACGTCATGCGAGATAAACCAAGTCTAAGTTAAACCAGGTTTAACTACCTTTTGTAATAAGGCGGAATATGTTCCGTATTATGTCGAACAATAAATAACAAATTTTAATGACAGTCGCATGCAATACAGCGCTCCGCTCACTCACTAGCTAATTTCACGCGGCTCTGCCCGCCTCCCAAATCAGCCGAGATCTGCACTGTTATTTATAGCTGTCTGTTTGTCGCCCTACCGTACTTCAACTATAGTATATGTATTGACAAACGACATAATTAAATATTTGAGTTATCCATTGCTCGTATTGTAAAACCAACCAGAAATAAATTGCCGAAAGCCTCGCAAGGCAATTAAAAACCATAATAAGAATCCATTTGCGTTTCGTTCCACAGTTTGTATGTGGGAGTAATAGGCAAGCTTGTTATTTAAGAAAATAATAACGTTAATTATTACGAGGGGAGTCCCGAATAATACACGATAAATATAGCGTTACTTACTGAGTATAGCAACACAGCTGCTTGTACAAAGTGGTGCTCTCACTGGGACTTGTTGTCAACTTACTTATATTTACTTCTAATTATTTTAGTGTAGCTTAGAATATTAATACAAAAATAAAAATATTTGTCTTCAAGGCACTCTGAGCCAATTTTATTCTAGGATTGTGTAATGATTCATTCAAACGAAGTTTTCTTTGGTAAATAATTGAATGAGGTGTTTTAAGAATTGATAGTGACATAGCTTGCATTTTAGTCATTTGTTTTCAATCTCTTGCAATTGTTTACTTCCCTATACTGAAATTAATTTTAAAAAGCTCTACCAATTTGGCGTTCTGAGTAGGTAGTATAAGTACTCTAATCGAGTTAAGTCAAAGCTACTGCCATTATTTGTTAGTGTTATGGCTAAGTAACACGTGAGCAACGGTAGCTTTTATGAAGTTTTTCCTAAAGAGACGATTACCAAGTAATTTAGATATAACATTGTTAGCGTTTAACAAAGCGGACTGTGGCAATTTCATGTTCAGTTAATAACGCGAATGTTTCTACATCTAAATAACGTCGCGACAAAATTACATTTCGTTCAAAGCGCGCTTATTACATGAATAACAAAGTTAATTAGTCGCGTCGCACCAAATATTGTATAATTACAACCGTATTATATTGTATTATGTCTCTGTTTTATACATTGAACAAATACGCACAGAAGTTCTACTGTAGGGTGTCCCGTAAATAATGGATCAAACGTAGGTGGGTAGGTAGCTTACCTAATTTCCAACAACTAATTTGAATATTTAAAAAAAAACCGTTACAGTAACCAAGATATTTTTTTTTTTTGAATTTTACCATTTTGTCTTCCAGAATTAAGTTTTTTTAATGCTGTTGCAGCAAATGATGACATTTTTAGGTATGATTTTTATCTAACATTTCTGAATAGCTTACTTATGTTATAAGATACCATTTTTTTGAATACCGTTTTATTTACCTTAGAAAAAAAATCTTGAGTTGAAAAGTTTTTTCTTTACGATGTTAGGACCAAAATTGAAAAATTTCTCCTGTAAAAAAAATGTATGACACCGAAGACGACCATTATTTTAAAAACTTGTACATTTAATAAGGTTTGCAAATTGGTATAAAACTTACGTCAAGTCCTTATCGTTACAAAGATATTGCTATGAATGTGATGAAGAAGACAGAAAATAAATTAAATTGGTACTATCCAATTTTTTCCTTTTCGTTATGGCTTATGCTTGAATGCTTGTAATCGAAGCAGGTAGTTAAGGTAGTTATGCTTGTAATCGAAGCAGGTAGTAAAATTTTTTTACAGGAGAAATTTTTCAATTTTGGTCCTAACATCGTAAAGAAAAAACTTTTCAACTCAAGATTTTTTTTCTAAGGCAAATAAAACGGTATTCAAAAAAATGGTATCTTATAACATTAGTAAGCTATTCAGAAATGTTAGATAAAAATCATACCTAAAAATGTCATCATTTGCAGCAACAGCATTAAAAAAACTTAATTCTGGAAGACAAAATGGTAAAATTCGAAAAAAAAAATATCTTGGTTACTGTAAAGGTTTTTTTTTAATATTCAAATTAGTTGTTGGAAATTAGGTAAGCTACCTACCCGTTACGTTTGATCCATTATTTACGGGACACCCTGTATTACGCGAACGTTGGTCAGACAATGACTGAAATAAAGATGTCTCTAAAATATTAGGGCTAAAGTGCTAAAAGCAATTAGTAGTGTAACGAACTGTGTAGGACTCGTTTGCCTTCAATTAATTTATATAAGAGCAGCGGTGGGGGGAGCAGCGGTGTCCCAGTGATGTCGGCCCCGACTTACGAACAGGGTTGTGGGTTCGAACCCAGGCAGGCGCATTACTTTGTGTAATTTATTTCATCACCGCTGCTCTCAAAACGGTGAAGGAAACATCGTGAGGAAACCGGCATGTCTTAGAACCAAAAAAATCGAAGACATGTGACATCTGCCAATCCGCAATGGGCCCGCGTGGTGAATTATAGCCCATCCCTCTCCTAGAGAGGAGGCCTGAGTCCCTGCAGTGGGAACATTATAGGCTGATGATGATGAATTTATATAATTAGCAAGATAACAAAATAATGCTACCATAATTGATTGTATGCAACCTGCGGCATGGTAGAAGCGATTTGTAAGATAACTGGACTGCGTGTGTTATGAACCTACTGAACGCGACACCTTCATAGCTCAGGTTCATCCCCCCTCCCCCCACGGTCGGTGGCGCGGCAGAGTCCTGCACTTAATAGCTGTGAAAAGCGCCACTTGATAATAAGCAGCGACGGACAAAAGACGTGGTTTCCACTCGATTATGACGCGAGGGGCTCATGCGCAAGTTATGAATGACAGCGGGAATATAGCGGAATTATATTGAATTTCCTATTTCATTGTTATATTGTGATTGTTGTTAGTTTTTGATAGGTGAAAGTAGTAGCTTTTTCAGAATATAATCGGTCGGGCTCTTAACAGTTAAATTTAAATTTAATTACAGTTTTGATAACGCAAGTCTAAGTACTTAAAAACTGTTAGACTAAATGACTCGCTTGAGCTCCAAACTTGCACCCCACTGCGGCTGCAGTCGAGTTACGTCTCGTCCCATTGTGAGGTGACGATGTCGGAGGCGCGGATCTAATTATAAAATTATTTAGTACACTAAATAATCCGCCATTTTGTACCGTGTCACGCCCGCCATCACTAATACACAAGTATCGTAGGATATATGCAGCATGTCAGCCCTTCAAATAAGCAAAAAGTTTTCTCTCGAGCTTGTTACTAAGTAGTTAACCTGATTGACCATCTTAGGGGCTTATTAATAAGATCATAGAGCCATGTCGACGGAAAACATTCTTGTTATATGATCTGAATCGTTTGGAACCCGTTAGGTATCGCCTGATATGATAGAAAATTAATTATAGCAACTCTATTAAAAGATTATCTTGGAATAATTAAATTCATCGATCACTAATAACTAGTTACTGGTAATCGGTTTAGAATAGATGAACAGTGATCCTTTAATAGTGCTGAACACAAATCATATTAATAAGATAATATCCAGATTAACATTGTTTACTAAAATGAAGACGATAATATTTGTGTCGAATAACTTTTTCAATAGGAAACGTCAAGAGCTGTCTGGTTCAATTCAAAGCGGTAAACATAAGCCCTCCCAAGAATATTGATTCGGGAACACGTTTGAAGTAAAAATCCCATTCGATCTTCAACAACTTCAACATAAATAAAAGTGTCACGGAAGGAAGACGGTTGGTAAGAATCTCCGGCGGAGTGACTGCGTCCCTCCGCACGGTACCGAGCCGCACCGCATCGCACCGCACAGCATCGCACCGCGCCGCAGCGGGACGGGTGACGTCGCGCGAAACAATTCAAATCGAATGACGCGTCACATTCGCACGTGATCGGCTCCACTCGACGAGATTCACAACACGCCCGTGAAACCGCCGATATACATACGATACGCCACCGCAGAACAAATAAAGCGTCTGACTTGTAGCTTGTCACGGCGCGCGGTCTGCCATCGCGACACTATTTATACGTTTATCTGTTGTTCGGATGCAAATATCTGCAGTTATCTACGAACTAGGATGGAGGGAGCTCGTAAAAAGCAATTAAGATAAAACGCACGTAGCAATTGGATCGTTATTAGAGGGTCGCCAGTCGTGTTCAATGTATGCAGTACAGAGCGTTGTGCCCGCCGCGCGCCGCGCTAACGTACGGCCAGCTAGTTATTTAGTAAATATGTATTGTATGTTAGTGCATCCGCAATGATAAACCTGTGTGTTATTGCTTCCAGTGATGATATCTGTAATCGTAATTACGAGGAATCTTGGAATCTTAATTTATCTGATGGTTCTCCGTGCTGTCCTCACACTTCACTTGTGCAGATCAAACTGGACACCATTGATATGATGGCTTCGCAACTTCCTTTTATTCATACATTCTTCTCAAACTTTGCAAAGCAATTATATATTTATTAATTATATTAATTATATTTATTTAATTATATTCTCAACGATAGTTATAAATATTTTCACCAAACCGAGATATAGTTGTGCTCGCTATAAATAAAATATTCATAGTATTGAAATGATTTTGTGCACTGTGATCTGTAATGTGGGGGTACAAAGACATGTGGATTTGTGGAATGTATCAGCTGCTTAATATCCCGGACACGTCGTAAGTTCCCAATCGTCGTAACTTGCTGAGGGAACTAAGAAGGGGTGAATATTGTCGTACTCGAGGAGAAGGGGAGATCACAATTTGACTCCATGATTTAATATTTAATCATGTAAATGGAACCTTTTTCATGTTTAAATTGCGGTTTTCTTTTTTACCACTTATTGTAATTTTGGATTTGTAAATGTTAAGTTTTGGTGATAAGGTATCTACTAACTAGCTAAGATACTTTTTATCTGGTCAGAAAAATTAAAATAACTGTACACTATTAAAGAACGGGTCTGTCTCCACCGATCCCGGGATCGGTACAAATGCATTTTTGTGAAAGGTAAGTTCTTGTAGATACGTATGCATATACCGTGTATTTCTACATTGTCAGGGTATGCATGTAGAGACATCTCAACGAGTGCGTTAGTCACCAGTTCACCACTCGCGCCTCAAGTGAGGATAACCATCAGTGGCGGAGCCCCGTGAGACGAGCCACATGTATGAGCTAAGAGCAGGTACAGCGTCACACAGAGGACCGAACTGATAACGCGATTTTATTGCTTAAAGTTGACATTAGTTACAAGTTTTCGCGTGTTTCAATTCGGCAGTGAAACTTCTGCATTTTTCTTTATTCTGAGTTGTGTAATTGTGACTGTGAGTCATTTTATTACTGCCTGACTTAAATGTTATCGTTTTGTTAATAATTATAATTATAGTGATTCCGCAATACTGTTTCATTGAAATATCCGGCAAGTTACATTAGAACAAGACATACTCTTACGTTAGAGTTGTGTCAGTGAGTTGTGAGTACATCAGTACAGGTGGTACAGGGTAGTCGTTGAGCTACGTTTATTGACTGCAAATGTCAACAGAATCTAGTAATTTGCTTTAATTGACATTTGAGATATGGAGAGGACAAGCTGAGGGAATTATTTTGATTGCAACCGCGAGATTAGCCCGCTTTATATGCACGCCGCTAATTGTGCGCGGTTCACGTGAACTATCTGTACGCGCTGCGGGCTTTACTTTGTATTTTATTTTAATATATTTTAATGGAACTTTCATCGTCATCTCTATTTATTATTTGACTAGTTTTGCGAGCGGCTTCTTTGAAAATGTCGATTTTCGATACAAACTTTCGTCCCCTATTTAACTCCCTTTGGGGTTGAATTTCGAAAAATCTTTCCTTATCCCTAGTCTACATTATAAAGGGAACCTCTGTTCAAAATTTCAGCTTTCTAGGTCCAAGGGTTTGGGCTGGGCGTTGATGAGTCAGTCAGTCAGTCTGTCAGGACTTCTCTTTTTATTTATATAGATGAAACTTAGAATGAGCCAGTAGTATAATTGATTCATCATCTGCAGCTTCCAGTCTAACCGAAGAATTTATTTGGTTATCGAACAGAGCAAGCCCTATGCAAAGCTCCGTAACTAAATAACGAACTAATATGCATACGATAGCAATGAAGCATATTAACTACGACATACTCAAGGCTATAACTCAAAAATGATGTCGTAGTGACGCAGTGACCGGTTATGAATGAATGAATGAGGTGCTGCGACGCGCGGGATGGCGGCGGCGGGACGCAGCGACCGGGATGAACGAATGAATGAATGGATGAGGTGCAGCCGACGCGACGGGATTTATCGGCGCAACGCACCGGAGCCGAATTATAATATATTGCTGGTCGATGCCATCATAGATATTATAGTACAGAAGGACCATTACTGTTTAACGAAGGACAATAAAAACTCTAGTATACATAGTTTCTAACCTAGGCTTTGTATCGTTGGACCTGCCTCACTAGCTAGAACACAATGGCATTTCCTGAATGCATCCTGGGCATTCGAGTGCAAATTCGGGAGAGTAATAGAATCAAAATTATCATCATCTGCCTATAGCAATCCACTGCTGGAGGCAACGCTCATCCAGTTGGTACCAGCTTTCACCAACTTCTGCGAAGATCGTCGCTCCACCGAGCCTGAGTGCCAGAGGCCTGAGGCCGTATTTTTGAGTGGAGATCGCGAATCAGCAAGCGTAAGGTTAGTGCCCTCAGAAAAATATAGTTTTACAATAATACTATAGATAGACTGTTAACTTTCAACAAAGTTGGATGATGCGTTTTGACTTTCACACCTCGGCGAGCCAGGTCCTTTCCGTTCTAATACAGTTTTGTGAGAAGCGATACTTCTGTCTTCATCTCCACATCGTCCAGGATAGCAGGGAAAGTAGTAGAAGTGATCGCGATGTGATTTGTCAGCGCGTGCGGTGGACTGCTGATATTTTTATCGCGCGCATATAATAAAGAGAGGTAATATATTATAGCATCGCTTTCATTCGCCCTCGCGACGTTTCCTGTTGTTCTCAGTCACTGCTCATAAACTTTCGATCTGCGGAAATTCCGACATTTTTGACGTTTATATGGGAAAAGTTTGTTCTGCTTATTTTGGTTTCACTGATGGAGAAAGATAGTAAAGAACTGGGTAATTTGCAGAGTTCATGGCTACACACAAAAACAGACTTTGTCCTTTTTAAAACGTGATTAACAAAACGTAGACATTCGTATACGTATATACATTACTGTTCTTACGACAGTAATGAACAGTAAGACAATGCAGCAACACTTGCGACACGATCATAAACGCTGCGGCAAAGGAAACAATAAATTAACGAACGTTATCTCCAATCAATCAAATCAATGTCGTGTTATCAACATCGATCTAGTTTTACGTTACAACGTGGGAGACAGGCGCGGGGGTGTTGGCACACTTGGCACATGCAGGATATGTGGGCAGTTTTTACGGCAGGTGTAAATACGGAAAATGATATGTTTAGAATTTAAAGTTTAAACTGTAAAATCTTGCTTTTTTACCTTGTACAATGTTTGTACATATTATGTAGTTTCAGAGTTAATAGACGACTTATTTCACAAGGTGAACTAAGGTTTACAAAAATCAGTTCACACAACAATGAAACTGTATCAGTACAGTATATAGTCTTCTTTATTACTATTTGTAATGTCCATCCAAATGAACGTAGTACCACAAACAAATACCTAACCTATTATATTTACTTTAAACAAAGTGTACAAACAAAAATACACGACTAGAACATCGCAACAGTAATGTTAAAATGGTTTTTTTTTGCGAAGAAAAAGCGCCTGAATTAGAGTTTTCGAATGCTCTACAATACTTTAAATATTTTCTAATGTGACATCGCCATTCTGCGTCATGCGGTCTGACCATGCGTGGATATCAGCAAACCTTCTCATGTCCATCATAGAGCTGTGTCTGCCGCACGTCTAACAACTTGCACCTTCGCTAACAGAAAACCGTCAACCACCCGCAAACTTTCAAGTGCTCCACGTCTCCGTGTGAACACCGCACCCGTCCGGCGCGACCCGGCGCGGCGCGGGATCGGTGCGGGACCGCTCCGGCGGCGATGCGGCACGACACGGCTATCTGATCACTGCGCTATTCATGCGCTGCTCGTTTAATCTCTTATTCGCGCGGATGAACTTTAAAAACACATTTTTGTCGCTTACCTAATGTAAAAGATTTGCTGATTGAGATTATACTTTCTTTCAGATGATTTAAAATTAAAAAGAATTCAGTAAAAGAACTGGTCGCAGTGCTTATGTAGAACTCGGTACAAGTTAGTTTGTGAAATCGAAACAATAATTCTAGATTAACTAAGTCGACTACTCGAGTAAGTGTTACGATTGATAGTATCTTTCGCTAATGTATTCAAAACAAACCAGTTACTATTACTGCTAAATAAGTTGTTTCAAATGACTGTAATTACTGTAACAAATGGACGCTTTACTGCAAAGCCTTCGGAATGAGTTTAACGCCGTCCAAGTAAACCGTTGTGACAAGCCCAATTATAATGTTAAATAGCTCTAAAGTGCGTCGATTAATTTGGTGGATCCGTAGCGGCACTCGGCACGCTCCGGCTGCCTTAGCGCGCGGGATGCGGGAGACACCCGGCCGCTGTACTAATCGGTACGTGACCCGGAATCAAATGACCACCGCGCCACCGTAAATAACCGAACAGATATGATAATTCACCCTCAGCCGCGTAATAAATTAAAAATCCTGAAGAATTTAATAAAAGTTTAGTCGTCTTGCGTCGCCACATCCCCTCGGTAGATGTGACCGCAGCGATAGATTCAATTTGAACGAGTCGAGACCGCGTCGAGTGCTCCCATACCTACTATCCGATAAATTATATCCGTTCCCGTTCTTTTTTATCGGTAACGAGTTTAACCGATGTGTGTAAGTAAAAAAACCGGTTCTTAATTATTTTAGAAGGTTTTCAGGAGTTTGCATTTGCACAGAGGCGGGCCCGGTGATGTATTCGCTTTTTTTAAAGCAACATTCTGGGTTTGACTACATATACACTATAATGACATCTGTATCTAGTAACTCAAACCATTGTTTTTATCGGTTTGCAACTATATACACGAACAATATTGCTTTTGTTTCTATTGTTCTATGTTAATCCGTTGTTGAAATGTCGTCGTAGAAAACACAGTCGTCATCATCATTATCATTTCAGCCGAAAGACGTCTACTGCTGGACATAGGCCTCCCCTAATTGTCGCCACATTGACCGGTCCCGTGCGTGTCGCATCCAGCGGTTCCCCGCAACCTTCACCAGGTCAAAACAGGATTGCACATTATTTAAAAGATAATGCATTTCATTCAGTAATGATGGTGGATTGAAATATTCTACAGCCATAGTTAAATCAACCAATTTGGAGCCACTTTTATTAATCTACTTTACGGAAGTCATTCCCGAAACAATAACTATTTGTACACAGTGACATGGTCGCATGCAAATACGTAGCGGCATGCGTGGCCGCCGGCGGGCAGCCCGGCGCAGCCCGGCCTGACTGGCTGGCGCGGCTCGCGGCTCGACATGTCACTCCGAATCAAGATTTAATGTCAATAAAGTTTAACGCGGCCCCGTCCACCGCGTGCCGCTCGGGAGCTCGTAAAAATTATATTCATTCGGACATCGAGCGGACCACGACCGGACGCCACCGGACGCGACCGGATGCCGGGCGACACACCGGAAGGGAATGCACGATTATGTTACAATTAGCGAGACTACGTAATTGTGTGTGTGTACTGGTTTTATTTTACGAGGGGAAGTGTGGATGTGACCGTTTAAAGGTAGGGCACGCCGAGCGCCGTGTTGTGTTTGAGCTAACATCGTTTAAAAGAAATCAAATCCTCGATTAGAGGGTAACAGGACACGACTCTGCAAGCATGTTCGCAAATTCTAGAGCAGGTATTAGTGCGACGGCAATAACTTCAAACGCTTTAAACAATAGACTCAAGTTATGTTCCCACCGAAGCTAACAAATGTTCTATTTAGCAACACTTAGCTCCATAAATGGCTTGCAAATTGCTTTTAACCATTTCGACTGAACTAGATTAGATAAATGTGATCGTTTTATCTAAAGTTCAATTAGAAATAAACAGCATTGCCTAGCGCCAGACTTGTACCTAGCACGCAGGGAGCCGTTACGGCTTAACCCGTACAATATCTTTGTATCAAAATGTCTGCCTAATTAACTCTGATATTACCTTATCCGAAAATGTATGTACGAACGAGAATGTGCTCCTTATTATAAAATAAATTAGTCGTGAATGTGTTATGATATCGCTAGAATACAATTAAGTGGCAGGTTTACGTGTGTAGCAGCAATATGTCGTCAAGTAAAACAAAGCTCGAGGAAAATGAGTATAAGAGGCTTGGAGCGAAACGTTTCAGTCTTCATTTTGTTGAGAGAAATTGAAACGAGTTGTTTATCCAAGCCCGCGATGATCAGAAAGTAAAAGAAATACTTGGATCCGTCAGATGTTTTAAGGGTTCAGGTGACAAATTGTAAAAATGAAACCTTATAGACTCGTCGTAAGTCATGCCATTTTATTCCCAGGTTGTTGGTACCACGCTTATGAAAATATATATATTGGGGAGATCATCCCCACCATCCATAAATGTAACTGAGAGTTAAAGAAATAAAATAAAATTTGTATCACTGGTATGGTTGTACAGTATTGTCTATCGACAGCTTTTTAAATACTTATCGAAGTTTCTAAAATACTTTTTATTTTCTTGGTTGATGATATTCGATACCAAAGCAGAAAATTGTTATATTGGTTAGTGCTACAGTCGCTACAGAACCCACAAAGGGTTCTGTAGGGCTGGTTATGTGAACAGAACAGACTCGCACTTGGCCGGTTCTTTTTCGTAATATTTCGCAAACAGAAAATATTACAGAATAAAAAAGGCGATAAGTGAGCATCTGTAGTGTTAATATCAAGTTCTATTTTCTTATTTTTCTATTATGTTTTCCTTACAAACCGTTCCTTCAGAGAAAAATAAATTCTTTGATGTAACAGTTTTGCTTTCATGACTTATTGCTTGCATTCTTTAGTTGTACATCGAGATACACTCGGTGCGTCACAAGCCGCATCTCGCTGACAAAAACGTTCAGGCAGTGATATACGAGAGGGCTCGCATCGCGTCGCCCTCCTCATAATCACATTACTTCATTTTAACAAATACTGCGCCGTCCATTCAGCCGGCTGGCGGCCATAAACCCGCCTCCTATATGAATATGAGTCTCCGCTGAATTGTACTGAATCAGCAGTTCGTACAATCCCGGGATATAAACCATCCCATTCGCGGAACGACGTCTCTTTGACGACGCGAGCCAAAACGATTTTTCCATTATTGCTTTATGGTGAAAAGAAAAAAAAACGTAAATATATTGTGTATATTCGGTAAATATTATGGAGTTATACAGTCGTAGTGAAGTTTAGAGTAGTGAGTAATATAGGTCCCAAGTTGGCCGTTTCGTATGTAGAACAGGTAGCTAACTTATACAGGAATATGAGGAGCGTTCGGGAAATGTTCCATGTACTAGTGCTTCCGGTTACCGAATCGTCTGCTTCCAAATTGTAGTAGTGTACACTGCGCTACCGTTCTATTTGACTTAAACCCGACCGAGATAACATTAAGCTTGCAGTAATTCAGGATAAGTTAATGAAGTTAATTACGAGTTATATACACATTATCATTAATTCTAGTTAATTCAGTGTGTTGAGATAATCGCCGTAGATCCGAGTTAGTAGTGCTTCATTTAGTACAATATATGGCGGCTCGTAGTGAATGCACTGCGGTTGCATTAAATAGGTAGACACAGAAGGTATAATCGATACTCAGAGCGAAAACTCATGCATCTGCACCACTGCCTACTACCTAACTCACGAAGTGACGACTGAGATTTGTTAGACCTATTGTCGTATCAGTGCGTTCTGGGTCACCATAATAGGTATGGATGTAGCCTTCTGTACCGATGCATTCTGTGGCATTGCCGGTGGTGCAGTGGAGAGATGAATCAATTGGTATTGCGAGCCACAGATCAACTGCGGCGCGATCACAGCTAAACGGACGTAGCACGTGCAAGTTACAAGCGGTACCTATTGCACCTATTACGTAGCAAAAAGTAGACGTGTCAAGGTGCATGCAGCAGAGCCCTTTTGGACTTGTTTGTAAGTTGTATGTTATTGAATGAGTCATAAACATAATTTGAATTAAATTAAGGCAAAGAGCCCAATTACAGTGAGAAAATACAGGTTGTGTCAGTTCAATGAAATGCTATCCCTTTAGTAGGTGACTGTTTATATTGAACGTACCTACCTATGAAATATTAAGTATATTGTATAATATAGGTCCTTTGGTAAAATGCTTGTTTCTTTGTGTGTCGAATAATTATGTTCCTAACGCTAAGTTTGTACCTTGCACCACCCGGCCATACGCGAAAGCGGTCACATAACTCGGCCGTATCGGGTGTTAGGCGTGAAATATCGCTCCGCCTAATTACTGCCCGGGCCTTGTCTACAAAAAACGCGTGCAATCGGACCGCGCCCTACAGCGGCACAATTAGGTACTGTTTTAATTGCTGGGATTAAGATACGACTGCTGATGACCACCATTACTGCTCATTATTGATTTATCTATGTTCCGGGTTGTATATAGACGATTACATGAACAAGCGTGACCGACGGCTTAGTTCCATGTTATTTGCATGACTGTGGTTTTATTTATGGGTCTTTAGATCGTGACCAAATCTTTAAGTTTACTTAGTTAGTTTACTTAGAGAAAAGAAAATCGTTATTTTCGTTGGTACTAATTCTTTACTTTGCAGTGCAGTCTAATGGTTCTGGAAACATTTTGTTAGTCTTTTACAAACTACTGCTTGCCAACGAGTTTTTCTATGTAAAAACATGAAAATTGTTCGCTATTATACATCTATCCAGTCAATTATTCAGTTTCTGTGCAGATCTCTGTCTAATATTAATGTCGATGAAATAAAGCAATGTAACAAGCCTTTGTGTAACAACGCGTGTTGAGAGTAGCAGACCTGACAGCGAGGTGTAAGTTGTAACGCAATAACTAAGTAAGACGTGTGTCGAGCTTGCCAGTTCGTCGTAAAGAGTTGCGCAGACGAAACACTCTGCCCGTGGGAGAGAAAAGTACCTACTTCATATAATATTGTGATAATGCTTCCCAATAGAACAACACCATTGTAGGTACTGTCTGACGGAGTACCAAGACAAACCTCCCTGTCTATGCAGTGCAGTACTTAATAGTAGAAGAGTCCCGACGTGTTATTAACACGGGCGCGCCGGGGAGGCGTGACATGTGCGTTTTGTATAATAACAGGATAATGCCGGCGGCCAGTGCCGCGGTACGAAGGACTAGTCGTTTGACTGGTCGGCTGGTCCTTCCACACACTGCACTTCTTTTTGGATTACTAGTTCCAATAATGTAGATAATGTTTTAATGTCACGTGTTGGCCCTGTAGTTAGGGCCTCACCACCTTCCCTTGCATCAGCTTGCGGGTTTCAAAAATGGGAGTTTTACTTTTTAGGGTTCCGTAGTCAACTAGGAACCCTTATAGTTTCGCCATGTCTGTCTGTCCGTCCGTCCGTCCTCGCTTAATCTCTGTGACCGGTAGCACTAGAAAGCTGAAATTTGGTATCAATATGTGTATTAATCACGCCGACAAAGTGGTAAAATAAAAATTGGAAAAAAATGTTTTATTAGGGTAGCCCCCCTATGTGTAAAGTGGGAAGTGATTTTTTTTTTAATTTCAACCCGGACGTGTGATATATTATAATAATAATAATATTCCACAACTATCACACAACGCCATCTAGTCCCAAGCTAAGCAGAGCTTGTGTTATGGGTACTAGACAACTGATAAACATCCATCCATACTATCCATACTTAATATTATAAATGCGAAAGTAACTCTGTCTGTCTGTCTGTCTGTCTGTCTGTCTGTCTGTCTGTCTGTCTGTTACTCTTTCACGCCTAAACGGCTGAACGGATTTTGATGAAATTTGGTATGGTGATAGATGATAACCTAGAAATGGACATAGGCTATAAATAATCACGCCATCGTTCTTAGGGGGTAGGCAGTAGGCAGTTAACTAAATTGAGTTAGTGATTTTTAGTCGTTTTTGTTGGGACTTTTGCTCTTTCACGTCTAAACGGCTGAACGGATTTTGATGAAATTTGGTATGGTGATAGATGATAACCTAGAAATGGACATAGGCTATAAACAATCACGCCATCGTTCTTAGGGGGTAGGCAGTAGGCTGATAACTAAATTGAGTTAGTGATTTTTAGTCGTTTTTGTTGGGACTTTTGCTCTTTAACGTCTAAACGGCTGAACAGATTTTGATGAAATTTAGTAAGGTAATAGATGGTTACCTAAAAACGGATATAAGATCAAAATGATCACGTCATCGTACTTAGGGGGTAGGAAGTAGGCAGAAAACTGAATTGAGTTAGTGATTTTTTTATGGTTTTTGTGGGAGTTTTGCTCTATCATGCCTAAACGGCTAAACGGATTTTGATGAAATTTAGTTAAGTGATAGATAGTGGTGGGTAGTGGTTTCTACCTAGAAAAGGATATGGGCTATTAATATTCATGCTATCTTACTTAAGGCGTAGGCAGTAGGCAGAAAACTAATTAAGTTAGTGATTTTTAATCGTTTGTTTTAAAAGTTTACCTCATTCACGCCTTAACGTCTGAACGGATTTTTATAAGACTTGGTTAATATAAAGATAGGATCCTAGGCACGGACACAGGCTACTTTTTACGGCGGGAAAATACCTCATTCCCGCGAAAATCTAGCGTGATCGTGTCAAGAAGCGCATGACGCCATAGCTACTGAAATGATTTTGATGTTTTTTTTTTTAACTGAGTGATCAAATACTAACTTGAAGTCTTAGTAGACTTCAAGTTAGTATTTGATCACTTTTCTAACTTAGAGGGTCGGTAGGCGCCATAATTTAGGGAATTTATGATAAGATTTTGATGCAACTGTCTTTATTTAACAGTTTTACTTGGATCGAAACTTAGCGACATTCCATCACACTACTTAACTTATAGGGTAGGAAGGTACCAAAATTCAGACTACTTTTTACTTCGGGAAAATATCTCATTCCCACAGGAACCTATACACAGCTTCCTATCTATAACATTAAAATTCTGTCTAGAATCACATTACGCCAAAACTATTGATCTGATTTGTATACGATTTTTTATTCAACTGACTGTTACATTACATAAAGATAAAATCTATATACCTACACCACAGAATTAATATAGTACCTACTACATAACTAGCTACGCTTTAAACTTGAGGAGGTAATTAGATAGACATTTATACCTACGAACTTTAGGCTCAATAGTCAATCATAGTGATAAATTAATACTCATTTTAGACAAAGAAACGGATAGGTAATCAGTTCATCACCGAAATTATAACACCTACACTTAGTTTGTTTACTATTCAACGAGGGAAAATCCTGGATTATAAATGCGAAAGTAACTCTGTCTGTCTGTCTTTCTGTCTGTCTGTCTTTGCTTCACGCCTAAACTACTGAACCGACTGTGAAATTTGGTACAGACATAGTTTGGAACTTGAGAAAGGACATAGGATAGTTTTTTTTTTTTTTCGCGAGATAAACCAAAAATCTGCCGGAAGTCACTATTCCACGCGAACGAAGTCGCGGGCAAAAGCTAGTACTTATATATTTCTAAATACATACATATTATAGATAAATTACACCCAGACACAGAACAAATGATCGTGCTCATCACACAAACATTTGTCCTGTATATTGTTGGAAAGGTATTTAAAAATGAATAGGGGTTTACTAAAATCATTTTTTGATAATGTCAATAGTTTCGGAAATAATCGCTCCAAAAGTAAAAAACAATGTGTCCCCCCCCCCCCCTCTAACTTTTGAACCATAAGTTTAGAAAATATGAAAAAAATCTGAAAAGTAGAACTTTAAAAGGACTTTCTAGGAAAATTATTTTGAACTTGGATGGAAACAACAGATGGAAACAGCAGTTAACAATATAATTTGGTCCCTGAATCGTATGAGCGCCTATACAATCCAGAGGTCAAGTTTCATTGGTCCTTAGATGAAACTGTATAAATTATAGCATACCGTTTTGGTACGGAACCCTTCATGTGCGAGTCCGACTCGCACTTGGCCAGTTTTCAGTCCTTTTGTACTTCCTAAGTTTATTTCGGACATCGACGAGGCCAAATGTCGTGAGGGAATCTTGACTAAAATATTTATGTCTGAAATCGCCAATTCGTGGTGGTTAATGCTGTTGCTTTCTAAGTATGAGAAGAGATTTTTGAAATGAACTGGAACTGCATGGTGATATTTTCATATTTAAAAAAAAAAAAACGTTCTATTGTAACGTTATTTAAAAAGGGCCAAAAATAGATTTACTTACTTTAGATCAAACAAAGCGTTTTATACGAAATTGAAGCGACACAGTGTCGTTTAAAATTTAATAAAGTCGGCTCGTTGTGACAAAGGACCCAAAGGTTGGCCGGTCAACTCCCATCACGCTAATAGCGTTTGCGTTGCGTTGATCGGGTTACCGCCTTACCGGCCGCGAGCGACGCGCGACGAGCAAACACGCTGCGAGTTGGGACACGCACTCGATCGACTAGTTTGCTGTGTTGATAATCCTTTTTAGCTAGATTACAGTGATTGTACAAGGTCTCCAAATGGTGTCATACGAACTCGTATGGTGCTATGGGGGAGGCCTTTGTCCATCAGTGGCTGGAATTAGTTTAGAGGACACTATACATTAGCAGTAAATGCAAGCGTATGATAACACTATGCCAAGTGTGAGTTATCATTTATTGTAGGCTTGTAGCAGTGAATAGAAGCAGAAGAAAGAATTCTCAGAAATAAATAACAAACTTCTGTGGAAGTCTTTATTTAATGTACAATCTACCGCTAATTACAACTTTGAAAATGTCCAATTTACAGAATAAAATATAGCATTGTTAACATAAAGTAATTAAGAAGCCGCGTACTAGCTGGAACAATGCAATGAACAACACATAAGTTTCATCATAAGATGCTGGAACAACTAACAATAGCTATGTTTACATCTCACCGACTTCACTAACTTTGTACTAAAGCAGCTAGTTTATAATACCATAAACAAAACTAAGTTTTATGTTCATGAATGGAAGAAAACTTATTTTTACAATTATAATTCTTAAGTCCTCGTTTCTTTATTAACTTTTATTTTATGTTTTGAACTCAAGTTGAGTTCCATAATGGCGGTTCGACGACGTATCGCTTCGCTTACACAGAAGGGCCGCATGTATATGGCGTGTATAGACTCAAATATTTGTCAGACAATTCAATTAGGGGTGTACATAATACATAATGTAACAAAGTTTGAGCTAAACAAACCGTGCCACTTGGCAGCGATTGTTTGTTCCGACCGTCTGTGCACACACCACATCTACGACCTGTACATAATACCTATGTACATATGTATAGCTGAAAGTTTTAAAGTGAATGCTGACTTGTCAAGATAATTCTGTGTTGAGAGTGGGATTTCTTTCATTGATTGGATGCCGACTCAATGACTTAGTGAGGGAAAGGCAAAATAATGTAAAAACTTCGTCACATAATTGTCACTTAAGACTGACCATTTGTAGTTTCAAAAACGATTTAAGTATTTATGCTGTCATAATTAAGAATAATTACAAAATAATTGGTAAAAAGACGTAAAGTTAAGTGTGTTTTGTATGCAACATATAATATCTACTCAAAGCTCAACTATTATGAAACTGATTTCAGAGTTTGTTCTACGGACTCGAGGACCAGTAATGTGCTTAGTACTATTAATAACGTAATAGGCGGTCTTTGCCTACAAATAATAATGTATCGGCCACCCTGTTCGAAATAAAGTTATTCCGAACTTAAAAGCCATTTAGTAGTAATTGTTCAATTATGTATCGGCGACTGAATGTTGATTTATTGGTGACGCGATCGTTGCGATTGCGACACGCGGTTTCTTGGCGATTGGTCGCGAGTTCGAATCGCGTTCGGTAGACACAGCTATAACGTTTCAAATGTAAATTATCAACAATTTCGTTTTATCTCAAATTCGTAAAATTTATTTATTAACGAATTAATCAAGTTTCGTTCGGGTTCGTTATTTATGTGCCGTTTCACAATAACTTCCATAGTTTTGTGTCAGTTCTAGAAGATCAAACATAAAGCAATAAAATGTTTATTGGCGACGATTAGCGGATAACAATAAATTATTTTTGAGTTTTACACCTAGTTTTTCCTCGTCGTAGGTACCTGTTGGAGAAAACTGTTAATCGGAAACTAAAACTTTAATTTATTTGTACCTGTTGCATTTATTTAAACATTTTGAGTAGTAATACGCTATAAACTTTCACAGCGTTTATTAATTAAGTTTACATTAAGTTTACGATCGTGTGGTACACGCAGACCGTTAGTGACCTACCAGCCCATCTGCCTGGCCCTGTGCCGCAGACCTCCGCCGCGCCATGTACCAGGGCGGCAGTGCGGTGCAGAGGTGCATGCTATTCGCGACGCGTGTAATCAGCGGCGCGCGGGCTCCAGCGCGGCCTGACATCTCAATTGAACTGCGCGACTGGTAGGGCTGCCTCTGAACGTCATCATACAATTATCATAAATCAGGGGTGTAACTGTTAAGATGACGAATGCAATTAACATAGCACTGTCTATAGGCTACATAAGGTTGTATTTAAAGAAGAATATAATATGAGCAATAATTAACTTTTCTTTTAAACATTTTATATAGAGAGCTGTTATTATTTTGAGCCTCTGTGTAGCTATATTATATGTACAACAATACTAATACTCAATATAATACTCAAATGTACAACAAGCACGTAAGCAAGTAGGTATTATGCCTACTTGAAAGATGCTATGATTGTAATCATTCCGTAGCCGTAATCTAGCGTGAAAAGCGAAATCGCATGGAAAACCAATTTAAATTACTGAAATGCATCAGTGTGTATCCATCCCCTACATATTGCCCCCGGGCAAAGGGTCGGCTGTGCCAGTACTGAGCACGCAGTAGCGCTGTCTTGGAGCGAGCCACGAGCCGCGACACTCGCTTAGACAACTTTGTAATTATGTCTTCCGGCTGTTGCCAATATCACAGACGTATTGAGCACGGCATAGACAACTTTATGTTCCTGGATAATAATATCATAAATATTTCTTTTTGTGTACATAGACGTATAATAAACTTTAGCAGCTTGATAGATTATAATAATTATTACCTACGTGAAACTGCATTAATAAACGGCCTGCAGGCATATATTTAACGGACGATTAAGTTCAATTTAACTCACAATTTTATTCGGAATTTAATTTTTGTGGGTTCGTAGAATTCGATTCCGGAATTAATTATGCATTAAAATATCATGAATACACATTTACTTATCCGAATTCAGAGAAAATCTGAAATAAATAGGTGTTGTGTAATAAGATTACGCCTTCATTACATTAATTTCCAGATTACCCCCGCTATATTTGGGCACCTGGCAGAGAGACAGCCCTGTGTGCCGGCGCATGATTTACCGGCGTTGTTCCAACAGGGAGGGTCCGGCAGTCGGCAGTGAGATCGCATTACACGTGATGTACAGCCCGAGGATTATCATTACAATCTGTTTATGTACATTGCTGAGTCAATGGAGGACGCCGAGGTACCCATTGTACGATATTGCAAAGTAACGGTATGTTACGGAGGCTGTACGGATTCGTCTGCAGAGGCAAAAGCTACGCGTGGAAAGTGTGAATTGAAATTTCGTGTCTTTTAGCGTGCAACGTCACTAGTCACTACCCAAGTCTTATACTGGTGAAAGTAGGTATTAAATACACACTTTTTCGTTTATCTACGTTTAGAAAGCAGACAATATCTGGTCTTCCAAAGGCCTCTAAGGTCTATAACGTTATTTATTGGAAAATCATTTAGCTTGTCAGCACGAACTAAGACATTTTGCGTAACAATGTGTTGTTGTGTAAACGTCATTACCGTTCGTGTAATATCGGATAATAACCGTGGCTTGGTAGCGGGATGTGAGCTGCGGGGCTAAAGGTGGAGGTTCAATTGCGTACCGTGGAACATTCTGTCGCGTCACGAGACGACTGGCGGTCGTGACGGGCGTGTTAACTGAACTAATAGAGATCGGGATATTATTGATTGTGATAGCAGGACGAAGAATATTGAGGTATTCGCTGAAGAGAAAGCAAACACTTCGCCTCTAAACTCACAATCGCCAACCATATTGACATTATTACCAAAGCTATAAGAATATGTCGGGATTTCCAGTTCATCTCAACCTTATAGGTATAAATACTATTGTGAGAAGTCTATTGGACTATGCATCTCCAGTATGGAACCCCACTTATCGTGTCCACGTAACTAGGACTGAACGTATCCAAAGAAGCTTCACTAGATGTATATTTTAAAAGCTCTAGCTGTCGTCACGATTCCTCTTATTGTCATACACAGCCATTTCAATATGTTTAAACTAGCCCACTAAGTAATTCCAATTTCATGAAGTTCCTTACTTTTTCCTGTCTCTTGAAAATTTATGATTCCACAGCATTTACGACACAAAAATCCCGTTAAATGCAAATAAATGTGGGAATGTGGCAGCTAACAGTAAGCTGTCGGTATCGGCGACGGCTGTGATATACGTCTTCATAATACCGCGTATCTTGTCGCAATCAACGATTTCTCTTGTATTTCCATAAGGCGGCCATTTGCCGTGTGCCGTGTAGTCTATCTGTATCTACTAGATTAGTTAATTCATACGATATTAATCGCTTGCGAGCCGATGAAAGAAATTGACGCGGTGTAAGCGATAAGCGACGGGCGTTCAGGCTGCAACTACAACTTTTATGTTTAACTACATAATAATATAACATTGGTATACATAGTTAGCTATAGTAACAAATATAATTTATCCTACAGATCCAACTGGAATGAACTGTTATTTAGCATGATTGAATTGGAAGCTGAAACGTGAAAATAACGCAATTAAAATTAACCCGCAGTTTAACATAGCGTGGGTAATAGTTATTCAATTTAAATGTGAATAATTTCAGCAGTCATTTAGTGAATGTAATTATTCAGCGTTTGCTTCGTAGGAAATAACTATAACAGTTAAAGTTGATCAAAATAAATTACCGAGCTTTTAACGGCTGTATTTAATAACCGTAACTCGTTTATTCGTTTGTTTTACGGTTAATATCTCCAATTCTCCAGTGTTGTTTCAGTATTTAATTACCTACCTACTGACTACTTAGATATTAAAAAATTACAAGTATAAAAATATTAACGCCGTTTTATCTAGGAATATTAATCCAGAATCTAGAAGAAAATCAAGAGAAAATAAATAAATAATAAGTAGAAGTTTTGATGCCCTTGGGTGGAATAATGGATTATAATCACACGTAAGAGTTATTCGTACCCACCATGATCTTGGGTAAATTAACCATCACTAACAGAGAGTCAAGAGGTTGAGGAGGCCAAGATTTGTAAACTCGCTGGAGCCCATGCCTTGTGGTCCATCGCCTGTGTTCTGTAGTTGTCGGGGGCGTTCACAGCAGGAATGTCTTCATAACGACGATGTCATTACGATGTAGGATGGGACGCGCAACAGATAGACAATTAATACGTTCGCCCACTAGACACAGCACAGCGAAATACAGTTGCGCAAACTTTACTTTAATATCTAAGTATATCTAGAATTTTAACAGCTTAAGACATGATGCATTTATATGCCGTAAGCTCCCCGTTGATCATAGGTGCTAAATAACAATTACATTAAATTAATTGATTGCAGGATGATCTTTGCTTATTAATATTGGCAATCCGCTTAAAACAATTAATAACAAGATATTCTCAACAATTTCATTTGGATGTCTGCAGGTGTTGCCATTCACTGGTACAGGTTATTTTAACGACAGTATTTAGAAACTTACGAGCACATCTGGCAGCCTTACCTTTGTAAGAATACATTGAAGGACCACACAATTATTATCTTTCTGTATGATTATACACTGTGGCGTGCAGTAATAACAGCTTTCAACCGGTGTTATTATAACTTCCATTCAATGAAAAATTAATATTGATCGACATCGAACTAAACGGATGTCTGTTCTCATCGTCTCAAGTTAGGGTAAAAACACACCATCGGTTTCGTTCCATAGAAATTAAACAGTCAAGTTTATTGCAAAGTCATTAACAGAACTATGCAGAGGAGAGCGTGTCTCTGGCCCTTACTGCGTGTCATGGCATCAGCTTAGCGCCTTGTCGGCGAGCTGTAATAGCTTCCTTTTATATACCCCGGTCAGTACTTACTCCGGCTTAATTTAAAGCCAGTACAGGTGTCGCTGAAATAATTGCAATAGAGTGCAGAAATCCTAATTCATTGCGATTTTCAATGGTGGCCGAGTCATGACCACCCACAGTATAAGGATCAAAGTTGTAATTGATGATGAAACTGGTCTCACGCAACATTATTTATTAATCGACCGATCAGCACCCCAGAGCAGGCAAAAAGAAATAAAATATCGTAAAAGTCAGGTATCATCATCAGTAAAGAAATAAATAAACTAGTTTTGCCTGGAAGGACCAAGTTACAGCGTCGCGGTGAGATTACCAAGATATAAGTTGTGCGCACGACTCGCGTAGGCCTAAGCCAGGAAAAGGTCAAACTTAGCCAAACGTGTAAGCTGACACAGAATGATTCCGAACACAACATTATTACTTGAGAACTTGAGAAACACGCCTAAAGTATACTCAAACGTAATTTAACAAAGATAATAAGAAAGATAGAGAAGTAAATAACACAAGAAGTATAATAACCCCTTGTTTTGGAGATGTAAGTAATTGTGAACAAACAAAGTAATGGACAAACGTATCATCAATCTTAATAACATTACGTTGAACACAAAGCAGTATTATATTACAGCGATAAGTAGCAGCAGCAGGCACAACCACACCACCCCCACACGCACATACAACGCACAACAAACGCAACAGAAATGGAGAAACAGACAAAAGCCGCGACGATTAAGATGGGGACAGAAACACGGTCAATAATAACATACACTAATACCCATTCATTACTGATGAAAGCAAGAACGAGACGAAATATCTGCAGACCAGGGGGTGCAAGGGAGATGAAGTTGTAACGTGGTGATTTTCAAGAGACCACAATTTGAATTTTCGCGCCTTAGCGCAGTTACAATGTCAGATCTGTGGGTCCGCCTCTTTCACCTGATTGGCTAAAATTTTAGTTCCTAATTCATTCACAGCAATTAAATATGGTGTTCAAACCAGGAAATAATTTACACAAGGGTGTTGAAACTATATCGGAATTGAAATCCACAAAAAGACTTTCAAAGATCCCTGTAGTTTTTCTGGAAACTATCATTTTCTGGAACGCGCGAAAGCCCTCAACCAATGAGATGCCAGACCAATCACAGCATCGAATTTGAGTTACTGTGTTGCCAGGCGAAGGTTGGTTTTCCTAATATTGCAAATGTTCCAAAGTTGAGGAAACACTTGTTGTGGATTTAAAAGTCGTTTAGTGATAAATATTCCACCTAGATTCATTATAAGTTATTCAGTAATATTATTTCGACCGAGTAAACTTTAATTGCTGTGGTATGTGTTCGCTTTCAAAATTTAGATTAGGAAGAATTCCAGTCTTCCGGGAGTTAGGTCGGAATTGGAAATTGAGGCGGGTAACCCTAGGATCTTGACAGGTTGACTGGTAATTTGCAAAGACTTCGTTTTGAGAAGAACTTTATTTTATTTTTCATTTAACGACGCTAGTCGTCATTTCCATGAGTTTTTTAGTTTTATCGTAAGGTGAGTTTCCTTCTAAGATATTCGTGAAAATCCCGGATTGGGGAGTTTTCGTTTCGTTAAGTACAGTGTTGATTTTGGTTTCCAGGTTACGATGGTTCGTTCTCGGGCCTAGGAGTCTTCCGAAGGAATCCTAGGCCTGATTTTACATGTTACAATATGTAACAGGGTTGGCGAGGGTCAGACATCTGAATGTCCTCCAAATCATGGAACAATCGATGATCTGGTGAGTTGCTTGTTTGTCTTTTCTTTGTCACGCCATGTGCTTTGAGCACATGAGCGGTTTGGTCTTTCGTTATTTTATCGATACTTATTGGACTCGTGTCATTTTCAGAACGGGAATTTAAAGAGATTAGAAATTCAAATTAAGAAATTATGCAGTTATGAAATTTAGAAATTAAGAATTTAAAGAGAGTTTAAGGAAGAGCTACGATAGATTTTTATATTGAAAAAAGAAAGGATATAGAGACTGAATCCCTTTTGGGACGTTTGTGCTGAGACGAGGACTTTCTCGTCAATCTGCCACTGGCTGCTGCGGCGACGCTGTCCGGATTGCTGGCTCGTTGCCTGGAGGAGCTCTCTGTCAGGTCTGCGAGTTTTCACTAGAACGCAAGGGATGCTGGAGGTCGGTGTATCTTTCTTTAATTTTAATGTTTAGTGGTATTATGCTGTAGGAACCTTGTGAAACCAGTGAAAACCTTATTTAAGTAATCTGCCACCACACACCAAAGAACCCATTTAGTTTTAAGCGACCCCTGTCGCTGAGTTAGTTTTCTTTTTGTATTTACAAAAGTGTTTTGTATATGTGTAACTTTGTTTTGTATTACACATATAACAGAGATTTTTTTGTTTTATTTATTTTCTTTGCCACGTGGCCCTCCAAGGGCATTCATTTAGAGAGGACTACGTGACAAATGGCGCCCACTTTTTAATTTTTTTTTTGGTGTGTGTGGGTAGAATCCTAGTATCAACATTTCGTTTCTTCACTTTTTGTTTGGCCCGGACTGCAGGGAATTTTGCGTGTGTAACATCTGTCCTGGCCTGGTGGTTTATTTTGGAGTGTTTTTTACTGAAAGAGAGGCAAGAAGGTAGATAGGAGAGAGGAGAAAGGGAGTGTTGAGATTTCATTTCTTTATTTTTTTGGGTTTTCGCAGGTACCTACAGTCTTAGTTTAAGTAGCATCAAATAGTATTAAATACAGTTTAAGAGTCATTACTATCATTTATAACTTAACTTCATTTATTTAAATTTACTTGCAAACAACATTTGGATACCAACCGGCAGTAACAAGTAACTTGCAGACAACATTTTGAGCGTTAAGAAAATAAATATCATGTTAAACATTCTTGGTCTAAGTAGTAACTATTTTGCAACCGGCCACAGCTGAGATCATAGTCTTTTTGCATCTTTATTAAATAAAATTATGATAAGACAAAATGATTTTGAAAGACAAAGTAGAAGATTACCACTGGTTTTTTTAGGATGTGTGTATGAAACTACGGTTATTAAAGAGAAAAAAAACACAGGTGTGGTTGTTTTATTTCCTATACATATGTAAGATTTAATGATTTAATTTGTTCACGTAAACAAACATTATACTTTAAATTTTTTGACAAAGTTAACAAACATTGAGTTTGAAAAACAAGTTTATTTGCATGTTGTTGTTAAACTTCTAAGAGGTATTATTTTTTATAAGTGACCTTTCGATATTTAACTTACACTTTTAATTGTTTAAGCGGAAATTAAAATAACATTGTAATAAAATAGTACATTTTAGCAATATTTTACCTTGGTGTGTGGGTTCGGTTTTAAACATTTAGTACATTTGTACATTTACATTTGATAATACCATACATTATTTTTTGTTTTGTTTTTTGTAAAGCTAATACCACCGGTTAACAATGGTTATGGAAATATTAGCTTATGGCCTCATAAAGGTTGAACTCACTTATGAGGTGTCCATTAGATCAGAGACACCGACCGCTACTGTTCCTTTTATTTTTTATTTAAAGAAACAAATTAATCATTTATTGGTTGACTGTCCTACTGGGTTAAAACAGAAGGCAGAGTTGTCTAAATCAATTGATTATTTACTTACAGTTTCGGATTTTTTTTACTTTTTATTACAGTCCGGACAGTTTCGTCGAGCCATCAAAGTCTAATTTTATTTTATGGCACAGATTTTTTTTGACACAGGGTTTATGATTTGGAAAGAGTTTCAGACGGTCAGTCGATAGGTTCTTGGCTCCTAAAGGATTTGAAGGCTTAAGGCAAAATACATCTTTCCCAGTAGTGTGTGATATATAGGAAATATCGCACACGAAGTGTATGTCTGAAAGGGTGCTTACAGATCAATTTACTGTAACACTATAAGTTTAGAAGTGAAGTATGATAGGACAGAAGATGAAGGATGACTCCATGATGAATGCATGTGGATGTATGTGGGTATGATCAAGCAGGGAATAGCCTGGTTCCAAGCTATAGGACTGACGTTTTGTGTTTTTTTGATTTATCATTGTGGTTCTAATCTCGGGAGAGTTAGAATTTCACTTTTTGGTACAAGTTGCAAATCAATATTTGTCCTACTATATCATTTATTTGATGGGTGAGATTTGCGTAAATCTTGATAGTTTGGTACAAGTTGCAAATCAATATTTTTTCCTACTTTTTCATTTTAATGACGGGTGAGATTTGCGTAAATTTTGATAGTTTTGTTTTAATTGTAGGCCTGTGTCATCAATGCCGAAGGTAGTTTTTTTTAGGTGTCGGTCGACAGACATAGAATTCACTTTTTGGTACAAGTTGCAAATCAATATTTTTCATTTTTTTTGACAGGTGAGATTTGCGTAAATATTGATAGTTTGTTTTTTTGTTTGGCTTGTGTCATCAATGCCGAAGGTAGTATTTTTTAGGTGTCGGTCTACTGACAGAATTCACTTTTTGGTACAAGTTGCAAATCAATATTTTTCCTACTTTTTCATTTTTTTGGACAGGTGAGATTTGCGTAAATAATGATAGTTGTTTTTTGTTTGGCTTGAGTCGTCAATGCCGAAGGTAGAGTTTTTTAGGTGTCGGTCGACAGACATAGGTTGCAGTTTGAGGACGCTGAGGGCAGCGCCTTTTTTTCAGGAGAGGGGGTATTGTAACGTGGTGATTTTCAAGAGACCACAATTTGAATTTTCGCGCCTTAGCGCAGTTACAATGTCAGATCTGTGGGTCCGCCTCTTTCACCTGATTGGCTAAAATTTTAGTTCCTAATTCATTCACAGCAATTAAATATGGTGTTCAAACCAGGAAATAATTTACACAAGGGTGTTGAAACTATATCGGAATTGAAATCCACAAAAAGACTTTCAAAGATCCCTGTAGTTTTTCTGGAAACTATCATTTTCTGGAACGCGCGAAAGCCCTCAACCAATGAGATGCCAGACCAATCACAGCATCGAATTTGAGTTACTGTGTTGCCAGGCGAAGGTTGGTTTTCCTAATATTGCAAATGTTCCAAAGTTGAGGAAACACTTGTTGTGGATTTAAAAGTCGTTTAGTGATAAATATTCCACCTAGATTCATTATAAGTTATTCAGTAATATTATTTCGACCGAGTAAACTTTAATTGCTGTGGTATGTGTTCGCTTTCAAAATTTAGATTAGGAAGAATTCCAGTCTTCCGGGAGTTAGGTCGGAATTGGAAATTGAGGCGGGTAACCCTAGGATCTTGACAGGTTGACTGGTAATTTGCAAAGACTTCGTTTTGAGAAGAACTTTATTTTATTTTTCATTTAACGACGCTAGTCGTCATTTCCATGAGTTTTTTAGTTTTATCGTAAGGTGAGTTTCCTTCTAAGATATTCGTGAAAATCCCGGATTGGGGAGTTTTCGTTTCGTTAAGTACAGTGTTGATTTTGGTTTCCAGGTTACGATGGTTCGTTCTCGGGCCTAGGAGTCTTCCGAAGGAATCCTAGGCCTGATTTTACATGTTACAATATGTAACAGGGTTGGCGAGGGTCAGACATCTGAATGTCCTCCAAATCATGGAACAATCGATGATCTGGTGAGTTGCTTGTTTGTCTTTTCTTTGTCACGCCATGTGCTTTGAGCACATGAGCGGTTTGGTCTTTCGTTATTTTATCGATACTTATTGGACTCGTGTCATTTTCAGAACGGGAATTTAAAGAGATTAGAAATTCAAATTAAGAAATTATGCAGTTATGAAATTTAGAAATTAAGAATTTAAAGAGAGTTTAAGGAAGAGCTACGATAGATTTTTATATTGAAAAAAGAAAGGATATAGAGACTGAATCCCTTTTGGGACGTTTGTGCTGAGACGAGGACTTTCTCGTCAATCTGCCACTGGCTGCTGCGGCGACGCTGTCCGGATTGCTGGCTCGTTGCCTGGAGGAGCTCTCTGTCAGGTCTGCGAGTTTTCACTAGAACGCAAGGGATGCTGGAGGTCGGTGTATCTTTCTTTAATTTTAATGTTTAGTGGTATTATGCTGTAGGAACCTTGTGAAACCAGTGAAAACCTTATTTAAGTAATCTGCCACCACACACCAAAGAACCCATTTAGTTTTAAGCGACCCCTGTCGCTGAGTTAGTTTTCTTTTTGTATTTACAAAAGTGTTTTGTATATGTGTAACTTTGTTTTGTATTACACATATAACAGAGATTTTTTTGTTTTATTTATTTTCTTTGCCACGTGGCCCTCCAAGGGCATTCATTTAGAGAGGACTACGTGACAAAGTTAATTGTGATATAATAAAAGAGAGCTTTAGCGAGGAAGCTTTAGTATTGAGTAATGAAGTCGCTTCTAGTGGAGATAAGGCGGTCGTTACACGTAGATACGTATAGACGTTCACAAAGTTGCGCTCCTCCGCTCAATGGTAATTGCTGGTACATTGGAGTTGCCAACTTGTGCGTGTTTTATGTGAATCAGTCTGATTCATCTCGAATGAATGAGATACGATCGCAAATCAATGTTATTTCAAATAATTTGTGCTCATATAATTTTGCTTGAAACGTAGATACATACGTAGGTATGTATGTATATATGCAACTGCAGATGTTCATCTTTCAGCAAGCCTTCATTATAGGTTGCCTCCTCGATACTTTGCCATAAATCAATTTGATAAATGTATCGCTGAGGGTTTATTATTTATAGCGACCTTTTAGTACTGGCGAAAAAACATGTGGATCGAAATTAAATAAAAGACAGTACAGATAATCTATACAAGATAAATAACGAAGCAGTTACCGAACTGTTAAATAATAAGCACTTTGTATTCATGATCGATCCTAATCGTATTATTAGTAATGAAAATTAATGCATTGCTACCTGAATTAACATTTAGTTTACCAATAGATGTTAATGTTGTTTGATTTGATGTAATAAAAGAGCAGTTTGATCACACAGGAAGACGCCGACTCCTCTCAGTTTGGATATTAATACGCTTAGCTCGCGTTGCCACGGCGACGGCGGCGTGTTAGTTCAGTAACCCACTTCGTGGAGCCTGCGTGGGAAGATAATCACCTGATATCGTGTTATTCTTATCCTTATTGAGTATGATACGTAACGGTACGCTTCATGTTTATTTTTTTCTGAGAAAAGAATAAAGGATAAGGTTTCTCACATTTTTTAGTTTTTTCATTCGTAGAAAAACGTTCTAACAAAATATTTCGATCAAATTAATTGAGTCCTTCTTACACATATAAACAAAACATCACGCCTGAAATCCTCGAAGGGTAAGGCTGAGGCGTAGCATAATACACCCACATTTTGCCAGCTTGTTGCCATCAACGGGTAGAAATCCAGTTCTGGTTGCAACTTGGAAATGTCTGAAAATTTTCCCCCAATAACACTCTGCCTTACCTGGGACCGAACGAGGCGTTTTGCAACCTCTCGAGATAGTATGAATAATTGTGATGCTGAGAGGAGAAGCAAAATGCAACGCTGTAGGCAGCTCTTGCGCATGTTGCGCAAGTTATAATACATTTCCCAAAAACTTGGAACAAAAATTTAAAAAGTGTATGAAAATCTTTTGTCTCAGTAATATTGTAGAGTGCTCCAAAAAGGATGTCCAACATTTATGTAAGCGTTACGGTCGTATTTCAATAGTATGAGACACTACAGATCATTTTGACACCGTCGGGTATTTTAAAGAAAAGTAAGGTGCCTTTCCGAATATTCTCGAAATTTTCAACGATAGCGTAAAAAAATGCTATTTTGATGTATAACATCACACCTGTAATCCCCAAACGGTTAGGCAGAGGTATCTAATTAGTACATCCACTGGTCGCAAGTTTTGTTTAACTTTCATGTAATATGGGACGACCCTATTGCCATCGGCATCGCTCGCCATTCTAATAATATTCATGATTCTGCCATTTTAATTCATTGGATAAAATCTCAGTAACACGATATACACATCTTATAATTATGATATTAGTAAAGGTATAAGAGAAGACTTAAGACGCGCACTGTCTCGGGTTTCGCATCATCCTATTAGGATTCCAGAGAAACACATCAACGGGCTCGATTGAACCGCAGACTACCGAGTACCGAGTGCCGAGTACCGAGTGCCGACCTCACAGGCGGATTAATGGTTTACCTGGGTAATTGCGTCTCAACTCACATAGCTTCAGGATATTCTGTGTAAAACGCAAGTTTTGAAAGCCGACTGGTATGTGTAGGTGGGTAAAGTAATGCACGGCTGGTTCAGAATAAAGGATTCCATAGTATTGCAGCTCTCACTGCATGATCTACTTACGCGCGGCTGCGGTGTGTGAACTGAATTGCACTAACTTTATAGCAGTGCTGTGTTTGGCTACTGTCCGTGGCTAATTTGTTTTGGCAATCGCTCAGATAATCTGCCGAATGAATATTGAATGCAGTATTTGCAAGTTTAAATGGAACACACTTTGAATACTGGACCCTTCAATAATCCACTTTCATAATATTATCTATCGTTAAACGTTAAAAAAACATAAGACGTGTACTTTGATGAAATGACTTTTACATAAAATAATGCCTATAAACTTTCTTGTCAGCCCCATGGTATCGGTTAGAAAGTCGTAGTTATATATAGACATACCTTCGATCGTGTCGATGATTTTCTTTTGTGTCATGTTCAAATTAGCTTCAACATACCTGCAACAAACAAACATCAAGATTAATTTTATTTGTATGAATATTGATAACTTTCTGTGGGTGCTCAAATCTCAACATAAATTATGTAACAAGACACTTTACTTATTTGAATCTTAGGTCCAAATTAGTAAACTGTCTTGTTTGTTATTCATAAATGATGATTTATCGTATTGTTTCCCGCAACGATTGATCCGTGGGTACCAGGGCCCCATGGCCAGCGAGTGGTCACCGAGTGGGCGCTCCTCAGCCACTGGAACAATGGAATAGGCCCGCACCTAATTGACAACCTCTCCTAACAATAACTTTATGCAAAGCGTTACCTTCACCTGTCTCGTTATTTTTGATAGCATCATGTCTTTGCCTCATTACGGCTCAAAGTGACAACGAATTAGCATTCGAGAAATTATTTGTGAAAAAAATGCGAGTTGGTAATTTACGCAACATAACAATTATGTCACCGTCTTTTTTTCCTGCTAGAAAAGGTGACAATCACCTTTTTTTTTCTTCGGTATCTGTTTTTGTTTACCTGGGCAAAAACGCTTACACCCGTAAAGTTCCTAAAGTTGCATCGATAAAATCTCCAGTACACTAAGCCGGAGACGTATATTTAAGCCGTTTTGTTGCAATAATCCCCACCCACACCACACGGTACACAGTAGGTACGCCAGTCGTCAAACCACGAACCAACAAACGTACACTGGAGCACATTTGAAGTTCACATTCGGTACAATGAGACGCAACGAGATTGCAGCAGCACTATACAATGTGTGCGAGGGGGAATGGTCCAGTTGACGCATGATGCAGACACACGCAGTATGCCCAGTAGACATAAACACAGGAATTGACAGGAACAGCTAGTGTTGGTTGAAAACCAGACCATTTCGTGGTAATATCATTAATTCCACCTTCCTTCTGCAGCGCGGTGTGAGACAGGGAGACGTCATATCTCCGAAACTGTTCACCGCTGCATTGGAGGATATCTTCAAGGTTCTGGATTGGAGAGGACTTGGCATCAACGTCAACGGCGAGTACATCACTCACCTTCGGTTTGCCGACGATATAGTGGTCATGGCTGAGACCATGGAAGACCTCAGTGCAATGCTCGATGACCTCAGTAGAGCTTCCGAAAGAGTGGGTCTTAAAATGAAAATGGACAAAACCAAGGTTATGTTGAATGTTCATGTAACACCCACTCCTATCAAGATCGGAGACTCTACGCTCGAAGTTGTGGACGATTATGTCTACCTGGGACAAACGGTCCAGTTGGGTAGATCTAACTTCGAGAAAGAGGTCAATCGTCGAATCCGACTCGGCTGGGCAGCGTTCGGGAAGTTGCGCGGTATCTTCTCGTCCAACTTACCCCAGTGTCTCAAGACGAAAGTCTATGACCAATGTGTGTTGCCAGTGATTACATACGGGACCGAAACGTGGTCGCTCACAATGGCCCTCATCAGAAAGCTCAAAGTCACCCAAAGGGCAATGGAGAGGGCTATGCTCGGAGTTTCCTTGCGTGATCGAATCAGAAATGAGGACATCCGCTTGAGAACCAAGGTTACCGACGTAGCCCGAAGAATCGCCAGACTTAAGACTTAACTTAAGACGTTGCGCTGGAAGGCCTCCCACTAGGTGGACCGATGACCCGGTCAAGGTTGCAGGAAACCGCTGGATGAGAGACGCACGGGACCGGTCAATGTGGCGACGCCTGGGGGAGGTCTATGTTCAGCAGTGGACGTCTTTTAGCTGAAATGATGATGATGATGATGATCATTAATTCACTCTGAGGAAAATTTTAATTCCGGGCAAGTGTAAAAATTGGTATAAACTCACTTAAAAATAGAGATAACCATGTCGCCGTCGTCTTACTGGAAATGTGATGTGAAACGACAAATGTCTGTCCATAATTCGACTTTTATAGTCATCACCGTGGACAGGTCAGACCAAGCCTTCTGGTCTAGCTTCAATAACCTGCATCAGATTGACCTTTACGCTTTTCTCGTAGCGCGGTCAGTCGGCACGCGGGCGGGACTCAGCACGCAGCACGTAGCACGCGGCGCGTAGCGGAGGATTAGCCGGCTAATCTTCTCCGCACAACTGCCACAGACGTCATTGTGCGCGCTAAACACGTATGCAAGCGGTTTGTTACGACTTGTAAAGGTTTAGTTATGAACTACTTACAAGCACAAAGAACTCTTTAACCTCTAGACATGACGCAGAATCTTCATTTCAGATAGCTGTCAGGTAGAGTCAAGGATCTTTTGATGCCTAAAAGTGTTGACAAAAAGCATTTTTATTTCCGCATTAAGACGCACGCCGAAACATCCTTGTGCAGTTATAGGTACTCTAGTTTAAGAAGGAAAGAAGAGCAGGGTGAAAAGAACTTCATCTCCCATAGAACAGGCAGGGAGGATCCTCCAACCAGAAGGCGCCATCATAGATGCCGCTGTAGTACTTTTTGTACTACATAATATTATATTGCTTTAGTATTTTTTTGGTGCCGCTACACGTAAGTAGGAAAATGAAAACAGTTTTTCAACTAATACGAACCACAAACAATCGATTTGCTATTAATATCATAAACGGGATATTTACCATGTTTGATTTTTGTTATGACTTCAGTTTATCCGTGATCATGGTGCTTGTAACAGCGCCGAAATATCGGGAACTCGAAACAAAAATCAAACATGGTAAATATCCCGTTTATGATATTAATAGTAGTGTCAGTGACCATGTCAGTTTAAAAACTTAAATCGATTTGCTACCTCGCAGAGTGCACTCTGCATGTATTTGAAGAAATTTCCTTCTCAGTTTGGATAATTCCAAGAAGCAATATGTGCTCTAGTCTAGCTAAAACTTCCTGTGGGTACTTATAATGTAGGTATAACTGGCACAGTAGCTGATTGTGGCGGCACGTCCAACTTGTTCCCCAACAAACAGTACACAATAGTTCCCTCAGCCCACAGTAAAGAGTGCGGCCGGTCAATGCGCGTATTAGCCGGGTAATCCGGCTGACGGCCACACGTGACGTCACTACATTGTGGCGCTAACAAAACACTCATAATACCTCTGTATAGGTGTCCGAGAACAAGAGCAGTTCATCTTATGGGGGAACTCACACATAGCCTATATTAAACAATAACATTCTCCAGATCGATCCGGACACCTAAAGAGTTAGAAGGTATTTATAACATAGTAGATTTGTGTATTTAATGCCATTTACTTAAATAAATTTCACTTTTTCTCACTCACTTGAGTCACTCAGTGATAGGAAAGTAGGTACAGCAGACATACAGAATTATCGTCGTTGCAAGAATAATTTCGTTAATAAGTTCGTTTGTAAAGACCACAATAAATCAACTAACTTGTCCTAATCCTACCAACTGTGTGAATTAATGTTTAGTAGACAAGCATGTTACGCATACAACTCGAACACTTAAACCATCGTGTCCATTTGCTTTGTGTCGTATATCTTGTGCACAATCTGTGTGTCCTCACAATATCCATTGCAAGCAAAAGTTATTGTTCATTCCACGCAGTGGTTCCGAGGTCCGAGCACAGACGAAGCTTCAGGCCTCTGCCGTCAAGCAGAACAATGTACTTGTACAATGAGGGATCGTGCGGGGAGCCACCGGCCAAAGTGGCGGTAATCCGCGGAACAACATGACGTCCAGTGTCGTAGCGCACTGATTAAACTAAACCGATGCACTTTGATGCTACAGCACAGTGGATGGTGATTGCTTTGTGACTGTATTTTTAATGAAATTGTGCTGATGGACTGGACTAGCGTTATGTCCCAACAAACAGTTGGTTTCAACTAATCTTTCATTCAAATTGAGAAATATTAACTCTCTATAACATTAGATACGCAAAAATAAACACTAACACCACTTTCTGCTATGGAGTCTACATCAACACCTGGAGCTTGAAGGATGTATGTACTTACTGTGAACAGTGTGTCCAGTGAACCTCACAGTTTAGTAAACAGCGCGACGGCGGCGGCGGGAGATGTCACAATGGCGGTCATACCGCAATAATACGAGTGACACCGTCGTCGGCTCACGCCTTTATCAGGACCGCACAAAGACACCGCCAAAATCTTAGCGACGGCGGATGCGGAAACTGTGGACTTGGACAAAGTGAAAAAATTCTAATAGAGTTGAAAACAAACCATCGATAGCTCAGTAATCGACTAAATATAAGAAAATGAATAGAGACAGAGAAATAGCAATCGAAGCAGAGTGTTGAGAGTTCGAGGAACATTGTCACTTGACCAAAATAACAAGTTAAATGTTTTCTGAATAGTCAACTAACCTCTATGAGATAAGATCTTTCCTAAGAATGGTTGGCATTCAATAGGAGAGAACACATTTCCATTCATTGATTCATGAATCTAGTCGTTTACATGCATGAATTTGTATATCAACGATATTTCCGAGAAGCAAAGTGTTCGTACGTTAATGTGATTCACGGTGGGACCTCCACTTCATTCATGATCAAGTGACTCATTGTTTGAACACAATGAACACGACACACCAGTTTCACTTTTTCTATTTCAGTTTTCCGTTTAGTCACATAATTGCTGGAAATATTGCCTTCACGCGGACGTTATTCGGCCACGAGCGGTTTCGCAAACTGATATTGTTGTAACATATGTCGGGAACACTTGAGAAGTTCGCAGTATCAGTAGCTTAGTTATATCCTTACAATAAAGGAGCAGCGGGTCGGATTACCCTGACTTAGACCCCGAGTGGCCCGCAATATGTTTAGTTACACCCCTTCCCCCCGCACCGGCACCGTCTTCGTGTTCACCCCCTGGCACACCCACACACCCGCTCCGCAAATTGTCTACGTCTTGAACCCGTAATTGAATTTATAATGGGTTAGTTTAAGAGGTATTTAGTGTTTTGCACGGGAGATATACGGGATTCAGTGCCGAGTGTATAAACGGTTCGTTGTTCAGCTGACGCCGTCAGGAGTGGGCGGGACTCGTGAGCTGAGTGAAATATACAAAAGCTGGTGGAAACAAAAGACGCCTTCAGACAGTAATATGGCATTTGAAAGGTAATGTTAAACTGACATAATTTACGAAATAAGATCAGCGAGCAAACTAAGAAACACACGTGACAGAATAAGTACACAAAATATTGAAGCTTCGTCTCTTCCAGCATATTCATTTAGCGAGAGAGGCTAACGTTAAAATTGTATATTTAAGTTTAAACTATGAATTTCATCCGTTGACTCACCGCAGAAATAATGTAAGCATCGTTCGAATAGGCCAGAGTCCCCAGGTCCGCTGGCTGGACTGTTGTTTGTGAAGACACTGAGCGCGGCTAAATAAACTCTCCCTAATGAAGTTTTGTTAATTAGTTTTCTTCGGTGAGTGGAAGAGCGAATACAAAACATTCCGTTTCTCGGAGGATTTACGAAATAACAAACAAGTGGTGATTCTGTGAGTTGCAGATGTTGCCACGTTGCGCCGGACTTCTGCTTCCTGTCTATCGAGACTTATGTTTTATTACAAGACTTTTCAAAGTTTGCAAAATCTTTAATGCTGTTTTTCGCTCTGCATAAATTATTACTTATGTAATTTTTAGATGTCTGTTTTGCTAATTTAGGAGATAATGTATTTTGTCCCTTTATCCTATGATGACTGCAGTATTCTCTTCTTCAATTTTGTACAATGCTGTGCAATGGACCATCACTTGCACAATGTCTATATCTTCAAAGCATAGCTAATCTACCCTCTCCAACCGGACCGTGCTACGTAACAAGAAACTGCAAGATAATGGAACATCATTTCAATGCAAGATGTTCGCAGCAACTCCGCCATAATTCCATAACAGCATTACCGCGCAATATGCTAAGATATTCATCCCGGCTGCGTGGCGCGGGCCCGGCAGCGGTCCGAGCTAATTGCGTTACTAAACAAGGCGAGTTACCCATTAGCTTTATTACTGATCATCTAGTTTCTGTATTAGTTTTAAACTTGCTGAACGAACCCGGGGGTCGACTTGGAGCGGGTAGTGTAAAAACAAAACACTGGACTGGTAGTAAATCGCGTATAATTAAAACTTGTACCGAAATCACAGCGAATGCATAATGTACTGCTCACACCAAAAAATTAACCATCAAGCTACTTAGCTAAACGCATGTAACGTAACCATATCGACTTCTATTTCGACTACAACGCCATCTATCGAGCGAAGGGGTACTAATTTTCCAATATTAAATGAAATGAAGTTGCTATGATTCCGTTTGCTCTTATTTAACCTAAACATACCGCCCACCAAGGACATTATGACCAACTGTCCTTCCATACCGGCTACCGTTCTCAATAAAAATGTAAAATGAATGTAATCTCGAACGCCTGGAATTTAAACCTTAATCCTTGGTGAGAAGTAATTACCAATATTAAAATACCCTTGACATGTTACAAGTTTAGATCCCTTAAACTATAAAAATACAATCTACTTGACAAATAGTTAACACAATAACTTCGACATTTTGCTTATAACTATAATAAAAACAAAACACTTTAATTGGATACAGGTAAAACACATAATTTTGACGTAGGTCTTTTTACAGTAGACAATTTTGTGCGTAGAGTCACGACACGAGTAAGACCGTCAGAACCAGGATGCTTTTGTTCAATTCTACCTAGTAACCACTTGCCGGGAGGCATGTCGTCCTCTTTAACTAAAACTATTTCCCCAACAGATGGTTCCGGAATTTTATAATGCCACTTATTTCGTTGCAAAAATTGGTGAAGGTAGTCGTGCGACCAACGTCTCCAGAAATCTTGCATCATTCTCTGATGAAGTTGCCATCGCTTTAAGTTACTAACACTTGCCCTTTCATAATTTGAATCGGGAGGTAAAACGAGTGGTTCTCCTACCAGGAAATGCCCAGGAGTTAGGATAGTAAATTTATGTTGATCTTCCACATACGATAAAGGTCTCGAATTAAGGCATGCCTCGATTTGAGCCAATACTGTGATCATCTCCTCAAAGGTAAGAGTCGAATTCCCTATCACCCTCTTTAGGTGATGCTTAGTGGACTTAATCCCTGCCTCCCACAGACCTCCGAAGTTTGGCGAATGAGGCGGGATGAAGTGCCACTCTGTACCATTATTTGCAAGTTCTTCTGCTAATTCAGGGTTACAGGCTGACCTTTCTTCGTTAAATAAATGAAGTAATTCGCGCGCTGCCCCCACGAAATTAGTCCCATTGTCGCTGTATAGTTCCGCGCATCGACCACGCCTTGACACAAACCGCTTGAAAGCAGCCAGAAATCCTCTGGTGCTTAGCTCACTAACTGCTTCTAAATGCACAGCCCTAGTGGCCATACATATAAATAAAGCAATATAGCCCTTGTACGACTTATTACCACGACCTTTAGACACTCGAATATTTATCGGGCCCGCGTAATCTACACCGCTACACAAAAATGGTTTGTTCGGGGTTACACGAGAGGAAGGTAGCTGCCCCATCAGTTGAGTCCTTACTTTAGCTGTGTATCGGATGCACCGCACACAGCTTCTTACATACTTTTTTGCCAAAGCCTTTACACCCATGATCCAATACTTGGAGCGTAAGTAGGTAATCATTAATTGCGGACCACCGTGCATAGTTTTCTCATGTGCATCCGCCATCAGAAGATTGGTTAAAAATGATTCTTTTGGTATTAGTATAGGATGCACTCTCTCATAAGTTAATTGTGACATTTCAAGCCGCCCACCAACTCGAATTATCCCCTTGGAATCTAGAAACATGTTTAACGAATCTAATTTTGTATTTTTTTTTTTTTTAACTTATGATTTTTTAATTCCTCCAATTCATTGGTAAATCCTTCTTCTTGACATCGTTTTACACATATGTATTTCTGTTGCATCTTCGAGTTCCTGTTTAGATAACTGTCGTGACCTAGTACCAACACTTATCGCTTTATTTTTTCTCAAGTTAAGAAACCTACGGCAATAAGCCATAACTCGAATCAACCTTGACAACGATGAAAATCTGTTCCAAAATGAAATTTCTAAAATGCTTGTATGCACCTTAGTTTCTTCCAGACGTGTAACCAGATGTTTTGGTCTTTTGTATTCTATTACGGGTTCCCTTAGGAAATTCGGCCCCTCCCACCAAAGCGAAACCTCTTCAAGTTCAGATGGAGAAACCCCGCGTGAAGCACAATCTGCTGGATTTTGCTTGGATGCTACGTGCGCCCAGTGATGTGTATCCAAGGTGGTCAAAATTTCGGAAACTCTGTTAGCGACAAAGGTTTTCCACCGACTTGGATGACAATTCAACCAAGCTAACACGACTTCACTGTCTGTCCATGCGTGCCAGTCACTCCTTTGAATGGTCATGACCTCGCCTACTTCTGCAATCAACTTTGCCGTGAGAACCGCCCCACACAGTTCTAGCCTCGGGATGGACACCTGTTTAACGGGTGCCACCTTTGTCTTAGATGTGATTAAGGAGATATGAACATTACCCATGTCATCAATTACTCTAAGATAAACCACGCCTGCATATGCGTGTTTAGATGCATCGGAAAATCCGTGCAACTCCGACTTCACAACATTGGAACCTGTATGTAACCATCGTGGGAATTTAATGCTAACAAGAGAAGCTAAACTATTGCGGTAAGTATCCCATTCTTGTACTAAATTATTCGGAATTTCTTGATCCCATTCCAATCCTGCTAACCATAACCTTTGAATAAACATTTTAGCTAGAATTATACTTGGTGCTAACCAACCTAACGGATCAAATAATCGTGAAATGTCCGAGATAATTTTTCTTTTTGTTACAGGTCCAGTCATTGGCGTGAGTTCCAGAGAGTACTGAAAACAATCATCGCGAGAGTCCCAGGTAAGTCCTAATATTTTTGTAACATCATCTGTTTTTATTCTTAATTCTTCATCGCTTCCACATCTAATTTTAGTCAATAATTCTTTACAATTGCTTTTCCATTTTTGCAATTGAAACCCTCCTTTAGCTAGCACTTGAGATAATTCCATGTAAGTTTTAAACCCATCTTCTATATTTTCAGCCCCTGACATCAAATCGTCCATGTAAAAATCATTTAAAATTATTTTTGCTATGTCTGAATTATCTCCGCACTCATCATAAGCTAACTGTTGTAGCGCCCGTACGGCCAAGTATGGAGCCGAAGCAGTACCGAAGGTAACAGTTATCAATTCATACTCGAGTATTTTCCCTTCAGGAGTATCCCTCCAAAGTATCCGTTGATATGGAGTATCTTGCCTATCCACTAAAACTTGCCGATACATTTTGACGATATCAGCCACGATACAGATCCGATGTGCTCTCCAGCGCATCACGGTATGACGGAGCTCGTCTTGCAATGACGGACCTACCATTAGATCATCATTTAGTGACCTGCCATTAGTGCCTTTACAGGAAGCATCAAACACGACACGCACCTTGGTGGTGTCTTTATCCTCACGTATTACTGCGTGATGAGGTAAGTAAACAGCCTTTTTATTATATTTTTCTTGCTCTGTTACTTCTACCATGTGGTTAAGCCTTAAATATTCTTGAATGACATTCGCGTAGTCTGCTTTTAATTTAATGTTCTTACCTAACCTTGTTTCTAACCCATTTAACCTTTTTTCAGCAATCACTTTGGATTCACTGCACCTGCCAACCAGGTTTGGTTCGCGTAGCGGTAATCTTACGATGTACCTGCCATCTTTATTTCTTGTAGTGGAAGTTGTAAATAAACTTTCACATTTTGTTTCCTCCTCCGTTAGCATCCTTTTTGTTCCAGATGGTTCCTCTAACTCCCAGAATTTTCTTAACAATTCGTCATCATGGACGCTAGCATGCATCACGGTAATTTGTGGGTGAGTATATGTCCTATTGTCAACTTCAAATGCACCCGATAATATCCACCCTAAAGTGGTTTCTTGCGCTAAGAGAGTACCGCTAATATTCTTCTTAACTCCGTTCTGAATGACTTGGCTGTATATATCAGCACCCAATAACATATCAATTTTATTAGGCCTGAAATATTCTGGATCAGCCAAATCATTATCGCTCAAGTCTACCCATTCTACTCGACATACCTTTGAAGATGGGAGAAGAGCTGTAACCGACTTCAGAACGTGAGCATTGACTTTTATGTGAAAAGAAGGGTTAACTCTCGAGCGAAGTTTGATAACCACTACGGATTTCGAAGTTGTATCTTTATTTCCACCCACACCTAACACCGTATTTTTGGACGGTATTTTATTTAAACTTAAGTACTGAACCATGGATTCTGTAATAAATGAACCCTGAGATCCCTGGTCCAGTAAAGCCCTAACCACCCGATAAGTTCCATTCTTCGACTCAGCCTTTACTAAAGCTGTAGCTAATAATACAGTTTTCTTACTGTGTCCTGTCGCAAGACATGAAACTAGTGGTTTATCCTCCGCTTGATTAGCGGCCTTTATCCTCTCATTTTCTGCTGATGAGGTTTCCGCGCGAGCAGCACTACTACCTTCACCAATATCAGACCCTACAACACCCTGCGGGTGTAACAATGAATGGTGGCGGCGTTTACACACCTGGCATCTAAGAGTGTTTCTACAATTTTTTGCAGAGTGGTTACTATATAAACAAACAAAACATAACCCTTTCTCTTGGGCAAACTTACGGCGGGCATCATTGTTTTCCTTGCTAAACTTAGGACATGAACTAATTTTATGATCCGCTGAACAATATGCGCAGGATACCTTTTTATTTTCAACTACATGAAATGCCTGAGTACCCTTTGGGATCCTAGAGTCTGTTTTAGTTTCTAGGCTTTCTAAACCTCGATATCGACTCACTAAAAACTCCCTAAATTGATCAAAAGTAGATAGGTCATCCGTTTGTTCCGATGCTGTCATCAATTCCCAAGCCCTCCTAGTTTCTTTATCCAATTTAGCACTGACAATATGTATAACTAGGATGTCCCATGATGCCACATCTACTCCTAAATTTTTTATTGAGTCTAAACAGTCGGAAGTTGTACTAATGAGTCTTTTTATGTCTGTCGCGGACTCGTTAGTTGTACTCTTTTGATTTAAGAAACGTTTTAAAATTCCGTTTGCAAGAAATCTTTTATTATTATACATCGACTCCAATTTATTCCAACTGGCCTTGTAATTTTCTGATGTCACGTCGACATTTCTCAATAACAATTCCGCATCTCCCGTTAAGTACCCTTTTAGGTAATACAGTTTTTGGGCCTCATCTAATCTACTATTATTATGGATTAGTCCTACAAATAAATCTCTGAATGTTTTCCATTCGATATATTTTCCAGAGAAAACAGGTATTTTTACCTCTGGCAGTCTAAAATTTACAAATTCCTTACTGTTACCAGGCCCCGAATTACTGATTGGTTCACCTGATTGGTCATTAGCATTACATTTCCCTATTAGTTCTTTTATGTCACTTTTGAATTGTGTATATAATTCCTCCACATCATCATAAAGACAATTCTTATGATAGGTGGAACTATGTAGCTCTGCCCTTTTTATTTCACTAATTATTTTAATGTGCGTCTTACTAAACAACTGCCACTGTTGTTCCAAACTTTCTAAACGTGTTTCAAAATATGACAAAGTACGACGATCTTTAGGGCATTTCTTAAAATTAGCCATAGCCTTGGTCATATTGGCCATTACATCTTCTTGGATGTTATTTAATGCCTCCATTTTTAACGTAAACACAAAAATGCACAAAACAAATAAAACACAAGTAAAATATCAAGTACTCCACAATTAGAATACAACACACACAAAACAATAATTAAGAGTGGAAGAATATAAAAGTACTTATTTAACTTAATGTCCACTAACAACAATCTTCTTGCCTTTGTACCATTCACTTTATCACATGTCCCAAAAACATTTTAAATTTTACAAGTCTTTTTCCGTTTTAATTTTATATGAAATCGGGCATAGATTCGACGTCTCAACCACTTTTTCTTTAAAATTTTGCAAGTTCAAAATCACTCAAGAATGGCTAAGTTATTTTATTAGTGTTAATAAAGTTCTAATTTAACTTCTTCAAATTAAATTCTTCCTGACAATAAGATTGAAAATTGTACTCACGATTTTCCACAATTCACTCACTGACACACTGACACCTCGTGACGCGCAGAATGCGTCTTGACGTAATGCACCACACCAGTGGCGCCCTCTGCTTGCCCACGATCTGCCGTCTTTTTCCTCCCTTGCGCCGTTCCTCCGGTTATAGTAGCCACCAGTAGTGCTGCACCACGCTCCACTGGCTGCTCCAACCGGTTCCACCTCCAGCTCCTGGTACCTCTCACCTGGTACCCCTCTTGAAGGGGATGCTCTGGACAGCGATCCACTGCCCAGTAACGACGCGAAGGGTGGTAATCTCTACCACCACCGGAGACCACCAACAAACACTCCCGACCACTCCTGCTCGAAGGACCATGAACGAACCCGGGGGTCGACTTGGAGCGGGTAGTGTAAAAACAAAACACTGGACTGGTAGTAAATCGCGTATAATTAAAACTTGTACCGAAATCACAGCGAATGCATAATGTACTGCTCACACCAAAAAATTAACCATCAAGCTACTTAGCTAAACGCATGTAACGTAACCATATCGACTTCTATTTCGACTACAACGCCATCTATCGAGCGAAGGGGTACTAATTTTCCAATATTAAATGAAATGAAGTTGCTATGATTCCGTTTGCTCTTATTTAACCTAAACACTTGCATTCATTGTGACCTTTTGTGTGGAAGCGGGAACTGGGTTAGTGGCCTGTTGTTATGACAGAACAAACGTATAGTGAATAGTGGTGTTTTGGATAGTATGTGTCTGGCCTGTTGGTCTAGTGGTTAGTGACCCTAACTGCTATGCCGGAGGTCGTGGGTTCGATTCCCACCCAGGACAAATGTTTGTGTGATGAGCACGATCATTTGTTCTGTGTCTGGGTGTAATTTATCTATAATATGTATGTATTTAGAAATATATAAGTATGTTTATCAGTTGTCTAGTACCCATAACACAAGCTCTGCTAAGCTTGGGACTAGATGGCGTTGTGTGATAGTTGTGGAATATTATTATTATTATTATTATCATGACTTTATTTAATCAGTCTTACTCATGCAGTGGAAAGTGGACGCTACAAACGACTCTTTTATTCTAAAGAAATTGTACCTCAGAAAGTCTAGAGACATAAAATGTCCTTTCATAATATTCCTCACTACTGAACTTGAAGCCTATCGCCAGCTAAGCATACACCATACGCAACTGAAGCCGTGTCAACGAGTCAGCAAAAGTCAGCATGCTGCCACACGTCCACGTGACGCTATGTCACTAATGGTGAGACACCGACGGACATATGACGCGGTCACGTGTGGTGAGTGTGGAGTCTCTCTATTAGAAGATATGGGTACAACTGGAACTCTAGAAGAGTCTACAAGTCTTTAAGTGGGGCACAAAGCTAACTATATAAATGTTATTTATTATGCAGTTATGATTATTAAATAAAATTACGAAAGCCGACGAGGCCGCATGAGCTTGATGCCTTTGCTTTTAAACGCAAGTTCCTCAGATGCAAGAACAGAGAAATACTCAAATCAACTCATCAACAATAAATGTACCAAACAAAAATGTAACTCTCTCTATCAATATTGGACCAATGTTTCGAATGTTAACTTTTACTTGTCATTATTTTTAATAAATGCTTATCTCATAATTATTGTGTTAATTTTTTCGCAAATGGTACGAAAAGTAGAGTATTTTCCTCGGTGATAAAGCTGTCTTAGTCTTGGGTGAACTTAAATCACTCGCTACACTCAGGACTCGTCTTAAATCCCTCGCTTCGCTCGTGATTTAAATTTTAAACACCCTCGCTACGCTCGGGAGTAAACCTCGAGTCCTTCGTTGCGCTCGCGATTTAAATCGTCACCCGCGACAGAAGACACTGCTTTATCCCCTTTTTTTTTTTTTTTTGGTGGGTGGAAAATCATCGAATGACCCCCCCCGCTCTTGGGCAGAGCGAAGGGGAGTGTCAGACTTCTACTGACTAAAAACCGAACCCATGTTCCTTCTTTGCCCTTGCGCCGAGGCCACGTAATCTAGTACAAAATACCGCGGCCCCGACGGGCACTGCTTTATCCCCTTGGTTAATAATCTACTATTGTTATAATTACGATGATATATCAACCAAACTATGCATAATTAAATGTTAGGATCGACCTACATAGTGAATAGTGTGAATACCTATAGTCAACCAAACAAATCTCAACACTGTGTAGTGCTGACGAATTTGTTCGGTTGATTATCCTCAAATATTTTCTCGCACTTCATAATTGATTTATACCTGAAGAGTATCTTAGAAGAAAAGACTGAGCGCGGACAGGAGCGTCACCGTCTCTGTTTGTAAAGAGCACTCCATCGTCTCCACCGTCTCCACAACTCCTCGCGAAACTTTCGCATTACCGGCTCGGATCAGACTCGAACGGCGAAGTAATATTTCATGTTTCTCTAATTATATTTGCGAGATGCAAATCAGAGCATGACAAAGCCGAACAAAATTAAGTGGTGTTAAGAACAAAAGGGCTAAAAAGTTGCTAAGTCGGTCGTTGTATCCCCTGGAGACGTGTAGCTCAACCTGCCGCTTTACTAAACTGAATTATTTATCGGACTTAACAAGGATTAATACGTCCTGGGAGCGTTCAAATATGATCCCGGGGCGAAGCGAGGGTTGCGCCCTGAGCGGCAGCCGGCTGATCAAAGTGCCCCGGCGCGGTATGACGTACTGCGCGCCGTACAACGATACGTTGGCAGCGTGTCGGAGTTCATTAAAGGTTTCAGAGGATCCTGAAGGGTGTACGACCCTTAAAGGGATGATGTTGATGTACTGTTTTGACGGAGAATTAAATTGTTGTTTTAATATAACGGGCGCGTTGGAGCTTATTACAAATGTATGAAGGCGTCGGCTTTAGAAATCGGAACGTTTAATTTAATCAAATGTAAGCTTGAATGTAATGCTATCTGCCGCCTCCGTGGCGGCTCACCAGGATTATAGTAATTATTCCGACGGATCGGACAGCTGCACTTAAGCCGTGATATCATGGTCAGACCTGGTTTATAAACCTGAGCTTTCTGACACTGGATGAGTTTAAGAGGAACGCTTAGCACAGTTTCAAGAACTCGTTATCATTTAACAGATGAAACGATTCAGAGCGAGTTAATAATATAATGAAAGTTTCCCAGAAAGGACCAGACGACAGATAAGTTTAAACAGATACTTTTGAGAAAAAAAAAAGCCAGAAGCTTATTTTAATACTTTGGTATTTTAAATAACTAAATTGCCAGATCAAAATTCCCTGAGTTTTATGTTACGTGAAGCAGAAAAGAAGATTATAAAATGAAATCTTACGAAATTCGATCTCAAAATTTCCGTTCCATTTAAAATGTCTCAAGTTAAAATGTCCAAGCGTGAAATCTGTCAGTGCGAGTCGGTGCGGCTCCTTACGGCTCCGTACGGCACGGTGCGGTCCGGAGCGGTATGGAAGGCTTTGACATCGCCTGAGAGTGACGTTATCAGCATCCGTGAGTCAAACCTAGACATCTGTGACGCATTCGCACGGAAATGTAACGGCGAAAATATACGCGATATTTCACAAGAAATGTGTTGAAAATACTTGAAAAAATAATATGACAGAGTGTGAAAGAGATGGAGTGAAAAGGGAACAGCTTTGCGACGAACGAAGGACTGAGCCTGTGACTGTGAGGACTGAGAGTGGTTGTGATAACATGTCAAACATGTTACGTTCATAAGAATAAGAATAGTTTATTAATGCTTCAGTGTACATAATTGAGTTTAGTGTTTGGAGCCTCCTTTTAAGCAAATAATGCCTGTGTTACTAATGCAAGAATTGATTACAATTTAAATACTTAAAACTTTACGCGTTAAACGTTACCGGGTAACTTGATCATTATTACGATTCTGTTGATAAAACAATGAAATATGTAACGACATTTCCATTGCAAATTGCCATTTCTCAGAAATAAACGGTACGTCTGCTGGATACATAGATACATCCGAGTTATCTAGTAGTTATATATTCTATCTGATAGTCACGATCGCCATCAAACACACTTTATGTAAACTGGCAGGATTATAAAGCTGTCAAAATAAATATAGTGGTGTGCCTACTGTGTCGCAAAGTGAACCTTTGCTCCCTATTTCGTAGCACATGAAGATTATAATCTGGAAGCAGTAGGGCGACTTATAAGGAATTACAAGTGCAGGTGTCAGGTGTCAGCATTCCTGTCTGTCTTTGCGTTTTGTGCTGCGTTTTAGTCGCGCGGGTGCCGCGTCACGCCGCGTCTTCGAGCGCTATTGTCCACTCGCCTTGTTTGGCCATCAAACACTCGGCCTCCAGGCTATGTCTATACTCGCTGGCTTTTTATTGTATTTTAATATTTTCATATCTTTTGACGGTAGACAACGCAAATATTGAATTCCATAACACCGTGTGCATAGAATATTTTCTCGTTGAAACAAAAACTCCAACATTCTGCCGCATTCACGCTACAGTAGCACTTGTAAATATTTAACACAAACATTTTTACAGTGCCGATCCTTTGCCCAATATTTGTATGAATATAAAAATTAAACACTTACTTTTTACAACATTTTTATGTTTAACACTTATGACTTGCGAAGAGCACAAAATAATATTAAAATGTCATGGTATATTTCAGTATTTCAAGAGTCTCCAGCAAATTGAGTTATTCAAAACAATACGATCTATAAAGCGTAGTGGACACTTGCCAACAGCGGGGACGTGCGAGACAACGCGGCGCGACGCGGTGCGGTGCGGTGCGGTGCGGTGCGGCGGCACAGGGATGCGGCGCGCGGCGCGGTAACGAGCGACGCAGATGTGTGGAGAGGCGCGATAAAAGTTAACGACGCGCGGACGACGCGAGCGCTGACGTCGCGACAATGCGAACATCCCCGAACGTTGCCTTCACATCGAATTTTCACTGACACATAAAATGGATTTTCGTGCAGTAAAATATCTGATTAGTCTCATTTTTAATAGCGAATAAAACAGTTCAGGGCGATGATAGTGTCCTGTTCCGAAAATATCGGTATAAAAATATTTTATTATGCTGACGCTGGCCTGTAGCATATGCATTCAGTAATAATATTATTCTTGGAAGCATTGCACAGAATATAACCGACGGGGGCTACTTGTGCAATATATTGATGTACAAGCATCATCAGATATCGCTAATACCACAGTGTTACTACAGTAGTTCTAACACACGTTGTCTTGTCTGTAAGAAGTGATGCGTTAACCTTTCACGATTTTCGTTGAGATAAATCTATTGCTATATTCATTACTGTACTAAATCTGTCAGTGCTATTAATAAAGTGAATTTATTACAAACGCTAGTGCGAGTGGAGTGGTGGAGTGGTGGGCCGCACGGCCGCGCGTCTAAACGAGGCTCCGGCGAGACTCTGCTTGACAGTCAAGTGGCCGTAAAGATTTTAGGGCTAATTCATACAAAGTTATTACTTCCAGTGTCATATTTTGTGCGAGACGTAACCTTTTGTGTACAGTTTAGCATATCGCCGAGCGAGCAACATTCTGACTGCTAGAATGTTGTCTTTTGTAGTGTTTCTACGAATTTGGTTAAGAATATCTTAAGTGGTTTTTGTACACATAACTGCGTGTGTAAGCAAAATTATCTTCAAACGGTTTGTTCAAAGAACTTGAAGTAGGTACCTACTTCAAGTTCTTTACAAGCAGCACAAGAGTGTTCAGAATAACTGGTAGCAATACTTTACGGAACGACATTAGATAACATTCGTTGTGAAAATCGGCGCTGATTCAGCTGTATCTCAGTTTAAGTGCTACTTTGTCTGAGCCAGTGCAGTGGGAGAGTACGCGGGACAGTGCAGCACTGGCGACTGGCGCGGGCGGCAGGTGTCAGCGCGGGGATGCGATGGCGCGCGTCGGTGCTCGTCCTGTGCGGCGCGACCGACCGTGAAACTGAACTAGCTAAAAATATGTTTGTACGACTTCACAAAAATCTACTGACATTTTTCGAAGCTAGAAATAAAAGTATTTTCTCTGAAATAGCTCTATATTTCTAGATCTTCTCATAAAATCAAAACAGAGATTTGTCATTGACAAGCATTGTGTACCAATTCATTTCAGCAATATTATCTATCGGTCCCGAATGAATGTCGTCGAAGTCAATCATAAATTGATGTGCTCCACATTTCAATGAGTCGCTTCGACTCCATTTGTGTTATAAATCGAGTTTATAAAGTTATATTAGAAATGGGGTCGGAACGACACATTATTTTTATTTAGCTCGCACGTTTGGGCTCCATCAATTTGCGGTAGGTGGCAGACGATTTCAATCAAATTGTAAATGTGTTCGCATATTTTATCATCGCAGATATTTCTTTTTATGGCGTTCTGTGTAACATTCTGTGTTCCTCTTTGAACGTATCATTAACTTCATCTCATTGAACATAACACGTATTTTGTTCGGTTTGGGTAAACTAACATTTTATTTAATAAACCAATAAAAACATTATTACAATTGAATAAGTTAAAAGCTATAGAAATGGTTGTGAATTATTGAGAAATTATACGGTTTGTATCTCACACTCAATGTAGATCTCTTAAATGAACCCAAAACACTTCTCATTTTTCATTCATTCATTAAAATGTCAACCGAGACAGTCAACGAAAACCAAAACAACACATCGGTAACCGATAGGAGGCAGGGGGGGAGGGGGGGAGAGGGGGGGATCATCTGAATGGTATAAGTTTCCCGAAATACACGCGATGCGACAAGTCGACAGTCGTAAATTAGCGCGACAGATTGACGCGGCGCGACACCGCGACACCGCGACACGGGCCTGTCAGCTGCTGACTTACTTTATTTTTGTCACTCGAATGTCGTTGATTACTGCATTGTTTTTTTATGAGACGATATAGTTTGTGACCAGAAACTATATCGCTATATTTCTGTTTGCAGTTACCAAAAGATATGTATCTGTACTTTATACTCAGTGATTAATCCACTCAATATATAACTGCGCAATTTCTTTAAATTCAATTTCTGAGCTGAACTACTTCACACAGATGTTGAGATAAGGCTTATTTATCGCTTCCGCTGCACCTAGCAACACCTAGCCAGTGGCAACACTAAGGTTCGCGAAAGCATTGCTAACGAAGTTTGACAGCTAAACGCTATATACGCCGCGCGTCGTCGTGTGTGGCGACCCTAAGTGCACGAACGTTGAGATTAAGAAAAGTTTTTCACTCATTTTTTATGCGTAACATTGGCGCATTAGAATCCCCATCTGTCACGCTGAAGACGAGAATAGCTGCGAGTTACACAAACACGTGGGGTGCAAACAGGAATGCTTTTAAACGCCCCATTGAATGCGTTGACGTATGTAATTTCAGATTCTTTACAAAAAGTAAGTGCGACCGTCATCGACAACGCCTGTTCCGTTGCCGCCATGTCACAGCTCTTGTTCAAGTAAAGGAGCGTGTTCCCAAACACTTTCGGGGAGATTGTATCGCGAGCAACAGCTTTTGATAAAGTCCATGGGAAGGTAATAATACCCTAAAAGGGGCAGGAATTTGAAGTAGATTTAATCAAAAACTACCAAGTGCCCCCTAAGTTGGAGTGATTTATTTACAGTTAAAAGTTTGCGCCGAGTATGGAGTGTAAGCGATCGGACTTGTTCTCAATATAGACGCGGCGTGCATTTTAATGAGGAGGTGGTCAATTTGGCTGACAATTCACTTTGACTAAGGATCATTTAGTCAGGAGTTATCTGCCATTAGAATAGCCTAATTGTGCACTAAGATCAAAGAGTGACGTGACCAAACATTGCATTTCCTTCTTAAAGCCAGGAGCTAGACCACTCACGTCAACACACCGGTCGTGTTAACTTTTGATGTCAAGTGTGGTGTGTGTCGCGGGGGCGTGCTCGCCGGCTTGCTAGTCTACTGCGACGTTTATTTGTTTGTCCTCCTTCCGATTTGAGTTATTTTATGGCAACATCTTTGAAAATGCCATCTTTGAGCTTGAGCTGTTAAACTATTAACTTCCTCATAATTTTACGGCTGATTTATAACTAGCACTGATGACCCAGTTAATGATACATTAAATATGCCTAATTTTGGAATCGACGTTTATGTTGTAGTAGTAATAAAACTTGATTTGTCGCGCCGTCGCTGTCCAATATAAACACGTGAAAATATGAGCATCGTTATCTAGACGAGATGTATAATCAATGTGGGATGGCGGCGTGTAGGACTGCGTTTATTTCACAATCACGATTTGCACAATCCTGGAAGTGTTCACGTCACCTGAGGAACCCTCGCAAATCTAGTATTAAAGGCGAACAAGCTTCCCTCTTGATAAGTAAAATGAATTGCAGCGATCCATTACGAAATCAAGACAAGCTGGACTGTAACTAAGGCAATAACTGATAAAGCATGATTAACTATGACACTAACATTATCAACAAATGCAAATATTTAGATAACAGCGGAATAAGCAATATTCAGGAGAGAGCAGCCAGAGCAGGTCTGAGTTAGATTCAATTCAACAGTTAATAAAGTAATAAGTGATTTCCATATAGATGACTCGACAAAACACTTCTAGCAGAGAAACCTCATTGCGCACTAATATAGATGTAAATTCCCGTTCATTAGATATGAACCCTGAGCAGCTGAATATACTATTGTGTTTGCAAAGGTGTAGCGGGATCCTAGTGTTGCTGGAAATTGAAACTCATGCGGAATATTTGGGAGTTGTTTTTATTTTACCCGTACCTACTTATTCAAAACCAAAAGTCTTGCAAAAGTTTTCGTTACTCATTTTGAATGACATAACATTGTTAAAATGATACAAATCCTCCCTTCTGAATGCAAGCAAGCATAACTATCGAAGACCGCGTGGTTCACTGGACATTGCACCTCACTTGAATAAAAATCCTTCATTTTCATCGCAAAAACCGCAACTCGTTACTTTGGATTGGTGACCGTAACGAGATGTTATATGCAGATACGGAATTGCTACACAGCTGAAGTTGAAAACGAATCTTTACTACCGTGTGTACTCAGATCAATCGGAGCTACACGTTACAGCGACTAATAAAACGCATGCAAATGTGACAAGTGTCGCACAATGTCGAGTCGCCGCCGACTATCGGATGGCATTGCGGTGATTCCCGTTTACGATCCGTTTTAGTGAGGCGGCGCGGTGAGGCGGTGTGGCGGTGAGGCCGCGTCCTCCGGTTTACAACGCGCTACTATTTAGTGCCGAGGGACTAGTTAGTGACGATATGTGAACACCAGCCAGTTTGTTGTCACTGTTGTACGGTTGGAAAGTAGATTGGCTAGGTTAGAGTGTTTTTTATTTAATAGTAACACAACTTTATTATTTTAAAGATTCAGCCACGTTCAGTGTGTATGTGTGTTCTAAGGATAAACACAAATCGTTTTCGACCATAATTTGAAGGCTAATTTATTGTGCAACAGCAAAACGAGATCAAACACTCTCTTACTTGGTTCGGTACGAAACCTATATAATAGGTAATATTCAGTTGCAGCATAAAGCAGTAGATCAAAAACATCTTAATTAAATTGCAAGCCCCAGCAGAAGCACCGGTCTGCTCGAGTATTTCCAACTGGAGTTCTAGATACTTTTGTATCAGGCTGTATACCAGCGATTTATTGCGATCTTTAAACTCTATCTTATCGAATGTAAGTTAGTGTTGCGTGCGGCTTTGAGGTGCCCGACAGGCCGACAGTCCGACACTAGGTTACTGCGCATAGTAACAACCAGCCACAACCAGGAGTAAATTGTAGCTGACCTGTAGTAGAATTCATTCTCAAAATTAAATAGGACACAGTTGTTTGATTTCATGAGCATGATCAGTGTTGAACTATTTTCTATCTATCTATATAAATAAAAAAAGAAGTCGTGACTGACTGACTGACTGACTCATCAACGCCCAGCCCAAACCCTTGGACCTAGAAAGCTGAAATTTTGCAGAGGTTCCCTTTATAATGTAGACAAGGAATGAGTAAGGATTTTTCGAAATTCAACCCCTAAAGGAGTTAAATAGGGGATGAAAGTTTGTATGGAAAATCGTAATTTACACGCCGGCGAAGCCGCTGGCAAAAGCTAGTATTTTATAAACTAGCTTTTGCCAGTGGCTTACGAGCGGCTTACGAATAACTAAACATAAACATCTGATTCACTAACGACATTTGGAAAAAAAGGTTAATGACAAATGAACAACTAACAGCTGAGTGAATAACTGCACAATTAAAGCGGAGAACACACTGAAGTAACAAGTAACGCAGTAGTTAGACAGAACAATAACAAAACAGTTATTAGCGCTAACGTGCGCTATTTTAAGATTCTTGTGCAGGCACGGAGCCAGACGCAGACTGAATTACAGGTTAGGCGTTAACTCGCTGAAACGGTGTTAAATTACAGGCTAGCGAGAGCCGAGTGCCTATTGACAACGATTTCTACGTGAAAGAGGAGCGAGGAAGTGTCAATGACACGGACGTGTGGGAAATAGTTATTGAATGGGAGAGGACGATCAAATATGTATAGTTACAAGATGGGTAACTAATACATAAGGTACTGTACGTAAAAAGGGTTCAAGTTGCACAAAAATATCATAATAATATTCATTTATTCGTAGAATAATAAAAAGAACTAACCGAGTTAATAAGACAAGGCGAAACTAATTTCAAACCGTGGCCAATGATAACACTACATCAACCTTTACGAGACAGGTTTATAAATTTCAATTCCACATTAACAAGAAACAATAAACAAAGTCTGCGCACTCGAGTTGAGACGAGCGCAGATTCGTAACACAAGTTCTCGACGAAACTGACGGAGCTGTTGAAAAATTCATTAGCTTGAGGTATCGCCCTCGTAAAATTACATCGTTCGTTCTACGCCGCACTTAAAAACACCAGCTTTTTTAATGCGTCATAACGCGTCAGCGTTGAATCTTTCATGTGAATAATAATAAGCATTTGCTTTAAGTGCTGCGAAGCTCGGAATCGAAAAAAGTGATTTTATGTCCTCGTCGACAAGTTGCTCTTGTCAAGTTGTGTGAGTAGTCACTGATCTATTTACACGGAATGTAGGTACGGAGCGAGTCGAAGTTCAACCAGTATAATTATTATCAATTTCACATAGGTCTTTACAGGGTTGAAGTGACACCAACGCACAAACCGATGAAAAAGTTCTGTTGATTGCTCAGAATAATGTTCTGGAAACGTGATAACCGTTTGTACGTCGGTGTCCCTACCCTTACACTCTGTACAGATAAACTTTCTCTACTCTTAATAGAAATCGCATCAAGAATCGCGCCATCAGGGAATAGCGAAGTAACGAACTTTTACGAAACATGAGAATTTTATTGTTAGGAAAGTTGACGAGTTGATTTGATAGTTGTATGGAAATATTGCAGGCAAAATCAACGCCAATCACGTGAGGAACGATGCGGTGCGAGGGACGAGAGGGTCTGCAAGTACACGTCCCAGAGGACTAACTCACCCTCCAAGCTCGTGACCAACATTTTTGTGTATTTCTGACTCCGATTGCGTACAATCGAATGGAAAGTAACAGCTGTCTGTAATACACAGACCCAGATGTGGAAATTCAAGACGTTCAAAAAGAAGATTATGGATAAAAGATTTAATACTAAAATAGGAGTCACGAAGCATGACGCACTTGCTTGCGTCTTAGAGAAAAAAAAACTTTAGGTAAATGAGCTGTTTTGTTTATTAACCTTGTGGGTAATAAAACTTAAATACCTGAAAACATAAAGAAAGGTTTGTAACTCTCCAACAGCAATGACAACAACAGTTTAAAAACAGCCATTTCCTTGAGCCCCTCTGTTCGTGGATGTTCCGCGGGGTAACGTCAGTTCAGTGTGTTATAAAAACTTTTCTTTGTTTCACTTGCGAACGACGCGGCGCGGTGGTGGCGGGGCCCATTGTAGCCGCTGCCGATACCGGCGATACCGTCTGGACTCCCAAATCGTTTTCCGATAGTATTTTATATGTAATGGACAATAACACATGCTCGAGGGCCTATTGTAACTCGCGAGTTTATACTGACGACCCGTTTATATTGGAAAACTTCCTCCATGCTTGCTCCCTGAATTTATAATAGGGTTTTTTTTTCTTTTTGTGACCAAACGACGACCCAAACATTGGGCGGCAGTAAATTGTTGTTTTATTTTAAACGACACGCGGTTAAAGGATTTGCCGGATCCAAATAACGGAGATAGGGTTGCGGATTATATTGCTACTGATTGTAAAGGGTAGTGGACTACGGTTGCGATTTGCTCTGCGGGTGGATTAAGTCTGATATCTTCGTCGGTTACACTAAAATTGCGTTTTATCTTTAGACACGAAAGGGTAAAGTTATTTATTCATACCTACAAGAAATTCAGTACGCATTTACTTTACAAATCAAATACCTAGTACTCGTAGTCGGCATGACACGAACCGCCGATCAATCAACGTTTGATTGTTGGAAATACTTCAAATCGTTTCGTGAACCCCGCTAAGGGCAAGGGCGTGCTGCACACATTCCTAAACATATCATTATAACTCCTGACTGCTTATTATTTGCCGGGCCGTCACCATGGCTCTATAAATATCGTCTGCGGCGCCACACACCCGTAAAGGCGTCCACCCGCTGCAACTGACTGACAGACAGTAATTTCCCAGCAGTCAGACGTCATATAACATTCATAATGGGCTCCGGAAGGATTTTAAAATGAACAACAAGGAAATGCACCGCCCCAGCCGAGTTTACGATTAGTTCTGACATTGTGATCACATTATGGAAATCATAATTCAAAACGGTTCTAAAGTGGGCAGGTATTATTAGAGCGAGCTTGTGCGGCCTTTGATGTTTGTAGCTTTTTAGTTGAAAAATATTGTGTCTCAAACTGAGAGTGGCTAAAAACGATCCCTTGAGGAACTCTTTTTGGAAATACTAGCAGGGCATCGTGCAGCGCTAAAATGCTATCAACATTTATTCGAACGTTTGTAATCAAACAGTATATCTGTAAATAACAGCTTAGATATAAGGCTAGATACATGTAAAATATAGCCATGATAACATGTTATTTTTGTTATTAGTCCTTGTTAGAATAGTTTTATTCACTTATAAGGCATTTGTGAGCCTTTTTCCTTATGTATTAACGTAAAGAACCACTTTTGTGTACCTTTTGTTTACTGTTTAGTGCCTTTTAGTGCCTAACACATAAGATTTCATTGTTTAACTTGCTATGTACAACTAAAACATAGATAATCTATACATGTAACCTAGATATATAAAGTTTTTGCATTGTATGTCCAACTTTAACCTAATATGTACTAGATTTTACTATTTCCAAGTATGTAACTCTTTATTTCAATTTGTGTCTTATGTACAATAAATAACAGTTGCTTGCACACATATACAGACATGCGTTTACAGCTCACTCACACATATACATCATAAATAGTCGCCTCTCATTGGCCAGTCATAAGTTGCCACATTTGCTCACGGGCGCACCTAGCGCTAAGATGTAAAAGCTATAAATAGGGCCCGCCCAAAGGTTCTGATTCACTCACACATGACATTCCGCTGCCGTGAGCCGTAGCGTACACACGTGCGCTGCGACTCTCGACCGCTCCCCGCCGCGTCCTCGCTGTCTCGCTCTGCGTAGACCGCGAGTCGCCGCCTCCTCGTAGCTCGGCTACGAGCTTACGTCAGCGCTGCTACGCACCCGTCGTAGCAGCGTAGACGCCCTTGTTTAGGCTTCTACGAGTGCCTAGCGCTTGTAGTTGTCTCAACAGTCACTCGCCGGCCGATTCGTCAACGGTCCGCGAGTGCGTAGTTTTTCAGTTATAACACTTGTTATAACTTTGGCCCCTTAAGGGCAAAATCCACCAATTTTTCGGTGGTACTTGGGGGATACCTTACGGTGCCAACGAACCCAAGTGGGTGGTGACCCGACCCACCCCGCCCACCCCCTTCAGGGGTCGGCAGTCAGTTGGAAGGGTTTGAGGTAGCGGCCTTGGGGGATCTCCTAGTCGCCCTCTAACTTTCTAACCCGTTTCTTTCAGCTGCACCCGGGACGGTTGGGTGTGTCTACCCCAACGGCCCGGATCGGTCGCAAGACCCATAGGGCCCCGTCACACATTAAGATTGGTGACGGGTTTACAAGCTTAGGGCACACCTTAGGTACACACCCCCCTGTCTCACCCGACAGGGGGAGAACACATCCCCGGGTTATCCCCCCCGGGGAGTTAGGTTGATCTAGGGCCCTTCTGGCCAAAACGAACAGATTACGCAAAGACTACCGAGTTTGTTTGTGTTTTTCTTCTCGGTATAGCGTTTAGGAAAATCACACGGGTGGGTTTCTCTTTGGGGAACTGTTCGCCCGGGGTGCTCACGTTTCACGTGTCGCCTCGGGACTCGTTAGGAGTTAGGAGTTTAGGCCTTCTAAAAATCTCGTTACTGTCTCACCATGTCCACCATGGATGAGGTTCAGTCTATAAATTCTCGACCGAATTCACCGGTGAAAACGGTCACGGAAGAAGACTTTTTCGATTTTGTTGAGCATACGCTCATCAACGATGTCCACCTGAGGAATAAATACCCTCACATGGTGAAAGCCTTCTTGGCTTTGAGAGGCAATACCTCTCGCATCGAGACCGCCCCCCCGACCACTCCCCGTCAGGAAACAGAGACACTGTCGGAGGAGGAAATGGACGTGGCGAGTCCCGCATCGTCTGAGGAGTCGTACCACTCCTCTCAAAAGGAGTCGCCCTCCTCGTGCGACGAGTCCTCCACCGCTTCAACGTCCTCCTCGTCATCCGAGGAGGACTTTCAAGTGGTGCAGCTGGGCAAGCGGAAAAAGGGCACAGCTTCTTCCAACGCCTCCAAGGCGAAGAAAAAGGTGGTGGACCGAGTTTCCACCCCCCTGGTGGCTACTCAAGCCGGGGACCTTCAGTCCCAAATCGACAGCCGCCCCCCTAGCCCGATGCAAGTTACACTCTCGGGCAGCTCGAACACCCCCTCGGGCTCAGCCACCCCGGCTGTTGCAACCAAGGTTGCACCCAAATCCCGACCACCTCCCCCTCTGTTCATACACGACAAGGGGAAATGGACGGAGGTGTCGAGGGCGTGTATTGATCGCAAGATCAATTACACCAATGCCCGAGCTGTGCAGCAGGGTATCAAGGTCACGGTGGCCTCTGCCGCTGATTTCAGGGAGCTTAACTCCCTGTTACGTACCAGGAACATCCCGTTCCATACCTACTCTCTCCAGGAGGAGAAACCAACAAGGGTGGTCATTAAGAACATCCCTGTTGAGATCTCACCCTTGGAGATCACTCAAGACCTTCAGCGGCAGGGTATCCCCGTTGCTGTTGTGCACCGCATGCACCGCAAGGGAGGCGGCGTTGCGTTTAACATGGTGTTGGTCATTTGCGACCCCACCCCCGGGCATCACCCGATATTCGGTGTTTCGAAAATCTGCGGACTATCCGGCCTCACCGTCGAGAGGCCGAACAAAGCTGGGATAATTAACCAGTGTCACCGATGCCAGCTCTACGGGCATGCGCAGAAGCATTGCTTCGGCAAGCCTCGTTGCGTCAAGTGCCTGGGGGACCACGGCACTTCCGACTGTACCCGTCCAAAGGACAAAGCACAGTGCGAAGAGCCACCTAGTTGTGTGCTGTGCGGCGCTTCGGGCCACCCCGCGAACTATCGCGGGTGTCCCAAAGCCCCCAAATCTTCTGCACCAAAGCTGGCCAACCGCGGCCTCAAGCGTCAGGAGAGAGAGGTACCGTCCCTCTCTACCAAGCTCCCCGAGAGCCTTAGCCCTCAACGACCGAACCCGTGGAACGCAGCTAACCACGCTGCACACTTCCCGGCCCTCAATCCGGTCCAGGCCCCGCTTACACCTGCGGCAGCTCCGGTCTTGGACTCGCCCTTGACTGCGACTCCTGTCGCCGCCCCGGTTGCACCTAGAATGGCTGCGCCTTTAGCTGCCCCGCCCGCCTTTACGGCTAGACCGGTTAATTATCCCCCGGGTTTTTCATACGCGGCGGCGCCGGCGCCAAGACCGATTGTAAATAATGGTTTCACTTATAATCCACACATTCAAGTGAATAACCCTTTTGACCCCTGCAGGGTAATCTCCAGTACACTGGACGTTTTCTACTCTCCCCGCGCTCGAGCGATGGCCCGCGAGCTAGTCGAGTGCAAAGGGGAATTTGCCTTAGTTTCGAGAGTAATCACCGCTTACTCTGATGTTAGAGACGCGTTATTAAATCTACCGCACAATAGACCGCGATGAATAGGACACCCGCCAAGAGACTAAAGCCGAAATCCCTCCGGATAGGGACTTTCAACGCCAATAGTCTGACGGGACAAAGGGACCAGATCGCCTTGTTCCTCCGGGAACATGATCTTGACATCTTGCTCGTTCAAGAGACCTTCCTCAAACCGCATCAACGGGACCCGAACATTGCGAACTTTCGTGTGGTTCGCAATGACAGAATCCGGTGTCACAAGGGAGGTACTCTTATTTACTACAGAGCGTCCCTTTACTGCATACCTGTGGACTCACCGACATTAGCTACCGAACTCGAGGTCTCTGTCTGTCGGCTAGGCATGACCGGACACCTGCCTATCACGATTGTCTCGGCTTATTGGCCCCCACGTTCCTCTTCCGACGATAACCTCTCCGTCAGGGCGGACCTTACCACTCTCCTTGGCTTAAGTGACTCCGTCCTAGTGGCGGGAGATCTTAACGCCAAGCACCCCTCTTGGAATTGCCTCACGGCGAACTCCAGAGGCAAGGTACTGGCTGATTTGTGTTCCCCCCTTGACTTTGACGTTATTGCTCCCATGCACCCTACCCATTATCCCAATGATATCGCCAAACGACCCGATGTCTTGGACGTTGCGCTTTTTAAGAACATCAACCTCCGGTTGAGTTCTATAGAGGCGATTGACGAACTCGACTCGGACCACAGACCGGTGATATTAGAGCTCGCCCCAAGATCTAGGCTGCTCGATCCTTCCCTACCCCCCCCTTCACGAGTGATCACGGACTGGGAGAAAGTAAGCACGTTGCTGAAATCATCCGAGTCCCCGCATTTAGACCGCATACCTGATCACATCGAAACTGTAGCTGCCACGGAAGCTGCGATCGACTCGTTCACGGATCACGTGCAATCTGTACTGAACGATTGTTCAAGGGAGGCTCCGGTGGTGGACGACCACCGCTGGAATCTCCCACAGGAAGTGCGTGATCTGATTACTGAGAAGAATGCGGCCATCCGAGCCTACAGATCATTTCCCTGCGTCAATAACAAACGCTTTATGAACTACTTACAGCGTAAAGTGAGTGGTTGCGTTAAAGAGGTGCGTGACGGACGTTGGGAAAAGATGCTCGATGAACTCGAACCCACCCACCAAGCATTCTGGGATCTTCAGAGGAAACTACGCGCCCCTGAAGTAGTCACTATGCCTCCCCTCATACGCCCTGACAATACGATCGCCTTCGATGACGAAGAAAAGGCTGAATGCCTGGCCGACAGCCTCGAGTCTCAGTGCTCACCCAGTCTCCTACCAATGGACCCTGCTCATCTTGCAGAGGTGGACGCTGAGGTTGAGCGCAGGGCCTCTGCACCAGTGCACGAAGATCCTGACAATCCTCTGCCCCTCATCACCGTGGACGAGGTGGAAACGATTATCAGAGAACTCAAACCTCGAAAAGCCCCTGGCTCGGATGGCATCACTAACAGGGTGTTCAAACTCTTTGGTCCGGCTCTTATTTCGTTGATGACCGTCATCTTCAATGCCGCTCTGAAACACAATATGTTTCCACAGGCCTGGAAAAGGGCGACCGTTATCGGTATCCCGAAGCCGGGAAAGCCCAGATCCTCGCCTAGTAGTTATAGACCAATCAGTTTGCTCAGTGTCTTTGGCAAAGTCTATGAAAAACTTATTTATAAGCGGCTCAGAGACTACGCTGAAACAAAGGGCCTAATACCGAAGGAGCAGTTTGGGTTCAGAACCAAACACTCTTGCGTTCAACAGGTGCACCGTATCGTCGAGCACGCCAGCGTTAACTTCCAACGCGGGTCAATGACGGGTGCCCTGTTCTTCGACATTGCGAAAGCGTTCGACAAGGTCTGGCACAACGGGCTGATATACAAGTTGTATCAGCTTGGTGTGCCGGATCGTCTCGTACTCATACTACGGGACTATTTGTCGAACCGCTCGTTCGAATATCGCACCGAAGGAGCCCTTTCTGCACCTCATCCGATCAGAGCTGGAGTCCCCCAGGGCTCTGTTCTATCACCGTTAGTGTTCACCCTGTTTACGAGTGACATCCCTCAAGGTCCGAAGGCTCAGTTAGCGCTCTTTGCTGACGACACGGCAATTTTTACATCTGGCCGGAGCCTTGATAACATCGTACGGACGCTCCAGCGTTCTGCCAACGCATTAGGCGAATGGTTCAGAAAATGGAGAATCGAGGTCAACCCCGACAAGAGCCAGGCGGTGCTTTTTTCGAGACCGCACAGCCGCTTTCCTCCCAACCCCAAACCGATCACCATGTTTGGGAAGACCATCCCTTGGGAAAAGCAAGCAAAATACCTGGGAGTGATTTTAGATCAACGACTAACCTTCGCAGAGCACATAAAGACGGTGCGCGCGCGCGCCGCTTTCGCTATGGGAAGGTTACACTCCCTGCTAAATTCACGCAGCAAATTGTCACGCAAGTGCAAATTGCGCATTTACACAGCGTGTATTCGGCCCATTTTGACGTACGCATGCCCGGTATTTGCACACACGAATGCTAGATTTATCCACAGGATGCAGACTTTGCAGAATCGTTTTCTCCGGAAAATCACAGGAGCCCCGTGGTTCGTTAGGAATGAGCGACTCCATGTCGACCTTAGGATGCCTACCATCCAGCAGTTTATGAAACGCCTTACAAAGCGTTTCTTTGACGCATCTGCCAAGCATCCTAACCCCCTCGTGGTCTCGGCCGCCCGATACACCCCCACGAGGATAGGTAAAATCCGACGCCCTAGGCACACTTTGACCGATCCTGATGATCCTATCACCATACTACAAGAGAGTCGTAGGGAAACTAGTACCGTTCGTAAACACACATACAGACCGCGTAATTCGTTCCGGCCCCGCCGTCGAGGCCCTTCGCGACCCCCCAGTAGCTCCCAACCTTTGATCGACGAGCCGGCCCCGGTGGCCGGACCAGTAGTTATGATTTCCCCAATTAATCAGACCCAGCCAATTTGCTGCCCTCCCCCAAATGACTCACTAAGTCGAGGTCCGAACCCCACAGGGGGTGCCCTTAGTGATCAGTCATTTTAAATTAGTAGTTTATTTGCATGCCCTGGCTGGGGGCCTTAATTTTTGAGGTCACCACAGGATTGTCCGGTTAAGCAGTATACCATCCTCTCAGAGAGATGAACTGCGAGTGGCCCTTACAAAAAAAAAAAAAAAAAAAAAAAAAAAAAAAAAAAAAAAAAAAAAAAAAAAAAAGGTTCTGATTCACTATTCGCTCGACCGCTGCTTGAAGACAACTTACTAGAAGATCACCCGTCACCTCTACACTACACACGCACTACACTCCACATCGCAGCATCTTGTTTCTCTGAAGAAATCGTCTTTTATTTAATCTACCTGAAGTTCCTGAGCATCCTGAGACTACAACCCTATCAGCTACAGTCCACTGCAAGTTGGGCGCATCACTCTGCTGAAAAAGTCTGCGCCTTTCAATATCGTTACAGAACGGCAGCAATTTGCTTTAAAGTCAAGCTCCACCCCAAGGTCAAAATAAACTTTAAGAGTATAAACAGCTCATAGTCATAACATAAGCCTTTAGGAGTGGATCAAAAATACAGTGGTTATGGTTATGGTGGCAGTGCGGGTAACCACCGCGCGCCGACCGGTGCGGTGGTGCAGAGTGCAGTTGTGACGTTAACTGCATTAGAGAATTGATAGCGGTGAAGGGTTATGGCGGTTTTATTGTCTATGAGCGAGCTAGTGCGGGGCTTGTCGATGTCGAGGCGGTCCGCACTCGGAATGTTCCGCGCTTTCAATGTTCCGGTCAACGCAGTTCGACGTGCTGCCTGGGCAGGTTTTGTTTTATGTGTGTGATCTACCTCCATAGATTTCGTCGAAAAATAATTTTGTCTACCAGAATATTCCAGTATTGTAATAAAACTAAGTACATACCTAAAAAAAAGGTACGTTTGGGTAATCCCGATAAAAAATTGCTTTATCATCGCATTTTTTATGGAGCTTAGTTTTATACCAACTTTCGCTAAAACAATCATCAATCATTCTTTTAGCGTACACGGGCATGAAGACGGACTCTCCTTGCTTTTCCCCCGGGGCAATGAGTAAAGTAGCACTATAAGTCCCGGCAATATCCCGGGGTTCGACATCACTACCCAAGTACCGAAATGATGTTACCCAGGAATACCCAATCACTGTACGATTGACGTTTATAGTCGCTCACCATAAACATTAGTAGTTTTATGTGCTGCTTTATTTATTCCTGCGACTGCCGCTATTTCCACGCAGCGAGTGCACGCGTGTTCAACTGGTGTCAATTAGCCACCATGATTAATTACATTGAACGGGTAATGAAAATCGTTGCATCTAATTAGAAGCACCATTCGTCATACTCCCAATTCCATGCGGCACTCGAGCTATTTCGTTCAAGTGTTCGTTAGGAACTTCTGTCGGAGTGAGTCATTACCGCGTTAATATGGATTGTTCGCTGAACTGCTGAGATTGTCTGCGGCTCTGCGGCTCCCACGCAAATACCGTCCTAATGGATCCTTTAACGACATCCCATTTGAGAATAAAGCAGTGCTAATTAGAGAACCCCTGACATAAAGTGATGCCCCGCGTGGTGGCTCGTGAGGCTGGTGGGGCGCGGTGCCGATCGATTGGTGAGGGGTCGTGGCCGGACCCGATCGCGTTGTCCTCCCCACACACAAACATCACGACGTCCCTATTACTTAAGCTGGGAACTTGCGACATAAAACGTAATATCATTAACAGAGATTAGATTTTCTAGGATGACAATTGTGTGGGGTTACGGGTAATAAAATGTCCCCTGGAAAATATTTTTATGTGAACGATAATACAGGATTAGCTCTGCTTGACTTTTAAAATGATTGAGACGTAAAGCGTAACTGGAACTGCGTAGACAAGGAAGGGTTAAGAAGTACCATGATTCATTTATGAGTAGGGGTTATAGAGTGCATTTGAGAATAAAGGAGTGAGAATTTTTAAAAGTTACGTTAGTATTGATGAGGCGAAGTCGAGAAATAACTTCAGGAAGTGAGTCCCCTCTAGCCGGACGGACGTTTTTGCGGTTGCGAACATCACACGGAACATTATACGGAAACAGGGTTTTTAACCGCTTCGACAGTTTACAAACACGATCGATATAGAATCGGTTGTTGTTCAAGATGGATAGTTAACAGCAACCAAGTAATCGGACTGTGTAAGTGTGTATCTTGTCCTTTGATATTTGATCCTTATAAGCTTTTGGGAGGGGACCCTTCAATTTCGTCCCTACGACATCATCATTACTGGCCGAGGGCCAAGTTTGTAAGGGTGTAAAATTATAGCCTTCCATTTTGGCCATATGTGACCAGCAAAGTTACCTGATTTCTTTTCTTTTTTCCAACTACTATTTTGAACATTATCAAATTTAAAATACTACTAATATAATATCAGGCCTGTAATCCTCAAAGGGCAGACACACAAACACACATGCTAACAGAAAAGGTTTAATTTTTGTACTCGAGTATTTCTTCGAATTTTACCTTGTTACAACTGAATTCTAACGCGTTGACACTTCGCCCTACGATGAACCTGATCTATATAGGTACCTAATTAAGCAGTAAAAGTAAAACAACAATATAAACTTCTCTCCTCAATATTACCATTACAAAGGGTTACATCGTCGTAGAGTAAATTCTGCTACTTAACACCACTTTGGTTGCGTAGCAATAACAATAGAAGAGAAACCTGCCTAGGGGAGCCCTAGGCTTATTAACTTCCCGGCTGCTCGGTTATGGACCTCCGGAGACCAACTGTTTGTGAGGGCCGAGGATTCACTCCAACCTATGTATATAAACGTTCAATACTTGACTCGGCGCTCATAACAACAATACTAGTTAACTTTATCTGTGCCCCTTCTATTGTACTTTATGATACAATTCACACTGAAATATTTCCGGCTATTTTTAGGGTTCCGTACCTCAAAAGGAAAAAACGGAACCCATAAAGGATCACTTTTTTGTCTGTCTGTCTGTCTGTCTGTCTGTCTGTCTGTCAAGACCTTTTTTCTCAGGAACGCGTGGAGGTATCAAGCTGAAATTCATATCAAATACTCAAGTCTATGGTCTCTTGGAGCTGTGAAAAAATCAAACTTCTAAGTCAACGCGATCAAAAGATACTCCCGTTTATGCCGCAAATTTTCGACACTCGCAAGGGAATCAAAACCTACAGGGTACTTCCCGTGAACTCAGAATCTTGAAATTTGGTACGAAGCAACGTCTTATAGCATAGATAAAGGAATAATTACGAAAACCATAAATTTTTAGTTACATCAAGATACTCCCGTTTATGCCGCAAATTTTCGACACTCGCAAGGGAATCAAAACCTACAGGGTACTTCCCGTGAACTCAGAATCTTGAAATTTGGTACGAAGCAACGTCTTATAGCATAGATAAAGGAATAATTACGAAAACCATAAATTTTTAGTTACATCACATAATATATTTTTTTTACGGAACCCTCGGTGCGCGAGTCCGACTCGCACTTGGCCGGTTTTTTGTTTACTACAACTAGTAGGATTAGTTGGTCTTGTCTAACTTATTTATTGCCATACAAATGGTTGGTTGATCCCAATATTAAACCTCTCATTCTATAAATTTAATGCGGCGTGAAATCTCGTAGGAAGTGACGAAGCCAATAAGACATAAACAGTGATGAGGGCATAAAGAAGCAATAACTCAAGTAATACATTCGACTGCGGCCCAATCACGGCGCGACAGTTAACACCGCCATAACTCGAACAACTCGGTTGATATGAAGTTATCCGCTGCTGCACTCACACTGGCCGCAGTCCCACCACACGCACTGACCACTGACCACAGTGACCACGACCACTGACTGCGACCACAGAGTGGCCACAACGCTGTGGTCTCGCTGAGGGCGGCTGATTGACGGATTACTACGTTCGTGAATGAGCTATCCTTTACATTAAAGTGACGGAAAACGGGGATTGTGTGAAATGTATTAAAGTTTTGTCAGTAGTAGAAAACTTCTCGATATTTTTTTTTCATAAAACGAAACAAATAATAAAGAAAATAGTATCCTTAAAAAAGTAAAACAATACAGCTGCAGTTTTCATTCCGAGCAGCAGAAAGTAGCCGACGAAACAAACCTGAAGTTTAATAACTCCAGACCCAAGTTTATACATAACTAACAAGATTCGCAGCTCGAGCGCGATATGAACGCTGTGAAACAACAGGCCAACACTCTGACCACAAAACTTTTAATTGTGGCCCGTGTGAGTTGGCCACATCGCCACATCGCCACATCTTGGAGCCAAGCTTTGTCCAAACTTTACGACGCCGGGCATCAAGCCGTAATAAAGTATCTCATCAACACTAACTCGCTGCACTCGAATAAAACTTTATAACCAGTAAAAATACATAACTATATAAAATTGTCGCAAACTTGACAACTGCTGAGAGTAGAAAGTTCAAAATGAAACATGCTCCGAGAATATGCGCACTTTACAGAAGTGCAAATGTAATGCTCGACAGAATTAGATTCCATAAAGCAATAGAGAAGCAATCACTAAATATTAAAATACTTCCAAAAATATCTTCTACAATATCTATTTCCGAAAAGAAATCGCAATAATAATCACATCTATAAGACAAAACATCTCTCCATTAGCAATCTACTTTAAGAGAGATCAAAAGATTCAGAAGAATATCCAATGATCCATTATTAACGCAACAACGATTTACTTAATGAAAATGGTGCGCGGCAGTACAAGTTTAATAAAGTTTGTACAGCAGAGAATACACATAAAAAGTGTAGAAAGAGCCGTTTATAGACGAAGTTCTGTCCGCGGGGACAGAGTAACGAGAAGTGAGCACAAAGAAGATAAGACGACGGCTTACAATACACGGGATACCAAATTATAGGCAGCTATAACTTACTTAACTTGTCAAACGAGAACAAAAAGTATCGACGTAAAACGTTCTCGCCAGAACATCAGAATGTTGGCACAAAATATGAGCGGAAATCTCTTTTTAACCGACGAAAAAAAAGAGAAGGTTCTCAATTCGACGCGTATATTTTTTTGTAAAATCATTCTCACCTTTGAAAATTCGATACTGTAATCCCGGCAAACAATTTATGCGCTTGAAGTAATCCGAGCCGTCGCTTTTTAATGTATTTTAATGTTATTTCTCTTCGGCGGTTTGTCATGGGATTAAAAGGTAATTCTATCCGTATCCTGTCGTTTGTCCGAGTATTTACAGTGGCGGGTGCGTCCACAAACACACTAATATTGATTCGAGGCACCCGCCAGTGCCGCCATTCCACCGTTATGCTGACAATGGTCGCGCGCACCGCGGGCACACTGGGCACAATGCACACTCGTGTCTCGTGCCACAACAGTACAACACATTCCGACGGAAAGCGCACGTCAGCGCCAATGTTTAGCTTGAGACCTGTTTCATTTGCTGAGAAAACACAAAAGTACTCGCTTCTGAATCTGAACCCTCGACTACTGTAGCTATCACAGCATACTATAATTTTTAAGCCAAACATTGTTAAGTAAACATTCTCGCTGCAATATTGGTATAAACTCTCGACAATTCAAAAATCTCGCGGAGTATTAGAAGCGAGTTAAGTACGCAAGGTGTTGATTGCGATTAAAGACTTAAGACAAAACTTCTCTAGCAACTTACTGACGTATCGTGAACTGTGAACAGTAATCGTTCAAACAAAGTTTTGTTCAGCGCTTCAGGAACGATTACTGTGGGAGTTTCTATAGAACATTAGTGAGGAAGTCCATGGTGAAGTATCGCAACAAAACGTATGGGTATTTGTTTGCGTGCAGCGAGGGAAATTAACTGGTCGCGTGTTCACACCTCTTTACCTAACTCTACTGTAATTGAATTACTTTTTTCTAAGTTACGGCCGATGGAAGTATTGCTAAACGCTGCAGCTGTGTGCCGTTCGTGAACTTTACGAGAAAGCTCAGCTGCAGTATAAAGATGATATCTCAGTGACATAAAACTAGTTGACAGGCATCAAGCCGTATAATAAAAGTGCAGTATAAAGTGACAAAATAAATTCCTTCCCTCGGGCACAAGACGGAAGCGGGTATTGATTACGTCATTTCCCCACGCCCGCCGTATTGTGTTGCTGCAATTTCCTCAAAAAGCCGGTGAACAAGTATTATGTACACAACATTTTCTTTACACAAACATTGTTTCCGTGTACCCCCGAAACAGGGTGGTAACTGCTAACTTATTCATGGTACAGAGAATCATCGATGCGTACAAACTGTTTCATACTATCCGATTCTCACTACATTCATTCGTGTCACCGCACGCGAATGTAAACCTTATTTTTGTATGAAATAAGAACCACAAATGCATCGATGCTCTGTTGAATACATTTGCAAGACTACATGAGGAAAAGTCTCCACCTGCGCCGCGTATTTCAATGTAAAATATCCGTAGATTTAAAAAACCGGCCAAGAGCGTGTCGGGCCACGCTCAGTGTAGGGTTCCGTAGTAATAATTCTTTTTTTGTTTGAAATACGGGCCAATGAAACTTGACCTCTGGATTGTATAGGCGCTCATACGATTCAGGGACCAAATTATATTGGTTAACTGCAGTTTCCATCTGTTGTTTCCATCCAAGTTCAAAATAATTTTCCTAGAAAGTCCTTATAAAGTTCTACTTTTCAGATTTTTTTCGTATTTTCTATTTTACGCTTTGTTTTTTACTTTTGGAGCGATTATTTCCGAAATTATTGACATTATCAAAAAATGATTTTAGTAAACCCCTATTCATTTTTAAATACCTTTCCAACAATATATCACACGTTAGGGTTAAAATTAAAAAAAAAATCACTTCCCACTTTACATATAGGGGGGCTACCCTAATAAAACATTTTTTTCCAATTTTTATTTTAGCACTTTGTCGGCGTGATTGATACACATATTGGTACCAAATTTCAGCTTTCTAGTGCTAACGGTCACAGAGATTAAGCGAGGACGGACAGACGGACAGACAGACAGACAGACATGGCGAAACTATAAGGGTTCCTAGTTGACTACGGAACCCTAAAAAGGTCTTAAAAGTGATGCGAGACATAAGCAGCTCCCGAAAAATAAATATTTCGTGGTTCCGTACCCTTGTGAGACAGAACATACAGAATGTTCGGTTGTACGAGCTTGTCTTGAAAACTTTTTCTTACAAATTCTTTTTACACCTGAAACTGTGTTAAATTTTCCCGCGGTTGATTTTCTTATAAAATAGAAAGAGTTTACATTCGCTTTGCTACTAGATACAACACGTAAATTGAACGCGAATTTCTCGACAAAGAAGCTATTGTGGAGCTAAAACTTTAATATGAGCAACGTTTTTAGGGAATCATCTCATAAGCTGGGAACGACCCCCATTCGTGCGGCGCCCTCGGTAACGACGTCGATATGAAGGTTTTTATACCGCTTATGACATATAGAATATATTGCACGTATGATATGCACGCGGGCACATACACACTCGGCTTAAAACACCTTTATAGGGTCTACGTGACGCCAGCGAGCGTGTATTATGAGATGTAAGTATATATCATATGGTAAGTAAGTATATATATATACCAGATGGATCAACATAATATAGCATTTATAAGACTCTTAGCTTTACCGATGAAGAACGACGCGAAGGTTTTATGACGAATTTGTTTACATATCGTCACTGATCGGTAACTTTTTTGTCTTATAGGAATTTGAACTGATCAAAAAGTACAGCAAGTATGGGTCACACTTTTTATTACACGATTGCCCCAAAAAAAAGAGTGTTATGTTTTTAACCAAATCAAATAGAGTATGAACAAACTCACTTGGATCAACAAATACGTATTATGACGTGTACTGTCTAACCCTACCCTACCTACGGCGATGAACGCATGAACGTTATTTATATTGTTTGATATAGAAATATTAGAGCCTTTGTTTTCTTTATCATATCAGTGGCAGGATCTGTGGATGGAAGAAAAACATCGGAAACATGGGGAGTGCGGAGTGCGGAGTGCCGGCTGCGAAGTTCCCACGCGAGAGGAGGGTTAATTTATGACAAGTGCGGAATACCGATGGTATACGCTTGCATGTGGAATATCTGCTGATGCATTGTCTGGCTGGCGAAAGAGGTAATGCTATTTGGAACTTTATTGACTGATCTTCGGTAGTTTTATCGTTTATTTTAAAAAGTGTTTCATCTACACAGCAGTTCATTCTCTCATTTAAACATTTGTTGCACTGTCCCGGTGACAAAAGTTGAAGAAAAGAAATGGAAGTGATATCCTTATAATGTTAGAAGCGTACTGCAGCCAGCAGTATACTTTACAGTCTTCATAGACAAAATAATACGAAACTGCTGACTAACGAGTCCACAGCGTCCCATTCCAACAGATAACTGAAACTGATGCTGCAAGTTACGCAGCATCTAATAACTTATTCATTTAATTATTTTCTTAATAGCTCCCCGCGACGTTCCCGCGTATACTTTAATTCGGCAGTAGATGCAAGCCGAGTATTTTATCACCACTTATGGCTAGTCGGAGCAGTGAAGTTTATTCATTAAGTTGTGACTGTTAACCAAGATAGCTTTTATTAACACTTTTATTTTTAAACTTTGGTGTTAATAACGGCAGTTAACAGAAGATTACTTTAATACTGACATTGATTAAAGTAATGCCAGTTCAGTTTGAACAGTAAGTCTGTTTAGATTTTAGTTAAAGTATTTCTGAAGACTGGAATCAAGGATTGCAGCTAGGCACATTAACTTACGTCAAAATAAAAGAAATAACCCACGAAAATCATACCTCAACATCTAAAAAGGAGAGAAGCAAAGTATCAACAACAATGGTGTAACACGTCCGTATCACTGCCAGTTCCAACGCAGCTATGTAATTAAACAAAGCTGTAACAATAGTCGACGGGTCTAAGTGCAACTCCTACGCAGGTTGTCGTGCGCGGTGTGCGAGCGTGGGCCACGGCTGCCACACAATGGTGGCCAACAAAAGACCCATTCCTTACAACAGGAAACGATAGGAGCAGATTAATCGCCTCTACATTATCGAAGCTTTTGCAGTTCATTGGGGTGCATAGGGGATTGAAGGAAGACTCCTGGGAACATGCCATTACTCATGACTAGAAGATGTTATATTTGTAGGTTTGTTAACACTTTCACGTTGAAAATATAAAATCAATATCCCATAAGCTCGAAATAAAAAGAAACTTGGAAAACCAGGATGATTTTCGAAAATCAAAACGTTCACGTGTAATACAACTACAACTTCAATTACTCTGTTAAAGTGATCTGATTTAACCTATATGAACCTATACATAATTTACGATTAGTAAAGCCAATACAGACTATTTAAATTCGGTATATACGGTTATTAGTGTAAAGTAAGTTAGAGTGAACATTCTGTACCGACTTCTGTAGTGTCGCGAGCTAAAGCGAACTCTTAGAACGCAATTAACCTCACCAGCTCTCGCCTTTTTTGGAGAACTCGCCTGACTTTCTAGTGTTAGGGACGTTAGGGTTAACTGTTGTTCTCTATCCGGTGAAATTATACCGCGTTCAGCTGCTGAAGATCTTAATGACGATCTGTTAATTATATTGCTTGAGAAATTAATAATCCAGTGATTGGATCTGGTCGAATACCTGTGGCTTTGTATATATCCAAAGTTTCAAACTTTGTATTCAAGTTTGTAAGCGATGTAAGCGATTTAGATCATTATATGTAAATTTCAAAAGAATACCAGCGATGTTGTTTCCGTTTACTTACGTATAAATATTTGTTTCTCTAAGCGCTTCGACAGTGCCCCTTATTTCTGTAATGATAAATGTTTCACGAAGTTGTTTTAGCAACTCCGAAAGTAAATGTGATCTTTAGTACGTTTGAAGTAGCTAATAACATGTACCCTCTCTTTGAATACAACTTGTGTATGTGGAACAACTTAACTCCGAAACTGTAACTCTTGAACACGCCCCTAAGTATTATACAAACAGAATTCTATTTACTGTCCCTTGTCGACAAAACTTTGTCAAAGTTGATCGGTTTATTTACAGAAATGTAGAGAAAAAAACTCTCTAGTCGTATGTTTTAGAGAGCTCCACAAATAACATTTGGTCGTTCGCGTACTTGCTATGACAATTTTCCATATAAAAGGATGTCGTACGTTCGGCCCACTTGACGGTAAGTCCACAAAGCCGGCAGTCATCCACCAACGAGTAGGACAAGAGGATACTCTGAACTTACTGTTGTTACACAACGTGATATTCTTTTGTATTCGTATCGCATCCCAAAACATATTTGTCTGACAGTTTCTGGATATATACAAAGTCAGCTCAGCTTGTATTTACTATCACAATTTATCTGGTAGCTTTTCGTTTTTGTGAACCATTCTTAAGTTACTGATAAGAAAGTTTTCAGCGTCGTTTGCAAATAAAAATTTAAAGTCTACAATTACTATTTAAATATCGCACTGACTAAAGAAATGGTCACTGGGGACTTGTTAAACGTAAAGTCACTTTAGCGTAACGTATTAAGTTTGGAATTGAGTTGCAGCAGCATGACATTTGCGGCCACCAACATTACAGTAGGAATAAAAGTTTTACAACAGGTTGCCGGCTTAATGTAGCTTTGTGTGGTTTTACTGCGACGAGCAGAACGCGTAAAACCTAAAACTTATCAACAACGTGTTTCTACGACGTCAGAACAAAGAGGAAATGTTACTCAAGTTAATCAGGGACGTATAAAGTTAAAATTTTCTCAATTTATACGCTAATAAACTTTTCTTAAGCTTACAGGAAAAAATGAGTCGGGAACGTAAAATAAAATTAATTACCCTAGGACTTTTAAACGGAAGGTGGAATTAGGTTAAGAGTGAAACTGAGCAGCTTTTCGTAAGATATACCTATTATTTTTATTTCCAAACATTTTATTTAATAAAGAATAAGAAAATTTCAACATGACCTTTAAAAGTTTCTCCTCTTTCGATTTAGTGGGGTTCAAAGTTGTAAAGGTCAAGAAGAGGAACGCTATTCGGAAATATTTAGAACACGCGACTGATCCTTTCCAGCAGTACAATTCCGCGTGCGTTCACCCCCCCCCCCCCCCCCCCCCCAACCTCTCTCCCGCCCTCCCATACCTACAGGTTGGTACGCTTCCTGCCTTCGCCACAAAATTTTATGACTCGGAAACAGTAACACTACCAGTCTTTGTTGTTCACAGATACACGGATTTGCTCCGACGGTGACGTATGCAAAACGTGCACGATTGTGCTTTAAGTGCTCTCAGTTTGGTTGCAATGCTGGATGGAAATGGATCTGACTCACATTTGAGTTAGAAACCTATGACCCTATTCTTTGTAGAGGCAAACAGATTTCACAAATGTATCGTTTCTAAATTCCTACAGCTGCTATAAATAACAATTTTACTAAAAAGGAGTGACAACTTGATATACTCGCCCGTGTTGCATTTGACATGATAGACCATAAAACCAACATAATTTTCTACCTAAAAATGGTTAACAGAATGTACACCTATAACTTGTTACGGCAAGTGGGAAGTGATAAATAGGTGCAAAGAAAACTGAGAGGACAAGTGGCCGACCGCAGGGTGCTACGAGCGGTGTTCCCCAGGGCAATGTTCTCCGTCCACTCCTATTTCTCTTTATGTCAGAATCAATTGTGTGGTATGTTATTATTTGTAGCCAATCTATTCTAACAGTAGCAAGTAGTGATTTACTTATAAAATATTCATGCTGCGATGAATGATAAGACACTTTTAAAATTAAATACGATGCTAGTCTTGAATCTATTAATGATTGAATATTTAGATGAATGAATGTATTGTTCCAATATTTTATCTATATTTTATCATGAACGCCTGTGATAATTTTCATAGCGTTTACAGGCACCAATATTCATAAACAAAACGAAACCAAATTGGTTGTTAAAGTTGAAATGTTTGACGTAATAAACACGTCCGAGCCCTTCAACGTTGTTCGACAAGTTTCCAACTGCGATTGTCTTTTTGTTGGACACGATAGTAATCAAACAACAAAAGCTGTAACAAACGAACATTGGTTCGATACATGTCTAACACCTAATTTAATACTTTTAAACCGTCAAGACTAAATCAGAATGAATTTTAGTCCTTATTGTTTTTGAGGCAAAGTTTGATTTTCATAAGCACAAGAAAATTACATTTTGTCCCTAGTCATTTGTAGTTTGTTGTCTTGTTTGTAAACGAACAACGAGTAAATTATGGTGTAGGTATGTCTAAGCCAACTTTATTATCATGAAGAAAGAAATAAGATGTTAACACGTTACCTGACCTTCAAGCGACAAATGTTTAACGGAACATACCTGTAACAAAAAAGAAATAACATTATTAACGGGTTTAGTCACAGATTTTCATATGAAACATAATTGAAAGTATGAATAATTGCCATGAAATTCTTTACATAACATACAGATAAGCTGGTTATCAATCTACATAGCCTGGCCCACCGTCGCAAAGTCACATGTCTGTCGGTCTTCTACAGACTGTACTTCGGAGAGTATGCGCAAGAGCTCCACGAGCTGATCCCACCATCTCCCTTCTTCCATCGGGAGACTAGACGTACTGCAGGGTATCACCGATACCTAGTCGACATTCCACACATTCGAACGAAACGCTTTGCTGGGTCCTTTATTATGCGCACAGCCAAGGAGTGGAATTCCCTGCCTGCGTCGGTTTTTCCGAGTTCATGTAACCCTAATCTGTTTAAGTCGCGAGTAAACAGGCTTCTACTGGGTAAGCTCGTTCCATCGTCGACATCATCTCTGCCCTTAGGGCAAGATTGAAGTCAAGAGCAGCAAGCCCATATATAATAAAAAAAAAATAAAAAAAAAAACAGATCAAATCTACAATATCAATTTTGCAATTCAGGAAATACATTGGAGCATAAAACAATCATTATGTTAACAACCATTCAATCACCTAAGCACCAAATGTCTTTAGCTAACCAAATCCTCCTTTGTAACTGTCCATCAAACATTCAGTATCGGCACCGACACAGAACATCGATTCATTAATACTGTCAAGTGTCGGCGACACCTCTCACGACACTCGGGAGCGTCGAGCGGAGATTGACGCGCGTGTCTCTGCTCTCGTGAATAATTCACGCGGAACGGTTATCTGCCGACGGTTGAGTGTCCCGAGTGTCCGCAGTGTCCGCACTGTCCCCAGTGTCCACAACCTCACGACGAAGGCGAGCCAACTGATAGTATTCCCATAATGGGAATAATGGAACACTATCGCCTCATGATAGACACAATTCTTGTACCTACTTGTGATTAATAGCCTATCTCTGGTTTATCGGGTAAAGAAATTGATTTAGTGATGACAGCATTACAAGTTAATGAATAGCAATTTGTTAGACCTTTCGTAGATATGAAAACCTTTTACTAAAGTATTTGAAAGTCGACTGGGTGAAGTAAGAATTTAATGGAATTCCTGCAGGAAGATGAATCAAAAGATAAATGTCGGTACAAAGACTATGTAAATTTGACCCAACTCCCAAAAAAACACTGCAAATATCTTTTCGGAGACGTTTAAATCCGTATTTACTAACGTGTGATGTCTACCGCTAATCCTGAGATACCTTTTTTAAAAGCCACAAGATTGATGCGGTCGGTATACGCGTGGATTATTCGACGACATCCCCGTCCATTCATTATATCACTCCAAATACAATCGCGCGTCGTCGCACAAAGAACTTGGATTTAAAATTATTTTACATTTCTTTAGGTTACGCCTCGGTTAAACCTGTTTCTGAATGGATGGATACTATTACATTTCTCTTAGAATAGATATTATGATTTACGGATTTGTTCTCTATTATTATGATATTCCTGATCGTGAGATATTTTCTGTAAGATACATTCATTTTAGTACCGTTCTCTTTGGACATCTGCGGTGACTTTAAGTCAGGTCCTTTTATAGTCGCATCCGCAATGAATCATTCAGCACTCCGAGTGTTATGCATGTTAATTGAATATCTAAGAAAAGCCGCTTTGAAAACTATCTCGTAACTCGCACCGTCAAAATTACTACTACTAGTTTAATGTTTTATAACAGATCTGTGTAACTCGCCTTTATTTTATTGTGCCAAACTTAGTAGTTAATACCAGCTCCAATACAATCCATTGTGACTTGTATCACCATGGTGGAGGATTCCGCGGATCTTGATGGATCGAAATAAATATGGAGTAGATCCGGGATGATCCTGATTGATGTATTGTCTGGATCTCTTGTTGCTGCACTTAACCTTGGCCCGAGGAGTCTTCAATCAACCCACTCACTATCCGGATTATTCCGCACTCGTGAATCTCGGAGTGGCGTTTATTTTTAAATATATCTTATGTGTGATGGAATGCAGAATGACTCGTTTCGTGGAAATACTTTACTTTGAGATACAGATTGATTGAAAATTTAAGGCTAGTTATACAGTAAATTGTTTGATCCTACCGCAGCTTTGCGTTGATATTGTAATTTAATTTCATCACACGTATGATTGACAACTACAGATAGATACAAAATTACCCTCTATTGTTATAATTTCTTTATTTATTATATGTTGGTTTGGTACTAGTGACAAAATTACATATTATGTGGAACGACAAGTTTATTAATAGTTAATTCAATATCGATGGACGAGCATATGGGCTTGACTTTGACAAAGGTCGGACAGGATACTTAGGAAGATCACATTTAACCGGATTTACTTCGAGTGCAGGGCAGTGGTCCAACTGCTCTGTCCAACTAGTTGGACCATGGGTCTTTACTAGGGGCAGTTGTCCAACTTTAAAAATAGTTGGACCACAGCACCTCTTGAGAGTTCCGTGGTCCAATTCATTTAAAAATAACTTACCAACACTAAAAACCTCAACTGCATCTTGTGTGCAATATAATTATAGGAGTATACCTATAGGAGTACCTCCTATATATTTCTGGGCTGAACCAGAACCATTAAAGAACTTCACTGATATAGAAGTTATATGATTGACGAAAACTTTAATTTAAAAAAATAAAATTTTTAAATCAGGTTCTCTAATGGTTCTATACCTCTTATATATTTTTGGGCACCTGCTACTTTGTGAGATTTTACTGATATAGAAGTTATATACATGACGAAGCACTTAATTTAAAAAAAAAAGTTAAATCAGGTTGTCTAATGAACCCTGTAGGTACCTCCTATTATTTCTGGGCTCCTGGTACTTCGTGAGACTTTACTGCGCTTGTTTCTCATCTCCAACAAAAAAAAAAATCCTTGGTATTAGAAAGGCATATAGATTTGATTTTAAGATTCCAATTTCCAATACCTCCTAATGTTTCTGTTCTCCTGGTAGTTTGATCGATTGGGATTAAATTAATTAACTATCAAATTCAATCCTTTTAGGGTAGGTAAGTTATTTTTAAATGAATTGGACCACGGAACTCTCAAAAGGTGCTGTGGTCCAACTATTTTTAAAGTTGGACAACTGCCCCTAGTAAAGACCCATGGTCCAACTAGTAGGACAGAGCAGTTGGACCACTGCCCTGCACTCTTTACTTCCACGTAGTCAATATGTATCAAAACAAACCCTTTGGGATCACGTGGAATTCTATCCGCAGCCTCTTTCTCAACAATAAGGATTCCCGAATAAGTAATTTGCTTTTAGACTTCTTGTTACTCTCATTTATATTCCATCTGTCTGTTTTATAGTGTATCATGTTGTGACCAACGCAAGCCGGTAGCAGTCATTTTAGTGCGCCATAACATTATAAGTCAAGTCACTACATTGTACGCCTACGACGATCTATGCCACAAAAAATATTATTTGCAAAATGTTTGCAAAAGTTATACTTTAGAATCTGGATAAACAGTAATTGGATAAGAGATCTGATATCCTAAAGAATTAGTTGCTGAAGAAGCAGCTGTATTAGTCTACGAAAATAAAGCAACTAAACTTTTTATAAAACCAATTCATAGAGACTAACTTTCAAAAACTACAAACGGACCGACCAAAGTAGAAAAACCAACAACTAATAATGATGTTCAGTTAGGGCTGTCACGCACGCGACGTGATGCGATGACTACCGGACTGGGCGCATGAGCCGGCAATCAACTAATTGTGAGTATAACTGGCAATTTATTGCTGCGTTCAACTGTACCAACTTGACGCAATAACCTATTGGTCGGTAATTACTGCAGCACCATCTGAGCTCGTTAGCTATGGGATGGATGTGGGAACTCATGGTGACACGGTGACACGTCGCAGTGAGGACCCTCCAGCCGACGCTGATGGCTCGATGGGATTAGTACTCACATTTTATGATCATTAATTCGATTTTATATTTGACTCTTGACCTCGTTCGTGTTGAATGGGGTGAATTAGAGAGACGCGTTGACAGTCTACTCGAGCGTCGAGTGTTATTGCCAATTCATTTTCGTTAATGATTTTATAACCCGTTGAATTAATATTCAGGCTCTTTTTTTACTTAATTAAACTTTTCAATTTTTTTTTAAGAAAGTTTCACTTTTCGTGTTCAAGTTTTTCTTACAGTTTAAAATTCTTCTTTTCTCTAGTAGGTAATACTTACCAACTCCACATTAGCCGTTAAATTGTTTTAGAAAGATATAAAAGATAATCGATAATAATAAAATAACATTATCGCCTGATCCTTTTAAAGCAGCTCAGTGCTTCAGATGATTTATTACATCTTTTCGAGAATTAATATTGTTACGATTCAACTTAATGTGATTGATAGCATTACGGTTTTTAAACGCCTTTATGATCGAATGTGAGTCAGAAGTTTAATAGCAATCATTTTACATTCCAACTTTTTGTTCGTCATGTAGATTATAAGTAGGTATGACAGAGCCATCTACAGAACATACGATAAGGAGCTTAATAGTCACTGGTCTATTCGTAGGTATAATTAGTACCTAATGTGCTAACTACGCAACGTGGATATAATGTAGTTAATAATATAGTGTCCGCATAGTCACCAATTAACAGCGAGGCACCTAATGAAGTAATTAGCGGACGGTCGATACAGCGTGCTCCATTGTGCGATCAGTCGCGTCCACAACGAGCGTCTCATTACCAACTTATACAACATCATACGCATGATTAATCAGCACCATTAGCGGTCACAGGTCACCCCCCCCCCCCCCTCGCACGCGCATTACTTATTGATGATGTCATAGAGCACACAAAAGCTCGCCACTGGACTTTTTAATAAATAATTCACTGTCTAGTGGTGCTCGACAATAGTTCACTAGTCCATAGTAATCTATTTTCAAAAGCGTTGTTATTAGCAAAAAGTGGGTAAACCCAAAACAGAAAGCTTTAGAATTAATTAACGATCCAGATAGCAAAGATTGATGAGTCTCGAACCTAAATGTTGGGACGAAACCGTCGCCAAGGCTTTAATGAAAGCAAATCGATAAAAAAGTGTGTTTACAGAATGATTTATTTCTTTTCTACACATCGGAATATCGGGTCCCATTTGTTAACAGAATTGAAACTGTCTGTGTTTCCAATAGGGATTGTCTCACTCGATTCCTGATTGCTTTTTTGCTAATAACGTGCGCGTATAAAAGTCGCGAGCGAACGCATCGCCCGTGATATATGTGCGGAGGGGCCTGGTGGACCCCCCGCGGGTCCGGACCACCGGCGTGGACCTCTCGCTGCGCGGACCCGCGGACCTAGCCCGCAATACCATTAGACCGCTATCGAATAATCTTTATTTTTTCAAACACCCTCTATTAGAACAAAGAATCGATAAAGAAAGAATGGAGATATTATGATTGAAAAATAGCTCCATCGAGTTTGATTTGTTGTTGATCGTAGTCGTGAATGGGACCAATCGACTGGATAATTGAGATATTTATTTAGCTGCGTGGGCATAAAAAAAACAGTTTCCTAAATAGAAATTAGATTGATTGCTATCATTAGTTTTATTATATTTTAGATGGCATGATTGTCGTATATTAATGGGACGGCGTGCTACCAGCTGCCCTATTGAATGAAAACCTTGACACATGCACTTTCGAATACCTGTATGAAGTCTACTTGGTAACGTTACCCTATAATTTGGTCGTAATCGCGCTCCACACGAGTGCGCGGGACCGTCAGTATTCTTACCCTAGTGCGATACAATCGTGCACATTGTGCGCTCCGAGCTGCAACGATACAATGCAGGGCCGCGGGGTGCCAGTGTGCCAGTGTGCAGCCCTCTATAACTGCCTCGAAAAAATGTTCAGTGAGCAGCAAGCGTGCTTCCTCCGCAGTGATTTATAATGTTTTGTTCAGTTCCGGGAGTCAATGGTGTTTTTATTGGTTACGACGTTATTATGACACGGTGCGACAAAAAATAACTCCCATTGTGTATTGTAAGTTTTTGACAAGTTCAACGAATGTATGGTGATAGTTCAAACAGATGAGTGTTGTGTCATGGGAGCGGAAATAAATAGATATAACGATGTTGTGAATGAGGTAATGATACATATTGTGTCCTGGGAAATATTTGAGCGAGAAGAAAAAAATATTAAAAAAAAACTTTAAAACGCAATTGTTAAAGGTTAAGGCAATAATAAATAATAGCAGTGGTGGCCCAGTGGTGGCGGCCCCGACTTACGTGGGACGAACTTACGACTTACTTACTTAGTCGTGGGATCGAACCCCGTCAGGCACATTACTTTGTGTAATTTATTATATCACCACTGTTCTCAAAACGGTGAAGGAAAACATCGTGAGGAAACCGGCATGTCTTAGAACCAAAAATTCGAAGTTATGTGACATCTACCAATCCACACTGGGCCCGCGTGGTAGATTATAGCCCATCCCTCTCCTAGAGAGGAGGCCTGAGTCCCTGTAGTGGGAACATTATAGGCTGATGATGAAGGCAATAATTCAACGATTTTATCCAAGTATTGAATGTTATTATCTCCAATAAAAGCGAATAAAAATATGATACTGTACAAATAGTATGGTTTATCTGGTGATTCCCTCACAAACGACATGGATATCGGTTCCATCGCGTTAAACTGTCCGTAGTTGTTTGATAATTTAACTTTTTATTAGAATGGAGGCTGCGCAAGTGTTTGTGTTCCCGATACCCGGATAATCTCGTTTTATCGTAGTTTTATTACTAACAACGACCGCACGTATATCTATATCGAGATTCAAAAATCGAAACTGTGTTTATACCACAGTTTTCGATAACGCCTTGTAGAGCGCGGGCCGGGCGGAATGGCGGGATGGCCCGGCGGGATGCGGAACCCACTCACAAAAACAAAGTGATTTGTTGCTCCGATGAAGACCTCAGTTTGTTTTTATTTACATTTCCAATAATGGGCGAGTTTTTGTTGTTTATGTTCGACTCATATTTTGTTGGTTTCACTTCATTATTTGTTCAGCGGTGAACGTTCTGAGAACGATTAAAATGTTATTTAGTTAGGGATCGCATTCGCCACTCGATGAAGGGCCAATAAAAATATTATTGAAAGACATTCGAGTGGATGACGGGCGGTAAACAAACCTGCGTCGGTTGATAGGACCACACACGGAGCTGATACAGACGGAAATATTGGAATGGACACTATGTTTTTTCATTTGGTTTTATGACATTTGAAATAGAAAAACGATATATGGCAGTGTTTAGAAAGTACAACTTACTGCAAGATCCACAGTCTAAACATGGGCATATTTCCACCATTCCGACCACAGTCTGTCGAGATCACGAGCCGTCTCTATTCGTGTAGTGGCGATGTCTCACGAATGTATTAGTTTCCAGTTCGGCGAACATACCGCGGAACGTCAATCAAACATGGTCAAAATATCACATTGAATATTTACCATGCTGTTATACCTAACTGGTCGAATACATTATTCATATTAATATTTATGTATGCATTTATGTGAGAGCTACAACCAACTATAAAGTTTTTATGCACTGTGATGGAGTTTCGCATACCTGTCGTAAACACAAAAGTTTCACGGTTGCTCATAAATCCGTGAACCCACAATATAGGTGAATAATAAAGGCCCAGAAATACTCATTTAATTTTATTCGTGTACATAAAGATTTCTGAATTACGGTAAAATATATCGTGAGAAAAATAGCAAGTCTAAATTAAAAACACTGAGCTAGCGAAGTGGTAAAAATGATTTCTTTCTTTGAATGTTAGCAAATACCATAACACTTCAATAATAAAGAAACAATAGCACAACTAGTCAATAAACTAAAGTAAATGATTTGCTGTTATTTTACACAAGAATTCTACACAAACTTTAATTTCAAGTAATCAGAATTAATATTACAGATTAGGTACTACACACTGTTGATGACTGGGCGTTCAATAAGAATTAATTAATATTAACCACGGCATTCCTGTCTATATCTGATTAATTGGAGCCACGATTACTGCTATGTGTGTGAATTGGCGCAATGATATTCAATGCTGTGCCAAATTACACATTAATAGTAAACACAGATACTGCTATTAAACATGACTTCGATGTAGAACTGAATATACTAGTGTTATACACTAAACTAGTGTTTGTAGGGAATTTGTCGATATATCTCGGTTATTGCATTAAGTCACTGAATTTAATCAGTACAGAAGGTACAATAAGTGCCCTGCATTATCTGACCCCTCGTACATTTTTTGTTTATAAGAGGGGTCTGATAATTTAGGTCACTGACAGTACGTGCTAATATAAAGAAAAATTACCTAATACGACCGATTGACCAAAAACTCTCTCATACCGTAGTGGAAAAGCTCGCGAGTTGTAAATTGTCAGAATTATTCATAAGTAAAGAGAAATACACCTGCATTTTGATACTGTTCTGATAGTGCCTCATCGTGTGGTAAGTAAACAAACGAAACGCCTTCCTCCCACAACTTTATGTTAGGATTCTATGTTGGTATCATTTTCTTGTCATGTGGGTGTTACTGCATTACTCAATTAGACACACAAATCGGTACAAAACTATTTAAATTTCTTAGTACTTAGTTTACGTAGGTTGTTCACCTACACATTCTTTAAATAATTTGCTTGAGTCTTGCTGTACCGGAGGGTACAGCAAGACTCAAGCAAAGCTCTATGCTTAATTGAAATAATCTATGAGCTTGCACTTTCGTATGTGGGCCTTCTATGAGTCTCTACTCTATGAGTTGATAGTAAAACACCCGTGTACCACGGTAGCGACAAATTAAGATTAATCGCGCCGCGCCGCGCCGCGGTATCGCGCGACTAAATCTGTGCCCTAATTAACGCGAGCACAGTTCGGAGCGAGCGATGTAATCTCTGCGTTAGTAGGTTTTTTAATCGATACTGCATTAGTGTCGAACTTAGTAGAAGGCTGTTTACACGATATTGATACGTATCTACTTATCTTGTGGGGGAAATCAACCGTGGAGTGAAATGATAAGGTGGGTGCAGGTTTCAAACTTCGAAAGGAACTTTTGTACTTTGTAAACATTATCATAATATCACACTTGTAATCCCTGAAGTTAGGCTGGGCTCTGTCCTACTGATCAACCCGCATTTTACTACAGTGAGCCTATTGCCATTATCCGGGCACAAATCAACTCTTCGGGCTGCCTACTCCTAATACTTGCAACTAACCGATAGAAGGATGCAGTAACACTCTGCCCGATATTTTGATGTTGTCTTTTATAAACATTTGTTCTTTTCTATTGCAATCTATTTTGCTCCCAAAGGATCTTCAAGATTCTTAAAGAGCAAAAACGACAGTAAAGTCAAGACATTATAATGAGCATGACTGTGTATGAAACAAGTACGGTAATGTTGTACATTCATATTGGCACAGCAAAGAATGGTGCTGCGGTTATAGAGCCCTTGTACGCGGCTGGTAGCAATACCACTTTTTGTGATAGACTGTATCGATACAACACATTATATCTTGTTCGCAATTTGTAGCTGATCTGCCTCGTTGCTTTAGTAATATCTACAATAATAAGTAACTGTGTAATGCTGGTCTGTATTACTAGGTTTAGTTTTACAGCACGGACATTTTTGTTCACAATCTTGGACTCACGAGGTTCCGGGTTAACTTTCATTATTTTTTATTTTGAAAAATTAAACAATGTCTACCACCACACAGGAAACTTCTAAGGCAAAGCTCTGAGTCAGCTATACTCTCAAAGAGAAATTAAATAGTTGAACTAATAGCACAATGAAAAAAATAAAACTTTGCGTGGGCGTGGTTTTTTTTATAACTAAAACGTTTAATAAATGCAGCGATTGGTATTACTTTATGATTCATTACCTACAAAATAAATTATCATACTATACAAATAGTATGGTTTTGAAAGTATTTTCATTGCATTGGTTTACGATACACCGTTACTTATGAAATCAATAAAAGATAGATTTCATGCAGCTTTTATGATTATTAACAAACGTAACGAGGTTCTTGTATCATGAAGTTTTATACAAACTGCATATTGGACAAGCAAATGATAAATTATAAAGTTTGAGTGGTCGGACGGCGGCTTGCATTAATGCACTTTTAGTTGAAGTATGTTATTACGAAATCCCATCAACTTCTTGAATCGTTTACTGTGTTTTAATCGAAATAAGATAAGATAAAAAAATATATATAGGCGTCTTAGCTATTTTTTTATAAAAATTATAAAAACCTCAGCTGTTACTTTGATAAAACTTTTAGGATGATGTGTTAATAATACTTCTCAATAGCCACACTCTGCCTACCCAGGTCGAACTTAGTACCATACAGCAACCGCGGTGCGGTGTGTGGTCCACACTTCCACAGTGCACTTCTACAACAGGAATGGCAAACCATTTTTCATCATCATCATCATCAAGTGTCGCCACCATTTTTACCAGCTAGTTTATTAGTTGTCGATTGAGCGAAAATGGAGAAAAAATTTAACAAACAGTGTGTCCTATAGCTAGTTTTTAATTTTCAAGGATAATTGCCAAAATCAAAAGACCTTTTGTAATAATTGTTCAATACAATACTCTGCAAAGCTGACACTAATGTTCAAACTAAATAAAAATAGTAAAAAGCTCTATGGTGCGCCATCCCTGATAGAAAACCGTTTTATTCCGTGGGAACCGACCCGACACCCGCTGCACCGCGCACCGTGCACCGGTCGGAACATTAGCGACAAGTGAATATTTGATACTCATAACTAAAGACTCGAGCTGTACCGGTTAGGTACGGATAAAAAAATACCGGTCCTGTTTCTACCTAGGAACTACCCAGAAGTTATTTATGACTGAGATTTTTTGCTCATCAACTAAATGTTAACTGCGATTAGCAATTTTTACCATCAGTCATTATTTAGGAATTTTCATAGTCGGCCATAAACAACTGTCTCTATACCTATTTAGGTTTCCAAACTCATAGCTAAAATCATAAATTTCCAGACCTGTAATACTTCACAAAAATCTATTTTCTAACTTTGTTTTGTACATAGGTACTCCGTTATTTTCAACACGCACTTCAGTTTAAAACTAAAAAGTTACTTATAGTTTCACAACCTAATTTTCATTATTTTTTGTTAAAACTCAACTGAACTTACGCAACTCTGTTTTTCTTTGCGAAGTTTCCCTAATTATCGAACGAAGGAGAAATCTTCAAATACTTGGAATAAGTTGGCGAGTGCTACAAACTCCGCTCAAAGAAAACTTCCAACTTACTACAAATTAGTTGACGTCGAGTGGACTTTACTAAAAAAAGGGTAATTTTGTGTGTAATGGCTGTTTTGAATACGGCTATTTTTATGTAACAAAAGGTAAAGTACCTATGTGTAATGGAATGTTCACTGACTTGTTTCATACATTAGTGAAGTGTTCAATTGATTATAGGTTATTGCGAACTTGTTAATGGTATATTTACTCCAAAACTATTTTCGTAATGCCGTGGTGTATCATAGCAAAACAGCAAGTTGAGAAATGTCTGTTACAAGTTCAAATATTAATTATTAATTGCAGCAAGTAATAATTAACTCTCAGATACAAATTATAACTCACGGACAAGCTCGCCTGTCTCTCTGCTTACATAACCGCGTGTCAGCAGGATAGGTCACAGTGTCAGCACTAATTGAAAACATGTCGCGTCGATATTTATCACCAAATTAAAACTTGCAATAGCTATAACATTGCCTTTCATTAAATATTTACCAAACGTTTCGAGACGGGTTGCTTTAATGAAGTATAAAATACACGAACCAAACGTTTTGCGATTAAATTATACTGCCATGAAATCAGAGGCACCACGAATATATCCCTCTCAAATAATTATCCTTCCATTTGAAACGTAAAAGGAATCACTTCAATTAACTAATTACACTTTATAAAATATTCAGGCAAGCAAAGTGCCTCTTAATAAACGACAATTAGTAAAATGTACGACGAAGAAGTTATTCATAGATCTCTCATTTATAAATTGAAGAATTTGTGGGTAGAGCTGGAAATTAAACACTTCCTCGTCAAGAATTCAGTTTCATGTTAATGTAACTATTTATAGATCGCCGATAAAAGGAAAGGTAACCTAGTTTGAACTGAACTGAAAAATGAAGGAAATACTTTCGGTGAACACACTATTCCAGTAGAACAGTTCATGTCATCATCGCGCCTGGCCTTTTCCCAAATATGTTGGGGTACTTCCAGTGTAACTGGATGCAGGTGGACTCCAGTATTTTTCAAGGTCACCTATCTAATCTCCATAGCCCAGGTATTGTGCCATACGATGTTCCGACGTAAAACTATAGGGCCTTCTTAATTTCTGACTATCCGAAACATCTACCGTTAGAATGACACCCGGGACTAAACGAGGCACTTGCCGAGCGGTCTTGATATGTGTAGAATGCTCTCCTATATACACAGAAGCACCCCAGCAAGAGTTTTTTAATCCTGGACAACCGCAACACGAGCCCCACATACGTATACCAATTACTAAACTAGGTACAGTTCTATAATAACACTAATACAAGTCTACTAACTGTTAGCAACATTAAGCTCAGTGTTATGAAGCACCGTGCACCGGCAAGGAGCAATCTCCGCGGAGAATACACAAAGTAGCGGCAACAATAACTGCTGATAAGGCGAAGTATCGGCAGGAATTATTCATGAGGTGCTTACCGCCGCCATCGACAACTATTAACATTTTAATCATCCACTTTATTGAAATACTTCACAGGCGAGTGCAGAAGGACCAACGCCATAGGAAGCGTTTGAAAAAGGTAAGAAAATAATCATAACATTGTAGCGTTCACAACCGGTACTTATTAATGTGGTCCTGGGTTTGACTTTCAGGTCGCGAAAAGTGTTATTGGGTTTTTCCACTTGGAAATTCTCAGTGGAAGCCTATAGCCTGGATTTGGGCTTGGTTGATGGCAAATGGTTCGTTCTTTATTACATGGCACTTAACATAACAGGCGAAATTACCTTCTAGACGAAATTAATTAATTATGATGATATATTATGCAATACAATAAACCCGTGAAAATAAAATAAACAAAATGCTACTGAAACTACACGTAGTTTGGACGAAGAGACGTTAATTGACAAGGTGATTATAAATAATGTAGATGCGATAAGTAGTTGGGAATTCCCATTAGAGTTAACACATCTGTGAACTAATTACGATTTTCCAATCACAGATGTCTTTTCTTAACTTCTACGAAGACTCAGATTTTCACTGTACAGAAAAGTAGAGGCAATGAGATTACTACTTAACTTTTCCTTTCTTCTTTTTGATCTTTATGTCATTTTACAACGACTAAAACTTCTGCGTTATTGTATTAGTCGCTGAAACCGGAACGCGCTAACTATAAGCTTCGGGAGACAGTTTGAGCATTCAATTTTGTGGCAAAGTAAGTAGATCCGAAGTAAACGAAGATTACATGTTGCGGTACTTTCGTCTATATCTTGAGCCATTATGACTAGTTAGAAAATTAGTTTATCCAAATGATGACGGAAATTAGAAGGCTCATGTTTGTGGAGATCATCAGGGCTGTTTATGACATGTGTGCTTTGAATATGAATAATTATGTTATTAAGGCGGTTTGAATGAAAATTGTCTTGCACAAGATTTAGTTTATTGAGCAAATATTTGGTACTAAAACGAGTACCTTATTCTCATTAAATAAACGCTCCCAAAACCATATATCTACAGTTACTGGCATAATTCAAATGAATAAAAAACTGAAATATGCAAACTGCGATATTATTCCCCGACTAATATAATATTATTACAATAAATCCTCGATTTCGATGCAACGACAGTCCTTATGCGTTTAAATAACGTCTTATTGTTGAAGCCAGTTCTCTGAGTTATGTCTTGTGCGCTTTGTGTACGAGGCTGCCTCGTAACTTCACACAAATGTACAATATTATGGAAGTATTTATTTATTTATTGCTGCATAATATATGTGGTATTTCTATATGCTATATTCAAAATTGTATGACATATGCAGGTGCGTTCAAACGAGCCAGTGGGGTGTCAAGTGTGAATGTATTCGGACAGTGAATGGAACACTAATAATGTTGAGGAGCAATTAATAACGTGTGCTTGTGATTTATGTTACTGCTGGGACTTTTGGGCTTTTGTAGCTTTCAAAAACTCAAGTAATAAACATCAAAAGATTTAAGTCAAAATAATGAATTTCTTTCGTGTTTTGAGTTCGCATCACTTGGTAAAAACTTCAAAGACTTTATGAAGATTACTTTTAACGCAAGCAAAACAAAAACAACGTTTATTTTAAGATGAATAATTGAATTTGTCCTTCAGTACAGTTCCAGGCATTCCAACAAAATGGAGGTGGGCGTCGTCTGACTACATTAACCTAGTATCATTTATTATCTCTACAATCAACGCTTAGCCAGTATTCGCTCGTATCCCTCTAATATTCGAACGTACAGTGACACGTGCAAAAATCAGCATTCTAATCAGGAACGACCACCGTGCACCGTCCGGACAGAACCAGGGGACGTGCCACGTAACGCGTTGAGTAAGCAGTTTCATCTCATTCTGTGCTGCAAGCTTAAACGTCGACTTAATTGGACTAGTCTTTCCTTCCCCAATAACTCTTGTTAACGAGCCAGATTCGATTTCAGAATCAAGTGTCTGTATATTATGTAATCTGGCGAACTAAATGCGCTATCTAATCGAGTGGTCAGTATTCTAAGCGCGGCGTGCACGTGCGAACGCCGACACACTCGTGGGCGGCGTCTGCGCCCCGTCTGTCAGGGCTGGCCCCGCGCCAACAATGCCCCCCGGCCCCCCGGCCCCCGCCGGCCCCAGAGACACTCCGGAAGGAAAGAATCTCTTCAGCTTATTGTGCACAGTTATGATAATGGGATGGCCTGTCTGCGAGCTGGTAATCAACTTTTGATAATGGTGAGAACGACAATGTGTCGCAAGTGTTAACGACTTTTTCTTCTACATTTGAGTTTTCGCTTTTTATGATCGTGTATTTTCAAATAACGTTTTCTACAGAAAGAGGGCGTTTTTGCCCTTGCCAAAAAAAGAAAGTCTTGAAGATTTGTAACATAATATAGGTACTGAACATTTATTCGTTTTTACTAAGTAAATAAACTGGCAGGCTGATGAAATAGTAAGGTATTTTGCGATTCTAAGCGAGAGTTAGGCAAGATGGATGAACTAGCATCATCAATCACGAACTAAAGCCTAAAGTAAAACTAAAGGCTTTATGAAGTTTGCGGAGTATTTACTGTGTATCAACATTTTCAGATTTTTTCAGAACCTTTTTAACTTGATTCTGAAAAACAAAGTTAAGCGACGTACCTATTTGTAGTTATATAAAAATACACGATTTCATAAAATGCTAACAAGACAAGATTCTAACATATTACCCAAAACTAATCACTTTCTTTAAATTAATATATCACAGCACTAGTTAATAAATAACAGTTCTTTCCCCATCAATATCGTGATGGTATTTTACTATTTCACAGTTCCTCGCAACAGTTCCACGGAGTGTCACGGATAAATAATTCACTATCACTACCGAAGCCCAATTAATTCGAGATATAAAAGAGTATGTTGAACATGTGGGATGTCTTGTTACGCGTAGAGGAGGAATACATTAGTCTTCAACAGTGATTTCTTGCGGTAATTAAAATTTTAATTAAAATAGCGGTTGTTATGGCTCTAGTAAACGTGAGTATTGCTCAATCATTTACTGACTATCTCTGGTAGCTGGGAACTGGGAAACGTTGGAGAGGCATCTGTCAGTATTTTATTTATGTAATTGATAAGGAATCTTAACACTGTCTTGTAAAATGTAATTTTAATGCTAATGGCGATAGCCCTAACCGTAACATAGTACTTTAGAGGAAAAAAAACAGCTAAACAAAATTGCTTCCCATATTTCTAATTTTCTCGCTGCAACATCGGTATTCTGCAAAGCCAACCATAATTTCATAAACAATAGAAACATTTCCCACTTCATCGTAGGTGGCAAAATTATGGTGACCGTTTAGTGCACTACATTCCCCTTCTCCATCGTAGGAGTAAACATGACAGCTTGTGTTTCGCGCCCAACTAATAGCGAGGCTTACGCATTACTCGCGCACTACATCGCTAAGCGAGCATAGACTCGTGTAACTGTACCGAGCTAAGTGATTTAGAAGTATCCGCTAATGTAATAACACGGTCAAGTTGGGTTCCTATAAACTACTAGCCGTTGATGCTAAATCTTAAATTCATAACCGTGTAATTCAGTAGCATAGTTACGGAAAATCACAGACGTCATCTAGAGACAAAGAAAATGGAGAGCTAGGGAATAAATGAAATGTGAATAAATGAGAGTGAACTTACATAATTACGTAAGTTTGTAATTAATTGCACATTTCACTTATTTCCTAACTCTCCTTTTTCTTTGTCGCTAGATGAAGTCTAATTATAATTAGTATGCAAAACATTAACGTCTTCAGTTATCTCCCAGTTTGATAGCAGAGACTATACAGTCTTATCGGCGCGAATCGGTTTGAATCGACTCAGAAAGAGCGTCACTCTCTCACAGTAACACAAACGATATGCATATTGTTACAGGAACCGGACGTTAATAAAAGCAAGGTTCAGACGTAATGTTAATTCGTGGAGCATTTGGCAAATTGGATGTAAGTGAAAACAGACGCGGGCAGACATTTGCATGCGCGGTATCAGAGAGTAAATACATGAGCGCGAGTGCGGCCTGCCAGAATGGCAGACTGGCTGGCTAGGAGGCTGCAAAAATAAGCCATTCAGTTTTGTGCCTGTTTTAAAAAGAAAAAATGCATGAGAAACTTTTTGGCTAAGCAAGGGTAAAAAACCTAACATAATCAGGTTTGGTTGCTGTGAGAGTGGTGCCTAATATAATGGCATAAAAGATTGGCAGTTCGCGATTAAAATCATCTCAATTAATGATCAATACGTTGCAAGAAATATTTATAAACGGTTCTTTATATTACAGTTAAGACAGTAGGTGGACTGATATCTAATAGCAAACAAAAAGAATAAACAAGTCCGTGACAAATTGAAGTGTAGCTTCCAACAGCTATATTACAAAAGAAAAATATTTATAAAGACATCGCCCCCACCATAAAACAAGGTATAAAACTCACCGATGTGTACAGAACCCCATCGGGCGTGTTAGCATACACTAAATAAATTAGCACCAGTTAGAGGGATGCATAGTAATGTGTGTACACGTACAATACGTACAATAGCAGTATCAGCAGAACGTTCGCGCCTAAGAGATTGCGAACCTCTAGCAGATCCTATTTAGTTAAGTGGAAAGTGTTCAAATAACAGAATGCCTGATAGTTTAGCGTTACGGGAATTAGAAACGTTAGCTGAAATTCTATTGTGTTGGCTGAGAAAACAACTCGCGGTAATGGCTTCTGGTGCGCTGGATTGTTCACGATTGTTCCTTGCGGGATTGTGTCTATATCCATTACTACTATCTTATTTACATGGTGTTCTTTGTAGTTGTAATTTTATTGACGAGTTCATCAATTGACATATACATAATTATAGCAAATATTTTGATTTGTTCGTTGTCGTCATCGCCTGTTCCCACGAGTATTCTCAATTTCTCAACTATGTTAATCTATTAGCTGTAGGCGTATCAATTGGACAAGATGATCTCAGACCTGGGCAAAATTACTTAATGAACGATGCAGATGCTAGTTTTGCCAGATCCTATGTTTTCCCCGTATCCTATGAATGTAAACCCAATCAGCTCCCGTAGTTCTGTGTGTTCGCTCTTAGGATGTTACACATGTTTGTGATTCATTAAATTAAATTTACTACACTTGTCCCGGCATTTCCGTAATTATGTCAACTCGAATAGTGTGTCCCTACATGTATTTGAAAGATGACTGTGAATCATTTCTAAATAATTTTAGAAGTAAACTAATGACCTATTGGGTGTTTAATACAGTGAAGTGAAGAGAGTTATATGAAAGGATTTCCATGTTTTATTTTATTCGATTTAGTATGAACAAGGGATACCAAGGGATAAAATTATAATTTGTCACGCCTTGCGCTGTTATATTAAATACAAGTTCTTTTCCAATAACATATTATCACAAACAAAATCACTCAGATACGGCAAAGTCAACAGAAGGAACAGATATTTATTCTAAGACAAGAATATTGTGCACGTGTTCGATCCGACCAACAGAAAGTACAAACGCAAAGAGAGCATAACAGTTTTATTCCACTACATGACTACAGTTCCTTTGAAACCTTATTTTCTTATTCTGTGGCATAGTTCTTCGATATTATGTTGTTGAAGGACAAACACTAAAAGCAGTCACACAAGCAGGACTATATTAAACTTTACCAACATTCTGATGTAGTAAAACCTTAGTACTAAGTTGTTTGTTATTTTAGTCTAAGCTAGGTTTAAGAGCTAATTTATCCGTGTCGGCTTAGGCAGACATTGTAGTGAGCTGGAAGAGTTTCGGTGTAATCCTAGTATTTATGGCGGGAGTTGAATCTGTACATCAGTTACCTACTTAATGTAACCGCGGCTTCGACAAGCGTTACAACTGCCCTCAGAGAAATTCTCACAGGGTTGATAGCGGTGTACAGTCGGTGTATTTAGAAAACTGTAGGGTAGGGTGGATTATTTTCTTTTTCTGCTGATTTACAAATCGTGCAAGTACCTATAAGCGTGCTAACCTAACCTATAGCTTTAACTCACTGATACTTGGAATAACTGCAACTCTAATATAACAAGGCGCAAATATTGGTTGATTGCCAAGTATTTTGCGTTTCGGTTGATGATAGCATAAATTGTCACATCTCACCTCCGACTACATTAATAAGTATTCATCACCATCCACAACCGGACTACGCTCACTGCTGGGTTTTCATTAGAGAGCTCCAGAATCAAGTGCACGCCCCAAATACAAAAGCTTAATACCAACGGTCCCAGCGTCAGTTCCCCCGGGGGTTCCACAAGGTTGTACCTTTTGACCCTGAAATCAACATAGTTATCGAAACGCTAAATCCCCACCGGCTCTGTAATTAATTGTCAGCGCCGTGTCCGGGGTTCCATTTCCGGTTGGAAGTGGTTCATTTAGGGTTCGCGATAAGGGCTCGTTAATTTCCGCTGCATATTACTTGTCATAGGCGCCACCTCGTGGAGTTTTTGACATTATTTTATCATACTCATTTCCTGTGTGTTTTGGCGGGTTACATAAATGATTGGCATCATTCCGAGTTTTAGGGTCGGTTGTTTTGTTTGTTATGGCAGGTAATGCGTTTGATACTGTTATATAAAAACATAAATAGCAGGTTTCGAAATTATCAAGGTACTTAACCATTTTATGCCCAAAATAAAAACCCTCTTTGAACTGAAGTCGAGTACAAAAAACAGATTTGTATAAAAAAAGCTCAAGTTATGTATCAGTATGGGCAATTATAAGCTGATAACAGTTATCCCTTTTAGCCCTGCTAAAATAGATTTCATTGGAAATACAAACACACACTTTTTGAAAAAAATACAGAAATCGTTTCAGTGTTAAAACATAATGGAAACAATTCGTTTCATCAAATTACACGCTCAACGAGCTGTATTCAGTGTCGTCACAAAGGCGTTGATGGCAAAAAATAAATTATTCTGAAAGTCTAAATCGTGAAAATCGGATAAAATTCCAACAATGAAGGAATTACTCTGTAGTGAGGGCATCATTCTGTCAAACTCGTAACAATTTACATTGGGTCCCGTCAACTCGCCCCCCCCCCCCTCCCCCCGTACCCCTCGCGTCATTACGTCGTCGATTGTCGATTGTTATCATTTGGCCGACTCATTTGGGGGCGATCGCTCGGCAGATCTCTTAACTCAATATCAGGCGACAAATTCTTCCAAGATTAAACGACACGCCGAACGGATATTGAAATTTTACGATCTTTCCCCTTTAAAGTTTATTTTTGGACGAAGCTTTTTGTTTGAGAGATAATGTTCCCGTTATATTGGGGTGACAGTTATGTGTAAACACAGCATCCCTTTGTTACTTTCCCCGAACGAGAGCGGTTCAGTGTAATCAACTTCAAACAATTGATTAATTAGCCGAAGGTGGCGTGTTGTGACAGCTGATCCTTGTCGTTAACCTTACTACATATTTCAGTGTCAAATATATTAGCCTGTGCTGTGAAGGACATAATTAGGTCGTCTATAGTGTCGCTCGCTGACGTAATTGCCTATTTGCGACAATCACCCGAGAAATAGGCTGTTACAGTGTTTTCTTAATGTCTATTTCCAACGATGTTTTTCTTTGCCTTATAGTTTCTTTTTCGTTTGTAATTTATTACTCAACTTATAGGTATTACAGTAGTATTCTATGTCTAAATCAAATTTAATATCCTTGTATTTTACTATGACTACCAGTCTTTTGCATGCCTATCTAACATCATGAAGATAAACTCATACTTAGCTACTAGATGTAGCGATGCAATATATAACATTTATGAATACATAACTGGCCACATAAATAACGCCAGATAAGCAGATTTTAATTCAGCAGATAAGTGGCTGGGTCCCGCGGGCTTGCCGTGTCGTTGCCACGGAGTAGTGAGGCACAGAGGGCGCACTTCTAACAACTGCGGTGTGATGAGAACATGGCTGACATTGACATAAACATCCGTTATGAGAATCATCTCAATGGAATGGTTATAATATAACAGGATTTGTCCATCAGGACAAATCATTATGTTTCTGAGAAAGATTATTCGCAATTGATGTACCACACACGCACTTACACTTCTTCTGATTCAAGGTTCTTCTGATGTAGTTTTGGATAAAATATTCAGATATTTCTCACAGTCAGTTCGTCAAGTAAAAAACTGACGCGAACTGAATAAAAGTCTAGTACGTCATGAACAAGCTAATATTTTCTACGTATGCGCAATTTCGTTTCGCGCACTTAGTGGATTAAACCTCCTGCCCTGTCTGCCTCATGTCATGGTTCCGTATCTGGCTGGCTATAGCCCGCGGATCCCTGCTGCTGGAGGCGAGTGTCCCTGCTACACTGTGCCAGATAATGCTTTGTTTGTTTATTACCATGACGCGCCGTAATTTTAGAACAATTTCTTTGGAAACAGGCTGAGTGAGGTCGGAGCTTGTCTCTCTATACGAACGTAAATATACAATGTTGTACAAATGATACTGACAAGACCGCGTTTATGTAGATTTTATAGGTATAACATTCCATGAACAACATCGTTAATAATTATATTAGTCGCTTAATAGTGGAAAACAGTTCGGATAATATTAACGCTACATGATAGTTTCTCGTAAGAATATTAATATACCCATGTGTTACATATTTTAGACTGAGTTTCTTAACATATTCAAATATTACTCACTAACACTCACCTACATATCTTTTCTATTGTAAATAAATATTCTTAAAAAAGCGATGTAACTTAGGGTCTATTCTATTCCATTCAATTTTGGTAATAAAAATATATAAGTAAGCCCAAATGGAACGAATATAATTCATTCTCAAGATGAAGTCAATTAAAATGAACCCTCTTGGCATAGCTCATTACTCAGAGCAATACTCATTTGTAGAAATACTATGATACAAAGTAGAGCCACTCAATACAAAATAAGGCCAGCGCTGAATGGGGCAGATGTTATTAGCTATCAAGCAGATGAATTCCACTGAACAAATAACGAACGCTACAATGGAAGGCAACTTAATAAAGAAAGTGGGAACAAACGGGAAAGAAAAGAAAAAAGTATTGAAAACAAACATCTGTCGCGAACGAAACTAAACGAAACCAACATTAGGCGACGTGTTGTTGTGCCAATTTTTCTAGAACGTGTTTTGTTACGTAACAATAATAACGAGTTTTCTACGAAAGTTTGATTGTTTATTTACCTACTCCAGAAAGTATTAAAACCAATCAAATACTAGTAAACAAACAGTAAAATTAATTAAATCGTAAACGAATGACTTAATAAGCTTCCTGACTTAGCACGGCAGCCACATTCAACTAATTAAAGGACATAAAAACTGGAAAAGCCGATTAAATAATAAGTCAAAGAAACTCGTTAGCAACAGATAGCGGATACAAATGAAACCAGTTGCGCGAGCTAATAACATTTCTAATAGATACCAATGATTATGGTGAAGTTAACCCTTTAAGGCAAATAGGCTAGACCAGATTGCGTTTGGAGCTAACATAATTTCGCGCTCATTATATCCTAGTCCATGACCAAGGGATAATGAACCTTCTGCAACAAGGCAGGGGTTAACGTTCATACAGTTAAGCACATTAATGCTATGTCTGTCCCCCTGCACCCCGGGGCGAGACGAAGGGACGAGATTACAACACTATTAAATTTGGGGATGAAAAATGAGAGCTGTATTTGATTTCGATTTGCGAACACAAACGAAACTATTTTTATTATTCTTTGAAGATTAAAAGGGCTTTGGAATTAAAAGGCTATTTATTTTGAATGGGGAATGGAATGACACACCTATAGTATCAGTTGCTATTGTTATACATGTGTAAGTTGTGACAATGATGTGATATGGGTTGTTGAATGGTGCTCGTTATGCGTCAATTGTCAATAGATCATTGTACCGGTATATTGGTATCGTCAATGAGCTAGAACCTGACACTTTAGACAGTTTACCGATAAAAGAATTCGTAAGTATTCATGTCACCTAATAAACACTATATTCTAACATTTGAGACTTTATCCAGTAGAAGTAAAAAGCGTAGGCGTAACACGTTGGCAAAATCCTAAATAATGATGATAATATACGCAAACAATGAAAGTATTATACGTACGTGACACGTCGCGTACAAAAACGTCACAAAAATAAAGTCCGCTCTGACAAAAGATTGGATGAAACAAAAGTATAATAAATTAACTGAGCCCTCTAAAGACATCACATCGTAAATCATTGAGGAACAAAGATTCGTTACATAACGCTCGTATGTGAAGGAATTGAACACAAACTCAATAATACATTCGAGGGTACTGACGTAACGAAGTATGCGTCGCGAATTGTTACAGACGGGGTTACAAGTCGTCACAATATTGGCTTCACACTTTTTGCCAAAATATATCAACGTTTTTTTTGGAGGAACAAAAAGGTTCTGCTATGGAGGTTTGGTCGAATTCGAAACACTTCCTACAAAATCTAGAGGAAACATAATAAGTCAAGCTGATCCCACTTACAGCCTATTGTGCCTTCTCTCGGCTTCTCAAAGTAATCTAATATATTAGGTCCAAGGCTAATCCTGCTTAAGGGCTCCTATGTTACCAGGGCACAATAAAAAAGAGACAGCCGCGCTTTCACGGCGTCGGCGTCGGGTCGGCAAGCGGCGGCGTCAAGTAGCAAGATCCGACGTAAAGCGTCGTCGGCATTGTGGGAGATACAATGGTCGGTAATGCACGCCTGCCTAATGGCTCATTTACATTATTCAAAGCTGCGGGATGCGTTAGATGTCTAATGTCATGCAAGGAGGCCACCACATATTGTATACGCTAATGTCGATGTTCCACATGTTTATTTCTATCTCCTTAAAGTATTTTTGTATCGTATCCCCAAGCACGTTAGTTTCAGCTTCAATTCTAAATAGATGTGGTCGTACATCAGTATCGTTTTCTATCGGTAGAAAACTTTTGTTAACATCAGTTGTTCGGGTAATCTATGGGTACAACCCGTATTCAGAAACTACGGAAGTAGTACGAAACGACCGACCCATCGACTTGTGTCGTTTTCCTGAATGTGGAACCTCCCTGCGTGCTTTATAGCGCTCGACTTGTCGACTAATGTAAACGGTTCGCAATGTAGCCGGGACATAGTTGGCGCGAGCATAAAATACTGCGTGGAGTTGTTGAACCACTGCTTTAGAATTAACTAGTCATTAACGTACATTAGTCACTGCAGGAGTTCATTAGTCAAAGTAGGGTTTAGCGTTGTGCTGCTGGAGTTGAAAGTGGGAGTGAAAAGTTTTTCTCCTTTTGGGTAGACGCGGATTTAATTTAAGAGTATCTTGAATCTTGATAATCCGGTTTGAAGAAGACGACTTTTGTTGCATTGATCCTACGCAACTTAAATGACAAATAAAGAAAAAAAAATAACCAAGGTAAGAGAACATAAGAAGTTGACTCAGTTTTTCAATAGCTGTGACGAACAGAATTCGAAGCGTGTCAGTCGTTGACGAGTTGACGCTGCATAAATGAAAACATAAAATTACGTTTATTACATCGGCGGGTCTGTACGGGTGATGTCGCGCGCGACACGAGCGTGAAACGCGACGGATACAATACACGGCCCATTGAACACACGCGTGGAACGAATGCCAGTTAGATACGGGGACTGGAGATGTGTGTTGTGGTGGTGGAACACTCCTTACGGTTTTTTACGAACATTAGATTGTGTTTTAGTTTGAATTTTTGGGACAATTTGAAATTATTAGAAGGTGTACCAACAATACTAATATATCTTACGGACTACTCGTAATCAAATCTAATTGATGCTCCATTATAAAAGTTGTCAAGTGTAGCATAAAACACCTTTACGTTTTCAGCCGGAGTTGTAATTGAACCCTAAACCGTATTGTTACAGTTTCTTAAGCAAAGTTTAAGTGAAACAGCATCCAGCGAGTCTGTCCTTACATTAACGTTACGTAACACATTAGTAAGCTCAACGCAACTCTAGTCTCCAGCTGAGACAATAAAGGGATTTTCTCGAACGTTTCGCAACCCCCCTCCCGCGTTCCCCACGCCCTCTCGCAGCCGTCAGCACAGATTAAATAAACTATTAATCTCTATCCAAAAGGTGTATTTGCATAGCGATTATAGTTAAGATCCGGAATATCTCGCAACAAAGGGTCTGCACAAACTGATATGTAAATTGTTCAACAAGGACTTGCAAAAGCATTGTGAATACGGAATAGTTAAATACTGGAACGGTACAGTGGGATTCATATAAAGATCTTTGTGAAGACAATCTGACGATGAATAAAATACTTTTAATCGAACTATGACCATGAGTCCATGACTCTATTATGGCGTTACTGAAAATTTTTGACTTTAACCTGAGCCTTTTGCTTTAAGCACTCCATTTGCTGTAAATCTGTGGTTATGACGCAATGTTCGGCAAATTTTAATGGTTCCTTGTGCAGCTCGTTCGCAGAATTGTAAAGTAAGGAATTTAGATTGATACAGCTCCGTTTGAGTGCAATCAGCTGATTGATTCACTTCATTTGAACGTGAGCCGCGATCGCGACTCGTTTTATTGTGAAGAGTATTTTAAAATTGAATCGTTTCGTCTCTGTGTTTGTTTGGATTGGAACCAATAAAACTGGAGTATTCCCTGATTCAAAACAAATACGTATAACTAAATCCTGTTCGCTTATTTATACGATACTGAGGCTTAAACTGTTAGCTGTTCACGTTATTTATTTATGTTCATTACAGAAGCCGTGTAACCTGTATTTAAAGTTTCTTTAATCGTTTTTTATAGACCTCCCGCAGTTGCGTATACATTTTAATGGACGCTAAAAAATACTTTACACAGATGCAATTACGTTCAGCAGCGGAACAAAATACATTATTTAAATACAACTTAATATTCACAAAGGAGTCTGTGTCGATTGAATGTTAAATAAAAGTGCGTTTACAACAATAACATGCGGTGAACGGTCGGCCATTGTGTACAAACAGTGGGGCAAGCTGGGCCAAGCTGGACGTTTATCATGCAAATGGGCTTTGGACAATGTGCGATGTAGTTCAAATGGTGCACGGGGCAGCTGCGCGTGCGATCATGTGGATCGGACCATTGGACACCTTGTTTATAAAAAAAACATAAAGATTACATAAAACAAGGCGTACATAAATTGTTCGTCTCGGTCCACTAAATGATACAGGTGACGATAAATGCATGCAACGATTTATAACTCAGAGCTGTTTGAATTTAAATTGAGTGTTGAAAAGATATTAACATAAATATAATATTATGGACGTCCAACAACTAACTAATAAACAGAACTCTGTACCCTTCTTACATAACACTGTTATTGATACATTTCCACAAACTTCCCACGCAAACGTGTAACTAAAATGAAGCACAAACAAATGAAATAAAAACAAACAATCAAACGTCTCTATTCAAATACGAAACGAGCTCGTAAACCCGAATCTCATTTTAAACTCGAGTTAAACTATTGACACAATGATGCGATCAAAACAAAAACATCCCTATTGAAAAAGGGTTGAAGCGTTGTCCGAATGCACCCCTTTTTTTCAAAGGGCGTGATTCTGAGGCCATTGTGAGGGGTAACAGGGGGCACGACACGGAGTAATATACTGCTACAGAAGGGGCAGTGTGGACAATGTGCAATTATTCATTTGCATAAATTGTAATTTCAGTTTGAATGGTGTATTACACACTTATAAAAGCTTGCCAAAGTTATTGTACTCTCTATGGGTCAAAAGTCTACGGCTACTCATCATCATTTACTATTATGAGTTACGTTTGGGCCAGGTTACATTCTAACTTTTAAATTCCCGATATTTCTCTCTCTGCTTACCTTTTTTCCTCGAAACACAAATCATTAAACGTAACCTAGTAAATAAATATAGGGTAAGTCTTCTGTGCCAACTTATTCAGTGGCCATGGCTCCTCGTGGTGCATTGGTTAGCCGCTCTGGCACGCGAGCACGTGCTGTGCCGTGCCAAGTCGCCTGGCACCCTGGCAGCGTGGCAGCGTGGCAGCGTGGCACCCCGGCGGCAGGCCAGTAGCCTGGCAGCCTGGCATATTGCGGATGCGTGAGAAATTGTCCGTACGTACAGGGGTGCGGTTTTTGTTTATTTATAGAATGAAAGGGTATGTAATTTATGGAACTGCAGTTTAACAATAAAACGTTATTATTGACTTAAATATAGCTATCAGGATAAGACTAGGCAGACGATGAATTTAGAAGCCTTTATCTCATCAGTAGTTGAAAATTACTGGTTTAATTTTTTTGATTGCTTAGTTTGCTCTTGCAATTTTTTATTACTATAGTGTAAAGAAAGCAAACATTATTTAAAACAATAGAAGCAGCCACTACAACCGTCGGACGTTAACGTCGTTAAATATAAATTAAGTGAACACGCATCTATCTTCATTATTAAGAGATCTAGCAGCCGCGATACGGAAGCTTAGCTTTATCTTTACTACGGAGCACGAAGGGAAAACCCAACATTTGTTACAAATCGCTTTTTACTAGTCCTTCCAAACCAAACAAAATTGTAACAGACCCAAACCAAATAACAACTTAATACAATTAAAAAAAAAGCAAGCCGAATAAAACTTTAAAACAACAATGGGCTTAACGACGCAAACTCAGCTAATAATTAATCTGTAACCATTGCGTAGTGAGAGAGGCGTCGTTAGTCGGCCGCGCTGCGCAAACAAGCAATCAGCGTGCAGAAATAAAACAAACAGATGCGGTCGTGTCGCGCCTATCAATGTGCTACCAGCTACCATGACGCGATGCAGAACGCTTTTATTTTTATGAGCGTTTTACGAGCCCCAAAAGGATTTGTTTTAGAGCCGTACGTGATAAATGCACCGCTGGGATTGAATAACGTTTACTACACTCACAGTACACAATCATGTTCGTATACCATTCTTACAGTATTTCAACTAGGATCTAATGATTATTATATTTATATTTCACATTTAACAAACCACCTCTTACGAAATGTCAAATCATAGGTGCACGGTTTGAGTTGATATAATAGTTTTCCATGGAGAAAAACTGACAGAAAACTCCATGCCAAAATGATACCCTTATCGCAGTTGAGTCGGCTTCCATCCTAAGCATGCTTCAGGTAACAGGTTAAGTACTCGTAGTAAGTCGGGATTGCATCGACACCAGTACCTACCCGTGTTATTTGTTTAGTGTAATTTATCACATTATTTGAACACCCTACTCTACAATAATAATGACCTTTTCCAAACGAGTCTAGTTGATTTTCTGGTTTTCTTTGTACTGTGGTACAGTTCCTACTTCTATCGTTTACGAACATTGTCGATGAGTGCTGCTTGGTAGTTCGAGGACAGATGTTCATCATATCAATAATACTCGTATACAGATGTTATATTACTGATTGATGACTCGATGGATTTGAAGGGGAGGGTTTTTTAATCAAAGTTCTAGTTGTTCATTTGAATTTTAGATTGATTACACTTGTAAATTGCATAGTACGTTATTTGATTAATCTAAAAGTTGCAATTTCATCAAAAACCATAGTTTAGATTAAGATTTACAGTTTATTTTATAGTTTAGATGTGTTCCAATTGGAAAACTTATTTAAGTTTATTAGAGTGACTACCAAACTTAACCGTAAGATGATGCAGCTACTTATTTTCTACCTTTTCAATCTTCCACAATCCACGAAGACAGACAACTTTCTTGTGAAAGTTAGCAACACCTACTTCAGCACCACACCCATTCCGTGCAACAAAACTCACCGCCACAAATTAGCTAATCAAGATTCTAATTATCATAAGTCTAGCTCTGATTACAGCACTATAGGACCACGTGGTGACTACCGGTGACTGGTCGGTCTGTAGACCCGTCTGGGACTATTAGACCACGTGCAATGTCTAACGGGTCTATTAGACCACGTGCACCGATCTACTGCTGATAACACGACAACCGCCAATAATCCCGAACTTGGTGTTGGGTTAATTAATGCAAAGTATTCGAAACATTAGGCTGCGCATAATGAAGTGGTTCTAGTGGTTGTTTTAACGGGAACATTATGTTTCAATCAATTTATTGTAAAGGCTCTAATTGTTAGGTGCGCGAGTTTTGATCGGAAAGGTTCTGGTGGTTAGTGGTTTGTGGTACAATGTAGCTTAAATACTACAATGGCCTAATGCGATCTCGGTTCTCGTGCTGCCGGCTTAGCATGACCACCGCAGAAACGAGTTTTGTCGACGGAAGAATGGACAAAATGACAGATTGTAGCAAGGTTTCATGTCAAATTTTATGGAAAAATCTTTGTCTATTCTTGGTAGAATAGAGATAGAATCGCCATGCTACGGGAGCTGGTGGAGCATATTTGTAGGATTGGGTGTAACATTTTCCTTTTCTTGGCTTTGCACATTGCTATGTGTTTAGATTATTTAATTTTCTTACCCGACTATTACGGCGAAGCAAAAAGGGGGTTATATTTTTGACCAGTATTATGTCTATGTTTCTCTGATTCCTTATAATTTATTATTACTGTTACGATTATGTTTAACTTACCCTAAGTGGCGCATGGCCGCGGCTAATTCATTTTTTTTTCAGTAGATTCTGAGTTTTCAGTAGTAGGGCCTTTGACTTTTGAATAGCTCTGCGTTTTGTAAATCCTGCCAAGGCCAGGGCCCAGGGGTAAAAGACCTGAGTTTACATACTTAGGTCCGTATCTAAATTATTCAGCAAACATTGAAGCAGAAATAAAAGAGGTTATAAATAGTATAGGAAGAACGGCGAGAGTCTCGCAAATAAACCTCCTAGCAGCCATAACAAACGCATGCGTGAACGTACAAATTACGCGAATACCTACACTACTACCTACCCCAGAACGTGTGACCGCGCGGCTATTAATACAATCGCGGTATAACGCGCGATATCCGCGTCTATTACGGGCTAACTGCTTTCAGTTCAATCCTTAGCCGAATGGCGCCAAGTGCTTACACCAATAGCAACAGAAAGAAAACAGAAAGACCACCCCTTACTCTAAGAAAATTACTGAAATACAATTTTCTGTGTGTAATTCGAACGGTGTCGATGTAGAATTGTAAATGTTCATTTACATTAGGTACCTCTGAGTAAACAAAAACAAAACGAAGAAGCTTTAATTAGACAGGCACTGTTTCCGTAAAGGTCAAACATAATTCCGTGCTTACAAACCGAAAAAAGTAATTTACCATTTAGAACGAATAAGGGCGAAGTAATCAAACAATCGAGCTTAGCATTTTAATGACACAAATTAAACAAAGAGACAATTTAATTGAAACGTACCAAACAGTTCAAGAGGCGCATCGAAAGCAATTTCCCTATTACTGAACAAAGTCAACAAAGACAGGAATTTTAAGTGAACGAAGAACGTATCGTATACGTAAGACATTAATTAGGGGCTCACGGACGATACAACTGATGTATCGGAGACTGATACAGAAGGCACACGGGATATGTAACGTAATGAATTTACCAAGTGGATGGTAAACAAAGCTTTACTAATGACTACAGTTACTGCTCATGAATTAAAAAGTCATATGAATAAATAGGTGTAAGAGCGAAGTTAAAAAAGAGGATATTTGGTTAACGTAATATTTGCCGGTTTCTCGAGTTTTTGTTTCCAACAAACACTGCCTGTTAATTTCTCAATATACTTATTCAGATCACGCTCTTATCCGTTTCTGCTCCTGTAGTCTAAGGTCTCCCTTCAGGGATGGCTGGTGATGACTGCAACCACCATGTTGGCCTTCTGCATAATATTCTCATACGTTGATTGAGCTCTCAATTACTGAGGAACGAAACTTGAACCGTACTCCATGCTTGCAGCTCAACAATTGATAGAGTCAACACCGCTTATGAGCATCACTGCCCTTTCTGTATTGAGTGTTTAACTAAATTAGTAAGCAGGTATCTGTTTACTTTGCCTTTACACCGAGACTATTTGAATTTTAGAAGCTGAGAACGAACTTTAAGAAAATGGGATGACAAAATATTTAAAAGTTGAAAACACAACTTTTGTAAAAGAAAATATTAAAAGTTCATTTTGAAATGGTTCGACGTGCGACGCGACAGCAAACTCAATAAGGGCAAAATCGTGTGTAAAATATTTTAAAGAAAACGTTGAGCAAACAGGTTTATTTTTGAAATTCAACGTCTCGACCTAAAATATTCGTAAATCTTTCACACCGTATTACCCAGGTTCGTTAACATTGCTATAACGTAGCACTTAGTATGGCAGGCGCGTACGCAGCTCGGACGAATCAATTAGTTTGTTCGCCCCGACATTACAACCGCTTTCCCTCACGTTGGGTAAAGTTATTAATTTTACGTGGATGTTGTACTTTCATACCACATTGCTGTAGGAGTTAGGTTGTAACTTGTAAATTGGCTTGTCTATATGAATGGTGTGTACCAGAGCGTGAGCTTTCGAACAAAACAAATTAGTAGCCTAGTACCTACCTACTACAGTTAAATGCTTTTTGTAAGTCTTTTATTTTCTTTTCATTAGGCTTGGTGTTGCTCTATTTAGTTTCAATGGTAATGCGACGGTATTAATCAATTTGTAAATCGTCAACAAACAGGGTGTTATCATCGTATTTATTGTCAGTATCACACACAGAATTAACTCAAGTAATTGTTTTGCATTCAACTACTCATGATTTAAAATATACGGAATTCACATATAATATAAGCTTTTGAAACACTTACTTTATTCCCTCTGTTCATCAGCTTTATAACCCTTCTCAAACTTCTTCGAGGTATCAATAACTTTGAAACTAAGTGAACCGCTATAAACTTTCTCGTCTCCTCAACAGTAATAAAGTAATCAATACCATATAGACCACGCATCACTCAGCCGCAGAGCGTTAACGTTTACTTTACTTTGACTACCATTAAACTTCCTTCTCCAAGAAATTGATTGGTTTTAACACGCTTTGCTGCTATAGTTATATATTTAGCTACTTTCACAGCTAGTTCAACATTCATGTTTGTTATGTGCTGCAATAACATTATTCCTGCCATCATGAAGATTTTCAAAATTAATAACTTTACAAACTGTTTCAATCATCCACTGTTTAAATTCCTGCACGTCTAACTGTCTCCAGAAACTAGTTGAAGCTCTATTAAATTCCGTGTCTCAAAGGGATTGATTAGTTCTATCTAATCCACAATGTTATTAGGTTGTCCTAAGTTACATGAAGTTATTAAATAATCAATTCCACATAGATCTGAGACTTTCAGCTGTAGAGCGGAACGTGTTACATGTGGTAGTATCAGCTCTAAAGTTTCGTCTCGAAGGAATCAATTTACCGAAGTCTGTTACTACAAACTTAGAAAGTTCTCTCTACTGCGAGTTATTATTATAGAATTATCGGCGTATAATTAGCACGTTAGAGATAACAGCTTCTACTCCATTACTCGGCGGAAGGTAACACTTTGCGTAGTAATCAATTAGCTGTGGACGACTTCTACTAAAGGCTTTCCCTGACTTATCAGCCTTTATGTTATCACTAGAATCGTCGCCTTCACTCAATTTTAGTACTTATTTACTTTTAGAATTTATGTTACAAGGTTATTTATATTGCAACGTAAGTTTTCATAGTGAGTTTTCACAAAGCATTGTTAGAACTATATGGAATGATAATGATGGTGTCGTGGAAGGTGTGTGGGGCACGTCGGCTGCGGTGCCTCGGGAGCGTCGCGGGCGTGCGGGCGTGCGGTGCCGCCGACGAATCAATTAGGTCGGGGTCCATATTGGCTCACCTAAAGTTTTTTACCCGAAATTGTTCTTCCTAACGATTTGTAATCCGAATGATCACTCCTCCTAAAATTTTTCATCCTAAAGTTTGAATTCCTACTATTTGTAATGCTACTGGCGATGTTCCTAACACTCATGTTTCCGAAAATTTTAATTCATAATATCGTTATTGTAAACATATTTCAACTCCTACTATTTTTTATCCTAACGTTTTTATCCCTAAACATAATTACCATAATATTTTCACTCATACAACTGTTTAGAATGATTAAAGGTCGTTTCACTGATTTTTGTCTTGAAATGAAATAAATGAATGAAATTCAGGTCAGAGTGTCGTCTTGGAGGCACTATGAAAAAAATACTTAGAAAAATTTCGCGACCAATTTCCAGGTAGCGCTCGCCGGCCGCTGCCGCGGCACCGCTCGCTTCGCTCGCTCGGCTCGCGCGTAGTTGGTCACAGTTCTAACCTAACCTAACCTATGGATGTCTTTGCATAGTCAGAGCCGTCTTAGACTGTGCTGGGGCCCTTGGGCACACAAGAATTTGGGGCCCTTTTGGAATGTAAAGAAAGTGAAATACATTTTTTTACTGTGATCTGCTTTATTATGGGTAATCTAATCTAATTAATGATATTAGTATGATGCGAAATTACGGTAATAGTTTCTTTCGAGATTTCTGTTGAGCAAAATCTTCTATTATATCCTCGAACTCAGTTTCCTGAAGAATATCACTTTCTATGCTCATAATTGACAAATTATTTAGTCGTTCTTGTAGCATTGATGTTCGCAATTCATTTTTAATTCTCTTAAGCTGCGAAAATGAGCGCTCCCCACTACAATTGGTAACCATTAGGCAAAGGAATATTAGGAATATTAGCAAATAGGAATAAATATATTGATTCGAATAAATCTGAAAATAATCGATATTCGGGCATTGAGAAAAGTGTAATGAGTTTTTTGAGATTAAATGTGAGAGAAATTGTCGGCCCTTCGGGGCCCTCTGAGGATGGGGGCCCTGGGCACTGGCCCCTTGTGCCCTTATGGTAAAGACGGTACTGTGCATAGTATATAAGGTCCCATTAAAATAGGTGGACAAATTTTAACACAGCGTTTAGTAAGCCTAACTAAAGACACCTAAACAAAAAAAAAAACACTATTTAAAGTGATTTTATTTCGACTTAAAATAATAAATTGCCGGCACTGTGATTGTGGCGTCACTTTGGGCCCTATCAGAATACCAGCGCTGTGACATTGACATCTGTCATAAATGTCACAGCACCATGCTGAGATAGTGGCCCTTTAGCCTCGCACAGAATTAAGTTCTATTATGTTTTAAGGCTTATATTGTCAATTGTGTTTTTTGTCCTGTTGGACCTGTGTGGGACTAATAAATACATTTTCTTTCTTTTCTTTCTTTCTTTCTTTTCACTCTAGAACAAACTCATCCTATAAAAGCAGGTATTTTAATGTCTTTTTCTTATATTTTTTTTTACTATTGTCCTTATTTTAGCGGTCTAAATGATTTTTAAAATTTTGTCCACCTATTTTAGTGGGACCTTTTATAATACTGATTATTATGAATAAAAAGTAATATAAACAAAAAAGATATGACTTTGAATAATAGTGTAAAAGATGGTTATGTTGAGAAAATATAGGAAAACGAATAATAGTGTAATAGATGTTTATTGCTACTGACATTATGAAGTTGAATGCTTCGGAATTAAAACATTAGAGACAGAGACTTTAGGAATTGCGATCGTTAGGATGAAAAATGTTAGGAAGAACATTTTCGGATTTCCAATTATCGGAGTTGAAATTTTAGGTGAACTTTGGCGCACCCATTAGGTCGACACCGCCGCCATTACCGACGCCCGGAGACTTCGCCACCAAGTGACGAGAGTCACGAAACATGACTCAAAGATAATACTTTAATGCAGTTTTCTTGAACAGACATTTTGTACGGAATTTTGAAGAAAACGAACAGTCCTGCTAGGCTTCAATTACCATTTCGTTATTTTTTCAAATCTGCTAGATGGTAATTATGAAAACTATGACTTTCCAAGTATCTAGCTAGATCATAATGAAATCAAATACAAGATCAGCATCACAACTTTCAAAGAATAACATTTTCAAAGGATTATTTATATCCATCGCTTCTGCTTATGACTTGCTACGTACTATATTTTGTAGCACATAACTCAGACTCCAGCGGGATTCGCGGTTCGATTCCATCCGACTCGGTATCTTCCTATACTTCCTGTATATCTTCTCGCTCAAGTTCGTTCCACGTGTAATGAGCAGGTGGTACAGCTACAATATTCTAGATTGATCGCAACATCGTCATTAATATTTGTAAGCGTTGATTGGATGTGAATTGATTTGCTCCACGTTTCAGTCTTGTATAACTTTAGTAAGATGAACCTAATATTAGGCTGGAGCAGACAGTTAATATAGTGTCTGGAAGACCTTTACATCTCGAGCGCCCACAGCTGGTTTGTCTCTAAATAGAAATAATTTGAATTCTCGTGTAACAAATCTTAAGCTGTCAGCAGATGATATACGCAACACAGTGCGGGAATGGACACTTTCTGTAATAATAGTGCACACGGAACACAAACGGACCAGGTCACTATATTGTACAGTTGTACGTAATATTAGTTAACCAGGAACTAGTGAATGACTGCCGCATATCATGTAACTTAGAGTTATGAAGTATTTGATGAACGTAAATCATTGCTCGAATAGTGAAGTACACTTGGGAATTCTTCGGCTTGAAAGCTTTGAGTTTAAGTTGGGCGGAACGTTTCAAAGACAAGTATTTGTTTGTGTGTTAATAAACTAATTTTGACATCGAATTGCTTAAAATATTCTTTAAGATGAACCAAAAATTGTAATCGTACTTTTGGCGTCGCATTTTCTAGATCGAAGTTGGTCCAAAATGGGAAACAAATTTTCTAGAATACTATTTTTGTTATTCTGTTTCTTTTTGAGCTAAAGAACAGTGGCTATATTATAGCTGATGGAATTAATAAGCGTCTACTTAAGTCACCGTGATAGATACCGAAGAAATAATTTACTTAGTTTTATCAAATCAAACTTATGGCCTATCAATCGCTGGAAAAAAAAAACATCATAATTATGAGCTCAATTGACTAGATTACAGGTGATAATAAATAATCATAGCTTATTTTATTTTTTCTATCTGACTTGACTTTACAACTTTTGACTTAGCTATGCTTTTAATATTGGCATGTAATAAACCTTTGTAAGTTAAAAGACATTTCAATTGTCAACTGTACTGAACTGACAGCTTGTCATAGTCTGCACGAGCATCTCACTAAATTATTTTCCATCGATTCTCCGTGATTTTCCACTGACGATTTTCTAATTCATCGACTAGTTCTGCATATGAACTCTGATATTTACTGTTCCCTGTGTGACTTGCCTAAGGATGACTCTGGATTCCGATTCTGCCTCTTTACTTTGGACTTTATTGTGTGTACATCGAATTGAATATCACGATGGGTAGCCGTGTAAGGCCTACAAGCATTATACAACGTGTTTGCCATGCGCGCTGGTTACGCACAAGAAGAGAAGTCCTACATATGAATAGTCAAGATGAAAGTAGTCCTCAGCTAGACACAACTGACGATGTGCAACCACAAGAAAATGTAATCCAGCCTGATGCTGATGCATCAACCCAACCTGAGCCAACACAAGTTGTGGCGTTAGCCAATTATAGACGAATAGCAAAGATGTTTAGTTTTGTATTACACATTTTATTTCTATAACTTTACAATGATATAGCTTTATTGTACTTAGGAGAGTTATGCAATTGATACCTTAACATCCCTAGCCTGCATATTGTCATGAATGATTGTGAAATGTGCCTAATATTGGTGTACTACCTATTCTAAATAAATAAATTGTGTTAAACGTGTTTTTCTGTATCGACTAAAATGGTAAGGGTAGGTAAACCTTTTTTTTTGGGGTGGTTGGGAAATCAACAAATAACCCCTCCCGCTCTTGGACAGCGAAAAGGAGTGTCAGACTTCTACTGACTAAAAACCACCCATGTTCCTTCTTAGCCCTTTATGTTGAGGCCGCGGTATCTTGCATCGGTTGGACTTAGTATTCTGAATACGGTAGTCCGTAGTTTTTAATGTGTAAATGCATTTCTATCTATATTTAAAGGGTAAGTAGGGTGATAAGTCCGTTGTTTGTACGACATAACCTCTAAAACTTTAAACAGGAATATCTTTAATTCTGGCGTAGCAGAGCAAGCTCATTTTTACTCGTTTCCGCTCGACTCTTTGTTGGTGTTTCGTTGGTGTTTGTGGAAACACACACGTAAGCAGTTTTCTATTGCGAGGTAGGTAAAAGAAGTCATTAATGGGTCCGCTCAGCTTGCGACCGACACCGGGCTTTAACATTCTGAAAACGTCCGTAGTTTATTTTGTATTTCTATAGTTCTTTTTCGATTAGTCCATTGTTAATACAACATAACCTCTAAACTTACTTTAAACAGGAATATCTTTAATTCTGGAGTACCTATAAAAATATAACTAAAGACAAAACTGTTCAGGATTTCAAACTCTATACAAATATATTTTTTCCATAGGCTGACGCAAAAAAAAAATGTCAACAAAATTTTGTTCGAGCGTTTGCCACTATTCTTTGGGTTTTTATGAGGGTTTAACATAATCATATTTTTTGCTAAAACGACTGCAATTACTAGCAAATATTGACAGAGCAAATCAAAGGAAAATGGTTGTGATTAGATACAAACAACCGCGCAGATGTGAGGGTAGTCGTAATTTCGTTGATGTCGCTCGCGTGTAATGTGCGCGACTACCCGCGACTCTCGGTAAATATTCAATTAAATCCGTTTGAACCGCGGCGCGCGGCGCAGCCCCAGGCCTCCACCCACTCGAGCCACTAATATTAAAATTGCTATGCTGATCATATGTAGATTTTGAGGTACTTTGCATTATGATTACACAATGCATTCTGTTATTGGATTTGCAACGATTTTGCGTAAAGACAACCTGCTATATTAGGGAAGACGTAGATTGCTTGTGATATAAAGTCAATATAAAGTACACCTCTGTACATTTGTGTGCTTAAAAATATGTTGATTAAATAACTCTTGGTTGAGTGTTCATTCATAAATGAATACTTAAAACCATCAGAAACTTATGAAGTCATGCTTGTATTCCATCTTGCCTAAACAGATCTAACAGTAGCCGGTACAGTAACAAATGAACCTTTAAGTCACAAGTGTCGCCTTGATGATGATGATGATTCCATCTAGCTGATTTCGGTCACAGCCACTGCATTCGTTGACTTTCTATCCTATACTATCAAGAGCTTTTGTGTGCTACTCTGTGATATCCCACAAGTGGCTAGTATATCCAAGTTTGACCGCAAAACTACGAGCACTAAGCGTCGCTTTAGGTTGGAGCTAGCCATCAATCACTACGACTACAACTAAGTAAAAGCAAGTATGTCTCATGGGATTTGCTGAACATTTTGCAATTGAATTTATTGTGAAAAGTCTTTATTATTAATTACGATCACAAGAAAATTATCAGATTTTCTTGTGTTATAATTATGTTTTAGTTGATTATATTGTATTCTTATCTTCAGTTTCTTCTGAATGTTTTGCTAAATCATTTCAAATTTTGCTCATAAAAGTCGTTAAAACAGTATAAATATTTTAGGAGAAAGAGAGTGAAGTTTTTCAGTAGCTAACTCAGATCCTCAATACGGATTTCAAACTCATAAAGTCGACCTGTTTTAAATTGATTTTTAGAAAGTTTTAGACTGTCACTGATTTTAGAAGCACTTTACTGATCCGACCACAAGTGTTAGTTTTACGAGCACTAGAAAGAAAACTCTGAGGTCTCCACTCTTCACTGTACGTTAGGTGGGCACATTGGAACAATAAACCTAGAACGCTAAAATGTAGTGTGTACTAGTTGTATGAGTTATTAAATACTTAATTCTGAATTTAATGAAAATAGACGTTAGCAAAATGTAATTAATATTCAGAGTAAGCCCCAATATCTTCTAGCTAACTATTACTTATCAGTACATCTTCACTCAGAAACATAACATGTATGTATGCAAAACGCATCCGATGGCGATATAGGTACCAGCTTTACCCCGCAACAACTAGCAACCACCCGCAACTGCTCCGACAACCAGTTGCACTGCGATTATGTAACGATAACCCGTAATTGTGCGATTATCGTTAATTTCAATTATCTAATAAGATTACTGCTAATTTGTTGGCTAGGCGGCAATTTACTGTGGTCACGGTTGTAACGAGAAATTTAACGTGTAATAGAGCGGAAACTGGATACAGGGCTTTTAGTAAAATTAATAATTTTATGTGACGGGCGGACCTTTTTGATTGAAAAAGTACTCATTATCATGACTTGAAATATGGATTTGATATTGATGATTATCTAAAAACAAACTGCCTATATTATTGGGCTGGCTCTTACTGCTATTTTCAACGATTTTGAGACGGGAAAAATCTTCAAGTTAACAAGGCAATCATAATTTAGTTTGATTATATTTGATGTCTTCATACCCGTATGTGACGGAATGTCACTGCCGAGGGGAGATCAAAATGACCAATTTATAAGATAACTCATTTTCTAATTCGGTCTCGTTTAGATATGAGTTATTAAACAATTTATAGCGCTTGCCTACTTAAATACCACTTCAACTGGTTAAGATAAACAAATAATCATTTGTCTTATTTTATCGGTGTTTATTGTAGTCAAACATGTCACTTAGTAACTTACCGGAAAATATTACCTGTTTAATGTATATCTACACCAAGTATCTACAAGGCTCTAGGTAAATTATATTTTGGGTATAAGCTTACCTAATCTTCAGCTAGCTAAAATTCTCGAAATCACTACATCACTACATATTATAAAACAAAGTCCTCTGGCGCGTCTATCTGTCTGTCTGTTCGCGAAAAACTCAAAAACTACTGTACCGATTTTCATGCTGTTTTCACCAATGGATAGAGTGGTTCTCGAGAAAGGTTTTAGTATATACAATTTTTCGAAATGAAACCCCTAAGGGAGTTAAATAGGGCATGAAAATTTGTTGGGATATTTTTCGATATCCACGCGGGCGAAGCCGCGGGAAAATGCTAGTATACTATAATTCCAGTAGCAACTTACAAAGCATACATTACGCATTAAATGTGAAATAAAATCTCGAGTTACCTATAAAAAACAAAGCTACGTGTAATTATTCTATGCATACTCTCATAATATAATAATACCAAACCAGTGAACACATACTCGTTCGTACTGTGCACATGGCCGCTGGCCGCTGCCCCATTCATTGATTCCAGTAGTGAGCTAACAATGGAGCTAGACTCAACGGATTAGTTATGCCTAAGTCGCGGAACAAAAAGCTGGCTAATTGCACTGGCGAGCGACACTCGCGCCAGTTACTAGCGCTAACTGGTGTGATAGTGGCGCGTGTGAACGGATGGACGGTGGACATTATTGTTGGTGGTAATAACTGTGAGCTTTGTACAACTTAGGGCTGTTGTTCAGCTTCAAGTTAGCTGTGAAAATCGTCTTTATTCCGCAAAATATTATTTTTTTGCTATCATGACAAGTTAGTAACATTTTTCAGGGGCTGACTACAACGTACTGTTTTACTTATTAGCATCATCGGAAACATGAAAATGAATGAAGTGGACAATGGATTAGTAACATAATCCTGACTTCTATGTCTTGCTTGGCTTCGTCACTAAGTTATTCATCAGAATAACAAACATTTTCAACAACCTGTAATTTTCCCATGACTACTTACTACATAGTACTACTGTAACTTTTGAAATGGAATCTGCACTTGCTGAATTCCTGTATGCAAACAAAATGCTTAAATGAAAAAAGTCTTATCTTGTTGTTGTCTTGTCTTTGTCTTGTCTTTTGTCTTTAAAAGGGTTGTGAATATAAAACTTTTATTATTATTATTATTATTATTAAATAGCTGTAAAAGTCCAGGAACATCTATTTCCGTAAGCCGTGCAGGACATAAAGTACTCCTATCGAACCAATTCCACTGAGTTACAGTCAAACCTTTACAATTTCTACGAATATAATATATTAAGACTAAGCCTTTATTACCTCGGACCGGCTATTATTTATGTGGCAAAACACCTTATAAATCGCTGGCACAGATTAAAGTTTAACAGCCAATGTTGACATAGGCTTCTCAAGACTTCAGTGTATTTAGGAATTATTGAGTGAATAAGCAATCAGTATGTATTAACTCAAACTTAATGGGATATTGTTGATAGAGGATCGTTTACAGAATAGTAATTTGTTGGACGCCCGCTGCGAGCAAAGTTTACATGGAACTGTGTCACGTCACTTTAATGCTGTTTCGATAGAAATCTATTTGATGTCCTTAGCCTCCCACGCGCACAAAACTCCTATTAAAGATTGTCCTACATTACCTATTCTGCTTCTGAATGATTACTGATTCGTAATCTGATTCTTGATAATAATTTAGGAGCGGAGGTACCTCAGCCCCGTCAGTATTAAATCTCTGTATATACGCTATTGGTATTGAACCGAGCACACTATCAATTCTACTAAATCTCAGTTCGGCGTGTAGTGACGGTTGTGACATTTGCTCAACCAATCAGTTTTGTCGATCGTTTGGCCCTTTACGACGTCAGTGAGTCAGTATTGAATTTTGGTTTGTCTGTGTTACATGTTAGTTCAAGTTCGATACATTGTCTCTATAGAATTTATGTCCTGAACTCAAGTCTGATGACCCGCGATAAATTAACTCGAACGCACAATAATATCAAAAGCCTACAATATCCCAATTTTCCATGCGCTGAACATATTTAAACGAGTCCAATCGAATCAATTACGTATTTTCACAACGAGTACATAAAGGGATCAGCACAATGAGTGGTCCGCGGAGCGTGGAGCGCCGGCTTCAGTCCACTACGCCGTCAATAGCGCGCCGCCATCGCCAATAGCGCCAATACCGCCGGCCGGCGGCCACTCCACAACACCCAATAATCCAAATAAACACGGTGCTGTCAACGACACGCGACACTTTTATCGCTCTAGTCCACCACCCCGACGGGCCCGCCATCCCGCCGACCCACCACTATGTTTTATTGATTGAACATTGGTTCCCATATTACGGTGCTAACTCACCCAAATTATCGGTTGAACACGTACCTCAAATTGTTGAAACGCACCATTAAACTTTATTGTACAACGATACTGACCCCTACCAAACCGTCCCGCTCGACGCTCGTTGTAGCAAGCGTTTGCAACACTAACTTTTCTTATTATAAATTATGAGGTATAAAAACAAAAACAAAAGATTCGTAATCATCAAAATAAACTGGCGGACCGCGAACAGAATACTAACGACATAATTCAAATTCAACAGCAATATCGGGCCGAACAACAACTCGTAATAAAAGCTCAACTCCTTTATTATCCCGAGCCGTGGGCCCGAGCCGTGGGGCCCGAGCCGTGGGGCCCGGGACCCTCGAACTGAGCCGTCACCCCGACACGTATTCGCGCCATCCGGCGTTTATCATTTTTTCCATCTCTTGCCGCAGCGAGCGCCTGATAACCATGGGGTTAGTGACAGCTTTCAACTCCGGATTAACTTCGTATTGCGGCGGAGAGGGAAAAAACTTAATAGCTCCGAAAAGATTGGCTCGAACCCCTCACGTGAAGTGTTACTTACTGTTAAGGGATCGTTTGGACCCTACAATTTAAAAACTATACTCCATTATAATTGGCAATCTGTGTAAAATACGACCGTCCGTTTAAATTACGGGTATTTGAAAATTTTACTAACACCGGACGCGTTGAATGCAGTATAAATAATTACCAGCTTTATTTAGCTCACGAGGGAGCAGCTAGTTATTTCAATAAAGTCATTAATAACACAATCATTACCAATAATAATTGTAATGAATACGAGATGGGCTCGCATGATGAACGGGTAACAAACGCAGTTGATTAATGTTCACAAATCGAGGACGATGCAAATTTAGCGCAGAATTGAGTGATGATTAAATGTGGGAATGTTTTGTTAAACATTGTTGATTAAGTTGATCAGTTGAATGTTGACATTGGTACAGAATCAAATGGCGTAAATACAATCGGGGATGTTGGCCAAATATACTGACTGTAGAACAATCCTTGTTTGCCTCATATCCATATCAATATTTGATGTTCTCGAGAAAAGTGATGTTTTGATTTTGCTTTAACAAAATAAACCAATTCCACAAACAACATAATTTAGTTACCCATTTAAGCAAATCTATGAGTAAAACACTAAAGAAAAATATGGCTAGGATTGATGTGTCGCATGAGATATCTTCTTAAAGAGAAGTATCATAGAAGAAAACATGCCGCATCGAGCTCAAATAAATTTTAAGAGCAGATGAATGATGACAAAAGAAGTCAAATTCCCAAAATTTTGTGAGCGATTCGGTTTCATGAAATGTTCACTTGCCTGGTGGACAGACGCAGTCTCCGTAGTCTCGAAGGCTCCTCCTGGGGCGCCAGTACGGCGACCGCGGGACCTCACGCCGCAGCCTCTCCACTAGCGGCTGTTGCGGCTCCAGCACAGCGCTCCTCAGCGCCAGATGCTGCTCCTCCAATAGCGACAGTCTCCCTTGCAGCCCCTGCTGCCTGTACAGGCTGTACCCGCTTGAGATCAGGCTCATGGCACAAGCACACCATAACACCACACAGTACGCCCACGGGTCCCCCGGACATCTTTCATCTTCACATTTCTCCCATTTTTTCTTATTCGACTCTTTCTTCTCTTCCTTCTTCCCTTCCTTCTCCGCCGTCTTCACGCCCGGGGGCAACTTCCCCCCAATTTTCAAAATCATTGTTCCTGAACTCTGTATCTCATGAATCGCATTTATTATCCCAATGGATTGTCAGTCGCATCGTCTTCGATATTCTCATCGTAAATGTTCAACCCGATCTGCGTAAAGGCGATACATTGTACTCACAATAGATGCGTCCGGCCCGAAGCTTTTCACGGTAACAACCTCCTCTATTCTTATCGAAATCGAATAAAAGATCTCAGAAATACGGAACACAAACAAAAAAAAACACACTAAAGAAAAAATATGTGAAAATCAAATGAACACGGAAAATATATTATGAATGTTGTGAAGCGGACGTAGTTGACGACGATGAGATCGTGTTTGAATTCGTAGCGTTCGCGCGCGAGGAGCGTAGAGGCGTCTCGTCTGGTCGGCAGGCGGAGCGCCACTGAGGCACTGGTGTACACTATACACAGTACAGTGTGCAGTGGATCAAGTCGGCGCGGCTCGCAGACACGCCGGCGTGCGCCGCGCGGCACGCGAGATTCAGCTCCGCCAGCAGCGTTTGGGAATTCTCCTTGAACATGTTGTTAGTCTGTTTGTATTTTTTCCTTTGAATGTATAATTTCGTAAAAGCTTGTACGTTTCTTAATTTACTTCGCATTTCGGATCCCGTTTTATGTATCGGATAAAAATGTATTTCGGATGTCTCTTCCTCATTAATTATTACGACGCTGTTAGTTTTGTTGGCACAGGAACCGGTAAAATAACCGAAAAAACAGAGGAAAATCCGCCCTGCGTGCCAATTTCATTAACGGTATTCCAAAGACAACTGAACAAAAAGTTGTAGATCATTAACGTTTCCCATGCTTTGGGAACGATTTCGAGAATCGAACTGGCGCTGTTATTGGCGAAGTTTTTTTCATTGCAATCAAGTTACACAGCGTGCCGGGGCATGTTTTATAGTCGGCAGTTGCGAGTTCGTCGGAAGGTCCATATTAAGGGGATGCGTGCAAAAACGTGCAGGGCCGAGCAAGCCGCCAAATTGGGCGCTAGCTCGCGCGGAAGAACCGAGGGGGGACGCCAATCCAGTTAGTCGCTCACCCCCGAGCCAGGCCCGAGCCGGTCTACTCAGACACTGAATCGTAACACCGGTTTAACTCCAACTTACGCTGTCTCATCTTTTAATACTTGTTAAGAGGCCTTGTACAGACAAGACTTGCGGAACTTTAGGCAATTTCGGTGCGATGCTATGTTTGTGTGCAGCGATAACACCGACGAACGCACACACGGGCATTTCGAGCGTTGAACTACGGTTGAAAAATTTGATCATTTAGACGATTATTATTTTAAGTGACATAATTTTATAGTAAGTAAGTACACTTTGAAAAATAGTCTGGAATGTGTGTTGTGTATAGGTACAGTATATCAATCAACATAAAAATGGTTCAATTTGGTGTTAGATGAAATAATATTCATTTAATCAATCAAAAATTATGATATCTATTTTAATCACAGATTTAAATTTTGTTGTAAATTGGTTGCAAAAGCACTACAACACGTCAAAAATAAATAATGTTTCCGTCTCTTTTTAACCGACTCCTAAAAAGGAAGTAGGTTCTCTATTCGTATGTTTTTTTTATGTGGTCCGCGCATATCTCCGACTGTGGACCGATTTTCAAAATTATTTTTTTGTTTGAAAAGGTATACTCCCAAGGTGGTCCCATTGTCACCAAGTCAGTTACTGATGATGGGAACTCTGAGAAATTGAGGGCAACCCTCGAATATCATAGGTGCACATAACGTTTTCCATACATTTTCAGAAGCTGTTCAAGTATTTGCGTCTGATAATCATAATTTCATGTGGCGGCGCTGCGCTGATGACGGAAGGTGCAACTCCTCAACGGTCAGGACTTGAAAGAAAATTCCTTCAAAATTATACGTACTTATGGATCGATAGTTGTATTCTTTCAGGCTATTAGGTTGAACTGATTATAGACGGTAAATCTCATTAACCGACTTAATAAAAAGGAGGTTCTCAATTCGTCGGCTAGGAAAATTTTAGGTTTTTCCGTCATGGGTGTCGTTTTCATGGTTTTTGGGGTCGCTGATTGCGAAAATGAGGTCAAAATGAAAATCCAAGGTGGCGGTCAGAAATTTTTTAATTTTTTCCGTCATGGGTGTCGTTGTCATGGGTTTTGGGGTCGCTGATTACGAAAATGAGGTCAAAATGAAAATCCAAGATGGCAGCCTGGATTTTTTTTGGTTTTTCCGTCATGGGTGTCGTTTTGATGGTTTTTGGGGTCGCTGATTACGAATATGAGGTCAAAATGAAAATCAAGATGGCGCCAACGAAAATTTTTGGTTTTTCCGTCATGGGTGTCGTTTTCATGGTTTTTATGGTCGCTGATTACGAAAATGAGACCAAAATTAAAATCCAAGATGGCGGCTAGCAAAAATTTTTGGTTTTTCCGTCATGGGTGTCGTTTTCATGGTTTGTGGGGTCGCTGATTACGAAAATGAGTTCAAAATGAAAATCCAAGATTTCATTGATTTTATACACAATGTGATGAAGGAAAAAAAAACATTTGATTTTTTGTTAGGTTTTGTGCTTTCGAGGTCAAGAATGTCGATAACGCCTGAAGGAATGCTGGCTTATTTTGTAAAAAAAAAGGTCATTGCGGGACTTGTTGCATATTTGTATTATATTACTATGTTGGTTAAATGTGAGGTGTGGGTCAAAATTAGTACCAATATCGCGTACGGCATTAACTCGTTTCAGGGGCTCATTGTTTAATGTGTAAATATTGAGGATAGGTTGTGTGACTTTAGAAAAGGTCATGATCGCACATTTGCTAATATTCAAGTTGAGGTTGTTTATAGTGCTACAATGGTGGATGCTGTCTATGACTTGTTGAAGTGTGACTGTATCGCTAAGATTAGATATGGGAAGCGCAACTTTGACATCATCGGCATACATTAAAACTGTGGAGTGCTTTACACACTTGGGCAGGTCATTTACAACAATAAGAAAATACAGGGGACTTAGGTTAGTACTAGGCCAAGGTACTAACCTCCAAGCATTCCGAATTGGCATTTTCAAAAATAACATATTGTTTGCGATTGTATAGGTAATTTGCGAAGAATTTAAGTGTTGCCGCAGAGAAACCAGCCAAAGCCAATTTACTCAAAAGTATATCATTGTCAACCCGGTCAAAAGCCTTCTGAAAATCAAAATAAGTGACATCCACCTGCTTTCTGTCGTCAATATTTTTGGCTAAGAATGTCGTAACGTTGAGTAAATTAGACGTGGTTGAACGATTTGGAAGAAATCCGTGCTGTTCCTCCGCAAACCACCGTTGCAGTTTGGAAAATACTTTTTTTTAAAGTACCGCTTGAAACACTTTTCCAAATATGGATAAAGCAGCTATGGGTCTGTAATTTTTTATATCACTTTTTGGGCCACTGTTATGAACCGGGATAACTTTAGATGTTTTCCAATCTGTTGGGAATGTATTTGACTCAACTGATAATTCAATTCAATTTATTCACAAACAATTCAAATTGTATTTGAAATCATAAAAATAATAATAAAACACATTCATAAGTCATAATTAAACATTAACAACAAAAATTACAATACCTACACATAAAATACAAATTTAAATCATAATTGAAACAAAAAATAATCAAAAATACAAAATAATTAAATTATTAGATTGTTGTAAAATTCATGTCAGCTTTATACAAATAGTCATTTTAAAATTAAAAACTGACAAACACAAAGGACACATTATATCAGTTGGCGCATTATCATAATTGTATTATATACCTTAATATTACATAATTATCGTCAACGGAGTAGAGACATTTATCCAGTAGGAATGCTTGAAGCTTTGATTTAAATGAAGACGTATAGATTAAGCTTTTTAATTCTAATGGTACCCTATTGAATGATTGCACTGCTTGATATTGTGAACTATGTTTCACAATGTTAAAATGAGGACTTATCTTATTTTTCAAATCTTTCCTACGTGTACTCTCCCTGACTAGTCTTTCCTCATGCGTCTCATATTCATGTATGTGCTTTTTTTAAATTAATCAGAAGTACAAGAATGTAGAGACTGGGAACTGTAAGAATTTTTAAGTCTAAGAAATGCGGACGACAACTCTCTCTTTGTGAGATACGGACAATGGTACGTATAGCTCTTTTCTGAAGGACAAAAGCTCGTTTACAGTTATAATTATAGCTGTTTCCCCAGAATTGTATACTGTATCTTAATTTGGATTCAATTAGTGCGTGGTTTACGATTTTTAAGTGTTCAATGTCAATTTCGTCTCTTTATAAGGGTTCTTAAAGCATAACATGTGGATGATATAGATATGCATCAATGGCGGCTAATTATTTTTCCAGTTTAATGGGTCATCTATGTGTACTCCCAGGAATTTAGTTTCTTTCACGAGTTCAATATTACCATCATTTAGTAGTATTGTCATAGTGTCATTATTTCGGGCAGTTGTTTTAAATAAAATTACCTTAGTCTTTGCACTTTGCAATTGGCGAATATGCAATGCGAAATCAGGGGTGTAGTGTGTACTCAGTTTACCCAAAAACCATGAAAACGACACCCATGACGGACGAACCTAAAATTTTCCTAGCCACCACCTTGGATTTTAATTTTGGTCTCATTTTCGTAATCAGCGACCCCAAAAACCATGAAAACGACACCCATGACGGAAAAACCAAAAATTTTCATCGGCGCCATCTTGGATTTTCATATTGGTCTCATTTTCGTTATCAGCGACCCCAAAAACCATGAAAACGACACCCATGACGGAAAAATCAGAAATTTTCGTCGGCGCCATCTTGGATTTTTATTTTGGCTTAATTTTCGTAATCAGCGACCCCAAAAACCATGAAAACGACACCCATGACGGAAAAACCAAAAAAAATCCTGGCTGCCATCTTGGATTTTCATTTTGAACTCATTTTCGTAATTAGCGACCCCAAAAACCATGAAAACGACACCCATGACGGCAAACCCAAAAATTTTCCTGGCCGCCATCTTGGATTTTCCTTTTGGCTTCATTTTCGTAATCAGCGACCCCGGAAACCATGAAAACGACACCCATGACGGAAAACAAAAAAAAAATCCTGGCTGCCATCTTGGATTTTCATTTTGAACTCATTTTCGTAATCAGCGACCCCACAAACCATGAAAACGACACCCATGACGGAAAAACCAAAAATTTTTGTCGGCGCCATCTTGATTTTCATTTTGACCTCATTTTCGTAATCATCGACCCCAAAAACCATCAAAACGACACCCATGACGGAAAACCCAAAAAACCTGCCTGCCATCTTGGATTTTCATTTTGACCTCATTTTCGTAATCAGCGACCCCAATAACCATGAAAACGACACCCATGACGGAAAAACCAAAAAATTTCCTGGCCGCCATCATGGATTTTCATTTTGGCTTCATTTTCGTAATCAGCGACCCCGAAAACCTTGAAAACGACACCCATGACGGAAGAACTAAAAATTTTCTAGCAGACGAATTGAGAACCTCCTTTTTTTAAGTCGGTTGATGAGATTTACCGTCTATCATCAGTTCAACCTAATAGCCTGAAAGAATACAACTATCGATCCATAAGCACGTATAATTTTGAAGGAATTTTCTTTCAAGTCCTGACCGTTGAGGAGTTGCACCTTCCGTCATCAGCGCAGCGCCGCCACATGAAATTATGATTATCAGACGCAAATACTTGAACAGCTTCTGAAAATGTATGGAAAACGTTATGTGCGCCTATGATATTCGAGGGTTGCCCTCAATTTCTCAGAGTTCCCATCATCAGAAACTGACTTGGTGCAATGGGACCGCCTCGGGAGTATACCCTTTCCAAAACAAAAAGAATTTTGAAAATCAGTCCACAATTGACGGAGATATTCGCGGACATACAAACACGAATAGAGAACCTCCTCTTTTTTGGAGGTCGGTTAAAAATATATATCGAAGTACAATCGACAACAACAAACGATCGTGAAATTCGACTTCGATCTGAAGATGAAAAAAATTTTAGCAATCTTTACAAACTAGCAAAATAAACATGTTTGATCAAAATTAATAAGTGTATCAAATTGTGGTAATCGGTGTACAATCTCGAAAATATATGCACGAAAAACACGGGAGCGTTTGTGACACAAAGCGATACGTCCGTCCTCTGGCAGTGGCCGATTCGTACTGGCGAGATAGAGTTTGCGCGGTCGATAATATAGTTAACTTTAGATTCAATTTACGAAATGAAATTATAGTTTATTGATAAAATAAAAATACGATTCTATTAGAAGGTTACCTTAAAATTAATACGTAGTTTTTAAATTTTCTTTAACGTGATTCTAAGGTATAGAAAAAAAATCTTATTTGTCGAGACATTTTGTAAAAATTGCGATGTTTTAACATTTTTTTTCTGCTATATTTTGTATTGAAGTCGAAAATGTGGCAAACTGGTCCCCTAGTAGACCATACGGTGATGTTATTTATATTTTTTTTAATGTTTAAAATCGTTTGTAGTGTTATGTTCGGCTAAGCCAAACGTAACTCGATCGGTATTTGTGCGGAAAAGGGCTTTTGAATACGGGTGATTGTCATTAATATAAACATTATTTTGAAAATTCTTCAAACCCATCCACCTGAAAAAGAACTCGTCTCTTATAATAGCCAAAAGGAAGCTTCAAATTCTTCATAGATTTCCCACACCAAGCGATCAAAATTGATCAAAATGAGATGATTTTGTGGAAGGAGCCTTAAAGCTAAAGCTAACGATGAATTTACATTCGTAGTGCGGAGACAAAGTATTGTACTGCGTAATTCAAACTAAACAAATGTAAATTGATGCAAGGAGAGAGGTTTCAATTTGATAACGTGATCCTGTTTGTTAATGTTATTTTGATAAAACGTTGAGCGTTGTTAATGATGAGAGATGAGTGCTTCAGATTTGTAACGATGAAATATTAACGCGTATTTAGGGATGGTTAAGTGCAATTTAGTATGGATATGGACCAAGTCGCGTTCATAATATTATAAGTGTAAAAAGTGTGTTTTATAACAGCACATGATTATGAAGTACAATGAGCTTGTAACACATGATCATGCCCGTGCGGTCTCTCCTGTAATACGTAATTATCCTAATCGAACAAATCCTTTTAAGGCGATGAAGGCGATCAATTTTGTTAAAATATGAGGCAAAAAAATAGTAGCCGCCATAATCCTTGCCGGCCTAAACACTGGCCCGGTTAAAAGATCCATATCGACATTAATTAAATTTGTAAAGAATGTAAAAAGTACGGCTGTTTTTTAAGCGATAGACGCTATTAATCTCTTTAATAGAGTCATTAAAAACGGAGTGGCGGCCGCAAGCGCCGACTGCCACAAAAAACGCTCCGCCACGCCACCGCGCCACTTGAGCCTGACATGCATTACGAGCCTTTGTAATAAAGCACTCATAATAAAATTAAAAGATAATCCTGATAAGGGCTCATCACACGCATACCGATCTAATAAGGCACTGAGCCTCTAATGTCCATCCTTATCAATACTATACACATCTAAATGGTCATTTTAAATTTTTATTATTGTTATTTACGATCGCCTTTACAATTCGGTTTAAAGTTACGACTCTATAATTGGATTTCATAAAATTTTAATGCAATATTTACAGGATTGAAAAGAGCGTTTTGAAGTTTAATGATGGCATTATTTTTGATGCGTCGTTTGAGTGGTTTAAATGCTCGCTCTGAGCTCGCCTTTGTGAATATTAAATCGCTGATCACAGAGGTGCAAGAAACGTGATGTTAATACTGACTACAAGATTGTGTTAAAAATTCGGAGTATTGCTGTGAATGCTACAATGAATACGTTAAGAGCATGCAAAATTGGTCCATTGGCGACGCAATCTGCAACAGCGGAGCGGAGACAAATAGCTGCAATTAAAACTAGATTGTCGTTATTTAGCGCGTTGTGTCGCCGGACGCGTGCGGGACTGTGCGGGACTGCGGGACTGCGAGACTGCGGGACTACGGGGTGCGCATCTATCTCCGCTCGCTCGCTTCTATAAATTTAATTTAAACTTTTGTACTTCGTCAAACGTTGAGTTTAAGACCCTCTTGCGCTGACAGTTTATATTTTTTTAATTTAATCTCGTACTCTTGTGAATAATTGAGCAGCGCGATGGCTCCCTCGCAGCCGCCTGTGTCCATACAACCGTCTTGTTTAACTTCGAGTTTGTCTAATCATTATAGAGGTCGACGAGTGTCGAGGGAAATCTTCGGAGGTACATTAAAATTATGTTGGCTCTCGACTTGGCTGGAAACCGCCAAAGTTAAGCACTCTTTTATAATATTTAATAGAAAACTTATAAATTGGTAACGGCTTTCTTAAGCTCTACTTAAGAGTAATTCCGAAAACTTACACAAAACTAAGTTTAAGTTAAGCGAGTCAACTTCACTAACAACGTATTGTAGACATCTTTTGGGACAAAACTCTGCGGAGTTTCGTATTCTAGTTTAGCTCAATTTCGTTTCGTTCACATAACATTTTTATTCTAGATTTTCCAAGTCAGAATTTTACGATAGTAGTTCGTAATCAGGAACAATATTATTCTGTAGAATATTCGTATGAATTGCTTCAATTTGATTTTATAGAGGAAATGAAAACTTAAAACTCAGAATCATGACATCAAACTCACATGAAGTTTTGAGTGAATTCTTTTAGGTTCCTTTTGATTTTGGTTTCATACGCTGAGTGGAACGAAGAGTCATATTTCACCCGCAAGTAGCATTTCCATCATTTCCTCGTAACTCAATTGGAAATCAATTCAAGTCAATTAATCAGTGGCGGGTACTCTCCGGGGTTCTTATAATTGTTTGTAGGAACATTCAATTTCCTTCAAGCAATCAGAATCGGCGTGACCTTGTTAAATCCATTCCAATTTGAGTGGAATGAAGGCGTAAATATTAGCAGCAGGCAGTGGCGCCAAATGTAAATAGCTTCGTATCGCCGAAACGAAAGTGAAATATCCCTTCGTCCGTGCGCCGAAGTGGAGCAGCCACGTTATCGGATCGTTTGCTTTATTTACACTTTGTGGCGGAATTGGGAAAACTTGCGAACGGGGGGAACTGGGGGGGGGGGGGAGTGAGGGTGTGAACTGAGCCACTTCCTCCACTTTATGAATTGTCGGCGAGCGGTCACCTACTTGCGTGTTTGCGACACCAATACCGAGTCCCGAGTCCCGATGTTACGAGCTCGTAAATATTGAACTTTGAAAAAATTGCAGCCCGCAGTGCGGTGCCCGATATTTACTGTTATTACTTGTTTGTTCTGCGACACTGATTAAAACTCTCATTTGTATTTATTTGAAACAAGATTGTAATCGGAAAAGTTCCAGGTATATTTCGTGCTTAAAGTTTTCCCGGCTTTTGGAATTGGGATCGCAGAACAAACGAGTTTTAATTCATGAAGTTGTATTTCTGTGGCTGTACTGATTCTGAAACACGAACAATCGAACATGAGCTTGTAATGTACTCGACGAAGGCACACATAGTATATGAGAGCGACCACAGTCACAGATTAGTATGCGAAGAGCTGAACCGAAAGCAATTAGACGTTTCGATTCCATCTGAATTCCAAATGGGTTTCGATTGGGACAAATAGTTTGGACCCTTCAAATTGGAGTCGAGGTGACGCGTGATGTTCTAATGTAATCACTCCGAGCGGTGGGCGAGTCCAATTTGCGGGCTTACGGCCAAACTTCGATTAGTGTGATTTTGTGAATTGTAATTGTGAAGTATTAGAAACGCTGATAGTTATACCAGCCTCTAATCTTGGATATGAAACTGTTAGTGGTTAAGTTCGGTGGTTGGTCACGTTTTCTTGTAAGTGGTGATTACATGTTTGAGTGTGACACCTCACACCTCACCGTCGCACTGACCTTAATACCACAATGTGTTTTGAAGTCACGAACAACAGTTATATCGCAGACATTTCCCGAACATTGCTTAACCGATTCCTAACAACCATTACACTTTTAAAGGTAACATAAAGTTGAAATTTATCAAGAAAACTTGATATTTATGGCAGCGATATGGAAGGGGAGTGCTATCTGAGCAGTTCATAATTTTAAAATGGTACAATAGTTTGTAAACAGTGAAGATTAGGACAATAAAGATATAAGATAGCAGGGGAAGTGGGGGGGAGCCGCAGACGAGCGTTCAGCTATAAATCACAACGAGCAACACGACGCAATGTTGAAGTTGCAACGTGAGCACTTTATGAATGTAGGACACAACTATCATCAAAAATAAGATAGCACAGATTAGGGTCATCATTATTTATAGAACAAACAAAAGATGTTTATGTATAAAATCTGTAAAGTAAACTGGAAAGGTAAAGCTGATAAAGCTCATTCAGCAAACGTAAAACAAAAAGACATAAATTATAGAACTTAATTTGTGTTAGCGTTTCTATCCTCACTTTGTTTGTTAATTACAGAAAAGGACCCACTTTACATAAAGTTAAAGTTGTCCGGTACACACTGAAAACTAAACAACGTGTAAATTCACAACAGATTACGAACTAGCCACGAAATAAGCGACGAACAACAAGTAACGCTATCAAATTATTCAGCGGAGAGGTTGCACGTGAACGAGTGAGCGGGTAAAACATAAAGAGTAACTTCGGTCTCGCGTCGATTCCCGCATTTCCCACCGAAATAGTGCGGCGGGCATAGTTCCCGCAGTTGTCGGGATCGTGACCGCGGACCGCGGGACCGCGGGACTTGATACACAGCCGTCCAAGTGTTTATTACTGGCCTCAGCGACGGTGACGCGCCAATGAGCCAGCTTTCTAACGTCGCTCTCGTGATGGGAAACAACACATTGTTCCTCCTTAATGATCACTCTATATGGCTTCCTTGATTGCCTGTTCTCTTACTTTATCCAAATCTCGATCTGTGCTCATGTCTAAAATAGAGCAACTGGTTGTGTCATTGTGTCTGTTATGGACTTAAAAAATGAGGATTTCCCCTTTAGGGAATGATATTATGTTGCGTGAGAATTATTGCGTGGGTTGATCATTTAAATATTAAAACAAGTAAATAAAGTTTTACTACGTGTATAATTGCTTTGAGGTAAGCATAACGGTGTCAACGACAATAGAAACCGAACAAACAATAAGGTTGCGGCGACATCCCTCGGCTCGTCACCACCAAACTTGGGACTGTGATATAAACTGATAAAGAAACTATGCAAGCGGAAACTTTAACACCGCCGAACTTTGGACAAATTATCTGTCCGCAGAAGGGTGTGTGTGCTTAGGACCGGAGTGTGCCAACTGGGCTGTTAAGAAAATTTACCTCGACCGCTCTAATGAGAGCCCCGACCGTTCATTAAACTCCTCCACTAATAGCTGACACGGTGACGGGTGGAGATGTGTGAGGGGTCAGGTCACGCTGGCCACGTTAAACACTTGCAGGCGACATTTGCGGGCCGGCCTTTAATTTTCCTGAGTCGCTTGTTGTCGTTTGCGGAATTTATACACGCATATGTTTTGATGATTTTGCGCTTTAGAATTGCGTCAGGTTTATTTTGGTAACAGATTTCAAAAAGGTCTATCTGTCTACCTCGTAATGGTGGGTACTGATTTGCACTTAAATGACGGTTGAGTTTGAATTGTCCCACAGGGGCTTTTGAAAAGTTCCGTGTAAGTATCACCCTCCATTTTGCTTAGTAGTCGGCCACAGGATTCAACGTTTTTAAAATTAATGACAAAACACACAACGTTATCTAGGTTTTACGGTTTACGTTTTTAAAAAAAGAAAAAAAAAAGAAAGAAAGAAGAAGTTTAAATAAAACGTCATCCTCATTTTTCATTTCATTCCAAGAATGAGTTTAAAATATTCCATACATCTACTCAATACTAGTCAATAGATATGATCGTTTGGAACATTTATCATCGAACCGAATCAAGCAATATCATCAGAACTCAGAATTCATGTTGAACGTGAATTATTTTATCAATTTATCAATCTCGATTCAAGTTTGATTGAAGCGAAGTCCTGAAATTCCTTGAGTTTATTGAAGCCCACGCTTCGTTGACTCATTTACTTAAATTTATCATCAAGTCGAGTTATTAGTGATTTGTGTGGCCGCTGCGATCGTAAACTGTCTCCTTTATTATAGTCGTGATATTATTTTGAGTTAATCTTATTTACTTTCATTGCCTCAAGAATTTATTACGTTTAGATGTAACGATTAGTATTTAGATGTATAAACAATATCTCCGGCACATTTAGATGAGAGATAATTATATTATTGTTATAAATTATTTTAATAGGTGGTTTCAAGTAAGCATTTTAATGGTTATCGATGTTACATCTTTATGGCACTGCTACATACTTAATAGTTTCTATAAAATGTTAATTCCCTTGAGAGAAACTAGAAGTTGATAGTTACTTCTAATCGATATTGTGTTGAGTAGGACTAGTTGACCTGTTACAAGACACAATAGAGAGATAACCTGCTTTCTAAGTAAGCGTTCCCAATATTAAAAAGATACATCTTTTTAGTACAGCCACGGAGTTCGTATATTGGTGCTCGGTTGATGGCAATAGGCTCGCCCCCTATTACAGAAGACTTAAACTTAAGTAGCGAAATGTGTGTATACTAATGGGTACAACTCTACCTAGCCCTTCAGGGATTACAGGCGTGATTCTAATAGTAGTTAATAACTCTGATCATAATCTACCATACTAGCATCATCCATTAAACAGTTCCTAATCAACAATGCATCACAAAATAGCTCTCTATTCTGTAACATCACATGGCAATTGCCCAGTGTTTACATCATAAAGTCACAACAGTGGTAAACACCAGTGCACAGCAGAGCAATAAATATTAGCCGAGAAAATGAATCGAGATAAGGAGGCAGAGGGGACGGTCCGGTGGCGGCACGGCGACGGCACGGGCCGGCCACGCATCCCAGACTTTGTTCGCACTCATTGAGCTGTGTAAAAAGATACAGCTCCCCTATTTCATTTATACCAGCCTGTTTATCTAGCCTTTATAAATTGCTTTCATTTGCCCAGTAATCTTCTTTTTCGCTTTGATCCCGGTTTGTTTATTCAAAAAGCGCTTTTAAAAAATTCAATTTGTTTCAACGAGCCTCCGCTCTCTAACACTTGCACTCGTAAAACGCGTCTGATTTTACAATCAATAAAATAAAAATTTGAATAAAATTGTTTCCTCGTTTCTCGTAAATTACGAGTACATTTTATGAATGAACGCGACAATAAAATTACTCGGTTAGTTATCTGTGCTGCGGTCATCTTGATGTTGTAATGGTGATAGTAAAACAGTAATTAACAGCCATTTAGATGGTTGTTGACGATTACGAGAACACGTAAAGCGATATCTCCAGTTTGATTTAAAGACGTACAAAAGTTTCGTAAGTCAGTCATTAGTAAGCAATATGCAAGTTTAGTAGTAATTTGTTAGAAATACTTGCATTCCTACAGTGTTACAAAATCGAACCAAATGAAATAAACGAAATAAAGTGAGTAAGTCTGAGTTTATATAGTGCTCAAAGGCAAGAACACATGACTTTCGTGTCAAGTAACATATGGAATGTAATCTACAAAGCTCTAAAAAGAAATAAGGGAAAAAGAAACGGTAAGAAAAACTGACGAAGCAAAGAAACCGTACACCGTGACAATGACAAATAAAGTAGCGAAGGTAGCGAAGTAACAAAATGTCATAGCCCAGCGACAAATCCGCGCCCGCAGCCCGCAGCCAGCCCTCACTGCTCCGCCCGCCGGCGCTCGCCCGACAACATTTATTTTCCACCGTTTGATTTCTACAGGTATTTCCCTTTATCAGGCAGACTCATTCATGATAGCGACGGCTGCGGAACCATTCTTTAACCGACTGATGTCGGATCAGCAATCGATACTTATAATAAAACTTTACGGGACCTTTTGTCCGTGATTTCTTAGGGTTACAATTCCGAAGTAATAGTTCGTGTAACTTGGATTTAGCTCCGAAAACTCATTGTAGCGGAACTTAAGATGGAAGATGCTTACGTAATATTCGGGAAGATTAATGCTTCCGAGAGCACATTTGGTCGACAAAGTTCCCCAACATTATTGTATCAACGCTTCATGGGATGCCCTAAATTACAGCCATCAACGGCTCTATGACAAATTACTTGGGACAAACTAATAAACATGAGAACATCTAAATAGCATCTGGTGTTAAAACGGGACGTCTCAATAATTCAGCGGAGCCGGTCCTGAAGGCAGCGGGTAATGTTTGGGCAAATGTTTGCGTATGACCCATCCGCCTTCCGCCATCCGACATCCCGGACCCTAATGCGGGGGAAATTGTATGCGAATTGCGAGCGACGTTCACACTGGTCGACTTCTAGCAGACTACAGCATAAAATAATAGAAAAGGTAACTTTAACAGAGCACGCAGTGATTTGGGTGAGTTTGTAAAATTGTTAGTCTATGCAAACAAATTTGTCGGTAGCCTTATAAAGGTGGATTTCAAAGCACGGGATTATGTAGGCGGTAAGTATATCGCTGGACTGAAGTTTTTTCAGCACGTAGGCACTCGTCGGTATTGGTATTGCCCGGTATAGCCCGGCTGCCGACTGGCCGGCTCGCAACTGGCGCACTAAATTGTAGGCTCAGCGTTCTCAGTGCCTGTAATTTGTTGAATGTGCGTTCAGAATTGATGATATTACATTGAAGTTTAAATGTGTACGGTTTTGCGTTATTTGTTGGCTTTATGATAAACCCAAATTTATTGAAGGAATCAGCCATACAGTTATATAGATTTGTATTGTAGCAGTAGAATAAATATTGTTTATTGGGGTCATTTCGTTTTATTTATTTTGTGTTGTTTTTGTAGGTCAGTTTGTTCAGTCGTACTGTTTTATGCCAGATCTTCACCAAATATGGATTTTTTATTCATTTTCAGAAATATATAAAGTTCAATGGTATATAAAACCGATCACGGAACGTAAACAATAACAAACGAAGCATGTTATGACCAGTCTGAGTTTTAAAACGAAATGTCCAAATAAACGGATTGGAATTCTGTTCGCTTCGTGACCAACATATTATGCGACCTGAACGATCATAAATTATGTCTATTTTGGAGATAAATGGCTACCAAATAAAGGAGAAAACCCTGGATGGATAATTCACCAAATTATGATAGTTATTCTATTCTCTGCATACATAAAAGCAATCTGTGATGAATTTAGTCTTTTTTTCCATTACAGATAAGCTTTGGTTTAATTTCTAACGTTCTGCTATGTCATTCGTCTCGTTACAAGTTTTTGCAAACTAATACTTCGAGCACGACGGGTCATGGATTTATTTAAATCAGAGAGACAAAATATACAGAGGCAAACTTATAAATATCAATAGGACATGGTAGACTTCGCTGTAATCATTAGGTTTGAGGACAAAGCGTGACACATGTATTTGAATGGAACATATATCACGCATAACGAGCCAACTAGTCAGAAGTGTACAAAAACTTTTGTCACAGATTGTTAAAAAATTACGTCATTGTATAATATTAAGTCTCAATGTCTCATGTTATATTTTCTACTGTTTCGATTGTGAGTTAATTACCAGTACCAGCATTATATTTGGAAAACTAGACACCAAAAGAAAGACGGAGAAGAAAGTTACAAGAGCAATAGTTGGAAATGAAGGCAAAGGTAACCTGTAAGAAGTTGAAGAATTTGATCGGATCAAGTAATTCAAGTGGAGTGAGGTTTATAACCAACAAGAAGGATAATAGATCAAAGTCGTATACGATCCTGTGTATCATTTCACACCCACGACAAACCTAAACTAAACCAAAATTAGTCACCACTCATAACCACACTAACAAACAAAAACTAGTAAGTTTCCTCCGATTACCCAAATTCTGTACATTAGATAACCGATGGAACCCATCCCTCTTCAAACAAGAGGAAACAATGGCTTCGAGCAAACACGGGGATAGAGACGTTTGTCTTAGAATCTACATTACAACAAACATACACCCCACTTAATAGCGTGGTAGTGGCAGCGGTGGAAGTATCCCTTTATTCCAATATCTGATTTGGTTGGGGTTGGCCGAAAAAATATTTGTGATTGCGTGACTTGTGGAAGGCAATATGATTTTTTTTTCTAATTTCATAATTAATTGATAGTTTGATTTCATTTTGATTCATAAATGTCATTTGATTGGTTACTGCTTAATTATTATTTCTTCGTATTCCTTCTACTTCGTATGTTTTCTAACTTGCGTGTGTCAATAAATTGATTTATCATTTAATTTAATTTTGAGGCGTACCAACATCGTGGATGCTTTAATTTATTAACATCACCGTGTTCAAGTCTCAGTTAACTTTTACTGAAACTCACCTTTCCCGCAAAAGCACACTTAGTGTGCTGTCACTTAGCTATCACGCGGTTTTGGATCAGAGTCACCCCTTTGTGGAAATAAATAGCTTGAAGTTAATTATTTAATCAGCCACAAACATTGAAGGGGATTTCCTAATTGTTTTATAAGAATTAACACTTTACGTGATGATTCACTGCTACACGTACATTTATGTTACAGTTAGCGTTGACGTCAATAATATTATTGTTCACATTTCAAAAACAAAGAAGCAACGTTTTTAAAACAATTTCTTTTTAAAAAAGGAAAAAACAAAAGAAATCCTTAGTGGACAGTCGTAGGCGGCGTAACACAAGATGTTAAACAAATTAACATTTACTTGAAACGTAAATGTAATGAAGGTTACAACTGAAATGAACTGAGGATACTTGTTAAGCCCCGGCGACTGTCCTGAGGGACCTTTGTATTAAATCTGTGAAAACTCCTCACTACCGTGAACTTTCCTTTTGTGATTACCTACATATATTTTTGCATGAAAAGTAACTTGTACCTTTGACCGGGAGGTGATTATTTTTTTCCTGGAAAACGGAATATGAACTGTGTATTTTTATTTTTTTAGATGTTTTTTTTTTATGTTATGTATCTTTTTTGGTCTCGTTATAAGCAAAGCCTTTTTTTTTACAACATCCCATTCAATTAGAATAATATTGGAACTTATAAATAAGTTCGCCAGTCCAAGATCCTAACTAATATTATAAAATGCGAAAGTAACTCTGTCTGTCTGTCTGTCTTTGCTTCACGCCTAAACTACTGAATGGATTTGTGTGAAATTTGGTACAGACATAGTTTGGAACTTGAGAAAGGACATAGGATAGTTTTTTTTTTCGCGAGATAAACCAAAAATCTGCCGGAAGTCACTATTCCACGCGAACGAAGTCGCGGGCAAAAGCTAGTATCACATAAATATACAAGTCTCTAACTTTACAGATACCTACCATACGGAAATAACTCGTGATAATATCAGCTTAACGATACAATTAGCTCATGACCTGGACTAGGACAAAGATTTTTTTTACATTCCCAGACAATTTCCGAATACCAACCAAGTGGGCGAAGTCGCGGCCAAGAGCTGGGTTAAATATTTCGTGGTTTCGACACGTCTGAAGCGTCAACATATTTATTGCTGACTGGTACTTTATTCTTCAACGTCACAATTTATCACCATCGGACAAAGCTTGAGGCGATCACCTTTGATTAATATCACCATTTCTGCATATTTTGTCTCGAAACACAATTGTTAAACGGGAAGCGTGCTCTAAAACAGCACAGTTCGTGTTTTGCAAGTGGCAAATTTATTGCTGGTCTGATCTTATCTGCAATCGTTTATCTATTCAATCTCGAATCATAAATCTGTATTGTATTGTAAATCTATTTGACTCTTGTCTGTATTATAATGTTTTACATATTAATACACAAAAATCACGAACTGGTCTCGCAAATTGGAACACGACAATGAGCTTAGAAGACAATGCGATGAGGACAATAGATAATCTTATACGAAAACATTCTAGAGACACTCAAGTTGAAAGCCACTCGAACAACCGAGAGCAAACTCTCCAAGTTTTAAAGGAAAACATCGTGAGGGAAACTGTACATTTCAAATAACACAATACTGAGAGTAGAAAAGATAGCATCGTTTAATACATTGGACATAAATTACTTGCGAACAAACCACAGCGGCACGGAAGGCGATGTACCCGAACGATACTAAATTCGTTTCATGCGAGCAATATTTGAACAAAGCTCATATCAAGAATTAATAACAATATAACGTAGTCAAATATGTACGTAGTTGGTAATGGAATGTACCGAACAGAGCAATCTAATGGTGGGATCAGACGAGCGATGCGCGGCGACGATACGGCACGCACTGCGACTGCGACTGCGACTGTTCAAGCTGTTGACGCACTCGATCGCAGATAATCGTACCTTCTTGTTCCGTTCCGATCGTTAACATTGTTATATAATTGTGTCTTGGGAGCTGTCTGGTCAGAACTGATTGTTATTTATTAAGATTTATTTATTTGAAGGTGAATCAGTGGCAGTTGATGACTCTTTGTTTTGGTTCGTCTTTGTCTGTCCCACAGCTGAGGAATGCTGACAATGTTAGATTTTTATCCACCAGTTGAAGGACTAACAAAGATACATCTGTTAGTTCAAAATTAAATGAATCTGCTTGTGTAGTTAGGAGAGCGTAGGTTTACATCCGCTGAAATATTTGATTTGCATAACATTATATTTGGCGAGGCAGTGATTTCCTGAATAAACATAATATGTATGGAATATCTATATAAATAAAAAGAGAAGTCCTGACTGACTGACTGACTCATCAACGCCCAGCCCAAACCCTTGGACCTAGAAAGCTGAAATTTTGCACAGAGGTTCCCTTTATAATGTAGACAAGGAATAAGGAAGAATTTTTCGAAATTCAACCCCTATGCGAGTTAAATAGGGGATGAAAGTTTGTATGGAAAATCGCATTTTTCACGCGGGCGAAGCCGCTGGCAAAAGCTAGTCTTTAAATATTTATATCATTCAGTTACATAAATATGCGGAATTGAAACGGTAAACATCGTTATATTTTACCAAGAATCTTTTTACAAAAATATTTAATTACCTATTAAAAGAATTTTACAAAAAATATTTGGGTACGTTACTTCTTACTTTTTAATGTGACAAGCCCGCTTCACTATTTCCAAACTACTGCACCTGCAATATTGCATGCCAATGTTTTATCTGGTGCAATGTTAACTCTGTGGGAGTCCCCAGTGAAAGAAGCTAGCACAAAGGTAAGAATGTGCAAGTAGGCAGTGGAAACCGATCGGGTGCCGAAATAATATATGGCAATGCGGAATGCATTGGTTTAGATTAGATCTATCTAATACTCGTAGAAGACAAGTGAACAATTTACGAACACGTTTAGACTTAGGTGGGTAAAGGTAGAATAAAGTACAGCTGATGAGTATGAGTGTAGTACAAACATACTAACAGTCTTTGCAAATTGTAGAATATTTAGTCAACGCTTCGATGGTTCGCATCGGTGGTCAATCAGTTGCAAACAATACTGAGCATAAATAAGGTCCTGGGTACTACTGCTAGGCCAAACAAAGTGTTATTGGATTGCAGTCAGGGTTGGTGCCCGGCTGATATAGTAATAAGCCTCGCTCCGCATTAATTGAAATTACAAATCTGAAGTAAAGGGGTTGTAGTGTGCACCTCTACTTAGCACTTCGACGATGAGGAAACATGACAAATTAAAAATTCAATACTAAAATCTATAATATAGATCATTACCACTTATCATTGACGAATTATGACCACAGAACAATTGATATTCACGCGCACCCACATGGAACATAACTCCCGCAATTATCTCCCGCCGCGCCACACGTGCAGGGCCCAATCAATCGAAAACCACGCGATTGTCAATCAATTAACCGTGTGCCACTAAAAGAGCTAATAAACCGGCTGCGAGATGAAAAGATTAACCAGCTTCCGATATCAATTGTAACCGAATTACGATCAGCGACGAATTGGAGACTAACGAGACAAAGACACCTAGTGCAAAGTAAACAGTGAGTCAACATTCATTGACATAACCTTTAGGAAGTATCTATAATATCTAGAAATCATCAAGAATTTGCATAAATAATATCCACATAAACTTTATACCGAAGAAATCTCACAAAATATAGGACGTGTTCTCGCGTCGTTGCTTTGTTCCTATTTCATTTGTCAGCTCAGTAAAGCTGGAATCGTCTACTTTGCATAAGTGAGTCGCTTATGCTCGTAAACTACGCGGCACTGAACAGACTACTCAAACTTCGTAATACAACAAACTTTGAGGATTATTTCGAGACTGTTGTTCATGTGACAGCGCTGATTTCAACCGCTAAAAAGAATATGAAATAAAAAAGTTAAAGTGTTATCTAAGTAGGTACTCAAATTGCTTATTTTTCGTTAGCATTTTTGGTCATGCAGACGACAATTACCTACCTAATATCATAATAACTTTAATAAATTAATAGTAAATCATTATAATCAGGTCTCTCTTTTGAATTTTGCACTTAGTAAACTTTTCAAAGACTACACCGCATTGATTCACTGCGTTTCACGTCACTAGAACGATTATCTGGTATTGGGACAGCCGTAAATAAATTCATGTAGATAAGTCCCGTAACACCCGCATCCAATCGAGATGTCACACGATCACATCGCGATCCTTATCAATCGATTGTTGAACTGATAATAATTCGAATACAATGGAATCGATGTTTGTGTTGTAACAAATCGAATGCCTCGTTCTCGGAATACGTAATTGGTATAGGCGTTTGACTGAATCGAAATTATGCTCAATTATTTTTTTATGCTTTTTCGAAAGTGTATTTACAAAAAGTTGATTTGTAGCCGCTTATCTAAATTAAAGTTTAGGGGTGAATTCTTTAATGTACTATTTCAAACGTGTGGGGAAATTACAGGGTTTGAACACATATTTAAGTTAATAACAGTAACTATTTGGTCACTTTATAATGGAAACGTTTTTGAGGTTTAAACCATATTCAGAGCAATTTATTTAGATTCCGATCGGTTCACGTCTCTTTTTCAGTAAATCATAAAATGTGTTATTTGTGATAGAGCACGTTTTGAATAATCTTTTATTTTTATTCGCATATTTTTGAATGTACTCTATACGCTTGAATATGTTATTCAAACTGAACTTTTGTTCATACTGAATGTAGTGTAGGTGTAGGATATAAATGTATTTTGTTTTAAATTAATATGTCATAGTATAGTGAACAGTTTTAGTCTAGTTTTAGTTTTAGTGATAAAGCTGGGAAAGAACTTTCTAGAAGTAAATACAAAAAAAACTTATTGGTGATATTCTTTAGAAAGGTTAGGTGCTTCATACTTGGAATCAGCGGTACGTGTAACTAGATTCGAACATGTTCGAAACAAATGGCGTTCTGTAGCTCCTACTAATCCTCTCGTGAGGAAAGGCGTGACTTATTGCTTTAACCCTAGGCACAGTTAACAGGCCCTGAAATCATAAAATCATAACCTTCAACTGAGAGACTACCAGGCGCCCATAAGTTCGAGGAGATCGCCAAATTCGCATGATAATTGCGTCCCCATAAACAAGGGCTGGGTAATGGCGTGCTATCCGCGGTACACGGCGGCAGTTTGGCACGGCTCGGCCACCGAACATCAATGTGTAGTTGTGTACTGTAAGCCTGGTTGGGCTGCGTTCATGGGAGTGGGAGGACTAATGGTGGGTGACAAAGGTAAGGTACACACTTGGTGACTACTTTTTCCTCGGTCTTCTCCCCAAAGACTGGCAGCCATTTGAAGGTCTTCCCTTGACAACATAAAGGTAATTAACATTATTATAGTTTGAAGACACAATCGCACGTGAGTTCCTTTTTTAACCGACTTCAAAAAAAGGAGGAGGTTATCAATTCGACTGTATTTTTTTTTTTTTTTTTATGTTTGTTAGCTCATAACTTGCGACTGGGTGAACTGATTTTCATGATTCTTTTTTCATTTGAAAGCTGGTGCTTCCCGTGTGGTCCCATTGTCACCATTTCAATATCTGATGATGGGATCTTGTGGAAATCGAGGGAACTCTTCAATAAATAACAGCAGATTAACCGCGATTGTTGCTATAGCATATCTAAGCATTGCTTACGCCATCACACAACATAATATCACGCCACGTGAAGATCTGATGAAGAACTTCGGAGATAGGCAACGGAACTCCTCAATTAATGATAGCAAATGGACTGGGATTGCTGAAATCTCATGACTGTCTATTGTTTACCCCAGTTCATAACATAACATCACGCCGGTACGTTGTGAAGGGGTAACCACATGTGAACCACTAAAAAGTGAAAAATAAAAACTTTTTTACAAAAAATAAAACCGACTTCGACAAAAATAAAACACAAAAAAGTGAAAAATAAAAAATCAGCTTCAGAAGTCGGTGGCAAAAACATGAAATCAAACAAACAAAAGTCACCGACTTCAGAAGCTCTTTTTCAATTTTTTGTGTTTTATTTTTGTCGAAGTCGGTTTTATTTTTTGTAAAAAAGTTTTGTATTAGAAGTTACAACACATAGGGCCAAAGTCTATGAAACATGGGTCTAGAAATGGCATTTAATAAACCGCGCAACCTATACTAGAGAACAATTCAGAAATAATAGAGCAATGACTAGTAATTTTCCAAAAATACAACACAGATGAGAATCACGTTTTTCTGGATTTTGTTTTATATTAAGTTACCTCTTTCAATATTTGTCGGGATCAAAGTTGAAGCTGCCCAACTCTTGTAGCGGTCTCTGGCCACACTGTTCCCGCTCGTGTGCCTACTGCCTATCAGACCTGGCTTTGCGTTTATTCACGCAGTAAACGTATGCTAGTTTATTGTCCACTAACGTGCGGCCGCACTTTTTATCTTCGGCGGTAGACCCGACAGCGTTTATAGATGCCGTACAGCTTCTAGCCAAAATGTTGGTTTATTACTATTTTGTAGCTTTGAGGAGCTCGCAGTGTTTTATGGCTGGTTGTTTAATAACTCTTTCTTAGTATTTTTTTATAAGCCGTTAATTTCCAACTGCTTGGCGAAGGTCTCTCCCATAACTTTGCAGGTAGGTACTACTCTTTTCGTGATGCGCCATCTCTTATCAGGCATTGTAGTGCGCATCCAGGTCATCTCACTGATTCTTTCTGGGTATCTATCCTTGGGCACCTATTTATAAATAAAAAAATCCGAGATAGGGGGATAGATATCACACAATGAAAGATATTTGTGTCAAACGGTGAATAATTGCTAAAAATGAACAATTTATAGTGAATATCTCAGTTCGCCTCAGAAGCTGTTAACTAAACTATTCGCATCAAAGCTTTCTTCCGAACAAATTGTTGAAAAACGGCGTATTTTATCTGAACCCTCAATCTCATTTCCTCGGTTCCGTGTACCGCTTTATTTCAAAATAGCGTCTATTTCAAACAACCGATAGTACTACAAAGCCTGCTATTAACGTAATGCTCATATAAATAGTGTGATTTCCTACAAACCGTGTATCGTACGAGCGTTCCTTAAACTGAATCCTTCGGTGATGGGATCAATTTGTATAGCTTCCCTCGAAACCTCGAGATCGAACAAATTACGACCTTAATGGGAGTACTTAAAGCTAAGTTTGGCTCATGAAGCGTGATGGCGGGGTGCAGGGTAGAGTCACAATAAACCGGCGGGTAGTTTGAGAGCGGCCATTAAGTTTGATCCTACATTCGTCTGCCGGAGACCGCGCGGTCAGTTGGGTGACGTGGATGTGGGAGGTCAGTGAGTTATCCCAACGATCAGACTTGCCTGGATTATCTAGTCTAGGTATTTAATTAAAAGTAGTTTTATTGCGCAGTACAATCTCGACGCTCTGTCTAGTGCCGAACGTCGAAAATGCCACCTTGCGTGTATAAGATCTGTCAGTTGAATGCTCAATAACCCTCCTTTTGGGCTTCGCCGCTGTTGAATCGTCATCGTTGTTCGATAGTGGACTATTGCTACAACGGAACCCAAAGAGCTAGCGAATTTGGAAAATAACTGGTAATTCCGTGAATAGTTCTTTAACACTTCTGTCCAAATCAGTCAGTTTAATTAGTCTAGGTGGTTCTATTGCAATAAAGTGTAATAAAATAAATCGGGTACCCTATATTGTTATTACAACCGAACTTTAACCCCACTAACTATACAAGCATATTTCCATGACGCTTTAACCATCACGTGTTCGTTATTTGGGCTCGTATAATTTGTGCGCATGAGTGGCGGGCAAGGGCTCGTTAGCATCGATATACGAGCATGCTAATGGGGCAGCGTGGCGGCTAATAGGCGCGCCCTATTACAGTGACGCAGGTTGTACAACAGCTTGTGAGGGACAATATACGGATAGGCTTTGATAACACGCTTTTGTGAAACACATTTAGATTGCACTTCCGCGAACTGTTTGTCAGTGAGAAAATTATCAAAAGTTTAGTGAAAATAGAGAAAATTAGATATGCCTGTTTATCATTGAAAACATAACAACACACCACATCTGTTTTCCTGAAGGGTAAGGCAGAGATGTGCTTACAGTACAGCTACATATCACACATTGCAATCATTCGACACATTTAACACTCTTCGACGGAGAAATTTCTAGAAGCAAAACCCGAGGCTGAACTGAAAATTACATAACGTAACGTAAACGTTATTACTACGTTTCGGTATTTTAGTTTAAAAATAGATGTGATGACTTGTTTTGGGTGTAGAAAGCTTTATATATATACTTTGAGAGACAAACAAACATTTGAATTGCGTGTTTAATTTCAGTGACATTGGGATAACATATCGTTTCCTATTTAAATTACATACATGTTAAATGGCTTACACGAAAAGGTTAATCGTGCCGTTTTTCACAATTTAATGAAGTTGACCTGAACATATTTCTCTGTTACTGTTGACTTGTGATATTGTAGATCTCCCACGTCAACCGACCTGTATACTGCGTTATAAATACTTGATAAATTCCACAAGTGTGTGCTAATTTAGTTTATTATAGCTTGAGATGTTTTACCTACAGGTGAAAGGTTACCTGACATGATTTTGCTGTTCAATTTTCTCTATTAGCTTTAATTAGCCATTTTGTTTATGAATTCATTAATAAAATAATGAGATCTCACTGACCAATTAGGTATATAATTATATCTGTATATCTTTTAGCCCAGACACTTTGCTGTTGAACCAGCTGCTCTACAATTCAGAATATAGTTATGAACTCTTTGAGTCTGCGTGTGACTTGACCAGTAGTGTACCCAATTTGTTTTTCAAACCTAAGCAAAGTTTTAAGTTTGTCGATACTTAAAGGGAACATAATCCTTTTCTAAGTTCAAAATATTCTAATTTCCAATCAAGCCATTGATCCACTAAGCCAGTAACGACACTCGATACTTTGACAAAGTTCTATTGGCGAAACGACTTTATCTTCCGCGTGACTTTAACAAATTAAGCTCATTTAGCGACCGGCCCCGCTTATCAACTTCCACTGCATTCAACAACTTATTTCCTAGTCCTCTCGGCTCCACAATACAAACTTTTCTTAAAGGAAAATAATTGAAAAGAAAGTAAAAGATTACGGCGAGTTTTCGCAGCCGACCTCTTTGCTACTGACACTTCTTTATAAAGATTTATAAATAAGACTATTATTTCCTATTTGTGAACGTGTTTTATTTTAAAAGAAAAAAAAAATTAAACGTAAGACTTGGAATTTAAGAATACAAACCATTGTTAACAGTTTTCTGCAGTTCCGTAAACTTTACATAATTAGATAAAACAATAAGATCCAGCGTTCGTGGAGTCAGTGTTCCTAATTATCGAACTGTCCCACAAATGGTCTCGGGCCGATCTCTAAGTTTTTCATCGTCGTACCGATGCGTTTAAACCGGTACGGACAATTTTTGGACGCAATCTGGTCTAGTAGATGATGTGTGATTCAAAATTATTTAGAACAATACCGAGACTACAATTCCAAGATGTCAAATGGGTGTTACGTAAAGATAGTTTTCATAAAGTGCCGCTCCCCTTGCGCCATTGCGGATAAGGAACTTGTACAATTTTAAATTCTCCACGACGAGCGAAGGAAATATTAAGAAAATGAGGTGGAATATGTGTGCGAACTCGAAACTGTTGTAGGATTATAGTTTTTACAAGTATACGAACATTTTTACGTGCTCCGAACACGTAGGACTGTTCAACTTTATTTCTCCTGAAGTGAATTTTAATGGTTTACAAGTAAATTGGTTTTTGGAGCGCCTTTGAAACATCTATCTGATGTGTTGTTATCAAATGAATATTTGAATATCTACCGCAGGTTACTCAAAAATAAACTGCCTCGTTGATTTAATGTTTGTACGCGCTACTGCTGAACATGAAGTCCTGTTCGGATTCACAGGTTTTATTGGGGTTTTCCACCAAGAATGTCATAAGAGTCCCCTGGTCAGGGTTCCTGGACGGCCTTGTTCTTAAACCTTGACGGATGCGTTTTATACTAGACCGTCATAGAAATGCTCGAAGGTTGTTTATATCTGTTGAATTCCACAAGGTACGAAACTAAAAGGTTCTTGTGACCGCGCGTGCTCACTTTCTACAGTTATATAGTATTTCAAGGTTTATTTTTAGCTACCTGTTAAGGTGGTTTTTGTTTGACCATAAAAGGCCACACGCAAATCATCTTTTTAGCTCAATATTCATACACATCCCTCTTTCTTTTACGATAAATATTATAAGTCCACACATTATATCCTATTGTTATTTATTCACAATTTCGAACATTTCATCACGATCGGCCGCCATTCGGGTAGGCCATAAACGAGCGTTTACAATCAACGCTTTCCGAAACTATCGACCATAGAGTTTTTATGTCTTTACTGTGATTACCATAAATGGTTTAACATTCATAGGTGATGGCACCTTTATTATGTCTCGCTACACTAGTGAAATACCTGGCTTTACTTAGAGAAATTATAAAAGGATGGCGTAATTTAGTTTTGAAATAGTTGTGGAAAGGCTTTCTCAATTAACAATTCATAAAAGTTTTCTAGGTATTAGATAATCAAATTTTCGTCTTGAAGAGCTTCCAAGAGCCAAAGTTTACTGGAAACGTGATAGTTCCAGTACCCAAAATTAGAGCCTTACTACAGAAATAGAGACTCAAAGTAACTTGAGCTCAATGAGCTTTACTTACTTTGACTACAAGGTGTTCTTCTATGTAACTGTCGAGATGGCTGATATGATAACACACACATGATAGGTACACATCTGCCTAGCTCTTCGGGGAAAAATACAGGTTACATGAATACTTGGAACAAATATCGCGTTCACACAGACGAACACATTATTTAAATATAAAAATAAAAAAATAAACATTAAAAAACACTATCACATAACATTTTATATTACCTCATTACAAGCTTTACCGCTTCATTATATTTTATCTAACTGTAAAACACAGTTGTAACTCCCTTTTAATTCCGAGCTCGCCCGATAGCGGGCGCTATCATCGCTCTCGGGCCGTTACCTGACGTTTATGACGACATCGGCGCCCGCGCAGACCTATAACGCTTATTAAATAAGAAAGCTTATTTATCGTCTAATTATGAATTTCTTAAATGCAGTATTAATGTCGGAGCAGTGATATTGTATTAGAATTATTCTTGCCGCCGAAAGCAGAAAAAGCGGTAACTCAATAAATCTATGTTTCAAGGATTATGGGAAAATGACTTTGTATAAATCTGTATAAAAATTCGATATGCAGGTTTACCTTTTGTTTTTTTATGTTCCAATGAGGGTACAGCCCATCTTCTGTGACATTCTTCAAGCTACTTTAAAACAGAGTTTTGATTTTTTTTGGGATACCGCTTCTTTACTTACGGGTCACGTTATTTAATGTGACATCAATGCGCTGTGAAGGAATTCAACTATGTTTCTAGTTTGTCGGGAAATTAGACGCTTTCTAGTCGGTGTTTATGATTTAATAAGCGTGGAATTACCTTCAATATTCATAAATCACGCAGCAATGTACTGGTAATGAGCATAATTTAATCAGAGAGACGTAGGAGCAACCTAATTGCGTGAAATACTGCCAGTCGGAGCTAGCAACAGAATGATAACTAATGAGATTGAGAGTGGTTGCTATCAACTGTTCTGATGTGATAAGCTTATGATTAGTAGCACAAGACAACCAGCTATAAGTTCGATATAATCTGATAACGACGTGGGCGTGGTATAAAGAAATAAGTAGAAATTTCCAATAAACTTAAATCAATTGGAAACTTTAACATTTCAATCATTGGCAGCGATAATTCATTCACGCGCACTAAATCAAGTTTCTTACAGTAATCCAGCCGCAGCCGCCTCAGCTTGCTAATTGATAAATTTCTACAATATAACATTAACATAATAAAGTCATAATCCTCTGATTTATGACCTCCTGGTAACCTAGCGTCTGAACGTTTTCACTTGCCTCACTAATTAATATTACGATAATTGTAATTTATCTACTAAATATTTATGGTTCGGCGTACTTATTTGAAATGGTACTTAGTCAGTTATCAAAGTATAAAATGTGTTTTTTAAATAATCTTGAGATTAGGACGACGTGTTTTGAAAGTTTTTAATCAATATTATAGGTTTGTACAGGTAGGTGTCATACCGATTTGACATAATTTATGATTGATGAAAATATCCGGAAATGACGTAGATGTAGTGAACTATTATATCGGAAGGTTGGGTTCATCCTATTCAAATAATATGCTATAATATAGAATAAGGATTCTATAGGACGTAATATAGTGGGGAACCCAATGTGTTCGCATTTATACAAATATTGTAGTGGAAATAATACGAAATCATAATTTTGGTAACACAGCGTTACGGATAATTTTATTAGAAAAATAAGGCCCAGAAATGAAAAAAAGTAAAAAACTAAAACCCGACTACGACAAAAAAAAAAACGACGCTGAAAAAGTATGCGACAGAAAAATGTCAATAATTCCTCTATTATTTTATCCAATATTCTCATACCTTTTGATGATGATGATCATAACATTAACCACAGCTGTTTCAAAACCTGCGTTATAGTTGTTGCCGTTGTATTAAGTTTAATTGTATATACACTAGCCAAGCAATAGCTTAGTACTTCTTAGCTGTCATTTCAGCTCACAACACGCTAATAACATTGTCTAACACCCATCATCCTTCACAAAACGTTGCGGTTCTCTTCTCACCGCTCATTCCTTTCATCAGTGTTCACACTGAAAGCGTTAAGCAAGGAGTAGTAGTACATAATAACCACGCGGGTGTAAAGCCATCCATTGTGAGGGCCCTTGGCTTCATGGGAGCTGGCAGAAGTGCATTAATCATCGCGGAGGCGGATACAACGCTGAGTTTTTATTACCACTCCATGGCTCTGGGGATCAATGAGTTACCAACGTGGAGGAATTATATAGAAGGTACATTATTTTGGTTACTGCTACGAGGACTATTGTAGATATCTCATTTAAACTGCCTCCGTGGTCAAATGGTTTAGGCGTTTGCCTTGTGACCCGGTGGTCGTGGTTTCAATCCCCACGGGAAGCATACTTTGTAAAGTTGTTTCCGTAGGACATTTCAGGCTTGAATCACCCGATTGTCTGATAAAAAGATGTTTCCGTGCTTCGGAAGACACGTATAAGCCGGTGGTCCCGGCCGCCACATGGCGGTCGTCAAACCATGCCAGAGGCCCTAGAGGCGGTTTAGAAACTCTCATGCACACTAGGGTGTGTGGGGTCGTCAGACCTTACTGCAAATGGAGCGAATATGAACAAGATTTTTTTTTGAAAATTCCTCTATAAAGGGCTAAAATCTTGAGATAAATATGCTGGTTCTGTGCATAAGATGACCTACACAACAGTTTAAGTATACACAATGATTACTTTGTAATGTACAACGTGACTCAACGCGCCCACAGCCTCACACATTAGGTTCGACTCCTACCACTCGTAATTTAGCGCTGACTAGTAGCAGGCAACACTTACCAAGATTTGCATGCTTGCATAATGTCAGCGCAATTATTGTAGGTGCCGCCGCGAAGTGCTGATTTACGTACCTGGAACAATAAAAATGTCAAACGTTAAGATATATTTTAGAATATAATATAACTTTATGTAGTTAAACATTGTTTTATCCCTAAATAAAAATATGATGCTTCTTATAGACACCCTGTTCAATGCACGAACTGAGACACATTAATATAAACTCACACCTTTTTCCCATAGGGGTTGACAAAACCACAGAACGCCACGTGCTACGATCCTTATAATTATACTTCTTTTGACTCGTCCACATTCATACATCCTGGTCATACACGAACGCCGGTTGCGTGTACTTAATACGCAACTGTCTTTTCTTATGAACCATTTATGTCTTTCTAGGGGATCCCTTCCCATCCTGCATAATTTTCAAAATTTGTTGTAATAATTTGTCACGTCTATTTTCCTCGAAGAGATAGGCAGAGCTATAACCATAGTGCAAGTTGTTAACTTTCTTTTTATAATCCCAGCTTGTTTTATTTCTTACTGTTGGTAATGCGTTGTATTGCTAACTTCTTTTTTCTCTTTGTGTCTCCTTGTATGTTATTCTTGTTTCTGCGACAAATATTTTTCTTTTTTTTTTCTTTCAATAGTCGCCATTACTAGACTCAACCGGGCACACGTTCAGTCCCCGTGTCAGTGTCTGACAAAACTACTGACAACTTATTCTTCATTTGCTTAATGATTGATGACATGATAAACAATTAATTATCTGCCTAGCTTTTTCCCAACTATGTTGGGGTCGGCTTCCAGTCTAACCGGATGCAGCTGAATACCAGTATTTAACATGGAGCGACTGCCTATCTAACCTCCACAACCTATTTAATACCGGGAAATACGATGTCCTTTGGTAAGACTGGTTGTCAGACTTTCAGGTCACTGACTAACGACTGCCAAAGATCTATATATGGCAGCCGGGACCAACAGTTTAACATGCTCTCCGAGGTACGGAGGAAACTCGGTATGAAATAGGTTGTCATCTACAGCCCAACCTAGGCAAGCGCGGCTTAACCTAAATACCGACCCGAGTGGCAGTTATTATTAAGCTTCTTCTTCTTCTTCTTATCGTGTGAGCAGTAAGGTCTAACGACCCCACACACCCTATTATTAAGCTACGAGCCACGATTGATGAAAAACATTGATTGAAGGAAAACCCGTACTTATTACTATTTTTATATTATTGGTATTTCTGCCCTATGTCTGCCCAATGTAAGGTCTAAGGGGTGTTATTCGGTCGAGTGAAGATAGCCGGCGGCGCGGGATGATTTACTGACGACACGACGTGTGATGAAACGCTCGGAGATCATCGGGAGCCTTCGGGAGCCGAGGAGCAGCCACGTAAAAAATGGCAGCGATAACGCGATGAAAGGAAGCTGGCTTTCAATGAATGTTAGTGCTTATGATTGATAGTTGTGGAAGTTTCATTGGAATTGTATGGAAATTGTGGTTGTTTAGGTTGAATGATTTTTTTTAAGTTTAGTGGTGAAACAACCAAATTGCAGTGTATTTTTCGTCACTAGCTACACTCAACTTGTCACTCGATATTTGAAGTATCAACCCGGCTATCATTGTGCCGATTGTCATAACGACCCATGGTCTGATGGCCAAGAGCCCCGACGAACATATTTCGAGGCTCTCCTTGGGCGGCCTAAGGACAGTTTTGATACAAATCAAAGGCCTGATTCAGAAGGCATTACCCCTCGACACGGCTGACATTGTCAAGGGATTCCTGTCTCTATATCCTTAGCTATCGGCTTAAACCCTGCTTTCGACTCCGGCGGACTAAATGTTTTTATTTATTTATTTCTACTTTTTACACACGTTTTTGTTTTATTTTAAGTATTTTATAAAAAACTTAAAATAAAACAAAAACGCTTGTGAAAGGTAAATAAAGACACGTCGCATCAAGAAAAATTGTAAACATGTTTTTTCCTTCTAAAAAGAAAATATTATCTTGAAAATAGTTTCAAGATAATATTTTCACCAATTTCCCCCCAAAACTATGTTAGGGTCCAGTCGATTTCCAGTCTAACCAGGTGAGGCTCAAAACTACTATTTTATAGTTTGACATCTCAATTCAAACTTATTCCGCCGTATTACAAAAGGTAGTTAAACCTGGTTTAACTTAGACCTGGTTTATCTCGCATGCTGTCACTTTCTTTTGAATAGTATTGAAGTGAGACGTCATGCGAGATAAACCAAGTCTAAGTTAAACCAGGTTTAACGACGTTTTGTAATAAGGCGGATGTTTTAAGAGATAGGGAGAGTAAAGCAATCGTCAAGGTAAACCGCGACTCTAATATATTGTCACCACAACTCCTTCAAATGACTGACTCCACCGAAATGTGTGTAATATTGCCGAACAAACCACAGCGTCTATAACGTGCAGCGCTATGTATGAGTGTGCAATGTAATGGTGTAGGCGACAACCGCGGAGTCTTAGCACAATAGGTTTTCACTCAGCAAAAGGGATTTGAAAATATCGGCCTGCTTAACTTTCCGCCATTTAATTATATTTTCAAAACCTGCAATAATCAATAGGTAGCATCAACATAAACAAGTACAGTTTGGAACAAGATCTTCGGAAGCGTCACGGTTCCAAAATATACCATCATCATCATCATCAGCCATTAGACGTCCACTGCTGGACAAAGGCCTTCCCCATAGAACGCCATAAAGATCGGCAGCCTGCCGTTTGCATCCACCGGTTGCCCGCGACCAAAATATATGCTAACAAAGTTATATTGACGGTAAAAATTGTAACTTACATCTCGGAAACTAATAAAGACAGATGATTATATCCAAAATAAAATGTTTTTAGCTGCCTAAAATTACAGTGAAACCAGTAGGAAGATATCTCTATAAAAGTGGCTGTGTGCACGTATTTATGTGAGTACAGTATTATGCGAATACGACCCATCATGTTTGTGTGCACAAGTATTAATAGCTTAACTGAACAATCTGCCCCAAGGCTTGGGTTAAGCTATCGGGTTTGTGGGTGATCATCAGTTATGAATTACATTACTGATAATAATTGTTATATTAGTCTGCATAACTTTGTTTAGATCTGGGTACAAAAAAATGCTATTCTTTTGTATGAATTGTCTCTTGGTACCTACCTTCACATGTCATCTTCAGTACCTATTCTTTAATTAAATAGCAAAGTATTGTTCAAAGCTCAATTAACTGGGGATTTTTGACACGACGAAGAAGATTTCGTGAAAGCCTACGTGGCTTTCCAACCGGAAAAAAACATTTAAAATTATTTACGGTGCGTCATAAAAAAATAAGAGCCCGAAAAATCATGCGCGAGGCTAGTTTTAGTAACTGAATCTCCCAAAATATTCCAACAAACACAACATGCATAATCGTACGACTTCATTTAGGTTACCCAGCGCCACTATAACGGCTACCCAATTAATACCAATATGGAACTTAATACCCCTCTCTAAGAGCCATTGAACGCACCGACCCATCCGCTGCTGGGTACAGATAATCTAAATGAAACATATAAACCAGATTTTCCGTTACACTACCCGGTCATATATCAGGCGGTATGAGTTGAGTCGATAAGAGAATCCTCAAGGGATGAGAGGGATATAAATCGCCCTCCCTTGCCCTCCCTCCCTCGCGTACTGTTGACCGCATAGCAGTTTTTGCGGGAAATCAGCGAAAAAGCCTAATGTACATTTTTAGCCAATAGTCGCCAAGAAATTGGGATAATTAGCGGTTAACTTAGAAACTTGGGACTTGGACCTACTGACTGAGGGTAATTTATGATATTACTTGTTGAGAAAATCTGAAAATACGAGGTTCTTATATACCAATTGGTGTTTAAGGATGTTCGTAACAAATAATGAACTCACAACGCCTCAGTGCTGGCTTCTTATAAAAGTATTGAAGATATTCTGGCTAGAAGTACGCTGAGATTCATGAATTCACGGTGAACATTGTTCACTTTCTGGAACTATAGATTCGTTTTAGATTTCAAGCATTTAATTTAACAATAATTTGATTATGCTTGATCATAAACTACATTGCATTTTAATTCACCATGCCCCTGGGGTCACTATTACTATGGAACCTACTGGCTTTTTCTTCATCTTAGCGCGTCGATGACAATTTAAATCGAGTCAGTCCTAAATTTGGCGACGTGTGTGGCATTTTCAGCATCCATGAGCTCCTGTGATGTGCAAGCAAGAGGAGAGGTAGGACACCATAACAAATGTCCCATCGTCTGTGGGTTAACACTGGCCTCAAGTTATTTGAAAGAAAATGAAGACTGCCTATAATTATTCCATAAAGGGTTAATTCTCCATAATTTCATAACACTCGTATCAAAGAACCACTTTTTCACTCTCATAACTAACTCTATCTTTAGTTAATCTTCATAAAAAGTGCGAAGTTCTTAACACAGAGTATTAGACAAAGCATGGTCTCGGCTAGAACACGGCGAACTTATATGAAAGCTACGGTAACGAGATAACCGCGGCTATTATAGACGCTTGCCGACGGGCGGTGCCGGGCGGCGGGGCTAGTTGCGGCCAAACTTGCACAGCGTGTACGGTGTTCTGCTGTATTTACTGTATAGAGTTTGACGGTGGCTTCGGTAATAGTTTGTGGCTGCTTTTTTGTTTGGTTGTAGCTAGTATCTTAGTTGAGAATTGGATTGGCTTTTCGACATCCGTTACCGACACGAGAATCAGGAGTAAATTTGGCGCTTATTTGGTGTTTTCATTAAACCAGAATGTCTATTTGGACTACCAAAGTGCAAAGTAATGCGAATATGTATCGAATCTGGTGTCGTGCTATTATTTACCGCTTTTTTTTGGACCACTCCTGAAACCAGAATCAACAGTGGTGACCACCAGAAAAGCGCTGAGACAAATTATGCTCGACGAAGTCCCAGAGAATCGATTTAACTGTCTTGGATCCTGCAACGAAATTATTCAGAAAATAATAGCGGTGGATTATGAAAAGTGTGAGCTTACTGCCAATGGAAAATGGCGTAAGTTAATGTTTATAAGGTCTAAGAAAACGTTGGTACACGTATCTACGCTTGATATGCATCCGTAGCGCGAAGTTTTATCTGTGCAATACAAGTTTAGTTGGTTGGTGGTTCTCAGAATAGTTTAGTGGGAATCACTGAATCGTTGCTAACGAAAGGTACTTTCTTTCCTTCTTACCAACACTCCAAGTTCCAGTTACTTAGTCTAATATAATTACGGTCCGTCGATGAAACAGCAGTATTCATAAATATACTCTGTTTTCCACAGGACTGCGTTCGCAAACGGTGTGCTAAGAGTTTTCGCTTAAGCCAAATTGCGCGGCCTACGACATGCCTCCATTTGCAAATTAGACATTTGCACAGTTACTAAACTCACTCAAGCAAAATACAACCTTGGCTACCTTAAAATAGAGTTGCTAGTCATGGTTGGTATGAATGAAAAGTTTTTGGCGTGCTCGCAAATGATATTAACGGACACTTAAGTTTTTTATTTGAAAGCTAAAAGAGTTACGAGTTTAAGTAATTAAATTATTGGAACGAAGATCACTTCGGAGTTGGATGTCTGCTAGAGAAGGTTAGACCTCATTGAATAATTCAATATAATCTCCAAGAAAGTAAGAAGCAATTTAAACAGACACGATGAAAGAAAGAAAGAAATTCCCTTTTTTGTATCTCTTGAACTCGATCAGGTTAGGTTTATAAGTTGCAACAGGTAAAAATGTAAAGTACCTATATGCAATAATTTGGTTCCTGCTGTAATGGGTAATTTAAAAAGTTTGGATTCCACATTACTAACGTCATTAGAATTTGTAATTCTAAGAGTAGAGAGTGAATTTGCATTCAAAATACCTACTGTCCAAGATTATGTACAAAACCACTTCAGGAAGCTACACCTTATCAGTCGAATTAATGTACAATTGAAAGTATTCACAAAAGCAACAGTGTTTGTGGAGCAAGTCAGTGAAGACGTCTCAGTTTAAACTGAGCGCAAATATTTATTTAGCCAATGCAAATGCTGGGAGGCTGCAGGCGACGCCGGCTGCCGGCACTAGCGGGCAATAAATTCTAAAGACAAGATTAAACTTGTCATGGGACCCCATTTACTTAACGCAAATTTATGCAAATACCGACTCGTCTCGTTGAGACCTCTGCAAATCGCCGAGATGTTTTTGTTTCGGTGCGATAAGGGTTCCTGAATAGTTCAGTAAATAGTTGATAAATTGTGCCATCGATCAGCGAAGTGGCTCGCTTTGTCAATGCGCTGTAACACCCGCCATGTTGGTTCAGGCACATACGAACGCCTCGCTATATACTGATACATTGGGCTTTGATATCAAAGGAAATGCGGTTAAGGCTCAGTAAACAAAGCCTACAATGTATGGAGGCGTTTGTTTATATTATTCGAAACGAGTTCTTGATGGTGTGTATTCAAATGAAGAAATAAATTACACTCGAGAACAGCTTTAGATGTTTGGCTTTCAAGTATTGCATAGTCTCAAGTTACAACTGAATTTCTATCAGATCTTCGTTTCAGTGTACAAGTATTCAGGTTCAAACTAAGACATTGCTTTGGTTAGGTTCATTTCCATTATCAAGATCTCGTAGCAACAGTAACTGTACAGAACATAGCTAAGAACATCCGAAAGCTTCACTTTTCAGTTATCTCAGTAAAAACCCCTCCAGACATACAGCAAGAAAACTCCAAACGGAATTTAAACTGAAATAAGAAAATAATTTCCGCGCAACGTCTGGTATCGTCGTTTACTTAAATGCATAAAATGTCCGGGTCTGGATTATTAGCAGGAAACATTTGCTTCTAATGAGCATTACTTCTTATAACCTCGGCAGGAAGCTTTATTTCGCATTTGTCTTATCACTGTTCCCGCGTTACATCCTTGCTTTTCCTGCATTGTCTCACATAGATTTATGGTTCTCCGCAAAGATTAAAATGTTCTCCTTCATTCTTCGTTAAAAATACTTTTTTAAGAGAGTGCCGCTATTATTTGAACTAATACATCAATGTAACGATTAAACACTTCCCCGTGTACATTGAGATCTGTTACATTAATCACGTCAATGTGGGTACTTAGCGCATGTTCATCTGTCAAAGTAAAACAATCTCTAATTCGTTCAACACAGAGTTCATTATCAGGCGGTGGTGTGTGGTCATGTAGTACAGAACGCGGTGTTTAGCGGGATCAAGTTGATTGATTGGCACTGGTCAGGTCAGAGATCATTGCGCCTCTAGTCCTCCACTAATTCGTTTGTGTCGATTATTATGATGGATCGTTCTGTTCACTGCTTTTGTTAACATTACACTCTTATATTTCTGTATGACTTGGAATAATAAATAAAGTCTATTGAGTTTTGCCGACGGAAATATATGAATCATTTACATAGTCAACACTTGTCATCTTCTACACGTCAAGAGGAAACTGTTCAAAGACTAAACCGATGTATGAAGTGTTTACTCAAACTAAACAAACGATACGTAAAGTTTAAATTACCCGAAAGTTATAGCAAACTCTGAGGTTTAATGGAATATACAGTAAGTAGGAAGTCTTTAAAATCCACGACTGACCGCCAAGTTAAGAACACTGAACTGGGCCAAGTTACAGGCGGCTTAGAGGTGCTTTCTATTGTCTGAGATGTAGATAATTAATGTGTTTGAGAAAATAATTAATGAAGCAGTGAATGTCCTCTACGTAAATAGAGAAAAGAGATTGTGAAAGTGATTACAGTAAACATTCCTGCGGAAAAGTAAAATACCGATTCAATTGATATTGTGCTTTCCCGTAGACAGGACATAGAAAAACTTTTCAAAGCTTCCTCCTATTCTCTATTTCACAAGAAACCTAGTTTGACGATAGGATATCTAAAACAAAACTCAATCCGGAACCTCATGGGTTGCACCAGCGACGGCGTACAATCTCAATTGTATCCTAGCTTAACCCGCGATCTCTAAACTGAAAACTAACAATGTCTAGCGCCGGCCAACTTCGCGAGCTGCCGTATCTTTGAAAATGTGAAAACTTCACTAAACTACCGATTTCTTTTTCGACTGACGATTGTTTTAGCTTTTCTCGAGAGAAACTACTAAAGCACATTTTGATACTTCGCTCAATATTTCAAAGCTAAATTTTATTTGACGCAAAATTATTGTGATGTTATACATTTAAAAAAATAATGAGTGAACAATCTTGCTTATAAATCATGTCTGCTCTGGATATAATTAAGAACGCTTGAGGCTATATTTTAATTAAAGTGTAAAAGATTTCTTAGAAGCTTTTTATTTAAATAATATTTCCTTATACTGATATTTGTAATTACGTCATGAACTTCAAAGCTACCAAAAAAATTCACCAGACAGAAGAAAATAATTGCTGTGAAAGCTGAAACTTTTACCTCGCTTGGTTCTAAAGGTCAGGACGATATCATGGGTGTGTGTGTGTGTGTGTGTGTGAATGGTGCGCTCTCCCAGGTCAATCAGCTGCTAAGTGACTAACGAAATAAACTGTCACTTCCACATTCGTTCTCGTGCACGATGTGATAGGGCTGCTGTTTCAACAGCTATCGTTATCTGTTGGCCAATTTGTTGCTCTGTTGACCTAGTAACATAACTACTGACAATGTCTAGGGGCCTGTCATTTTTAAAAGAACGACGACGACTTTCTGCCTCAAAGGTTAAGAACAGCACTACACAGCACACGTCTCACTGATCAGTTTCCCGCATTCGTCAGTTGGATGGTTTCGTTGAATAACTAGTTTCACTGATTGCACAGTTTTGCGGGTTAGACCGTTTCAGCACTCGATAGTTTCCAGACTCTACTTCGCTAAAATACACGTGAATAATATCTTGGGTAGCTATCCATTAGCATAACAAGATGGTCATTAAATCATGCGCCATGCTATTGTTTACACAATCTTCATTCCGAACCCGAACGGCAAGTAACCCCTGACGGAGAGAAAGCTCCCGACGGAATCCAAACATTGCATTTCATTATGATAGCAAACACTGAAGTTACAGTTTGCCGAGTCAAAAATATGAACGTCTATGGTAACACCGACCCTCGTCTACTTCTTGCACAAAACCACGAGACTTAGATTAGTCTAAGATATTATCCGAATGAGTTCGTCGACCTTCGTCTGTCTAAGTCGGATCCCTCAGGATCTTAATCCCCTCGCGTCTAAGTGTAATGAGCGTTTACAAAAAATGCCAGTTCTCCCCATTCGGATTAAGATAGCGAATGCAAAGTGTTAGTGCAGAAGTTTGTGCGGAGAGATTGGTTCAGTGGCTGAACTTGTTAGAGTCTTTCTAGAAAGGGAAAGCACTTGGCTTGTTATGGTAATTTTATTGCGTTCTTTTTGTAGATTCAAGATAATACTATCTACTACCTTTTCTTTGTAATATTATTTATTTATTTATTATTTATTTTCATTTCAATCAGGTACAGACTCATAATGTGTTAGTATTCCTTAACCTATGTTAGTAAAATTAAAAAAAAAAAAAAAAAAAAAAAAAAAAAATTAAATTCATAATATTAGACGTGAACAAAGCGAAAATGTTTTATGGGTATCACAAGCTCGTTCTTCGGCCCATATTCTAAAAGGACTTATCTGGAGAAAGTAATCAAATAATGTGCAAGTAACGAAAAATAGTACATTATGGTACAAGTGTGTAACGTTGGTGATTACCGCAGAGGCGCCATTGAGACCCGAGCCGTCAGGTGAGGGTCTTAAGAAAGCCGAGGACGGTAATCATCAATACACACGTGTATCATACGACGTTTTTCAACACACTTGTGAAGAAAATAATATTAAAAAGTCATCTTCAACAGTTAAAACAAGTTGTTTTTTTTTTTCACAATAGCGGGAAAAATTAATGCGCGCGCATCTACAGTTCTACCAACTTCAACAGTTAAAACAAGTTCTGTTTTTTTTTCACAATAGCGGGAAAAATTAATGCGCGCGCATCTACAGTTCTACCAAGTTATCTATGCAGGCGGGAAAACACGGAACTAAAATAAATGTACTAAGTTTGACGTAGCGATGCATTTTTTCTTGACCAGTGGCGCCACTACTGTAACAATGACGATCGGCCATAGACTAAAAGAATGTGGTTTCTTTATTTTTGACTTTTCGCGGATAGAGTTTTAGCCACGGACAAAATGGGGATTTTTTTTTCTTTATTACAGAGAAAACAAAAGTTATATTATTTGAGTGAAAGATTAATTTATTAAAAACGTATAAGTTGAAATTATCTATTTAAATTCAAAGTTGCATGAAACGGGGAAGCACTAGGTACATTAATTTGTTTTTACTATTGAACACGATCTTTTTTGTATCGAAACTTTTTTATGAACGTAGCAACTCAACCAACAAAATTTAAAAAAAAAACCTATAACTCACTAGTGAATAATAGCAATGAAAAAGTCACAGTTTGATTATAGGTGTCATTACGTGCCTAATTGCGGTGAAATTATAGCCACTTTATGAGCAAGTGTGTTGAAAAAAATGTTTTCAGCAATATCTCAGATATACATTGATGTAGAAAAAGAATGGATAAATCTAGTTGTATTTAGCTTAGATGCTAATAACAACCATTCTTATTGCGGCCTTAATTTTCTTACGCAACCTGTTCGGAATCACAAGCATTTCATTAGATCTCAGTGGTTTTCCTTATGTCTTAAATTCGTGGGTGAAAATTACTTCCGACCCCCTCAGATCGGTGTCCAAAAGTAAAGGAGATAACGCTGAACAAGCTAATGCAGGTTGTTTTGTTCCTCTAAAATATTCTTTTCTACCAAAAAAGTAATACTTCTGCAGGGCTTTAGAATATAACTTGCTTTACACTATACTGCATTGCTAGGGCTACTTCGTAGTTCCGACGAGCTTCGATAAGATCGCCTTGTCACCGGCCCGCGGCGTACCGGGACGAGACGAGGCGGCCACGAGAGGGGCACAGGAGACAGCCACTGGGGGTGGGGGGTGGGGGGGGGGGGGGTCACCTCCACGCGTTACAAACGAATTAATATTATTTTAATGTCACTTCCTCTCTCATAATTTATTCTTATCTCCAGTTTTAAGCCATTCATTCTTTAAAGAAACTGGAAACACTTTTATGAATTTTTAACCGCGTTCTGTCTGAAATTATGTACGTATGAATTATGTACTCTGTATACGATTTATTGGCGAATAAATTCTCGTTATGGCGCCAAAAAGGTTTTATTAAGAGAGAAAATAAATCTTCTGTGTATTGTTAATAAGATTCCTAAAATATTATCTTCAGATGTAATGTTCGCTATCTAACGTACTTATCTTTTTCTCGCTTTATACATATTTGTGTACAAAAGTGTGAAAGAAAGTGGAACATTTTCGCCTAACAGCAACACACTTCGAAGCCAATTTTCCTTATAACACGTGTTAGATGATTTTCTTTTGATAAATGCCTTATTTTCCTGTGCCATGTGGCTCGATGTTATTAAGGCATAGCCTATTGTTCTTCTCGGTGACCGCAGGCTTATGAAACTTTTGACATAAATGATGATAATTATTGTTCCCAGACGGAGCGAAGAAAAATATAATTAAAACAGTTTTTTTTTTTTAATTTTTACTGTTCGGCAGCCCTAGCTGGTACTTAAGAGATGTTTCCTATGCAGAAACATTTTCCGTTCGGCGGGTTTGTGGGAAGTAGCGAGGGGACTTTACTTCCCAGATCACCATTCACCAGCATTACTTGACTCTCTAATCAATGAAGTCTTTTTGATACGGTAGGTCAGACTACATTGGTGATTGGTGAACTAGTTTCGGAAATTGTACTAGAATTTCGTTTTTTAATTAACTTTTAACTTCATTATCGCTTTTATTAGAGTTTTTGAACTTTGTCTGCCGAGTAAAAGCCTTTTCTGTAGGTAATCTATTATCTAATTATGACTTCTGGACAGTTTAAAGACTATTCATGGAAATTAATGTCTGGCTTCATTTCTTATCGGGTTGTCAAAAACACTTCTTTATCATAAATAGGTACCTAGGCAGATCTGTAAATGGCGAATAGGTCATAATATAGCAAAAGTAGTTGCTCCGGTTTCAAAAAGTGTCAGTCATGCCCAATTATGTAGTTAAATAAGTAAATAAACCTAGGTAATATTAACATAACCTAACATTCCGTCTGTAACCCACGAAGGGTAAGTCAGAGGTGTACCTCATATGATAGTACACCCACATTTTGCCAGTTATGTTTAAATCCCATGTAATAGGGGGCAAGCCTATTGCCACCAACAAGGCTCAAATCCAGACTCCGTGGATCTACTGAGAAATTATTAACTCGTTGTCAGTCTTTTTTTTTTGGGTGGTGCGAAATCATTAAACGACTCCTCCCGCTCAGCGTAGAGCGGTAGGGAATGTCAGACTTCCACTGACTAAAAACCACCCATGTTCCTTCTTAGTGCCGAGGCCGCGGTATCTTTTTCGAACAACTCGCAGACCGTTGTAAGTCTTGAGTGATGAATCAGTGTGTAAATATGTATTACTGTATACTTAACTTGGACAAATTGTACACCATCTTCGTCCAAGCATATGTGGCGTGTTTTCGCTTGGTGTCGAGTGAGCCGGCTCATTAGGACCCGCTTTGATCGCGGTTCGCGGCCCGCGGCGCCCTAATGCACTACTTGTGTTTTCTTAAAAACCACTTACACACACATTTATACGTGTAATAGCCGACTTATTTTCATTTGGTCAAAGAGTTAAATAAATGTACGTGGAGTTAATATAATTTTGTTAAGGGAAACTGCGCAATTTTGTTTGCATTTTATGATGGCAAAAAATATTTGTGATATTTTTTAGTGTAGTTTTTATTTTGTAGTTATAGTCAGGACTGAATGAAAATTATATTCACGAGAACGCACCAACGGGGCAGTTTGGTGTGGTAGAGTCAAGCGTTATTGCTTAGGATGTGGTCCTGAATTTGATTCCCATTTAATTAGGTCTCAAACATAACTGGCAAAATGTAGGTGTACCAGTAGATACATCACAATATGATTATAGATTTGTTGTAATGATATAATTATGTATAAAAATCAGTATCAGCAAATATCATACGGTATGCTAATATTGATGGTATTTTTTGCCTCTTTGATGTTAAATAAAAACAGGATATTTCTTTGCACATACTTAAACTGCATTCGTGCAAATCCAAGTTGCATTATAAGTGTGTTTGTGTGCAGTGTGTGTGTGTGTGTGCAGTGTGTGAGTTAAGGATGTGAATTAAATTAAGTAATGAAATAGCTTTTATCTTTCTGCTTTAGAATGTGTTATCTTAAGTAGAAAGTTAAGCAGTAGTGCTGCTTCTATCCAATTATCTGGCAAAGATTCAGGGTATCTGTGTTAGTACTAAGTTAACTGAAAACAGAGTAAAACGGTATTAACTTAGAAATAAAACGTTTCTAGCTAGTTACTTGTAGTAACTTCATTTTCATTGGCTCGGATTTTTCTGTCTAGCCGTAGGAAAAAACGTCTGTCTGTAAATCAAATGAGTATAGTTGAATCTTTTGGATTTATCGAAACTAACTTTACTATAGTTTTTCTTTCATAAAACAATATCACAAACACCAGAAGATCCTTCATCATCTGTTTAGCTCGGCTACCAGACTCACCGGATGCAGCTGAATACCAGTATTTTACATAGAAGGACTGCCTATCTGACCACCACAACCCACATAATTAATACTGGGTAATATGATACTCTTTTGGTCAGACTGGTTCAGGTCACTGACTACCTGTAAAGACTGTCAAAGATCTTTACCTATATGGCAGCCGGGACCAACAGCTTACAGTGCTTTCCGACGCACAGAGAAAACTCGGTTTGTAATGAGTCGTCACCCGTTCACAGTTCAACCTAGGCAAGCGCGGCTTAACCTAAAGATCAACCCGAGTTGCAGTTATTATTGAGCCACGAGCTCCTCAAACGCCAGAAGATCTTTGTAGTCCCGTATTTTTCAAGTCACAATACTACGGCAGTGATTTTAAAGCGTAGTTTCATTGACGGGCTGCCGACTGGCGTGGCGTGGCGTGGCGGGCCCGCCATGCGCCAGACGCGGTAATGTCACGGCAAATATTTGCCGAGCCACACCGAGCGCCGCGCAGGGTGCAGTCACACTGTATGCTAAGTGAATCAAGTCGGCGCAGCTTATTTGTGTTACGTTCGTTTTTTGTGTTGAAATAATAAATGTTTAAGCAAATTACCCGAAACATGAGGCGTGTCTGTTGTTCAAAAATAAACATTTTTGAGGTTCGGTGAAACCAGTATGGATGAATTGTGGACGCGACTCCGGAATCGGACACCTCCATAAAAATACTAATGAAGCATCTGCCTGTGTCCGGTGACAGTATTTGTGGTTCACAATAACACCCGTACCAGTTTTATTGATCCTTCAAAGGTTCAGCAAGTCGTCATGGATTTCTATTTAAATGATGGCCTACTGTTAACAATTCTCGCTGAACTCTTTCTCTTCAGTAGCTTATTTTAAATTCCCGATAAACTTATGCAAATTTTCTAAAACACCGTAAATGAGAATCAGTCACCAAAAACCAGCAAAACATTTGCAAATGAATTCCTTAACAAATTCAGTTAACTCGAACCCTTTGAGTTAGCTGAACGTGTGACTAAACCCAAACACGGTTCACCTCCACAGGTATGGTGAAGTTTTATCTCTGCTGCCGTTTGTGAACACGTCTGTCTGTCATGTCAATTGAACGAGTGCAAACATGTTGCCACCAAGTAGATATATACCGAAGGTTCTGTCTACAATGATGTGAAATGCACGTACTGTAAAAACCAGCGTTTACGCACAGCGAAAATCTCTAAATTGGCTATGCAGCCACGTGAAAGGCAAATAAAGAAGAAGATCAAAGAAACGATGGATGATATAGCTAGAAAGGAGGTGACTGCTGAGATGACGAGAAATAGGGAAGTATGGAAGAAGAAGGCATTTCAATTCATCTTACTATAAGACGTTTACACTTCGAGGAATCTGTCTGAAACCACTAATAAAGCTGTCGATGTAGTTGAGCTTTTGTGGAATCTCAATAAACTCAAATAAATAAATCATCGACACGATGACGAAGGAGAAGATACCCGTACAAACCGTACGTACTATCTGTGCATATTTTGGCTCGTTCCACAGATCCGAACTTCTGTAACCATCCATTTCGTCTCATCACGATCCAGACGCGTAGATTCCGCAAACTCACGAGCCTTCATCAACTGCATCAACCCCCTAATTAACCCTCTACCCCCCACCCCTCCTGTACCCCTAACACCCCCATAGATCATTAACGATCTGTATATTTACACAATGTGGATGCTACAGTTTACACCTATCATCATAGATGGGATGTGTGGCTGAAATGTCGCAAGTCTCGCTAATTATGTTACAAAATTTGAACCCTCTAGGTGCATTTAATGGAGAAATCTGTTGATTAATTATATCATAATTTGTGTTTGTTGCAAAAGTAGTTGATTTAGCAATTTACTGTAATCTGCTTTCAAATTCACTCAACTTTACAGACAGAGATACAAATGGTTTTCAAATATTGTCTCGTTACTTTATTTTCCAACCCGCATTGGGCCCGCGTGGTAGATTATAGGGCAGTCCCTCTCTTAGAGAGCAGTCCTGTGTACCAACAATGGGATCATTATAGACCGGTTGATTAAGATGATGACTTTCTTTTATCCCTTCATTGCGATTGTGACAATATCAAAGTAAGGAACAGTATTGACATATCACGTTCTGGTCTAAACGTATTTATAATGTCAGGTTACCATAACATTTAATTCTACTCTTAAACAATCACCGTTGTCTTTAACAAATTGCACGACACGACTAATAGTTACAATTATATCTTAAGCATTGTTGTTTCTTAAGTCATCATTGGCTCTTAAGTTAAAGTCTTTTGTTTGAAAGTTTGGCTCTTCTTAGTTTGAGACAGTTTAAGTACGATCTGCCCATACTAATATAAAGTAAGCATAAATAGCTTCGTCTGTCTGTTGGTCTGCCTGTCACTCTGTTTTCTTTTCACGTATTACGGTTCAACAGATTTTGATACAATTAAGAACACCACCAGACGATATCCTGGGTTAAGATATAGTATCATGATAGTGGTTGCTGTTGGGATCCATTCCAAACTCCAAGCGAGCGAAGACGTGGGCAAGAGCTTGTCTTAAATAATTCAAATGAAATGGCGCTGATCCTCGCCCTCCCCGGAGCACTTGAAAGCCCTCTATTTCTGTCCCTCCCCGAGCTGTCGTTATTTACACGCCCAGATTAACTAGATTGATGGAATAGTTTAAAGAAACGTTTAATCTTTGACTTTTTTAACTAAATTCCGAGGGTTTTTTCGGATTTACTTTGATTTGGTTTCAAAGGGACGTTCGTTAGAAATAGTAATCTGCTGCAAGAGTGTTGAAAGTGGCTCTAACGAAGCTTAGAAAGGAGTTATGCGTTTGAAACTCAGTAAATATGCCTTTGGGCTTTTTATTTATTGCATATTAGTGTCAGTATTTCTTTTAGCATAATAAAATAAACCCAATTTGACGCCCAAAATATTCTTGGATACTAATATAATAACATCATTACACTTGTAAAACTCAAAGGGTTAGGCAGAGGTGTAGGTACCTAATAGCATACCTACTTTCCGCCAGTTATGTTTAAGTAACATGTAATAGAGGGCGAGCCATCCACTTTCAGAAATCTACTTCATCTACTAATCAGGTACTTGCGACCACTAGACCGACGAGTGACTAATCTACGAGACACAAAATATCAACCATAATATTGAAGTGTCTAAATAGTTTTTGACACATCTATTTCTGTGTCTGAAGTAAGGAAAGAAAGTGATAGCACTCGTATATTTACTGAAAATAAGAATTCCTACAAACGCAATTTCCTGTACTGTAATGGAAGAGCCTAAAATAAATTCCGGTTTAATTCGTTTGGTAGCGACACATAGTATCGTCACAACATGGCGAAGCACAGAATGTTCACTGACAACAACGGAAGACCTTTTCACGTTATTGGATTATGTCTGAGAAAAGGTGCTCGATACCTCATTACAGGGGTGGAAAACCCGATGACCCAACACCCTACAATTCGGTAGATTGTAGGACCTAACCAAACACGTTTTGTAAAATGTGTGATACATAAATGATGCGTTAATTTAATAACTAAACAATAATGATCATATGGAACCTAAAGATGACTTTATACGAAGTACGTAAGTAACTTTTGCACAATTTATCCATTATTTACCTTGATTATTTTTGTTACAGAAGCAGTTACAGTTTTTAACCGACTTCAAAAAAAGGAGGAGGTTATCAATTCGACTGTTTTTTAGGGTTCCGTAGTCAACTAGGAACCCTTATAGTTTCGCCATGTCTGTCTGTCCGTCCGTCCGTCCTCGCTTAATCTCTGTGACCGTTAGCACTAGAAAGCTGAAATTTGGTACCGATATGTGTATTAATCACGCCGACAAAGTGGTAAAATAAAAATTGGAAAAAAATGTTTTATTAGGGTAGCCCCCCTATATGTAAAGTGGGAAGTGTATTTTTTTTTTAATTTCAACCCTAACGTGTGATATATTGATGGAAAGGTATTTAAAAATTAATAGGGGTTTACTAAAAACATTTTTTGATAATGTCAATGGTTTCGGAAATAATCGCTCCAAAAGTAAAAAACAATGTGTCCCCCCCTCTAACTTTTGAACCATAAGTTTAGAAAATATGAAAAAAATCTGAAAAGTAGAACTTTAAAAGGACTTTCTAGGAAAATTATTTTGAACTTGGATGGAAACAACAGATGGAAACAGCAGTTAACCAATATAATTTGGTCCTGTCCTGAATCGTATGAGCGCCTATACAATCCAGAGGTCAAGTTTCATTGGCCCTTAGATGAAACTGTATAAATTATAGCATACCGTTTTGGTACGGAACCCTTCATGTGCGAGTCCGATTCGCACTTGGCCAGTTTTTTTTCTTTATGTACCTCATAACTTGCGACTGGGTGAACCGATTTTCATGATTCTTATTTTATTTGAAAGCTGGTGCTTCCCGTGTGGTCCCATTGTCACCATATTAATATCTGATGATGGGATCTTGTAGAAATCGGGGGAACTCTTCAATAAATAACAGCAGATTAACCGCGATTGTTGCTATAGCATATCTAAGCATTGTTTACGCCATCACACAACATAATATCACGCCTGTACTCACTATAAAGGTTATAAAAACTATTTGGTGAAGATCTGATGAAGAACTTCGGAGATAGGCAACGGAACTCCTCAATAAATGATAGCAAATGAACTGGGATTGCTGAAATCTCATGTCTGTCTATTGTTTACACCAGTTCATAACATAACATCACGCCGGTACGTTGTTGTGAAGTGGTAAGCACATGTGAACTACTAAAAAGTGAAAAATAAGAAGTCGGTGTCATAAACATGAAATCAAACAAACAAAAGTCACCGACTGAAGAAGCTGATTTTTAACCGACTTCAAAAAAAGGAGGAGGTTATCAATTCGACAGTTTTTTTTTTTTTTTTTTTTTTTTTTAATGTTTGTTACCTCATAACTCCGTCGCTTGCTAACCGATTAGAAAATTTCTTTTTTTGTTGGAAAGGATATACTTCCCAAGTGGTCCCATGATCACCAAGTCAGGATCTGATGATGGGATCCTGGAGAAATAGAGAGAACTCTTCAAATTTTATAGGCACACTTGCAGTGATTTGAGTAGTTTTTGGAAGAGTACTTTCTCGGAGTGGTTCCATTTCAATTTAGTGAAGATCTGATGAAGAACTTCGGAGATAGGCAACGGAACTCCTCAACAAACGATAGCAAATGGACTGGGATTGCTGAAATCTCATGTATGTCTATTGCTTACACCAGTTCATAACATAACATCACGCCGGTACGTTGTGAAGGGGTAAGCACATGTGAACCACTAAGTGAGAAATAAAAACTTTTTTACAAAAAATAAAACCGACTTCGACAAAAATAAAACACAAAAAAGTGAAAAATAAAAAATCAGCTTCAGAAGTCGGTGGCAAAAACATGAAATCAAACAAACAAAAGTCACCGACTTCAGAAGCAGATTTTTTATTTTTCACTTTTTCTTCATAGGTTTATTTTTCACTTTTTTGTGTTTTATTTTTGTCGAAGTCGGTTTTATTTTTTGTAAAAAAGTTTTTTTAATAGCTAGTTTCAAACTCAAATTCTTTAGTTACATTCTGGCAGAAGACAAAAAAAAAAGAGATAGAAAGAAACGTACCTTTGTACTAAAATGTTATATTATGTTGTTGTTGTTTTTTATTTACTATTTATGTACACACAAAAAACATTGACACGGGGTCGCAGCAAACCTCCAAGGAGACGGCGGGATGAACTGGATGTCATCCTTGTGAATTGGAAAGAAGTTGCACAGAATCGTGACCGTTGTAAGTAATGGAGAGATCGAGGCTTTTGCCCAGCAGTGGGACAGTATAGGCTAGCTATAAGAATCATAGAAACAAAGACTGTATTATAAAAACAATGGTCCTTCTGCAGTCTCTGCTACATATAAATATCGCAGTGCGGACGCAACGACAATGAGTGTAGGTTGCACGGCTCCAATAATTCGGGTGCGAGTGTGCGACCGTTCTAACGGACGACTACCGGAGCGCCGGCTGACTCCCGGACGTCCGAGCGGACGACCGGTGGGGCATCCTCGTGCTCTGGCAACGGGGATGAACGGCGACTGGAAGAGATGACTTTGTTAATAATATACTTGTAAGTGACACCGGGGGCTGGAAAGTTGTGTGGTCATCGGTTGTCATTGGAATGACCGATGTGTCGTTGAAAATTTTGAGTATGTATGTGGAAGACGGCACTGTTGGCGCAGTGGCTGAGCGATTGGACTGCTGCGCTGCGTGTCGCGGGTTCGATCCCCGCACGGAACAAATATTTGTATGGCCTACAGATAGTTGTTTCGGGTCTGGGTATTTGTGTCTGAGTGTGTGTGTGAGTTTAAATGTTTGTGAACGCACCCACGATACAGTAGAAATTCCTAGTGTGGGGAAACGTATTAAAAAAAAAGGGAAGAATAAAGAGGTATCTTATGGTTATAAAGGTTGTAATTATTAAAATGACGACTAATAGATAAATACTTATGGAAAAAGAAGACATTCTACGTCGACTATGAAATGAATGTAGCCCATCCCTCCCCTAGAGAGAGAGAGAGAGGAGGCCTGAGTCCCTGCAGTGGGAAAATTATAGGCTGATGATGATGATGAAATAAAGGCAGGAGCAAGATGGCGATGATAATGTTGACTGAAGTTTTATTTTTTGCCTTTTTAGTTCCAATCAGTCAAAAGTATAGGTAGAGGTTAGTAGCAACCACGGAGACTAGATTCTTACCCAGTACTTGCATGACAAAAGGGTCGCCCCACGTTACAACATAACTGACGAAATGTGTGTGTACAGTGAAATACACCTCTGCCTAAGCCTTCTGATATTACAGACAATGCTACGTCAATTAAGAGCCATATTATGTTTTAAAATTCACGTTTGTAAGCTTCAATGACGTCCATTTCCTAGATGTCCATTGTCACTTCCATTATAGCAATATCTGGTACATCGTGCACTGTACGCGAGAATATCTGACAAAAGGGCCCGAATTACCAACGGATTAAATTATCGTGAAAGGGTGTTGAGTTATGGCCGGCTCCACGGAAACTCGTTTAGGGGCTGAATGGGATGTACTTGTAAATACACTGCCATGTATTATGTACTGTTATTACTTGTGCAAGAGGGTTTTATTTTATGAGAGGAGCTGGAGGTGTCTTCGAGATATTGTTTGGGGATTGAGAGGTAATTAACTATCCGGGTACCACTCTGCCGAACCCTAAGGGGATATCGAGTGTGATATTATTATGAGTTATTGTCATCTTCAAAACTCAAATCACTCAAATTATGCAGATAGCTCATTTGCAGTACGTTTCAAGTCAATCGATTTCAATTATTTTCTCCTCATATTGAATCAACAATATAGAGCATGAGTTAGTCGTATTCGTTTTTGGTATTGTAAACCAGTTAATCCAGTCATTTCATTATATCGTGCCAATTCAATATCAAAGCTCATAAAATACACGTTACACAATACAGCTGTACCTTCACTTTCTAACTCACTGCCTTGCAATCGTAGGATATAATACTTTTCCCAGTTATAATTCCCCACAACTGTCAGCGTAGCGCAGGCATACATTCGATTATGATATCGGTATCGGTCTCGGTATCGGTATCGATAGAATACGGCATGACTGTCGCTGTGCCTCACTCCATACATTTTGTACCAGCACGTTTCCTGTTCACGAGCCGCCTAGTTCCGTGTCGGTTACATATTTTAGCTGTCCGCTGGATGCTAATTTTACAACGTTCCCTACAAATCAAAACATGTATCTGAATATTGCTTCTTGTTTTCTATAAATTCAAGACATAACTTTTGACGCAGAATCGTAAAGTTTTAGTACTTCATAACTACATTCTAACAGGTCCACTCTGTTATTAACTGCATGTTAGATAACTGAGAAGACATAAAGGAAAGCTTTGCTTAAGTCACGTGACGTGACCTTACAGCAACATTATCGAGCTTTCGTGAACATTCGCATCGACGTGATAATTATAGTCAACGGATTTGTTACAGGTAATATTGCGTACATTTCTAATGTTGAACATAAGCAAGAATTGATTTAAAAGGCCAACACTGTTGACCCCAAAAATGAAAAGATGATTACGTAAATACAAGATTACAGAAACGTAAATGCGGAAGTCCTTATGTCTAAACAGAATTTGTCCGCCCACTTAATCATAAACCCAATCTTTCCATATCAGACAAATTTCATGACTAGAACGAAGCAGTTAAACCCAATTGTGTCGGTCATTAAGCTAGTGTGCCAGACGAACACAATCTCCACAATAGTGGACTTCCTCCACGGATGGTTCCCGGAAACCCGTCGACAGTTTACTCCACTATTTTTGTAATGGACTCTGTCCATTAGCAATAAATCGTTGGACGCATGTGTGGGTGCGTCTAGACATTTCATCCTTTGTCTGCGAGATGTCTTAGAACGTACCAGGACTTAATGAATGGCCAGAGTAAATATTGCGTTGATGCAAATGTATGGTCGTGCTGAGTTGTTTATAGAACTGTTGTCGTCAGTTTTTGCTGTAACCGAATGGACTGGCAAATGGGAGTAATTTATATTTTAGTTGAAGTGTTGTTTGTGTTTCTGGGGGTCTGGTATTTCTCTGTGTTATGTTCATGAAAACGTCGGTAGTTAATTGCCCCACAACATTACCTACATACAGAGAGTAGAATGATGAATGATAACACAGCCGCATCCTTTGTTGCTAGAATTTGATGTCAACTTATACGAAATAGGTTACATAGGCAAATAGAGTGTTGAACGATGTTACTTAATTTTGTTCGTTGTTGAATCAAATCGACCATAGCCACAAAGGTATCTTAGTCTTATTAATTTTCTTCCTCACCAATAGAAAATATTCTTTCATCTACAGACATAATCATTGAAGAATGTTCCTCATTATCTCCCTCATAAGTCTCATCTGTTTCATTAGCCAAACTAACCTCACGCCTATTATCGGAAACGTGTCGACTGACAGCGCTTATACTACCTCTTTGTAGTCCTAATACCTCACTTTATCTATCGTTCGTCCGGTGACGATAATTACACATTGTGTGTGCAGTATGTTTCTGATTTCTATAGCTATTTCTATCACAGACATCGTGTTAAGTAATCTAGTAGCTCATATAAGATTTGTAAGAGTACTTTATACCATACCAAAGAGATAACCGTAAATATAACTTCTAATGCCAAATATTATTTGAGAATCAGTAGCATTTTGAATAGAAATGTGCCCTAAAATCTACGTTAGTTAACAAGTCTATCTTAAGAACCATTCGATATGAATATTAATAATAGTCTTATCTGTGTAATATTACGACTAAGTATTCCTAGCGTTAGCAAATAAATTTTATGCTATCTTAATGTTGGGAATACAGTAACATTTAATGCCAAGCTATCCACATTGTTGCTGAAACAACTACAATAGCTTACATTTCATTAAATGTCTCCGCTATTCTACAATAATTTATAATAACATCCCTTTCTACGAAGAAATAATGAAACTCGATACTCCTACGCTATAACCTTTGAAATGTCAATACGCAACAGAACTGTAAAGGCCTACAGTAAACAGATACAGAAGGTTATCTCCATACAATTTGGAAAAAAAACAGGCGCAAGCACATAGACGCTATAAGTCGAAACGTTTGCTCGTAGTTGGACATAAACCGCCCTATTACAAAAGGTAGATAAACCTGGTTTAACTTAGACTTGGTTTATCTCGCATGACGTCTCACTTCAATAGTATTCAAAAGAAAGTGACAGCATGCGAGATAAACCAAGTCTAAGTAAAACCAGGTTTATCTACCTTTTGTAATAAGGCGGTGACAGTCTTTTATCTAGCAGCAGCAACAACGACAATTTTTATAGAGAGTGAAGAAGAGGAGTGGTAGTGGAAAAAGTTGTACTGGATTTTTACTGTAAATAAAGTGATCTGAAACTATGTAATGTCATTAAAATTTCAGTCGCAAGCACACACTTGTAGGTAGAAGCGTGCCTATGTTCGCGTGTGTGATGTATGACGCAACCTTCTGCACTTGTCTGTTTTGTGGTAAAGGTCTTTCGCGCCCACATTCGAAGAATGCAGTAGTAATGAGGGGTTTTTAGCTTAGTTCAGTTGTTCGGCTATCATCGGCTCCTGTCGTGACTTACTCGGCTTTCGAACATGTTTCCGTCACGAATTGGAAATTGTCAGTGTCCTGTGCGAATTTGCGCGGTTGATTGTTTGCCATTAAAATATCAGGGGCAAGAGGTTTCCAGAATTATTGCGATTAATTTGTAGCTGTACCTTGTCATTAGTTCCGTCGTTGTAATTTGTGTAGCATTGTTGTTTGCTATACTGAACACATGGCTTGGTCAATTTGGTCATTAAGTTTCACGATCAATGTTTCAGGTTTAGAATTTGATTGGGTAGTCATAGTAGTCTATGACATGGATAAGTATCACTTTCCATCAAGTATCTGTACCAGTACCTACTTACATAACTAAGTTAATCATACAAAGATGAATGTTCTACGCAGAAAATAACGTGACACCTCTCAATAGGTAACAACGAATTAACAGCAGTCAGTGGCAGGCAACAATTGGCCCCGATACGATCAACACTGAATGCCGAGCCGACAATGAGAGCTGAACAAAGAGATACACGTTGACACGTGTAACGTGTAGCATGCACGCACGTGTCAATGAGAAGATGGAGGCAGAAGAGACACATTCGAATATCGACGAAAAAGAAAAAAAACTACCGGGAATTTTGCCATAACTTTGACGCTTTCAGCATCGTTCATCAAATCATACATGTAACGATATTAAGTATCCCGCAGTTTATAGAACAGCAGCACATTTACGCTCCCTTGCTAATACACTAATAATAAGTCATCTGAGCAGGTTTTCTTACTTTGAAGTTTGACCGACCTGTGTCCGCAATCTACTCGATGACTTACTAAGGCAACTCATGACCAGGATGAGAGTTAGTGACCTTACTGAAACCTAATAATGAGGGATATTCTTTAGTTTCACAAATGGCAAGGAACAGCCACAGTGGGGTGTCGATTTATTTTAGTTCAGTAACATGATAGTCGTTGCATTAGGAGTAAAGTGCCTTTTGCAGGTAACGTTGCTGCTAATTAATTGTGGAAACTAATCTTACGTAGCTTTTCCTATTTTCACTCGTCGAACTAACTGAAGGTACAAATTAGTAGCTACTTGATGGTTGAACGTAATTGTGCGTAGTCTACCTTCTGTCGTTCCTAATACCCCAGTTGACAGCGGTTGACAGCCTCTGCTGTAGAAGTGGAACCATTTCCTCTACGTTGCCTTTGCCACCAAAGTTTAAAACAGTAAGCTGCCACCAATAGCAAGATTCCAAATATGGTGATATATATAGCAGCATACTGGTGGACGTCGTGATAGGAGATATTGGTGCTCAAAGGTTCACCATGCCAGAAATCTCATATGAGCTTAATCCCAATAACTCGGACAATCTCATGCAATTTGAAGCTATTAAGAGAAGCCTGGAGATCATGAAGCAGAGTGAACCTTTGAGCACCAATATCTCCTATCACGACGTCCACCAGTATGCTGCTATATATATCACCATATTTGGAATCTTGCTATTGGTGGCAGCTTACTGTTTTAAACTTTGGTGGCAAAGGCAACGTAGAGAAAATGGTTCCACTTCTACAGCAGAGCGGTTGACAGCCTCTGCTGCGACGACGGCGGCGTCGCCACGCACCGTTCCAGAAAGTGTCGTGATTGAGTGTAGTGAAATTAGGGAAAAAGGGCAATGTAGTCATAAATCAGTGAAAAGTGATCATAAGAGACTAGCTCTATCTAGTGAGTGCTTACAAAAAAAGGAAGATAGAGGTTCTTCACCAATCTTTCGTGTATTTTCTCTTCCTGATTTACACTGTAACGATTCTGTTTAATTTGTAATGTTACTTTCATCTCATCTTTTAACATAATTAACCCTACATTACTACATATTTTAATATTATAAGAACATTGTTTTCACCTTGTTAATATTAATTTCGCTACCCATTTAACATTACATACGTACTAACCCCATCTCTTTCTCCCTCGGGAGCATGTTCGGGTCAATCACCGAACAAATGAACATGTCAGCATAATCGCGACACCGCGCCATATGCCTTGAATATTATTTCATGTATTACTTAAGTAAAGTAGTCAGTACGCTTTCGGACAGCATATCGGGCGCGACTCAATCTCATCCTATTCACCTCATTAGTTCTAATAGTTATTCTTTATTACTGAAATACAGTATCTTTATAATCTTTAATCTTAGTTTATCTCAATCTCACCCCAACCCCGAACAACCTCCGTGTCAGTATTAGTGAGATACGTGCTACTTTGATTGGCTGGATGCTGTTGTGTAACCTCGTTGAGTGACAATATAAATAGAGCTGGAAGGTCGTCGTATTGTGCGTAGTTTTGCGACAGGCCAGCACAAAGGCAACTTGTCAATGATGGGCTAAATCTGGGTTAACACTAACATGAAGTCTATTGAGATATTGAGTACAGTAGAACCGGGGTTTTAGTTGAGTCATGATGGATAATGATTCTTACACAAAGTCTTTTCGTCTGATAACTGTATTGTTGTCCAATCAAAAACACTCACAGGCCTTTGTCCTCCTTTCTTGATGTGATTACAAAACAGGAAGAAAATGTTTGTGTTAGTTGGCTCGCATCTTAATCCCGTCTTTGACAAACTGTGTCTATACCCGCAGGCATTACAGTTATTTAGTGCCTTTTCTAAATGGTTCAACAGCTTAACAGGCTTAGCATAACTCTGACTAAGTAATAAACTCGACACGTTACTGTTACTTTCGATCGCGACAATAATACGATACAATTTGCTGTCGTTTTCGCGACATAAATGATAAATAATGACGCCATTAGTTTTAAAAGCGAGATAATAGATTGACGATTACAAACAAACTAGTGCTTTCTAACTGATTCTAAATAATATAACAGAATACAGTCGTTTGTCAATGAGAGCTACAAAATAATGCAGTCAAGATAAGACAAGTATTTGAACCTTTTGGCACAAATTAAAAATTTTAGAAGACATTAAACGTTTTCTTAATAATTACTAGTTTCTTCTCCTCAATCAATTCCAGCAATTGTTGGAGAGTATTGTACACAAGTGTCCGTTGAATATCATGTAATGACTGCTTACATCGACATCAACACGATACTCCATTGAGAGTGGGACACCGGCTTTATTACTCTGTGGTACAAGGGGAGGGAAATTGAATTAGTGGAGTTTTGTTTTTACCCTTTCGCGTGTTATTGCAGAGGGGAAAGTGTTATCAACACTATACAAACGTTGGCTGATATTGTAAGCGGGAAATGTAAAATTATTGGGTTGAATATTGTGGCCTAGTTTATTGTTTGTTTTGTATGTTGTGCTTCTGCTAAAGGTGGCAGTGTTGTGTTTTTCTAACTCAACGCAACGCCCTTTGACACGATTAATTCTAAATTTATATAAAAAGCAATCATATAAGTTTAGAATGTCTACATGAATCTGAAGATACACGAGAGTTCACGAGACTGTCATTTATTTAAATTAGGCTAACAACCAGAGATAAGAGGCCTGATCCCAGAACCAGTGGGAACATTAATAGGCTGATGATGATGAATAAATAGCACTTTTTGAATGCCGTTATTAAGACAGTTCCCTTAAAATTCGAAACTTCTTCTTCCCGTGTCATCCCATGATTGAAGCGTCAGTTTTAACACCTTAGGATACGAACAATAGCAGGTTTGACGACCACTAGACCAACATAGCTGTTAGTTGTACGAATCTAAGTCGAGTTGAATTACTATATCCGCTCGTCGCCCTTAACTTAATCAACTTATGTAATTGTAGTCGGACCTAAGTTATCAAATATCGAGTACATTAAGTTTTATTGAAGTGTTAGTAAGTAGGTCGGTTCTCATTAGCGCCTACTATCAGTTATTTGGTTGTTAACTTGTTACTCTAGTGTAGCACTTGTTACTGTGATTTTAGTGGTAATAGTCAGGTATTTACAATGGTATTTAATTGTGAGAAGTGTCCTTAGTTGGGATTACAAGACTTGATTTAATTAATTGCATGTTCTACAAGTGCCTGTCTATGAATTTTGTAGAATGGTTTGGTTAAAAGCAGTGGAATGATCGAGAATAAGGATAAGAGTTCCATATCTACGTCAAGAAAATTATGTATGTACCTATGTAATATTATAATAGGGTCTACCTTTTTTGGCAGAATTTTTTATGCCCGAATTTTGTTTTGCATAACAGTGGATGGCAGAAACTTCATTTCGCAGAATGTCATTTGGCATACACTCATTTACCATAAATTCAAAACGCATAATTTTGTAAGTCAGAATCATCTTTGAGCATAAACTTCATTTCCAGAACCATCATTTCGCCGAAAGTTCATAATCAGAATCGTCTTTTGGCACGCATTTCATTTCATACATACGTGTAACATGCAATAATAATTATATGATTAAACGAACTTACCTTAAGTGAAGTTCTATCATAATTATACGAAGCTCCTTCTCCGAGACATAGTAACGAGTAGTAGCGTGGGATTGTACCGCGCTGTCACAATTATTTCAAAGCTAAAAAATAAAATAAAATAAAAAATGTTCTCTTATCAACACAGGCAACACTGCTGCACTGTAATGTCATTTCGTTTAAAGCTAGTTATTTTAAACAACCCTATTTAGGGGGAAAACTTAAGGGATGGGTTGGGAGACCTGTCTCGGAGAAGGAGCTTCGTATAATTATGATAGAACTTCACTTAAGGTAAGTTCGTTTAATCATATAATTATACTTACTCCTTCTCCGAGACATAGTAACGAGTAGATGTTTGAAGTCAGTTAGGGTTGTTTGTGTCAGTAAATACCAGATTGTAAAAATAGTAAGGTATTTATTGAAAAAAAAAATATCAATTAAGTAATGTACAAATTAAAAGTAATCAAATTATGAGATCAACAAAATCAAGTTACATTATTTATGGTGTTACATATTACATCACTGAATGCAGTTGGTTCTTGAATGATTGGTCTATTATAATGTCTAGCAAAGGTGGCTGAGTTTTGAGACCACCCAGCTGTTCTTTGTATTTGGTCTATACTAATCCCAGATCTTTTAGCAGCTGACGTAGCAGCATGTCTGGTGCTATGTGCTGTAAAAGTATTTACATCAATTCCAGACTCCTGTAAAGTTGTTTTAATCCAGCGACTTATAGTTTGGGTTGAAGCGCAATGATGTGGTTTTTTGATGGTTAGTATTAGGTTATCAGTACCTTTTCTTAGTGGTTTAGTTCTATTAATATAACATTTTACAGCAGTAACTGGACAAATCTCAATTCTATTTTCAAAAGTTTTAAGGTGTAATAGTGGCTGAAGGCTGCCTGTTTTTGAAGTTTTTATTATGTCTGGAATGTATATTTGAATCCCATCATTCATGACTTTAATATTTTTAATATTAATTAAAGATAAAGTTTGTACTCTATGACCTGTGGTAAGAGCAAGAATAGTTACGACTTTTTTTGTTAGTTTTTCTAAACTTATGTCTTCATTGGGGTAAAGATTTGCCAAATATGTTAATACAACTCCAGGATCCCAAGTAAGATTATACTTTGGGGCTGGTGGTTTTGAACGGTATAGTCCCCGCATGAATCGTTTAATTCTTTCGTCAGATCCAATTTTAGAACTAATTAACAGTGAAAGGGCTGATCTGGTAGTATTTATTGTACCATATGAGGCTCCGGATTCAAAGGATTCACTTAAAAATTTCAGAATATAGGGAATAGAAGCTTCATAGGTGTCTATGTTATATTTTTTACAGAATAGCCACCAAGATTTCAAGGAAGAGTCATACTGTTTCATGGAACTATTAGCCAGTGAATTTAACATAATTTGAAGGGCCGAATTTGGTGTGCCTCTTCTTATGTATGCCTCGCTGAGAGCAGCCCTGCAGCCAGGGTAAGTTGTTTGTGAAGAGGGTGGCATTCTCTGAAAGGAGAGGATAACAATTTCATATTTGGTTCAAATATTAATAACTTCTTAATTAACAATGAATCCAACAGCGGGAACCATGGCTGTGATGGCCAATATGGAAAAACTAAGATACCAGTTGCCTTATCTGTCTTGATTTTATGAAGACATTTTAATATTAAGGAGAAAGGAGGGAATGCATAAAAATAATAGTTAGACCAGTTAAGAGTGAATGCATCAATTTGGAAGGCTTCAGGATCGCATTTCCAGGACACAAACTTTTCACATTTACTGTTTATTCTAGAAGCAAACAAATCTATATCAGGTTCCCCAAAATCGTTTACTATTTTACTATAAGCCAATTGAGACAGTTCCCATTCAATGTTGATTTTTCTTGATTCTCTGTCAGCTTCATAGTTATCTTTGGTATTAATATAAGATGTATAAATCCAAATATTTCTTTCTTCGCACCATTGCCATATATCTCTAGTAATCTTATTTAAATGGGGAAACTGGACTCCCCCCATTTTGTTAATATATGCAACTGCAGTAGTATTATCCACTCTTAATAACACTTCACAGTCATGCAAATCTTTTGCAAAGCATTGGAGCCCTAAGAAGGCAGCTTTTAATTCTAAGTAATTTATATGGTAGTTCTTTTCTAAATTTGACCATGAACCTGATGCTTTATTTTGCTCACACACAGCTCCCCAACCAGTAGTTGAGGCATCTGTTAGTATTTCTGTTTTAAAATTATATTGCTTTATTGGATTACATTTAAATAGATTCTTACTCCACCAGTCTAATTCTGGATGAACTATACTTTTGAGGGGCATTATTGCATCATAATTATCATTTGACTGTAGCAGACCTAAATATTTTTCTCTCTCCAAAATCTTGGTATATACCCAGCCATATGGAATGGCTGGACAAATTGAGCTTAATGTTCCTAGCAGTTGAGAGAATTCTCTAATTCGACACTGACTTTTTACTTGATAAGTTTTAATTTTATCTAATATTGTAATTTGTTTTTGTTGGGGAACCGATAGAGCAAGATTTGTTGAATCTAAAATAAACCCCAAATACTGACATGATTGACTTGGTTTAAGGTGGCTCTTTTCAGAGTTGATGACAAAGCCTAAATCTTGTAAAAGATTTACTGCAAATTTTACATTTTCCTCACATTTTCTTTTGGATTTATGAAAATATAGACTATCATCTAGATAACATGTCATGATGATGTTATTTTTTCTAAGGTAAGTACAAACTGGTTTTAGTAATTTTGTAAAAACAAAAGGTGCTGTACATAAACCATAGGGCAGAGCATTGAATTCAAGTAACTTCCCATCAAAGGTAAACCTTAAATATTTTTTATAATTATCTGCTATAGGTACCGAAAAATATGCTTCTTTTAAATCAATAGATGCCATAAAGCAATCTTCTGATATAAGTTTGCAAGCTGTTCTAATGTCTTCTAATTTGAAGTGTTCTGTGTCTATAAAACTATTGAGTTTTTTCAAATTCAATATAAATCTATATGAGCCATTAGTTTTGGGAACTAAAAATATTGGGGATGTAAACTGATTTGGGCAGAAAGAACACTCTGAGACTGTACCTAAAGTAATAAGTTTTTCAATCTCTATTTTAATTAATTCCTTTTCTTTTTCTGACCAATTTTGTAACACGGCTTGATAAGGAGGTGGGGTTTCTCTGAATGGGATCTCATAACCTTGAGTCCATTTTAAGACTATTGGGTCACTGGTTAGTTTAGACCAGTTGTTCTTAAAGTTTTTAAGTCTACCTGCATGTACCTGAGGGTCTATTTGCGGTATCTGGGCCTGGAACTGGATGGAGCCATCTTCTGAGTCTTCCAGTGTGTTTGATCCGGACGAGGTTGTCTCTGATGCTGGTGTTGTTGGGGCTGATGCCCGCCGCGAGCTCGTTGCTGTTGTTGGTACTGCGGCGGGCCCCTCCAGTTTAACTGTTTCTTCGGAGTTGTTGGTTTGTATGTTTTCTTTTCTGTTGTTGTCTTGATCAGGGATCCTGCCTTTTGGATAGCTTGTGCAGCCCTAATTTTTTCAGCACAGTCTGTTCCAAATAAGGTCTCATCTGGGGTTGCTTTCCTAACAGCGTCCTGTACCACCTTATTAACCCCAGCCAAGGCAAAAAACCTTCTTGAGGAGGAGTCTTGGTAGAAAATATCAGCAGCTAATTTTGCTGCATCGCTTATTTCCTCAACAATTATTTTGCTATTTATATTGCCCAGTAGTACCTTGCTCAATGATTTTCCAAGGCACGTCAGGAGTTTTCCTGTTAGGTTTTGTCTATGGCTGATTCTTTTGTCTCTTTTGAGGGTTGGCTCCGACAGCGAAGCTGATATCTCAGGATTCATTGCAGGAGCCACTGCCCTTGGGAAATTGACAGGTGTGGGGTATTTCCTAGTAATGGTCTCTCTAGATTCTTTGCTGAGCCCAGTCTGGACGATCCTCGTCCAACGGAGTGCTAACTCTGGACGTATCGCTTCTCCGATTTCTGTTATATCTTCACCTTCGGTTCCCAGGGCTTGTAAGAGTTCCTCAGGTAGATTGTCCTCTGAAAAGATGAACATAAAGATATAGACATGTCTATCCGCTTAGTGATAGCGCTAAGTCAATAGTATACCAGTGTGGAAATGAATTTTGTGGCATCGTCTACCCGCAGTGTGATAGCGCTTGCCATGTATTTTGTAGGATTTGACACAGTGTCCACCCGCATGTGGTGGCGCTTATATGTCCATAACCATAACATATCCCTCTATTCTATTGGGATCACCCAGGCGTTTGAAGAGGTGATATCGTAGGAACACAGTTAGGTAGGTATCGTAAGTAATTTCATGTTTTACAGACCTGTGTTAAGTTCTTGCTCCGCATCGTTTTGGGCAGGTGTATTTAGGGCAGGTGGCGATGGTGCCTCGGTCGGTTGGGTAACCAGAGGCAGTGGTGTAGGTGGAAAAGGTGATTGAGGCCGCCACGGCGATGAGGGTGGCGACGAAGAGGGTTCTGAATTTCCTTCGACAGTCTTTTCCAGTTTCTTCTCCAATTTTCTTATCTTTTTCTTGATATATTCCGGATTTCTGTTCTTCCGTTTACCCATTTTTTTTAAAATAGCACTCAATTCAGTGTATTTGGGGACAAAAGAGTGAGCACTTCAATGAACCGCGAAAAGAAAACACGTTAGCAGAAGAAAATTTAACGAAGTTCCTGTTTGAGTTTTGTGCATAGACATAAATGTCTATGATTTTGTGTTTAGTCGATGACAACCGGGAATAGTCATTTGACATAGAAAAGAAAATCCGAACAAAATTGTTTTTGGTATTTTTAGGTTATTATAACCTATTTAAAATAATTCTTCGTAGAAATCGTAAACAACTTAAAATCTTACCTTTTGATGTTTCTTTAAAATGATCATTCTTGACATTTTCAATAATTACATACCTTTTTCCTTTGTAAACAAAACCAAATATCAACAAAACTCACGCCGGTATTTGAGATCATTGCACTTGAAATTTCAATAAATAATGGACTACACGCATCATATAACATGAATTTTAACATGGTAATCAACTTTATTATGACTATATACATTGTTATGTTAGAAAATTTGATTTAATTTGTATTTTGTTGAGAGAACGTAGTGACAACGCTAGCACAAAAACACGTAATGACATTACAGTGCAGCAGTGTTGCCTGTGTTGATAAGAGAACATTTTTTATTTTATTTTATTTTTTAGCTTTGAAATAATTGTGACAGCGCGGTACAATCCCACGCTACTACTCGTTACTATGTCTCGGAGAAGGAGTAAGTATAATCATAATTATTATTATTAATTATTATTATCAGCTCACCCCGGCTAAAATTTCTAGCTGAGAACATTAAATTGGTATATGTCAAAAAATAATAATAATTATTATTATTATTATTAATAATGACGTCACTCATACATGCAACGCATGTACTCTATGACGCGCGCTCGCTTCGCTCGCATATTAAATAACACTAATATCTTCTGTCCCCGAAGTGCCGGGCCTCCGCCGGCCTCCTTCCTCGGCCTACGGCCCGGTGCCCATGCCGCCCATAAACGATACTTTCGCGAGACGGTCGTTATACCTTAAAAAAAACTACACATAAAATTCTGCCATCGTAAAAGGATGCCATTGAAAATTCGGCTATTTAAACATTCTGCGAAATGAGTATTCTATTAAATAATTGTTCTGCCATAAACACATTCGTTCAAAGAAGAATATGCCAAGTGTGTTATGCCAAATAAGTTTCGGAGCGTCAAGTTTCTGCCAGATAGATTGTACCCATTATAATAATTATGTTGTTAGAAATGAGGCATGAGCAATACATTTTCTACATAATAAAATTATCTAAGGCTTTCTGCTGATGTCGTTTCAATCAATTTCCTACAAATTATATTTTCCCTGTTTCCGACATTGAAGATATAGAACATTATCTTAGTCCAATTTTCTCTGATAATTATGTTCAATCAATATGTCCTGTAGTTAATCTCAAAAATGTATGAAATGTAACTAATTGTTTTTGGTGTAGTAATTTGTGTATGGCAAGGAACAAGCGGGATTCAGAAGAGGTTTCAGTACAGTTGATCATATTCAAGTAGTCGACCAGGTGATAGAGAAATATCAAGAATTTCGCAGACCCTTGTACATAGCTTTCGTCGACTATAAAAAGGCTTTTGATTCTATATCACATGACAGCATCTGGGAAGCATTGAGGTCACAGAATATAGAGGAAAATTATATAAGTATCCTCAAAAACATTTATGCCAGTAGTACAAGTAGAGTCAAACTAGATAGAGTGGGGGAAAAAATTAACATAAATAGAGGGGTGAGGCAAGGCGACCCGATTTCCCCAAAACTCTTCATAGCTGTTCTTCAGTACATTATGAAGGACTTACCATGGTCTACGCAAGGCATAAATGTTGACGGACATTTTCTGAGCCATCTCAGGTTTGCCGACGACATTATTATATTCTCGGAATCTTCAGTTCAACTAAACAGTATGTTAAACGACCTTCAGCAGGCTAGCACTACAGTTGGATTAGAAATGAATCTAAACAAAACGAAAGTCATGACTAACTACCACACGACACCTATCTTGGTAAATAACATCCCTCTTGAGTTCGTAGAAAAATACATATACCTAGGCAAACAGATCTCCTTCAGCAAAGAAAGAAATACAGAAGAAGTAGACCGTAGAGTAGCAATCTCTTGGAAAAAGTACTGGGCTCATAAGGAAATATTTAAATCGCAGCTCCCATTGCCTACCAAGAAGATAGTTATGGACTCAGAAATCTTACCTTGCCTCACCTACGGCTGCCAAACTTGGACGTTCGACCTCAAAACAAGAAATAAAATCCAGACCACTCAAAGAAGAATGGAAAGAAGTTACCTGGGTTTAAAATTAAAAGACAGAGTGAAAAATATAGTCATCCGCAAAAAAACCAGCATAACAGACGCACTAACTTTTTCTCTACAAAGAAAGTGGAACTGGGCAGGTCATCTAGCCAGGTACGCTGATAACAGATGGACTTTAAAAACCATAAAATGGAAGGGACCTCGCGGTACCAGAGCGAGAGGCAGACCTAGTGCTAGATGGGTAGACGAAATTGTAGCGGCAGTAGGTCGAGAATGGCTTGAGAGGGCTAAGGACAGGGGGAAGTGGAAATCTTTGGAGGAGGCTTTTACCCGAAGGGGGTCCATACAAAAGTAACAGTGAAAACTATTCGCTAGTTATTACCTAATGCCATTAATTTAATTTCATCGAATTATTTATTGTTTGTTATTGATTATTATGTTGGATTTTGTTTATTGTTAATTTGATGGAATTATGAATTGTTTGTTATTATTAATGATTTTTAATGTTATCAATCTGATGAAATTGGTTGGCGATTATTAATACTTATTTATTTATTGCTAGTATGTATTAATTTGTTCGAGTTATTTATTAATTGATTGCTAATGATTGTTGTTGATTTGATTGAACAGTTTATCGATTGTTATTATTATTGTTTATTGTTTTTATTAATATGATGGAGTTAATCGATTGTTGTTATTAGTTATTCGGTATATTTAATTCTTATTGTTGTTAGTATTGATTTGATTGTACTATTAATTATTATTATTATTATTAGTGTGTTGATTATTAATGAGAAGAATGGATTGTTGTTATATACGATTAACTAGTGCTTATGTTTATTTTTACTAATTTTTAATGTTACTTGTATGCATGTGTATGGAATTAAATAAAGCTTATTCAATTCAATTCATTCAATTCAATTTGTGTATGATGCGGTCAATAAACATTTCTACAACTAGACTAACTATGCCAACTTTGGGCGTATGCCAAATGTTACCAAATTCAGCTTGTTATGTATCATATTAATAATAATTCAAATACATATATTCGTAGTTTAGAAATAATTATAGGAATTAGTTATGATCGTTAGTCAGTCGAGCTATTTATCGGGGATCCGAGTATGATAGTTTTTCAGCGTTTCTGATTCTATCAAACATGATGGTACTGCCAGACATTAGAGACTTAGCATGCACAATTGCACAAGTCTGACTGTAAGTAGGGATTTCTTCAGGGACACCGAATGTGATGAGCTACAACTGAATGGCATTCAAGAAGGGTCGTGATAGTTTCAATATTCGATATAAATTATAAGACCGACAACATCTTGAATACAGTTGTCTTTTTACTAGTGAAATTCGCCTCAAAGTAAGTTTAATTTTCAATGGAACTGTATGAGCCAAACTAAACAAACGCAAACTTCTTTAAGTTTTTGGTATTACTTACCTTATATGCCATACTCATTTCTCCGGCAATGTCGTTCTACGTTTCAATTTGATTACATAACCGCTTACCTGTAAAAGAGAGAAGCACCCCGTTAGCAACATTTCACAATAGTGTGTATACAGCAGCAGTGGCTCGGAAGTGGCTCGTATAACACAATCAGTTTGACAGCGCCGCGTAATGCCTACTGCCAAGCTTATTGCTGTGTGGGGGCACCAAGCACTCCTGCATTACGGATTATGAAGATTGCATTCCATTTTGTTTTATAAACTCGCGGTTTTTTCTCTTGGGGACAAGTGGAAACTATTGAATGCCAGCTGTTGTGATCCTTACATTGTACTGCTGTTTCATACACATTCATACATGTGGGCATTCAGGCACGGCTGTTACCGTTGTCAGTACTACGCACCTGACGTTCCTGAAGAACTTCGTCAGGCTCAGGTCAGTGTATGTTCTCCTAGGGCAGTTCCTACTAGAATATGCCTTTAATTCAAATTTGTCTGATTTTCTGACATTCAAAAGTGCCTTTAATGGTTTAATTGAAATAAGTGCTTTGAATTGAGTTTAAATCAAATAAACTTGTGTATATTGATGGTCGTTTCCAAAGATAACGCTTTTTTGCTAAGAGAAGAGATTAACACCAGGAGGTCCTGCACCAAATGCCCACTCTCTTAAAATTATCTCCTCTAGAAATATATCGGTACCTAAATCATTGGGAAACGAGTCTAATATTTTATGACCAAAGAAGAGCTTGTAGAACTTCAAAATCATATTTGCACCCTGGTTTGCTGGTTCGTTATAAAACCATTATGAGATTAACTTTTAAACGGCTAAGTTAAACCGTCTCGCAAAAGGTAATTGAACCACAAAAATCAAAGCAACAGCAGAAGCGACAAATCGTGTTAAATTATTCAAAGAAAAAAACCAAGAACCTAACATTTGCATACGAGCGAACACTTCATGAACTCGTTCGTTTCGGGTCCCGCCCACGCGGCACACTCAAAAGGATCATTATAGCTCTTTAAACAAAGCCCATAATCCCTTGACAGCCTCTAAGAGTAAACTTGCAAGAGTGGAACTCAAAAATACCACATTAATTGATTCCATTTTTGAGATGCTTGCGACAGGAGTTTAAATTCTATTCCGTTGTGATAAGAGTGAGTTGTAGGTGAGTTTCGTAAATGTAAACGTAGCGACACACTGGCGGTTGTATATGAGTGAAATAGTTAGTGTTGCCGCGTGAGTGCAGTGTAAATTTGCCGATCTCGTTGTGTGGCGAGCCGTTTATTTGGTCCCTACAGGGCTTTGTGATTTGTTTTATTGATATTGCCTTATGTTTGATGGCTGGTGCGAGTGTTAGGGAAACTGGAGTAATCTCGTGTTGTTTGTTTTATCTGGAGAGGACGTGGAAAACTGGTTTGGGACATGACATGCGGAAAATATTGTCAAGTTTTACTGTGTGTAAAAAAATAAAACGAAATTGCGATACATTATAAATCGTGAATTTTTGTAAAGCAGTTCCTGATTTGTAATATTAATTGTGTATATTTTTGCTAGTAAACATCATAAGATGTTTACGAGCAAAAATATACACAATTAGGCGCATCTTCTTAGTTTCATTCCCTAACAGTAACCTGTGTTCGAAAACCAATGCAAAGTTTCAAAATGAATTTGGTTTACACCACCGTCGACTAACATAACCACTTAGTAACACGTAACGTAACTCAGAAAGTAATCGTCCCTACTTTGAAATACTAACTAATTTAGTACACAACTTGTAAATAAACTTCCCAGCGCAAGTTTCAAATGAAAATGTTACAAAACAAATGTTAGTTTCAGGAGTTTGAGGCCTCGCGGTACAAAGTGGATAAACAAATAAGTGGCTGTTCGCAACTTTTATTTTAGGTATTACTTAGTTCAAACTGCTTTGCTAGTGCTACTTCTAAATATGAGGTGTTACATTCTATTCTCAGGTCGAACAAAGTGTTATTGGGGTTAGTTTTTTTATGAAAAGGATTTGTTCACTAGTAGCTAGAGTCGAGTCTGGATTTGTGCCTGATTGATTGTTATAATAGGCTGACTCCTTAAACATTAGTAACGAAAAATGGACCCCAACTCAGCTTAACCCTTTGTGGAATACAGGATTGATGTGGTGATGTTACGTAGTAGGTATACCTTAATTTGATTTGAACACCTTCACTTGGCAAGCTCAAATGATTCAAAAAAATGTGACTATGAAAGTTTTTCCAAGAATTATAAATTAATGTCAAATAAATTAATTTTCCATGGGCAACAACAAGTTTTTTCTGAGAATGTATCGTTCCTTTTAATTGTTTCTTATTTGATTGGGTAAAATAAGGTCAATGAAATCAGCTGTTATATTTCCCGAGAACCTATGTACTAGGCGGGTAGCTAATGAAAGAGGTCGCGTGGAGGCGACACGCAGTCTGCCAGTCAACTAACTCGCTTTTGCAGGCCAAGTTCACTAACATCAAGTAGGTAGGTACCATTTACTTCTACGTTAATATTTTTAAAGGGAAGGTCAATCGAAAACCTGAAAATGATGTTTACTGGAGATTTTATTAAACATAGTCACGGCCACATACTTAGACCAATAAATGTCATTATATCATCGACACGAAAAAAGAAGAAACTAATGAAAAAAAAACTAAATTACAAGACACCAAACGAAATTGACAATAAACGAAATTCTAAGATTAATTTCATAGAACTTCACACAAACAGATCGTCGTTCGTTCGTAAAATAGAACTAGTACCTATATACCATTCAACATACATTTTAAGTTCCTGCTAGGAGGAGTAGGAGGTCTCCGATATGATGATGAAAGAGAAAGTGGTGTTTTTGAGAATGAATATGAGTCGCTATATGAGTAGAAGAAGACCAAAGAAACGACGGATGAACTGTTTGAAGTATAGTATGGCAAGAAAGGTGGTATGTCATGTTAAGACGAGCACTAGAAAAGTATGGAAGAAGAAGACATGCTGCGCCGAACCAAATTGAGATAGGGGCAGAAGAATGATGAACAGTCAAAAAAATGCAGCCTTACATTCATCTCGTAATTCTTTGTAATTCAAAGATTTTCTGGAATCAATTTTTATCGCAATTCAATCTTATCAGAGAACATACGAACATTTTTTCTCGTTGAGAAGATGAGTTTTTACTCATCTTCTCAACGAGAAAAAATGTTCGTAAGATCAATAAAAGTTATTTATAAGGCGATGTAAGTGGACGGACCTACACTGACCTTATTGGTCAGTTTGTTTAGAAATACCAGGTGCAATAATTATCGTGCATCTACAAACGTAGATGAGGCGAAAGAAGTGTCGGTTCTGGGGCCGCCCCTGTGGAACATCGGTTACGACTGGGTGCTGCGTGCCGACCTCCCTGACGGCGTCAGCGTCGTCTGCTACGCGGACGATACGCTGGTGCTGGCACGGGGGGAGTCGCACGAGGCGGCGGCCGCGAACATGACACGCGGGGTTGCGATAGTCGTTGAGAGGATCCGGCAGCTGGGTCTCGAGGTGGCACTTCACAAGTCGGAGGCCATGGGCTTCCATGGACGTGGGAATGTGCTACCGTCGGGATCCCAGCTATCGGTGGGTGGGGTTTCCATCGGCGTCGAGTGTACTTTAAAGTACCTCGGACTCGTCCTCGACAGCCGGTGGAACTTCGTGGAGCATTTCCGACGTTTGACTCCCAGACTGGAGCGGGCTGCAGCTGCCTTTAGGTGGCTCTTGCCCAATCTGGGGGGGCCAAACGCCTCCTGCCGTAGGCTGTATGCGGGGATCGTGCGGTCCATGGCCCTTTACGGGGCCCCGGTGTGGGCGCGTGCCGTGAGGAAGCGGGCCGTCCACTACCTGAACGCGCCCCAAAAGGTCATGGCCGTAAGGCTTGTCCGCGGGTACCGCACGATCTCCCGCGAGGCGGCGATTCTCCTTGCCGGATTGCCGCCGTGGGATCTGGAGGCGATAGTCCTCGCGCGCCTACATGAGTGGCGCGCGGAGGCGCTACACCGGGGGGTCACTCTGCTGCCGCGGCACATTGCTGCGCGGCGGACAGACCTCCGGTGCGATCTCATGGCGGCATGGAGACAGCGACTGTCGCAACCCAGCGCAGGGCACGCCACGATAGTGGCGGTAAGTCCCCTCTTTGAGGAGTGGCTGAAGAGGCGCCACGGCGCCCTCACCTACCGTCTGACGCAGGTCCTCACCGGACACGGGTGTTTCGGGAGGTACCTGCACCGAACCAGGCGGGAGGAAACGCCCGGATGCTTCCACTGCGAGGATCGACCGGAGGACACGGTGGAGCACACTGTGGAGGTGTGCCCTGCTTGGGCGGAGCCCCGCCGTGTTCTCGTAGCGGCGATCGGCGGCGGTGACCTCTCGCGTCCGGCCCTGGTGCAAGCCATGGTCCGGAGCGAGGAGGAATGGGACGCCGTCGCCTCCTTCTGCGAAGCAGTGATGCTAGCGAAGGAGGTGGCGGAGCGAGAGAGAGAGAGAACCTCTTAACGTCCCAGCCGCCGCGGAAGGCGCTCCGGGCGTCGGGGGTCACGCGATGACCTCCGGCCACCGTAGACGCGGGCCTGAGGACGGTGAGTAACGGGCTAGCTCGCCGTCCGGCCGTCGTCATGACGGCAACAGACCGAGTCGGCGGCGCGTACGTGTTCCACGCGCGCCTCAAAGAGATGTCAGCAAGGAGGGGCCCGCAAGGGCCGATGCCCGTCGGGGCTGCGGATATCGAAAAGTTACCGCGGCTCCGACACAAGGGCGAGGAAGAGGGAACATGGGTTGGTTTTTAGTCAGTAGAAGTCTGACACTCCCCTTCGCTCTGCCCAAGAGCGGGGGGGGTTATTCGATGATTTTCCACCCACCAAAAAAAAAAAAAAAGGCGAAAGAAGTGTGTAAGGAATTAATGATCGAAGCTGGTTACGTTCTACAGTTTCTACCTACCACCATGGAAAAACTGGTGAGTTTATGTGTGTCAAAATTATCAACAATCTATTCAAATCCACAAAGCGCAATATTATTATATGGAAACCACTTGTGATGTTCTCCGGTGAGGCAGTAAGGCAGTCGACGCCGACGGGGCGGCGACATACTTGACACGCGCCTACGCAGCCGCCGCGAACAATTGCACGCGCATAAATCTCTTTACGAAACAAATGCAACGCGCACGCGCACAGTTTGCGCGATAAGGCGTTTTATTTGGAGCGATGACTGTGGTTATAAACGTGATCTCATGAATTTTATGTGGTAGGTATGATTAAACCTGATTTGTTTTATACGAAGTTGCTATGAGAAACAAACGACATTAGTGTTTTCTGTCCGAATCACTTACGTACCTATATGTATTTTTTTTAAATGCTAGAAAACTATTAAAGAGAGTATAATAGCCCACACCACAATCATTCAGTTCCGGAGTAGGTCTTAATGGCAGTTTAATTTAAAGTTTTAATGGTTGTACATTAGAATTTTTTTTGACAAATATTGACCACAACTTCACTAGTTCCTGAATCCTATGTCACGGAGCTCAAGAACCCAACATACGTCAACCTCAGTTCTTCTAGGTTCTTTAGCTATCGTGACGTTGACCTCTGTTTCAGATGATACTTATTAAGACGGGCTTACGTATACTAGACTCATATACGTACTCAATATGATAAGTGATGCATCATGTAGAGTCTATGAGGTTTTTTTGAACTTTAACAACTCAATATCTCGACAGGCGACCACCTAGTTCTTTTGTCTTCTTTAGGTAGTGTGAAGGTGATCTCAATTTCAGTGACTTCTAGTGTGAGCGCGGTCAACATAAATCTAGCAACTCAACCATATTTCACACATCTCAACGTTACGCCAAACGATGGCCCTGTTCTTCTGCCTTCTCTGGTTTGTGAGAAGGTGATCTCCATTTCAGTGGGTCATTATTATGAGTCAGCGGGCGGCGACTCGGACGTGGGTACATGCGCCTACGCACCGCGGACAATAACCACACGCTCGTATGTCAAGGTATGCACTGCTTTTGTTAACTATGTTGTGGCAATGCTCGATACACAATTGCACAAACCCCCCTACGACATCAATCATGCCGCCCCTCTCAATACTTACTCAATTCTCAGCGAGCTGGTCGCAACTTGATTTAACTTTCTAGACAGTTATCCTAAGTGTTTCTCCGTGTTCGTAATATCAATGTTTACTTTAAAACTTTAAATCCGAAGAGTGGATTGTTATGGGTACTTTGGGAGACTATTATGACAACATGTTACAAAACGTTCCATTAGCTTATTACCTGTTCGTGAAACGAGAGGAATGTTTGGGTCTGTTACAGTTATTTCATAATTATTGATCAACAAATTGACTGACGAAACCTTTTTAAACTAAAAGCATTTATCATACAGAAGTTGATTCTTTAAAATAAAACAGGGAACCTTATTTTTTTCGTTTGTTTTTATTTTTTCTATGTGCACGTTATGTTCTTTTCTCATATTAAATAAAAATAGGTTTTCACACATGTTTATTACGGGGGAGTTTGAGTTTTATAAATTTTTCTTCCCATTAAAACAATGAAGTGCTGTCTATGTAATTTTCAAGATCATTATCAGCCGGTTTTCAGACTAAATATAATAAATTAACAGGTTCACTGTCCACAGACCACATACGGTCTGTAGAGAGTCCTCCATACCAGTCCGCAGACCGTATGTGGTATGTTCGTTCATACAATTTCTAAGCCATCTGATACTGTGGACGTAAGAAGAAAGTTTCTTATTTAATGCGGACTTGGCAGGACACATCATAAGGATTTTAAAAAGTGCTAGGACTCAGGGAAATACTCGTTTTTTAGGGTTCCGTACCTCAAAAGGAAAAAACGGAACCCTTATAGGATCACTTTGTTGTCCGTCTGTCTGTCTGTCTGTCAAGACCTTTTTTCTCAGGAACGCGTGGAGGTATCAAGCTGAAATTCATATCAAATACTCAAGTCTATGGTCTCTTGGAGCTGTGAAAAAATCAAACTTCTAAGTCAACGCGATCAAAAGATACTCCCGTTTATGCCGCAAATTTTCGACACTCGCAAGGGAATCAAAACCTACAGGGTACTCAGAATCTTGAAATTTGGTACGAAGCAACGTCTTATAGCATAGATAAAGGAATAATTACGAAAACCATAAATTTTTAGTTACATCAAGATACTCCCGTTTATGCCGCAAATTTTCGACACTCGCAAGGGAATCAAAACCTACAGGGTACTTCCCGTGAACTCAGAATCTTGAAATTTGGTACGAAGCAACGTCTTATAGCATAGATAAAGGAATAATTACGAAAACCATAAATTTTTAGTTACATCACATAATATATTTTTTTTACGGAACCCTCGGTGCGCGAGTCCGACTCGCACTTGGCCGGTTTTTTTTATTTATTTAAATTATTGACGTAACGGGAACATAACGGGACGTATGGACCATTCCCACTCTGAAGCCTGGACAGTGAACCTGTTAACCTTCGATTAGATTTTTGGTTTCCCATAGTATTCGTGCAAACTCTACCTCGTGTAAACCGATAGGTACAGTCCTCAATTCTGCCCGCCCCTCATGATGGTCCCCCTAGCGATACATCAACGCCTGCGCATCTCCGCACTAATTACTGCAACACCGCCGACCAGACAACACTAAATAATCAACTGTTACATATAAATACAAACAGACAGACATGGAGCCTATCTACGGATCAAGCATGCCTGTATTTGGTGTACAGCACAGTGTATTGGCTACATTCACGCAGTAGCTTGAAGATATTATGCTAGCTTAAAGATATGATGCAAATATGCTCTCGCAAGGGGAAGGCAATGTCTGTGTAGGTATAGTTACTGAATTTTTAAAGATCTTAGTAGAGATGAGCCAACTATTTCTTTGGTCAACCCACCGCTGGCCTAACTAGAATAGGGGGATAACCGGCCAACCAGTAAGCCAAAACTATGGGGCATCAACAATATCCAAGGCGAGACGAGACGAGGTGACTCTCGCGCATCTGCCGAGCTTAATTACGAACTTAATTACGAACTTAATTTTTACGTCAAACGGTGACTTTATGTTTTTTTTTTTTATTGATTTCCATCATCAAAAATAGCATGTATATTATCAAAAACATCCCTTATTTTCACCTTTAAAGGGATGAATTTACTGAAACAGCCTTATTTTGCAGTCATTTTGGTTTTAAAAGGTACTCTGGTACTGGCTCAGGTAGCTTCTACGGTGGGTGACGTTGTCCCACATTAGGAATTTCTCCTGTATCGTAGGATTCGTAGGTGCGTTCACAAACATTTAAACTCACATGATACACAAATACCCAGACCCGAAACAACTATTTGTAGGCCATACAAATATTTGTTCCGTGCGGGGATCGAACCCGCGACACGCAGCGCACAGTCCAATCGCTTAGCCACTGCGCCAACTGCACACTGCTTTAGACGTTGTGTGTTGAGTTTCAGCGAATTAAATTAAGGTTTTCATCAACTAACAAATTTATCTCTACATATAACAAGGTACTTCATTATAAGTAAGTATTTCAACGTGAACATTAAGTTACCGTGTCTCCCAACTTCATCGTTATTATATTTTGCGCGAAAATAAACAGGCGTGTTATTCTTTAATTTTCGCGACATCCCGGAACAAGACGTTGCGTTTATTATAATAATATGGTAAGGAAGATGTTTCTTAAATGAACTAAGCTCTGAGATGAGGGCGTTTTGTTAAACGGTTCTTTAAGAGGAGGCATGTGTAGATAATTGCTACTTGGTTTTAGAACTGGGTAAATTGAATTTGAATTTTATTGTTTCTTAGTAGCAGCCCAAATCTATATGTGTAAATTGGTGGGTTAGGTACAAAAGATAAATATGTGCATCAATATTGTAACAAAACAAGATTTATGGTATTGGGCTCACCCTAGGCAGATTGCCCAGTTCAACCCCACAACCCCCCACAACTCACCTTGGTAGTTGACTAAATAATGTCGCTGTTAGTTAAGAAGCAGCTTTATTGATCCGGCTCGAAGGACCAGTGTGAGATGGGGTTGAATAAACAGTGGACTAAATTCATGAACCGCCACCTACGCGTACAGATGCAACGTGTTGGGTAAGATTCCCAACGACGACGTTGCGACGAGTCTCTTGCCGGCTTAGCATGACCACCGAAGAAAGGGTTTTGTCGACAGAAGAATCGACAAAATGACAGATTGTGTCAAGATTTCATGTCAAATTGTATGGCAAAATCTTTGTCTATTCTTAGTAGAATAGAGATAGAATCGCCATGCTACGGGGGCTGGTATAGCAAAAGTAGAAAGACTAACACAAGAACTTTATTCGTCCTACCTGTCCTGTTTTTTGTGCATCACAGGAGCTCATGATCGCTACAGAAAGTGCCAAAATCGACATTTTTGGGGTGAACCATTTTATCGACACGCTAAGACACAATATAGCTATCTGCACTTATTAGATCGATAACAGAGATTTCTAACGTAATCTTTTCCTTGCCATAAAAATAATAGTTCAATGTGTGTGGGAACTCGTAGACCGTAGGTAGTTAAGACGCAGGGTGGTAGGTAGTCCCGACTATTAGTTGACGAGTACTTCACTATACCCGCGCTAACGAGCCGACTTGAGAATCACTTGGGATGTGGCCACGGGTCTAGCGGGTTGACGGCACTATTGGTATTTTTATATTGGTGACTGTGGAAAAGGTGAATGTATTGAGTAGGGAATGATAAGAAAAACAAAGGAGTGAATGATGCCATGACGTCTGACAGGGGAGAATGGAAAAAGAAAACACAAATAGAATGCGACAAAGGCTGGAAAATAAAATCAGAAGCCTGAAGCTTCAAGCATACTAAAGCCATAATTGATTCAAGGGACTCTAGCTGGCGTTGGCCAAAACTTCTTGTCAGTTAGATGATTCTCTCGACTTGGAATAAAAGCAATATTGACATTACTAACTCTTCATCTGCTTCACTTAAAGGCTATCTTAATTAAATTGGAGTCGGGCTGTAGGCTGAAAACTGGTAGTTTAGATGGAGCCTTTACAGATTTCACCTCAACAACCTAGTTATTGATTATTTATTTAGCTATCCGTTAAGTCGACAGTCTAATGATTTCCACAGAATTCTGAAACCAAAAGCTTACACACGTTTTGGTGGGATCTTAGTACGTAATGAATCCACGCAACGACCTCGGAAACCCTTGAAAAGCGGCTCCTGCGGCTACGTTTAGCCGAGTTCCTCTGAGGAAAATAAATATGTATAACAATATATGCAAACAAGCTCACGTCGCCTTATTTTCACAGCAGTATTTTAATACCCAATCAGACGAAATCCGCTCGTATTAAGTCAGCTTCTTCTACCAAGAAATCCTTCAGATAAGGATTATATTTGATATTACAAAAACTTGGGAGCACTGAGCACAGGCGGCACACAAATTACTTTCTCTGAAATATGTATTTTACTAAAACGTTCCGGAAAATTTATTTAGAAAGACATTATTTAAACCGCAGGCACTAAGGAAACTGGAATTGGTTTTTAAACATTTTAATTTGAAGAAGAAAATTAGAAATTAGTCATTGAGGGGGTGACTTTGTTTGTTAAAATTGCAAACAATGCCCTGCGGTCTTTTGGGGGATGGAACTGAGGGTTGAAACCTGTCATGAAGATACACCCACAGGGCATCGAATCGTCTCACCAACTGTATCTAAAGATTACTTCAGTTGCGGATCGCAGTAAAAGGGTTTCAGTTACAGGGTTACAGTTACTACACGTCATTTGTCGTCATCTTAGTCTTATTAAAACGTGACGTGAAAAGACGACACTTGGTTTGCATGGAAAGTGTTAGCAATGCACCTATAGTAGCTGCTACCGAGGTGTCTTCATGAATATACAAAGATGTGATATTTTTTACGATGAAGAAAAACGGATGCTTTGTCTAAGATATTTTGGCTTCTCTATTTGCACAAGTAATTTGGCAAGTTTTAACTTGGATAAAAAAACAAGAAACCAAAGTAACTGCTAAGTAACTTTATCAGATCTTGGCCTAAGCGTTATTTCAGACCACCTAAGCCGCGCTACCACCCAGTCCACCGCATTACCAAGCTGTTGACCGGCTATTTACCACTCAGAGAACTCAGCACAACTCGATATCAAAAACGAAGATGCATAATGCAAAATATCAACCAACAAGCAAATACAGTTCGAAGTGCCGGAAAAGAGCACTTACATAAGCAAGCACTCCATACTTACAAGAGGGGTGTTCTAACCCTTCCGCGCGTCTCATGGCCCCGTAGTACAGGGAGGATTCTCCGTAAGTCAATATTTGAAGAAACACACGACGATTGGAAATAAACTGTGTCTATAGAGAGGTGCTATCGATCACTGCAGGGATGATAGTTTGCGTTAGTGACGATGTTGGCTTAGATTTGTGACTGACAAGTGTGGGTTCAGGAGATGGCTGTTGTTTTGTCAAGATGTGGAAGTTCCTATATTCACGTTTACGTACTTACATAAAGACGCGCAGTTTTGCCATTGGGCCAGACTGAAACTATAGAATGTCACCTGCGATTCTTACACAAGCGTTTTTCATTTACATAATGAAGGCTTTCACCTATGAAATGTGTCATCATAACGATTCATGTTCGGATCAAACTACTGCCTAATAACTACCTAATACTCACTGTCTACCGCAATCTGATACAAGATGATGGGATTTAGAAATTAATGGAATGATACATTACAGGCTCACGGGAATTAGTATTTACAACTTCTACAAGTGGAGTTGTCAAGATTCCAAATTGAATGCCCAAGCGGTAGTCAGTGTGTAACATTCAGTCAGAGTGTAACATTCAGTTACAGATTATTTCAATAAAGCTCTTCAATTTACAATTGATGTGACAAAAAAAAAAGTTTCATAGCGGTTAAGCTCGCAGACTACCGCTTGGGCATTCAATTTGGAACCTTGACAACTCCACTTGTAGAAGTTGTAAATACTAATTCCCGTGAGCCTGTAATGTATCATTCCATTAATTTCAAAATCCCATCATCTTGTATCAGATTGCGGTAGACAGTGAGTATTAGGTAGTTATTAGGCAGTCACGCAGAGAAACCAGGCGAGCCACCAAATCTGACACGAAGTACTTTATCCACTACAACTTACCGTCATGTTTCTGACTATGGTAACATTATTTTACAGTGCATAAAGTAAAGAGGTGTCGCACAATATTAATCAATCTCAGAACACATAAATAATCAAAGTATTACATTTAATGCTGTATTAAATGATAAATGCTGCAATGAGCATCGGTGCATGGTCTGACTTAGGTTTAGACGTGATTATTTTTAACGTTTTGACCTTTCAACCACCTCCTACCCACATTAAGCCCGTACGGTAGACTACGACCCGTGTCTTCCCACAAGAGAGGAAGCATGTATCCAACAGTGGGAACTCGAAGGATGTTTATCCTCCTCACTACAGGAACCACTTTTTATGTCAGATTTAATTCATATTCAGGATTTAAGCTCTATGGGGGTTACTTTAGAAGTGAAACAATACTGAAAAAAATCTAAGTATTCCTGAAAAAATTGGGTTTTTCTTATGTCCTTCTATTAGGACAGTTGCAGACTACTGAGGTAGGCTACTGACTTCTATGTACTGTATACAAGACAGTTACAGCCAACTAGTTTATATTATTTTAGATTAAAATAAGACTAGACCATAAAATAATCAATTTTTTATTGCGTTTTGACATTTTAATGTAACAACACCACGGACTTGTTGTAAATCCAACATGTGACTGCTAAATTGCCATCTGCTCGTGCTTTTATTTTGCAATAATCCCTTGGCTTTTTCATGAAACTAATCTTCTTCTAATACATATTTTTTGTGTATTCAGATTCCTATAGAGCCCATGTAGTTGGAAACCCTTTGCTCAATATTTGATCATACGATTTGATGGTAGTGAAACAACGATAAAAAAGAAGTGGTGGTCTGGTGCTAGTGCTTCAGTACTTCCGCCACTTCAATATAATTTTTCATTTCCTCAACTGTAAGACCAAGAGAATCTACCATGGAGATGTACATTGTTCTGTTTGTACATACAACCATCCGCGTATATATTTGGTCATCTCTTTAACGTTCAAAAAACTGTTCCGAAATTTGGCATATATGTTGGTTCATGAAGATTAGTTCCATGAGAATTAATATGTCCACTTTATAAATTCACAATGTCATGTGGAGATGGTGTTTGTGTGCGATCTGGCTAAGCTGGTCTTCGAGGACGACGAGTAGATCTTCCTGGCCGTAAACCAAAGCCAGAAGTCTGTCGTATTACAGAACAAGTTGATGAAACTGGCGATCAATTGAATAATCACTGGATTCATGCCATCTATGCTTTTGTGAATCCTGGGACGGTTTACAATAAGGGGGTCTTGGTAGTCTTCATTGCTGATAAAATGACATCACATTTCGTCAGAAATACTAAGATTTTCGCATCAGAACAGGTCAAAACATATATTATTGTAAATAAAAAAATGATTTACATAATTCACTGACAAGTACCTTCACAGAGGACATAAGAACAGTTATTTGAGCAGTAGTACTCTGCAAGGTTCCTAAATACAGGACATAAAACTTTGATCTTCAATTACAACAAAATAATGGTAAAATCCTAGTGACTATCGATATATCAGACTAAATCTACTATTCGTAAACGTAATTTGCATAACTATTGATAGAAATAGCGACATTTTTATAAGATTCTAGGAGATTGAAATTATCCTTGCCAAAGTGTACTCCGGCATGTCTCCATCTAGAAGCCATTTCAGAACAACTAACCTGCCATTGAGCTGTCAAATATTTTTTAACATGAAAAACAATCTTCACTAGATATCACTACGTGTTTTTATTTTTCGCGACGTGAATATTTAACTGACAAGATTTTTTTGTTTTTTTTTATGTTCTGTGGGTAGGAAAAAATTCAGTCAGGAGGTTAAGTGTATGATAGAGACTAGGCTGCTGTATTTTTTATTTTTATATTGGGACAAGCCCGCCACACTATTCCCAAACCACTGGAACTCCTGTTAGCCAGAATCAACAGTGGCGACCACCAGAAAAGCGCCGAGACAATTATGCTCGACGTAGTCCCAGAGAAACGATTTAACTGTCTTGGATCCCGCAACGAAATTAATCAGAAAAGAATAGCGGAGTAGTAGTAAAAACCTAATTTCCAGGTTCCTCCATAACAACAGGAGACAGAACAGAACAAGGCCAATTGGCAGATATGGACGTATACTACTGGGACAAGCTCAGTTGCTTAGCACCCGCTGACTATAAACATCACTCATACTTGTGATCAGATTCTATGTAACACTCAGGCTCTCAATGACGGTACGACGCTCTTGAATGTTAAGTTTCTAAGCCTCCAAGTGCCTTACCTCATCACCTTAGTGTCTTCTAATAACAGTACGTTATCGATTGATAGCTTTATGTCGATTCCCCGATGACGTCCCCAAAACAAATAAACCGTGTTCACGTGCGCCTTCAATAAATAACTCCAAACGAACGGGAACCAACTGTTGTATCAATCAGGCCCTCTACTATGACGTCTTAAAACAGTCCTAACTTAATATTATTCCAGTGTGGAAGCGTGACAGAACTATACAGGGTGTCTAGCGCCATCTCTCCTCCACAATGGATTAGGAATAAGTTAGGACTGTTTTAAGACGTCATAGTAGGGCCCCAGATTGTCACTCACTCAGCAGGTGATATTTTCTCTAGTTTCCTCACGTTACAGGTAAGTTCAGAAGGACCAGTTTCAAACTTGACTTAGCTGTTTTCAGAACATCCTAAATATCCCAAGTGCCACAAAAATCTTCTGGCACTCGAATAATGCTATTAGCATGACACTGTTGATTAGCAGAATACTTCGTGAAATGTATTGAAAATACCAGATCGATGGCAGCGTTGGTACTGATTTTCGCCACACGACAAAAGAGCCCGGCAAACAATGCTTTGATTTTAACATTCATAATGCCGAACTACACTCTAAATTGCATGACAAGTTTAATTATACATACGTCATGAACTATCAGAGATGAGATTCAGTGCAATGTACGCTTTGTACTATTAACTAGACCTAATGACTGTTTAATATTAATTTGGTTCCAGTTCAATAAGTCTTGTTGTATGGAGTACCATGTTACCGTTGTTAGAAGCTCACTGAAGATGATTTTCAGTAGTTTCAAATCAAGTTTATTTCGTATCAACCATTTCACAATAAGCTTGATAAGCGTCTATTCGCTTTTTGTTTGCAATGGTCTTTCTGCCTTTCTCATGTGTCGGTAAAGCTGTTGACTCAGAATGATTATCTAGTAGTGATTGACAAGAGTTTAAGATAAATAGCGGGTGTCGCAGCAGCTGGGATATGTGTGTTCATGTACTTATACACTACTTGGTGACGGCTGTCCCGTTACAATAGATTAGAAAGATTTAGTATTGATTGATATCGTATAATAACATAGTTTACAATACTTCGATTTAGTGTGATCATGAGAATAGAAAGTAGAAGTTCCTCGAATAGGGATACTTCTGGGGTAGCTGCCCCTATGACTCACAATGAAAATTTTTATAGTGAAGTTGTGAAGAGCGAAACAATTTTTAAAACACTACTGTATAGTATTTTTTGTATGTACCTACATCCGGTAGGGTTGATCCGAAAGCGAAACCGATTATTATAGAGTCGCTTTCACTAACTGAACCACCTATAAATTACCTTTACTTTATCTAACCAATAAAACGCTGGCGTTTATGGTTTTGAGTAAGATATTAAATATTTACACATAAATTACTTTTGACTTGAATAGAGTTACTGAGCCTTACCTAACAATTATAATAATAACAATTCCATTATGTTTCACCACCGAGCCATTTACCGAAACAGCCATAAAGTACGAACAAACAAAAAACATTCACAAGTAATCTATGCAGATATAAATATCATTGTCTTGTCACCACACGGTAAAGTTAATTTAAATTGAACAATACCCACGCACAACCACGACGATTGAAATTACCAAACAGCGATTGCAATATGTTGTGTAGACATTTCGCTATACATTGATGGTTATGTACGGGGAGATATGTAGGCAAACAGTGCTGAGCGCGCGATGTATTAGTCAACATGCAAGTAATTGGTTCGCGATTTGTACACGTGTGTTGTTAGAATTTGTTTTGTTGTGGTGCAAGTTATGAGCGGAAGCGGCGGGAGTAAATGACATGTAACAATCATAATTTATTATGTCTGACTCAAAGGGGTGTCGTGCCGCTGAAATTTGAGCCATGAAGCGCAATTAACAACGTTGGAATCGATTTTCATATTGTCAAATTAGATTAAAAGAAAAGGTAATAAAAGCACTTCTTCTTCTTATCGTGTGGGGAGTAAGGTCTAACGACCCCACGCACCCTAGTGTCAGAGTTTCTAAACCGCCGCAAGGGCCTCTGACATGGTTTGACGACCGCCATTTGGCGGCCGGGACCACCGGCTTATACGTGCCTACCGAAGCACGGAATCATCTTTTTATCAGACAATCAGGTGATTTAATCCTGCAATGTCCTAACCAAACTAGAAACAACTTTACAAAGTATGCTTCCCGAGGGAATCGAACCCACGACCACCGAGTCACAAGGCAAACGCCTAAACCACTCGACCACGGAGGCAGATATAAAAGCACTGACAAACCAAGGCAAAAATGACGAGAGCAGCTTGACTTCTACCCAGATGCACTAGCGCATGATAGAATTTTGTGGAATACTGGATAATTTGTTATACCCTTGAAAATGTTCAGCCTTATGTTTAACATCGATAACACAGAGGACATTAAAGATCTGTAATTCTTCAAAGTTAAGGCAAATAAATTGTACCTATTCCGATCTCTGGTAATCAAGATGACTCTTGCAAACATCCAACAAAAATCTCAATTTATAGTCCGATTGCTCAAATCAAAGCCCTAGTAGGTAGGCTGTTACGCTTATAACATAGGCCACACCCCAGCTCCTGATAAATGTGGGCACAACAGGCAATTAGGCGGAACACGAAAATAATAAAGGACACGCGCTCCGGACAGTGTCCTAGCGATTTATAAGTGTGGTCGCAGACTGCAGTTATATTCCGAGCTAATTGTCTAACTGGCTGCGGTACTGATGATTAAGGAGACTATTTAAAGAGTTTCCCTTTGTGCCAACCACTAGGTTGGACATAAATATTGTGACGTTTTGTTGTGATAGTTCTATCGCTAGGGGTTTGTGAAATTATCTAATTTACCCCTACAAAAATACTGTACACAGTTTTTTGTTTCAGGTTTTTCTTGAAACAAATTGGTATTCCGTTGTTATCTGCCATCAACTGGGTACATATCCAGACTCCGTGGCTGCTACTTAGAAATTCCTAAAACCCACACTCGGTCTGAACCGGAAATCAAACCCAGGACCTCATGCGCAACAGTCGCGCTTTCAACCACTAGACCAACCAGGGAGTAGTACTAGCGGGTCAGTAGTAGATGTATTTCTAACACACATAATATTTCCACTAAATATAAACACACTCAGAATATCTCTATAATACAGAGCCTCATAAAATAGGCTCGTATACAATAAATTCAAAGAAATTGAGACTTAACGCGTCGCGGTGGCGTATTTACAAACACCATTCTTCACGGACGCACGACTGGTTGCGCTGGGACCCTGTACGCTTTATACAGCCGTATACTGCACAATTTATTCATTGCGCATTCGAACGCCGCAGATTTATGAGCGCGATATCGCTTCCGCGCCGCGTATGAAACATCGATTTCTGGAGACACGATTTGACGATCGTACATGTACTGACTTGGTTAACGAAGCTGTAAAATCTCGGATATCCTCAAGGGTTTTCATTACACAAGGTACGGATTTTTCCTCAAAAATAAAATGGCATCGTTACGAAAAAGATCTCTACAATCATTAAATTTAAACTTTTATCAAAAAGTTGATAACATAAACATTATTTAAACCACAATCTTTGTACTCATCAGATAGGTTTATCGAATCGTTATGCTAACATGAACCCCGTTTAGCAAAATGTTCATTGACTAGTTCAGTCTATTCAGCTGCTTGAAAATTACCTTTCCAGTACCTAATAGTCTAATATCCTAACAGCAAGCTATCCAACTTTCAGGAGGGCGTGGAACATTTAAATAGACTGAGTAGATAGTAAATGGACGACTAAGGCAAAGACCTCTTTGTCTTAATTCTAAATTTTAGAACAGTGGTTGGTTTTCTCTCATACAAGCAGGCTTGTAAGGTCTCCATTTGCTGATACGTCTGTCTCCGAATCTGAACGCGTTCGGAGGCGTGCCATAACCGATTTATGTCGGGTCTTGAGAGCCCCCGGGGGCGCCACTAGTTACCACAGAAGCTTTGTTCCACTGCCACCCACTACCTAACTTATTGTCTACTGATTTTTGAGATATTGCTCACTATATCAAATATATACGAGCAGATTCAGAAATGTGATTTGTCGCTTGTTTTCCGCGGCGAGAAACAGAATTCTACGCAATACAAAATAAATAAAATTTATGTTTGTTATACCTGTGGGTATAAATAAAAACATAAATGTTTATTTTTATCCTGTTGTGTTATATGCTTCTGTAGGGTTTTACTTAAACTGGTGATTTATGTAATTAAAAGTAGACTCAAACTGAACTCGTACATCAAAATATCCTTTCAATACACCATGTCCATTAAACCCCCGATGCATTAAAGAAATCATGCACAGATCCTTCTAAAAAATTGAGCACAAAATATATTTCTCGCAGAATTTTCGTTGGGAGCGAAAAAAGAGCAACATAATTATATCATAGCAACCGATGCATTTGTGCTAATGTAGTTACCTAACAGCGTGCATATTTGATGGAGAGCTCCAGCGATGTTTGAGGATACACGAGAAGTGCTTACAGCATAAAAATGTAGAGCATCACACTCATGTTACTGCCAATATCGGAGATGTTATGAATGTAGCTTAGAATGTAAAAGATTGGGAATATTGAGAAGCTAAAATAAAACGAGGATTCAAATTATTAAGCCGAAAATTGTAAACGTGAAATATTTAACATGTGATCAAAACACATAAGGAATACGAAAGAAAATCAGACACCACTTAATAAAATATAAACAGATAATGCTGATGCAAAACCAAAATTAGTAAAAATTAAAGAAGATAATGATTCTCATTGGAATAACTAGCTACCCGTTCTGTGTTACTACAGAACGGGTATGCACATGAAACTAAAAAACCCGACTGAAAAAACTGAAAAGCAAAAAACAAGCACATTTAAAATCAAACAAAACTTGGAAGCAGGCGGGGTCCATTCTATTTTCATTTCATAATTTAATATTCAAATGAACCCCGCCTGCTTCCAAGTTTTGTTTGATTTTAAATGTGCTTGTTGCTTTTCAGTTTTTTTAGTCGGGTTTTTTAGTTTTTTAACTACTTTTTTTTATTTACATTTTTTTAGTTTTTTTGTGTTTGTCCTTTCGTTGGTCGCGTAAAATACTTCGCAAATGATTTAATTTTTGTGCTTGTTTATAGGATTTGTTACTTTGAATTTCTTTTAAACATATAAGTATTATATATTTTTGTAATCTCCTTTTAAAACCCTTCATTTCGATACCCTACTCAATGGTATAGGAATGAAAATCCACAATTTTTCTTTGTTTTTTTTAATTTTAATATAACCTATAACACTCGCGCCATTAAGACAAATCTAACGACGTATGTTTCATTCAAATCCCTTCATCCGTTTAGGAGTTATGAGGGAACAAAGAAACGGACATACATACACGTCAAACACATAACCCTCCTTTTGGGCTTCGCCGCAGTCGGGTAAAAAGTATGGCTCAAAAGAAAGTAGACCTATAGTAGAAATGGAACCAGTATTGGCAACAATGATGACGATAAAAAATTAAATTAATCAATTTATCGTTAACTTTTCCTAATTCTTAAATTGGTTCAACCAATTTGATGAACACAAAAGTGCCAATACTCCAAAACACTTCTCACCCCAAAATAATTAATAGTCATGCTAAGCCAATAAACTCGGCGAAAGTATCAGCCGCTCCAATCGACGCTAACTCCAAATTGATTACTTGTGAACTTTGTAATCAACAGACGCTGGAAGAGGCTTTTATTAAAACGGTATCGACACCCGGTGGGTAGGTAGTGCCCTTTGGTTACCGAATCGTGTCATTTCATTAATTGCGTTAGACTTTTGATCGCTTGTAAAAGTGTTAGGTCTGCTAAGCGAATTTTTAATTTGGCAGGCGTCGAGACCAGCACAGACAAAGAGAAGCTTACACTTATCGGTGGTTTAAATTAGGCTCATTATTAGCATTTTGTTACTTACTATAGGAACATAACAATACAAAACATAACAACAACGTGTGTGGCATAAAACTACGGTTCAAAGATCAAACAAAACGGTATCAAACGGAACGATAATAATCGGTTTCTTCAGAACTTCTGCCAACTTTATATTCCGAAGCAAATTTAAGTAACGCACAATATATTCGAAAAAGCAAGTAAATCTATATTCCAACGCACGTCTGCAACTATACGGCAGCATTACGAAGTTTTCAAAGAAAATATTCTCGCATTCATTCAGTTTGCGGAACTTATCGACGTCAATACTGTTAACCTTCGGTTATTCAAGCGAGTGTATCCCATAGCCGCATGAAACGAGTCGGTAAATCACGCGGCGCATTCATTGCCGCTTCTCAATGGAGCCGGGAGGGAGACACAATGGCGGCCGCGCAATGGACCTAGCTACATGATTTATGATCGTAGCCACGCTTTGATACAGGCTTATCCTCTAATGGACTGAAACTGCGGCATTCCTTTAACTATGATATTCGATGGGATGCTGGCACGACTGATATATTTGGGAAACTATTGCAATTTAATTTTACAGTGTTATTGTTCGTTTTTGTATGTGCAACCAACTCGAGTTTGTGCCGTTTGAAAATTTAATCAATTCCATAGAGGAAGAAATTGTAAACAAAAACTGTGCTGAAGTTGGAAATGCCGGATACACAGATACTATTTTGGAACCGATAAACAAAGTACTTTACCTAACTATGCTACAATATTTGCATTGTGTTACATAGTAATACGATATCAAAATAAAACAGGCAAACTTTTCAAGTAAGAAAATTGCTACATAATTAATGAAAAATAAAGCATTGCAAATCATTCCAAAAAAATAACAAAAATAAACTGCGTATATAAACATTTACTTTATCCAGCATCAATAAAAATCTCGACGGATATTCGAAGCAATATAGCCAACGTTCAAATATGGAGGATCGACATAACTCCGCGTAAACCGTGTCTGACTAAATTGAACGGCCACAAGCAAGATACGGCTATCCCCCGCTATAGACATGTAAAACAGCGATATTATAAACGATTGTATGTGTATATTACAATATACTATCAATACAGGCGATTTCTACGAAACCAGTACGTGGCTGAATTGTTTTATTAACCGCCAGTTATAAAGAAGATCACCTCATGTGGTGTATATGGCCCAAAAAGACGGACCTGAGTCCCAGCAGTGGGATTATTATAGCCTACTTATGGTTATTTACATCCCTTTATTTTTAATATAGGTACCATGCAGTATTCCACAGTGGTAACCAACGCTGTAGCAAATATTATTTCAGAAAATACAATTTTACCGTGTAAAATAAGAAACAGTCTTACATCTGTGAAAGCATGTGCACAAACAAATAGTATGAATATTATCTAAGTAGAAGCTTTTTATAACGTCAGGATTGTGGATAGTTATGGTATAAATAATCCCAGAACTGTTATTGTTGACATTACGCAGGGTATATTGCTGACTTTATACCTTTGGGTGACATGACAAATTTACTACAGAAGGTTCACTTTGAAAGTGTGAATAGAGAAAAGAAAGATGGTTTTCCAAAAACAAAAGCTGCTGGATTAAAAGATTTGAGTCATTATTGTGATTTGGTTAGGTTTCTTCTACGTCATTAGGCGTCTAAATATTACTTTTATGAACCTGTCCTTCTGTTCCTCTTTGGGACTAACCCAATATAATGTTTTCATTTCTTTGCAAACAAATAAGTATGGATGATATTGAATACGGTGTGGGTACAACCATTCGCAATCCGATCTGACCTTTTAATAAAAAGGGTTTATTCCAATGTTTTGTGTCGCGTTGCTTTTAAGGAAACTATTATTTTATGCATTGAGCTGTTGACATTTATGTTATAAGCTTCTCCGTGTAGTGTATGGGCAGTCAAGTAAATGGTACCGGTTAGGTTGTAAATGGTATTTGTTGGCGCGAAGTCATGAATGGAAATTATGTGGAAGATTATGGTTATTGCTTTATTTTCGAGGTCTGGTCAGGTGATGGCAACATTTGGGACACGTTATTGTTTTTATTTGTAATAAAAAATACTCTGAATGGGTTTGAAACAGTTCGTTTATGATGGATTGTTGCAATTGTCGATGCCACGATTCTAGGATCATAGCATAATGTACATTATTTTGTGTAGATGACTCTATTAACTGATTGATTCTATTTAGTTACATGATAATTACTCAAATTGTTGTTTAGTCAATGATTCGAGAAGGATCTTCAGGAAGGATATCAATATATTCCACAAATCTGCAACAAACAATCAGGCTACCCAGAGCATGTTTACAAAACACAAATTGTTGAACAGCTCAATGTTTACAGTTTACCCCTTGCCGGTGCTATGATAGTATGATGTAAGGGACTGACCACATTATTTAGTCGACGCGGAATGGGCTTCAGCCGGTCAGAAATAGCTGTATTCTTTGTCTAATTCTTATTACAAGAGGTTTCCATCTACAGTGGCAAGTCAGTCACTGATAGTTCAGTGACTGACTTGCCACTGCTCATCTTACTACTAACTATTATTAGAAAATGTTAATGGTTGTATGTTTGTTACTCAATTACGCCATGACAGGAATCGTGTGATAGTAGAGATACATTATAGTCTGAAATAGCACAAAGGCTACTATTATGTAATCCCGAACGACCCTGTGAGCTATTCCCGCACACGACGCGGTTGAAACCGCGGTCATAAGCTAGTACAATATAAATCACGACTGTCAGGTTCATTAATTAAGCAATAGAAAACGAAAAAAGCATAACTGATCTGTACACCGCGACATACTGTACACTTTTGTTGCATGGACAATTTAGACATGAAGTTTTTCCCGACTGAGGCGGATCCACGTTGGTTCATGGCGCCTCCTTACTCCGAGACAGCATTGACTCGGCCGGATATTGGTAACTTGGCGCCGACCGGTCAAATTAAAAATCGTATTGAAATTGTGTCAATATTAGTTTGAAGGGGATTTCGTAAAGAATTTCTGCAGATAAAAGATGAAAATGTGATAAAGTTGACTTTTTTATAAATATAGAGTTGACTGTGACTGGTTGGTATATTGTTGTAAATTGTTTTGTTAGTAAAGTATCTACCTGTGTATCTGCGTAAAACTTTAGGACAACTTTTCCCATAGTAATTGTATAAATACAAAAATAACTCTATCTGTATGTCGGTTAGTCTCTTTGTTTGTCTTATACCTTTATTTAACGAGTTTCCATAAAATTTAGGACATAGGTAGACCATTGCCTACCTTTTTTTTTTTGGTGGGTGGAAAATCATCAAATGACCCCCCCCCCCCCCGCTCTTGGGCAGAGCGAAGGGGAGTGTCAGACTTCTACTGACTAAAAACCGAACCTATGTTCCTTTGCCCTTGCGCCGAGGCCACGTCATCTAGTACAAAAATCCGCGGCCGACCATTGCCTACCTTGGTAAGGAAAGCGTGTACGTTTTGTTCCGGTGATACCTACATTCCATGGGGCGATTTCTGTCGAGCAAACGAGCAAAACCGCAAACAAGAGCTAGTTTATATCTTTCGCTTATCTTTTTACAAAATATTCGGGCACGCAGAAACCGTTAACGTAGGCGTTGATCGTACCGAATTAAATAAGCAAAAACGATATCCTCTACAAACATTATGCTTAAACATTAGAAGAAAATATGTACAGAGTTTAATGAAAAACCTTGTAGTGAATCCGCTCACGTAGTCATTGTAAGGCAAATAAAAAGAAATATATGTATTTAATAACCTCCATGCAAGTTTGTAGCTGGTCTAATACGCAGTACTGTGAACAAAGCGCTGTTCAGACCACCTGCTGTGCAGAATGTACTTACTTACTTGGGCACTGAATTCTTTAAATGATAACCATTATCATAAACCCGAAAGTAGAATAAAGATGACTAGGAAATTGTCGTATGAGGGTAGGTAGAGTTGTCTTTCTGTTCTTTTTTTCCTCTCGCACGTGTTGTCTGAGTGCATGTCGAAATTAAACTTTTCCAAAAGTAAAGCAGCAGTTACTGTGATTTTATAAGTGAACTATCTTTTGCCAGCGGCTTCGCCCGCGTGAAAATGACGATTTTCCATACAAACTTTCATCCCCTATTTAACTCCCCTAGGGGTTGAATTTTGAAAAATTCCTTGTCTATATTATAAAGGGAACCTCTGTGCAAAATTTCAGCTTTCTATTATTATTTCAGGTTTGGGCTGGGCGTTGATGAGTCAGTCAGTCAGGACTTCTCTTTATATTAATTATATAGATAGATAGATAGATAACCTCCTGAAATACCTTTGCGCCGTAGTTTATTTCGACCGATCGCAGCAGGTTGAAGATAATGATTGTCGATAGTCCAAGTCACAATTCGTCATACATCTACCATGGGGCACTGGTTACTCAAACAGCACATATATATCACGAGGTAAGCCAAATGTCTATGGCTGACGTTACTGAAGAAATTATGAAGAAGAAGAACAGTGTCTGTCTACCATCATTCAAAGTCGCATTCGCACTTTCTTGTAGTAAGAGCCTATGCATTGGACGGAGCACATCAACTAGGAAGCCGACGATACGCGAGGAATGGCGCTGCGCGGTGGTCTGTTTGAAAATTTGTTTAATAGTTATTTTAACCTTGAAACTGGTGTAAAGTAATCTAGTCTAAAGTCTAATCTAGGTCTTAAGATCCTAACTATTTATGAGTTGCATAAATCTAAATAATGTTAAAAATGGCACAATCAAAGAAGTTACCAAAAATCTTAGCGAAAATTTAATAAAAGAATTCGTGAAGACTGTGATTGACTTGAATTTTTCTGCAAGCCTCCATTTTAACTTCAAACATTTAAAAAATATTTTCTTGAAGAGTTATTTCAAAGTTAAATTGATCATATTTTTTATTTAAATTACTTTCTAATTTCGTTTCAAGTTTTTCTTCGTTGTCAATTTTGATTACAGTCTTCAGCGTAACGAGTTCTAATATTTATAATAAGTTTTTTTTTGCTCATCTGAAAATGACAGGCGAGAATCCCTACGTAGATCTACTATAAATAATTGCTCTATTAAAATCGTCCACAGGTACAACACAATTTTACTTCAAATAAATTGTGGTTTTATTCATGTTTCAGGTATTTTTGAAAATATCACGTAAACTAGAGGACTTAATCACATTCCCGGTGTTAAAACCAGCCTAATTCCAAAACAAAAATCCTAGCCACAGCAACTTACATAAATATCATTGAAATTCCGTCATAATTCGTAAGCACCCATATCACAAGAAATCCTAACATCAGTGGGGCTATGAGAAGTATTTATATCAAGTCAAGTATGTGTCGCTCCTTGCCGGAATATTAATATTTTTAGTGTGAGTGACGCACAGCAGCCATTTATCAAACCCTCTTATTATTCTGTTAGAAAAAAGGCGTCCCATGAAGAGTGTCAGTCTAAACAAATAACCCTTTAGGCGGGAAAAAAGGATGAAAGAAAAAACGGCTACTTATAGCAGGGTGCGGCAGGAGCGGTTGTTTTGTTTTCTTAATTTGATTTTAAATAAATAAAGGGATTGTTCTTAAATTGATATTATAGTGAACAAGTTTGAAGAATATAATACAAAGAAACTGATTCGATTGTGTTTAGAAGTCGATTCGCCAACCAAAACTACAAGCCCGTTGTTGTACTTACATCGAATTTTATTCCAAAACTTTAAGAAATTAACACAAAATCAACATCATTTAGCACTCAAACTTCGTCGCTAAATACATCAAAATTTCAAAATAGCTCGATGTTTCAGTCTTGGGTTCAAAAGCGAAGCACTGTTTCGCGTTATGTGAGTTAAGGAAAGAGCAAGGTCTTCTCGTAAACTTCCATCGATAATTTCTAAAAATCTACTAACGAAGTAAGACTCGCAGTCAGTCTTCCCGAGCAATATATTAGCATCTGAGCTGTCCTTGGACATAGTTTATCACCGCAGATACGATTCCTGCCACGTGCTGGTTATAAATTTACCTGCCAACGGATACCGGCAGGGAGGTGAGACTTTGATGAATGCTCATTCACTTAGTGTGATGCATTAATAGGAGATAAATACTATGTTAGCTGTCTGTATGCTTTCTAGTTCTCAATAAAGAGTAGTTCTCCAACGGGGTCAACTGATCACGGTAATTCTGATAGTGGTAGAGTATCAGGCTCTATACGACTGCAAATAATGGAATTAAAAAAACATAACCCTTTCTTGCCAGTCGGGTAAAAATGTACTGTTCATGACTTTTACCTTTTTACCTTACTGAAAGGTAAGTTATGAACCAATTGCTAATACATCTATCATTTTTAGTATTGGACCTTTATTACGGAAAACAGCACAAGAGATAATTTTAAATTAGATGACCGTTTCCAAAGTATTTTAAAAATTTCTTAAAATAACGCCATTATATTTTATTTACAAGTACGTCTCATACATTAATTTGTCATGTTCATGTAAAAGGTATTTTCGCGAAGATATCTCCGGGGGTGGGCGGAGGGACTTGCCTCTGTTTTTATGTGTAGTCTTGCGTCACTGACCCGATACAAGAGGAGATGAGATGTTCTAAGGATCCTTACACATAAAGCTAACGTTAAAAGGAATTAAGGAGAGAAAAATATAAATAAGGTCCCATTACGCTACCGAAAGTACCAAACTATGTAGTAGCTCAATTCTGGGCCGACACAAATTAGATTGCCATCGACACGCTGAAGAAGAAGACTGTAACATTAAATCGTTTACATTTTTCTATTTGGGTTCTAGCATAATAAGACTACCAAGTGTCACCCTATTACAAATAATAATAAGACCTTGAAGGGCTCAAACTTAGCCCTGAATGTTTACGCTTAGGTAGCTAAAACGCGCAATAAATTAATTGTAAACTCATCCTTGTGTACAATATCTTAAAACACCCTTATAGCCCTGCTTACCCCTTTATCTACATTCAAAGCGATACACATGTAGATAATGGGATTTTACATTTGGCCGAACATTGTTCACAATAACTCCCCAGGGATTTGAACGCTGTGAAAATAATTTAGCAATGAACACGTATATTTTATTTTAATGAACCGTTCATACTCAGATGGGACTGAGAATTAGGTACGAACATAAATATAATTTGTCTGCTGTATGTTCGGTTAAACTCAATTTGTATTGGCTCAATTTTGTTATGTTTCAAGTAATTTGAAATACGGTTTCGTATTTGTTATCTGAACAATCTAATTTGTTATTTTCAAGGCTCTTTTCAAAATCTTTTAGTTGTAATTTTTACGAATAGTGACTCAAATAAATACATCAAAAGCTGGTACAAGTACTGCACCATGCTGAAAAAAATGCTGACAAAAATTACCATCATAAGCACCTTTGACTACCGCAGTCCACTGCTGAACATAGGTCTATCAATATGTGCCTCCATTCTGACGGTGCCACTTTTTCTAATTCGTCAAAAGTTAAATTCAGTTATACTTGGTAGCCAAAATTTTCCTGCCAGTTTTACATTGCGTGGTTGAGTACGCCTTCTCTACTTTGACCTCTTTCCAAAAGCGCTATCAGAAAACTAACATTTCAAGACATGTCTACAAACCTCCTAAAACAATAAAAAAATAAACAGAAACGGCCACAGAATAGGTTCTCGAACAATTTGAGTACCTTTAGTCGCGACTGAGCGAACAGTCGGCGACGCGGTAAATAATGTCAATATTATGGCCGAATAACATCAATATTGTGCTTCCAATCCATCAATACTGCTACTAACATAATATATTATTTACAGGAGAAACCGCGGTTTTATACAAGCTTATAGTTGAAGGAGTTTCAAAGACTGCTCTAAAGGCGGAACAGGAGTTAATTCAGGTTAAATCAAGCAATTTCTGCGAATGTTTTCATGACCCGTTTCATCTTACCTAGTTCTTTGAAGTCAGTAGAATTGTATCAGATTAATCGTGTCGCTTAAGACTGCACAACCAGATTTTACGAAAGACCTATCATATACTTTTTTTAAATGCAAACCAATTTAATTTCGGACCAACAACCGTCAGCAAACAAAGCGTTAGTGGCAACTCAAAATAGCAAAAAAAAAATATATTTGACATTTCCAAAGAATAGTGGCAAACGCTCGAACAAATTTTTGTTGACATTTTTTTTTTGCGTCAGCCTATGGAAAAAATATATTTGTATAGAGTTTGAATTCCTGAACAGTTTTGTCTTCAGGTATATTTTTATAGGTACGCCAGAATTAAAGATATTCCTGTTTAAAGTTTTAGAGGTTATGTTGTATTAACAATGGACTAATCGAAAAAGAACTATAGAAACACAAAATAAACTACGGACGTTTTCAGAATGTTAAAGCCCGGTGTCGGTCGCAAGCTGAGCGGACCCATTAATGACTTCTTTTACCTACCTCGCAATAGAAAACTGCTTACGTGTGTGTTTCCACAAACACCAACGAAACACCAACAAAGAGTCGAGCGGAAACGAGTAAAAATGAGCTTGCTCTGCTACGCCAGAATTAAAGATAGGTATTCCTGTTTAAAGTTTTAGAGGTTATGTCGTACAAACAACGGACTAATCACCCTACTTACCCTTTAAATATATGTAGATAGAAATGCATTTACACATTATAAACTACGGACTACCGTATTCAGAATACTAAGTCCAACCGATGCAAGATACCGCGGCCTCGACATAAAGGGCTAAGAAGGAACATGGGTGGTTTTTAGTCAGTAGAAGTCTGACACTCCTTTTCGCTGTCCAAGAGCGGGAGGGGTTATTTGTTGATTTCCCAACCACCCCAAAAAAAAAGGGTTTACCTACCCTTACCATTTTAGTAGATACAGAAAAACACGTTTAACACAATTTATTTATTTAGAGTAGGTACACCAATAGTATGCACATTTCACAATCATTCATGGCAATATGCAGGCTAGGGATGTTATGGTATCAATTGCATAACTCTCCTAAGTACAATAAAGCTATATCATCGTAAAGTTATAGAAATAAAATGTGTAGGTAATAGAAAACTAAACATCTTTGCTATTCGTCTATAATTGGCTAACTTCACAACTTGTGTTGGCTCAGGTTGGGTTGATGCATCAGCATCAGGCTGGATTACATTTTCTTGTGGTCGCACATCGTCAGTTGTGTCTAGCTGAGGACTACTTTCATCTTGACTATTCATACGTAGGACTTCTCTTCTTGTACGTAACCAGCACGCATGGCAAACACGTTGTATAATGCTTGTAGGCCTTACACGGCTACCCATCGTGATATTCAATTCGATGTACACACAATAAAGTCCAAAGTAAAGAGGCAGAATCGGAATCCAGAGTCATCCTTAGGCAACAGTAAATATCAGAGTTCTGCAGAACTAGTCGATGAATTAGACAATCACGGAGAATCGATGGAAAATAATATAATGAGATGCTCGTGCAGACTATGACAAGCTGTCAGTTCAGTTCAGTTGACAATTGAAATGTCTTTTAACTTACAAAGGTTTAATATATGCCAATATTAAAAGCATAGCTAAGTCAAAAGTTGTAAAGTCAAGTCAGATAGAAAAAATAAATTAAGCTATGATTATTTATTATCACCTGTAATCTAGTCAATTGAGCTCATAATTAAGATGATTTTTTTTTCCAGCGATAGATAGGCCTTAAGCTTGATTTGATAAAACTAAGTAAATTATTTCGTCGGTATCTATCACGGTGACTTAAGTAGACGCTTATTAATTCCATCAGCTATAATATAGCCACTGTTCTTTATTATTCCACCGGCCGTTAAGCAATAAAACAAAATACATTGCAAAACTTTTCACATTTCAAAATGTAACAGCAGAATCAAAAATATCTGCATTTTAGTTGAAAATTCCGAATGGCTACAGTTTCATTGGAGGCGGGAACCTAACGAGTGTCGAACAATACGGCAATTCATTTGTAAACTGATGCTTTGTTTAAAGCCATGCGCTAATGTGTGGACACAATGGCCAACAGTGGCCGACAATGGACAGATTTAACTAGATATCTGATAGTGATAATGGTTGGAAATAAGCACGAGCACAGTATATACATAACCAGTAAACCAACTTGTTAACTGCATCAGTGAGCGGAGTTCACGTATCTGAATGTTCGTCCTTTTTTGGTATTGACGCAGGAAGTAAATCTAGGGCCGTTTTGTGGAAATCTAATCTAAGACGAGTGATATTTTACACTAAACCCATAAAACGTAACTATTATGTCCTGATGTCGGGACAACCCTAACATATCGAAGAGTAACCTGTTACCTGCACCATGCTTGGAAACGCCTTGCGTTTGCAACTGATTTCAACCATTTGTTCCTACCAGTTGAAACACTGTACGTTCAAACCAACATGTCTACTGTGACACGGGTTTTGGAAAACGTAGTCAATAGGGGATCGAATAAAGAATAGTGGCAAACGCTCGAACAAATTTTTGTTGACATTTTTTTTTTGCGTCAGCCTATGGAAAAAATATATTTGTATAGAGTTTGAATTCCTGAACAGTTTTGTCTTCAGTTATATTTTTATAGGTACGCCAGAATTAAAGATATTCCTGTTTAAAGTTTTAGAGGTTATGTTGTATTAACAATGGACTAATCGGAAACGAACTATAAAAATACAAAATAAACTACGGACGTTTTCAGAATGTTAAAGCCCGGTGTCGGTCGCAAGCTGAGCGGCCCCCCTCGCAATAGAAAACTTCTTACGTGTGTGTTTCCACAAACACCAACGAAACACCAACAAAGAGTCGAGCGGAAACGAGTAAGGGCGCCTTCAAATTAGGGCGTTAGCAGCGCGGCAGTCGCGCGGCTGCAGCACATTTTTATAAGAACAGCCGTAACAACCCGTTGATAATTGTTTATAGTCGCGCGACTGCCACGCTGCTAACGCCCTAATTTGAAGGCGCCCTAAAAATGAGCTTGCTCTGCTACGCCAGAATTAAAGATATTCCTGTTTAAAGTTTTAGAGGTTATGTCGTACAAACAACGGACTAATCACCCTACTTACCCTTTAAATATAGATAGAAATGCATTTACACATTATAAACTACGGACTACCGTATTCAGAATACTAAGTCCAACCGATGCAAGATACCGCGGCCTCGACATAAAGGGCTAAGAAGGAACATGGGTGGGTTTTAGTCAGTAGAAGTCTGACACTCCTTTTCGCTGTCCAAGAGCGGGAGGGGTTATTTGTTGATTTCCCAACCACCCAAAAAAAAAAGGTTTACCTACCCTTACCATTTTAGTAGATACAGAAAAACACGTTAACACAATTTATTTATTTAGAATAGGTACACCAATAGTATGCACATTTCACAAGCATTCATGCAGGCTAGGGATGTTAAGGTATCAATTTGTATAACTCTCCTAAGTACAATAAAGCTATATCATCGTAAAGTTATAGAAATAAAATGTGTAATAGAAAACTAAACATCTTTGCTATTCGTCTATAATTGGCTAACTCCACAACTTGTGTTGGCTCAGGTTGGATTGATGCATCAGCATCAGGCTGGATTACATTTTCTTGTGGTTGCACATCGTCAGTTGTGTCTAGCTGAGGACTACTTTCATCTTGACTATTCATACGTAGGACTTCTCTTCTTGTGCGTAACCAGCACGCATGGCAAACACGTTGTATAATGCTTGTAGGCCTTGCACGGCTACCCATCGTGATATTCAATTCGATGTACACACAATAAAGTCCAAAGTAAAGAGGCAGAATCGGAATCCAGAGTCATCCTTAGGCAAGTCACACAGGGAACAATAAATATCAGAGTTCATAAGCAGAACTAGTCGATGAATTAGAAAATCACGGAGAATCGATGGAAAATAATATCATGAGATGCTCGTGCAGACTATGACAAGCTGTCAGTTCAGTACAGTTGACAATTGAAATGTCTTTTAACTTACAAAGGTTTATTACATGCCAATATTAAAAGCATAGCTAAGTCAAAAGTTGTAAAGTCAAGTCAGATAGAAAAAATAAATTAAGCTATGATTATTTATTATCACCTGTAATCTAGTCAATTGAGCTCATAATTATGATGTTTTTTTTTTCCAGCGATTGATAGGCCATAAGCTTGATTTGATAAAACTAAGTAAATTATTTCGTCGGTATCTATCACGGTGACTTAAGTAGACGCTTATTAATTCCATCAGCTATAATATAGCCACTGTTCTTTTTGCTTTGTTTGATTCTCCATTCGTATAGAAGATACGCCATTGATATCAAATGCGGTGGAAAACTCCCCGATCGAACAATTCGCAGTTTTGAATGTCACTGCGTCCAATGCAAGGTTAGCATTGTACGTTTTAAAATCGATTTAAATTATAAGTACTTACTTTGATTTGCAGTTTTTTGCTGTATTTTGAAACTTTTACATACCTGAAAATAAAAGAAATATAGATTCAGTAAGGTGCTCTGAATTTTTCCAGGCATTTAAGTTTACATATTATTATGGTCGAATGGCAGCTATTTAAGAAATATTGTAATGACATCAAAATATTCAACGTGCGGTAAACTCCTTTTCCACAAAATATCTAGCACAATAACACGTCATAACTGGCACGGAAATATGCCACACAAAAGTGTATGAATGGTTCCGTCCAATCTTCCCCTCCCTTCCTCCTTCCTCCTCCGAATTCGAAGCATTTACGAGCACACGAGCGTAAACCGCAAGCGTGACAGATATTAATATAAATACATGACATTTGGAAGGATGTGGTATTATCTGATCAAATAATAATATCATACAGCGACAGATGATCTGGGACTATGTGTTTATTTTTTTCGTTGGTTTTGGGCAGACGACGCCGCAAGAACGGTGGGTGGTAAATGGATTACGTATTACCGTAGTCACCATACGTTTGCTAAGCTTCAATTATTATTTATACATTATATAAACATAATTTATTTAACGTAGTCATGTATGTTCATGATAGTTTGATTTTTCTTATCATACATAGCACAATGTTTCCTCTCTTGGAAAGCAGGCATGTCTCCTAGCTGTAGGAACATTATAGGCTATTGATGATGATAGCACAGACTAATGTTGGTTATTGGATGTGTGTTTTAGTCAATCACTTAATTCATTGTCATTAAAATATGGAGGGTCTCAGTAACATCTTTACCCGTAAGACTTCTGCTTGAAATAGGCTTCTCCCAAATGTCGTCCCATAGACCGGTCCTCTGCTTACTACATACAACAAATCCCTATAATGGCCTTTACAAGAATTTACAGCACAACATCTAAATAACAAGGCACACTTGCACAACGAACTACATATTAAGAAAATGTAGCTTTTCCTACTAATATTTAAGATCTTCCGTATCTCGTGTCTCTTTAATATTATTTATCTTAAGAACCAAGTTATTTATACAGTTTAAAATGTACGTCGCAGGAATACAAAATGAGCGGTGCATGCTCTTTTGGTTATCAAAAACGGGGCGATGTATTATTTCGTAGGGAGCTACTGTAATATTATGCACCAAAGTGGGGCATTATAACAATAAACAATGTTTATGGTCGTAACTATGTGATCTTATTCTTTGTGCTTGCATTTTGGGACATTTTCCAGAGGATAGTTTTGAGTACAGTTGCTAGTGGAGGGGAATTTTGTACAAGTATTCTAGAAAATTCCTTGTGAATGCAAGAATATCATTTTCGTTTCTGTTCCCGTTGCCGCTGTTATGCTTCATTTTAAATTCTCGTCATTGTTTAAAAGTTTAAACGGTTTCAAACCCCAATGGATATGAAATAAATTGCTCCACAGCAAGTCCCGCGATGATAAATGAACTCAAGTTCCAAAATCGTTCAAAGAGAAAGAAACTTGCCACTAATGATACAGTACTATTTTAAACTCGATAAATCATGGCTGCATCCTATTCAAACAAACCGGAGTCTAATTGAGAAGCTATCGATCCAATACACTCTGGACGGCATCTTCATACACTTTTAAGGCGAAGATATCAAGGAGGCCCACGAAATTATATCATTGCTAGGTATTTTGTAATTTATTGGTCAGCATCAGCTTTTATGTAAAGATTGTAGCAGATGGCTTCCAGTAGTTTCTACCCTATCTCCTTTCCCCATAATACTAGGTGTGCGTTTATGTATGCTGACCATAATCATAATAATTATGTTACCCCTATTGTTTAACTATTTCATAAAATCATAATACTGTCTATAATAAAACGTAAGAAAATTTGAAGTCCGCGGGCTGCCTCAGCTCTTCCCCCTTAAACAAATGCAAAATAAATAGAAGGAAGACGGATGGCCGAGGTTCAGGTTACCGACTAATGCATTGTGGACTCAAGTGGGAGCGGTATTGTCATCAATTGAGGATGCATCGATCATGACGTCATCGGCTGATAAACGGTAGTACCAGTAGTACGACTGGGTCTAGAGTCTTTTGCAGACTTATAAATGGACAAGGTTACATATTTTAGGTATTGGTTTTGGGGTTCGCAATATTTTATATTAGTTAGTAGTTGTAAATATTGAGACTTTAGGTAAGTTTCGATTAACTCACAATTCTTTAGAAAATACCTAAAAAGAAGCGTCTACTGTATCCCTGTTTTATAATATTTACCTGCTTATCGTTCTTTATCTTTGTCTATTTTATTTTTAGGAGCTATTCATATTAAACCTTCATTCTAATTCAGAATCCCTTCATTGCGTGGTATTCTAGTCCCTAATCTTTCCAATAGATCGCCACAACTGTTGGACCGTTGCCACTGTATGATTGGCTTCTTTCTTGCTTTCTTTGCTTTTCAATATCTTCCTAAGCGATCTTGACTTTATCTCGAAGTATCTTACAGTTTTTGCTGAACTAAAATATACCGAGTTATTCTTTCAGAGGTCCAGACTGAGGTTTTGATACAATCTTAGCTGTTTTAGGGTTCCATTAGAATTGAAATGTCCTTTTGTCAGTATTTGCTGTCCAATTTCGAATTTCATTGTTATAATCACGAATACGATATGATAATTACTGAGATCTCGTTATTGTTTTGTATTTTACTGATCAATGTTCTGTTTATATCAATTCATAATTTCCTTAGATTTGTTTGGTACTACATAAATAACTTTATCATATTATAGATCATTTAGTAATTTTGTTTTCAAGTGAATTCTAACGAACAATACCTGCGAAACCCTCTCTGTGTGTGGTCCTATACTCTGTAAACTTTTACTCTGCGACTTTGGACCCTTATTAAAGGGCATTAATTCTTCCCATTTTGGTAATACGATCGCGATTGTGGCTCGTACGGGCCCAAATTGGCCGTAAGCAGCTTAGTGCAACTAATTCCGTCGCGAACCGGTGTCCCAATTATTAGTAATAAGATTATCAGTTTAATGTCAGTCGTCTCAGATGCGCCGCGGGATGTAATCAATGTAGCATTGGAGCTGACAATGACGTTGATATATGAAGATGCAAATCTACCCTGTAATGATTGTTGACTTAGGAATTTATAGGATCAAGAAGATAGAGGTAGGTATATATACTTCAAATCAGATCAATTATGAATCTGTGAAAAAATACATCAACAAAATTTGATTTGGGGAGGCGTTTACATAGTAGTGAGACAGCGAAGTCTAACTAAAAACAAAAAAAATAACAAATATGAGCTGGGAAATAAAGTTCACTTTCTAACATTACATGCAGTTGACTAGGTATTTTCTCATGTTGCAAAAGCCAAAACCCCGAACAGGGGAAAAAATATTTTTTCTGCTGAAACTAGGGACTCATTACATTTTCCCCCCTGAGAGAATCTCCCTCCCGGGGGGAAAGGCGACAAACACAAACACAAACAGACAGCGACAGTCACAAAGATGTTATACCTACTCGTGAAAATCTAACAAAAACAAAACATCACTCCCAGAACGGGATCAGATGCTTACTTCTTAAAAGAAGAGCGCCTTGGAATCCTATAAAGCAATTGTACAAATACACAGGTGTAAAACTAGTATCATCTGGTAAGCGACACTACCATCTTTGAAGTCAGCTACAGCTTCTATGAAAGTAAATTACATTTTCGTTCTTTTAACAAAATAAGCCAAGTGAACCCAAGTTACTTCATAAAATTAGGGACGAGGTCATTGTCTGTTCTATAAAATAAAACATGAATGAATTTACGAAATAAAAGTTTTTGTGTTTCTGTATTATGACATTTACAAAGATGTTTCGTTTGACATCCTAAAAATAGCAGAAGCACAATTAAATATAATATCAGCCAATAACGGTCTCACGGTTGGGATTGGGACCTAGCCTAGGACCCAGGCCTCCTCGCTAAAGGAAGGAGTGAAGTAAATCACCACGTGGACTCACGGGGAAGCTAACGATAATCGTCAGGTTTACAAACAATGATGAAAATTCTGGAAGTACACTGTTTTTTATTTTTCTTTTTTTTATGGGCTTACTCTTGACTTCAATCTTGCCCTAAGGGCAGATATGAGGTCGACGATGGAACGAGTTTACCCACTGTAAAATATGTTTTGTGTTAGAGTAAAACTTTCGCTCCAAAGGTATTTCTTGTTGGTGTTCACTCTATTCTCCAGCAATGTCTAAACTTTAGCAAGTCTAATAGTAACCGAATCATTTTTGTTTTTAATATCACACCTAGAAGCTCACAAAACCTTTCTATATCTGTCTTAAAAATCCCTAATACCACTTCCACTTCTCAAATTCTTTAATAAAACCATAATATATGCGAGGTTCCTCATCCAAGAACGATCAGCATCAAATATTTAGCATAGAAACGCGGAAAATATTCACGTGCCTGTGTCGGTGTGAGATGCGGACGTAACGAAGTAATCCTCTGACAAAGGGACAGATACCCGGACGACGGACATTTCTTAGACTTGTTTACTCTTTGTGTGAGAGCTGTGTGTATGTCATTTATACCAAGGGAAGGTATACGTAGAAGGTTTACTGTTGTTTACCGTCAGGTTTTTAGCTTAGGCTTAACAAGCCACAGAACACAGGCTAAAGCTATAGCTTTAGCCTGTGTTCTGTGGCTTGTTAATTGCAGGAACTGATGGACGCTACTGAAAGTGCCAAATCAGTTTGAATTGACACAATTTTAATTGTCATCGACATGCTAAATAATCCTCCTTTTGGACTTCGCCGCAGTCGGGTAAAAAGAAGAAGCGCTTTGTTTTGGCTGAAACAAAACACCCTTCTGTGACTTCCTCCAACCTATACTCGAACCGCACTAGATATCAACCCATAGGAGTTCTGAGCCCAGCAATGTGAGCTTTACAGGCTGATTAGGTTAAGTGACGTTATGCTGGGAGTGTTTAACCTTATCTTATCACCAGGCGTGCAATGTATAGGTGGGATGTGAGGCAAAACTTAAACTTTTTATCAAATATTTAAAAAAAAACAAATATTTTTTCTTTCTTTCTTTCTTTATCAGTGATTATCCATCGGTTGATATAATATTATTACTCTCCCTTATAATATTCCAAATTCATTCTCTCCTTAGAGGTAGCAATCTAAATATCATCTACTAAATATTCTGTCATGCTCAGCTCAAGCAAGTCAACTTACAAACCAGTATTTCGCGAGTGGTAATGTTTATTCAAAATATAGTAAGTTTTACATCTTTATTGTTTAATTTCAAACAAACCTTCTGTATCTGTTGGATAGTGTTTCATTTCAGAGTCTGGGCATATTCACGTTTCATGGCCGACATTTTTCTTTGAGGTTTGTTGTCCGGGTAACGTATGGATGTCTTTTTTTACTCGCCCCACTCAAGTAAATAAACTTTATCACCAAGTTAGCTCGTTGAGTCTCCGTATAGTAAGTAGATTCTCTTAGAAAACGTTTCATTAATTTGTTCTGTTTATTACCTCGAGCAATGTTAGCTGTGACAAAACAGGACTGATCAGCTAGTGTCAATAGTTTTAGAGTTTTCGTAGTACCTACTTAACTCCCTTATAGTCTACTATGTGTCTTCGAATAAAATTATGGCTATGAATGGGACTGACTTTAACTTTTTCAAAACTAAGGCAATAAAACAATTCAGTTCAGTGAGTCCATCGTCTCTCCTTTGAAAAACTCAACATTTCTAAAGTCCGTTCATTTATATCATCCTTCACAACAACAAGCCAACCATTTTCTTTGAAATGACAACGAAAGAATTGCAATAGTGCACAAAAAGAGTATTGTTGCTCCCTAGAACGTCAAGCGTAGCCAAGTAAACTGTTTTCTCAGTCGCCGACGACTTTTTCTCTTTGCACAAGTAACTGATATGCTTTAGATTTTCTTTCTCCCACTGAAATGAAAAAGTCTGCCACAACATTTGAAATTTTAATGAAGCAAGAATTTATACTGACGTTTATAAAGTTCAGATTTAAATTCATCTTACTGTGGGTGAATGATATTGCTTACGAAGCCAAATAAATGAACCCTAAACAAATATGTAAATTCGTGACACGATCGTTGTAAACAAACGCCTATCCAGCACTCGTGACAGAATTGGGGACGTCCAGTCGTTCGAGTAATGCCGGGACCGCGGCGCGTCCCTTTTCCGTCACGTTGCAATCGACGACCGCTATGTCGTCCACTTCTTTACAAGGACAAAATAGGCCACGCGTCCTCGCAACAATGCGTGTTACTGCTCCTCCGTTATCGTTCCCTTCTTCACAAGAACATCTCCCGAAAATTTAATAAAAATCCTAGGGACCTAACCGAGCAAGAAAATTTTCGCTGAATCGCAGCCCTTTAAGACGAAATCGAGGTATTTGTCGGATCGGCGGGTCTAAGCCGGCGAGGGCGCGGAGTGCGCGGTGCGGGGCGGGATATTCGTCGCGAAACGAATTCAATTTGGATCATTCTTCTATACTATTATCCCGATTGAAGGTCTTTCCTCGCTGTCCCCCGCTCGAAATTGGATCGTCTTTTGCATAAAATGAAAATCGAATCGGAACTAACGAAATATCCTCGGAAGGTTCCGTCACCCTGCCATTTGATGAACGGGACCTTTTATGGAATTATGAGCGGAGAGGGGGTCCGAAGTAGTGGGGGGACGTGGGACGGAAAATTTATATTGTTATGTGCGAGCCCGAGGATTCGGACGCGACAAGTTTGTCCGTCGTAATGATGTGAGCACTGAGCTGCGGACACGGATCGTATTTGGGACAGATAAGTTAATTATTCCGTACAGGTATATTGTTTCAGAGTCCTTTTCAGAATTGAGTCAGGATGTAGGGCGTTTATTTGATTTATCTTTGTCTATTGCATTACTTTATTTACATTTGAAAGCAGTAAAAAATCCCTAAAAATAAGCTAAGTTCTAACTACCAAGTCGTATGGCCAACTAAGTCCACACAATATGCGATATTACCGAAACATATAGTATTCCGACTTTCCGAGCCACTGCCCCTACATCTACTCGCTCAATAAACTAATTCGTTGATGGAGCGTTCGTTCCGATTCAGTACACGACACACGAATACCCGTTCAGTTTCACTCGTAAAATGTAAAGACGTTTTGATAGAACGAGCCTCGTGTGAAGCAACAGTTCGGGAGTAAGAACGGCTTTCAATGAGGTGGGGAACTCGATAACATGCGCCGTTTGTTTCACGAACATGAGACGGGCATTGTGTTACGTGAAACGTTTATACTGTAAACTGTAACCAAAAAGACTACTTGAAACTTTCTGATTTATTACGACTGGCAATAAAGTTGTTAAGGACAGTCCTCAATGTTTACTGAAACGGTGCTGTCCAGCATGGTTTATTTGTTTGTTTGCGTTTGTGACTCTGATATAAGGGCGCTGTAAATAAACATTTGTGACACAGTTCAGACTATGAATTACCTTTATACCTTTTGGTATACGCGCCAAGAGAGACCTGCCACGTTAATTTAAAAGCATATAAATAGGTTTTTGCCTACCTTTTACGTTCACAAAAGAAAAGCTTAGGAAAGTCAAACAGAATTTTCCGAATATTCAGGTAAGTATTATAATTTTACAAGTTTGTTGCTCAAAGCTAGCTTATTATGGTTTAAAATATTGTAAGAATGCGAAGTTACCCATAGCCTTGAGGCTGTGCTATATTAGTATCTGTTCTATGGGTAGGTACTTATATAGAACAGTTAATTTTATTACTCCGCATTTCCGCAAACACGCTTCTCTGCCCATTTTTACGTAACATAAAACAGCAAAAGTAATTTAAGGAAAATAAAAATATTTATTGCATTGTCTAATTTACGATCCTTTATACCCAAGTCAGTTACGTTCCGTTCTAATTTCCCTTACTTTTTTGCCCTCGGGAAAACGAAACCGTTTTAGGTGTGGGCGTTACCAAACGGCCAGTGATTGTTATGTGGAAATACATAGTATCAAATCGCAGTGTCCATTTACCAATAAAGTTTTATAGCCATATTAAACTTTTTCGCCGTCTGTCCAATTTCCCTTTTTACAAAAACGCTATTCAGAATTTATTTTGCACAATTAAGCATTTTGGTTGAAAAACTAAATGCTGAAATTTTTTTCAGCAAACTGTTTTGCGTGAAAATAAAATAGTTGGCGGCGATGTAACATAACTTATGTACATTTTTATTGGAATATCGTTTGCATAAAATTATTTAAAAATCAAATGAACACCTCTTTGTTGTAGTTAAAAAAATCCAGTAACAATAATGTGCCCTCGCACTAGGCTCGTGTTGTATATAATGACCCAGTACCTCTCACAGAGCGGAGATCTTTATACCAACCGTGGAAACGTTCTAGAATGATAATGCTGTCATCATCATCATCCGCGTAGCCCTTTCCCAACTATGTTGGGGCTAGCTCCCAGTGTAACTGGATCAGTATTTTACTTGGAGTGACTGGCTATCTGACCTCTACAATCCAGTTAGTACTGGGTCATACGATAGCTCCTTGGTAAGATTGGTTGTCAGACAAAATGCCAATAATGCATATTCTATGTATCGTGCCTATTTGAGACATAAAGGTAGAGGTAAGGTAGGTGTGTATCTATCCCCACAATCTCGTTTCTGGTGATTATCTGAAACGCAATTCTTGGCAACAAAAAGCGTAATTACGTGGTTGTTCAGTGTTTTCCTCGTGTTCAGTCGGCACATCCTTACTCCCCGCGGTTTTCATTCAATCAGAAAACATTCGCTCGTCATGTTCTATGTTAGAATGGAATTCTTTTTACGATCTTTTGGACTATTCGTCTGAATTTTTTCGCCTACGCGCGGAAAATGAATTACACTGGAAATGTGGTGTCAGAGTGCTTGAGTAAGAATTTGTCGACATTTGCGGAGGATACGGGTCAAAAGGATAATCGTCATTTTGAAGACAGAAAGATATTTGTAGGAAATGATTCCGTAGAGATTTGCTATTTCTGCGAAACAAATAGTGTGTCCGGTGGGAAAAATACAAACTTTCATCCCTTATTATTTATTTATTGCGAGACAAAACGCTAAGGAATATAAACAGCAAAAAAAACAACACACAAAAAATACTACTGAAAGTCAGCATATTTCAGCTACGCATCCTCATTGTAATTTAAATGGCATTTTACGAGTACTTTATCCAGCTCATTTTTCACACAATTCCCTTGCAATTACACTCTCAATAAATAAATCATGCACACGATAGCGCAGTGATCACTTCGCTTAACGAGGCTCGGGGGATCAATTCAAAGGATCCGGTGTGGACAGCCTTTATAAGTACACCAGACTTACACTTCATTTTACACCCTTGGTCTTATTACCCTTATTAATAATAGCGGAGTAACGTTAAACCACACTTTGCCCCTCAAAAATTAGGTTAATTTGAAGGTTGTAAGTTTACACGGTATTATAAATTTAACAGGGATATCGTATATTATTTCGTACATTACCATATCTCTCTATACAAGGTGTCCCGTAAATAATGGATCAAACGGTAACGGGTAGGTAGCTTACCTAATTTCCAACAACTAATTTGAATATTAAAAAAAAAACCGTTACAGTAACCAAGATATTATTTTTTTTTCGAATTTTACCATTTTGTCTTCCAGAATTAAGTTTTTTTAATGCTGTTGCTGCAAATGATGACATTTTTAGGTATGATTTTTATCTAACATTTCTGAATTGCTTACTAGTGTTATAAGATACCATTTTTTTGAATACCGTTTTATTTGCCTTAGAAAAAAAACCTTAAGTTGAAAAGTTTTTTCTTTACGATGTTAGGACCAAAATTGAAAAATTTCTCCTGTAAAAAAAAATGTATGACACCGAAGACGACCATTATTTTAAAAACTTGTACATTTAATAAGGTTTGCAAATTGGTATAAAACTTACGTCTAGTCCTTATCGTTACAAAGATATTGCTATGAATGTGATGAAGAAGACAGAAAATAAATTAAATTGGTACTATCCAATTTTTTTCTTTTCGTTATGGCTTATGCTTGAATTATTGCATATTGCATTGCATAATATTGCAAATTGCACTTTAATTACCCAGTGTTGAATTGTAAAATATTGTAATTGATTGATGATTAGAAAGAAGTTCGTCTCTAAGTTCGTTTTCACATATTATTATTATTATTTTCATTCACCCTAAAAATCTTCCTAAAAATGTTAACCCATCCGCCATTTTATAACTTTTCAATACATTGATAAGTCAGCGAGTGCGTCGTATCGACTTAATGTCCTGTGCGAACTGCTGCCAGATACCTCGAGCTCTGCTGAGTGACATGTGCCTAATGAGGCGTGAAGCTCGCGATATAAGCTTGTACCGAACATTTTGTTGCCGTGTCTGCTTGTAGGTAAGGAAAAGTTATGGAGATATACTTTTATTGGTCGTATGTGTAAAGTTGCTGGCATAAACAAAGAAATTGATTTTGGTGAAGTTAAAGTGTTTTCTAGAAATATTTACTGATTTATGATAATTTACAGAGTACCGTACAAATTTCCGTACGCACACACAATAAATTTTAATGTTAATTAATTAGAGTAACTCTCGAATATCTTTTAGTCTTTTGTGTATTTCGTAATTGGCGTATTATTTGAAATAATAATTTAATACTTAGTTAATGTGCTGGCAGCTGTCAAGCTACTTTTAGGGTTCCGTACCTCAAAAGGAAAAAACGGAACCCTTATAGGATCACTTTGTTGTCCGTCTGTCTGTCTGTCAAGACCTTTTTTCTCAGGAACGCGTGGAGGTATCAAGCTGAAATTCATATCAAATACTCAAGTCTATGGTCTCTTGGAGCTGTGAAAAAATCAAACTTCTAAGTCAACGCGATCAAAAGATACTCCCGTTTATGCCGCAAATTTTCGACACTCGCAAGGGAATCAAAACCTACAGGGTACTTCCCGTGAACTCAGAATCTTGAAATTTGGTACGAAGCAACGTCTTATAGCATAGATAAAGGAATAATTACGAAAACCATAAATTTTTAGTTACATCAAGATACTCCCGTTTATGCCGCAAATTTTCGACACTCGCAAGGGAATCAAAACCTACAGGGTACTTCCCGTGAACTCAGAATCTTGAAATTTGGTACGAAGCAACGTCTTATAGCATAGATAAAGGAATAATTACGAAAACCATAAATTTTTAGTTACATCACATAATATATTTTTTTTACGGAACCCTCGGTGCGCGAGTCCGACTCGCACTTGGCCGGTTTTTTTTATAATATAAACTCAGACCAACAAAAAAAGGAAGACGGCGCGCCACGAACATCAAAAGTGAGTCAACTTTTTATCTATGTGTGTAGACAATGTCTCGTGAAGTCGTGACGTACTAGGAGAAATGCGTGTGGTTTTAGTGTAGGTGTGTGCGTGAGCTTGTATGTTTACTTGTTATAGGCGCGTGGTTTTGTGACTTCACTGTTTGTGTTCGCGGCGCGCCGTCTTCCTTTTTGTCTTGGTCTGAGAATATAAATAAATAAATTCAATTGTTTACCGTTTTCCAGGATTACTTTATTAACCGTTTAAATCGAAATAACTACCAACTACCAGAAACTACAGAATTTTATGGGTTTTGTTTCGTCAATGAAGCAAAAATATCGTTTAAATTACGACAATTACACACTGAAACGTCTCTAAATCGAGCTTGACTTAAAAAAAAAAACATTAAAACTTAACTTTGACTCTAAACTAACTTTAAACAAAGAATACCTCTCCCTTAACAAAAGGCGATGTAATACACTTTATGACAATAAAATACACCTGATAAAGTCCAGAGCCCCCTAATTCGATACAAAGCAGACTTCATGATACAGCTTGAATGGCCCAACCTTGCATACGTTACTTACGACCCTATCTTCCTTAAAACCATCTTAAAAAACTCCAGAGCCAAGCCGATTCCACTCTTATCGGCGTTGTAATAAATTTGAAATTAAATGTAAAAGATAACGTTGTGGAATGCACAGCTTATCTGCTTTAGGGTTCAAGCGTTCTCGCTAATTATCGAGTAGAAACACTTGGGGACGGTGAGCTGGTGTAGATAGGAAAGTAGGTACAATAGTACTTATAAGTCAAGGTAGGTGAAGTGCTTTATGGCCTTAATTATTCTGCTATAAAACTTATAATGCGTTAAAGGATATTGAAAAAGTTCATTTAATACAGGATGTAAGGAATATCGACGTATTACTAAGCATTTAGAACCTCCGTATTTGAAATAACCGACAATAAAATGTATCCTTTGGATCATAATGCTATAAAATACAGTGTAGCAGTTTAGGCGATATTTCTTACTCGTTTAAATAAATAACAGTAGATTTATAACGGTACATAAAAATACCTTTAATTTACCATCTCGTGGAAAAACCTCAAAGACATGACCAAACCTCAACACCTGAAATATATATTAGAACGACCAGAATATTCCATTTGTATGTATTTGTCAATTAATATTAAGTACAAACTAAATACCGCATGTGTGTTTCACAAGATAACGCAGTTTTAAAGAAATTATAATCATACTTGCAATCATGCAAGTTTCTAAGTGGGTGGGTAAGAATCTCTTCTGAGCGTTCCTTGGGCTCTTAGAGATATTAGAAATTCTGTCTAAATGACTTCAGCCAACTTGGAAGTTCTTTGATTATGATATTAGCCGTGTTTGTGGAGCCGTCTCTTATTGAATAAGGAGGTACACTTTATATTCACTGATCAGAATATTATATTACCTGAATAGTGAAATGGAAGTTAGTTTAGTTGGATGCAATCGAATTTTTTAGTTTATCGTTTTATTTGATGAATTCATTTATTTTTTCCCACGACGGAACGGAGACGGTATATGCGTTTGGGGTGAGAGGTTGTTTGTTTGTGTGTTTGTGCAAATACATGTTGCCATTTTTCTCCAAAACTACTAGTCCGATTTTGATGCAGTTTTCAATTATGGGTTCGGGTTTGATTGGTGCATGTTCTTAGATAGGTGTTACGGTGACAACTTACCAGGGGGCGCTGCAGCAAACAGTTTTTGTGCAAATCAAAGTTGCCATTTTTCTCCAAAACTACGAGTCCGATTTTGATTCAGTTTTCAATTATGGGTTTAGGTTTGATTGGTGCATGTTCTTAGATAAAAAAATAAAAATAAACGTAAAAAGTTTAAAATAAAAAGCAAAATTAAAAATTTTGAAAAAACCCACGACTGTTAAAATTTTATTGAAAAAAGGATAAAATAACATAAAACACCCACCTTAAAAAAACCCAAGAATGTCCGTCGGGAGCTGAACATTGCAAAACTAGTTAATTTAATGGCAGCCCCCGACGGACATTCTTGGGTTTTTATAAGGTGGGTGTTTTATGTTATTTTATCCTTTTTTCAATAAAATTTTAATATTCGTGGGTTTTTTCAAAATTTTTTGTATCGTTGCTGATAAGAATTGTCTTGGGGATACTAGAGCAATTTTCTACCCGTTGAAAGAATATGGCAAAATCTTTATTACTATACCTATTAATAGGTAAGAGCTGTTAAAAAAAATTATCCATGTAATTAGCTTGGCTTTAAATTAATAAAGAAATTGCCAAAAGAAAATTCGGATTTTGAATTAAATCCGCTTTTACCTCTTGAAACTCTATATATTCAGAAAAAGAAGAGTCAATCGGAAGTTTCTACTTCAAAGGTGCAAACATTTGAAATCGAGTACCTACAGCTAACTGGAGGTCTGTGCTGAATTTTATCGGGTGTCCACTCTGTTCTCCATCTCATCTATATTCTTTGTTCTCTGTAATGCAATCTTTGTCGTTATCCGTGCTAACGAAGCGACGCGGGTATCAGCGGGGTGAAGAGGCTACCTCCAGGGAGGAGGGGGGGCACGGAGGTCCGGGAAGGAGGGAAACAGAGGTAATTAAAGGCGTTTATCTGCTTCAGGTGGCGCTAATCCGCAGATATGATACTGAATGTAAAAACAATTCGTTTTTTGCAGGATTTTCGGCGAGAATTTTAAACAGGACTTAGGAGAGTTGAAAATATTATTGTGTTTGGTTATCTTAATTGGTTTTTCTCTTGTGTGTGACTGCATAACAAAATTAAATTGTATCTTCTACTCTGGGACCTTCTAAAAAAGGACTGGTTTAGTATATTAATTTTGCCTTCGTTAACACCGAAAAAATGTAAGGGACAGTCAATTTCTTTTTTGCTGTCCAGTCCCTCTATACCTCGTAAAAAGTGATATGAGTTATAATAATATGAACCACAAACATTTTTCAACTAAAGAGGTCAAGGCCCATTCAATATATTAAAAAAAACTTTAAGCGCTAAACATTCTAAGCAATACTTATTGCTTCTAACAGCCTAGGAAAAAATTGCCATACAGCTCTCCCCTCTGTCATCTCCCAGCAATTTAAAATCACACAGGACGCGAATCCGAGCTCACACCCCATCATTCTCTTTAGCGCAGAAAGTAATTAAATCAGCAAAAAAATGCTACAAATTCCCATCCGTACGTACACGGCACTTAGCGCTAGTACTAGCTTACAAATGTAATTAACGGCGTTTATCTGTTGGGAGAAGGTGTGGAGAAAATAAGAAAAGGTTCACTACGAACAATTTTTTAGCCTATTTTTTAAAAACGTTGCCCCATACAAGGATTTTCTCTTTTGGGTGCGTTCACAAACATTTAAACTCAAATACACAAATACCTAGACCTGGAACAAATGTCTGCAGGTCATACAAATATTTATTCCGTGTGGGGATCAAACCTACGACACGCAGTGCAGCAGTCCATTGCTTGAGCCAACAGTGCACAGTGCCGTCAACCGTGTTTGTTTCCCACTGCTGGTCAAGGAGTAAGGACCACTCCTTTCAACTTCCAAATCCTGTGTAATGTCTGGTCCTTTTCAACGCGCAAACAATAAGAGATGGTCACACCACCTTCGCTGCGGTCTACCTTGATTGCGGTTCCCCCCGACAGGGGAAACTATCAGCAAGGTTATTTTTAGCGCTATTTCATTGAAAGTAGCTTGATATGCTCTAGTCGCAAAAAGAACATAAATGGTACTTTATTTCTTGACAAAACTTTTGATCTATATTATCTACAACAAACACAAAACATGTTTAGAAGCAACGTACGTCTGACACAACCACCAAAAAATCTTGTGATTTTGAACTTGAGTGGATACAACCTGTGCTAGAAATGGACATTCTGTTCATGCCCCTTAGTGGGTAAGCAGGTGTTGAACTAATTCCTGCGATGGCAACGTTCCAGCAAAAATATTGTCTACACCCAGCTAAAATTAAAACTACATATTTTATAAGGACTATTTCTCATTCTACTACCTTGAGATGAATGATGATGGTAATTTTAAAATTAAATGAAAATCTGGCTTTTATGCGAAGGAAAGTGAAATAAATGTTTTAAAAGTTATATAAAAACAATTTGTCAGACTGATTAGCTGATAATTATTTTGTGTTTTGAAGCGTTTTTTTTGCTAGAGACATTAAAAATGTTACCAGACATGCAGAAACCGTTTTCATATTGTATTCTCAAGTTTCCAAGTTATTAAGAAAATCAGTGAGTATGTGGTATAAAATATACATGAGCATTGAATATTGATAGAAAACGAAAGCAGACAAAATGCCATAAATATTGAATTAAGAGAATTGGCAAGATGTATGACATGGCATACCTACAAAAATATTATTTGTGTTCAGTAACAGGGACGCCTGTAAATAAATTATTTGCTTATCTTTGCTTGTCTGACTCAAGTACGGGGTATTATATGTTTTATTTATTTTTATGTACCAATTTGAATATTTATTTCAAGTTGTTTATCATTTAAATAAGAGAAGTCATTTTAAAAAAAAATAGCAAACTCATTTTATTTTACTGAACCGAATATTCATTCATTTAATGTTAAACGTCATACCGATTAAAATGCAATTTTATTTAGAAGTAAAAATAAAATCAATACCCATCCTAAGGCAAGTCATCATTCTCCTGCGCTTATCTCAGGAGACTGGTGATTAGTTTTTGAAATAAATAAATAAATAAAAAAAAAACAAAATAATTACTTCCATTTTTCACAATCATGTTTTTTGAAGTTGCTTTTAATTTTCCTCGCAACTTCCGACTTTATACGAGCTCTTAAAACTAATGAACCTTTTGACCATTTACCGAAGAAATCAAGATTAATAACATCAGTAAAACAGTTATAAAGCGGAACGCAGAGAACAGAGATTATAGCTGCTTTGAGGACATGAAACCGATCCTTTCAGCGAACCTCTCCTGAATACTAAGGAGCCGACATCATCTGTATTCAAATAATAACATATTCGTTTCTTCATGCCGCACACGACATCCCAATATTGCTTTTTGATGACAGTAATTACCATAAAATTAGGTTTATAAAGCAAATAAGATGAAAATGATATTTTTCTCTAAACTTTCCTGGAGATAAGGCGTAATGGTGGATGGGGCAAATGTGCCTACTTAGATTTCAATGATCGCTTTTCTATTGCTTTATATTATAATCATGATGGGTAAGTAATTTGGAAAAGATGGCCAATGTTGTATGGAATATAAATATGTATACAGACAAAAACATATTGGACAATCTGGTTAAATGAAATAAGGCCTTGAGTGACTTCTTACTTTAGATAATGTTCTATCTAAACTAGATTAACTTTGCCGGTTTCCTCGTAGTATGCAAATATTTTAACGGTTTACCAATTTATTTAAAATTCTGATCGCGCGATGATAGTTAGGAAAACGTAACTTCCGAAAGATGAAAATAAATTAAACTTCTGCTAACATAAAAATAGAAAGTGGGGTATAAACTACGCTGAATCTATTCATAAATCCACTGACATAGTTCCACCCTTTTAAATCTTGCGCTTTAACTCTTTTAACTTCAACGCGTTTGATTAAGAATGACCTGAAACTAGGGTTACTAACAGCCCGAATTTTTCCATTGTTGGATTCCTCGTCTGTATTTTGCACGGCTTTACCATTTGTCTGGTATTATCGAGTATGGTGGAGATTCTGAGAGAGTAATAAATGAACAAGGTTTGCTCTACTATTACAAAACTAGCAAAATGCACCTAGGTATAGTTTTAGGTCACATCTGCTTTACTCGTCTAGGAAAACAGGAAAGATGTATAAAAATAGTTAAATGAGAACTGAAAAAGAGAACAAAAGTAAATGGTAACCCTACCTGAAAGTATTTCACACTCACAACTGCATACATAGTTCCAGTGAGGTCAGGTGCCCTAGATGTAACTCAGTCTAAACGAACGCCCGACTTTTACCTTGTCCGGCTTTTATAAGGTTTTTTCGTAAAAGGCACGTCAGCTTTTTTGGGTACCGTTAACTAAAGGCACAGTGTTCTCTCTGTTGAATTTTTAAACTGAACTTTTAGAAGTGGAGAGGTATGTTGTGGTAGACGTTTTAAAAATAAATTCTAGTGGATACTGTAATGTCTACCATTACAGTATCCACTAGAATTTATCCCCATTTAGTTACCCCATTTGAATATTAAATTATGAAAAGAAAAAATTAAAATAGAATGGACCCCGCCTGCTTCCAAGTTTTGTTTAATTGTTTTTTGATTTTCAGTCGGGTTTTTTAGTTTTTTAACTACTTTTTTTTTACAATTTGTTTCAGTTTTGTCTTTTTTTTTTAATTGTAAATGGGTTTGCCCTTAACTTCAATCTTGCCCTAAGGGCAGAGATGAGGTCAACGATGAAACGGGCTTACCCAGAAGAAGCCTATTGACTCGCGACTAAAATAGATTAGGGTTATATGAACTGAAAAACCGATGCAGGCAGGGAGTTCCACTCCTTGGCTGTGCGCATAATAAAGGACTGTTGTCTTTCCTTAAGATTTAGAATTTAGTCTAACTGTATTGATATTTGTTTCGAATTTTGCTATGAAACATTTCTGTCAGTTGTTTAAAGGGTAAAGATGCCAAATAACGTAGGAAGAAGGAATAAGATAAGGACAGAAAGGGTTGGAAAGGTAACGTGCCTAACACTACCTATTTTTACCCGACTGCGCAAAGCAAAGAAGGGTTATGTGTTTATCAGTCTATGTATGTATGTATGTATGTATGTATGTACCTATGTATGTATGTATGTTTGTTCCTATGTGGCATTGTAGAGGCCAAACGCCTTGGCCGATTTTGATGATCCGTACGTCAATCGATTCGTCTTGACCTCGCGAGTGTCACTAAAAACATTACAATAAACAATACTCACTATAGTAACAACTAGTCGCCATATTGTCAAAATGAAAAAAAAAAAAAATTGACTCACCATGTCAAGTGGGGTATCGTTGAATAGGTATTTGAAAATGAATATTAGGTTTCCTTTATCATTTTTCATTTTATAAAACCGTTTAGGATATATAACGATTTAAAGTTATTAGAACAAACAATATCGCATTTCTTACTTATAACCGGATTCTTTTACGTGTACGGAATGAATATAAAATCGAATCGAAATCTACCGTCTTATAATAGTAATAACGAAGTTAATGAAAACTGACTAAAAAGTGTTAAATAAAAAAATGTAGTTAAAAAACTAAAAAACCCGACTGAAAAAACGGAAAAGCAAAAAACAAGCACATTTTAAATTAAACAAAACTTGGAAGCAGGCGGGGTTCATTTGAATATTAAATTATGAAATGAAAATAGAATGGACCCCGCCTGCTTACAAGTTTTGTTTAATTTAAAATGTGCTTGTTTTTTGCTTTTCCGTTTTTTTGTCCCTCTACAGGGAGTAAAGGACACCCCCTCCACTTCAACGGCCACTTATATCGCGGATTTAGTACAGTATGATTCGAAACAATCTAGCGTTGCTATTTTTCGACTACGAGTATTAAAGAAAAACTTGTAGGGTTTACATTGTATGTATCTTCTAGAAGAACATTGACTTCAGTTAAGTTAAATCCCCAACCCACTTACTACCCACCCACTATTCACTTACACACGTACAAACTTATAATCAAAAGCAAATACGATGAAGATCAAAGATTACCTCGTTATAACATGTCCCTTAACTCATACTTAATTCATAGTTCAATGATTGCTTCTCCCGAATGAAGTACACTCAAACAAAATAATTAGCACCCAGGTGGAAGTAGTAAATAGCGGCTTTACACCACAATATTAGGTTATAATATCGCTATAACACGCAAATACAGCCGTAAGTGTTATTTGCACCGATCTCGATCTAACTAGAATTATCAGTATTAAATATAGAGCAACTAACTTTTCACAACCAGGGTTACTGGTAATACGATTGAGAAAATAGATTGTTACACTTTTCGGCTTCACAACATCCGCCAGGAACTTTCAATATTCATTTTAATAGTGTGTGTGTTTACAAGTTTATAGCACAAATAAGAGTACTGTAAAATACAAACTACTCCATTTAGTATACTCACAACATTGTATAAAAATTAAACAAAACTTGGAAGCAGGCGGGGTCCATTCTATTTTCATTTCATAATTTAATATTCAAATGAACCCCGCCTGCTTCCAAGTTTTGTTTAATTTAAAATGTGCTTGTTTTTTGCTTTTCCGTTTTTTCAGTCGGGTTTTTTAGTTTTCTAACTACATTTTTTTATTTAACACTTTTTAGTCAGTTTTCATTAACTTCGTTAAAAAAATCCGGTTATAAGTCAGAAATGCGATATTGTTTGTTCTAATAACTTTAAACCGTTATATATCCTAAACAGTTTTATAAAATGAAAAATGATAAAGGAAACCTAATATTCATTTTCAAATGCCTATTCAACGATACCCCACTTGACGTGGTGCGTCGAATTTTTTTTTTTCATTTTGACAAATGGCGACTAGTTGTTACTATAGTGAGTATTGTTTACTGTAATGTTTTTAGTGACACTCGCGAGGTCAAGACGAATCGATTGACGTACGGATCATCAAAATCGGCCAAGGCGTTTGGCCTGTACAATGCCACATAGGAACAAACATACATACATACATACATACATACATACATACATACATACATAGACTGATAAACACATAACCCTTCTTTGCTTTGCGCAGTCGGGTAAAAACAAGAGCAAATCAGCTGCCTGTCTACCAATCTCTATGTTTGATTGACTGTACACTCATTTGTACCCTTTAATATTGTAGTAGGCGGTATGTCACAAGAGAGCCGCGGCTTGCTTCCAATGGATTTATTGAATTTAGGGAATTCTTGTTAATTATAGCGAACATTTATAATTAATGGTTTAGCTAAATAGATTTCGGATCTCATTGCTCTTGCGATAAGGGAATTAATAGTTTTGAGTGAGTAGTTTTAGTTAGATATGGGTTACATATTACGGCTTTTCCCGATCCATGTGGCTAAACCGGCTTAGTTTTAATTAAGACAGTTTGAAATGGTTTTTTGTAAAGTTTTGATAAGCTTAATCAATCAAAAGCGATGACTAAAAATAACGAAGCTAAGTGGTCCAGTTTAGTTATTGAAACTAATTAGAAATGACAAAAAGCACATGCACAACTTATAACTCATTGAAAATAAGTTTGCATTTCTTCTGTTGATAAAATATAAATATGGAGGTGTAGCTACTGAGTTACACAGTCCACATGGTCTGCTAAACATGTTATGTGTTATCATGTACGTATAAAAGTAAATTGTCAGTAAAATTAAACCTACAAAACTATAAAACCCTAAGTTCCTCGTATTAATTAACCCGCCAACGCCGCATTATTAATCACCATCACACAGACAGACCCGGAGATATCGCTGAACCCTGATTTATTAGCAACAGATACATAATTGTGTTGAGCAGATAAGATACGAACCAATCGAGCGATCGCACAACTTACATAGATATGGTAAATGAATCTGAGTCATCTAGGCTTTGCATATGGTAACCTGCGACTATTGAAAACCTGATCAAGTCTCTGATTGGCTAATTCGTTGTTAAATGTCATATTTGATTGGTTAAAATGACAGTTTATATGCGATTTGAAAGCTGATAAAATTGAATAGAAATTTTGTATGGAAGTAAATTAATCTGTGATTGGCTGATCTGATGTAAGATGTCATGTTTTATTGGTTAATTATGACAGTTATCATTTAAGCTTACGTGAGACGTTACGTTTCAGAAATGATTAAATGAATAGTAATCACAGTTAAACCGCTGCCTCAGAGGCCGCATAATTTACTAAAGCAATGATTTATCTGTGTAGATTTTTTGTAAGAAAACTTATCACTGGTTAGTTTTTATCTGCCTGCCTTTTTCCAACTATACTGGGGTAGGCTTCCAGTCTAACCGGATGCAACTGAATAATAGTGCACAGTTTTACATGGATGACTGAACTAATATGTTATGGTAATGCTAAGCAATTATATAATTAGACAGTTAAATCATTTCTCTGGGACTTCGTCGAGCTTCATTGTCTCGGCGCTTTTCTTGTGGTCGCACTGTTGATTCTGGCTAACAGGAGTTACAGTGGTTTGGGAATAGTGTGGCGGGCTTGTCCCAATTAAAAAAAAAAAAAAGCAATTATACCAAGATGATTGTTTAAAGAAAGTCAATCCGTACTCTTCAAAAGATTAGAAAAAATATAGATACAACTCTACGTCCGTACACCCACACGTCGCTAATTATTGTACTAAGTAACGAGTTCTCTACTAAAACAAAATAATATTATCACCGTCAAAACTTCCAATCAAAACTTTGCAAGGCTTATTTTCAGCAGCTGACATTCCCCGACTGATAAGAAGAAACTGACATCGTGTAGGCAGTGAAGTGCTGTCAAAATGTGTCACAAAACGTTTAAAACATGTTAAACGGGTACAAAATCTTGTTCAGTACAACGGATTTACGTCACGAGATATTTAACAGTGGCAACACTACTCTAGATGTGTCATGCTATCTACCTCGTTTCTACGATCTAAGGTGTTGCCACTACTATGAGTTATCATCAATTTTTTCAAAATATGCTTGTTACAAAAACTGAGCTTATGTAAAAAAAAGGCAATATTATTATTACTTGTGTAAGCCAACTTTGTACTGTGTCGTCGGTACAAGTGTCAGAACAGTTATGTTATTTTGATTTATGTCAACGTTATGTACAACGTTAGTTTATGTCACTTTGGTTTAAAGAGTCACTGTGACATAGGTAGGATCACAGTTTTCCTAGAATTATCTTCAAAAAGCCTCGTAAGTATCGTACTCATTTATTGTTGCTACTTCAGTACTACTCGATTAAATTATATTGTAGGTACATAGTCAACGTTATTAGAAGTTATTTATTGCGTAATAAAATAATGTTGTCAAAGTGATTTAGTAGGTGTTGGTATTTTATAACGTTGTTATTTGCGGTGCAGTGATGGGTCATTAAAGATACTATTAATGTGTGGAACTACCGTTACGTGAAGTAATTACTGTTATAATTCAACGTGTAGCTTTTGTAGGTTAAACAAGGTGAATTTTATTGCGAGATAAATAGAGATATCGCTTTCAAAGTAGAAGAGGTGGAATTTTTATCTTGCTTTCATTTATCAGGATCAAGAAAGAGACGAAAGATACCTCAAGTGCGGACTGCGTGTCTTGCCAGTTAGATGCTAAAGCTCAAGGTGGACTTTGGATTGGAAAACTGGCAGTAGATAGTTGATGAACAAAGAAACAGAAATGAGATATTTTGGGTTTAAAAAGCAAACAGTACAGTCTGCACAGCTATTAAGTATACATCACGCACACTAGCTAATGAGTTTACACTTTACATGTGTGAAATAGTTATGCCACACGAACACTGAGTAAAGCAAGCGAGCTCTGTCTTTATTAGTGTGCGTGCGGCACATCAATAATACCATCTATCAATATATAGTAATCATTCATTTGTCACTGAATCAGATATAATATTTCGCTAATGCAACTATAGCAATCTTGGCACAATAGTTAACACCTTTGGTTAACGAACGAGGAGGCGTAAGATCAAACCACGGGTGCTGCTTTTCTTTTTGTAATCATTATTTTGTTAAAACATTATTTAAAGTAGAATCTTTAACGATTCAATCCCGTTCATGGATGAGTTATGAAGTTTGCAACGTTTGAGAACTACGACACTCTCAGTCCATTTTATTTCGGCTGCAAACTAACTACCGACAATTTAAAAATAAAATTGTTTTCAAACACCTTCATTTATAAAAAAATTGCTGTCTTAGTGGTCAATCTACGATTATTTGCATTACTTAGTTTATTGATAACACAGAAATACTCTAGATTTTGATTGTAATTTATTTCTGTGAATCCAAACATGCATCATTAAACAACGTTAAAAAGGCAGAAATCGTTCTTTTGCATGAGCAAACCTTATTTATTAGTGAAATTGCATGGCGCTTCATGATATCGGTAAGTAACAGATACTATAACTTTTATGTTTACGTAGGAATTAATAAAATTAACGTAACTTTAGTGCATTAACATTGTTATAATAGCCCATTTTTGTTTGCTAATGTATATTTAAACCATATCTAAAAGTATTTTAACTTGTAGTGTATCTATGCATATGATTATTGAAAATAAATAATATTAATTTGGTGTATATAGAAATGTGTATGTATTATAGTTAATATATTGTATATATAGTTACATATAAACCAAATTAATATTATTTCATCATTTAATAGATAGGTATACATTAAGTTAACTAAAGTGCATTAACCATTGTTATAATAGCCCATTTTGTTTGCTAATAGAGGTTTAAATAGTTTAAGGTATATAATAGGTATATATTTAAATGTATTTTATATAATTATTGTATAAAAATAACATTAATTATATATACCTAAAGGGTGTCTCAGTAAGAGTGCACTTTTTAAAATTGGAATATTTCTTTTTTCATGCAAGTGGCAACTCTGAAATTTGACAGCTGTCATCTCTGTTTATTCCGATTATTAATAATGGAGCGCTTTTCGAAAGACCAACGCGTTATAATTGTGAAAACTCATCTGAACGACTCGACGACATAAACTCATCGACTCATGAGATGAGTTTAACGACTCCTCGACTCCTCGACTGGACGGCATGAATCTGGACAACATGACATGTTGTCCAGATTCATGCCGTATTCATGCCGTATTCATGCCGTATTCACGCCGAAACCACATTGTGGTTTCAGCAGGACGGCGCAACCTGCCACACCGCGCATGAAACAATCGGCTTATTGCAGCAACGATTTCCAGAACACATTATCTCACGAAATTCTGATGTCAACTGGCCACCAAGATCGTGCGATTTAACGCCGTGCGATTTTTTTCTTTGGGGTTTTGTGAAATCTCGGGTTTATGCGAATAAACCCGAAACAATTCCTGAGCTCAAATCGGAAATCCAACGCGTTATCGGTGAGATACAGCCACATCTCTGTGCAAAAGTCACGGAAAATTTCATGAAAAGAGTAATGGCCTGTCATCGGAGCCGTGGGGGTCATTTGCCGAATATTTTATTCCATACTTAATTGGAACATGTCTTCTTTACAATACAATAAAAATATCACAACTCTGTCGTAAAATACTTGTTTTTATTTTAAAATGAAAAAGTGCAGTCTTACTGAGACACCCCTTATATGAAAGCATAATTTTATTTTTTAAGTATACATAAATATTACTATTTACTATAAAATAACTAACAACATAAGTATTTTAGTAGAAGTAGGTATTTTAAATACTGTTTTGTTTTATATTCACAGAGAAGAACCGAGCAATTATGGGTCCACCGATATGCGGATTCTGGAGACGTGGAAAATCTTCGACGTGGGCCAAAGTCAAAAGCGAATTCATCAGCTCGACACCATGACATCGTGGCAAAGCACAAAGCTAGTTCATTCAGATTGCCAACACGCGTCACAGCTACAGCACACAATGTGCGCTTACAAACGGTGAGAAATCACCTGCATTCTGCTGGTTCACGTTGCAGCAAGCCAGCGCGGAAGATTTTACTGTCCACTGCGCATCGACGACGCCGACTACAGTTCGCTAGGTCATAATTATTTTAATTTTGATTGGAATAACAATGTGGTGATTTGTAGCGACGAAAAAACTTTTAAGTTGAATAAGGATGGGCGTGAAATATTATGGAGAAAAGGTGGTGAAAGATAATTATAATGAACGTAATAACTAAATTAGTAGAATTTATTTTAAATATTAAACGATTGTGAACCTTATCGTTATATACATAATGTTCATGTTTGTGTGAACAAATGTTAAACTTAGCATTATTTTTATTTGTTATATATACAACTTGCTGTATTCCTCTGTTTTAAACAACAATTCGTATTGTTAAAAGTCTGGTGAAGTGATGTTATTGTTATGCAGATAGAAGTTGCCATAATTTCTTACTATCTTCTTATCATCTTTGCCCCGGCACTCGTACGGTCAAAATAGGTGTTTACTTGCTCTGAGTTAAAATATCGTAAATTCTACATTATTCGAATACAAGTTAAAATAAACAACATCTCAGTGATAATAGAACATAAGTGAAGTGAATTACATAAAGAAATACACATAATAAAGTGCATAAACATAACTTTAAAAGTGCAAACAAATAAAAGTTATAAATGACAATTGATCAGCTGGTGGGTAAGTGACAAGTAACTTTACGCGCAGTGTATACAATTCTCACAGTTCGGTAGCGCACAGAAGTCACATTACCGCCTGCGCTGACTCGCGGTGACGCAAGCGACGGCCGGCACCAAAGACTAAGCGACACTCATCGCGCGTCGTATTGTACCTTCATTGCATTGCCTCTGGGAGGACAATTGCAAAAAAAAATATCATAAAACTGGTTTGTTAATTTTTGAGTTTTAGAGCTGTTACTGGCTATTATCATAAAATAAACAAGTGCAGATACCATGCCGAGGACAGCGCGCTCGCCGCCTGCCACTCCTGCCCGAGAGAAGGATATTCCACCTATTTTCTCAACGCCGGAAACTTTTAACCCCAATGAGCCTGAAACTTCAAACATTACCTCGCGGTCCAAGCGACTTCGACCAAACTTCTCTCCGGAGTGCGAATGGAAGAATTTCGAAGAAAAAATAATGAAGTTATTTTCTTCCTGGAAAACTGACCAAGAGGCCCTGCTTGGGAAATTAACATCGGAGTTGACGGCAATTAAACAACAAAATGCAGAGACTCAAAAAACGAATGCTGAAACCTTAAAAACTATTGAATTTCTGAGTCAAGATTACGACTGTATTAAAAAATCACTCCAGAAGTTAGAAAGAGAAAACGGTGAACAGCGTAATTATATTCTTAATCTGGAAAAGAAAGTAGAAGATCTACAGCTTAGCTCGCGATCATCTTGTGTTGAAATCAGGAATGTCCCTGCAATTGAGAAAGAAACAGTCAGAGACTTAACTTCGATTGTATTAAAAACCTGCGAGACCATCAAACCGTCGGAAAAACCACCACAACTACGTGATGTGTATCGTCTTCCTGGAAAAAAAGGCTCAAACAGACCGATTATTGCAGAGTTTCTGACAGTCCTCTCAAAGGATCAAGTACTGGATGCCTGCCGTACGTTCAATAAGGGTCTGCCATCAAACGAGAAACTGAACACGGGACACATTGGTGTCCCCGGTGAAGCGAAGCCAGTCTATATTGCTGACCACCTGCCCCGCACCCAGCGGCAACTTTTCTTCGAGGCTCGCTCATTTGCTAAAACAAACAAATATTCGTTTTGTTGGTCCCAGAATGGTAAAATTTTTCTTCGTGAACGTGAAGGAATGGACTCCGTTGTTATCAACTCACCTTCGTGTCTTAGGAAACTGCTTGCTCCGGCAAAATAAAAGCTCGGCATCTCATTTTTATTCATATTGCATGTTTTTAGAATTTATTCGAATCTTACTTTCTTGTCTACTTCAAAATCAAGTACTATCTTTTAACAAATCAGTTTATCACTTTTATATCATTTTGTTCTACCTTATAGTAGAATCATTGAGATTGTTAACTTTTTTTTTAATGCATCTTGTATAACTCGACTTCTGTATCATACACTGTACCTTTTTAGACCGCTCAAAAATAATAGACACTTGAAAACTTGTTATTACACATACTACACAAATCATAGCACACCTATTTTTATGTACATCCTACCGACTTTATTATGTCTTCTTAAATTAACTGTAACGTCAGGCACAGAATTAATAAATACCCTCAAAACTAAAATACACATATTTATGGATGAAAACATTTTGCACTTAACATCAAAGATCAATCTTCGATTCTGACACTTTAAATGATTTTGACTCCTTTGGTACCAGTGATTCACATATTTGTGTACCTGAGTCTTGTTGTCGTTTCATTAATGACACTAATAATAATGATTGCAAAGCCTGGGAAACCGGCTCACGAAACAACATCATACAGACCCATTTCCCTGCTACCAATAATGTCAAAGCTGTTTGAAAAGCTGCTACTCAAACGTCTTAAACCAATCATCGAAAATAGGAACATTATACCTGAGCACCAGTTTGGTTTTCGAGAAAAACACTCGACGATCGACCAAGTGCATAGAATTACAAACGTAATAGAAAACGCGTTAGAAAACAAGAAAGTCTGTTCTACGGTTTTTCTAGACGTAGCCCAAGCTTTTGATAAAGTTTGGCACGAAGGCCTTATTCATAAGCTGAAGAGCTTGGTACCGAAACCGTTTGCAGACATATTAGAATCCTATATTTTAAACAGAGTCTTTAGAATAAGACAAGAAGATACCTATTCAGAACTTAAACCGATAAAAGCTGGCGTACCGCAAGGAAGTGTGTTAGGTCCGGTCCTGTACCTACTATACACTTGCGATATTCCTGATCCTGAAAATTATACCATTGGGACCTTTGCTGATGATACAGCCATAATGGCCGTTGGAAACAGCCACGAAGAAGCAGTAGAAAAGGTTCAAATGGCTGTTAATCAAGTTTATGACTGGACCAAAAAATGGAGGATTAAATTAAATGAATCCAAATCCGTACATATAGACTTTACAAACAAAAAGCAACAGTATTGTCCAGTCTATATTAATAACAACCAAATACCTTATGAGAATACAGCCAAGTATCTAGGTATGACCCTTGATGCAAAGCTACGATGGAAAGCTCACGTCAAGAAGAAAAAAAAAGAACTCGACCTACGGTTCAAAAGAATGTATTGGCTGCTTGGAAGAAACTCCGAGCTGTCCGTGCCGAACAAACTGTTATTGTACAGACAAGTCCTGATGCCAGTTTGGACTTATGGTATTCAGCTGTGGGGCTGCACCAAACAGACAAATGCATTAATCATTCAACGATTCCAGAACAAAGTACTACGGGAAATTGTTAATGCACCCTGGTACGTAAGAAATGATGACCTCCATCGGGACCTAAACGTTGAGTTCATCGATAAAGTGATCCAAAAATCTGCAGAAGCTCACGACAAGAGACTTCATCAGCATGTGAATGTCGAGGCGATCCAGCTTCTCGACCACACGGACATAGTGAGAAGACTAAAAAGAACGAAACCGTTCGAGTTAGTGTTTAGTGCTAGTGTTAGTGAATAGTGTAATGTAGCACAAGTGTTACCAAATAAACACAAGAAAAAGTGTATTCGCCTTAATAGAGACAATAAGAAAAGTGCCAATGGACACATTCTTAGTACGTAAAGACAATTTAACAGTTTAAGTTAGAATTAAATTACTTATTAGTCTATAATACAAGGCTAGATTGTAATAAGATTAGGGTCCATCATTTTGACGGACACTAGGATAAGGGAAAAAAAAAAAAAAAAAAAAAAATTAATGACACTAACAAGTCTCTTAATATAATTCACCTAAACATACGCAGTATAAACTGTAATTTTGATAGCTTCCTTGTGCTTCTGGCTAGAATAAAAATTTCATGCGATGTTTTAATACTATCGGAATGCTGGCTGAGGGCGGCAACGGTCCCACCTCTGGAAGGTTATGTTTCCTATCACACGAGCAAACTTATTAATCAGAATGATGGTGTTATAATATATGTAAAATCAGAATTATCTCATATCGTCACTGAACCTTCTATAACTGGTGCTAGCTGTCTGATCTGCAATGTAAAATCTCACAACATCACACTTTTAGCGTTATATCGTTCTCCCTCCACACGAAATCTAGACAACTTTGTCGATAGCTTAGATAGTATACTTGCTCAAACGTCAGTCCATAAAAATTTCGTGATCATGGGTGATGTCAATATTGACATCACTCCGAATGCTATCTCCCAACAAGCGAACCAGTACCTTAACCTTATTGCTTCGCATGGACTCCTTCCCGCACATCTGTTCCCAACTCGTATCAGCTCTTGTATCGATCATGTAATGTTAAGGTCTGACCTTAAAAGTACGACTCTGGTACTCGACACTTATATTACTGACCACAGGCCTACGATTATTAGCATCCAACGTATAATGTCACCCCCTGCCTCTACACTTAGCCGCACAGTTGTCGATTATACAGCCGCAATCACTGACATCTTATCGACGGACTTCAGTGAAATTTTGGCTATTCAAGACCCAAACAATGCCGCCGAGTCTTTGGTTTCCATGATTAGCTCTGTCATCGCCAATCACTCCAAATCGGTGCACATGTCTTCGAAACGCCGAATCCTGAAACCTTGGATTACAAATGGACTCCTCCGCTGCATCCGAAATAGAGATGGCATGGCTCAAACGCTAAAGGCTGATCCTGAAAACTACATTCTCATGACTACATACAAGCGATACCGTAACTTCTGTAACAAGCTTCTTAAAAATTTAAAACACGCATATGAAAGGAAGGAGTTCCAAATGGCGAGGAATAGCCCCAAGGCTACTTGGAAGGTGGTTAAAAATGTTACTGGAACTAGTCGTAATGCTAAATCCCCCAACGAGCTACTAAGAATATCTTCTGATGAAAAGTCCTCGGTCAATAAAGTCAACGAATTTTTTGCCAATGTTGGCAGGAATTTGGCTGACAAATTCTTGCCCAATTCGTGCACCTCGAATAATCGTCTCGATGCGCCGCCCTCTAACTCGCTAGTACTTCTACCTACAGATGAAGTAGAGGTCTTGAATCTTATCATTGGGTTACGAACTGATGCTGCGGTTGGCTGGGATGGCATTTCATCGAGAATATTAAAATCCTGTCTACCCGCGATTGTCCCAGCCATTACTCATATCTGCAATCGCTCTATTTCCTCAGGTTGTTTTCCCAGGGTTTTCAAAAGGGCTATTGTACACCCAATCTTCAAAAATGGGGACAGACACAGTGTAAATAATTATAGACCGATCTCAGTCTTGCCAGCCATCTCTAAAATATTAGAAAAAATTCTTAATAATCGATTGGTGGACTATCTTGAGTCTTACAAGTTACTAAGTAATAACCAGTATGGTTTTAGACGTGGCAGGTCAACTGAGAATGCTGTTGCTGCCTTGGTAGATCATGTAGTATCTAAATTAGACAGCAAAATGAAATGTTTGGCTGTCTTCTTGGATCTCTCTAAGGCCTTCGACACTGTGTCAGTTCCCCACCTCTTATCTAAGCTGGAAGCGACGGGCATTCGCGGGCATACCTTAAAAGTGTTCCAAGATTACCTGAGTGATAGAACTCAATGCGTTAAAATAAATGGTGTTATTAGTGACACCATTTCATTGAGTTTTGGAGTTCCTCAGGGCTCAATCTTGGGTCCTACTCTGTTCCTTATATATATTAATAATTTATGTAAAATGTCTTTAATTAATTGTTCAATCTTCACTTACGCAGATGATACCGCTCTATTAATACATGGCAGTGACTGGCCTGAAACAGTAAAGTACGCGGAAATTGCGCTAAAATCAGTGATGAAATGGTTGTCAAAAAACATACTAACCTTAAATTTAAATAAAACAGTATACTTACCTTTCTCTTTAGTATCCACCAACCTCCCTCCTCCAGATTCAATGGTGCTTAAGGCTCATACTTGCTCTCTTGATGTATCATCTTCTTCACAATGTTGCTGTCCTCAACTCAAAAGATCTGATTCTGTTAAGTATCTCGGTGTCTATGTTGATAGCTCTCTGAGCTGGAAACCTCACCTCACTAATCTCATATCGCGAGTCCGCAAGTGTATATTCATTTTCAAAAAGCTAAGGCACTCCGCGGACCGCCGTACTATTAAAACGGTATATTATGCCCTATGCCAAAGCATAATAAACTACTGCATCACAGTCTGGGGTGGGACTTCTAAGACTATCTTCCTGCCTCTGGAACGAGCACAGAGAGCGGTTCTCAAGGTTATGACCTCGAAGCCTTTTAGGTATCCCACCACGACTCTCTACACCGAATGTCAGGTCCTTACTGTGAGACAGCTATTTGTTCTTGGTACTATTCTCCGCAAACATCCCTGTGTGGTTTACCATCCAAATGCTACCAAAAAACGCAGACACTTCGATGTATGTTCAACTTGTGGATGTAGAACGGCACTTGCTCAGCGTCATTTTGGTATACTGTCGAACCATCTATATAATAAAATAAATAAACTCTGCTGCATTGCTCGCATGTGTCTAAATGAATGTAAAGCCAAGGTCACGAAGTGGCTCTTGACATTGACCTATAATGAGACTGAGGATTTATTACAGATATCAATCGCCTAATAAGTATAGTTACCAAAGTGATATATTCATTATTATTACACAAATAATTTTTATATACGTACATAAACACAAGTTTTCACCATATTTATCTCCCCCTTACACATATATATACATACCTACACACATTTATAGCTACATAAATATGATACAAAATAGTTGCATTACCAGTAATTTTAATTTTGTTTCTTTATTTTATTGTAATTTAATGATGACGTACTGTGCTCATATCATCTTACAACTACTACTGCATGTACAAATCTTAGGCGAGGACGCTGGCACCCTAAACACAAGTTAAATCTTACATTGGGTGCCAGAGCTCATCGAAGACACTCTGTTACCCTAGTTGTAAATCTGCATAGTGTACAAGTATAGATAGTGTTTTTTGTACAACGGAATGTAATAAAATCATTTTTATTTTTATTTATTTATTTACTATCTAACATGTTGATTCACTTCCCAGCTAATTTTACTTTCGATTCAATTTAGATACCACCCTACTTCAATAAATTATTTACGTCCATCCTTATGCAACAAATAAATTGTCTAACTAATAAATAAAAATAAAACAAATTATTTTATTGTTTTTATTTAATTACCTTTCTACTTTTTCGTTTAAGTGATTTTATTGGTCACAAATGGTCACAAACTTAATTTTATAAAACAAAAAGTAAAAAACAGTAAAACTGAATTCCTCAGTGGGGATCGAACTCACGACACCGAGCGTAGACTAATAACTATGTCAAGCGCTTACACCACTCTGCCACGGATGTTCTACTAGACATATCTAAAATATTGGGTCATATTCCTTCACTGTGAGCCCGTTTCTTGATTTTTTACCCGTGTATGTTTAATACGTATACCCACACAATATTAATAAAAGTTACCGATGAGTGCGTGATGTAAAGTCGGCCTGCGGTAGGCCAGTTTTGACTTATACGCACATAACGCACACTATTAGAAACATAGTTCACTCGTTTTACTTAGTGTGTGTTCGTATAACTATGACTTCACTCACACATTGCAAAATGTATACTTATTAACTGGTTCAACTGTACCTATCAGTTTATACAACACTCCCACTGTATCAACTACGTGACTTCACTACGTAAAGTACTCGCTTTAAATAGGCTTTGAATTCAAGTACGTATTTAAATTACATAAGAAATTAATTGAAAATTCTTCAAATAAAGAGATATTCATAGGGTAATTTCTAACAACCTGGATTTATTTATCATGATTGTAGTAGATAACCGTCCTCTGTAGAATGTTCTATGGAGTCAGACGCGACAGTCGAACCCTCACTCAGCAGACTTGTTTCTTTCAGGTTTATTTGTCGGTAGCCCAAGTCGCTTCAGTGTGTATATCTGACGATGAGGCAAGCAAATTCGAGAGCAGAAGCTAGTATTGGTAGTCTGGCAACAGAGTATGCGTGAAAAATATGAATACGAGACTTGACTTATTCAAGTTAAACGGTATTTTCTACCAATGATAATAATAGTAGGAGTAGTTCGTGTTTCACACACCCACGAGCCATTACCGACGTCTCGGAGTGCCATGAAATATTATATTAATACAAATCGAGGCCCGGACATTTTGTACGGCTCATGCATATCTAACGAGGATATATTTGTCAATTCGTTATCTACCAGATTTCTCAATCACACAAAATGATTTATTTTCACTTGAAATTACTATGGGTCCTGTTTTATCGACTTACGACTGTGATTTATGAGGGCAATGTGTTTTAGATCTAGTTCTGTTTGTGGGTCTGCTTGGTTTGCTTAAAATTCAGTGGTAAATATTGCTCGAGGTTAATATTCTTCTATATAAATAAAAAGAGAAGTCCTGACTGACTGACTGACTGATTGACTGACTGACTCATCAACGCCCAGCCCAAACCCTTGGACCTAGAAAGCTGAAATGTTGCACAGAGGTTCCTTTTATAATGTAGACAAGGAATAAGGAAGGATTTTTCGAAATTCAACCCCTAAGGTAGTTAAATAGGGGATGAAAGTTTGTATGAAAAATCGTCATTTTCACGCGGGCGAAGCCGCTGGCAAAAGCTAGTTTTTGATAAAGCAGTAGGTACACGAAACTTTCACTGAATTTCTACCATGACTTCATATAAATGACGGCATGGTTGGCGCAGTGGCTGAGCGAATGGACTGCTGCGCCGCGTGTCGCGGGTTCGATCCCCGCACGGAACAAATATTTGTATGACCAACAGATAGTTGTTTCGGATCTGGTTGTTTGGTTTGTGTATGTGAATTTAAATGTTTATAAACGCACCCACGATATATACGAGAAATTCCTAGTGTGGTGCAAAGTTTTTATAAAAAAATGTAGTTTATAAATATGGCAATAAAATATATGTGACAAATCAAAAATATGTAAGAATGATATGACGTGGTCATAAACCGTTTATCACAATGTACAGACAAAACTCTCCAAATACTTAGTAATACAGATAGTGTGTTTGATAGATTAGTTATTATTTAAACAGCAATACATTTCAGATTTAACAGGAAATCACTTTGATAGTAAACTTAGATAACAAGGCCTTTACAGTCGCGGGCGTAAATAAATAATTTTAGTGATTTTCATGTTTGGATTTAACACATTAAAGTCAGGTGTCTGTGTTACCAAACAGTCGTTAAAGTCAAATAAAATCGTGTATGGATATAGTGGTCATACAGTCAATAGGATTACTGTGAGCCTGATGCCATTTTATGTTCATAGAATTTCCAACAGTTTAGAGAGCCCGCCTTGGAATTGGTGTAAAGCCCGTTTTGAGCGCGTTAACAGAGTACCTACATAATACAGGCCATACAGGTATACTGCTAAGACAAAAGGTCTATTTTTAGAGTTACAGAACTCTAAAGAGTAGAGTCTTCTCCTTAGTGTGTTGATGACAATTTGAATTGAGTCGGCCTAAAATTTGTAGTCAAAGGTGGAGTTGAGGAGCTCGTGGCTTAATAATAACTGCCACTCGGGCCGATCTTTAGCCTTTCTGCCTTGTTTCCTTCGTGCCTCGGAGAGTACGTTAAGGTGGTGGTCTCGACTGCCACATTTAGATCTTTGGCAGTCTTTAAAGGTAGTCAGTGACCTGAAAGTTGGATAACCTGTCTTATTAGAGGGTATCGTAATACCCAGTAACTGGGTTGCTGAGGTCAGATCACTCCACGTAAAAGACTGGTATTCGGCTGCATCCAGTTAGACTGGAAGCCGACACCAAAGTTGGGAAAAGGCTTGTCAGATGAGTGTCCATCCACCAAAATTGCCAATGTGGAACTGGTTAAAATAAAACATTGCTTACCCTATCAAAAGAAAAAGGAAGGTGTTTTCTAATTAATTTACTTCAAGACATTTTCACTTTCAGTAAAATAACTTTGTAACTTCGCTAACTAGGCGTACCCAGTTAATTCCGCACATAAATTACTGACGGAATTAGTGTATCCCACGCAAATAATTATTTGTAACAAAACTGGCAAGCTTTAGTTCATGTCAGATGGAATAATCCTTGATTACTACGTCTGCCAGACTTTAGGAGTATACTTTGTGAAATAATCTCAAAGTGAAACTGTTACGAAATTCCCACAATATGTAAGAAAAGCTAATAAGATTTCTCAGTATATTCTAAGACTGTTGAGAAGGCACAACTTTCACCTGAATTTAAATTCGATTTTTGGGAGCTTTTGCCTTTCTATACATTTTGACTTTTCCATCACTATCGTCACTGTAAATTTGATTAGACCCTCTGATCCAGAGTAATTAATCGTTATTAGTTTTCTACCTGAGCCACTGTAAACATACAAGAAGACGCCCATCACAATCTAATTTAGCTGCCTTTGTGACTATTCCCTTGTATAAGATGACAGAAGATTTTTTAACGTATTTTTTTCTTGGACTTGATACATCATCATTCATTCTGGTTTTCCTTCAGGAATTGCTCTGTCACAGTCATGGGTTTGTGCCCGGGTAATGGCAATAGGCTCGCCACCTATTACATGGAACTTAAACATACTTAACTGGTGATAATGGGTAAACCTATGGCTTCTTCTCCTATTAATCCTTCGAGACAACGATCCCAATCTCCCGCCATCCCTGCGACATCAACTTAGTGCGGATTAAGTGAAGTTACGTGAACAAGTCGAGCTGTGTCATAATCCTGCAGGTTTGAAGCTATTACCGTTGTTGTGCCAACAGCCACAGAGCCACAGAGCCAGCAGAGCTCAACAGAGCTCAATGTCCGTGAAAACGTATGGAACCCTTAGGACGAGCTTAGATAGGGGTGGGGTGTAAGCAGCAGCGGGTATTATGAAGTTTTATAAAAGTACAAGCCTTTCTATAAAACTTTCATCATCTATTTGCCCGAATTTTTTTGAAAAAAATTGCCTGAACTGACGCGTATAGAAAATTAGGCTTCTAGACTCAGCGGTATGTGTACGTTGTTGTTATTAGTCATTTTTTTTTAATGTTAAGTTGTTAGTAAAAAGTGTTAGGTACAGGTATTTGATCTATTGGTAGAGACATCTTTGTTTGAAGAAAATAAGCACACTTACTAGACACCTAGGTAGTCAGGGTTTTCTAGTTTTTCTAAATTACGGCTTACGTATGCTTTGTCGAAGGTTAACATAAACTTTGAAGATCAACGCTGGGAATAACATCAGTTCCTCTTCTAATTCTAGTCCAAAGACTTAGCCAAACTACTACTCATACTCCAAGATGACCCGCTCATCCTGTACCAGAAGGTACGTAAACGTAGCCGCTCTCACTTCCACTCCGCGGCACTTGGCTCCGGAGTCACGCCGGTCATTAGGGCCAATCAAATAAAGTGGTCACCGTCCCGCGGGGCCAGAGGGGGGGTGCGGTCTCGGGGGGGGGGGGGGGGGCGTATTGTTGCTTACTAGTCGGGTAAAGTAGCTGGTAAAGTGGATGTATCGAGGGGAAGTTTTTAGTAATAAGTAGGTAAGTGGAGTTCTTTCAGCCGGAAAAAAACAGAGTTTCTTTAGGTGGTAATAGCAAGTTTCAATTTGAGATTGTGGTTGTCAATGATTATTGAATAATGGGAATAGCGTCTTTCTAGTCGTACATTGGATGTTAACTATCTAGAAGCACCAGCAACTCACCAGGGGTTATGCAAATACGTTGCTAACTACAACGGCTATCTAATGTTTCTTGTGCCTATAATTCCACCGAGACTTATCAGGAAGAGTTTAATATTTAGTGTGGGTATTGTAAAGTATACCTACCCTCCGACCGACGAGAACAGCAGGTTATGTCAGACTCCTACTGACAAATACTCCACTGTTCCTACAGCCACCATCAATACCTACATAGACTTCAACAGGACCTAAAGACGTTGTTTATAATTCGTTTATTTTCTATTTAAAACTTTCATTACAAACGAAATTATACCAAGTTCTATTACAATCTGTGCCTAATAACTAGGCTCCTATTACCACAACATCGTCAAGCGTGAGCGTGTCTCCTGCCGCGTCAGTTCTCGTAAAAATATCGCGTGCGACATAAATAAATCCTTCAAGCTGATCGTAAGGGGAAACCCAATTTGTGACATTAAATTAAGTCGAGAATCTTCCCACGGGACATTCGCAATCTTCATTTTCATAAACGTCCTTATTTTTTATTTTTAGTACATGACGATGAAAATATGGGGCGTTTTTCGTGTTCAGAATAAAGCCGTGGTGATCGTTTTATTTAATTGTTTGGCTCATGTTTACCACTATCATCACTCTCCTGTCTATATCCTTGGCTAATGTCGAACCAGTCTTAATTGATGATAGTGATCATAAGGTCAACCGACACGTTTCTATAAAAGAAACCTTTTCACTCTTGACTTTATGACCTTTAGGATTCATTGATCATTTTAATTGATCAAAAGGTCAACCTATTTGTTACAAAAATGTGGTTCAGTGCATGTTCACTAGCACTAGACGGCACTTAAATGAAAGCGATGTTCAATTACACTACATAATTATAATAGTATATAGGCATTCATTTGGGTGACATTTATCGTTAGTGAAAATGGGCTTAGGTTTGGCATTCCCTGGATTGGTCATTTCGAATAGTTTGTCAATCATCTATGCACAACATTTGCTGCCTTTTATGGTATGCACTTGTCGCAGTTATCACACTAAATCACTGAAATTTAATCTTAAGATCGTGAGAGGCGGATAAGTTTAAATTAAGTTATAAATCAGGTTTATTTTATTAAGACACTTGGTGCCCACATCAAAATATTTCAATATAGGTGCAGTTTGGTTATATCCGCTTGCACTGGAGACATAATTGGAGTCAGTTGACATGGTCACTTTCTGGGTCCAGTTATCTTTCATTTTAGCTACACAATGCAAACAGAAGACAAGAACGGTTAGAACTTAAAACTGTCTAAGAACATGGCTTTGTTCACCAAGGATAATAATGAATTGTGTTATAATCACAATAACGGTTAAACATAAATTTCAAATAATAATATGTTTAACTCCATAAAGGTCGAAATGAAATAAAAAGAAGATACAAATCCAAACAAAGTTATCAAACAGTAAAACTTGGAAACTGTAGGAATAAATAGTATAAAACAGAATTTCACTAACAAGCTAACAGCACTCTTAATAATATTAACAAACAAAGGATTACAGTAACATGGCTGTATTATAATTAGCGTAAAATAAAACAATATGATTTGATTAGCGTGAGGCATAACGCGGTAAAGGTAATTCTGTAACGAAGCGATACGCAGTCCCCGGCGTATTGTTTTACAACAAAATTCATAATTATAAAACATATTCTGCACTACGGAATTCGCCCGGAATATATTAAAGATGTTGTGGTTTTGCTGAAAGGGGAAATTAACTAGTAAGTAGAATTACATTCTTTAAGAATTTGACAGCGGAGCAGCATTTGCCGTACCGGCACTTCATTCTTGCGTATTATTAGAAGCCTATATTGTCCGACTGCAGGACAAAAGCCTTCCCTCCGTCCTTTCACATTTCGCGATCTAGAGCGGTTCCTTTGAAAAGATTCCAACTCCTCCTGCCATCTCCTTTTGGGCCTGCCGCATTGTCGTTTGCTGCGTCTTGGTATCCACTGAGTGGTAATTTTTGCCCATTGCTCCTCCAATATGCGGCAAATTTGACTTACTCAGTTCCATTTGAACCTAGTTTCACATTACTCAAACTTTTGCATGGACCTTCTATATCTAACTACTTTGTATCGGTATATTGTGTGCTACGCAGCGGTGAATACGGCCGCAACATTTTTAGCGTGATACGCCAGCGTGCGGCCTCGGGGGCGTTTATTTAAACGCTGTTCGGATTGACAGCGCTTTGTACGCTCGAGCCCGGCAACTGAATAATTTGCGGGTTGTATTCATAATTAATGCGGTGTGACCCCTTCCTTGTCGCATTTTTACAGATTAGCGTCAGGTTTCGCGTTCCTAACAAGCGAGGACAAGAACCCAGTTTATTCGTAAAAAACTTAAGTTTTTAACTTTTATTAAAATTATTTATACAACAAGGACATAGAAAAAAAATTGTGTGACCCAAGATTACTTTTTTAGACGAACTAACAATAAAATTCCTGCCAAGATCTTAGCCGAAATGATAAATCTTAACTAAAGTTGCCACAACTATAGTCGCACTATTTTTTTCTACTCTTAAATAGGTATGTTGTCCACAAATTCGTACAAAAACCAACCAACCACGCACACCGTCGTTTTATAAATCAGCGAGTTTCGCAAATTTCGGCCAACATGTGCCGTTATTTATCGCGACAAATATTGTACGTTAATGCGCTATTAATTGCCCCCTGCCCACCCCACTCGCGAATATCAGCGGAATGTTTCACGCGGGACCAACATTATATTTTTTTGTAATTAATCATTAAATATTGTGTTGGCCTGTTCGTGTTTTATTTGCGCAATTCCGATTTAAAGCTTTTTTGGGACATATTTTATTGTTGGTGTTTTTATTGCGAAATCTATAATACGGTGATACGATTTTATTGGTGTAAGGGGAAAATGTGTGCCCGTCGGGGCCGCGGTATTTTGTACTAGATTACGTGGCCTCGGCGCAAGGGCAAAGAAGGAACATGGGTTCGGTTTTTAGTCAGTAGAAGTCTGACACTCCCCTTCGCTCTGCCCAAGAGCGGGGGGGGGGGGGGGGGGGGTCATTCGATGATTTTCCACCCACCAGAAAAAAAAAAAAAGGGGAAAATGTGTTGTTTGAAATTAGGGAGTGGCAATTTTAACCGTATTTTTGGTTACAGGTGTGCTGGATTCGAATTAGTTCTAAGTACAGTATTGGAGGTTGTGAGTCTGCCTTTTAATTGTATAATAAATTTAATTGCCTTTTAACACCTGGATATTTCTACTATACCTACCTACATACGAGTATTATGAGAAAAAGACGACATTTGTTTACCACTGCAAAAAAAGTTTGAAAGAAGAAAAATCCTTCTGAATTGCAAAGACACAACCACCTACAATAAGCACACAATACAATACATCCACATCAAGAGAAACACACAGACACACTACCTTCTAATCCTAAAACTACAGCTTAATATAAATAAGAATCTTCTTGATAGGCCTAAACCCTCAGGTAAGACGCCTCCCTCCAAGGCCGAGCTAAGCCACACAATCTTCAGCCTACGTACCTAAACAATACAGATAGACGTTTTAATTGCATTAGCGCAAAGCTTCGTCTAAGCATTGCCACCATAACTGCCTTTTAGTCTCAGTTAAGCCATTTTTAACGTCTCTGTTACGTACTTGGAGGTGGGTGTATACGGGAGGACCTCTGGAGCGTTTTGTTTATTTGTCTTTGTTCATCTTCACCTGTTGTATTGTTCTATTTTAAAGGTAAAATGTGCGTTGCATTTAATAAAATTATACTGGGTTTTTTGAAAAGAAGGATACTTATTAGTTAGGAACTTTAAAATAGTGTTCTAGCTGAAAACTGACCTGTGTAACTGTACAAGGTATGTTAGGCTGACTTGACTCCTGAAAGATGTCCATAATGCGATCAGGGTACCACTCTAACAAAAAAGTAGCGAGTGTATGAGCTGTTCTGAATCATTTAAGACAAGATATTATAACCAGAGATACAAGATACTAAATATAATGCTCATCCAATGTATTAATTATGGCACACTGAAATAAGAGACCAAAGAAGCCAAGTGGCTAAGGGCGCTAAGCAACTCAATCCCACTGAAATACATTTCCTCAAGAAATATACCGCAGCATATCGGCTCATATGAATCATCCTTGTATGTTTCCACGCACATTTCCACACTAATACTAATAGAGTGTACGACTCCCGCCAAGGATTATGCAATAAAAGCGATAAGAAACGCCAATTGTCTGTGTTTAGCTGAAGGCAACTAACTTTTATGTTTATTGAGGCATAAACCTCACCCTTACTGATTGCGGGGATGTCATTAAAAATCGTTTTATTGTTAAACAATTGAGATGGATTGTAGTTATCTTAAGCTTTATTATGATCGTAATTAAGCATTTTATCTGAAAGTCGTTTTTCGTGATTAATATGAGATTCTGTTCGGTTCGATTTCTAGGGCGGGATATTTTATTGAATTTTACTATCAGGATTTTGTCAGTACCAGCCAAGGAGTTTTGATGTATGCCCGGTTGGCAATAGGCTCACCCCTATTACATGGAACTTAAACATAGCCCAGGAAAGTACCAATAAGGTGTAACTGCCTTACTTTTGAAATACAGGCGTTACGTTATGTTAGGATAACTTTTAGCAACACTTGCTACATCGAAGACGAATACAAAGGCTCTGCCTATGATAAATTAAAGCGTAGAGCAGACGATACACAAATTGTTCGCGGTGCCTGAGCCTTCCGTTTCCAGAAATCGAGAGATGTTAAGATAACACGTGGTCTTGTGGTCATTGGACATAATAATAATAATCGTTTATTGGTCTCAATTAAAATATAGCCTAATACAATTTCATTATCGGGGATTCTATACAAAAAAAAAGTCTGAATAAACTATACGGACGCCTGACTTCCAAACTAGGTAAAAAACCTGTATCTTGGAAATCAGTTCACTTCCATGGACAAAATGAAATGGAGAAAGAAAAATGTTACAATTCCAACGCTGGTAGTAATTAGACTATATATTTAAGACTTTATACAAAACAAATAATAAAACGGGCTAAGAGAAATAAAAGCATGCGAATAAATTAATTGAGAATCTAGATATGGGAGTATACTCGTAGAATGTGTTTGGTGTGGGGTATGATAGTGTGTTGTGTGTGATAGTGTGTTGTGTGTGATAGTTTGTAGTGTGTTATGGACATTGATAATTATGGTAATGGACATTCGTATAGTCTTTATTTGCTTAGCGCATGTGGCACCTTCTTACCTTCTCGATTAGTCTGCTCAGTAGTCAGAGCAGGATTCCATAGCATAATACGGCGTATCACAGATAGGTTTTTTTTTCTAAATTATAAATACTTAATGACCAATGTGGGATGGTTTAAAACAGAAACCCCTTCTGGTACTCAATTTTGGTGTTTCATCTAACTGCCTTTCTAAATCAACTGACAGTTCTATCAGTTCATAATCTGAGACCATCATGAAGGTATAAAAACAAATCTCTTTATAAAAACTCCGTCTGAAAGGGTTAGCCGATTCTTTTAAACTTGTTAAAACATCGCCTTTTCCTTTGGAAGTACAACAAAATTGGATTTACAAAATATCCCAGAACTGGGACGTCTTAGACGTTCTGACGAGAAATAAAATATAAGAGGCTGTTTTAACTCCCAATCGTATTGCAAAGCTGCTATACTTTTTATGAGACAAGTAATCTGCTATAAAAATGGATTCGCTGTTATTGTAAGTTATTGTACTGCCGAGAATTGTAAGCATAGTCAGATATTTATTTTATCAAATAAACTAGGCACACCTGCCCATGTTTCTGTACTTGTTACAAATTTCATATTTATGGAAGAGGTGTTACCGAGTTTATGAACAAGAAATCTTATATTCTAGTAGAATATTTATATTTCAATACCGACCCCCTACACTCTGTTATTTCCTTATCTTTTTTTCATATACTGCCACAAACCGGTCCATCAAATCATACAGACGGGGTAAATCCCATGAATATCTCGAGCACTGAGTTTTCCTTCTCTCGAGTCTCGACAATCCAAGATTTGTCCGAATCAATGATTCGTCCGACAGACTCCATAGCGGCGCTATCGCCGACGGCACACCACAGCTCGTATAATCCGCACTATTTACTTCCGAATCGGGAAAAGGCGGGCCAGAAACAAATTTCCGCGGGCTCCTAACGACCCCGACCGTCATTTAATCAGGCTCAAGTGTTGATGCGATAGCCGCCACCAACGTTTTTCGACGTATCGAAATCTATCATGAAATAACCATTAGCTGTCCCTCTCTGACTCTCGAGCGAGCGAACGCCGAGTGTGATAGAACGATACGGTCGGCCATCTTAATCTAAAGACAGGAAATAACCAGTTCCGAGCGGCTCGGGCCGGACGTATCAGGATTTTTCCGGATTTCAGACGTTTTGTGAGCTACGGTGCAGTGCAAAGCGGTACAGAAGGCCAAAGCTTAGCATCTGAAACGGGACGGACAGTCCTGAACTGCTGCAGTTCAACAGAAAGGACGAGAGATTACATATCTTTAGACTCATGTTAATAATTATGCTCTTTGATTTGTGTCACGAATTTTGCATAAAAGGCAACGGAGTTATCTAGCTATTTTCCAGTCAGGTTTCCGGTTTCCACCTCTAATAGTTTTCCATTTGCTCAAACCAATTATTTTGTATTTTTTTCAAGTCACTGAGTCATGTGGCCCTTCTGACCCTCGATATCTATTTGTCCCAGTTGATGTAAAGTGGGCCAGAAGCTCGGATGTTTTGCTGCGAGATGCTGCGACTTGAGTTAGGCTTATGTAGTGGAAGTCGGTAATTGTGATGGTCCAGCCTTTTTGCTGTAACCCCGCTTTGAGGCGCGGTCACGTTGTGTGGAGAACTTTGAGGATGTGAGTGTAACTTGTGTTCAAAGAAATGTTGGCTGGTAATCATGTTCACTAGTAAGTTAGGAACGTGGTCGGTTTTGTTTATATTAATCGTGATTAGAGACTATTCAGTAACTTTTTCACTGGTAATTAGTTGGAGAAATAAAATCTTGGAAAAATGCGAATAGCCTTTCCTGAAATTGAAGACAAGCCAATGCAAGATTTTTCTGTGTCATAATAATAGTAAATCCCATCTCAAATTCTGCTCGCTAACTACATAACTAGCATGGTGGCATAAATTCAGTTATAAGTTGCACAAACCACCCGCCACTATTCAACTGGCTGTACACAGTGGCCCACGCTGGCGCTTAGTGGTCACACGTGGTTCAAAGCTTTCATTCACTCTCGTACCACCAGCAATTAAATATTTAAATGAACGAATGAGTGTAATTACACTGTGTGATTGTGTAGTAGAATTTGGAACTAGAAGGACCAGAATTTCGTTTATTATTTGATTCGAGTTTGTGAGAACGTGTTTTGGGCTAGAATCAGAATCCAGGTCCAGCTTTAGACCGGAACAGAATAATACTGATTATTCTATTATATTCTGTACAATAAAGAACAAAATTGTACATATGAACAATAGTAGAACAGGCCCGCAACGACTTAACAAGTCTAGTAAGATATTTATTGATACAGGTTTTAAGGACCGTCTCGCATAAAATAAAGCACACTGAGTGCGTGAATTGCTTGACTTCAGAGAGGCTGGTAAATTGTGATGCTTGAATTCCAAAACTACACTACAAAAAAAAAACAGCAATTACTTCCCCTAATCCACCAAAACACTGACATCGTCAAACGCTCACACTGTGTCTTCGACACAGAATAGATAACTCCAGAATGTCGACTTTACACTAGGATAGAAAGCAGGCGAAAGCACACCCTATTACATACGGCGTTCTACTATAAATCATAGTCGCTGTTCGAAGACGCTTGATCGTGCGTGAGATTTTCCTCTAGGAATTCTCAAAAGAATCCTGGAGTTTGGAAGATCGCGAGGTAATTCCTTAACCTCACATTATCTAACTCCGCTATAATCCACTTGTGCTGGATTGCACGTCCCATGAGACTATGAGAATGAGGAAAGGGAGAGTCGACTTGGATTTTGAGGAGAGAAGCTCACAATTGTGAGGTGTGAGTTATACCTGGGTCAGATAGGCAGTTGCTCCATGTAAAATACTGGTATTTAGCTGTATCTAGTGGAAGCTGATCCTAAATAGTTGAAAGATAAAACGCGCCAAAGATCATGAGCTTTTAACGTCACTGGCCGGTAACAAAGTACTCCAATGTCACACGAGTTTTCGAAAGACTGTATCGTCTTAGAAGTCTAAGAAAAAATATGTGCCCAATATTTTTTGGAAATCTATCTGACGGACTTATTACATTTTGTTTGTCAACTACCTTTTTGTGGGAGATTTAATACTTTTCGAATATCTAGAATGACCGATGGACCGGCCAGGTGGAAAATTCCTGCGTGAGTGTCTCTCATTTTATTGAGCCTTCTGTGCCTATCTATTCTATAACATATGTTCGCAACCCCCAGTGCAGCGGTCACCCGATTAATTACACCACTCACTGTTTTTACCACAACTCCGCAAGACACCAGACAGATATATTTGGCACATTGTTAGTTAGTGTCGACGATTCTTTTGTCTGTTCATCCGTTGTACCGTTGTACGCTTCATCGCCAGATGTGAGCTGAATTCGTTTTTAGGGAATGTGTTGGGAACACACGACTGTGTTTTGTTTTTGTTTGGAGCTGAATGGAGTGGGCATATTGTATTCGTTGAAATATTGTACCGAAAATTAACGCTGGGTTTTAAGATAAAAAATTGTGTACAAATTAACATGTCTGGTGTATACCGGCTGGCTATACATTGGTGAACGTACCAAAACCATCACTATGCCAATATGGAGCTAGTAAATGAGGTAAAGGTGATGATGAGGTGCTGGTAAATTTACCAGGTGCCGAAGAAGATAAAATTAAACGGTGGACCATTGAACCAGTGAATATTGAACCAGCGTTTCATGAAACAAAAAGTATTCTCGGACACAGTCATGCCAAGCAATTGGATCATACCAAAATCTCAATATTACTTTGAATCAAAAAACAATACTCCAATCTCCATGCGAATTGACCTTTATACAGCTTAAAATATGTTTATTTCTTTCTGGAATTAATTTGGAGAGATATATTTAAAAAGGTTTATTTTTGAGAGCTGTTAAATAGGATTATACCCACCTGTCAGTTTAGCTGGGCTCGGAAACAAGCGGATATCGGCGACTCACGGGAAACTAAAATAGGGTGTTATTTATAACTTATAGGGTTCGTTCATAAATAAGTGTCGTGACTTCCGGATGTCGTATAAGGTAAATACGGGATTGTGCCAAGGTGTTAAACTGTTAATTTTATTTATACATTACTAGCTTTTATTCTGTTTTTAAGTGATGGTTTTATGCATGAATTATTGTGACGAAAATATAATCCTATTTTTACCACTGAAGGACCTAATATACTTGTATAGCGTGTCATCAAAGGTGAAATAGAATATGAAACTGTATTTGATTCGTAACTGATTTTTTTGGAGTTTTAGTCCAGCATAATTATTTTATCGCCTTTCTCGAGGCTCCAATCTATCAGCATCGAGTCAGTAAGTTGAAAAATATCTGTTTTTGCTTAATTAAATCCGAATTAATCCGTGTGATACGGACTCAGTCCGTATTAAAACGAATTAATTCCTATTATGAAGCTAAATGTCTGTCTGTCTGTAAGTCCACATTTTATCCTTTGATCACAGGCTGACTTTGGAAGATAATTCTGATTGTCAGCAAAATTGTGATGACAGGTTGAAATAGGTCCAGCGGGACTATTGCGTATCTTTTAATGTCAGTGGCTATCAATAGTGTCCATCAAATAACTGTCAAATGGTTAGTATAAAAAAAATACCAAACCATAACCAATTGACAGTTTGTTTAAGGACACTAATTATATAAGATAGCCACTGACATTAAAAAGATACGCAATAGTCCTACTGGTCAGAAAAGATTTAAATTATGTTATCTCATCGAAGGGTGAAAGTGAGCAGCGACTTCTTCATGGAGATTCTAACAAGTAAGCAATCGAATATAATATTGTTGGCTCAAAGTCACGACATCAGCCAGTAACCGTGCGGTTAGCGTCAGGTCGACGTGCGGCAACCGACAGAAGTTCATAAAACGAGGCGAGCGGCGGTGCAACGGTCACTTTTTGCTTGGACGGCGCTCGGAAAGGACTTGCTACCCGACTATTATCGTGTGCTTCGCTAATTTTGGTTTATGTTTTTGATCGTGTACTGATTATTCCATTTGCTAGTGCTATTTCTATTTGATTATTGTTTTAAATGTTTGTCTTGATATTTTTGTAAAAGTGTAATTCAAAAGATATTAAACATTGTTTATTTTGTTCACGTATTTCACTTCTGATTCCTAATATCAGAAGTGGGATAAAGATTCTTTTCGCCCACAAGTTAAAAACTAGTTTTCAGGCTTTTAATTTTAGATAAAAGCGGGTAGTAGTTAGCAATGGATAGATCGAGTTGTTCGCGTTCAAAAACTAGTGCCTTGCGTTCTAAGCGATCTCGTAGCCACCATAAGTGGAGTGGAAGGTCACGTATAGCAAGTTTCGGGATCCGATCGCCGTTCCAAGCGCGAACGAGATCGTCGTAGGAGCCGCGTGAGGACGCGAAGTCCTGTGTAACCGCTCTCGCGGTTGAGGCGACGCTCCGGACAGGATTGGTTTACTTTCGTTCCTGATACAAGTAAGATCGAACCATTTTAATATTTCGTTGGTTTAGTAGTCGTAAGCGCGACTATGAGCATGAAGGTTCTGGGTTCGATTCCCGGGTCGGGCAAAGTGTTATTTTCTGGATTTGTGCCCTGTTGGTGACAATGGGCTCACCCCTATTACATGGTTAAGCTTATGTCTTAACATAACTGGCGAAATGTGGGTATACTGGGTACCTCTGCCTAACCCTTCGGGGATTGCAGGCGTGATGTTATGTGTGTGTTTATAAGGTCACTGGGGTGATTGGCAATGCCTCGGACGCATTGGTGGTTATTTACATGGTGGTGCTAATACGTCGCTTAACGATTGGTTGACCAATAACAGCACGTGGACTCATTTTAAACACGAATTTCGGTCATTGTGTCCGCGTGAAGTCGATATGGTCACTGTGCTATAATGACGTTATGAATACATGTATCTGTATGACCTACAGATAGTTTTTTTTTAAGTCGGGTACTTGTGTATGTTAGTTTAAATATTTGTGAAGGTACCCACGATACAGGAGAAATTCCTGGTGAGGGGCAACGTTGTGATTTGTGATATCTGATGCTCAAATAAAAGCCGCAATTATGAACAAAACAAAATACAGTCAAAAGTCGTTTTCCGTATATTTGAAACCAAAAAGTGCAGTTGTTGGCACATCAAACTCGAATAATCATGGTCTGCGTAAATGCAAACCCCTACGCAATATGATCAGTTGACTTGTTTTCGTGTGAAGACGTAGGCCGTATACAGGTGCACTGTAAAGTCTGATAAGTTTTGCTTTATTATAGAAGTTGCTTTTTATTACACATGATAGGCTAAGAAAGATGCCAATGAGTTACGTATCAGTTTTCAGTTGATGTTTATAAGGATTTTGATGAAGTAAAGTTGTGGTTGCAAGCCAAGAGATTCTATCGGCTGTATTGTGTTAGACAGTACCAGTAATTATTGTGTAGTCGTAGTCCGATTAAAATTGAAGGTTTTTGAGGAAACTCGAGTAGACAGTGGGTGTGTTTGTTGTATGTTGTGCGTTGTGCGTTTAGCTCTGGTTGAGGTCAGGATCTGGAAAGACCGTAGTGTTAAGTCAAATAGTGATACACACGGGAGATAGACTTGTTTACTAGTCAGTTAGTGATCTGTGGTTTTACTCGATGATTTTTGTGAACCTGGCATTTTTTTGACGCAATAATGTTTTTAAGATCGATTTAAACGACAATGGTAGGTACATGACCCAGGGTGGTTGATTGTTGTATTTTCGATAATTTCCAGTTTAGCCGCGTTTGATTTTATCAACGAGAGTGGGACCTAATGGATGTTTGGTCAGGTTCTGTCGTAGATTTGTCTCTTTGCAGAGTAACCATTACATAAGAACGTGTGGTTTGGTGAAGCGCGCGGCCTCAGCTGCGTGTGTGAAAGTCTGTGTGATACGCTAACAATGTGCCTATGTCAACAGCTACTGAGGGGTATGCAAACTTGGAGCCTATGCCTACAGTGTGTGTGGAAGTCGACATCTGAGGGGTATGCAAACTTGGAGCCTATGCCTACAGTGTGTGGAAGTCGACATCTGAGGGGTAAGCAAACTTGGAGCCTATGCCTACAGTGTGTGTGGAAGTCGACATCTGAGGGGTATGCAAACTTGGAGCCTATGCCTACAGTGTGTGTGGAAGTCGACATCTGAGGGGTATGCAAACTTGGAGCCTATGCCTACAGTGTGTGTGGAAGTCGACATCTGAGGGGTATGCAAACTTGGAGCCTATGCCTACAGTGTGTGTGGAAGTCGACATCTGAGGGGTATGCAAACTTGGAGCCTATGCCTACAGTGATGTGGAAGAAGTCTGTGTGATATGCTAACAATGTGCTTATACATCCCTATGTTCCTATTGGTATTCTTGTCTGACAAGTTTTGTTTGGTGAATGTTTCTTTGAATTTGATTCTCGACTTGAATGTTCCTTAATGAATGAGATTACTCTTTTGTTGTACTACTCGGTTAGAGAGCCTTGGTGTTAAAGGTTTTACTCGATGATTTCAGCAGTTTTTGTTGCAATTGAATTTTTAAGGTTGGTGTGAAGCACTATGGTATATGACTCAAGGTAGTTGAGTGTGGTATTTTCGATAATTTCCAGTACATTTGATATTAATGAGAGTCGAATTTGGTGCCACCCAATGGAACTAAAGTTTGGTCAGGAGTGATCGAGCGGAACAAAATTCTGTTGTAATTGTAAAGTTTGTTTGCAGAGTACCTAACCATTACACAAGGATGTGTGGCGTGCGTTTGGACGCAACGCAACGCTGCTTGGCCTTAGCAGTGGTTGCTAGGGCTTTGCCACAGTGACGCCGTGAACGTGCACGTCGCTGCAGGGCGACCGCGCGCCCTACTGGCGTTACCGAGCGCGCCTTACCGGCGTTGCTGAGCGCGTCGCTGCAGGGCGACTGCGCGCCCTCTTGGCGTTGCCGACAGCGCGGCAGCGTCGCTGCGAGCCGACTGCGCGCCATACCCGCGTTGCCGAGAGCGTCGCTGCGAGCTGACTGCGCACCCTACTGGCGTTGTCGAGCGTGTCGCTCCGGGCTGCCAGCGCGCTACTGGCATGTACAGCGCGTGGCTCCGGGCTGCCAGCGCGCTACTGGCGTGTACAGCGCGTGGCTCCGGGCTGCCAGCGCGCTACTGGCATGTACAGCGCGTGGCTCCGGGCTGCCAGCGCGCTACTGGCATGTACAGCGCGTGGCTCCGGGCTGCCAGCGCGCTACTGGCGTGTACAGCGCGTGGCTCCGGGCTGCCAGCGCGCTACTGGCATGTACAGCGCGTGGCTCCGGGCTGCCAGCGCGCTACTGGCATGTACAGCGCGTGGCTCCGGGCTGCCAGCGCGCTACTGGCGTGTACAGCGCGTGGCTTCGGGCTGCCAGCGCGCTACTGGCATGTACAGCGCGTGGCTCCGGGTTGCCAGCGCGCTACTGGCGTGTACAGCGCGTGGCTCCGGGCTGCCAGCGCGCTACTGGCGTGTACAGCGCGAGGCTCCGGGCTGCCAGCGCGCTACTGGCGTGTACAGCGAGAGTCTCCGGGCTGCCAGCGCGCCCTTCAGGCGCAGTTGTGCGTGGCACTCCACTGTGCCAGCGCGCCCCACAGGCGCAGTTGTGTGCGGCACTCCACGGTGCCGGCGCGCCCCACAGGCGCAGTTGTGTGCGGCACTCCACGGTGCCAGCGCGCCCACAGGCGCAGTTGTGTGCGGCACTCCACGGTGCCAGCGCGCCCCACAGGCGCAGTTGTGTGCGGCACTCCACGGTGCCAGCGCGCCCCACAGGCGCAGTTGTGTGCGGCACTCCACGGTGCCAGCGCGCCCCACAGGCGCAGTTGTGTGCGGCACTCCACGGTGCCAGCGCGCCCCACAGGCGCAGTTGTGCGTGGCACTCCACGGTGCCAGCACACCCCACTGGCGTTGTGAGACACGCTATCAAGGAGACAGCGAAGACTCAGCCGCCTTGTTGGAAGCTGACGAGGACGTCAGAGCGTCAGGAGAGGCCGTGTTGGCTCAAAGTCACGACATCAGCCAGTAACCGTGCGGTTAGCGTCAGGTCGACGTGCGGCAACCGACAGAAGTTCATAAAACGAGGCGAGCGGCGGTGCAACGGTCACTTTTTGCTTGGACGGCGCTCGGAAAGGACTTGCTACCCGACTATTATCGTGTGCTTCGCTAATTTTGGTTTATGTTTTTGATCGTGTACTGATTATTCCATTTGCTAGTGCTATTTCTATTTGATTATTGTTTTAAATGTTTGTCTTGATATTTTTGTAAAAGTGTAATTCAAAAGATATTAAACATTGTTTATTTTGTTCACGTATTTCACTTCTGATTCCTAATAATATAATATCTCTTCTTCACGCTTAAAGTGGAGTTGGGCAGGACATTTGGCTAGACGCGGAGATGGCCGATGGAGTAAGATTCTGACCGAATGGTGACCAAGGTTGGGCGTGAGAAACCAGGGTCGCCCTTAAGCGCGTTGGGTGGACGATATCGTCAGGAGCTCGGGGAATGGATGGATGAGAGACGCACAAAGCAGAGAGGCCTGGCAGAAGAAAGGGGAGGCCTATACCCAACAGTGGGTGATTACGGGTTGAAATGATGATGATGAAGCAATCGAAAAGAATGAGAGCAAGCAAGTCACAGAAAATTAATTCTTAATTTAATTCTAAATGCAATCTCAAGGATGAAACACGCCAAAAGCTATCTGACCTACTAAGCACCAGCAATAAGCCTTCAAAATCATCAGTCATACTTAAAGCCGTTGATAGGAAAATCCTACAGTGAAATATGAGCGGTTACCACACAATCGCTGTAAAGTAACGATCGATCACCCGACAGATCTGCTCTCCGCTTTATCTATTCACAAGATAAATGATATCTCCGGACCTTATAGCCCTGTGTGTTGGTGTAATGCTTGTATGCGGAATCTTAATCTGGTAGGTGTGAGACCTATCACGATTTTGATGGTTAGGCTTGGTAGGTATTTTGTTGTAGATTTGGAAACTAGTCGGCTCTTCTTAAGGTCCGGTCAAAATAGACAGTTGAACCATCGACACTGGACTCTGACAGATCAGATAATTTACTGAAGTGTCTATCTAGTTGGTTCTGAACGCTTCGGTTGTACTTTTACAGGTTAACACAACCCTACTGCCCCTAGTAGCCTGTCTGGTAACGTTTTTCGGAGATTGCCGATTCTTAAGCAACCCGAGTGGGAAGTTGGATAGGTTCAAGTGGTTGCATTTCACCGCTTAATTAAAGCATTCCTATTTGCTATTTGCATGTTTGGGAAAGCGCATTTAAATGACCACACTTATGGCAAATTGGATTTCTAAGATTAACTCTTTAAAGTACATCACAGATATAACAATTGGGGATCAAAGTGGGTAGGTACCACAATGCCTGAAAAACTTTGTTAAGAAAATTTACTCTGTCTTATGCTCTCATCTTCACCATTTTAGTCCGGTAATATACTTAACTGCCTAGTAGAAGCCTTTGTACCTACCTCAGCATAATGAAACTAAAACTGTGTTGAATATAGAGCAAGAACTGGCTCACCTGTATAATGTAGGTATAATCCAATGAATCTAAAGCGACGCCCACGGAGGCGGCTCGCTTTAATTAAAAATGTAAATGTCGATGTTAAACAGTGGCGCTAACGCGTAATAACCGTAGTGGGTAATGTACAGAGAAATAGTTTCTAACGACTCTCGAGAATGTTGTGTGGTAAAATGTAGGTGAATCGCACCCCATACTGCCCTATAACGTGCCACTTCGCTTTTATTATGTTAAAAGAACTACAGCAAAATACAGTCAATATTATCGTACACCTATTTCAGAAGCATACTCAAGTTTCTAAGGTGCACTTCTAAAGGTAACCACGAATCGGAAGCATCATAGCTCAAACTATAGCAGGTCGCAACAACTTAACTATTATGGTTTCCCGTATAACACATCCGTAGATTGCAAAATAAATCTTACTCTATCTATACCTATAATCGGCAGTTAACTATCAATTTTGCCATCAGTCAATTCCTGTGTAAGCAAAGGAACTAGTCATGGCGGTATGGCCTATCATTACGATTCGGTGACCCTGCCACTGTGGTTTCTTGATGCTATCACCTTCGGAAGACCACTTATCATTATAATCTAAGACAATAGAACTTCTGAAACTAGAACTATTTCTGGCCTGTGACGTCAATGCGTACTCCGGTAGCTGTATCGATACATCTTGATTAAACTTATCTGTGTTAAGCCTTGAATACGTAAGCAGTTCTGTTTGTACGTGGATGTAAAGTGAAAGTGCCTAACCCTTATCTTATAGGTACCTACCTATAAGATTAAGGAGAGAAACATGGAGTAATTATGATCAGAATATTTCTCTGTAGCTCAATTATAATCATGAATTTCTAAATAATCGTTCAATTTAGGGGTGCAATTTAAGAAAGGTAAGTTTTCATAAATATTGCGGTTTTGATATTTTTTGTGAAATACGAAAAATGTGTCTGATTTATTACATGTAGAATTGCTTATTGAAAACTTAGCCCTTAATCGATTAAATTCCAGTTTCAAAACACTGAATGGCTTCATTTTTTGGCCAGATAGAATACACAAGATTTTACACGTGAAAAATGGAAACAAACTATACTAGTGTTGTCTAGCTGAAACTTATTAATACAGAGAATAATCTTCTTAACTTAACAAATAAACAGATTGGTTTTTACAAAATAGTATCAGCATACAAAACCACCCCATTTACACTCATTCCTTTAACAAAACCCGGTCCAATAATTCTGTCAACACCCGATGGAGACTAATCGAGTGTTTACGTTCCATTCCCGCTGCAGTAAGGGAATGACATTAAGCGCGGCGATGGAAACAATCATTGGTTGATACCCTCGGTTGTTTGCTCGTAATGGTGTGCTGACAAACAAATTGGAACGCTGTTGACACGTCATCATTGAGTCGACTTTCGATACGTTTGAACTGGACGGGATGTATTGTGGTGAGGATGTGTTAGATTGTGTGTGAAATATCCTTTTATTTGATTTTAAAGTGAAGTTTATCAAACATTTGTGATGGCTTAACTCATACTAATTTTTCACATTTTACAACATTTTAAATGGAGTGATCTGGAAACCTCAATGGTTTTCACAACAATAGTTCAGAAACGTTTTTATCCGGTTACCACAGTAGAAAATCAGTATTCTCAATTAAAAATTCAATTTAGAATTCTGACTTTTCCAGAAAAAACCAGAAGCCCCTAAAATGTATCGCTCAATACGAATTACGATGAACTACAAATTCTAAGTAGGTACCTACAACGAAAGTTTTTTTTTTAATGTTGAGTGAAAGAAACTATGTAGTCGTAGTAGTAGTAATTTTGAAATGAAATACCGCCTCATACTTTAAATTACACCAAACTTAAGTTAACCCAGAAAATCGTCGTTTTGTTGAAACCCACCAAAATATTTAGTTACAAAAACAATAATAAAAATCTGGCAACATCATACATTTGACGTTGGGAAACAACAAAAGCACGTAACTCGATACGTGTCATTGTTAACGCGAATGTCAAACACATAACCTCGCTCTTGTCAGTCGGGATCGAGTTACATTACGGTCTACGATCTTTTATGTTAATGTTATTAACATTTTACCTTTTTACGTAAATACAATTAATGTTATGGAGGCCTCAGAATGGGCTGACCGCTTTGTTTTAGTGACACATGTGTGGAGAGATATTCTAACGGACACGTGGTCACTTTGTAAGGGTCAAGTGGTGAATTTAAACACGGACATGTTCAAGTACTTGTGGGTATTAAAAATACAAAACCTTTTGCCGCAGTCTGCCTTCCTCCGATTGTTTTACCTGGGTCGATAAACCAAGTGTAAAAATTGGTTATTCTGAAGCAAGTGAACACTTTCTTCGACCACATAGACACATAAAATCATGACTTTGGACGATCGTCTTTAACCTTATAAGGATTATAGCTTCACCTACATTTCATTTGTATAAGTCCGTTACTGTAAAATTATTACAGTGACGGACACAGATTATTTTTTTTAGCTTGGGAAATCATCAAATGACTTCTCCCTTTCAAGGCAGTGGGCAGAGCGGTAGGGAGTCTCAGACTTTTACTGACTAAAAACCACCCAAGTTCCTTCTTAGCTCTTTGCGTCGAAGCCGCGGTATCTCTATCCAACAACCCTTAGCCCCGACTGGAGATGGAAAAGCCTTTTTTTTTTTGGTGAATGGGTAATCGTCAAATGACCCCCCGCTCTTGGGCAGAGCAAAGGGGAGTGTCAGACTTCTACGGACTAAAAACCGAACCCATGTTCTTATTTGCCCTTGTGCCGAGGCCACGTCATCTAGTACAAAAATCCGCGGCCCCGACGGGCGAGATGGAAAAGCCTGACTTAAGAATCAAACGGTGGACACCTCATATTTAGCAATATCGCTAGCGATCACTACTACAACGAGGCAGTCGTACAACAAACTAAAAACACGTAAGTAATAACTTGACAAACTATGACAAACAACAAAATCTAAACTCAATCACACTCGCACCACACCAAAAATACTTCTCCATTATTATTCTAAACAAGAAAAAATACCGTTCATAAATCCATCAAAGTGTCATCAACAAAGTTGTACGCAACACGTGTACTGAACATATTCGAAAAAAAAACTTTTAAATAGGTGTCGCCGAAGTTTGTATGAACTTTGTATGGAGTTTGTATGAAGAAAGTTAGGATTGTTGGCCTGTGGTGTTGGAAATAGGACCAATAAATCGATTACTAATTTTATTACGAACTTGAGTTATGTCTGTGTGAGATAAAGACGAAAGGGGTAACCTAAATAAAAAATGTTTCGAGAAATACTTAGATTCTCCGGTGGACAATTTATCAGGTTCACATTAAATGATATCAACGACACGGGTCAGATTGGCAGTAAAATAATCGTACTCAGCTCCATCCAGTAAGACTTGGAGGGAGCCGAATGTAACAAAGTTGGGAGTAGGCTAGACAGCGTTGTATGTGTAGGTTAAGTCTGTGTTTAAAGCAAAGCTGAAAATATCACACATTGCATACTTGTCAATGGAATGTTTTAGTGCTGTGCAGCGAGATACTTCTCAACGCACGATGGGCTCTCAACATTTTTTAAACTTTTACAGAATTAATACTGAGGTTGTTCTTTGTAATTAAATCGTCGTTTTAATATAGGTACGTGATCCAATAATAATGAAACAACTTTAGTCTAGAAAATCGGTTTACTGAAAATTCAGTCATGATTTTATGAAACACCGCAGAAACGTTCAAAACGTAAATGTGACTTTAAATAAAAAAGTACAAAAACGTATTCAAATTATTATTTTTACGTGCTCCGTATAACCCAGTTGCATATTATTTCATATTCGTGTACAAAAACACGACATGAAGTCCTCTCATTAACTCGGCAAGTTAGTTACATCTTAATGAAGTCATGGCACATACTCCACAAAAATTAAAAATACCACGTCCTCCGCTTAAACTTTGAAAGTTGCCCCCCTCCTTTGACCCCAGTTCCCAGTTCCCAGATATTCATGAAGGGGCGTGGGGCATGCATTGGAGGGAAAAAATGTCAGTCTCGTAGTCACCATAAAGTGCACGTGTGACGTCATCACGGCTCGTCGGCGAGTTCGCGATAACTTTCATATAACACAAGTTTTTCCCCCAAATGTTGGTGGAGGATGGGAACTTGCGTTATTGTTTGGGGCTTCGGTATTATAATGTTGGTAGTTAATGTTAGTTTTACAAAACTATTTAGAAAGGCGAATAGATATAGGTAGGTAATGGGAAATAAACTGGTAAAGTTGAGTAAAGCAATTCACGTTTCAAGGTATTTTAAACATGACTACCACCTGTATGTATTGTGCGTATCACTATCACTACATAGTATAAAACAAATCGCTTCTCGCTGTCTGTCCCTATGTATGCTTAGATCTTTATAACTACGCAACGGATTTTGATGCGGGTGTTTTTAATAGATAGAGTAATTCAAGAGGAAGGTTTATGTGTAGAATTATGCTTCCGTGCGAAGCCGGGTCGGGTCGATTATAGTTCATAATAATTGTTAAACATTTCAGTATCGTCCACAAAAAAAATATCAACGTCTGATTTTGCGCACGATTATAACGCAATTTAACATAAAATAAAACTCCACAATTTCCATCAAAAAAAGTAATTCAAAATAAAATATTATCCATTCTTTGAAAACCAACAATGCCCCTCACCAAATTAACAAACAGATTGTATCAGCATCCAATCCGAACACCCGTACCGTGAGTACCAGGATCGCATAACTCCCAACATGTGTTGTGACAATTTGTCTCTGCAACAATATTGCGGACATTAAGCCAGCGCTGATTTCCTCACGAGAGAAGAAAAGCATTATAACAGCCATTCATCTTCGCAAGTCGTAATGTAGGCTGCTGAAAAAGATCATTTGCAGCCTAGGTCGTCAAAAGAAAAAGTCGTTTTTGTTGGTGTAATTCGTAAAGGCTACAAAAGAAATTAGGCGAATCCTTGTAATGTTTCAGGCTACATCTGCTATTAACAATGTCTAGCTAGGCGTGGTATGAAATAGGTTTTTTGTAAAGTTAGTGCTGGCGTGACGGCCCTAATAGAAGCGTTTGTGACAAATTGGACGGAGATAAAGTTCCGCACAAAGGGAAGAGTGGAAGACTATGGGGGAGGCTTTTGCCCAGCAGTGGAACAATATAGGCTAAGGCAAAAAAAAGTGCTACCGAAAGTCGTGTATGGTTATAGATTTTTTTTCAACAACAATATTAAAAAAATTGAATTTTCGAAATGAATGGTACTGCCATTAATTATTGAGTGTTTTGGTGTGTAACGTAATATTCCTGCAGATTGAATGTCAGAATGTCATTTACAGAATGAATATACACGTTTCTTGATACATCAGGATTTTTACAAGAGGGAACTTTATAGTGTACGAGTATAAGGTTCTAATTATAGTAGCAACTGTTTTTTTTTTAGTTTCGGAAGTCGTCAAATGACCCTCCCACTCAGCCCTGGGATAGGGAGTGTCAGACTTCTACTGATCAAAAACCACCCATGTTCCTTCTTAGCCTTTTGCATCGAGGCCACGGTATCTCTTTCGAAAAACCCGCAGCCCCGACGGGCAACCATCTTGACCTTACAATTATTATAATGCCTAAATGATTACTAATTAAGTACCTACGTCAAATATTTCACATAACTTTCTCATAATAAAAATCTACATTTATACTTAACTGCTAATGAAGTATGCCAATCTTTGGGCTCAATTAATGCCCGTAACTTCATTTGCAGTTAGAATTATAGGCTTTGGAGCGGTGCCCAAATATCGGCGTAGGCTTTGTGACCCCCGCCGTATTGGAAACTACTGTCGATTGGAAATTGTGGTTACTACCCTCGTGTATAATTTTCAAGTAATTTTTGATTTGTTAGTATATTTTGCGTATGTTTTCCTATTGTTACATAAGTTAGCATAACGGCTGGTTTTTAAAGAACGGTTTGCTGATATTTATGTACTTATTAATAGTATCGACGCTCACATGACGCTAGTTGCTTTGTAGAATTTTAAAATCTGTAAAAAGCCAATACGTTTGTATAATTTTGATACATGATTATAAAACGATTCAAAGGACTCTCTACTCTAAACACTCTCATATTTTTAAAGACTTTAATCAGAAATCTAAGAAGGCCATTTAGTTACTGCCGCGTATTTATCGCCCGCTGAATATTTATCTTTAGCATTCAGGTAAGCCTCTGACTTCCTACAAAAACAGCTACCGTTGAATAAACACAACCATTTTCCTGAAAACTTTTAAAAACTCCAAAAAGTTTTTAAACACCAACCTAAATATTCATATTCTCAAAGTAGACCTTCTAAAAACAACGAAAAATTTATGAAAAAATAACAAGAGGCTTACACCAGTTTAAATAAGCACCGGGCCGCTCCAACAATCCTTTAAATACAGTAACCCTTCGGCCGCTGCGTAAAAAGATTCCAGTAAAAAGTACAGCGGGGTTCGTTGGACCTCTGCCATCCCGCCCGTGCCCGCTGTCTGCTTAGAATGGAAACAGTGAAATGGCGCAGATTCAACCCTTTTTGTAGCTAAAAAGATTGGATTGCATTCGCCTGACGCTAACATTTATGTGGGTAAGACAATGCTCTTTGTGTGCGACGCACAGACAAGTTATTGAGGTATTCATTTGAATTTGTGCGCAATCTAGAGCTGAATACAAATGGGCGTGTTTACTTATAAACACAATAGTAAAGTTACTTGTTCCGAATCGTACCTGTAGACAACAATACGTTGCTTAATGCATGTAGTGCAACGCCCAGTCTATTGCATTATGACTCAACAAACAAGAACACGAGTTTACACATTCAAATGAGATCATATCAAGAATAAAATCTCGGAATTAACAGTTATAATTTGGATTAAAGCTGACAGCGTGTCTAATGTGTGACAGTATCGCAGAGATCCGAGGCGAAGTTACGCCCAAACCGTGTCGGGATGAACCGGGCCGGCGGGACCCCGGGTGGCCGGACCGGCCGCAGTGGGGGGTTACACAAATTAAATTACGAAAAACGGTCGAATCAATGTCTGGCGCTTACGTAGCGTACCGATAGACCGACAGACTGACAAATATATACGGAATCAAATTGCTGTGAACGCGCGGTTGCGGGGAAATTGCGTGCGTGTCCATTCTGTTGTGATTTGTTCAATCTGTAAAATAATTGGGCGGACGATACGTGTTGCTAGATTGGATTTGTAAAATGTACGGGTTTATATAATAATTCAGTTTTATAACATTGTCGAACAATAATATTTATGACACGTTTTGAAACGTGTACTGTTAAAGGAAATTTTAGTCGGTAGGTACGTAAACTAAACCACAGTACTTATATTATTATTCTAAGGACTAACGGCACTTGGAACAAAAATAATAGTTTGTCTTCAATCCGATAAAAAATGTTGGTTCACTGATACAGTTAAATTCAATCTAGACCTTATAAGAACTGAATCTACAAGAATTTAAACAAAAAGGTGGAAAATTATGAAAACATTTATAATTTTTTTATAATTTTGTTTTATAATTTTTTTATAATTTTACAACGTTTTTTTTTTAATTTGGCTTTAATTTACTTGTAAATAGCGTTCTAAAATACCGAATCATAATCATAAACATGATCGCTATATTGTGTGCCCATCAAGTTAGCGTATGCGAAGTTTCCACTCGAGATCAGATGCGAGCGGATCCAATCTCTTACAAGCTTCCCATCGTTCGTGAAATATAGGGTGCAGGAGCCCTGGGGCTCGGTATAAAATAATATCGGATATGAAGGGAAAATGCCTGATAAAGGCGCTGCGATCGACGATGCTATCACGGGACTGACTGTAGGCAGGGAGCTGGGAAATGAGTTTTTTTTTTATTTCACATTAATTGCAAAAACTAAATTAACTTAATAAGTTAAAAATATTAAATTCAAAGTTTTAATTTATACATCATGAGTTCATGACATAATAAAAACAAGCTTATAAAAAATACAATTGCCGTTGAATTTCATTAAGTGAAAATTACCCTACCTACTGTTAAAACATACGTTTCAGTTTACCTCGCTTATTATAAAGTAAACATAATAAAAGTTTTATATTATTATTATATTGCAAACACATTTACTACAAGCTTGTTTTGTGTATAATATTATATTTATACAAACATGAAAGCGCTAAACTCCGCCGCATTTTCATTTTTACCTCGACGTGCCAACCATTTTGCGCCATATCTTTACATACTATTTTATTATAGCAATAATGTGTCAGATTTGAACAAATATAGAACAAAAGTGCTGGCTATTAACCCGATTCCTAGCGCTTGACTTTTATAACATAATACATCTGAAAACTATGCATTTCCAACTCCAAGTGCTTATAAAACACGGTACCTACGTGTTATATTTCTGGAAAATCTTCCACATCAAGTTAACCAGGTGTCAAAAACTTTAAAAATAAATCTAAAAGTTTCCTTAAAAATCCAAGTTTGAGTTTAAACCTAGATACGAAATTTTAAATAGGCAAAACTAATTTGAACGAAGCTAGTTGGGAAGAAATTTTAAAAGTGCTATTTGGCTCTCGGCCTAAAACCGTTCTCCGTATGAGTAAGTTTTGTTCAAAACAAGGGGTGAAGCCGGGCGGCGCGCTATATCGCCCGAACATTCACTACTTGCCCCATTTATTTCGTTAAGATACAATAATTTTACTTTTCTTTCGTATCTCCGGTCTGGAGTATTGCTTTTGTCTGAGCAAGTTTTCTTGACAAAGAAATTAGTACGGTCCCGCCATGTTACAGCTTAAACCCATCCTTACAATTTAGCGATGAATTTCATTCTTGTAGTTTCTTATTATTAAGCGAAACTCGTAAATGTCAACAAAAGATAAGGTTTAATTTATGAATTATGCCTTTATTTACAAGCGAGCTTGGCGCTAGAAGTTTCAAGGCTAACCAAATTGGAACTCGCCACAATTTATGACGGACTCGACATTTTTCATTTTGTCGTCTAAAATGTTATGAGCGGAATAAATTACTGTTGATGAAAAAGGTATTATCTTTAACGTTTTCCGTTTGGAGCAAATAATAATATTATTTAAACGAATTGCTTCCGCATGGAACAGGAAATAGGACACAAATTGTAATGCGAATATAGTAACAATCATCATTTCAGGAATGATTCTTCGACATCAAGAACTATACGTCACTGAAATCTCGGGGTTCACGTACAGCTATTGTCTAAAATTATTATTTTCAAAATTTTCATTTACTTTGAGAATTGAATGCTGAATTTTCCAAAGTTGGGTAGCTAGTACTCGTATAACTTCTTGTTTTCTCACTCACCATAGTAAAAAGAGATCCCGCCGTTAAAACCAGGCGTTACTAACTAACCGGTAATGTAGGAACTAAAAATCAATCTACTATGTTACACACCTGTCATACGAATACATATTTATGCCTGCACGGAACAAATATTTGTATGGCCTACAGATAGTTGTTCCGGGTCTGGGTGTTTCTGTATGTGAGTTTCAATGTTTGTAAACGCACCCACGATACAGGAGAAATTCCTAGTGTGGGGCAACGTTTTTCAAAAAAAAAAAAAAATATGCAGTTTATCCATGTGCTTGCAAATAAATTATAACATAATATAAAATCGATCGCTACATTTGAATTTCAAATATAGTTATGCAGGTCATAAAAAATACAACTATTTTTATGAAGTCGTAAAGTGCAGTGAGAGCTCCCGCTTTACAATCCGTGATGTCATATTTCAGGGGAAATGAAATACTTTTTATTGCAGAATTTTGCAGTAAAATGCTGGCAACACTGTATTCGCGAAATATTACGGATGATTCATTATTTAATATGATTTAAAATAGAGCTGTCAATTTTCTGTACCTAGTGTGAAACGTACACGAGTAAATTAATGTGATGATAAAATATAATAATAATAATTTATTTATTCAAAATAGACAACACTGATCCATATTTTTGTTAGTAGGTACTTAAAGAATAGTGAATATATAAAAAATTAAACTTCTTAGGTACTTGATTCTATTAATTTGCTTTGAATTATTATACTTTATATAAAATCGTTGTTATCGTACATAACTTGCAATATTATCCAAGCAAAACTACTCAAATTAACCGAACCGTCCGCTAACGCCAGAAACCCGTCCATCAACCCCTCAAGGACCTTAAATATAAATATCCAAAAACCGTTTCATAATACACACTATTAACGTGGTTTAGGGGAAAAATCTCAAGCACCCCCTTTTCGCAATTTAGCGTGAAGTTGGCCGATGGTGGCGGATAGACGTTTATAGTCGGAGCCCTGGTTTATTGGGCCATATATCCTGGGACCCTCAGCCTGCCCCTCGATTTTTACACCATATATAAAAAACATGTGTGATATTGGTTTAGTACCGGTTATACGACGCGCGACGGCCTCGCAGACATTTTTTGGATATTATTTGATGATGAAATGGGAAATGTATGGCCTGTTTACCTGTACGTGGAAAATTAAGCTGTTTCTTCCGTCAAAAATTGGTGAATGGCAACAACATTTCCTACGTGTAAACATGTAATACTGTGTATACAATGACATGGTCTTGAATTCTTGAAGTTCGGAGCTTAGTGGCCTAAATTATTGACAAAAGTAGGTACTCTAACTGTGTAAGCAAATCGCCTCTTTTGTCCAAAGACTATCTGTGACATTTTGATCTGCATGGTCCTCTAATGCTGTGACAAAAATTGTTATGTTTGATCTCAAAAAAAAGAATAATAAAATAATTTAATCACGTTTAAAAACCTGCCTGTAAAAAGCTGCTCCAGAAAGAAACATTTCTATTCACACCGATACACTCAGCCGCACAATTTAGCTGCAAACTCATTTTCTTTACAAACTAAAGTCTGCGTTGTTAGGTTCAACTTTTGTAAGTAAACTTCTTTGTTAATTTCCCTGCTAATAAATAAGATGAGCTTTATGGATTCCATATTAATTGAAAAGTTCCTTTATTAAATATTACTATTGATTTTAACATAAATCTCAAAGGAATACATTTTATTGTTTTTGTTGTGTTGTTGGATTCGTGTCTATAATTAAATATCGGTCTATGATGTTCATAATAACGGTCTTTTTTTGTATCTAAATTAACAGAAAGTCTTTTACAAATACGAACACCAAAAAAAAAGGGAAAGTACCTGTCAAGTCCTCTATTAAATCCCTATTTCTATAGCTACTTATAAAAACTTCTACCAAAAGTAATCTTCAAAATAAAATATTATCGAGTACATTCAGGACCCTTCTCACATCGAAAAAATAGTTCCTCGGGCTAAACAAGCTTCAGAGAATATGCTATTTTACAGGATAGATGTTTATAGCCAATTCTTGCTTGATTTATAGACATTGGTCGATGTAATTTGAACAGTAAATGATGGTTCTACTTTACTACCTGCGTAATATTCGTTGAAATCGGTTGCTATGTTAAATGAGAGATAGGTTTCTTAGGAAATAACTTCATTTATTGGTTGAGGGAATTAGTTTAGTATGATTAGCTTGATTTCTTAGAATATAGGTAATCAGTGTAGCTAAATGTTATGTGGCCAGTTACTAGAAACTTAAATTGTAATTAAGAAAAAGACAGTAACTACCTACCGGCTTAGCATGACCACCGAAGAAACGGGTTTTGTCGACGGAAGAATCGACTAAATGACAGATTGTAGCAAGGTTTCATGCCAAATTGTATGGAAAAAACTTTGTTTATTCTTGGTAGAATATAGATAGAATCGCCATGCTACGGGGGCTGGTGCAACTGGCAAAGATATCAAAATTCACAAGTGTTCAGAAGGGACACAGATCTGTTGGGTACAATCATCAGCCAGTATTTTTTACAAATAAAACCTACATTAAATAAACACCTACAATTCCGAATCGTTAGGTGGCGGTGTACCTAATAACCGCCACATTTTGCCACTTATGTTAAGTCACATGTATTAACGAGCGAGTATTTCATCAACCGAGCACCAATTCACAGTCTATGACTAGTGCTAAGAAATTGCTAATAGAAAAACCTATTAATACACATTGTCCGACCCTGTAATCTAACCCAGAACCTTATGCTCAACATTTGCGCTAGCTACTACTAGACCAACGGGGCAGTCATATTATAATATCAAAAGCATATAATAATGTCTAGAAATATCTAAACGTGAAGACTCGGAAAGCTGCCACTAACAAGTTGACAATTAAAAATTAAAAACTTATCAAAAATTAAAACCCTGTCAATAGTCATAAATCGGCATATTTCACCACAACACCTGCAACCCTCAGAAATGAAAGCTCCGGTTAAACAACCAGCACGAGTGGTAACAACCTGGTACAGCCGGCAAGGGTATAAACATTCTACCCGGGTTTATTTGGGTGGCTGGGCCGCAGGACTGTTGGGCACAACCATCGACCCGCGACACGTGCCCACAGCGTGACGGAAATTTAAACTGCTGTATTGACGCGTATGTCATGGAGGTGCAGAAGTATCGCGGGTTGATTGTACACTTAACTTTTTTGCTTTTTTTTAGATGAACTAAAATGAGAGGGAATGGTGTGGCTTTGACCAGCGATAAATGGGAATATTCAATATCATTTTTCCCTTTTTTTTTATAGAGGGAAAAAATTACTCCTCCCGCTCTGGGCAGAGCGGTAGGGAGTGTACGGAGTGTCAGACTTCTACTGACTCATGTTCCTTCTTAGCCCTTTGTGTCCGAGGCCGCAGTATCTCTTTCGAACAACCCGCAGCCCCGAAAGGAGGATCCTTTTTCTCCTTACGTATCAAAACTTTTAACTATCTCGTAGAATTTAAAAAAAAAAAAAAAAAAAAAAAACTTTTGCCCACAATGATCATAAATTATTGGATCATACTACCCGCGATAAAAAGTTTTTCTCGTCCAAACCCAGGCCATGTTCCAGTAATTCTGGCTATACCAGATTATAATTTATTTCATTCACAACAGAAAGACACGGTAACAGATAAAGATAAATCGATACATATACGGTACTTTTACATTTTAATGATTTAGTATGTATTGATATGGATTTGCTCCTACTACGGTTATATAATAGACTTGCTTTTTCACACCTTAAAAGTTACAGTTAAACAGAGAGTGCAGTTTGTCAGTTAGCTATGCGGGCATGCGATTTTGAAAATCGTTAGTATGGTCTTATCACAAACAAACCGGTAGATAAAAACCTGATTGAACCTGTCTTGAACTTTGTACATTTGTCCTAACTAAGCCTTCGGTCACCAGTCCTCAGCGCGATATGCGGCAGTCATAATCGTTAGCGGTCCCGCCGCAGTCCTGCAACCCGCGATACGTCGAAGGGAAATCTTTTCCCTTTCATATTTATCCCTGAAAATGTCTACTGAATATTTATTCAGACCGTCTATCTCAGCTGTTGGCATTTTATGAGGTTTTGAAATAGTCATGATTAGAGTATGGAATAGGTAGAGTACAGCCTTTAGGAATTAAGAAACATGTGGATAAAAACTCCCTCAATAAAATATTCCTTTAGAAAACCTGTAGTGTTACTTCTGGTGGAAATCGATGGTAGGGGCAAAACTAAGAGTTTATGACAATAAAAGGTATTTTTTATACCCTAGCTAGGTATTACCGCGATTCATGAAGTATTCACATCGGAACGGCCATCTATCAAACTATTCCTGACTATCTTTCTTCATTTTTATCAGAAGAACAATAAATCGAAGTCACAAGTGTTTCTAAGCGTTTCCATCTAAACATAAAGAGGAATAGTCGAAGTTGATAGCCAACCTTCAGTTATTGGAGAGGCGCTATAAGTAGAGAAAAGCGTTTTGAAAGCTGTCTTTCATTACATACATAAGAACTTACGCCCTTTTCGCTTGGCCGTAGGTAGAAACTACAGAACGCCACCTGCTACGATCCTTACATACTCCTTATGCCTCGTTCACATTCGTACATCTGGTCATACACGTACGCCGGTTGCGAGTACTATGCACCTGTCCTTTCTGAAGAACGTCACCAATTAAGGTCAGCTTAATATGTCTTTCTAGGACGTCTTCTCCCGATTGCAATAATATTTGTCTTGACTGAACCTACTGTTTTCCTCCACCAAGTGACGTAGACGACAGTCATAATCGTTAGTGGTAGCAGCACAGTGCTTATTGCCGCTTGCCGCGATACGTAGGAAGGAAGTTTTTAATGACTCCATCCGCCCGTGCCGAATGCCGAATGCTACTACATCTCCGTCTCCTGTACCAGCAGATAAGTGCCTGTGTGATGCTGCAGCGATTTGAGTTAATTGCTTTATTAGTCTACTGGTAAAGAGGGAAGTGTGGAGGTTCTTACTGTGTTGTTTTTTTTCATGGGGCATTATAATTATATTTTGAGAGGAAAAGGTAAATGGAGCGATAAACATAACCATGTGGTGTAGAACTTTGCTTTATTTGTTAGAACAGACGTTTAACGGATGGCCGATAGGGCCGAAAAATCCGGGGTGGCAACAGCTAACTGGAAGATGTTGCGTTGGAAGGCCTCCCACTAGGTGGATCGATGACCTGGTGAAGGTTGCGGGGACTCGCTGGATGCGAGACGCATGGGACCGGTCAATGTGGGGATATTTCGTGGAGGTCTGTGTCCAACAGTAGACGGCTTTCGTCTGAAATAATTAATGGTGATGATAAAAACAAACGTTTTAAAACAGTGTGTTGAGTATTGGGAAATAGGCCTATGATACCCATCTAGCGTTATTTTATTGGGTTTTTCCTAATACCAGCTATTGGTACTCCTCTGTTTAACCTTTCGGCCAACAGGCCGATTATGTTATGTAGCTTTCCAATAAATTCGTGAAGATTACAAAAATATCCCAGAATCTTTCATCATGAGTTATTTCCTGCCGTCTTTGTATACAGATTAAACCACGCGTACATATTCTATCGACTGCCCCGAGTCCATCGCTAGTCGAGCATACACGAGCATCCTACGCTACGGAAATGTACGCGTGAATAAACTATTCGTATACAAGGAAATTAATTGAAATACCGATAAAAATATTTGGGAGATTGGGAAAAACTCACGAATTTTTAATCGTTATTTAATCGGTTGCCAAGTCTTTTAAAAATGTGAGGACGAGCATTCTTGCCACAAGATATGTATCGACAACTGTTTTAAATGGATTTATAACTGTCTAAAACAAATATTTGGCCATAAAATAAAAGCACTTACACTAGTATAAAAATCCCATAAAGATATTGTTACAAGATTACAAAACCTTTTAAAAAGTCACTGTCATAATATTGTCGTTCATTAAAATAAAACCCGTTCCCCTAAAGTCCAAACAGCTCTAAACTAAAACTAATTAACATAAATATAGCAATAACCACGTAATAAACAAAAACATAACTTTGGCTCTAATCTCCTAAACCGCTGCGACAATTTTGATAAAGTCACCACCAACTCACCAGCTTCATTTGATATTCTAAACAGTTTAATGTAAACTATAAACTTCTAGAGACAGGCCATATCAATAAGATATTCATACGGGTATATCGGTTATTTATGAAAACGATAATAACCGTTAAAGAAGTATCGATTACGCATCGAGTTTGAATATCAATATCGATTTAGCTGTCATCGAGTCACCTACGCAAGAGTGATATTCTTAGAAACCCTTTGTTTATTGTGAAACTTGACGAAGGTGTTTCGAAATACTTGTTATTTCAAGTGCCTTATGCACAGTTAGAACTTAGTTGTTTTTAGTATCATTTACTAGCTGATGCCCGCGGTTTCGCCCGCGTGAAAATTATTTATGAAAACCTTCCTCCAGAACCACTCTATCCATTGGCGAAAACAGCATGAAAATCCGTGCAGAAGTTTTTGAGTTTATCGCGAACAGACCGACAGACGCGGTGTAGGACTTTGTTTTATAATATAATATGTAGTGATAAAATTATTATCATCATCTGTTAACCTTTTTCCAACTATGCCAGGTTGGATTCCAGTCTAACCGGAGGCAGCTTATACGACCCTTGGTAAGACTAGTTGTTAGACTTGAGCCAGTGCATAAGAAAAATACAGCTGGGTCCCAACGGCTTAGCCTACTTTCCGAGCCACAGAGGAAACTTGTTATGTTATGTTATGGTTGGTCTCCCATCCACTGACCAACCAAGGCAAGTGTAGGCGAGGCAGAAGCTTAACCTAAAAATCGACCCGAGCGGCTTTCATTATCTAGCCACGAGTAATTTATATTAAAAAAAAATATATAAAAGAACCAACAGAAAACTCAGAACAAAATAAAATTGTATTTTTAAAGCCCGTTTCATGTTCTGCAATTGAAATTGCCAATAAGAATCTTAGCAGCTGGAAAATGCCTCTCATCCTAATTTAGTCATTTTGAAGCTGTTTAAGAAAAAGTGACATTTGCAAACACAAGGTATTAGGAGAGGAGCGGGTAATAAAAATCCGACTTCTATTGCTTTTCAACAGCTACTTCGGCACAGTTGTTCTTCAAAGTATTTAGAAGTCATAAAGCGACATGTCAAGTATCAGTAAAGTTTATATCTCCTACCCCAGTCTAATAAACACCCTATTATACCTATATCAGTCGCAACTCAGCCCTGCCTTAGTTGCGGCTGTAAACTTTACGAGCGCTAGTGCTGCCCAAATAACGTTATTAAATAACCGTTATTCACCGGTATTAACCGCTATTTAACGATAATAACTCAAACATCACAGTCAACTTTTGATAGACGGTTTGTTAGTGGTTGGGGTTAATTGTTTTCGTTTAAACACTTAATTATAATAATTTTGTATCAGTAATCGTTTTAAATCATTGCGGTTGACGATTAATTTGATTTAATGGTAATGCTATTATGATTCGTGTGTTAACAGATTAACGTCTTGTTTACTGTATAGCGGCAACGCTTGCTGACAGCTTTTGTGGAAAACTTAATCTTAATCGCACAGAAAATTTTGCAAAGGATAATAAATCACACTAATAATGATTATAGGTAAAGGCGAAAGTTTGTGAGTGTGTATATTTGTTACTTCTTAAAACTACAGAACGGATTTGGATAAAATTTGGTACCTACACATATAGTTTATAACCTGGATTAACACATAGGGTAGTTTTTATCCCAATTGTATCTTCCCGTGGGATAATTTTCGAGTTGTAGCAGGCGAAGCCGCTTGCAACAGATAGTTTAAAAAAAAATAAAAAAAATAATACGATATGTCATGTTCGATCAAACGATTACTTTTAACTGAAGCGTAATTAAAATACCAATGTTAGCTAAAAACTTCGGTCCTAAAACAAAAAAACCGGTAATTTTCAACCCGGTCCAGCCCTACGACTTCCGACCATAACACATCACATGGCTGATTGCCAATACACGGCAATAAGCTCAACATCGGAAGTCCATCTCTTCATCCATAACCATTTGGACACCACACAGTTCCGGTATATCCATGGAATATACCACAAGATTCATGGTGCTACTAGTTGGCAGTACAATGGTTCTAGTTGGGATACGATGGCCTTTGATTGAACTATTGGAAGTCGGAGCCAAGAGTTTGAAGCCAAGTATTAGTTTTCATATGGTTGCAAGGTTCTTAACTGCTCAAACGTTCTTAGATGGGGATTTAGGACGTCTCTATTGCCTGTTTGTGTATTCAGTAAGTGGGGGTTTGCAGGAATTTGAAGTGTTTAATTTCTATGTTATATGTAACTAGCTTTTGCCAGCGGCTTCGCCCGAATGACGATTTTCCATACAAACTTTCATCCCCTATTTAACTCCCTTAGGATTTGAATTTCGAAAAATCCTTCCTTATTCCTTGTCTACATTATAAACGGAACCTCTGTGCAAAATTTCAGCTTTCTAGGTCCAAGGGTTTGGGCTGGGCGTTGATGAGTCAGTCAGTCAGTCAGGACTTCTCTTTTTATTTATATAGATAGATAGATATTGTATGCATCGTTGGTCTAATGATAGCAATCGCGACTGTTATGCATCAGGTTTTGGCTTCGATTTTCAGGTCGGGCTAAGCCTTATTGGGTTTTGATCAGGAATTTCTCAATAACAGCCACGGAGTTCCGATTTGTGCCCAGTCGATGGTAATAGGCTCGCCCCCTATTCTCTCTTCTTCTTCTTAGTCGTTATCTTCATTGCTGAAGGTCGTGTCTAGCTTGAATAGTTAGTCACTCGATGCACTATGCCTCTCCATGTCTTCCTGAGACCCCCCTCGCCCCCTATTACATGAGACTAAATTACATAACAGGCGAAGAGTGAGTGGTCTAAACAGTTCACTTCTGCCTAACTGTTCTGGGATTATAGGCGTGATGTTATGTTATGCTAAAATGTAAATGATAGCGTTACGGTTAACAATTAATAATGGGCAAGAAGATAATGCTGTTTATTTCTTAAAAAGGTAACTTTTACTGTTAACATAATATTTGCTTCAAAAAAAGACTTCCTTCCATCTACCCCCCGAGAATATTCTTTCAAAGTAAACTCGCATTTTTTGGAATTCCAATTTCTGAGGGATTTGAACATGACCTTTGATATTTTTACCGCGTTTTCCCTATTCGTTGTGATCTTGGAGATTTAAGGAGGTGGTACAAAATGGTTTCCATATGGAATGATACTCAAGTACTTTCGCCAGCGTGCCCTGAATATAATCGACACTGCTACATGATTGGGTTTTGGTTACCTATGAGATATTCCCTAAAGTAAAGAGGGACGATTAATTCGTACATATTTTGGTAAGACGACTGTGTCAGATTGGTTGCCGAAGAAGAAGAGACGGGTGTTGTGATGCAACTTCGAAGAGACTTCCATCACTGCAGGTCTACTATAGGCTGAATTGATAGTAGGGAACACACAATCTAATTAATATGAGCCAACTGTGTAGGTACTACAGCAGTAGAGCTCATCGGCCTTCACCATTAGTTATTTTATAATGCAATAGTTTTTGCCCGCACCTTCGTCCACATGGAAGTCGAAAAATATCTCAACAAACTTTCATCCCCTGTTTAACTCCCTTAGGGGTTGAATAAAACTACAACCTTTCTCAAAAACCAGTACTCCATCAATTGATGAAAACAGCATGAAAATCGGTGCAGTAGTTTTTGAGTTTATCGCGAACAGACAGACAGACAGACGCGGTGGAGGACTTTGTCTTCTAATAATAATATTATGTAGAGATATTGTCAACTCAACAAAAAAGATCATTCTATTCGAAGAACCCCAGCCGTCACAAAAGCTCTCGCCAACTAGTTGCGACAAGATAACATCGCGCTCGGTTATGTACACAATTTGTACATAAGCACACACATACATCTCGCCAGACGCTGCAACAATATACCATTCAGATTAAACTCGCTGTCCCTGAGGAGGGCTGAATGCTACGCTTTCTGGAAGCGTTTAGATAGCTATTGTTGCATTCTTAGACGAACAAATATGAGTATTTTCGTTTTATAAATTACTATCTGATGGATGATTATGGCTTCACCTGCGTGGTTGTGGATAAACTTGACAAATTATATCAATTATATTATACCTTCCTCAAGAACAACTCTATCCATTGGTGGAAACAGCAGGAAAATCGGTGCACCTATTTGAGTTTATCCTGAACAGACAGACGACTTTATTTTATAATATGTAGTGATAGTACCTACATAGTTATTTTAGCTAACAGCGTTCAATGATCCTAACTCCATCAATCAAAATCGTGAAACGTTGAGAAAATGTGCACGATTCGGGTTGGTCGTTTCCAATGGAGAAGAACCGGCATGAAACTTCTTGGTTACCTACTCTTTCTCCATGCTGTAGCTCTTCTCTATAAGCCCGAGTGTAGGTTGGTAAATATCAGGTACTTTTTTAGTTTGGAGGAGCATCTAACCCTTGCGTTGAAAAAAAACATGCTATAATAAGTTAATTGACGAACACCTCAAAGCTTCGGAAGTTACTTTTTAGTCCGCCAAATGTGAGCGAGATTTCGGCTCCCAACAATCAAAGTGATGTAAAATTCTTTAGATAAGAATTTATCCGTTCGTTGGTTCGTACGATGATGCTCAGTGAGTAGCTAAAGCTACATGAAAGGATCGATTATCGCATTATCGGTATCGACATTTTAATGTAAGGTTACACTGTGCGTTCAGAACAAGGGGATCTTTCAAAAAAGCTCATTTTTAAAGTATCACATCTCCTGCCGGGACTGTTTGAAAGAGACGCACGGCCTTGAAACACAGAGGGCTAAGGAACATGGAAAGAACATTTTAGTCAGTACAATTCTCACTCCCTCCCTTCGGCTGCACTCAAAGTGGGAGGGGTCATTAAAAATTTCATGATTTCCCACCTAGAAAGAAAATGAGTGGTTATACCCATACTATAGACATTAACCGTTGGTCCTGCGCCTGATCTCTCCCCGGTAGTGTCGGATTGCCGTCCCATCGGACTATGAGAGAAAAAGGAGCAAAGAGTGCACCTGTGCCTGCATGTATACACTTGCGCACTATAATATCTCCCGCTCCGATAGCTAATCTCCGCTAAGATTGGCCGCCGTGACCGAAAACGGTCAGGAGGACCATTATATAGACATATTAGTCTAACATTCATACAGCTCTGGCTCGGATGCAGACTCCATCTTCGTGAGAGAGAGTGACCCGTACCAATGAAAAGCTATGCCTATGCTGCAGAGAAGCTAAACTTCCATCTGATGTAGAAAAATACTAAACTCTCCTATCCTCTAGCTTTTCATCTCACAGCGCAGCATCCCACAAATTAACTCACAAGTTAAAACAGCATAACTTTGTAGAATTAGTATGTATTGTGGAGTGTTTGGCTTATCTGGCGCACAATGCACTTGTAACGCTGTTCATATTCGGGAGATAGCTAGCGCGCGGCGCCTGGCTCCGCTCGTGTTGCTAACTTTGTTTAGGATGGAGCTCGAAGCAAAATCGTTGCATTTGGACCACAATGTTAGCATGTATGGATTTTATTGCTATTGATATTGAGTTCTTTTGCTGTTGTTACTAATATTTGTACCAAATGCAATCTTTGTTATCTTTATATGTTTTGATTTTCATTGAATGTATTTTACTAGTGGATTAACAGAAAAGAAAATAATAAGAGTGAAATCTTAAAATCCATCTACAACATTATCCCTAGTAGCATTTTTTGTTGGCATTTAGTTGGGCCACATACAGAGGTATGTGGCCCAACTAAATGCCAACAAAAATGTATGTGGCCCAACTAAATGCCAACAAATGCCAACAAAAATGCTACTAGGGATGTTTTCATTCTCTTAGAAACATAATGTTGTAGATGGATTTTAAGACATTGCAAATTTCAGTGTTAAAGCTGAAGTCTACTAATTGTAATTATTATCATAATCTCCCTGCCCATTCTATTTGGGGTCGGCGTAACACGTTTTGTATACAAATTGTAATGGCTAAAAATAAAACCGTTTTCTATATTTTAGGAACAAAACAATTTCACTTTTTAGACGCTAGACAATCCAGTAACCTTTTACGATTTAGCCACAAAAAGATTGTCCACCTCACTTAAAAACTTACTACCTAACACTGGAAAAAAGTGCTAACGCCCGCCGGTTGCTGCAATAAAACTTTATTTTAGTCCTTCAAGAGACCTCTAAAGACCGTTACTTGTAGTAATCACCCCATCTGAGAGAATACTATAGTTTTATGATCGCCTTTTGTTTCTAATGCCCTTTAATAAAATAAAATGGCATGATGAATGGACCGATCTGTCTGTCTGTGCAAAATATGTTATCTTACTTGATAGTTGTAAAGGTAAGTTTAGATGGAGGGAAATTAAATTGTACTGTGAAGAGGTATTAGTAAGGGTTATGCGAAATAGAGTCTATTAGGGAGAATTACTTATTTGTCATTGTAAGTTGCAATATAAAACAGTTATATCCCAATTAGCAAACGGTATTTTTTTCGTATAGCAACAGCCAGTGATGAGAAAGAATGCCTGAAAGTTTCTGCCTAGCCTTAGCCATATCGTGTTTAAAAATATGGCTAATAACTCATGGCAATAGAATAGTACATTATGGTACAAGTGTGTAATGTTGGTGATTACCGCCGAGGCGCCATTGAGACCCGAGCCGTCAGGTGAGGGTCTTAAGATAGCCGAGGACGGTAATCATCAATACACACGTGTATCATACGACGTTTTTCAACACACTTGTGAGGAAAATAATACTAAAAAGTCATCTTCAACAGATACAGCGAGTTCTGATTTTTTTTTCACAATAGCGGGAAATAATTATCGGTTTTAAGGCGCAGTCAAAGGGGCAACGTAAAAACGACCTGTTTTTCGTCGCAGAGTTAGCCGTATTGCTACTTATTACAATTCCACAAAAAATACAGTGTATAGTCAAATGTATAGGTAAAAGACTTATGCAAAAATATTTTCTAAAAGTAATCAAGAACCTCGAATAAAAAAATCACACGAAAAAACTTTTTCGTCTCGAAATGCTCAATATTTTGAGTGACAACTGTTATATTTTTTTTTACTATCAGAAAGGAAATTTAACCAACTAAAGACATATGACATATTTTTTTTTTAATAAATTAAATCTGCGAACTATCGTTCATTTTGGCAGTCACGAGAATCAAACGCATCGCCATTTTCAACCTTATTTGTTTAGGCGATGAGTTAAGCGCGCGCTCAAGGTCGCGGGCAGGTAATGTCGCCTTAATATGCGCGCGCATCTACAGTTTGACCATACTTATCTGTGCAGGCGGGAAAACACGGAACTAAAATAAATGTACTAAGTTTGACGTAGCGTAGCGATGCATATTTTTGACCAGTGGCGCCACCATGAAATTCAAACTTAAACTGTAACAATGGCGATCGACCATAGACTAAAAGAATGAGGTTTATTTATTTAAAAAAAAAGTTATAGGTATTTATAATATTACAAAAGTTATATTATTTGAGTGAGAGTTTCATTTATTAAAAACGTACAAGTTAAAGTGATCTATTTAAATTCAAAGTTGCATGAAATGAACAAGCACTAGGTACATTAATTTATTTTTACTATTGAACACGATCTTTTTTGTATCGAAACTTTTTTAAGAACATAGCAACTCAACCAATAAAATTTAAAAAAAAAAACGGTATTACCCGGTTAAATTGAAAATGCTCTGTTTACTCGCATATAATTTGCAGTAAGGTACTAACTTAAGTTTGTAGTGATAATTCTATTATGCACTAGTGTATAATATTATTATGCACGTGTGAGTTATAGTTCGGTTTATGGCCCTAAGAACGATGTAATAAGGCTCACTTTAAGAGCAAGTGTGTTGAAAAATAATGAACTCTTTTATTCCGGCTGCTTTATTACCCTCGTTGACGTAAATTTTACGTTACAGTGCAGTGTAATTTAAACCAGTTTATTTAAAGCCATGACTACACTTACTTTAACGACTCACTTCACTGCCCCGCGATTTTCTCATTTTTACAATTCATGTATCACAAGCTTTACAACCGAAACTCAGAATAGCACAGAACTAAGCAACTTCTTGCAAACTTCACTTCAACCTAATTTACTTGAATATAAGGTGGATATTTGTGTATTTTGCTGAAATTTAATTTAAAACTGCGGTGTGCACTTATATCTCTTGGGATTTAGCGTCAAATTGGATTGCTTTTCTACAAGTGGTGCATTTGCATAAGGACAAAAGATGTTAACGCCATTGGTTGGGACGAGTGTTTGTGCTGTATGTTGTACAGAACAGAGAGCGGATGTTATGTGAATATTTACACACTAGCTTTTGCCAGCGGCTTCGCCCGCGTAAAAATGACGATTTTCCATACAAACTTTCATCCCCTATTTAACACCCTTAGGAGTTGAATTTCGAAAAATCCTTCCTTATTCCTTGTCTACATTATAAAGGGAACCTCTGTGCAAAATTTCAGCTGTCTAGGTCCAAGGGTTTGGGCTGGGCGTTGATGAGTCAGTCAGTCAGTCAGTCAGGACTTCTCTCTTCTCTCTCAGAAATCCAGATTTCTTGGTTGACTACTAAAAAAATCCTGATAGAAAAAGTCAAAAACGCTTTACCCGATAGCAGAATCGAACCTAGGACCTTGTTTAGCAGTCACGTTTACTACCACTAGAACCACCGAGGCTGCCTTAAAATAGACTGTCAATTAATTAGAATTGTATGTCATAAAGTATTCATTAAAGTTGCCAAAACATCACATTCTGCAAAATGCATTGTTATAAAAATCCTCTTAACAGCTTGAATTTTTTTATCTCATGTGTTCAGCATTAAAATTTAACATTGGTTATTTTAAAAACTAAAGTAGAAATTACATTCAGTACTACAACGTCCACAAAAACATTTGGAAAATGTTTCGCAAATTATCAAAGTAGAAAATCTGCATCTCCATTTTTATCGCGAAAATACTCTTAAAAACGTTCAAAACATTCCGACATTTTAAAACGGTTTAAGAGCTAAGCTTTAAATAATATCCATCTATATGAATCCAAGGGAAACCAAATTATAATCGTGAGGAATTAGAGCTCATTTTGGTGTGCAAATAAAAGTATTTACAAGGAAAGCAATGCATGTTGCGTCGAATGAAATATTGAAAATTCCGCGGGACGTGTGTGCAAAACCACTGGAATTGGTTTTACATGTATTCTGATCCTTATGCCAAAGGTTATAAGGACTGTTTTTGTGATGCTAAATGTATTATAAAATATGTTTTGTACGTGTTACTGCGACTGGCTTTGACACTTGTCGCGACGTTATTCAGTCTCCACTTTAAAGGAGCTGCCACATACCATGGTGCGTCTCTATACAATTTTACACAATGTGGGCAAGCACAATTTATAACTTTTATTTAGTGCTTTAGTCGCCAACCAAAAGTTAGATACTTTTGGATAAGAGACTCAACTGTTTTATAACGTTACTAGATTTGAAAAAGTAGATGAAGAAATATCATCATAAACACACTGTTTTCCATTTTTTCTGTAGTTTTTTAGACGGTACAAGTAGGTATATTATACACTAGCTGATGCCCGCGACTTCGTTCACGTGGAAATTTTGATGTGTGACTGTCTCGTTGATCGAGTGGTCTCAAGTGCAACTTACTGAGGATGAGGTCCGGGGTTTGATAAAAGTGTTTTCGTAGTAGAGGCCACGGAGCGTGGTTTTCGTGCCCTGTCGATGACAATATTATATCTATAGACATCAAACGCCCCCTATTACATGGCGCTTTAACATTACAGGCGAAATATGGGTTTACGATTAGATACACCACTGCCTAACTCTTTCGGGATTAAGTCGTAATGTTATTTTATATGTGAGACCTGACGGCTTGATCAAAATGTGATGATGTGGGTAATGATTACAAAAGGCGTCCTTATGGGCGCTGTCATTATGAGCGGCAGCGGCTTGAATCAAAATAAAATGAAGTCGGCACTGGGATGGGAAAACTCTTCGGAAAGTGGAGTTTTCGCATCTACCTCTAATTCCAGGCGACTCTTTCCTGTTTAAAGCAGCTTATTTGCAAAGACATCTGTTCCATGGCCAGTCGCAGATTTTTGGTGATGTGCAAGTTGGGGTAAGATTCAGCGGCAATTTGTGAACGGAATCTCCAATCTGGCCCTTTGTTAAGCAAAGTTGCAGCAATGCCCGAGGAAGTCACAGCGATAAGACGGCACGGTTGGCACAGTCAAACGCCTTGGCAAGGCACCTTGGCGTTTGACTGTGGCGCTGCATGTCCTGTATTCAATTCCCGCACTGAACAAATAGATGTATTATGTCGTAGGTCTTCTAATTTTAATTAGGTTTTTATTTTAAAGTTTTGCAGCTGTTTTTCTTACTGTGTACCGGTCAATTTAAATTTGTTGACTGTTCACGACAAATATTAACACCACAATTCAGAAAATGGTGTCAAATGAACAATGCCATATGTCGAAGACGAAGTTAAACTGCCTAAAAATGCATGGGAAGCAAACACATTAGGGCTTAGGCTATGTAGTTTCCTGCATGAATGGCGCGCGGAGGCACTACACTGGGGGTAACTCCGCTGCCGCGGCATATTGCCGCTTGGCGGAGAGACCGCCCCGATGTGCTTTCATGGCGACATGAAGAGAGCGACTGTCGCAACCCCGTGCAGGGCACAGTGGTGGTAAGTCCCCTCTTTGAGGAGTGGTTTGAGAGGCGCCACGGCGCCCTCACCTTCCGTCTGGCGCAAGTCCTCACCGGACACGATTGTTTCGGAAGGTACCCGCACCGAATCATGCGGAAGGAAACGCCCGGATGCTACCATTGCAAGGATCATCCGAAGGCCACGGTGGAGCACACAGCGGAGGCCTGCCCCGCTTGGGCGGAGCCCCGCTTGGGTTGAGCCCCGTCGTGTTCTTTTAGTGGCAATCAGCGGCGGCGAACTCTCGCGTCCGTCCCTGGTTCAAGCCATGGTGCGGGGCGAGAGGGAGTGGGACGCCGTCGCGTCCTTCGGCGAAGCAGTGATGCTAGCGAAGGAGAGAGAGAGAACCTCTCGTCCCAGCCGCAACAGGAGACGCTCCGGGCGTCGGGAGCCACGTGATGGCTTCCGGCTACCGTAGGCGTGGGCCTGTGGACAGTAATGTAGTGGGCTAGGTCGCCGTCCGCCCGTCTTATGACGACGACAGGCCGTGTCGACGGCGCGTTCGTGTTCCACGCACGCCTCAAAGAGATGTCAGAAAGAGATATCGCGGCCCCAGCACAAAGGGCAAAGAAGGAACATGGGTGGTTTTTAGTCAGTAGAGTAGCTTTCAAAATTATAAAAAATCACAAAAAGTGGATACTGACTGTGATTTGTACTCAGTACCTATAGACTACGTACACCAGTGACAAAGAGTTTGAAATAGACCTTCTATTTTAATATATTATTATAGTATGACAGTTGACAGTTCGATTGTGATTCGATACCGGGAATTTAAAATGACGTAAGAGACTTCAGCTTTCCCTTGGATTTGCAACGCTCGCACCAGGCGCCTAAAGTGAAAAATTGCACAGCACGCTCGTCGTCCCTTGCGTTATTTCGTATTTCCAGTATCAAGCTGTAAAACAGTTGAGGATTATGGATAATGCAATACTGCTCACCCCCTTAAGTTATTATGGGGATAATATATAGCCCATGTGTTATTCCAGACTATAATCTACCTCTGTGCCAAATTTCATTCAGATCCGATCAGCCGTTCTGGCGTGAAAGAGTAACAAACATCCATACATCCATCCATCCTCACAAACTTTCGCATTTATAATATTAGTAGGATGACCATTTAATTCGAAGAACTCCAGCCATCACACAATGGTACAAAAGCGCTCGCCAACTAGTTGCGACAAGATAACACCGCGCTCGTTTATGTACACAATTTGTACATAGGACACACATACATCTCGCCAGACGCTGCAACAATATACCACTCGGATTAAACTCGTTGTCCCCGAGGATGGCTGAATGCTACGCTTTCTGGTAATGTTTAGATCGCTATTGTTGCAATCTTAGACGAACAAATATTTTAGTACTTTAGTTTTATAAATTACTATCTGATAGACGACCGTGGCTTCACCTGCGTGGTTGTGGATTAACTTGACAAATTATATCAATTATATTATACCTTCCTCAAGAACAACTCTATCCATTGGTGAAAACAGCATGAAAATCGGTGCAGGAGTATTTGAGTTTATCCTGAACAGACAGACAGACAGAGGACTTTTTAGGGTTCCGTAGTCAACTAGGAACCCTTATAGTTTCGCCATGTCTGTCTGTCTGTCTGTCTGTCTGTCTGTCCGTCTGTCCGTCCTCGCTTAATCTCTGTGACCGTTAGCACTAGAAAGCTGAAATTTGGTACCAATATGTGTATCAATCACGCCGACAAAGTGCTAAAATAAAAATTGGAAAAAAATGTTTTATTAGGGTAGCCCCCCTATATGTAAAGTGGGAAGTGATTTTTTTTTTAATTTTAATCCTAACGTGTGATATATTGTTGGAAAGGTATTTAAAAATGAATAGGGAATAATCGGAAATAATCGCTCCAAAAGTAAAAAACAAAGCGTCCCCCCCCCTCTAACTTTTGAACCATAAGTTTAGAAAATACGAAAAAAATCTGAAAAGTAGAACTTTATAAGGACTTTCTAGGAAAATTATTTTGAACTTGGATGGAAACAACAGATGGAAACTGCAGTTAACCAATATAATTTGGTCCCTGAATCGTATGAGCGCCTATACAATCCAGAGGTCAAGTTTCATTGGCCCGTATTTCAAACAAAAAAAGAATTATTACTACGGAACCCTACACTGAGCGTGGCCCGACACGCTCTTGGCCGGTTTTTTTATAATATATATGTAGTGATAGTACCTACATAGTTATTTTAGTAAACAGCGTTCAATGATCCTAACTTCATCAATCAAAATCGTGAAACGTTGAGAAAATGTGCACGATTCGGGTTGGTCGTTTCCAATGGAGAAGAACCCGCATGAAACTTCTTGGTTACCTACTCTTTCTCCATGCTGTAGCTCTTCTCTATAAGCCCGAGTGTAGGTTGGTAAATATCAGGTACTTTTTTAGTTGGGAGGAGCCTCTAACCCTTGCGTTGAAAAAAAACATGCTAGTAAGTTAATTGACGAATATCTCAAAGCTTCGGAAGTTACTTTTTAGTCCGCCAAGTGTGAGCAAGATTTCGGTTCTCGACAATCAAAGTGATGTAAAATTCTTTAGATAAGAATTTATCCGTTCGTTGGTTCGTACGATGATGCTCAGTGAGTAGCTAAAGCTACATGAAAGGATCGATTATCGCATTATCGGTATCGACATTTTAATGTAAGGTTAGAACAAGGGGATCTTTCAAAAAAGCTCATTTTAAAAGTATCATATCTCCTGCCGGGACTGTTTGAAAGAGATACACGGGCCTGGAACATAAAGGACTAAGAAGGAACATGGAAAGTATGTACATTCTAGAATGCGTTAAATTTGTTCGGCAGCATTTTGATTTATTTAAAAAGGCTGAAGACCGTTACCCTCGTAAAAATTATAGAAAGAACTCCTATAGTATGTGTGGGTTAATTTATAACAAAATTCCAAAGAATCTTAAAGACTTCATTTATTTTTTGTTAAGTTAAAATTATGGCTTCTGGAGAAACAATTTTATTCTGTAAATGAATTTTTGAATAATATAAATAAATAATCTTTTTTTTTAATTAGTTAATGAATGTTTTGTTATGTATAGTATAGTATTGAATAATTATATATTTTTTATGATAATTTAATAATGGTAATTGTACGGTAATAACGACATAAATTATGATTGAAAATGTAAGCTTGTAAATAATTTGCACGCATAATAAGAATGTATCAAGACGATTATCATTTACCCGCTATTATTATGGAAATGTATCTAATGACATTATTACTCAATTTAATTTTAATGAATTACCTATGACTTTAATACAATTATGAAACCCAAATGTTTGCATGTCACATTATTATGACTAAGTATTATGGATCTAAATTATTTATGTTACGACCGAAACTGTACCAATACTTTTAGCAAATAAATTGAATTTGAATTTGAAAAGAACATTTTAGTCAGTACTATTCTGACACTCCCTTCTGCTGCACCTGAAAGCAGGAGAGGTCATTAAAAACTTAATGATTTCCCACCTAGAAAGAAAATGAGTGGTTATACCCATACTATAGACATTAACCGTTGGCCATGCGCCTGATCTCTCCCCGGTAGTGTCGGATTGCCGTCCCATCGGACTATGAGAGAAAAAGGAGCGAAGAGTGCACCTGTGCCTGCAATCCTGCATACACACTTGCGCACTATAATATCTCCCGCTCCGATAGCTAATCTCCGCTAAGATTGGCCGCCGCGACCGAAAACGGTCAGGAGGACCATAATATAGACATATTAGTCTAACATTCATACAGCTCTGGCTCGGATGCAGACTCCATCTTCGTGAGAGAGAGTGACCCGTACCAATGAAAAGCTATGCCTATGCTGCAGAGAAGCTAAACTTCCATCTGATGTAGAAAAATACTAAACTCCCCTATCCTCTAGCTTTTCATCTCACAGCGCAGCATCCCACAAGTTAAAACAGCATAACTTTGTAGAATTAGTATGCATTGTGGAGTGTTTGGCTTATCTGGCGCACAATGCACTTGTAACGCTGTTCATATTCGGGAGATAGCTAGCGCGCGGCGCCTGGCTCCGCTCGTGTTGCTAACTTTGTTTAGTTCAGAGCAGAATCGTCGCATTTGGACTACAATGTTAGCATGTATGAATTTTATTGCAACCTGATATTGACTTTTCTTGCTATTGTTACTAATATTTGTACCAAATGCAGTCTTTGTTATCTTTATAATTATGTTTTGATATTCATTGAATGTATTTTACTAGTGGAATAACAGAAAATAAGTTTGAACTAAGAGAATGAAACATAATGCTGTAGATGGATTTTAAGACATTGCAAATTTCAGTGTTAAAGCTGAAGTGTACTAATTGTCATTATTATCATAATCTTCCTGCCCTTATCCCATTCTATTTGGGGTCAGCGTAACACGTTTTCTATGCAGATTGTAATGGCTAAAAATAAAACCGTTTTCTCTCTATTTTAGGAACAAAACATTTTCACTTTTTTATTAGATGCCAGACAATCCAGTAACCTTTTAACAGCTAGCCACAAAGAGATTGTCCACCTCACTTAAAAACTTACTACCTAACACTGAAAAAAGTGCTAACGCCCGCCGGTTGCTGCAATAAAACTTTATTTTAGTCCTTCAAGAGACCTCTAAAGACCGTTACTTGTAGTAATCACCCCATCTGAGGGAATACTATAGTTTTATGATAGCCTTTTGTTTCTAATGCCCTAAAATAAAATAAAATGACATGATGAATGGACCGATCTGTCTGTCTGTGTGAATGTTATCTTACTTGATAGTTGTAAAGGTAAGTTTAGATGGATGGAAATTAAATAATGCTGTGAAGAGGTATTCGTTAGGGCCAATTGAGGAGAATCTTTTAGTGTAGTAAGCATCAACATAAAAGTTATATCCCAATAGCAAACGGTATTTTTACTCCAGAGATGCGCATGAGAACCAAGGTTGCCGACGCGCGTAGCTCGAAGAATTTGCTTAAATTGCGAAAAGTTAAAGACGTTGGAAAAAAGCGGAAGACGTTGCGTTGGAAGGCCTCCCACTAGGTGGACCGATGACCTTGTGAAGGTTGCGGAGATCCACTGGATGCTAGACGCACGGGACCGGTCAATATCTCGACAAATGGGGGAGGCCTATATGTCCATCAGTGAACGTCTTTCGGCTGAAATGATAATGATGATTTTTATTCGTATAACAACAACCCGTACCGTAATATAAAAACATTAACTGAAAGTTTTTGCTTAGCCTTAGCTATATCGTGTTTAAAATATGGCTAATAACTCAGGGCAATAGAAAATAATGAACTCTTTCATTCCGGCTGCTTTATTACCCTCGTTGACGTCACGTAACTTTTATGCCAGTCTGATTTAAACCAGCTTATTTAAAGCCATGACTAAACTTACTCTAACGACTCACTTCACTGCTCCGCGATTTTCTCATTTTTACAATTCATGTATCACAAGCTTTACAACCGAAACTCAGAATAGCATAGAACTAAGCAACCTCTTGCAAACTTCACTTCAACCTAATTTACTTGAGTATAAGGTGGATATTTGTGTATTTTGCTGAAATTTAATTTAAAACTGCGGTGTGCACTTATATCTCTTGGGATTTAGCGTCAAATTGGATTGCTTTTCTACAAGTTGTGCATTTGCATAAGGACAAACGATGTTAACGCCATTGGTTGGGACGAGTGTTTGTGCAGTATGTTGTGGAGAACAGAGAGCGGATGTTATGTGAATATTTATTTTAAATAGGTATTTAGAATTAAAACATCATCACGGAGAATTAAAACAACATCAACCCTTCGGGGTTTATAGGAATCCCCCAAAGGTTAGGCATAGGTATACCTAATTGTACAGCCACATTTCAACAGTTATGTTTAAGCCCCATGTAGTAAGGGGTGAACCTATTGCCATCAACTGGGCAGAAATTCAGATTCCGTGGTTGTCTACTAAAAAAATCCTGATAGAAAAATTCAAAAACACTACCTGATCGCAGAATCGAACCTAGGACCTTGTTCAGCAGCCACGTTTACTACCACTAGAAAGCCGAGGCTGCCTTAGAATAGACTGTCAATTAATTAGAATTGTATGTCATAAAGTATTCATTAAAGTTGCCAAAACATCACATTCTGCAAAATGCATTGTTATACAAAATCCTCTTAGCTGCATGCTTGAATTTTTTTTATCTCATGTGGTCAGCATTAAAATTTAACATTGGTTATTTTAAAAACTAAAGTAGAAATTATATTCAGTACTACAACGTCCACAAAAACATTTGGAAAATGTTTCGCAAATTATCAAAGTAGAAAATCTGCATCTGCATTTTTATCGCGAAAATACTCTTAAAAACGTTCAAAACATTCCGACATTTTAAAACGGTTTAAGAGCTAAGCTTTAAATAATATCCATCTATATGAATCCAAGGGAAACTAAATTATAATCGTGTGAAATTAGAGCTCATTTTGGTGTGGAAATAAAAGTATTTACAAGGAAAGCAATGCATGTTGCGTCGAATGAAATATTGAAAATTCCGCGGGACGTGTGTGCAAAACCACTGGAATTGGTTTTACAGCTATTCTGATCCTTATGCCAAAGGTTATAAGGACTGTTTTTGTGATGCTAAATGAATTATAAAATATGTTTTGTACGTGTTACTGCGACTGGCTTTGACACTTGTCGCGACGTTATTCAGTCTCCGCTTTAAAGGAGCTTCCACATACCATGGTGCGTCTCTATACATTTACACAATGTGGGCAAGCACAATTTATAACTTTTATTCAATGCTATAGTAGGTAGGAGCTCGTGGCGTAATAATAACTGCCACTCGGGTCAATCTTTAGGTAAAGCGGCGCTTGCCTAGGTTGGTCTGTGGATGGGTGACCGCCCATTTCATACGTTTCCTCCGTGCCTCGGAAAGCACGTTAAGCTGTTGGTCCCGGCTGCCATATATAGATCTTTGGCAGTCGTTACAGGTAGTCAGTGACCTGGAAATCTGACAAACCAGTCTTACCAAAGGGTATCGTATTACCCAGTATAAAATGGGTTGTGGAGGTCAGATAGGCAGTCGCTCCATGTAAAATACTGGTATTCAGCTGCATCCGGTTAGACTGGAAGCCGACCCCAATATAGTTGGGAAAAGGCTAGGCAGATGATGAGATGATTCAATGCTATAGTCGCCAACTAAAAGTAAGATACTTCTGGATAAGAGACTCAACTTTAATTTTATAACGTTGTTGAGATTTGAAAAAGTATAGGGTTTTCCATTTTGTTTTTGTGGTGGCATTTAGACTAGAAGTGACTGTATCTATTTAGGGTAAAAAGGAAAGTTTACACTTTTCTTTTCACTGCTAGTTTTCAACCCGCAAAAAATCTCAAAGAAAACTTCTACCCACGTCCCATTACTTCTACTACAAATCGCAGCGACTTCAGCCGTCTCGTGTGGCGATGTCCTAAGATTGAAAAATATTAGAGTCCGCTATGACACCCGCTGTCATATTAGTACGTGTTGGTAAACGTTAACAAATTGTATGTTTAATGTGATTTGTTTGCGACAGCAGCGCAGTGACGCGCATACATTGCTGCTTTTCGCTGATAAATGGCATTACATTGCGTTATTAATGTTGACGTGTAACTGCGAATCGCGTATTTGTCGTGTGTGTTTGACTTAATTCTGTGATTATTTGGAATTTCTGTAATACCGTGTTTGGAATTTCAGGGATTTGATTGGAAATAGCTTTGACATTTACTAGGAATGTAATTCCTCATTGCGACATAACGGGAAATTAATTGGTCATACAGAAGATACAACGTACTACTAGTTTCAATGTTGTTCAATGTGTTTGAGGGTAACATAATACATAACAAAGGTTACCCTTTTTTTTTTTTTTTTTTTTTTTTGGTGGGTGGAAAATCATCGAATGACCCCCCCCGCTCTTGGGCAGAGCGAAGGGGAGTGTCAGACTTCTACTGACTAAAAACCGAACCCATGTTCCTACTTTGCCCTTGTGCCGAGGCCACGTAATCTAGTACAAAATACCGCGGCCCCGACGGGCGTCGGCCCTTGCGGACCCCTCCTTGCTGACATCTCTTTGTGGCGCGCGTGGAACACGAACGCGCCGCCGACACGGTCTGTTGCCGTCTTGACGACGGCCGGACGGCGAGCTAGCCCATTACTCACCGTCCACAGGCCCGCGTCTACGGTGGCCGGAAGCCATCTCTACGGTGGCCGGAAGCCATCAACAAAGGTTACCCTCAAATATAACTTTTGAAATTGTGGGTATTCTATTAGGTACATCTCTGCCTATCTCTTCGGTAAATAGGTACAGGTGTCATGATATGTATTTTAGGTTATTCCAAAAGGATTTAGCACAGATGAGCAACAACCTCATATTACTATTTATTTTAATTAGAATATGATACGGGGTGAGCCTACTGGCATCAAAGACAAACGAGTACAAATTATTCAGACTCCTCTTTTGAGGATGCAATGTAATCCCAGACACACTGTTAATACCATGTATTCTAATACCAAAAGTTCAAGATACTACACCAACCTTTCTCACAAAATATCCAGAAAAATCTAATCAAATAACGTTTCAGTCATGTAGCGATAAATCTGAACATTTTGCTGAAAACTTCGCAGCGGAGAAATAGTAAAGTGAACGTTTTCAAAGGCGCCCCTGACAGGAACCGAAAGGACTGGCCGACTGTGTGTAACGGAGTCAATTTATTTCTTAAATAAAACTTTCCACGCGAGTATCGTAGAGTTTAGTTGCGTGGGTTCAAATACTTGGGTACCTACTTTAGTATAAATATATGTTGGGGGACGCACTGCGAGGGTAAGTTGTTGCGTTTAGGCGTTGATTTTTACAAGAAACTTGGTAATATTTGGAAAGTTTACTTCTTCAAATCTGTAAAACCAAACTTTTTCTCAAGTAAAAAGTGAAGTGGTCTACTTTGCATTTAAAAGAAAAAAATCTGTTTTTGGAATGTTTTTCATTGTGATCTCATGAAATTGTTTTAAGGCAATGTCACCCTGTCTGTAAGAACAAACTTATTTTTTTCCAACATTTTGTCATGAAGGCACTGAAAATTAAATCTTAATTAACAGCAGTAAAAATAGTATATTAATTTATTTCGTTTCTTTTAAAACAAACTGCCACTACTTCGTTGCTTCGCGCATTTTCATAATTCATCATTCCGACACCGCGTTTTCAGTTGGTCTTTAGACTTTCAGATTCTAAGACGTAATATCTCTTGCCTAAAATAAAATTAAAAATAAACTGTCGCGTTTTGTCTTCCCTGTGCAGTGTGTGTTCTGTACATAAGGCTAGTCTCTTGCGAGTTTAAGCTAAGTGTATGGAGATTGTGTAGCCGAAGCGCGCCGCGGTCGACGTTCAAGTGCTACACAACTGGACCAAATAGCACAACATTGCTGTTCAACATAACAATGTTCTAGAATTAATACTTCATTTTTGACTAAATGTCAAAAATGAAGTATTAGTATCACATAACGTGAACACGCATCAACCAGGTTATATAAATAAAAGTCTCCAGGTTACTACTTAGAATAAATGTGGCTTTAACGCTTTTGTCCAACCTGGGAATTTCATTCTCAGTTCTTTCAAACATGCTTGCAACCATTGGAAAGTACCTAATTTTTCGACATAATATCACCTAGATAAAGGCGTGTACACGAGCAATGTGTTTAATATCTCGACGATAGAACCGGAAAAAAAATTGCTCATGTTGAAAAGAATGTTTAACTCAGACAAACTATAATTTAAACCGTTCAGTAATCTCTACGTGTATGGAGATTATCTATTTGCATTAACATCGTTCCAGAATATAGGCAAGTAATGTAGTCGTGTCGTAACTGAATATCAAAATCGTGTATCACAAATAAATGAAAATACATTGATCGTGTACACGTATGATTTACAATCATCTATATTAACCCTCAAAGGATAGAATAACATATTCATCACAAAAGATTATCCTCAGCAACAAATCTACAATCCCTTACTTATAATAAATCACGAAAAGGACCATCTTTCATAGCTTTTAACATTAACTGCTGATGACTAACAATATCAAGCATATTTATGACATACCCTTTTAGTAAAATATCATCATATTCATACAAAATTGAGTCGTAAAAAGCAGTAAGTTCTCAGTTCGACTAATCATTGGGCCAACGGGAGCAACGGGACCAACGGCTCATTACTCCCGAGTTGACAGACGAATTTATTAAAGTAGCCATCTTGGATACACATCTCATTTGTCAGGGTGTCTCGTAAATCCATCCAGTGTATCGTTTTCGAGCCAAAGCTGCTGCGCTGAAGTTTTTGAAGTCTGTTTTCGTATGTTAATGGATCATTAGGTTGATATCAAAATAGGATGGGTGACCATGATGCTTCTTGGTGGTAACTGCATCGGTCATGCTGAGAATAAATACTGTCATCTCAATGTTTTGGTTTAGTCTAGAAGCGTTAGTGCAAAATCGAGGTTCAAGAAAATGCTTATGGCATTAAATCTATCACTGTATACGTGCATCTATGCTTGAAGGATAGAATAAACTAATCAAATCAAACCCGAGAAAATGGATGATTCTAAACCGAAAATTGATGAGGTTCATATTTATAACCAAGCGTGAGGTTGTTCATAACTTTGTTCATAAACAAACAATTTCTGATTAAAATCAATTCACGAGGCTGTTACCGTATAATTCAGACATACATACGCTCCCAAATATCAAACAAACAGTAATTAACATATTTTTACAAAATCAAACGTCGGGTTAAATAAATTATCCGCTCGTTTACTTTATAACTTGTCTGAACAAATAGCCCCGGGTATACCCGGCTTGGGTTGCACCCGGTTAACCGTAACCGGACCCTAAACACGGTTCTTTGTTGATATAAATTTATTGAGCGCATAATTTCATGCGCACTGGTTTTCTAGGGTTAATTGAAATGGATTGAAACAAATTGGAACGTATTGCCGATATTTTGATAAAATATGTTTATTTTTGTAAATTATTTATTCAAACTGGGAATAATGCCATTTTTTGAAAATTGGAAAAGCAAACTGATCGCTCGCACTGCTTGTAATATAATCACGCAAAGTACGTAGTAATCATGATCACGAAAATATAATCAGCTAAAAGAAAGGTATCACTCAGGTAATCACTAGAAAAGGACGTAGTTTAATCATCAAACCTTTCAACAACCTAAAACCCCAGTCCCCAGCACTAATCTATACATATAATAAATCTGTAGAAAAAATATTTTTGTACATTGAAAATATTTAAAAAAGAAATTGTCAGGGTGTTAAAGTATAACCAACAAAACTCATTTCCAGCATTTTTAGAATTTTTGTCTGTTTGTCTGTTTATCTGTTTGTCTGTTTGTCTGTTTCGATGACTAAGCATCACGTAAAATTTACGAAACTAATGTAGGTAACTTTTATACATAAATATTGTGCGTAACTTGGGGTATTACTTAGTCTTTGTTTCATCGTAATCGGTGCTCTCTATCAAAAGATATTTGAATTTAAAGTTTTCAAGAAGAACTCTCATTCTGATCAAGAATGAGACATGCAGCGACATCTATTAAACGAATGTGGTACTAATTAATAAATGACTTCAAAGGATAACTTTAAAAAAGTTACGATAGCTAAAGGTACTCTGTAGGTAGGTAGTCTAAATGATGCTGCTTTCAAAGTCTACATAGCCTAAACCCTATAGTGTGATTGATCGCTTTCCATGCATTGAATTTGAGCATTTTATCTTCGTCTTCGATAGATGGCGTTGTTCATTTGATTTTGCCATCTTCTGAACCGCGCCGCGGTGTTAATTAAAAAATAATATGTTCGGTGAATAGTCATCAAATAAAAATTGACCAATTACCTACACAGTATAAAATTGGGTTCCGTAGTCAACAAGGAACCCTTATACTTTCGCCATGTCATGTTTTTTTTTTCTTGCGAAGCCCATAGTGTGGGGCATAGATATAATGGTGTGGGGTGTCGTTAGATAGGTCTTTGATAATAGTATATTTCAATATAAGTGCGGAAAGCCTGTCATTGCAAAGAGTTCCGACAGATGTCTAACCGAGCCGAGGCACAGCCGACGGCGAGGGTTGACAGTCGGAACAAGTTGCAATGACGGTTCCGCACGTGTACTGAACAACTATTTTTAATACAGTTGCGAAAAAATGAAGCAATTTAATAAAATAATAAAACCGTAATTAAACTCGCAAAGAACATTTTTGGAAAATGGCGCCTACCGTAAAAGAATATATGCAGAGATTTTTTTTGTTTTCTTTACCCATTCTGGGTAGGCAAAGGGAACTATGCCCATACAGCCAAGTCTTCAGTAGATTTTTTTTATTGATATGAAATAAAAATGAAATTTAATGAGATCTCATTGAATCAAATAATTAAATCTGATATTGAAACAAATTAGTAGCTTCTTTAGAAATATTTGCATGAATCATAAAAACTTCTATGATTTTATTTAGTAAATACTTCGTGGTTGGTTTTTTTTTAATGGACATTATTTTGACAGTTGGGAAAGAGAACGCACGAGTTCGGGAAAGGTAAAGAAAAAGCACGAGTACGTAATAGCCCACATCCCGAACGCTATACGTCCCTGCAATACGCCACTTTTTGAGCAACTGTATTAAAAAGATTGTTTGTTTGCTCAAACACTTCTTAGGTTAAGGAATTCGTTTGTGAAATATTAAGCTATAAAGTGCAAATTTTGTTAGACTCAAGTCAGGCTACCTAAAACACCCGTCAGAGCTGCGGGTCCCGTCGGGGCTGAGGGTCCCGTCGGGGCAGCGGGTTGTTCGAAAGAGATACCGCGCCCTCGGCACAAGGGTGGTTTTTGGTCAGTAGAACCCCTCCCTCTCTGGGCAGAGCGGAAGGGAGTGTCAGTCTTCTACTCTGTTTCAAATTTCATCAAGATCCGTTCGGCCGTTCTGACGTGGTTGATTAACAAACATCCATCCATCTAATCTTTAGTATTAGACATAGTCAGTGCTTTGCATTACCCTCTCCTTATTTTCTACAGCGTCCGCAGGGCAATGATTTAATGTAATTTTGTCTAAGCGACGCATTTTAGTTTTCGACAACCACGCGAACGAAGTCGCGGGCACAGCTAGTAGTCAATAAAAATGCGAAAACAGAAAACAAAGGTCGTATCCGACGAGATTTGTTTAGAGAAAACACTTTAGTAATATTGCGAAAGTAAAGTAATAAAGAGACGTGCCTATAACGCCCCATGTAACAATTATGGACGCCTCCCTCCGTTGTGTTAGAGGGAATATCACAGTTATGGAGGGAAGAGGAAGTTGCGGTGCCAGTACGGTGTAGAGGGACTGGGTTAGGAGAGGACGTGGGTTCAAAGGTTAAGTCTGGTAAATGGGTAAATGTCGATTTTTCGCCGATCAATCTATCAACATAAAAAAATTGTTGATTTGTTTGATGTTAAGTTTTAGTTCAACACACTGTAAGTTTTATTTAGTCATATTGATACATTTTTAGTCAACTAACAAATCGTAGTCAACTTTTACAATGAAATCATTTTTGATGCTTATTATTGTTAAGTATTTACATTTATATGAACTACTGCCGAAAAATAACACTTTCGAATGTTAACGTGTTAACAGTAAAGTAGGTAATATTAATTCAGTTTGAATTCAGTTTGAATTCTCCGACATACCGCTCGGTCACAAGGCCCGTCCATGGTTTAATGCGGACTGTGCTCGTGCTGAGGCCCGAAAACAGTCTGCATACCAAGCCTGGGTGCAAGCTCGTGACCGTAAAGTTCGAGCGCGTCGGGTTCGCGCGAAGAAAAGAGCTTTCAATTCTGCCGCAAAGTCCTGTAAGCGGGTGATCCGAAAGGCGCGTTTCGACCACGTCAGTCGCATAGGGGCCAAACTGGCGTCCTACCCTTCTGGCAGTAAACAGTTTTGGTCCCTATCAAAATCGGTCGAATCTAACTTCTGCCGGTCCTCACTACCCCCCCTGCAAAAACCGGATGGGTCGCTGGCTCACTCCGCTACCGAGAAGGCAAATTTATTTGCATCTCTGTTTGCGAGCAATTCGCGTCTAGATACTGGGTCTAAACAGCCACCAACGATTCCTCGCTGTGATTCTTCGATGCCGGAGATCACAATACACATGAAAGAGGTTCGTAAAGTACTTCAGTGCCTGGACGTGAATAAAGCTAGCGGTCCGGACGGTATACCAGCAAGGGTCTTAAAGAACTGTGCGCCTGAGTTGTCTCCTGTGTTGACACGCTTGTACCGCCTCTCTCTCAAAACCAGAACGGTGCCGAACTCCTGGAAGGTTGCTAATGTACAACCAGTGCCCAAGAAGGGTAGTCGTGCCGACCCCTGTAATTATCGACCAATCGCCATCACCTCCATACTGTGTAAAGTAATGGAAAGGGTACTCAACGGTAAGCTGCTGGCGCACCTTGAAGCGAACGACCTACTCAGCGACCGTCAGTATGGTTTTCGCCGGGGACGGTCAACTGGGGATCTTCTGGTGTTAGCTACGCACTGCTGGGGCGAGGCCATCGAGAAACACGGCGAGGCCCTTGCCGTGTCGCTGGACATCTCGAAGGCTTTCGACAGGGTTTGGCACGCAAGTTTGTTGAGCAAACTTCCGGCATACGGCATTCCCGCTGACTTTTGCTGCTGGATATCTGACTTCCTGAGTGAACGGTCGATCCGAGTGGTCATTGATGGCTGCTCCTCTGACCTTATGGCTATCGATGCCGGAGTTCCTCAGGGGTCTGTTCTCTCCGCGACACTTTTCCTGCTGCACATCAATGACCTCCTTGTTCCTGGTATTGTTGGGTACGCAGATGACAGCACTGTCATGGAGAGTTATACATCCAGCGCAAAAGCCAGTGGTGATGAAGTACGTTCATTAAGAGAGGCCATGGTAGAGCGAACGAATTCAGCCTTAAGACTTGTCTCCGAGTGGGGTGACGAGAATCTGGTAGATTTCAACGCCACCAAAACGCAAGTATGTCTGTTCACCGCCAAAAGGAGTCCGTTTAATCTGGCCCCTACTTTCCGGAGTGCGTCTGTACAAGTTACTGACAGTCTCGAGCTTCTTGGCACGAAGTTGAGCGCGAATCTGAACTTCGGCGCCTACATCGAGTCGAAGGCTCAAACTGCGGCGAAAAAGCTGGGCATCCTAAACAAGGTTAAGCGGTACTTCAAGCCTGGACAGCTTTCAGTATTATATAAAGCTCAAGTCCGGTCTGGCATGGAGTATTGCTGTCACCTTTGGGATGGCTCAGCCAAATACCAGCTTGCCACACTTGACTCTGTAGAGCGCAGAGCCAGGAGGCTAATTGGTGACGAAAAGCTGGTTAACAAGCTACATAGCCTGGCCCACCGTCGCAAAGTCGCATGTCTGTCGGTCTTCTACAGGCTGTACTTCGGGGAGTGTGCGCAAGAGCTCCACGAGCTGATCCCACCATCTCCCTTCTTCCATCGGGAGACTAGACGTACTGCAGGGTACCACCGATACCTAGTCGACATTCCACATATTCGAACGAAGCGCTTTGCTGGGTCCTTTATTATGCGCACAGCCAAGGAGTGGAATTCCCTGCCTGCGTCGGTTTTTCCGAGTTCATATAACCCTGATCTGTTTAAGTCGCGAGTAAACAGGCTTCTACTGGGTAAGCTCGTTCCATCGTCGACATCATCTATGCCCTTAGGGCAAGATTGAAGTCAAGAGCAAGCCCATTTATAATAAAAAAAAAAAAAAAAAAAAAAAAGAATATTTTAAACTAAATAAACACGATTGTAAAATGTGTTCGAATTAACAAATACAGATAATATCAGTCTGTAAAACCAGAATCATTTAGTTTGAGTTGGTACCTACGAGCTACGGAACCTATTCGTTTGCAATTTAATCGGTGTTGAAATAAAATTATCGTAACGTAAATAACTGTTGCACTCCAAAACAGTTTAATATTTGCAGTTGACACCTGTTCTACTACTAAACTGGCTATATTAAACTCTATCTGTAGTAATTATCAATTAAACGCTTTTATCGTTTCATAATTTTGCAAACAACATATCACAACGGCTTACTGAAATGTGTTATCTATTAGATGACATTGATGTAAATAATATTGGTATTTCAACGCAAGAATTATTAAATTAATCTAAACAATTGTGAGTTCGCTTCAGTGCTCTTTCTGAAGTCACAGCTCGCGCCCTATTCTGTGGATCGTCGGAACTCGCGGAGGCTTCTTTAATTCCGCTCCACGGCGCCTCAGATAAGAAGTAGATCGAAGTAACTTTCCGATGCGAGAACTTCAAACAATTAAGCCTTTATTTCGCGCTTCCAACAATGAGAAGTAATTAGCGGAGTGCTTGACGATTCCGGCATTTTTTGCAAACGGAACTTTTCCAAATACCCTCCCATTGTTCGTAAATTTTCATCAAACTCCCGCTGACCCCCGGGAATCTTATTAACGGAGCGACGATTCAATGTTTTATTGGAGTCATTGAATCTATCGCGCGGAGGCTCGACGGAAACAACCAATATGCCGTAGATAACAAATCTTTGGAGCAATTTAAAGGGCCATTTTTAATATCCGCTCGAGGTCAACATCCTTCCCTTCCCACGGCCCTGCGGCCCTGCCGGTGCCCGCTGCTCTATGTATCATATTAAATTGAATAAAGGTTGATTTGTAGGCCTGAAATAACGTTTTCAATACTCCTTATTGAACCATTATGTCTAATGGCTGTGACAATAGAGCATTACAAATTTGTCTCGTCGAGCTCGCCCGGGTACCATAGGAGCAAAAGAGGAGGATTGGTGTCCGAAGACAATGTAGATCTTATCGTTATCAAGTGAAGGTTGTTTTTCGGGTGAATGCGGGAGATGTCCCAATTGAGTTTATCACCGGATATTGTAAAATGGTCGTAGTTAGGCGGCACAATGTGTCGGTAGGCATTGATGGGCCTGCGGCACGCTTGCGGGCCTCGGTTTTGTTTGGGACTGTACTAAAATTAATTTGATGGGTACACTCTACAGCTTACGGTATTACGTTGAAAGCGATTGAGGCGTAATTAAATTTCCTTAAAATGAAGCAAGCAAGCAACCAGTAAACCGAAAGCACAAAGTAACTAAAGAGTTTCTCTGCTGTGTTAAATGTTTACCGCTGGGTTTGAAATGAAACAATTCCGTTAGGGTAGCTTTGCACAAAACATATACGACTAGAATATTCGAGTAACCCGCTTTAACGCTATATTTTGAAAAGTCACTAACCTGGTGGACAGATGCAGTCTCCTACATCGCGCTCCTTCCGCGTCAGTTCCGGTCCTGCACTCAGAACCGGTTCCTCCACCTTCTCGGCGGTTCCTCGCTGGAAGTCTTGGAACTGCTTCTCCAACACTAGCACCCGTTGCTCCAGGGTGTGCTGCCGGTACAGCCCATAGCCACAAACGATAAAAAAGAATAAACAACAACACCACAGCACTACAATGTTCAGGACATTTTTATTGTCACCGTCCTGTCTGAAATTTGGATTAGCCATTTTTGGATGAATGATTAATGATGGCTAAGGATCATTGTCAAGACCGGTATGGCCGTGAGGTCGGACGAGTGTGGATCAATTGGCTCGTGTGCTCGGTTGCTCGGCGGGCCGCTGGGTTGTCACTGGGGCCTCTCCGCGCTCCCGCGGGAAAGGAAGTGGCCCGTCCATCGTTAACTGCCCTTCTAGTTGTGTCGATTACCGCTCGAGTACCCTAACAGTAGCAACTACCAAACTTTGATGGACGTGTTACATTGTGTGTTCCGGATGCTGAGGTTTGAGATTGTTTATCTGATCTGGTACACAATTTATGTGTGGTGCTGGTTGAATTAAGCGCTGCATGTAGAAATAAGTCAAATTGCAATTGAATTGAAATTATGAAATGAAAAGTTGTATTAAAATCATACATTGTAAAAGATAGGCTGATGTATGAACATGGACAAAGTTAGAATAGTATCGTAGTAGATGATCGGCGGTTTCTGCCTACCGTCTTGGAAAAAGGCGTGAGTCTTATATTTCATTTGCGAATCATTCACTTCAAGCACGAAAATACATAAACCAACGGTGACATAAAACGAATCTGAAAGTACCGAGAGAAACAAACAAACAAATAAATTCTGACGACCATTTCCATCGGAAAACTTTGTTTATATTGAAACCAGTAACTCCGCACTCGAGTTCAAGGTTCGCGGCCGTCGTAATATTTAGTACTAAACAAACCACACCCAGCCACCCTTTATGATCGCATAAACATTAATGTCATATAAAATCAGAAATCTTCGGCTCCATTACCATGACAATAAGCAGTAACTAAACGATTTGCATATATATTGCATATAAATTGTTCTTCAATCGCGTCACCAGCAATTAAGGGTATTTCTTGGCCATGTTTTACACGGCCAATGTCCTGGGGTGAGGCTGATAAAAATGTAAATGGTGAAGTTAGCCTATGTGTAGTATTAGTAGTACCAACTGTCAGGGGAGTAGGAATGTTTCATCTCCCCTGCTGCGACGAATAAATCTTCCAAATCTAGAAGACAGTGTAAGGATCCCCCTTTCTGTCCTGATAGTGTTTGCAAGTGATAAATGGGACGGCGACAGGTGAATCTCTGTGCGTTTAGGATCGTCCAATCTTGGATTGTGGATTTGGGTGTGAAATATGGATAGAGATGATAAAGCGTTGTTGAGATGGACGAGATTTTGGGGTATCGACTGATATTGATGGTGCTTTTTTATTGCAGTGACTAAGGTGATTTAGGAACCACATTTCTTCAACTTGAATTAAAACGACAACGAATATTACTTTGAGTATAATGTATTCCGTCTCGTTATAATAGTGTTGTATTTTTCTGTGCGGGTACTGTCTGAGCGCCACTGAGATTGAATGTTATTTCATTAAACATTAGTATGCTAGACACGCAACCATTCCTTACATTCCTCTGTCACTCCGCAATCCATTGCTTAAAAAGCGCATTTAAAAGCAGTCGACATTTAAAACAAAACAAAGTTAAAGAATTCCTCGGATCCACTAACATCGGGGATGTCAGCGATCCAGACATTATTGTAGCACATTACACCGCTAGTAACGCGACACGCAGTGCACGGTGTCTCCAAACATGCCTCTAACAAGGGTAAATTAAAATTCCTTCCCCGTTTTATACGCAGTGGGGTCACCCTTGTTTAGAGGCAAATATCTCCGCTGAAAACGTTGTTAAAACGACATCTTGCTGAACTACCAAATCTAATGCTGGTTTTGTATCTGATAATAAACACACTACCCATGTTAAAGCAGCACTGTATGCTGAACTAGGCGATGTAGTAGAGATTAAAAATCACATGCGTTGACAAAGCGTGAGGTGTACATGTAATTTATGGGTTACCTGGGACGCGGCGGGAAACAAGATTTTATTACACACTTGTTTAATTTCCTGAACATCTCCGAAGGTTTATGTTTATATTTAAGTATGGTGTTAACGAAGGGGCAGCACCTCTAAGGGGTGGTTGACCGGGGATTTCGCAAATCTTAAAGTTAAAGAGTTTTTCAATACACTTCCTCGAAAACTAGCTCTTATTGCACTACGATTAGGTTCGACATGCATCATATTTCGCACGCGTGCGGTAATAAGAATACAGCGTGCTGTAATATTATTACCGCACGCTGTAATCATAGAGCAGCGGTAATTCGATTAAAACTTATGAAATTAAAAAAAAAACACCACTGACTATTATAGAGCAGGCGTGTTTTTTTTTTAATCTCGCCATTTTGATCTGCGTCTTTACAGCGTAAATATTTTTTGAATATTTAAATTGTGTTTGTAAAAAGAATACTACTAATAAACGTAAATATTTTAAACAATTATTTACTTTTATGAACAAGTAAGCATTTTTTTGTGTTCTTAATTAAAAAATATTTAAATTTTATATTTTTCCTGTGAGACTGTTTGGCGGCTTTATACCTTTGCTTCTTTTTCAACCTGGCGAAATCAAACCGCGGAAAAAAAGTAAATTAAATCATAGTCTCATCAAATTTGTTGACAAAAACACATAACGTTTTTAGTTAATTTCTTCGAAAGTGTATTGAAAAACGTCGTTTGATACACGTGGGAATTTGTTATTGCATTTCTCGACCCCATGAACACCCTCGCCATACGGCTCGGGTGTTCAATCTGCCTCGAATGCAATAACAAACTTTCCGCACTTGTATCAAAATGTACTAAAGTTTAACTGCGCAAGTCTTAAAGTTGGTTTTAAGCTGAGGTTATAACTTCATTGACAATTAAACGGAAACCAGCTTAATGAAAATGAGGTTATTGCTAGCAAGTTTTTTTAATTTGATGGCCACATAATTTTCTGCATACTTATCATAAAGAATATGATAATTTCCTTCACCGTTTAATTAAAGCTGCTCTTTTGGTTAATTTTTATTATTCCCAGACGTTTTTTAATGGCGTAAAATATACATTACTGTAAACAAACAGCACTCTTTGGGATTGTTAATTATTCACTTATTTAGATAGCAGTCTGATTATAATATTGCTTTTAATCATTAATGACACCGCTTTTATAAAAAAGTTGACTCGATTTTTTGCACGCAGCAATTTCCATTTATGTACATACCTACACCGATTGAAAGTAGCGGCGTTCTTTTATATCGAAAGTCACGACAATGAACTTTTCAAATAGGTATCTACCTTTATTGGTTATAATTTTAAATTTATAATTTATTGTGAGAGTCAGCAAATCCATGGACACCCGTAATCAGTATTGCATACATCAGACAGCCAGTCGCTCCATGTAAAATACTGGTATTCAGCTGCATCTGGTTAGGTCAAAGCCGACCCCAACATAGTTGAGAAAAAGCTATATAAATAACCCGGTGATCAAATACAAGCAAGCAATGTAGAAAAACAACAATTAAAAAAAAATGAAACACCCAAACCATTTAGAAAATCAGACCAAAAACACGTAAAGTCCAAAAAGGCACAGAATCTAACAAGCTTCATTCAAAAATTCAATTAAGCACTTTTGGGGGTCGAGACAGGAGACACGGATAATGAGTAACAAACGCCAGAGAGCGAGCTCGGACCGATCCGATTTAAAACGAGAAAAAACCGGCCAAGAGCGTGTCGGGCCACGCTCAGTGTAGGGTTCCGTAGTAATAATTCTTTTTTTGTTTGAAATACGGGCCAATGAAACTTGACCTCTGGATTGTATAGGCGCTCATACGATTCAGGGACCAAATTATATTGGTTAACTGCAGTTTCCATCTGTTGTTTCCATCCAAGTTCAAAATAATTTTCCTAGAAAGTCCTTATAAAGTTCTACTTTTCAGATTTTTTTCGTATTTTCTAAACTTATGGTTCAAAAGTTAGAGGGGGGGGGGACGCTTTGTTTTTTACTTTTGGAGCGATTATTTCCGAAATTATTGACATTATCAAAAAATGATTTTAGTAAACCCCTATTCATTTTTAAATACCTTTCCAACAATATATCACACGTTAGGGTTAAAATTTAAAAAAAAATCACTTCCCACTTTACATATAGGAGGGCTACCCTAATAAAAAAAATTTTTCCAATTTTTATTTTAGCACTTTGTCGGCGTGATTGATACACATATTGGTACCAAATTTCAGCTTTCTAGTGCTAACGGTCACAGAGATTAAGCGAGGACGGACAGACGGACAGACAGACAGACAGACAGACAGACAGACAGACAGACAGACAGACATGGCGAAACTATAAGGGTTCCTAGTTGACTACGGAACCCTAAAAACGGATCCCGGTTAATCGGCATTAGATGGTCTGGTGAACACGACGGACACCTGTACCTAGCTCGTACTGTACGAGTATTTGTGATTGGTGTGCGGATGGGACAGGAATAGCTGTGGAGATTGTATGGTTTGGTAAAATGTGTTTTATATTTGGTGATAGTCAAGATTTGGGTAGAATTTGTTGGGTTAGGTTAGATTTGGATTTCAGAGGGTTACGTTGAAGAGTCACACAGATAGATTCTATATTTGAATTTGCTCTGAATTATATTGGTGAAATCTGTAACGAAAATTCACATAGGCAATTAAATTGTTGCTAAAAGCGAATCATACGGATATAGAGATCTTCAAGCTGCTTCAAGCAAGAGTATAATTATAGAATTTAGAATAGCTTTTGGTTATAAACTTAACTTTAAATAATGTTTAAAAAAATATCTAGTTTTTTCCTGTGGGTAAGTTTAAGGTACTCATGTTCTGGAAACTTCTTATAATTCAGGAAGTACATTAGGTACTACCTACATAATTATTATAAAACAAAGTCCTCGGATAAAGTCAATACTACTGCACTGATTTTCATGCTGTTTTCAGTAGTTCTCGAGGAAGGTTTTAGTAAACAATTTGTTGCGAAAACCGACATCAACGCGGGCGGAGCCACGGGCTTCAGCTAGCAGATTATAAGAAGTGTGTACTGTCTTACTTAAACAATCAACCATTTCCTATTTTTGTTGTAGAACAAAACTAGTTTCCAGAATATTAATAATTCGTATTATACTGATGCTAATTTAATACCCGTATCAAGCAACCAATTCAAAATAACGAGTTCTACAATATTTACATCACAGAATCTTATCCGAGAGCCACCCACGCGAATTTCGGTTGTTGCAAAACTACATGTAAATCAAAATGTACGTTGTTTTAATATGAATTTATGGCATGTTAATGGCGCTTGTAATTCCTGTAACGACGGTCGGAGTGCTGGCATTAATCTAGTGCAATTGTGAGTTATTGTGAGCATGGACTAGCTGCTAATTGACTAGGTGCTGAGGTACTGTGACCTGTCTAGGTGTAGGTGGAGTATTGTGTCCGTATCTGCTATCATTAACATGCATTGAGATGATGCATGTCTTATTATTAAGGTTTCATTTTGTGTTACCACAGGTTAAATTAAAATAAAATCGGTTGTTTTTAATGTTTTTGTGTTTGCACTAGGATGCGTATTGTATGTTCATGTAACTATGTTACAAAGTTTTCACCATTATGAAAGAAGAGTGAAGATAATGTAAATAATAATACCACACTCTTATACTCCATTTTCAGATTCCAATGATAGAACTACCTCTGTACCTGTGTGATAATGCCAGAGGCAAGGAATAGAGGACATTGAAACCCGTAGAGCATCAGTTATATTATATTTTCTCAGGCGTTGTACAGAGGAGGCTCCGGACAGGTCTTTTAAGAGGTAACGATGCCTTCTCTTATGAGCGGATGGTGACCACCGGGGTGGTTTTAGTGAGGTAAGAATCCCACACTCCCCGGTCTTCTCCCCAAAAGACCGGTCGCCTTTTGAAGGTTTCCCCCCGAGAACAAACAAAAAGGAACATGGCCGCTTCTGTAGCTTAATGTAATGAATGATTCCTTGTGTAGTTTCTACTTTAAATTCCTATTTCTATGCTATCGTCTATTAACTTCCCTTCAAAAATGAACTTATAAATCTTGGTTTCCCTCTTTATAAATCTCAAAAACGAACGAGTTTTATCAATTCGGTAGCATATTCAAACGCCGCCAGCCATTACAATGCATCTGTATACCGATTTATTGTGACGTCACAATCGTCTACTGCCCTAAGTGCTTCCCGTACAATTAGGAACAGTTATCTAAAGGAAACTAGACTACACTGTCAATATAATTGCCTATAGAAGTAATGTCTCAATCATTTGACTGATTTATTATGAAATTGTATCAATCTATTTCCTCTAATGACACACCAGAGCGTATAATTAAATTTAAACGTGATTTGAACTAAAGATTTATTGATAGTACTTATTCCAGTATTGCAAGCTAACTTGTCTTCGTAGGAGGAGATGGATTGGACAATCGCATTTGTCTGAGATATTACGAGATATATGGAGAGAGAGATATCGATCCTTATTACATGATTGGGATACTGAAAAAGACTGAAGAAATTATACTTCTCGGTATTAGCTTTGCAAATATATCTACCTACCACTAAATAAAACTGCACTGGCAGACTGAAGGTAGTGACACTACATATACATAGATACTACTAGTGATTCGATCCGCCTCTTGTTAATTCATTATTTCTATCTTCTTTAGTGTTCCATTAATGTTATCTTCTCTTTTCGCTGCAATTGTTTCAGTGCACTTTAACATCTGAAATTATGCAGTATGATTATACATTTTCTAGAAATGAAGCTTTAAAAGTATAATTAATTCCCTTTGAAGATTGTTAAACCTACAGCAACGTGCACTGAAGTGAACCGTTGGATTATAAAAACACTTGGAATAGCTACTCAGTTTTTCTCCAAAGCAAGTACCTAGGTATTGTTAAAAAGGGAACTACATAAGAATAAATAAAATTGATAAGAATTGGAAAATTAATTGAAGCCCTAACAACTAGCACAACTAAATATTTTTTCATGTTTCAGATCAAGGTTGATGGATGTGAGCCAGTACACTCAACGAACCGACTATCATCTATTTTTATGAATCAAAACTAATATTTTCCGAGTGAATTTCTAAACCAACCAAGTTCTAAACTCCGGGCCTTTTCCTGCGAAAGGCACATCATTTTCTTTACATAATAATTTGGCTTCACAATACATAACTAGGTATCCTTATTTTGAGGCCTGCCTTTCACGTACACGTAGGTATAAAACCATTTTGATTAGACAACCAAACTAAAAGCACCTCTTATTACCTAACTGAATGCTACTAAAACTAACCAAGAAGGAAATAACCGTAATAGTTTTAACAGCCACCAGAATCCTTTGAGAGACCTAGCATGTTCCCGGAGACTTGTCAGGAGCAGTCAGGAGTCACCTCAAGAGTAATCCGAAGCACTTTACCAAATGGATCTCATTTAGAAGCTGCCGTTACCAGCTAATATCTGTCGCCTTAGTAATTAATTCACTAATTAGTCGATTGAGTGCGAACCAGCCGGCTCGGTAATGGCATCTCGGCGTAAGATGACATTATCTTAACTTACTTAGACTGTACTTCTGCTTTATTAAGTCAATAAGTATATTAGGAAACTGTAGTGGAGGAAAGTTCGGTGTAACTGAATTAGACTGTAACTTCGGATAATAGTTCAGTTTCGTTGTCGGCTCTTTGTGAATTTTTAATTAATTTAGCTAGCAGTTGGTTATGTTCATCGAGTTAAGTGTATTAATTAAGAATAGTTAAGTTTTGGCCTGAGAAAGGAGCCTTAGTTTGTTAAAAAGTAGAAATATGGGTTTTATTAACCCAACATTATAAGTACCTAGATTCAATTTTTCATCCTTGAAAAATTATATTTCGGGCTCTAAGAACACAGTCCTCATTCCTCAATTATGTTTAAGTATCATCCCTCAAGCAATTCACAAATAATATCGTCCTTCACAAATCCTTATAAATAACCTCAGCAAGTTCAGAGAAAGCTATAAAAAAGTGAAGAGCGCACTTTATTTAGTGTATAAAGTAAATCTGTTTAGAGTTTGATCGTTAGGAACCGCGGAGGGTAGCCGCGCATAATCCGCGGCACTCTCACAAATGGATGTCACTTGAGGGAGAGGACTGAGGAGTAATAAAGTAACCGGTGAATACTCAACGATTATTGTTATAGTGCCTGAAAGCCTTTTGTTTTGGTACTTCTTCTTAACTTTTTCGCTTTCTTGTTTAAATCTGCTTTTGAATGGGCTTGAGTTGTCTTGGATTGTTTGTTTTTGTTTTGTGAATTTTCATAGTCCTATTCACAGTAGACAGGCTAATTTTCGTTCTTTTTGTGAATTTTTTGACTGCTTTGTAATAATTATACCAAAGCCTCTCTGCTGTGGAAGCCTTGTTTATTCTTATACAAATGTAATTCATGCAAACAACAATTTCTGGCTTTATCATCTACACCAAAATATAAATTAGGTGTGATATTTTGCGTGGCAAATACTTGTCCTAACAATTACTTCAAAATGTTTTAACAGAAAATACTAAGCCATGATAATAAACCCAGCGGAATAAAAAAAGAAATGAGAGTGAAATAAAAATTACAAGAACCTTCCGGAAGTCCTAAATTATGCATTGCCCAATGTTTACGATGAGAAAAAAGTCCAAATAAGAAAAGTATTAGCGTTAAATTTAAATTTTATGAGTGAACTTAGCCGACCCTCTAAGGCTGAGATTCAGAGACGAGTCTAAGCTTGAACTTACACTTCCATCTGTCAAAATCAACGACTTACCCATAAATTTGTATTCAGAGACGTTCGGAACACGTCTTAAACTTAGCGTGAACTAAGATAAGCCAAGTAGTCAATATCGACTACTTAAGACGGAACTAGCGCCACCAAGTGGGCTAAGGTGTAACTAATTTAAATTTTGTGTTTGTTACCTACGGCCTCAGACCAACAAAAAAAGGAAGACGACGCGCCACGAACATCAAAAGTGAAGCCAACTTTTTATCTATGTGTGTAGACAATGTCTCGTGAAGTCGTGACGTTCTAGGAGAAATGCGTGTGATTTTAGTGTAGGTGTGTGCGTGAGCTTGTATGTTTACTTGCTATAGGCGTGTGGTTTTGTGGCTTCACTGTTGGTGTTCGCGGCGCGCCGTCTTTCTTTTTTTCTTGGTCTGAGCCTACGGCATCATCTTGGAGGAATCTGTAACGATGCTTTAATTGGTAATTTTAAATAAATAGGTAAATAAATGTTAAGCTATTCAAAAACAATGTTGTGCTTAATTTATTCCTCCCAGTAATTCATTAATAATTATGTAAAGAACAATAAACTTACTTCTTGGCATCTCGGCGAGTTATTATATGCCCTTGTTATTTCGGCCCACATGATCGATTTCTTGCCCGTCGGGGCCGCGGATTTTTGTACTAGATTACGTGGCCTCGGCGCAAGGGCAAAGAAGGAACATGGGTTCGGTTTTTAGTCAGTAGAAGTCTGACACTCCCCTTCGCTCTGCCCAAAAGCGGGGGGGGTCATTCGATGATTTTCCACCCACCAAAAAAAAAAACGGATCGATTTCTTTTTATTGTAATCTGCGTCCGTTTTCTTCGATTCCAATATCGCGGCATGTGGACCAATTATCTCTTTTAGAAATTCTTTTTCGTAAGATGAAAAGGGAGCCTTTCTAGCAGCCATGATACCGTATCTTCGCTCACTTGTCAAACTTTCATAACTCCCGCGGTTTACAAAGAGGTTGTAACATAAATAAATAGGTTTGTGTCTCAAATATTTTGTTTCACTCACTCCAATAGCATTTTGTATTTATTGCGATCCTGCTTTAATTTTTATTTACGCCTGGCTACACAGTTTCATAAAAACCGTAACTCACCGATGAACATTTTGCTTTTAAAAATGGCCATAGAGAAGAGAGTGTAAGCTTAGCTAAGACCTTGACAAGACCGACGTAAGTTTGACGGGGACTTGTCTCTGAATACAAATTTCTAAGATGCGCTTAGCCACGACTTGGCTTAGAGCGGTCTTCGCCCGTCTTATGTTCTTGTCTCTGAATCTCAGCCTAAGAGAGGTCTCTCGACCCTCCTCTCTAAATAATAAACCTGGCTAATGATACAAAAAAATCTTAATGAAAAATCCCCATTGAATATTTATTAGGGAAATATTAAAGTTGGTAGATGTAGAACACCAAGGTACAAGAGATTAAGGCTTGTAAGAAATAGAAAATGGCGGCTTTGAATAAAAAAGTAATTCCAAATGTTAGCTTTGATGATTTAAAATGGGGTGCAAGGGTAATTTAAAATGCCATCTGGTTTCTTGTAAGGGATTTACTATAAATGATTTTAAAACAGTTAAACTATTGATTCAATTGATTAAATATTAAAACAGCTCTTAACAGTATTGTATCTTAAGTACTGCACTCCTGGGGAAAACCTTTTACCACTTCTCGCGATTCCATTTCTACCGAACGTACTTACTATTATTATTATATCAAAGTAAGTCGCTCTTCAATGGTATCAAAACCAGTTTCAGGTCTTTTACTCTATTGAAACTCACACGCTACCTAGATAACTTAACGAAGTTCTATAAACTTACATGATAAAGAGTCCTGTATGTAAATTGTCTCAATTAACATTGGTTAACCAATCATGACTAAACAAATAAACACACGAGCAGCCTGTGGCCATCCATTTTACACTAAAATGGTGATTTTCATCGTACATGGCATCACTCCAAACCATCGCTAGTTGTGCTAGCTCGGGAGCAAAAAAAAAGCGTAAAAAGCGGAGCGCAAACTACATTTTCCGGACCGCCGCGCTCGGGACACGCGGTTCAAGTTGCTGGCCTGTGCTACGTAATGTGTGTGTGCTATATTGTGTCTCTTATTAAATATTAGCTTAGTTTTAAATTGGTTCAGTAGCAAGAAACAAAAAATATACAGAAACTCTTACGCTTTAACGTCTACTTTTTAAACATTGTGTACTCCAAGGTGTCTTTTTCTTTGTTACCTACCTTATTTTAAATCATCGCAATTATGAAAAAAAAGATGATGAACACAAATTACCGAATTATATTGCTTCAAAGATCGTAAAGGTGGCTTTCTGTCTGTGTATTTTTTTATTGATTTCCACTTAAACAGACTTTTAAAGAAACTAAAAGGACTAGTATAAGTATACATAATCTTCTCGCGTTCATTCAACAAATAACATTTTTAGCCAAATACATAAAACTGATATAAGTATTTCTTTCACACAGCCATGAATTCAAAACGTAACAAAATACGTCTGAAACATAGTTAAGTTAAAGTTGCACATAATATGATATGCTTCCTAAATGCCAACATTACGCTTGACAAATGGTAGGACAGGCTGAATCTAAGCTACGTGCTCTGCATACAACATCATAACATTCACAAGATTATGACATACTGTTGCTAGACTATTAATTTATTGTCTTTTGTCCTTTTGTTATAAACTTTGGTAAGACCTCATAACTTCTAATATAATACTTTAGGCTGTACTTTATAGGACGTGATCGTAATGTAGAAGCATTTGATCGACATTGGCAGACATTGTGATAAAGGCGGGGTACCACCAAATCGATGTAGATAAGATACGAGTGAATGATTACTGTCACAGTGAGAGCAGTGTTGGCCCAGTGGTGGCGGCCCTGACTTACGAACAGTTGGTCGTGGGTTCGAACCCAGGCAGGCGCATTACTTCGAGTAATTTATTTCATCACCACTGGGCTATCAAAACGGTGAAGGAAAACATCGTGAGGAAACCGGCATGTCTTAGAACCAAGAAATTCGAAGACATGCGACATCTACCAATACGCACTGGGCCCGCGTGGTGGATTGTAGCCCATCCCTCTCCTAGAGAGGAGGCCTGAGTCCCTGCAGTGGGAACATTATAGGCTGATGATGATTACTAAATATACCATCACGCCTGTACTGACCGAAGGGTTAGGCAGAAGTGTACCCATAAGTACACCCATATTTTGCCAGTCTTGTTTAGGTTCCATCTAATATGGGGCGACCCTATTTACATCAACTGGGCACAAACCCAGACTTCGTGGCTGCTACTGAGAAATTCCAGATGGAAAACCCAAAAACACTTTGTTCGACCCGGGAATCGAATCCAGGACCCCCCATGCATAGCAATCGCACTTGCTTTACAAATAATATCTTGAATACATATTGGATGACTTACTCATAATTTATATGAAATCAGAAAGCTCTTGCAAACGAGTACTGATTTAGTCGAGTAGTTTCTCTAAGTAATACTAAGTATAAACGATTCATCAGGCTCATTAAAGTCGGTAAACCAAGTTGGCCGCAAAATAAAAAGAAGTAAATCTGAAGTTTTCACATCGGGAGAAGCAATAAGTTTGTTATAGCGGTTCAAGTTAGAGGATACAAGCGATTTATTGTGTGACTAACATTTGTATCTTATTTTTGTATGTGACCAATCTTAATCAAGATAATTTGTCTAGTTTCTTCCCCATAATCATCATCATTTCAGTCGAAAGACGTCCACTGCTGGACATAGGCCAAGTGTCAAAACATTGACCGGTCCATGCCATGCTTCTCGCATACAGCGATTCCCCGTAACCTTCACCAGATCATCAGTTCACCTAGTGGGAGTCCTTCGAACGCAACGACTTCCGGTTTGTGGTCGCCACTCTAGAATTTTTCGGCCAGCTATCTATCAGCTTTCCGTTCTGCGAGCAATGTGCCTTGCGAACTGCCACTTAAGTTTTGGAATTATTGTTCGGGCTACGTTGATAACCTTGGTTTTCTTGCGGAAGTCTTCAACACAACTTCTTCCGCATTCTCTTTTCATAAATACCCTGTGGAAGGCGCAAATAGATTCAATATACATGTATAATTATTATATTATTAAAAAAAATGTAGATACTTTATAAAATTCAAAGGATTTAAAATAAATATAACTTTGACTTCGATTTTCATACTTTAGAAATTGTCACACTTTCTAGAATGGTTTCTTTTCTATGAATGAATGAATGAATGAATATGCTCAACTCCCAGCCAAGAACATTGCTTGCCCCGGCATAGCCGGAGTTTGGGTCGTATCACAACACCCTCGTAGTTCCTGAACCAGCCATGTATCACTCCCACCGGAGTCACATAGTGAGCAATGGTGGGAAAGGTAGCAAGTCGGTTCGCTGGCCTTCGTGGCATAATACGGCCCAGTAGGCACGCGTCGCGAAACGCATGCGTCGGCGGAGCCGGCGCATGCGTCTCGCGACGTACGCCTTACCAGGAGGAACAAGGTTATTTGGAGTAGACATGCTCTGGGATAAGGAGGGAGATATAGAACCAGGCCAGTGTTCCACTGTATACCCAGTATAGGAAAAGAGGAGTGACAGGTGTATTAAAGTGGAGTGAGCGTTGAAGTCACGTTGTGTTGGGTAGTCCTTGGCTCGATGTCTGGCTGCGAGTGTTCCTGCGTTGGTCATTGCTGTGTCGATTGCTTCTGCTTCGCTGTCAGTTTCGCTGATGTCGTATATTTCTTCTGTGGTTGACTTGAACTTGGATCTGTCATCGGCAAGGTTTTTCCATTCTTCTTTGGTTCTCTTGTAGTTGTAGTACTCCATATCTTGCTTGAGCGAGTCCTTCCATGTAAATATTGGCCGGCCAGGTTTCCGTTTCACTGCTTTGTATCTTAATGCTGCCTGTAGTAGGTGTGGGGGCTCACGTCTGAGTACGTGGCCGAAGTAGTTTAGCCTCAGTGCTTTCACCCTTTTTGATATGGTTTTTCCTTGTAGTATTTCGCTTGTTTTTTTGTCATGTGAATATGTTCTTGCATGACTTATCATGTCGGATAATATAAGTCGTTCGGTCCTTCTTAGTTTTGATCTCATCGCCTTGGTTAGTGCAGCTGCTTTGAGTCCGTATGTCATCGTTGGTTCTATCACCATTTTGTAAATTAGTCTGGCTGTTTGCCACTCCATTTTTGATTGTTTGATGAAAGGAGCTAAGGATTTTGCTTTGCTTATCGCTTGATCACATCTTGTTATAATAGTTTGCCTGCGGTTGTGTCCTGATGTGATGTTGGTGCCCAAGTATCGTATTTTGTCCGCAAGTTGTATAGTTGTTCCATCTAATTTTATGGAGTTTGGTTGACAGAGCACTGGGTCACGTATGATTGCTTTAGTCCTGTCTGTTCAAAATCAGCCAGTGTATAACTTCCACCAGCTCCCGGTTCCATAGAACAAAGTGTGGTTGGTCCAGTTGGAGTTTTATCAGCAGTTTATTGGGCGCGTTTCCAACGAAGCTCTAATGAATAAACCACTACGTATTGGAGACAAACATTTCTTCTTGGACTCACGCGGGCCGCACACAATACTCTTACTAGTTGTATGGAGACCGCAGACTAGTAGAATGTAGGGTTTATGTATGTCGTATGTAGGTGTGTGTAACTGAATGTAATGTAAGTACAATCGTTTTGGTTTCATATAAATTGTATTTCTGTCTTAAGAGAAATGTGGGTTGTAAAGCATTAAAACAATATTCTATAAAATGTAAGGCATCAGTTTAAAAAAATATTAAATGGGACTGTAGACATTTAACCCAACTGCAATTGTTTTTAACAATAGGTAGTTATTTTTTGAGTGGCAAAGGTCGCTCCTATAGTCGTCTTTATGATCACTCTTGCCTATGTGTGGTTTTCGTTTATTATTAGCAGACTTTAATTAAAAGAACTGTCAACAATGTAACAAACAGGAACCTATGTAGTGTAACAGTATCTCGGAAATTGAACACATTCACATTGTCCGGCGCAGTGGGACGGGCGGACGGGCGGACGGTCGGACAGGCGGAAAATCTCGCACTTTTCCGGTCACCACGCACCATAACTACTCCCTGTTTTGTTGTTAACTGGTTTCATACAAACCGATCGACTTTTGTGGTTAAGTTTTTATTGAAATAGATATACCTACTGTTTATGTATATTGTAGTAAGTAATATTATTTAGTTTTGAGTAAGTTGACGTATTCTAGTGACAGGCTAGGTTACCTATATTTACAATTGCATATCATGAGTCAGGGGATACCTGTAGTCACCCCAGGGATGTGCCTTAACAGGCGTTGCACAGAGTAGGCTCCGGACAGGTTTTTTAAAAGGAAACGGTGCCTCCTCTCATGTGCGGATTATTACCACCGCCCGGGTTGATTTTAGTGAAGTAAAAATCCCACACTCCCCGGTCACCATTTGAAAGTCTAACCCCGACGTCTAGGTAGTTAATCTTACTCGCCCTAATTCATGAACTTGAAACAGTCTAGTATAACCTTCACCGCACCGCACAAATGATGAGGTATAGTTTTACTTTTATTTTGGACCTTGCATTGACTTATTAAAAGCTATTGCCATAATTTCTTATCGATTTCATGTCGCCCTTTGTAAAGCCAATATCATGTAACTTAGATTTAGTCGAGTACAAAACAAATGTATCTTCTGAAACTAAATAACATTGTAACAAAGCCATTACTGGTATCTAACATAAAGTTCTAAACAAAAGAATATCGCACCACGCATACATACGAACTATATTAAAAGTGCGCAAAGCTTGCATATGAAGTAACAAAGCCATACGCCATTTTATTGCCTTGGAGTGATTCCAACACCGTTTGTGTACACTCTACTGCATATCTAGCTATCTCTGCTCATAGATATGTTAGCCCTAAGAGCATAGACGGGCTGCATTTTTCCATACAAATGTATTCCCCTATTCTCTTCCTGGATAATGCCTCTAGAGTAATCGTTTTTATTTATAAAAATCCAGGTCTATTGAAGGCATGCCCCTGTCATTTTTGTTTTTCAAAAAATGTATTACAAAAATAAATATGACTTACCAAAAACCTAAAAAAATACCCCGTTTTTACCTACGTAATCAGATGACTACCAAAGAAAATTGAAAAGTTTTTAAAATAAAAACAAGTAATAGGGGCATAGATCTATTCTTCCTTTAAATTTTGATACCAAATATAATTTAATTGGCTTAGGTTTCGAGGAGAAAACAGGAGAATACTAAACGTCGATCGGTCAAGGTTTTTTATAGGTAAAATCGTTCTGAGCTGCAGTTGTCTCTATCGCACTCACATATTGATACCGCCCGGTTGCTAGAGCGCAGCGCGACGGCAATAGTTATATATACGTATATTTTACGCAGCCCGTCTATGCTCTTAAGAGAACACGAAAGAGTAGCACAACAAAACTCTTGACAATCCATAGAAAGCCAGCGAATGCAGTGGCTGTGGCCGAAATCGGCTAGATGGCATCATCATCATCATCACTGCATATCTGTAGTACTTGAACAGTGAAAACCTTCCTTACTACTGCTGACATAAAGACTAACAAAGTCAAGTTTGTTGTTACCAAGGTCGTGTGTAGATTAACACTACTCAGAGTTTCAAACCAGATTTCTTAATGAAAACTTGTTAGATATTACTCGTTACTAAGTCCTGTAACGTAACTGGGCCCGCGTGGTGGATTATAGGCCATCCCTCTGCTAGAGAGGAGGCCTGAGTCCCTGCAGTGGGAACATTATAGGCTGATGATGAAGAAGTTATTGAAGAGCAAGGAATATTTTAAAGAATAATCTTCTGAAATAATGAAATAAAAGCTGGAGTCCTGTACCTACTTTTTTTTGTTTTTGGTTGCTGGGAAATCATCAAGTAGGTAACCCCTCCCGCTCTGGGCAGAGCGGAAAGCAGTGTCAGACTTCTACTGACTAAAAACCACCCATGTTCTTTCTTAGCCCTTGTACCGAGGCTGCGGTATTTCTTTCGAACAACCCGCAGCAACCGTACTATCCGCAGCACCAACTTAAATCAAATAATTAAAATTACGAAATGTTAAGCTAGGTACTTCTGTTGCTGACTGTACCAGTATAATCTGATCGTTCATTGTGCGAAAAGATCTAGTAAAGTGAGGCCAAGATTAACTGGTTTTTTAGAGCTTGATGTGTAGCTGTGTGTACCTGATTATTCCATGCAAGCGAATATGTGTAAGTCCAGAGTTATATAACAAACCATGCATTGGAAGAAACTCTGAGTTTAATATTTAAAAAAGCCGAGAAACACAAAGATACTGTTATTTAAAAATTTTGTATTAAAATGTACCAAAACTAAAGAAAAGCAAACAGCGCAGTAGAACCAAAAATACAAACTATGTTTGCGTGTGAAATTGCAAACACATTTCAATGTATTCGATATATTTCATGTATAATTTAACGAAACGCAGTCACAATGTGTTCTGTCCAATATCCAAACATGAACAACACTGGTTTCAAACATAACTTACGTATATTCCAAAATTGGTTTGGGCGAATTTCACAATTCTCTACGCATTATAAAAGTTTGATTTATCCATAGATTCAAACAAGACAATCAATGGTGAAATATTACAAGTAACTTGCAAAATGTGGGTGTACTACCTATAGGACAAATCTACCTCACTCTTTCGGGCAAATGTATGTTATGATAAGATAATATCAATACAAAAATAATGTAAAAATGTGTGATAAAGAAAATACCTATATTGTACGTAAATCTATGAACTTTCATTTTACGTACAATTTTATTGAACTCAATTCGAGGCTTCCTTCCATGTGGAAAATATGTATGTTTATAGGAATGTATGAGGACTGATTGCGACGAGCGATCGACGGGAGCTGATGAACTCTTGTTCCGTTTTCCTCATGAGGAGTTCATGTGGAAGATAAGTACTGTCTCTTTATTGAAATTGTTTTGACAGAGGTAAGTGCTTCTGTGAGTAATGAAACAAAAATAATGGTCCTTATAAAAACAAATGCAAAGACTGAAAGGTCAAATAGAATTGCTAATAGTTCTGAAATAAAATAGCTTTCTATGTTATTTTACAATTTGTACAGAATTGTACATTTTCATGACAAAAAAGACAATTCCAACTGAAGTATCTACGACAACAACAACAAGCACAGAATAGCTGCAGAAGCCAACGAAAAATACGCCATAACTTAACTAAACTTTAATGTGCCCGGTATAAAGTTTACAAACAATCCAAAATTAACAAGATTTAAAGTCTCAGAAACAAAATCCGGGACGTTTAACGAGTAAAAAGCATTATAAAAAGTAGTGCAAACTGGCTCCTGTACAAAAGCAACTTTTCACAACTCGCTATGAAACTGTCACGCTGTGGCTCTTGGAACAACTCCAAGCTCCAAGCCTCTATTTAACCAACCCCCAATCTGATTACAATCTTAAGATTTTGTACATAACGTTCATTGTTGACTGGACGGTCTCTATGCAGTTGATGCAGTACTTCGTTTTCTTTTTAAAAATGTCCTTTGCCAATTTTTTGTTAGTCTTAAATGGCGAAGGGTTTTAAAGGCTTAGTGTTAGGTTAGTCTTTGGTAATTAAAAGTTGTTAAGCCTTTGAAGCTCAGCTTTTACTTAATATTGAAAAATTATACCTACATTATCTTTTCATGTAATTAACATTAAACTAATCATTTTTATCTATTGTATATAAATTTAAATTGTACTCTAATAATTAATACTAAAATAATAAAAAAACTTACGCAAAAACATTCACTCCAGATTAAATTTTTCAAATCAATATCGAAATAGGACAAAACTTTTGGTAAGGTAAACATCCTGAAATAATTATACATAATTTTGGTTAAAACCATACAAAACATACAAACAAATTTTAACATTAACAGAACTGATTATAATAATATCAAAGCACTAATTCCATGAATCAGTATCCGAGAAAACTTTGTACAAACCAAAGGGTTTGTTGTTGTGGATGTTATTAGAGGCAAGATATCCGTACAAGTTATTATAATTAGCCTTGATCCCGTACAAACTTGGCAAATAGAACCCATAGTTTGATAGGAAAACAGCGAGCAATGGGTCCACGGGCAAATGATTCAAATTGTTATATCCGAAAGGCAACGGAACTCGGTAAGCACTTGACGTAGGATTTTGAACTTTACGCTGCAGTGACAAGTCGTAATTTTGTAGCCTATCTTCTGAGTTGATATTGTATTTGGACAGGATTTTGTAGAATGTTGATGTTAGATTTTGGTTTTCGACGATGGGTGGGTTATATTGATATCCCACATTTTGTGTTGCGTAATTTGTTTCTGATGCCGTTGATTTATCACTTTCCTCAGTCACTTCGTACGCTTTTGATGTAGCTACAGCTGTTACGATATTATTGCTAGCTTTTTCTTCATTTAGCACACTGGTTTTAGAATCAATTTCAGGTAACTTCAGAGTATTATCAAGGCTAATATCAATTTTATCAGCCCATACTTTCTTAGCTTTTCTTGTGTTTTCTTTATTGTTCATTATTGTTTGGTCGCTGATGTCTGCTGTATCTGCAACTGTGGCCGTGTCAATAGATTTATCAATTAACACCTCAAAGCTTTCCTTGAAATCTCTCATCTCCTGTTTGGAATTTAGTTGTCTCTGTACAAAATTATTATCATATTCCATAGGAGGCTCCATTACGATGTAAACAGGATATTCAGTTGATTTGATAATATTTTGTGGAGTTCTTCTCATTTGATTATAAATATCATTATGAGACATTGGTATCCAGCCATTGGCGTTTATTACTTGTCCAGATGATTGATAGACAAAACTGAAGACCTGAAAATAAAATGTATTGATTACAAAATACGAATTTTAATTTTTAAATTGGCCCGCTGACATACTTTAAATTTGGAATTAAACTGAATTTTGCTTCTATATGAATCCAAGTTACATTAAAAAAACGATTGTATTGTTAATCACCATTCACGATCAATAATTTCATTATTCTAAAACATTCATACAAAATAGCTCCTTGTTATAAAACACGAGTCGCAACAAAAGAAACTGTTTCAAACGAAACTGACACTTCCCACCAAAGAAAACACTTTGGAAACAATAAAAAAGCGACTCACAGTAAGTAAGACGAAGGCCCGGCTCCCCAGCATGTCACCACTTAGGACGAGTGGTCGCAGCCAGCTCTCGCGAAGGTATGACATCTTATGCACCATAGTGGATGCACGCATTTACGTAAAGCTGAGTTACATGTGAAAGTTAGGAGTTTATGGACCAATGCCGCGGGTTTTGGAATGTAAGGGATACTTTTCAATAAGTGCGATACAATAGTTGCTAATTAAAGGACGGTAAATAATCATTTCAATCTATATCTTTACAAAAGGCGTCGTTTTTCCTAAAACAAAGAAATGGAGGTGAAATTGAAGAATGTTTTTTTTTGTGTTTCATTTGAGTTAGCCCACCTAAGTACTGCTGGAATTCGAGGTCTTTGGATTTATCAAATTACACCATACGACCAGACCAGACAAACTAAACAGACATGTACGTTGTTAACACTAATAGAGATAAAATAAGTTTGATTATAGGGGATAACTAATCTTCGGAAGTTAGATCACATTCCGAAAGTTCATCAACAATGGGACATTTTCCAGAATGTCCCAAACTATATTTAAAACGATTCCGGGAGATAATTTCCAAACACAACGCCAGCGAAGCCGCAGGCAAAATCTAGTAAATCATAATGAACGTGTTCAGTTTCTGTCTGATGTGTGTGTTTCTCTTCAGCCAAAGGTAACAGGGGTCAACAAAATATTAAATCTTCCGCAATCGTTTGTAAAAGAATAAAGACACTTTGTCAAAGAAAATATTTATAAAAGCACATGCATTCCCAAGCCCGTCATGATGCCCGCAGCTTAAGAGGAACACAGCGCGGGGCGTGTACAAGCGTTTTCTCATCTTAATTGCTTCTTTGCGCCACTCAGTAAGACAAGGAATTGCTTTCAAGCGCAAGCCGCAATCGCACCTACGTTTACATTGTCTTTCTGTTTGTTTTACTTTATTAACTCTAAAGGGTTTTTTACTTTCTTAATGATAAAATGGTTAGCGTTTATTTTAGTTTAAGTAGGTTCATGTATATGCAGATTTTGGAATATATTGCTTAGGCGTGTGAACGTCAGTGAAACTATTTTTGTGAGAGTCATCACCTGTCTTTTATGATTCAGTACCTTGTGAGTTTCTTTTCACTGTGATAGCTGTTGTACGGAAGTCGATAAAGAAAATTATATAGTTTTTATTGGTGTTATTAAATTAATTCAGGGTCGTTCCCATTCTGATAAAAATAAGTCCTTACTGCTATGAGAACAAGGCGAGCACTAATTTCCTAATCTGTTTCTATGACCTGTGGAATTGAATCCAACACTTTTCCCAACTGAATTCAATTGCGATGATGTTAATAATCCAGATCATGCCAGATGCATTTCCATTAGAGAGCATTGCTACGGTATCCCCTAACTAAGGTTCACTTTACTTCATAACTTTTCAGAAACCACTAAAGTATCCAAAAACCGTTCAGACCAATTAACGTGCAGATAAAATGCGGAACGCTCCGTAAATTTTTGTTAGGTGCGGTTGTCGACAGAGGGCGTGCAGATACACAAATTTATCTAATTACAGACCGTTAAAACTCCTTTGCAGACTTCAATTATGCGTTCAACAGATCTAAGTGAAATCTCTTAATTTGAACAAGTTATTAGTACCTGTTTTAAGTGTGAAACTTGGAAAATTGGGCTTTTGAAGTTGTTCGTCTTTTATGGCATTGTTGGAGTTACAGTTAGTAATGGCTGTGTAGCTTTCGGGGAAATGTGTGAGGCTTAATAAGACTGCTTTGTATAAATATAATTGTTTCTTAGATACTTACGTTCACAAGCATAAAAAATATTATACTTACACATACACCTTTTCGTACACCTTTGTTAGTGATGTGCACGGCTGTAGAAGGTGGCTTGACCACTGTTTGGTAACTGAAGCAGCTTGGCGGTCAGTCGTCAGCGTGCAGGTCTGTCAGGGTGTGTATTGGTCTGATCACCTTCCGTTACAGGTCGAATGCAACTTGGACGTAGTTATACCTAAGAAAATTGTAAATAATAATAGTGTTAACAAAGTAATCTGGGGCGAAAGAAACAGAAAACAAATTGAATTGTACAAGCAAATCTGTAATTGTAAGTTGAGAGAAATAGACTTCCCAACGGAATTAAGACTATGCGCGGACGGTTATTGTAATAAGGAAAGTCATAAGGAGGTAATAGATAGACTGTACAATGACATTATAAATACTATGACCGAGGCAGCGATCAAGAGCAGTCAGTGTAGGGAGGTCCGGAGAGGTGGGTATATCACAGGCTGGAACAAGTACGTAAAGGATTCGCATGGGGAGGCTCGGCTTCACTTTGTGAGGTGGTGTGAGAGTGGGAAACCAGTCTCGGGGCCTATCTGGCGGGCTATGACAGAGAGTAGGAAAGCTTTTAAGAAAAATCTTAAGTTCCTTCAGGGCAATCGTGAGCAGATCCGTATGGACGTGCTTGCTACTCACCATGAGAATAAGTCTTTCAGCCAATTCTGGAAACAGACCAGTAAACTCAATCTGAGGCCGAGTCTTCCAGTCAGTGTGTCGGGTAAAACGGAGGCTGTGGACATCGCCAATATATTTAAGGAACACTTCACGACAGAACCGCGGGGATCAGTTGATAGGAACGTTCGACAAGCGAGGGTTCATTTGTCGGAAAAACCAGTCAGAGTAACCACAAAAGAGGTGTCACAGGCAGAGCCGTCTTAGACTGTGCTGGGGCCCTTGGGCACACAAGAATTTGGGGCCCTTTTGGAATGATGATGATGAACAACTCCCCGACTTATTTGTTTCTTCCACCGTAAAAAATGACGTAAGCTTTGGAAGTTTTTCCGTGATTTCTTTTCGAGCTACAACTTTTTTTCTCTTTTGTGAACCACTTAGATATGTTCTTTTCGACATAATGAAATAATATATAAACGAACAAATCAATAGTTCTATTAATTTTACCCAAATTACATTAAACAAAATTAAATCACGACACTTCTGTGAAAATAAGTGATATCGTCGTTGATACTGCAATACCGCGTAAATAACAGTGGATAATACCGCGGAAGTACAAAAGTATCAAATTTTAGATTTGGCGGCAATGAGCAAACGATGCCGATTGGCTACGAACCACACTTATAGTCCCGGCGTATCGCTCATTCAAATGCGACCAATCACAAGTAGTTAAAACCGCGTGAGCGAACCTGTCAAAATAATTTGACCAATACCGCGCATTCTCGCGATTATTACAAGAAGACGTATTGTTTTTGTGTGGCGCTCCGGAAAATTCAAGTTTTTTAATAGTAATACGAAGCTAATCGGTAAGTTTTTAATATTGTTTTAATGCTTGTATCTCAATCAACTAGGTTACATAATAGAATCTGTAAATTCACTTGTTTTATAACCAAAAGCCCATAATATTGTTGTGATAGTAGTTCCGCGGTTTTGAATTTATTATGTTTTACTGGATGTGTTTGTTAGTTACGCGTATTTGTTGATTTTGTTTTGATAAATTATTCGTATAGATGTATTTAGAAAATATTATTAATTTCAAGTATTTATCATAATTACAATCTGTTGGTAGTTTTCGAGTGTATTTCAATATAATTTACTTTCTTTTTAGTTGACCATGGAAGAAGAGTCAGGTGTCGACGAGCCGGTAGTCTGGAAACATGCCGACGTCAGTAATAATGTTGTCACTCTACAAGAGCTTCAAAATCGTCGCCAGGTACTTGTAAATAAAAGGAACCGCATTTTGGACCAAGCGCGCGTGGGGAATCCACTTGTATTTCAAAAACCTGTCGAACAAAGTCCGTGTACAGATACGAATATCGAAAACTCTATTGCTGACTGTGATACTTTGACCACAGTTCTAGAACCTGTCTCTAGCTCGTCAGGTCTTCCGAAAGTTGTTACTGAGTCACTGTTGGATTGGACTTGGTGCAGGGGTGTGGTGGTGCTCTTCTTCAAAAAGGGTGACAATGCCCGGTTGAAGAACTATAGGCCCATCTCACTTCTAAGCCATGTCTACAAGTTGTTTTCAAGAGTCATCACGAATCGTCTCGCACGCAGGTTCGACGATTTCCAGCCTCCCGAACAAGCCGGATTCCGAAAAGGCTTCAGTACCGTAGACCACAGACATACGCTGCGGCAAGTTATACAGAAGACCGAAGAGTATAACCTGCCTCTCTGTTTAGCGTTTGTGGACTACGAGAAAGCCTTCGATTCGATCGAGACTTGGGCTGTACTGCAGTCTCTCCAACGGTGCCAAATTGACTACCGGTACATCGAGGTGTTGAAGTGTTTGTACAAAAACGCCACCATGTCAGTCCGACTTCAGGACCAGACCACGGAACCTATCCTTCTGCAGCGCGGTGTGAGACAGGGAGACGTCATATCTCCGAAACTGTTCCCCGCTGCATTGGAGGATGTCTTCAAGGTTCTGGATTGGAAAGGACTTGGCATCAATGTCAACGGCGAGTACATCACTCACCTTCGGTTTGCCGACGATATAGTGGTCATGGCTGAGACCATGGAAGACCTCAGTAAAATGCTCGATGACCTCAGTAGAGCTTCTGAAAGAGTGGGTCTTAAAATGAACATGGACAAAACCAAGGTTATGTCGAATGTTCATGTAACACCCACTCCTATCAAGATCGGAGACTCTACGCTCGAAGTTGTGGACGATTATGTCTACCTGGGACAAACGGTCCAGTTGGGTAGATCTAACTTCGAGAAAGAGGTCAATCGTCGAATCCGACTCGGCTGGGCAGCGTTCGGGAAGCTGCGCGGTATCTTCTCGTCCAACTTACCCCAGTGTCTCAAGACGAAAGTCTATGACCAGTGTGTGTTGCCAGTGATTACATACGGGACCGAAACGTGGTCGCTCACAATGGGCCTTATCAGAAAGCTCAAAGTCACCCAAAGGGCAATGGAGAGGGCTATGCTCGGAGTTTCCTTGCATGATCGAATCAGAAATGAGGACATCCGCATGAGAACCAAGGTTACCGACGTAGCCCGAAGAATAGCCAGACTTAAGTGGCAATGGGCAGGGCACATTGCTCGCAGAACGGATGGCCGATGGGGCCGAAAAGTTCTCGAATGGCGACCGCGAACCGGAAGACGTTGCGTTGGAAGGCCTCCCACTAGGTGGACCGATGACCTGGTCAAGGTTGCAGGAACCCGCTGGATGAGAGACGCACGGGACCGGTCAATGTGGCGACGCCTGGGGGAGGCCTATGTTCAGCAGTGGACGTCTTTTGGCTGAAATGATGATGATGATGCTACTAAGTAACTACTGAGTTTTTATAATGACGAGACTGATTTAAGCTAGTACCTAACTACCCAATTTGAAATGATGAGACTGTGATTACTTGAGTAAATAAGACTTTTTTCTATTAATAAAATTCTGTTTTATTCTCCATCAATTCCGCGTAAATGCCAAAAAAGCTCAAATAACAAATGCCTTTTAAAATGGAAAACAGCGTAAGTGTTTTTTCTAGCTAAAGGAGAAAACCAAAGTCCATAGAAACTTGGGCCTGGCGTTACAGGGCTGGATTTTGGCCATACATTAAAGAATCTAGGTAGGTTTCATGAGCCCAATTTTCACGTCTCCCAGTGATGGCCAAATTGATAAAATCAGACAATGTTTACATTTTAAGTTATTTATATTATTTTAGTTATTTAAGTTAATTAACATATTTTCGAGGCTTTGTTTCCTACGCAAGTCTAAATGCCCATGCGCTGTGCTGTAACATAGCACTATGAAGTATCAGGTAAGTAGATACCTACTTACCCTAAAAAGCGCTGGGGGTGACGTGACTTCAGATTTTTATCTTATTGATACCACTGAAAACATCAGCACTATGTCTATTAGACAAGGCCCACTTACATAACTACTGGCTGATATTTGTTAGGATTATATCTGCTGGGGGATTTTTAATTATAGCAATCTTAGATTGGGATACCCAATATATTAAAATGTAAATAAAACACATATTTATGTTAAATGGTTTTTTAATCATCTTCTTCATTAGGATTATTATAGTATAATAATACAGTAGGTATCCAGAAACTGTGCAGGAGGCAATTGATTACCTTGGTGCCGTGTCCAACCAAGATACCACATTATGTTCATGGTATGGGCACAACAACCACCCGTTCTTTATCCTACGATACAGGTGCAATAATATTGAATTATAGCATCCCTTCCACTTAGAGAGCGTAACTTCGTGTATTCTGCGTTCATGCATGGTACTAGTCCTAAGTGTATGACAACGAACTCTTCTCAGAAGAGAACGTCCACAGTGAATACACACCCGTCGGAGTCCCATAGGTGTCTGTTCACTTTGTTCTGGTATATTTCCATCACTCGATATAGCATTGGCATGATTCCAGCAAGCCAGGCATATAAAGTCATTTTCATTTACCTGAAGCAAATATTTGACTATTAGGGTCTAGCAAGACTAGCATTTAGCAATAAACATCTGGGTATATTTGGGTAGACCTATGCCCCTTATTACATTCCCACTGCAGGGACACAGACCTCCACTCTGAGAGAGGGAATAGGTTGTAATTAACCATAAAGGTTCAGTCCGGTTTGGCGCTGTGATGTCTTTAAATATGAATTTATTGCACATTATGCTATCATTAAAATACAACTATAAACAGACAACTGAACATTAGCAATAACACTATTTAGTATGTTTACATTAAATAATTACATATGATTACAAAAACGTTATGTTAAATAGAAATATCGGATACTAACCGTTTGAGGCGCTACTCATTCTTGTACAATTGAAAGAATAATTTCATCTTCCAATCTTCGCCTTCCTATTGCATTGTTGCGGTCCTCATGATGTTGAACCCAGTCGTCAAAAGAGCAAAATACAAATCCGGTTTTCTAGCAAATGTCAGCAGGGGTGGCAGTTTAGAAACGGTGTCCAATGTTCAAGCGAGGGTCAGTCAAAAGGCAATCAATTTCGGAGTCCAGTATTCGATCAAAGGTCTTAGAATAATAAAATCTCGAGAGATCCGGAAAAACATTCACTTGCACACAAACGAAAAGCGAACGACGTGACAATTGACAGCCGTTGACATTGACACTTGCGTTTACTAGTGCATTCCGTGGTGCAGCCGATTTTATCGATTATTTATTTGGTTTTTTTACAGGTGGTTACGTTAAAAATCAATTATATGACAGATTTTGAATAAACATCTATTTTATAAGTAAAAAAGTGATAATACATAATGATAATGATTAATAAAGATAATGCAATGAAGTATTATTTAATTATTTGTAAGAATATCGATATCCACTAAGTCGATCTTATTCTTAGGGTACGCTCTATTGATATAATAACAGCGTTCGTGAAGTTAGTGACAAAAAATGAAACAAGTGTTGTTACGGTTTAAAAAGCTTGTTTAAAATAAAAAAATAGGAATCTACTTATTTTCTACACTTGGCCACCAGTAATGAGGCTAAGATTTTAATGGGTTATTAAAGCAAAATTAAGGATTTTTTTGATACATATTTGATTCGTGTAAGCGCTAGGCCCAGAAACGGGTTTCTCCTTTTGATTGGATTGAATTAGAATTATTCTATATGGTAACTAATGCAGTTTTCTTAATAGCTTAAAGTTTAGACACGTATTTGATAAGTATAGGAGAAGATATTTAGTTTTTTCGTTCTCCTGTAAAATTTGCCACATCTATGTTACGCGGTATTGTCTGTTGTTAGTTACGCGGTATTGCAGTATCAACGACGATATAATAAGTAATAACTTTAGGTAAAAAGTTCCGACTGAAAGTTTTTCATAATTTATCCGGGGATTCCCCCAAGCCCCAACCATAGACAAAGTCGACATTTTTTATGGTCGCTTGAATTTGGCATTGGAGCAATTTGCATGGATGATCGCTAGGTGGTGTTCTTAGTAAATTAGGTAGGATGCGTTCAGAAATACTTTTAAATTACTGAATAACTGAATAAAAAATCAAATGATATGTAACTTGAAAATAGACATTATAGACTCTAGATTATAAAATTTATAAACTCAAGTAAATGTCTGGTAAGTTATATCAGACCAAAAACAGCCCTTTAGTACAGCCAAAAAGCGCACTAAGTTTAAATTAAGCAAGAAGCTACCGTGTCTATATACCGCACACAACCGAGACCCTGTAGGCTTGATGTCACTCAAATTCATATAAATATATTGATTCGAATAAATCTGAAAATAATCGATATTCGGGCATTGAGAAAAGTGTAATGAGTTTTTTGAGATTAAATGTGAGAGAAATTGTCGGCCCTTCGGGGCCCTCTGAGGATGGGGGCCCTGGGCACTGGCCCCTTGTGCCCTTATGGTAAAGACGGTACTGGTCACAGGTTCTAAAATATATGCGTAAGGGTAAGTCTCCTGGTCATGACGGGTTGAGCGTAGAGCATCTGAAGCATGGGGGTCCACACCTTTGTAGACTATTGGCGATGTTTTTCACCTTCTGTGTTAGGCATGCGTACCTGCCGGATGATCTTGTCCGGGCGGTTGTAGTACCGATTGTAAAAAACAAAACAGGGGATATCAGTGATATAAGTAACTACAGACCTATTACGTTGGCTACTGTAACCGCCAAGGTGTTGGACGGGGTGTTGAATGGCTATCTTGCACAATCAGCTAACCTTGAAGATGCGCAATTTGGGTTTAGGCCCGGTCTTTCGACTGAAAGTGCGATATTGGTCCTGAAACACACCGTTAAATACTATACCGATCGCAAAACGCCGGTGTACGCTGCCTTTCTGGACCTCTCAAAGGCATTTGATCGTGTAGAATACGGGAGACTATGGGATAAGCTGCGGGTTAACGGAGTACCGGACGGGATCATAAATATATTTCAATATTGGTATAACCATCAAACCAACTTCGTAAAATGGTCGGGCTCACATTCTGACCCCTACCAATCGAAATGTGGGGTGAGGCAGGGTGGGTTGAGCTCCCCTATACTTTTTAACATTTATGTAAATGGGCTGATCCGTGAGCTCAACAGCACCGGAATAGGCTGCTCAATAGATGGTAAAATAGTTAATAACATTAGTTACGCTGATGACATGGTGCTGTTGAGCCCATCGATCAGTGCCTTGAGAAAACTTGTGAACATATGTGAAGTGTTTGCGGAAACTCATGGCCTGGCGTACAATGTCAAAAAGAGTGAGCTGTTGGTGTTTCGGGCTGGGCGTAGGTGTCCCTCTCACGTTCCGCCCGTGACACTAGCGGGGGAGGCTCTAAATAGAGTTACTAAATTTGTGTACCTAGGTCATGTAGTAAATGAGGACCTGACCGATGAAGCAGACATAGAGAGGGAACGCAGGGCGCTGACGATTCGTTGTAATATGCTGGCACGCAGATTTTCCCGATGTTCTTTTGCGGTAAAGAAGACATTATTTAGGGCATACTGCCAGTCTTTTTATACGTGTAGTTTGTGGACTAGCTACACGCAGCGAACCGTCAGTGCCCTGCGGGTCCAATATAACAATGCTTTCAGGTTGCTGATGGGATTGCCTCGCTACTGCAGTGCGTCAGCGATGTTTGCTGAAGCTCAAGTGGATGGCTTTCACGCCATAATACGTAAGAGAGCAGCATCGCTGATGCGGAGGGTGAGGGGCAGTCCCAACAGTTACCTGAGTGGGATTGCAGACTACATCCATAGCCTATTTGGAGGCATTGGATTGGTCTGCATATATTGTAAGCTGACTGGTGTGTTTTATTTTTTATCTTCTTGTTGTATTTTGTGTATCACTAACATAGCTATAAGTCACCTTGTTGTACTACTAACACTTTATGGACCGAAAAGTCTGAATTAAATGTTTTGAATTTGAATTTGAATTTGAATAATAGCATCATCTGCCTAGCATTTTCCCAACTATATTAGGGTCGGCTTCCAGTCTAACCGGATGCAGCTGAATACCAGTATTTTACATGGAGCGACTGCCTATCTGACCTCCACAACCCAGTTAATACTAGGTAATACAATACCCTTTGGTAAGACTGGATGTCAGAATTTCAGGTCACTGACTACCTACCTGTAACGACTGCCAATGATCTATATATATGGCAGCCGGGCCCAACAGCTTAACGTGCTTTCCGAGGCACGGAGGAAACTCGGTATGTCGGGTGGTCACCCATCCACAGACCGACCTAGGCAAGCACAGCTTTACTTAAAGATCGACCTGAGTGGCAGTTCTTGTTAAGCCACGAGCTCCTCCATTACACATAATAACATTTTTATTTAAAAGTCATTTTCTCATACCTATATACTGTATTCATCTGCCTAGTCATTTCCCTGTCTGTCACCTCCACGACCCAGTTAGTACTGGGTACTATAAAATCATTATATATTTTTTTGATGTGTTGGAAATCTTTAAATGACTTCTCCCGCTCTAGGCAAAGCGGCGGGTAGTGTCAGGATTCTACTGACTAAAAACCACCCATGTTCCTTCTTAGCCCTTTGTGTCGAGGAAGCGGTATCTCTTTCGAAAATCCACAGCCTCAATTATGACACCCCCTGGTTGTCATACCTACTGTATTTAGGTTACCAGTAGCCAGTAAGTCACTTCACTACATAGTATAAAACAAAGTAGCTTTTTCTGTCCCTATGTCCCTTTGTATGCTTAAATCTTGAAAACTACGCAACGGATTTTTATAGATAGAGTGATTCAAGAGGAAGGTTTTCATACCTTTTTTGCACCCGTGCGAAGCCGGGGCGGGTCACAAGTTTACGATAAAATGTAAAATAAGTTTTGTATCCGTATCAGTGAAGTAAGTTAAGCGTGTTTAATGAAGATGTGACAGTTAGTACGTAACTATCGTTTACAATTGCGAGTTTTTGGTACAAGTTAACATCCATTTGTTTTGTCAGCCCTATGTTTACAGGTGCACAAAAATCTATCATTGTATCTACCTCAAAATCATAAATATCACAACGTTCATTGCTCCAGCGTCACCGAAAACACGAGATACCAAACAGATTTATTCTAAATAATTCATCTATTGTAGCATCACCGCGGTCCATGCCCCTGCATGATCTATGACACGGATAACGATAATATCTTCTCCAACACGACACCTGGCAGGCTCGACTCATAAACACTCGTCATTCAGACCTTCTTGAGCAGCGTCATTATCATTAATCACTTGACTAAGATTGATGGCTCAAATATATTCACTTTTCTTATTTTTCTCGTTAACATGGTTTAGATTTTGACTGTTTGCGGTTTTGGGAGGAAATATTTTTCCTGAATTTCGGTGTTTTTAAATCTTACAACATGACTTCTAAATTATGTTTAGTACTACACTTATTTTTTTAGGCCTTTGCCCTGTATTGAGACCAAAACGGCTAAGATTTTTTTGATGTTCGAGGTTCTAAGAAGGTTCAGTCATGGCTGACCGCCATCTACCAAGCCTGCATAGCACAGAAATATATACCATTAGCATGGCGAGAGGTGAAAGTCATTTTCATCCCTAAACCAGGAAAACCAGACTACACACAACCCAAGGCGTACAGACCGATAAGCCTAACATCTTTCTTACTGAAAACCCTCGAGAGACTCTGCGATCGACACATTCGGGACGGACCTCTTCGGGAACGACCACTTCACAAACAACAACACGCGTATTCCACAGGTAAATCAACAGAAACTGCGCTGCATAATGTGATCTCCAAGATCGAATGTGCAGTGGACCACAAATGCTCGTCATTAGCTGTCTTCATTGACATAGAAGGCGCTTTTGACAAAACCATCTTCCATAGCATCAACGCAGCCCTCGAGGAACACGGTGTGGACTCGACACTGCGAGGATGGATCACAAACATGCTCAGACTGAGAGCCGTACAAGTTACGGTGAATGACACTACTAGAGCCATAGTGGCCAAGGGATGCCCCCAAGGTGGTGTCCTCTCGCCACTACTGTGGAACCTCGTAGTAGACAGCCTCATTAAACGCCTAAATAGTGGGGGCTACTACACGGTGGGTTATGCGGACGACCTGACCATAATACTAAACGGCACACACGAAAACACACTATGCAACCTTATGCGCCAAGCACTAAGAATAGTTGAGGACTGGTGCAAGGAATACAAACTAGCAGTGAACCCTACCAAAACGGAACTCGTCCTCTTCACAAAGAAAAGGAAGTTGGCAACGCTACAATTGCCAAGCTTCTTTGGGACAACCCTAAGCCTATCGACTGAAACCAAATACCTGGGCATCTTTTTGGACAAACAGCTGAACTGGGCAAAACACACTGAGCACACCATCACAAAAGCCAGTATAGCTCTATGGCAATGTAAGAGACTCCTGGGAAGAAACTGGGGCTTAAGCCCCAAAATAACCTACTGGCTATACACCACAGTTATCCGACCAATCATCACATACGGCTCTTTAGTTTGGTGGCCTAGGACCAACCTAAGTACAACCCAAAAGGATCTCGAGAAACTACAAAGGCTGGCCTGCGTAGCAATCACCGGCAGCATGAGAACTTCCCCCACTGCTGCCTTACAGGTGATGCTGGGGCTACCTCCCCTGCATCTCGTCATAAGAGAGGAGGCGGCCTTAGCGACTTTCAGACTCGAAGTATCCGGTATCCTAAGAAATGACTCGAGAATCAAACACACACGCATCAGAGAAGATGCAATCAAGGAACAGCCAATGATGACATCACCCATCGACAGAACCCTGAAGACCCATTGCTTCCAAAAACATTACAACATAGAGCTCATAGAGGAGTGGTGTGACTACTCAGGTACAAATGAGCTAAGGATTTACACCGATGGATCAAAAACCGACTATGGGACAGGCGTCGGGGTGTTCTCCGACGACCTAAACATCAAGATATCCAAACCACTTGGAAAACTTAACTCTGTTTACCAAGCAGAGTGTGTAGGTATCATCCAAGCGGCACACGCTATAGAGGCCAGGGAGGTCACGGATACCAATATTCGAATACTCTCCGACAGTGCCTCAGTCCTTCAATCCCTGAAGAGTAATCAGTTCACGTCGAGACTGATACTGGAATGCCACAAAGCCCTGGAACGAATAACGGAAATAAATCACAACAAGGTAACGCTGCAATGGATTAGAGGTCACAGCGGATCGCTTGGAAACGATGCGGCCGACGAACTTGCCAGAAGAGGATCCAGCACAAGGCCTTACGGACCCGAACCCATTGTGCCCATCCCTTTCAAGCAGCTAAGAAGCTGGTTAAAAGAACATACTCGAATACAAGCAGAGAAATGGTGGAGCTCGACACCAGGCTGCAGGCAATCCAAGGAGGCTATGCCATCCCTGGATACAAAACTGACCAGGCGCCTTCTGCGCCTGGACAGAGATAGCCTGCGCCTGGTGGCGGGGACCATCACCGGACATTGTTCACTGAATAAACACTTTCACACCCTAGGAATCACTGACAGTCCCCTGTGCAGGGCATGCATGGAGGCGGAGGAAACTGTGGCGCATGTGCTCCTCGAGTGCACAGGCGTTACCAAGATTCGTGAGGAGACCCTGGGAACACCACGATCTCTTGCGGATGCCCTGAGGAGACCGGGAAGCCTGATCTGCTTCTGGAGGGAGGTGGGCTGGTTGGAATAATCGGCCGCCACGGCTCACGCACAATGGTCCACTTTAAGGATTAAGTGCGGAAACCTAAAACCCATAAAGAAGAAGAAGAAGAAGAAGGTTCAGTCTTTCTTTCTTTGAAAATATTCGTGTTCACACTAACTAAATAGTTTCTGAGATAAACTTAGGATCCTGTTTTAACCCGACTACGGCAAAGCCAAAAGGAAGGGTAATATTTTTTTTTCTCAGAAAATTTGAATGTGTTTCGTTTGTATCTTGATCTTGGAATTAGTTATGATAACATTACGCCTGTAATGCCCGAAGGGTTAATAAGTAGAGGTGTACCCAATAGTAGGTAGGTACACCCATATTTTGCTAGTATGTTACGTCCCATGAAATAGGGGGCGAGGCTAATGCCACCAGCCGTGCACATATCCCAGGTTCTGTGGCAACTACTGATAAATTCTTAATGGCAAAACACAATATAAATTATTTTGACCGACCCGGGAATCAAACAAAGAGTTATGCTCAGCATTCCCGCTTGCGACCAGACGACCAATGGGGCAGTCAAGTGAATTAGCTGCGAGGCGTTTAGAATTTTTAGCCATACTAACACTGAGTACTAATAAGAAATACAATAGGGGTATACATATTTTATTACAATATTCTTAGAGTAAAGTCGCGATATTTTAATTCAGATTCATTTATTGTCTGAGTCCATTGTGGAGTCCATGATACCACTTTTATAGTAATGATTTATGAAACTATATTTATATTTTTCAGTCTTTAGTTAAATCTATAACAGCCTCCTTATTTTTGGCATCTAATAGTTCCAAAGTTTTAAACTTTCTCCTAGGTCTTGGATCTTCCTCCAACATAAGGTCATCAGTTATCATCGTAATATTTGGAGGTAAGGCGTCTTCCACGGCTGTCTTGTCAGGATTGATGGTTTTTGTTCTGGAAAACAGAAATGACTTTAGCAACTGATTGTTTTGCTTAGTATTGTGCACACCTACCTACTTTAATAAAAATATTCAGCTAGATTGTCTAGATTTAAAATATTATGGCTATTGTTTGCATTTTAAAATAATAGAAACCTATGATTGTTCTTCTTACGTGTCGATGGTACAATTAATTTTATTGTACCCACTTTGATTTTTTTTTAAAGTTGATTTGCTTTTCGTTTTAAATAACCTACCTTCTGCAGCGTTCATCTATTAATTTACCAATTTCTTTCATATCAGATCTCCGCATAGACATGTTAATGTACCTCTCAGCTCCGCGGTTCATGCATAAATGAATTTCTTTTGAATGGACGCAAGATATTTATGCTATTGAAGTGAAGACATTGATAGCGCGATTCAGGATTGCACATTTTCAGTACAGAGCCATCTAGGCACAACATAGGGAACTATTGCGGTTTGTTGAAGTCAACGACATCTATCGCGACGACAGTGAACAGTTGAAACTTTGTCTCTTACTTGAGCAGACTCACTGTTATAGTTATCGAAGATAATTATAGGTGGCGCTGTGTTCTCTTTCTATGAGATAAGGTATTTAGTTTTATTATTGAAAATCAGCAAAGCTTTCAGAAATAATTTGGCGGGAACCATAATTATTTTTACAATTAAAGTTGCTGTTGCATTTCCTCGCAATCGAAGTGAAAAGTAGATATCGGCACAATAATAATAATGGCCCCATAGTGTGTGGTAAATTGGTAAATATTGCTCACGCAGTCCGGGGTTATGAGTAGTGAGCATCAGCATGCCGTCATGGAATTATCAAACAACACAATTATGTACCTAGATACCTATATGAGTTAACTTAAAATCATTCCTCAAGAATAATGGTAATGTGGATTGGTAACTAGAAACTTGAAAGAATAATCACTATAAGTAATAGATTTAAGAATACGAAAATGTCGATGGACAGATGGATGTTTTTTTTCCAAACACGCCAGAGCGGCTGAACGGATCTGAATGAAATTTATCACCGATATAGGAATAGCACCAAATGTTTTTTAACCGACTTCTAAAAAAAGAAGGAGGCTCTCAATTCGGATGTTTGTATTTTTTTTTTATGTTTGTTCGGGCTTAACTCCGTCACTTGCTAACCGATTTGAAAAATTCTTTCTTTGTTGGAAAGGGTATACCTACTTCTGAAATGGTCCCATATTTTTTTTTTCGAAATCGGACAAGCTGTTTTTGAAAAATAAACAAAACTCAAAAAAAAACTACACTGTCCACATTGACCCATGAACATGTGAACCACTAAAAAGTGAAAAATAAAAACTTTTTAACAAAAAATAAAACCGACTTCAAAAAAAAACACAAAAAAGTGAAAAATAAACTTTAATTAGAAGAAAAACCAGTCTCTGAAGTCGGTGGCAAAAAATGAAATCAAACAAACAAAAGTCACCGACTGACTAAAAACCAAACCCATGTTCCTTCTTCGCCCTTGTGTCGGAGCCGCGTTATCCTTTCGACAAGCCACAGCCCCGACGGGTGATAACGTTACCCTTAATATCCCCAACTAAGTATGTTAGGGTAGGCTTCCAGTCTAACCGGATGCAGCTGAATACCAGTATTTAAATACGTGGTGAAACTGCCTTTCTGACCTCCAAACCCCACTACTGAGTGGGTAATACGATACCCTTCGGTAAGATTGGTAAATTAATGTTTGTGTTTAAACTGAACTCAAAAACAATCATTTCATTCACCTTTAACATAGGTAAACAATAATGAAAGATTGTTAATCAATGACAGTTCTTAGATCTGCTGTTAATTATTTTAAAAGGAATCATCCATGACACATCACTTCCTCTTATATCACAAACATCGACGCATAAGGATTCAAAACACCGAAGGCCAAAGAACTTTACATTTTAGAAATTCACATTTCCATATTGGAGAAGACCATAAGTTATAACTATTCACTAACAATGTGAGAAAGTGATTTTATATGAATTCGTAATGGAGGAATCATAATAAATGGCGACTTTGAATATTTGCCGGACGTTCGCGAACATGCTCGAGGATTAATATAAAAATTGGATGCGGCGTTTCAGTGTTGGCGGATGTTGAGTGAGTATTTCCCACTACTTACAATTTATTTATGACAAAGAGAAAGAAATGAAGAATGCTTGCTTAGTTATTTTATTGTTGTCTCCCTTTAACTTCATTTTATTCAGTACCTTTGACGAGTAATATATGCTTCACAATTTTACCTATGGATCAATAAGATGACCAGATTAATATTAGCATTCATCATCATTCTCATCCCAATTAATTTGAGGTCATTACAGGGTGTCTTCTCATATTATCCTTTGCACAGTCAATCCATAGTTTCTTTGGTCTTTCTATATTAAGTGATTCCCTAAAGTAATATTATAAGCAGCATTATTCGATATTTCAGTCACTATAATTAGATACTGAATAATTATATTTAATTATATTGACTGAAATATTGAACGCTCATAATAATTTGATCACCACCAAACAATATTATCGAAATCCCATAATTCTGTCAGTTTACAAAACCACACAGGATATTGCACAAAATCTCTAAGTTTCGAAGGTTGACCTTTCCTAACAGGATTGCCACATCCATTCCGAAAGCTGCTCTAATCCGTCGGCAGTGAAAGTAAAAACTATGTGAGATACAAACACGTGCAAATGAACTCAGAACCGGTCGCGGTCACTGTTAACTGACCACTTAGTAACGTTATAGCTGATACATAATCTTTCTTTACTAACATTGGATTATTGATCATTCTTAAGGCATTGATAACATCAAATAGTTGTTTTTGTTGACACTTTTTATTTGTGTCTTGATTTATTTATTAACCGACTTCAAAAAGGGAAGAGGTTCTATGTTCGTGTCAGCATCATTCATCATTTCAGCCAAAAGACGTCCACTGCTGAACATAGGCCTCCCCCAGGCGTCGCCACATTGACCGGTCCCGTGCGTCTCTCATCCAGCGGGTTCCTGCAACCTTGACCAGGTCATCGGTCCACCTAGTGGGAGGCCTTCCAACGCAACGTCTTCCGGTTCGCGGTCGCCATTCCAGAACTTTTCGGCCCCATCGGCCATCCGTTCTGCGAGCAATGTGCCCTGCCCATTGCCACTTAAGTCTGACTTTTTGGTGTTTTTGAAGTCGGTTGTTTTTTTTGCAAAAAAGTTTTTTTGATTGCACTTTGTTGCAGGTTTGACTACAGATTCTTTTCAGAAATTACCAGGTTATTGAAGTTAGTTTGAACTTTGATAAAACAATCCATATCAATTTTTTGAAACTAGTGAGTCTTTTTAAAATTACAGGTCTATTAGAGAAATTAACTATTGAGCCAGTGCTCAATAGTTAATTTCTCTAATAGACCTGGGTGCTCACTGCTCAGTAGCAGTGAGCACCCAAGACAAGACCACACACAAGACCACACGAAAAGTATTAGAAAAAAAAATTGTGAATATCAGCAAAGCTTCGCTTGTATGACCCAAGTCTTCTTACCAATGTGTAATAGCTTCCACCATCGACATATTCTGCTACAAGTACTGATATGTCATTAGAGTGTACCAATAAGTTGAACTGTACAATTTCCAACAAATTGCTATTTACTTTTCGGACTGGTAGTGCTCCGGTACGCTTCCTGACCTTCAACCGGTTTGGGGTTCTTCAGAGGAATGACGAATGTTCACAGTTTTGATTTGTTTGGGGTAATTACAAGACTAGTGTTTGAAAATGGACCTTTCACATAGTAACTGGGTCTGTGACCATTTAGGAAAATAGATCAGTTACTATTAAGAAAGGTCCATTTTACGCTTTCTAACGCAATTCATATTATGATCTGCTAAAGTGGCCATTTTAGACCTCCTCGTTCTACAATGCTGCATGGCAGGGTATGAGTCTGTTGAAAACATTTTTTACAACGGTCCTAGTTGTAAATTAAAAATAAATAATAATGTTATTTCATCCCCTATTTATCACCCTTAGGGGTTGAATTTCGAAAAATTCTTCCTTATTCCTTGTCTACATTATAAAGGGCACCTCTGTGCAAAATTTCAGCTTTCTAGGTCCAAGGGTTTGGGCTGGGCGTTGATGAGTCAGTCAGTCAGTCAGTCAGGACTTCTCTTTTTATTTATATATACATAGATAAAAATATATAAACCATCACATTAAACAATAATAATAGTGCGGAACCCACACTTACACTGTCCAGCGCAAGTTGTGTCTCAGGAAGTGATCGTCGGTTTACAAACGGTGGAAATGGATATGTCGGAATATCCGGGAAAACCGTCTGATAACACGCCCGGAACGACTAACTGACTCCCTTTGATCATTTAGAAATTCTTGGGGCTTGGGACCAAGTTGAAGGTAATTGGAGTTCAATTTACTAATTATGTTAGTCTCACTCACTTTTATACCGATTATAAGATAACCGGAGGTGTAATATTTTAAGTTCGAAAGAGATATCGCGGCCCCGGACAGAAATGGCTATGAAGGAACTGGGTTGGTTTTTAGTCAGTAGAAGTCTGACACTTCCTTTCGCTCCACCTAGAGCAGGAAGAGCTATTAAAATTTGATGATTTCACACCCTTCAAAAAAAAAGGTGTACTATTTCGTGGCGGGATCTAATACAGTTTAATTGTATCTTTGGGATTACACCGAGATTCACTGTCCCGACGCCTTTTTGGTGGTCACCACTGTTTATTCTGGCTTTCAAGAGTTGCATTGGTTTCAGTACAGTGGACTTCAGTGGAGAAGGCTTGTCCCAGAATAAAAGTGTACTAAGTACCATTTTTTAAACAAATAAATATAATTCTTATTCTTATGGCGTGATTTTATGTTATAATTAAATAAAAACTAAAAAAATAACCATACAAGTCTGAACAGAAAGTAAATACCTACATTCTGTCTGGCCACATTGTGTCGTCTTATGAAAGTGTGAAATTGGAAATATGCCGACACTAGGGTAGGCTTGGCAGTTATGAAGTGCCATCTTTGGCAACATATAAGAATTGGTACACCTCAGCAGGTGTGACTAAAATGTCAGAGGATTGCCACAGTCAAAACTTATTCATCAGTCTTAGCACCTGTTATTTGACAAAAGAATACTACCAACTCAATCAAAAAAGTTGTTATGCAAGCCTAGAATTTGCCACATTGGGTGTCATAAAATATCAGAAAAAAATCTTCACAACTACGCCAATATCTCAGAGGCATGCTCCATGTAAAGTATTGGTATTCAGCTGCATCCGGTTAGACTTGAAGCTGACACCGACAAAGTTTAGAAAAGGCTCAGCAGATGATGATGATGAACTAAGCCAGTAACTTTATTCTACACACAACCTAAACCTGCCATTACTACAGCAAAAAAGCCATTCATCAATTCTGTGCATCTCATTCATTTATTAAAACATGATCTATGGATTAATTACGATGATACAAACAATCTAGCACCCGCCCAGATTGGACAGCGGTAGTTACAAATCAAGCTATTGTTGCATAATTCGTAATATTCACGGCTTTAACACAATAATTGACGATACGGTGTATAATTTAAATATTGCACCATGACGCTACTACTCAATAGGTGTGCGTTAGGCGTGGAAAATGTATCATCTATTGTATGACAGGGGAAAAGTAAAGAAACCGAGTACAATTAGTTACATAATCACAAGTACATAACTGGATAATTATATTATTGACAACTTTAAATAATATAATAATAATAATATTCCACAACTATCACACAACGCCATCTAGTCCCAAGCTAAGCAGAGCTTGTGTTATGGGTACTAGACAACTGATAAACATACTTATATATTTCTAAATACATACATATTATAGATAAATTACACCCAGACACAGAGCAAATGATCGTGCTCATCACACAAACATTTGTCCTGGGTGGGAATCGAACCCACGACCTCCGGCATAGCAGTTAGTGTCACTAACCACTAGACCAACAGGCCAGTCAAGATTAAAGAAAGATAAGTAGAAAGAAAAGGATTAGTACATTCGATAAAATCGATTATCATCCGCCAAGCTTTGATGCCTGGGCGAATGATTAGATCAACTAGAAAGAAAAACGGAGACGATGGATACCTATCCATTGTCTCCATTTTCATCAGAAAAGAAACCACAAAAAGTTCGGTCAGTACTGAATGACTTATCATGCAAAACATTGAGAAACCTGTGAATAAAATTAATATTATTAGCGCAGTGTTTGCCTAATATTACTAGACAAAATCTAGTTTAACTTATATTTAGACAAAGTCTACTAGAAAATATTATGACTCCTGTAGCTGATTGACCATTTAACTTTAAAATCTTCTACTCTTTGCAATTAGAAAGGATCAAATACTAAATGTCTGGCAGGTGCTTCTCATGTTTGCAAAACACCGTGATTGGCTAATTGGACCTTATCACACTTTTCATCATTGAAATTGAGTGTTTTGTATGGACACTGTTGCATCCTTTCACATTCCTGCATCACTTACTGACCTTAGTCCTAGGTGCTACTCTGATGCATGTAGAATTAAGTTAAATTTCTTCATCGTTTTACCCTTATTCTAATTTCTGTTGTTGCAGCGCAGAATGTCTATTCTTCGATTGCTGTCTATCATTTGTTATATTCATTTCTTTTCTAACCAAAATTATATATTATGTTAGTTCTTCCTTCGATCAATCTTTTCTTTGCCTGCTTCGTATCTAATGATCATCAAAATAATATGATCATATTTATCACTTTAATCTTAATAAATGCCAAATGACATCTAAATGTCATAATACATAAGAAATGAAAAATCATGAATATTAATCAAATCGTGCCACCGAAAGTGAAATTGTTTTTACATAAATGACTGAATGTCTAGGAGCTCAAACAAACAAAAAGGATAAATAATTCATGAGAAAAAGAAAGCATTTCTAATATTATTATGTTTCTGTCACTCAATGTTACACCATATTCGTGTTCATTCGAAGAGGACATGTTGTAATTATGCAAGGGTCTCAGCTTTGTGATCAGGTCCGGGTTTTCTAAACTGTTCCATGTTACAGTAGCACTCTTGAAAGCATTACTAAATTGTTATATAACCGATCGATACCGACCCATCGACACAGAACCTGTTACCTAAAAGTTAGAGTTAGTAAAATTAGTAGGTATGAAAAAAAAAACCAAATGCAGGTGATTTGCATGTAATGAGAAAAAACGCCGTTTTCGTAGCTGAGGAATCTTGGAAGATATTATGAAACAAAGTTATAAAAAAAATACATTTGAGTTCTGTAATAAAAGTTAAAGAACTTTAATTACAATTTATTATGAGCATTGTTCAATATACAGATTAAGAAACAATCGCTTCTCGGGACGGCAGTAACCTGTATCAAAACGTGGTTCAAACAGAACTATCATATTCATAATAACCTTTTACCAACAATTTTAGGGTCTTATCAAATTGGGGGGATACTAGTATTTACTTTAGAACAATCGGAAATCATACCTACTCCGCTACACCACCTAGTTGATGGGTAATATGATCCTTGGTCGAATGGTTAGTCAAAAATTTTATAGAAGTAGTGGACTAGCACAACACCTGGCACCAACAGAAGGAAGACATTCTCATTGTAGACTTATGATATAACCAATGGCTTAACACACTGGCCCATATCTTATTGCATCACAGTGATGTTCATGTCAAACGCAAACCAAAGCTATAGTTGAGGATTACCGGTTGCTTCTGAGTTCCGCACGCATCAGTCACGGCTGCGAATTGCAGGCTGCACTGGGTGCCGTAGAAAGCATCACTAATGGTTGCACAACCCACCCAATGGCCTATTGGACCTTAATATGCGTAAATAGAGAATGGAGATGATTATTGCCGAATAGTGATAATTATAGCTTGCAATTATGGTTGATGGCTTGTATCCTGGTGAAGGTGATTTATGTCTGAATATTTTATTGAGCTCGCTAATAATGTTTTGGGAAATATAGTGAACTTGACTCTCCAATCATTATTTACTTAAAACTTACGATAAAACTATGACATCAGTTCCTTTCAATGAAAGGCCGATGAACTGTGGAAGCCGATTGAACAAGTTTCATCAAATTACAAACTTTCTTCAAGCGTCTGATGTCTGAGATATTGAATAATTTTCGCATAAACTTTTGCATACAGATTGTATAAATAATACATTAGGCAGATGGATTTCCATCGTCTATCTGACGTCTACCATTGATTTTGTTTTAGGCTTAAGCAATGTAAACGTTGCAATATTGGCATAAGGAATTAATTCGAAATGACACGCTGGTAAATTTGCTAGTCAAAGACACAGGCCTCCTCTTTGGTACCGAACTCAGAGGACCAAGATGCTTAAGTCCGTTCACTCTCGCTTTTATGGTGGACTGATTCATCATCACCAGCCAAAAGACGTTCACAGCTGGACAAAGGCCTCCCCGAAAGAACGTCGTAACGAACGGCAACCTGCCGCTTGCAACCATCGGTTGTCCGCGACTCTCACAATGTTGTCGGTCCACCTGGTGGGAGGCCTACCAACTCTGCGTCTTCCAGTTTGTGGTTGCCACTCGAGAACCTTTCTTCCCCATCGGTTGTCGGTTCTACGAGCGATGTGGCCTGCTTATTCCATGTCAAATTGACGGATGGTTACAATAAATGAATTGGTAAATTCTCTTTGAACTGAATTCTTTCTGACCATAATGGAGACTGCATGAAGCTACTGATTTACAGCGGTATCATATCAGCCCGGAATCACCCACTGCTGGGTATAGGCCTCCCCTTTTTTCCGCCACGCGTCCCGATCCTGTGCGTCTCTCATCCAGGTGTTTCCCGCAACCTTAACGATGTCGTCAACCCAACGAGCTTTAGGACGGCCCTGGTTTCTATGGCCTAACCTTGGCCACCACTCAGTCAATGCCTTGCTCCATCGGCCATCTCCGCGTCTAGCAAGATGTCCTGCCCAGGTCCACTTGAGGCGCACCGCCCGGTCCCCGACATCGTAGACTTTCGTCCGACGGCGGATTTCGGTGTTACGCACTCGATCCAATAGGGTTATGCCGAGCATGGCTCGCTCCATGGCCCTTTGTGCCACTCGTACTCGGTGGACAGTCTCCTTTGTGAGCGTCCATGTCTCGGCACTGTAGGTAATCTTAGGTAGGACACACTGATTAAAAAGGCGGGTTTTTAGGCACTGAGGGATCTTTTTGGATCGAAATATATGTTCCAGTTTACCAAAGGCCGCCCATCCGAGTTGTACTCTCCTAGAAATCTCCTTGTTGGAATGCTCCTTGTCAAAAGACAGAACATGTCCAAGATAAACATAATGATCGACCATTTCCAGACGCTCGTTTCCAACCGTAACAGCTGAGACAGAGTCGTCCAGAGTGCCTGACATCACCTTCGTCTTGGACATGTTCACCCTTAAGCCAACTTGTACGGAAGCATCAAAGAGTTGTCTTAGCATGCATTGGAGGTCTTGCAGGGACTCGGCAAACAATACGAGGTCATCCGCAAACCGAAGGTGCGACAAGTAAGTAAATAACACCAAACGTATTGAACGGGCACAACTCATAAACAAGTTCATAAATACAATTACCCGCAGGAAATGGGCTGTTACGGCTGTTAGCCGGCGACCTGTCGATAATTGACTGGTATCGGTTTTTGTATGATAATGCTTACTAGTGACTCGTCCAGGGAACAAATTATACTATACTGCACCTAGTTCTGATTGTATTGATGATTGAGGTCTTCCGATTTGAGCCGTAGAAACAATGGCTGTTTGAGGTAGACGTATCATAGAGATTAATAATCGTAAGGCAGTTTGCTCACAGCATAGGTGGAGGGACTGTCTTCGCGGGCAGTTGGATGAGAGTTCCAAAATGTTAACAAAATTGCATGGTTTAAATATCACAGTCATAGGCAAAATGTTAACTAGTATTTCTAATAGGTCAATACCTTATTTTTTTTTTATTTCTATGGTTTAAACTCTGACCAGTATATATATTTGTGATTTTGCGATTTCAGCCACAGAATGTAAAACCATAATTACTCTCGTATGAGAAAGCAATTTCTTTTTTTTGCTATCAGTATAATTATTCACTGTTAGAATAATATTTTATAATGTTTCCTCAAATATACATAACACCAATGTAATCTGATCCGATTTAAACTCAAAATGAATATTTTGCACATTATTCTAAAGTGCAAAGGTGAAATCTGTTAAAATGCAGCGGTGATGAAATAAACGAATGCCTAAACATTTAGATAGCCTAGGTATTATGTTATTTTAGTAGTAAACCTGCTGATCTTATAAATAGAAAGTGTTGAATAGCAGAATTGATTGAATTTGTCAATTTCTGAACACTTTAACACTTTTTTGATATGTTTTAAGTATTAAAGTGATTTCTTACACGGCTGTGTGGAAACAATTTATAAATAAAATGAATGTTGATATGAGTTTATGTCATTGTTCCCTAGACTGTTGTTTGATGCTTGACGTTTCTAGTATTGAATCCACCGGGTACTTCGAAATTGTTCCATTCTAACATTGACTATACTGCTCTACAATGAACATGATTATTAAGGCGACATTAGCTGCCCGCGACCTTGAGCGCGCGTATAACTCATCGCCTAAACAAATAAGGTTGAAAATGGCGATGCGTTTGATGCTCGTGACTGCCAAAATGAACGATAGTTCGCAGATTTAATTTATTAAAAAAAAAAATACGCTGTAATGTTAAAATATTTTTACATATGTCTTTAGTTGGTTAAATTTCCTTTCTGATAGTAAAAAAAAAATAACAGTTGTCACTCAAAATATTTCATCCGACGTGCTCTGGCCACCGCCGGTGTGCCTGCTTTTTTGGAACCCAATGGTTTGGCACGCGTCGATGGGAAGAGACCAGATGGTATGACCATAATGCCGTGGAAGTTGGGTAGGCCTTTGGTGTGGGACGCAACTTGCGTCGACACCCTTGCACCATCCCATCTTCCTAGCACGGTGAGCTGTGCTGGGGCGGCTGCTGCAGGTGCTGAAAACCTCAAGCGGCGCAAATACAACAACTTAATTGGCAGTTATGTGTTTGAGCCGTTTGGGGTTGAAACACTTGGGCCTTGGGGTCCGAGTGCTCACCTAATTTTTAAGGAAATTGCCAAGCGGTTGGTCGACTCTTCACGTGACCAGAGGGCTGGCCTATTCTTTGGCCAAAGAATCAGCATTGCCATCCAACGTGGTAATGCTGCCAGCCTTCTGGGCACTTTTCCTGTTGACAGCAATGTGGACGAATTTTTTGACGCCCTGTAATTCTTAAATATTGAGCATTTCGAGACGAAAAAGTTTTTTCGTGTGATTTTTTTGTGATTTTGTGATTTTTTTTTTCGTGGTTCTTGATTACTTTTAGAAAATATTTTTGCATAAGTCTTTTACCTATACATTTGACTATACACTGTATTTTTTTTGGAATTGTAATAAGTAGCAATACGGCTAACTCTGCGACGAAAAACAGGTCGTTTTTACGGTGCCCCTTTAACTGCGCCTTAAAATAAAAGCCATCAGATGAACTATTTTCTGATCAATAAATAAACAAAAAATACAATCATCTTTCTACTGTTTTTCCTATTTAATTAAATAAAATAAACTACTTAGCAATAAACCTAACTGAAAACATTGAAAACAAAATCCCAGATTTAATCTTTTTCAATTTCGCGAATTCATCATCGCATTGCACTACATTGGGTGTGGCCACTACTCCAACTGCAATAAAACACACTAATACATCAAATTCGACATTAATCGTTTAACACGTATATATTAAATTTGCACTATGCAACATGACTTGTGCAATGTCGTCAGTAGTTGCAAAAGATGCGCTCCAATTTGATGAGTTGTTGGCAATAGGCGATACTATTTGGATAGAAATTTGGAATTGCATAAGGAATCCTATGATTTATTTGGATACCTATTATGATGTTTATGAAATAATATCTTATTAAAAGGTAATGCGGAGAAATGAGGAAAATATAGTGAAGAAAATGTTGAGTATGAATGTAGACGGGTGTAAGAGTAGAGGAAGACCAGGGAAACGATGGATGGACTGTGTGAAGATGATATGGCTGGAATGAAGGTTTAATGCTGAGTGACGCATTCGTCATTGACGACCCCAAATAATTTGGGATAAAGGTAGGATAATGATGATGATCTTTACAAAGAGGTTTCAAAATTAACGAACGGAAGGACTGATGAGGATTCTGAATCTTCAAGTCAATATTGTCAGTTACAAGTTTATGACAAAATACTGATCTACTCGTAATTACCGACTAAACTTAGACTCTAAGCTTAGTCGGTAAACTCTAAGCCTTAGGGCGCCTTCAAATTAGGGCGTTAGCAGCGCGGCAGTCGCGCGACTATAAACAATTATCAACGGGTTGTTACGGCTGTTCTTATAAAAATGTACTGCAAGCCGCGCGACTGTCGCGCTGCTAACGCCCTAATTTGAAGGCGCCCTTAGAGTTATCCTGAAACATAATTTGTTCATGTTTACTAGGTAATAAACTTCAACTTTCAGTGATGCCGACTTCAACAAGGCATTCCAAAATCTGCTCATCTCTGTGGTCAATACGTTCCAAGAACTTTTAACGTGAATGAAGCAACTATTAAATTAAAACTAAGAATCATTCGCCAACATCTAAATTGCTCATAGACCACAAGTTGCATTACTTGTGGTCTCGAAACATATCTACATTAACTTCAAACTGTTAACTCTAGGCTTTACACAGTTTATTAAATTTTATAGCTTAAAATTAAGAATATTCGAAACCAATCGAGTACTTTTCTTCTGCAAGGTCATGCACTAATTGCCTTTTAAGCAATGACTTGATTAAAATGATCTATTTGAAAACCACAAATAAATACCAATGAAGTCACTGTGTGGGCGTTTACTTTTGAAAATAAACTGCATGTAACTTTTATAAAAGGTTAGATCATGACTGTATTTACAACATTTTATTGAAATTGAAATAGAATTACAAGTTTCAAAACATAACATAGTAAACAGGGACTGTAATATAATGATAATGTGTAATTAGTGGCATTAATGGCTTGGATTAATAAGTTTGCCAAAATATTAGAGTCACACTTATTGAACTGAAAGGCACATTTGCCCAGTACCTACTCTAACTATCCAATATTCAAATTGGTCAGTAAGATAGGGTAGGGTATGTAGTTGTGGAAAATTGATAATGATGATAAAAACCAACAGCTTAAATAATAACAGCCACTCAGGTCGTTCTATAGTGTACCTAGGTGGCCTAGACTGGTCCGTGGTGACCGCTTATTACATACAGAGTTTCCTCTGTGCCTCGGCAAGCACGATAAGCTGTTGGTCCCGGCTGTCAAATGTCTATCTATGAAAGTCGTTGCATGTTGTAGTCAGTAACACGAAATTTGGACAACCAGTCTTGTAAAGGGGTATCGTTTTACCCTGTCCTAACGTGGTTGTAAGCAGTCGCTTTATTTTTAGTACTGATATTCAACTACATCCAGTTATACTGGAAACAGACCCCAATATAGTTAGGAAAGAGCTAGAGACAGATTCTGACACATTTAGGTTGATATCACATCTATGTGATATCAACCTAAATGTGTCAGATCAATTTTAAAACATTTAATGTTTGTTACGTTTACAAGTGAATCCAGGCGTTAAACACTGTAATTTCTCTCGGATAGAGCACAGCATCCGAACCGTTAAGGCGACATTAGCTGCCCGCGACCTTGAGCGCGCGTTTAACTCATCGCCTAAACAAATAAGGTTGAAAATGGCGATGCGTTTGATGCTCGTGACTGCCAAAATGAACGATAGTTCGCAGATTTAATTTATTTAAAAAAAAAATACGCTGTAATGTTAAAATATTTTTACATATGTCTTTAGTTGGTTAAATTTCCTTTCTGATAGTAAAAAAATAAATAACAGTTGTCACTCAAAATATTGAGCATTTCGAGACGAAAAAGTTTTTTCGTGTGATTTTTTTGTGATTTTGTGATTTTTTTTTTCGAGGTTCTTGATTACTTTTAGAAAATATTTTTGCATAAGTCTTTTACCTATACATTTGACTATACACTGTATTTTTTTTGGAATTGTAATAAGTAGCAATACGGCTAACTCTGCGACGAAAAACAGGTCGTTTTTACGGTTCCCCCGTTAACTGCGCCTTAATCCCTGCAGCTATAGCGGGCACGTAACACAATAATTTCAGCCGGCGATGCTTGCGGTTGCGCGTCGCATCCCGCGGTTTATCTTACAGAACAACGGGGGATTTACTGTTCTAACATTTTCGTTTGTTTTCATTGATTTTGTGGGAAAACTAAATCGTTTTGAGATAATTGAAGTGTGAGGTGCCGTTTTCCTATAATTCTACATTTTCTTAAATTGTACGATTGACGAGACAAATTGACATCACACACGACGGAAAAGACTAAAATGTATTGAATTGTCACATGCACCCAATAGTTTATTTCAATTATGTTTTGTCTAGATCTTTTGGTCATCATCATCATCATTTCAGCCAAAAGACGTCCACTGCTGGACATAGGCCTCCCCCTCCAGGTGTCGCCACATTGACCGGTCCCGTGCATCTCTCCCAGCCGCCGTCTTTTGGTCACTCTCAGCTAAGACAAAGTGTAGTAGGTAATACTATGTGAAGACAAGTATCAAGTGAATGCGAAAAGCATATGACTGGTCGCTGTTGCGTTGCTTGAAGAGCCTTTTGTCCAGCAGTAATCTTCTTTCAGTGGAAATGTTGATAATGATAATGTCAAGAGGTCCCAGAGTTTATTCATTACGAAAACAGTGTGATTCATTGGTCGTTAATAGTAACAACCATTTTATTACATACGTATTGTTAATTGCAAAATATTCCTAACATCTAAGATTAAATGGAGATGACACTAAACTGATAAAAATACACCTCCAGGCATTACAAATATGAATGACTATGTATGCCATTGAACAACGCGACTAACACCTTTCACGAATTGTATAATACCTATAACATAGATGGCTTATCATAGGAAGCTACCAGGCTATCAGAAATTACAGGCGGTGAGTTTGCCTCAACGCAGCACTATCTCGGATACATTGTTATTACTGCGATGCTATCTCTCCAAGTGTAAAGTGTGAAATATGCTGTATCACCTCTTTGAACATCTAGGGGGTATATTTTTGCAACCGAGGATGTTTATAGCAGTTTCTGCTAGATAACAACTTTATCTGATTTTGTACGAATACTGTTTTGTTGCTTAAATCATGCGTTACCTACTTTAGTTTTGTGTTTGAGGTAGAATTTTGAGAAGTAATGTAAAGATCAGATCTCGTGTAAAACTTTCAAATTAATCTCACCATATCACCTCAGCGACATCAATGTCAACGTAAAAGACGTTCTTAAAACTTCAAAATTACAGTAGTAAATATATTATGCTTTGATACAAATATTTTTGTCGCACCTCAAAAAAAAATTCAAATTGACATGATATTATGAAGAATAAGAATATGCAACGTCATCTTGTCTTATTTACATCACTCGACTCACAAATGGTTATTATGAAAAATGGACGCACTTCGAGTGAACAAATATAGGAAAAGCAGATACGATTGAGCATAATGCTAGTTTGCAATTCTTATATCCACTGAACATGTAAGCCCAGAAGTCTTACTTGAAATCAGAATTGATTGTAAGAGCGAACAAACATCACCAAAGACGCCTGTATCATCTGCTGGTACATACATAGGTACGTAGGTCTCCCCTGAGTAAGGCTGCCTGTCCACTGAAGCGGAGCGAGACTGCGGAGCGGAGAAGCAGAGAAATATTGACCAATAGGATTGCATAAAACCTGCCCTCTGTTCCAGTGTACAATGTTATTGGCTAATATTTCTCCGTTTCTACGCTCCGCAGCCTCGCTCCGCTTCAGTGGACAGGCAGCCTAAGACGGAGTGTCCGCCACGCAAGTCCTGTGTGGCTCACACATACACACATACGTCTCACACACGACTCGTCTCACGTGTCACATTTATATTTTAATTCAGAAATGAGAAAGAGAAAGCCACTGACCACATTTTTTGAATACGTAGATTCTAATGTCTTAGGTTTATAAACCTAGGACAGGTTTATAAACCTAAGACAGGTCAGGTCCTGACCTTATAATGATTTCAAAGATAGATGCATCCAATCAAGATTATATTTCGGCATTCGAACATACAATGAAGTGAACCTTCTTCAAACATTTACTTTCTGTTGTATGGATATTATGCGTGTTACGCATGCGCGGTGTGCGCGTGAGTTTGCGTATTTGTATAGAGGTGTTAGTACAAGAAGATAATATTTGACAGCAAATATTTGAAGTACACATTATTTTGTGGTTCTTGAATGAGTGTGTTTGAAGAAAGTGATTAGGCTTATTTGCTGTTCAAATAATATGTTAGGTATCTATGTGATTTTGGGTTTGACACCAATTATACATACAGACAGCTTCTTTTTCATTATTCAGTAACCACAAACATATTTCTGTAGCTAACATAATTATCCAAAGGGTCCTAATGAATAGTTTCTGTCAAGAATGAAACATGAAAACATAGAAAGAAAAGTAGTAAATGATACCATGACGTCTGACAGGGTACTAGGGAAAAAGAAAACGTTTGTTGACCCCAAGTAAAATGAAAAGTGGGCAGGAAAAGAATAACGGCGATGATCCAAAGGTTACAATTTTTTATATCAATTAGTTTGAAAATCGTTTTGATGTTTATTCCCAATTTCAACCCATCATTTTACATTCGTTTCAGCAGCTCTATAAAGTTCCCTGTGTACACACAATAAAGCCCTATCGTTAAGAATATGTAGTAACACAACATTACATCGAGGATGTCGCCGGCCCATGAAATTGTCTACCAGTTCCACCACACACCGCCCGCTTCCTCGTCTGTCACTCAATCTGCAAATCACTAGGTGTGTATGTGTTTGTATTGATGTAAGTGGGGCTTATATAATAGGAGGAGTGCTTATCGAGAGCTGAAAACATGGAAAAATATATTGCAAATATCGACGTTAGTATCTTTGTTGACTTGAACAATAAAAATAGTCATTTTTATGTTGTGTTCTACTTCTTCTTATGGAGAGGCATCACCAATTACTAAATGTTGACCATCTTCTCCATATATTATTTTTTTATTCTACATCTAAGATAGGGTTTTATTTAATTTAATGTTCACAAACACACATATATTTTTTGTTGATCTACAATAATTTACTCACTAAACTGGAGCAGCTGGAACAGCTCAGCAGCACTTGTGATTCCGATGCAAGATATTTTTTTCTTTTGCCTTAATATAGTAGGTGTGTTTGGGAAAAACATCAAAAGATTCGTCAAATTATCATATCAGATGAGGGAAAACTATGGGCTGATGTGAACATTTTTATTTTTATGTTTTATCCCGAAGATCAAGTAGTCAGCAATGGACTTAACTGAATATATTCTGAATTTTATCGAATCCATGATTGCTCGAAAAGAAAGTAAATTTAGTTTAAATTTTAACTGGAAGTCAGTACAATAATCCAATCCTGCAAAAAGCAAACCACACGTCTTACTGACATATCGCTAGCATGATATACTTGTTCAAACCGAAATAGATTATAATATAGTTCATTAGGTTGAATGGCCAACAAGCTGTGACTAGAACCTGCTCGTCGACTCGTAGGCGATACTTTGATTAATTTGTTCGTTTTTGTTCAGTTGAGAAACCTTATTGTTTTGGAGTCCGTCGCGTGACCTGTAAGTAAGTAACGTGTTATTAATTGTTTCTAGTTCTTTTGTTTCTAGATTTATTGACTGTTTCATGTCGTGTGGGTATGGAAAGTATGCTCTTTTGGTTTTTGTTGGAAAAGGGTAACAGATAATTATGTTGCAAGATTAAACAATAAGTTTGAAATATTACTTAGACGTTCAACTTTACAATTGATGCGGGGATAGTATCAACAGTATTCAGTATCCAATGACCTTAGGACAATATGAAATGGCTTTGCATTTTAAATATCTCTAAAGATTGGTATTTTTTTTTTTTTGATATAATGCTTTGCCCCACACTAGGAATTTCTCCTGTACAGTGGGTGCGTTTACAAACATTTAAACTGACATACACGAACACCCAGACCCGAAACAACTATCTGTAGGCCATACAAATATTTGTTCCGTGCGGGGATCTAACCCGCGAAACGCAGCGCAGCAGTCTAATCGCTCAGCCACTGCGCCAAACGTGTCGTCAAATAAATTATTGGTAGATCTTACCTAAATATAAAAGTGAAATAAAAAATCACTGATACTCGCAAAACTAGTTCACAATGACGTTATTTACTTTTGCTACTTATACAGAAGTAGTAACTTACTCAAATAAAATAAAATATTATGCAAGGTAATGCATAAACATATTGCACTGCAAACTTTTTACTTTATATATGTATATTTCTTATTTTATGTAAGAGTTCGCGACTATCTTTTATTTTCACTCATTTCATGCAAATAAGCACTACGTATGCATTTCATATATTATGAATTTTGTGTTTACGGTTATATTTTTTTTAATCTGCATTTATAAAGAAGTCAATTCAATCTTGAGTGATTAAATTTTAATCGTAATCATTAACTCATCAGCTGCAAAAAGGATTCAAAATAATCTTAAATTGCGAAATAAATAAAATTTCTAAAAAATATTTAGTAGTGAAACCTGAAACTATCTCTTATTTAAATTCAATAAAAAAATTGGTTATTGGATAAGTCGCATTAACTGCAGAATTTATATGAAATCTTTTATTCTCTTGATTCATGGTAAAGATGATTAAGAGTTTACGGTACATAAACTCTTCGTCTATTCTTAGGTCTGTTATGTAAGATTGATAGGTGGAAAATTAAAAAGCTACATCCAGCAGGTAACAAATCTGCTTAGTAAAATTATTAATGCAAAGTTGTTTTAAGACAAAGAAGTCTGCATTTAATAAGAATTACCATTGCACGTTTTTGCTTTTTTGTCTCAGACACCCGGACATGGACAAAAAAACTGAATGCATGAAACGTTTTTAACGTTGGTGTAAGTAATCGACTAAAAAAAAGATGCATAATATGAAAGGACTTGCAACTTCTTTTGGTTTCTCATGCTTTTCGTCCGTCCGTGAGTACTACGGTAAGCTCATAAAATGTGAAATCCCTCAAAAGCGCACGACCGCGCAGTCACACGAGCATGTATCGCACGCGCATTAATAGTAATAAAACGCATTATCGTGACTGGAGTGCTCAAAGTTGGGCAAACGCCAAACATGGCCGCTTTCTAATGAGCGAGCCTTGCGCTACCAAAGGGTGAGAGAAAGTAAAGTTTAATGAAGAAGTTAATTTGTTTGTTTGTAATTTGTATGAAAGTGATTGGCTTTTGTGTGAATAGCAGGTGTCGCATGAATAAAACTGTTGTTTGCCAAAGCGAAAGGAGTTTTCTATATCGCAGGTGCATTACCAATATGCACATAGTAACAATATAGTAACTTTAACATCACGCCTGATGTTCCCGAAAAGCTAGGCAAAGGCGTTCCTCATCGTACATGCATGTTTCAGTCATATTATTTAATGGCATGTATTTAAACCGTTATCTGTATATTCCCTTTTTTCGAACAAAATATTTTAAAGTTACACCAAAAACACTGACTTGCACACAAATTATCTCAAATTATGCACACTAAAGAAACCAAATTTAGTATCTTTTTTAATGGCATTTGCAGAACTCTTTTACTGAACGAATAACTATTATCAAAATAGTATATCTAATAATTCATGACACGTGTATTCGGTAATATGAAGATGCCGAAAGAAAATAAATTGGTATTTTACTCCAGCTCCCAACTCCTGCTAATAAGAAATTTCCTGACATAAAACTTGAAAACAATTTTCCCAACTTGGGATGGAACTCAGGGATACCATACAAAGTAGTAGCGGCATTGTCCTGTAGGCAAAACTATACTCTTACGTGTAAAAACATACAGGATATCAAGAAACGACGCTAGTTCAAATTCGCACGTAGCTAATATTTATTTTTTAGCTCAATTCGAACTGGCGAAATGTGGATGTTTTTTTTTTATTTTTTTTATTTAATATGGGCTTACTCTTGACCTCAATCTTGCCCTAAGGGCAGAGATGAGGTCGACGATGGAACGAGCTTACCCAGAAGAAGCCTATTTACTCGCGACTTAAATAGATTGGGGTTATATGAACTCGGGAAAACCGACGCAGGCAGGGTGTTCCACTCTTTGGCTGTACGATTAATGAAAGACTTAGCAAAACGCTTCGTACGAATGTGTGGAACATCGACAAGGTATGGGTGATACCCTGCAGTACGCCTAGTCTCTCGATGGAAGAAGGGAGATGGTGGAATAAGCTCGTGGAGCTCTTGCGCACACTAACCCTATGTACTAAAAGATATAGCAATGCCTGATCACAGTTTGTAGAAATTACTGCGGATAAACCAGATCAAAACGGTGAACTAAAATTTAAATCTAAATTAGGGTACAATTGCACTGGCGTTCCACAGGGCAGTATTTTAGGCCCCCCACTTTTTCTAATATATATCAATGACCTGGCAGAAGTAACTGGACATCCCTGCATACTCTTTGCAGACGATGTTTCCGTAATCATCCCTAAGACTAAGGACAACTATAATGAAGAAATAAATAATACCGTAAGCAAAGTAATAACTTGGATGGAAAAGAATAACCTTAAACCTAACCTAGATAAAACTAAATATGTACAATTTTGTAACAAAAACTGGAAAAAGATGGATTTAAATATTACTTACCAGGATAAGCAAATACAACAATCGGATAGTATGACTTTTCTTGGGATAGTTCTAGACGAGAGGTGTTCTTGGATTGGTCACATTGATATGATTTGTGAAAAACTCAGCAAGTCTGCTTATGTTCTGTGGCGTATATCTAACCTAATAAGTAGACAAGCCACATTACAGGCTTATCATGCATATGTTGGTTCAATACTGCGTTATGGTATACTGGTGTGGGGAAACTCGGTGCATCTCGGAAGAGCTTTCATCGCACAAAAGAGGTGTATACGTGCGATTTGTAATGTAGACCCACTTACATCCTGTAAACCACTATTTAAGAAACTTAGAATACTTACATTAACAGGTATTTATATTGAGGAAGTATGTAAATTCACCAAATCTCACCCTGAGATGTTTGAAAAACTGGGAGATAAATGTAAGTTTAAGACTAGATATCCCAATAGATTGATTATTTCTGGAACGAAAACTGAACTATATGCACGGAGCTGCTATTCTATGTGTATTCAGATTTATAACAAGATTCCTAGCCAAATTAAAGAACTCCCAATGGCCCGCTTCAGAAGGACCTTACACAGATGGCTAATTGACAATCCGTTCTACGATATAAAGGAGTTTCTTGAGTTTAAATTTAAATAATATAATTTGACCTAATCTAAAAATCAATTGTGTGAATTCAATTATACCAATTCAATTACATTAATTCAATAAATTCAATTTAATCAATTTAATTCAATAAATTCAATTATATCAATTTAAAATTTGCATGTCATTATATTATGATTGAGTATGTTGAGCTACTTATACAACTATTTTAAGAACCTTGTGTAACCATATTTATTTGCAAATAAATCTTTGACTTTGACTTTGACTTTGACTTAACCCTTCTAGGATCACAGGCGTGAATTTATATTATGTGCGTATTTCGAACGACCTTTGACACAGAAGTCAGTCACAGTACGCAAAACTGCGCAAATCGAGCTGTCAAAAGTCAAACTATAATTTTCTTCATCAATATTATACCTCACTAGTGGTAGTGACCTTCTGTGATGGCTCCAGGTCTCGGTCTCCAAATCCAGTGATGGTAGCCCTGTCTTAAGACCAAGTCCTGCAACGGTAAGGATGACGGTCTGTGTCGTCATCATACCAAGGTTCTGTGTTGGCTCGCGTTGATCGTCTAGTCTGTTTGTTTTGTGAATGAATATACTGAGAAAGAGTCGAACTTTCTTAGTTAGTCTTTGGTAATCAATACTGTGTTTAATTTAGGAAGGATTGAACTTCCTCACACTAGTGTTTAGGAAATAATGTTGTATCAAGAGAGTCATTTCGGGGTTTTTAATCAACAATTAGATTTAGATTGACCACAGGTCAATCTCGAGTACACTCCACTGTGCGAACAATGTAGACTTATCAATCATTCTACTCGAAAATGCGGAGCTTGTCTCGACACATCTGTATTATTGTTTAGTACAATACTTAATCAGTCTTCTTCTGATTTAATAAAGGAATTTACAAGTTAAATTCAATTTGACACGTTAGAATGATTTGTGTAAGTTGATACATGTGCGTTTGTGCTTATTTTAGCCACCGCGTCTGACTGATATCGTCAGCATGGGGGAAACCTACACCGCGCCACGGTCCTTAATCAATGTTATTGGGGGAGCAACCGACTTCCTATAATCGCTGCGAAGCGTAAGTGATTCCCTTATCCATATAGGCAGGTACTTGCATTTTTTTATAGCCAGATTCCCGGTTAGGGCGGCATTGCCAGATTCCCAGTTAAGGGCAGACTTATTTGCCAATTCCCAGGTTGGGCAGACTTTCCCCCGGAACCATGGTTTTGAGTATATGTATTTGTATTTGAGTTATATTTAGATTTGGCCAAATCTAGGTCGGAAGTCGGATTGCAAGAATGACGTGTATGGTATGCTGCGTTATCACTGCCAGAGGCGTCGCGCAGTCGTGTATCTCAAGCCATCAGTATATCAAAGTTAGGAAATATTAATGTGCATTATGCAACACAGCCGAAATGTTTCTCTCTCTCAAAACAATATTTCCTCTCCAACACAATTAAGTGATTGTTGACTTGAATCAACAAGTGGTGATTAGGTTCCTGTAAACTTGTGTGTTATACTAGGTTCAATTCAGTTCAGAAGGAACTTATAGTCTCAGACCTTAATTGAAGGGTCTGGATCCTTATCTCAGACTTGGTCTATAGTAGTACAAATTATTATATTAGGTTAAGTTCAATAACGTAAAATCGTGTCTTTCAAGGTTCAGTGTGCATATTATAGAGAATTCATTATTGGAGTTGCAACCTGAATTACTACACTGATTTTAAAGTATTGCCTTTGTTATTACTTGATCTTAGCTTTGTCAATCTTCCATTATCAAATTCTCTACACAGGTAATCTTGGAATATAAAAGAAAGAGGTGGTTGATGTTTAAATTATTTATTTATTTTCGATAAATTTATCGAAAGAAACTGTTTGATTAATTAGGCCTAGTTCGCTAGGATGATAGCGAGCTAAGGTCGAGTGTCCCATTACTAGACCTAGTCAGTTAAGGGGAGACGGAACATCTCAAGCGAAACCCCTTCTGACAGCGAAAGAAACTGTTTGATTATTTAGACCTAGGTCCGCTAAGATTTTGACGGACCTTGATCGAGTCGTCCCATTCCTAAACCTAGCCAGATAAGGAAAACCGAACGGCTCAAGCGAAAAACCTTTCTGGCACATACAAATTGGATGTTTACAACATATTACAATATTGACAATTATTTATCAGCTTATATAAATTGCAATACAACTGAGAGGAGAGGCAAGGTACACATAATGGTCACACAGTTTATTCAAGGTACTTAAGCCACAATATCCCATGATAATTTACAGTAATATACTCAGATTTCTAGCTTAAGCCATTTCACGTAGTTCAAGGTCTGCGTGATGTGTATCGCCTATACAATTCAAAGCGATTTCTCCACAATTCCCGCCTTTCAATCTCTTGCAAACTTCTATACAAGTTATCACGAGGAAATAAATTACTATTATCAAGAATAGTATAGCAGCTACTTTGTCTAGGCCAGTCCAAAGGTGCTCTCGTGTCTTTTACTTAGTGAGTATAAAATATCGAAGTTTGATGCGGCCTCCATTTTTACTTGGGTCGTTAAATAGATTGGGTGACTGAAGTTATTGTAAATTAGCTTGGGATCTTGCTTTTACACAAAATTTGAACTTGGAATACGTTACCGAATTTCAGCTCTCTCTCTGTCTTTTGAGTTCACTTAATATTATTTAGACTTAGACACACTGCTTCTAATTTTATTTTAAAATTAGATTAATATACAATGATTATATTTAACTATAATTATCACTTGCAACCGTCTTGAATCGATGCACAAACTTGTCTGTCTTTGCCAAAGCGCGTTCCCTCTCGTCTGCCTGCTCCACTCCCGCCAAGCATCCAGATAGGCTCCTCCTAGAAATGTAATTTCACACACAAGTAATCTGTTTTTTCCATTGGCTGTCTTGTATAAGACGCTTGCTCATTGGTCAAAGGCATGGCGTCAGGTTCCCGCCCAATGCTGCGTTCGCGCCCCTTAGGCATCGCCATTCCACATGTGTTTGCCATAAGTACAGATATTCCGAGAAAGGTTACTCCAACGTACGATTTATTGCTTTTCGAGTGTCGTTTTGCAATATTATTTTAAACTAAATTCAATAGATTTTTATTTTCTAAGTGTTTTGGGTCCGTTTCCTTATCTTTTGTTTCTAAATAATTTCTTCCCATGGATATTTCAATAGGTAGTTTTTGACAAGGGTCGAAATTTATGGATGGCTATAACGTAAGTTATTTATTACTTCCAAATGCAAAAAAAAGAATAGTGGTTCGAAGAACGACCATCTCACTTCCCCTGCTTCACACGCTCTTTACGACATGAAAATTTTAAGATTTCTTTATTATTTGCTTACTAGGGATATACTATAGTTACACATAAACCCTCCGGAGTAAATTCTTTGTAGGTATATTTTTTACGAAAAACATATCGAAATCTATTGCGTACTTAAAAATAAAACGCGGTCACACAGAGCCATAAAACAAGTATAATTTATAATAATTATATTGTATAGACGGTGAACAATAGTTTCTCTGCAGTATATTCTTGTATGCACTCTTTAACAGCGTGTACAGGTGAACTGTCTCGTTTTGTTTAAAAGTAAATGACAACATAATGACTTGTGAGATTTACTTCAGTTCATGAATGACAAGTTTTTGTGGAAAGAGAGTTAGTACAATGTTGTGCATGTTTTTCAAAAATTAATTAATTCTTACCTAACCTAACCTTGGATTCCTAAAAGAGCTGTTACATAATTTGTACCTAATACAATTTGTGGATTCATCAATTCACAATTTTGTCAAGTCTGAAAATCAAACTTCCCGTAATAAATATTATAGAATAGCTAAGTTAACCAAAATCGTATCTGCTTGTTTACTGTCTGTTTAAAATATTCTTATTTCTTTCTTATTCTTATTTCATCGTCATCATAAGCCTATAATGTTCCCACTGCAGGGACTCGGGCCTCCTCTCTAGGAGAGGTATGGGCTATAATACAACACGAGGCGCCGGCGGGTTGGTAGATGTCACATGTCTTCGAAATTTTAGATCTAAGACATGCCAGTTTCCTCACGATGTTTTCCTTCACCGTTTTGACAGCAGCGGTGATGAAATAAATTACAAAAAGTAATTCGTTGGTACTGTTCGTAAGTCGGGGCCACCACCACTGGGCCCCACCGCTGCTCTAAAATAAAATTGGGCTGGGCATTCTTATTTAGAAAAAATATATTTTTCAAATCTTCTGGTCAATTCATAAGTCAAAAAAAATATCCTCTAACTTAATTGAAAGACTTTCACATTTTGGTTTCAAAACATTTTTGATAAATAAATATTACAAACGATTAGCAGTTAAGTAACATGTTCAACATTATTTTCCTGCATTTGTCCCATTCTTTTTGGCGCAACACGTTTTCTTCCTCCTTTTGTACACAAACTCATGAGACCGATTCCTGAAAAATCTTACGCTTCTCCTTGAAATCTCACATTCACATTTTTCATTCACCTATTTTCTAAAAATCATTTTTTTTTTTTATTATAAATTGGCTTGCTCTTGACTTCAATCTTGCCCTAAGGGCAGAGATGATGTCGACGCAGGCTTCTACTGGGTAAGCTCGTTCCATCGCGATGGAACGAGCTTACCCAGTAGAAGCCTGTTTACTCGCGACTTAAACAGATTAGGGTTATATGAACTCGGAAAAACCGATGCAGGCAGGGAATTCCACTCCTTGGCTGTGCGCATAATAAAGGACCCAGCAAAGCGCTTCGTTCGAATGTGTGGAATGTCGACTAGGTATCGGTGATACCCTGCAGTACGTCTAGTCTCCCGATGGAAGAAGGGAGACGGCGGGATCAGATCGTGGAGCTCTTGCGCACACTCTCCGAAGTACAGTCTGTAGAAGACCGACAGACATGCGACTTTGCGACGGTGGGCCAGGCTATGTAGCTTGATAACAAGCTTATCGTCACCAATTAGCCTCCTGGCTCTGCGCTCTACAGAGTCAAGTGTGGCAAGCTGGTATTTGGCTGAGCCATCCCAAAGGTGACAGCAATACTCCATGCCAGACCGGACTTGAGCTTTATATAATACTGAAAGCTGTCCAGGCTTGAAGTACCGCTTAACCTTGTTTAGGATGCCCAGCTTTTTTGCCGCAGTTTGAGCTTTCGACTCGATGTAGGCGCCGAAGTTCAGATTCGCGCTCAACTTCGCGCAGTTATTGAAGAACTACACGTTATTATTTTATTTTGTTCCGAGATGAAAAATGCAAACCGAATACTTTAAATAAAAATGTACCTACAAAAACATCTATTCACTGCCTTTCCCAGAGCTGTCGTTAATAGTTGAAATCCTTACACAAAGCGCATTCGCGAATTCGAACTCCACACATTCCTAGCGATCATCTTCACCTTTCATCCATTACATAAAAATCGCGCTAATATGACATTCAAAAGTTACATCAGACATATTGGTTGAGCTGCGCGCGAGTTCGCTTACCCGCCGTGCATCAGTCGCGTTCCGTTCGACGTCCGCGAATCACGTGCCGCGTTCCAAACACAAACGATTTGACGCTTTCTGTCGCGCGGAAATTTTATGTCAAATATTTTGATTAATTTTTGTTTTGAATTTTGGAAGTGTAACGTGATTGTGTTATAAGCTGGTTTTATTATTGGATGCTTTTTCGGGATAGAGGTAAGGTGTTTTACTCTGTTTTGTGAAAAAGCTTTCACGTGTTTTGTTTTACCGGTATTTTCTAAAGAAACATTCAATACAGCGGATAGATTAAAACGATAAAATTACAAGCTATAAATATGAACTTACAACTTTATAAATTTAATTTATTCGCTATGGTTTGAGTCATAAAACTCACGCTTCCTTCCTTGTCCATATTTAATTACAGCTTTTCCGTACACAAACAGTGGGTCTTAAAACTGTCTTCTAAGACTTACTGTAGTGATAGTAGTTGTAGTTGTAAATGTGCATACAGCAGCCAAGTAATGTTATAACTGTGAAGAGATCGTATCTGTAATTAAAATGTTAGAAGCAGCGCGCACCGGCTGCAATGTCTTTACATACAGATATGCAATAACAGAGATTTGCTGATGTTAACCGCGGTTCAACACTTTTGTAGGTTGACACGTTGGAGATGATTTTAACTGTATTTTGTGATAGGTAAACCCTTCTTTATCTAAACTGTGCTGAGCCCGCGTGCCCGCGTAGTGGTTTACTGGTCTGTCTGTCATAGAGAAGCCTGTGTCCCAGTTGTGGGAACGTTAGGAGTTGATTAAGCATACCATTCTTGTTTTTCTATCTGGGATGTAGTAAGAAACTTTTAACAGACTCAAAACAAAACAGAGTTTATGAACAGAGGAAAATCAGCAGTTTTGTTTTCAAAGTGACATTGAAAACAAACTGCAGTGTTCAAATTAATCTACAAAACTTCGAGGAAATGGAAGTATTTTTCTGAAATACTATTTGATAGTGATAATAAGTAGGACGAGGTACATAATAATTATGTAAATTATATATTATATAATTTTAGTTTAAAGATTGTAAAACCTGTTACTTAACTCATTGTAGTTCTTCCTTATCCTTACATAGTATAAAACAAAGTCGCGTCTGTTTGTTTGTTTATTTGTTTGTTTGTCTGTATGCTTAAATCTTTAAAACTACGCAACGGATTTTGATGCGGTTTTTTTTAAAAGATAGAGTGATTCAAGAGGAAGGTTTTAGTATATAATTTGAACGACATCCACGCGGGTGAAGCCGCGGGCATCAGCTAGTGTTAAACATTAATTTGCAAGCTAGGTTGTTGACTTGTCAGTTACTGGTCAAGTAGAAAATATTCCGCTCCACGTTTATAATTTTCTTCTATATTAAAATGCATTAGAGTTAACGATATCCATAATTACAGCAATAAGTTATCATGTTTATTCATTATTGTAAAGAGAAAAGCTTTTTATAGATCGATGTGAAAGCTTGACTATTATCTAATTGGTTTATTAGATGGGTTATATTTTTAAGAAATGCCGAACATGGAGGATATGATCAGGATCAGTCCAATTAAGTCAAAAATCGGCTATAGAAAAACACGCCTGAAAAATGCGTGAGCGACCACCTTTGCACTTTTTATCTAATAAGGCCTAGACAGTGACCATACGTTTCATCGATTATTCCAATTTATCTTCGTTTGATGATGTAATTAAGTATTAACAAATGAATGCAATTATTACTTAATTGCAATATACACAACAACTTAGTAATTAATCAAAACAAATAAAATAAGTAATGATGCTCTTATATTAGTCTCAATGAATTTGTTACTAGCCATAGTATTTTAATGTGTCAATAAGGTTACATAATTTGTATGTTAAGGTATTGAGGCCCGTCGGGGCCGCGGTATTTGTACTAGATTACGTGGCCTCGGCGCAAGGGCAAAGAAGGAACATGGGTTCGGTTTTTAGTCAGTAGAAGTCTGACACTCCCCTTCGCTCTGCCCAAGAGCGGGGGGGGTCATTCGATGATTTTCCACCCACCAAAAAAAAAAAAAAAAAAAAGGTATTGAGGTCAATTCAATCATTCAATACTATAGAGTTGCCGTTAAGTTTCTTTGTATGTGAAAGTTAATAATAATTGGTCGTGTTATTTGCAGTAGCGATGGCATTTATATTTATTGCTATAAATCTATGTATGTAATATATATTTTCATAAAATAGTCTTGCGGTCTGCATTGCATAAATTGCAGCAATTAATATAATATATGAATAATTTATGCATTTCTCTACTAATAGCTTTTCTGATATAAAATGATAACAAGATTTTAATTAATTATGTGAGTTATTTCGAGAGAGTAGTCTGTTATTAGTAAAATTGATCAACGCTCATTTGCACGTTCAAATCAATAGTAGACTTTTACTTCAAAAATAAGTATCTCGAACCGATTAATTAAAAACACTGGTAGCTCAATTAAAACGATACTGAATTTGGCTACCACTATTTGTTGGCATAATAATATGTTCATATGCCTAAGTCATTTAAAGATATATTATCATGCCACATTAATTTTTAACCGACTTCTAAAATAAGAAGGAGGTTCTCAATTCGTATGTTTATATATTTTTTTTTTGTTTGTTCGGGCATAACTCCGTCACTTGCTAACCGATTTGAAAAATTCTTTTTTTGTTGGAAAGGGTATACTTCCGAAATGGTCCCATATTTTTGTTTATCGAAATCGGACAAACGGTTTTTGAAAAATCAACAAAACTCAAAAAAAAACTACATTGTCCACATTGACCCATGAACATGTAAACCACTAAAAAGTGAAAAATAAAAACTTTTTAACAAAAAATACAAACGACTAAAAATACACAAAAAAGTAAAAAATTAACTTTAGAAGAAAAATCAGTTTCTGAAGTCGGTGGCAAAAAAATGAAATCAAACAAACAAAAGTCACCGACTTCAGAAACTGATTTTTCTTCTAAAGTTGTTTGGATTTTTTGGCATAATAATATTATGTTCATATGCCTAAGTCATTTAAAGATATATTATCATGCCACATTCATTTTTAAGTACTGAGTACGCCATGCGAGAAATAAATCGATGAGTAGCATTAAAAGGTCGTCCCTGTACCTTTTACACGTTTTCTCCAACTTGCCTTCAAGTGCTGCTAACATTTGATCTTTTCAAGTATCTCGATCAATATAGTAAATGACAGTTTATTTCAAAGAGGCCTTGTAAACAGAGCCCTAGAGCAAGGGAAAGCATGTTTCTGAGACTGAAGAAAGTGCAGTTGCAACATAAATATTGTAAAAACAAAAAATAAGGACAGAAACTGTTAGTGACGGTTTTAGATAAAACCACTGTTAAAGTTTTTTTTGTGCAATTTCTGTGGTCTCACTTACGATTATTTAATGTTTTATTTTCAATGTTTTTAGTAATATCTTTGCAATTATAATGTATTGTCATTTTTAGGCATTCAGCAATCTCAAAAGAAAAGTAAGGGTTGAAAAATGGTTTCAGAAAGATTCGGAATATCTTTATCTATCTAAATTGAATACATTACAAAACAAAGATAGGTATAGTTCCACAGAGTGACTCAGTAAATCAATCAAAACCTACCCATCTATTCCTGCTATCAATCAAGCTCAAACCAGAATGTCTACTTAAAATACAGTTCCATTCTAAACCAGTCAACATCAAAGTTGAAACCGTCTCCACAATTCAATTTATTCAATAAATTACATTTATTCATACAAAATCAGCATATGAATAACTATTCATTTTATTACGGAGAAAATAAAGTTATGAAACAGTTACGAGAAAAAGGAAATTTCTTAATATATACGTCGTTATTTTTAAAATTGACGCGTTCTATAGATTGCATAGTTTTGCGTATAAAGAGGGTTTGCATAGTGATTAGTGAACTGTTATTGTGCTTGAATTATTCATATATTTCTTTACTCGACTTGCATAACAGTTACTATTTGTTATTAAAATTATGTACTTTTTCGCTAAACTTTGTTGGTTTATGTGAGTGGGTTCTGTAGTAATTTCATAAGAAGCTTCTGACGCAGATTTTAATCTAACATACACACTACACATTTTTTTTTGGGTTGGGAGATTGTATTCATATTTGATGTACCAAAAGTAGTTGATATTAAAACAATAAGTTCAAAACATGAGACACCATATTTTTCATTTGAAATTTTGAATTCCATACTGAACCATGAGGGGCTCGTAATTAACAAATAACAGCCGCTCGGGTCGATCTTAAGGTTACACCGCGCTTGCCAAGGATGGTCAGTGGATAGGTGACCACTCATTACTGACTGAGTTACCTCCTCAAAAAGCACGTTACGCCATTGGTCCCGGCTATTATTATCTTTGAGAGTCGTTACAGGTACGGTAGTCAGTGGGGGTAACGTATTACCCGATACTAACTAGGTTGTAGACGTCAGATAGGCAGTTGCTCCATGTAATATACTAGTACAGTATTCAGCTGCATCCAGTTAGATTGGACCCAACATGGAAAAGGTTTGACGATGATATTAAACCATGCAATTTATGCGGAACCCTATAACATGAAATTAAATAAGTGACTGATGTCCATTGTCCGTCTATTGCAGTGAAGCTCAATTTTCGTGAAACAAATGAACAGCGCAATCATTTCCGCTAACATTACTGAGCGCAAGCAAATCGTATTGCACGAGAATTACAAGATTATTTTGTACTATCTCTACTGCATTTGTGTCTAAATCGTAGAATTTATGATGTACTAGCTGGTGTCCGCAGTTTTACGAGTATCGCGAACAAACAGACCGACAGACGCGACAGAAAAGTCTGTTTTATAATAAAAGAAACATGACAAGTTATATTAAAACTTTCCTCGAGAACCATTCTATCTATTGGTGAAAACAACATGAAAATCGGTGAAGTAGTTTTTAAGTTCATCGCGAACAGATAGACTTTAAAAAGTTCCCGTTTAAGCTCAGACTGATATCATTATTAATTCGCTACATGCAATAACCCGAGTATCAGGAAAAATATGAATTTAATATTAAAAACGAACAATCTTAAGACTGACTTTCAATCTTGAAAGTAATATAAAAGCTATGCAGTACAAATCATAATCAATCGCCACTGCGGGGACTCAGGCCTCCTCTTTAAGAGAGCGATGAGCTATAATTCACCACACGGGCCCAGTACGTAACGCAACAGTACGGGTTGGAAGATGTCACATATCTTCGAATGTTTTTGTCCTAAGTCTTGCCGGTTTCCTCACAATGTTCCCCTTCACCGTTTTGAGAGCAGTGATGAGAAAATTAATTACACAAAGTAATGTGCCAGCCTGGGTTCGAACCAACAACTTACTGTTCGTAAGTCGGGGCTGCCACCACTGGCCCACCGCTGCTCTATTTACGGTACAGATATTTAGTTATAAATGCCAACCGCCATTGGTATATTAATATTAGAAGAACAGGATCGCAAGCAAAACAACCTCATCTAGCTAGTTATCAGGTAATAACTGGGGTGAAGCAAATCTAGTTTTTGTTCGTTGACATTAATAGGCAGAGTGGTTCGGATTAGAATGCAGTTAGTTCCACTAGCTTGTAAAGTTATTGATAAAACCTTGGTTTTGTGCCAACTTGTATCGATATCATTATCTTATATCATCCACTGCTATGTGTACATGAGTAGCTAGACGAAGCCTGCACAATTATGCCTTTTTTTTTGAGGGTTGGAAATCATCAAATGACTCCTCGAGTGAGTGAGAATGAGTGTCGGACTTCTACTGACTAAAAACCACCCATGTTCCTTCTTAGCCCTTTGTGTCGAAGACGTGGTATCTCTTTCGAAAAACCCGCGGCCCCAATGGCTCGGTAGTTCATCCTTTCCTTCTATCTGATCTTTTACTTCTTTACATACAAAGGAAGGTGTTTTAATAAATCAAAAACATGATTTTCATTTCATCTAATAAAAAATGGACGAAGTTTGCTTTGTTCATAATTTTTTTCAAATTACTTTAGAATGTAATGCTATCTTTAAAACATTTAATGACAATTAATTACAGTTTTGAGAAACCGTTTACTCATCAATAATTAATTATGATTATCGTTTAACCTCAGGTATTTCACTAAAACACTCGTATATAACAAATTAACCCATAACTGTTATATCATAAAATCCGACAAATCTCGATAAAATCCCATAAACTTCTAGCAAGCGATATAATCTTCACACTGGATCGTAATTAATCCTCAATGAACCGCGTCGTAGTACCGTATGCGCGCGCGCCGTTACAGCCTCCCTCCTAACTCCCCCCTCCCCCTCCCGCGGGCTCCCTCGGGCATTCCCGCTGCATGTGTGGTGAAACGTTCAGGCATATGGGTTTGTAATAAATGCGTTTACAATGCGGATAATCTGTACTAATATTATAAAGCTGAAGAGTTTGTTTGTTTGTTGGTTGGAATTGAAAATATCTATATGTGTTGGCTAGTCCATTTATCGAGGAAGCTTATAAGCTATATTATGTAACGCAGACGTAGTTTCGCGGATCAGCAAGTTTTGTAATATTGGTAATCAACAAAGTATCAAGATTCTTGTCAAATTTTCTCTCGACGTAAAACTTTTCTAAAACGTAAAATAATTGCCGGATTTATTTTTCTACATTACATGGACAAACGAGTGCCTTAAATGACCCCTATTTGTTGGATATTGTATGATTCATCCTCTTCGGGTGGCCATGTCCTTTTGAATGAGAGGAATTTGAAATTCTTGTAAAAAGAAAATAAAACTCCTCCATTTAACGCCGCTCGCAAGGAATCTGAATAAGCAACTATTCTTCATAAACAGTCACATGTCTCAATAACTTTACACACGTTTAATATTAATAGAGGCTCACGGCCTCCCAGATACGATCTCCACTCCTCCCTGGTTCCCTCGCACCAGGTGTGCAGGCGCACTTGGTAACGGTACAGCGCATTTGTAACAGTCTACCTGTCTCCTGCAGCCGGAGGCTTTGCTGCTAACTTTCTCGGTTCTAGATTATATTACTGTTATGGTTTTGAACCCAGAGGTTAAGTACGTCGTTAATATTAAATGGAGTTTAGTTAACTTAGGCTTTGATATGATTATTGTTATATCGAATAGTGGAAAGCACGACACTTGTCATGCTCAATGATAACAATTTTATTGAAGTTTCTCTAATATAATCATCATCATCATCATCCATAGCCTAATTCTTTTTCTTCTTGTTCTATAGGCATCTCTTTGCTTTAGCCAAGCTCTACGTTAACTTCATTTAGGATATTCCCGCGATGGCAATAATTTCTTTCCATATTAGCACCAATCAATTACATGGCAATACGAAATAATTAGTTTCAAGCACTTCATTGCTTGAAACGAATTATTATTAATAGTTTTGAACTTACATAGATACTGTTGTAATAAAACAGGCTTGTCAGTTACTGACAGCATTTTCACCAAGTAAAAGACATCAACGCGCGCTAACATGAGTTAATAATATTCTCATGGCAGATTTTCCTGTTATTATTTTCATTTTAAAATTATTAAACTATTTTTACGATGGTTATCGTTCACTGACTGTGCAGTTATGAGAAAAACTTTACAAAGTACTTTTTATAAAGAACACCAATGAGGAGTAAGATCCCCTATTACTAAGACCTCAATAATATCCCAAAGTAGAACTGAAACTTTTTTTCGACGAAAACCGTTTTCATTGTACTGAACCCTTTTCTATTTATTTCCAGGTGAACAATGAGGCAGTGAGGGTGTCTGAGTGCGTGTTGTGACGATGGTAGGCAGTGTGTGATCAGTGAACACCATGTATACCAAGACCTATTTGTTTGTGGTGATCCTCGCCGTCGTGACCCGGCAGGCGTTATGTAAGTATTGCGTATTATTTACATTATATTTTACTACTAATTATGTACATGAGGAAGTTTCAAATATAATTATTATTGTAACTTTGAAGTATTCAAGAGGCATTTAGTAATTAGTAATCTTGTCATCTTCATTAGCTACTTGAATATTCAATAAAATATAGTTTTTAGTACTTATTTTATACGTTGTGTAAAAAGTAGTTGGCCCCAATTGCACAATGGAATTTTACCAATAATCAATGAAATCAATTTGATATAATTTTATGTTTTTTGTTAATAATTTGAAGAAAACAATACGGCTGTCTGAAAACGTCGTAATGAAAGTTTCGAGTTTGTATGTGGAGGACTAATAGAATATGAAAATTACAAAAAATAGAAGACTGGACTAAAAAAAGTGAAAGAATTAAAAAAGAAGAAAAAAGATGAGAGATGAAATATTTGAAAAGAAGGCGACTAGGATGACGACTTTTGAAAGTGAAAGATAAAATATGAAAAACAGGGTTTAAGAAGACATGTTTCAATGACCGCAAACATATTGGAACATACACAGGAGCGAGATTAAAGTCTTGTAAAAACAAAATACAATCAGTCTGCAGGCACAATAAACTTGCACCGAAAGTCCATAAAAAAAAAAACCATAACTGTAATAGTAAATACAAAACTAAAATCCCATAGAGCACGTAACTAAATCTAAATAGTTATTTTTATGACAGAATTATTCGCTTAATTACGAACAAAGTTTGTTCTGCCGCTTTCCAACTTTCTCCGCGCGCCGATTTTGTTTTAAAACGATTTGCTTTGCGATAAAACTTGAAGCCTTTGTGAGATTGTACTGATATATAAACAGGAATATGTTTGTTTGTAATGTCGTCTTTTGTTTGTATTGTTGTCTTTTGTATTAAGGAAATGGTTTGTAGGTACTTGTGTAATTGGTTTTTGCTTCTTTGAAGATAAAAGTCGTTGACATCCTCCTTTTTTAGATACGAGTACAATAAAAGATCGTTGGGGCTGCGGGTTGTTCGAAAGAGATACCGCGACCTCGACACAAAGGGCTAAGAAGGAACATGGTTGGTTTTTAGTCAGTAGAAGTCTGACACTCCCTACCGCCGTTCCCAGAGGGGGAGGAGTCATTTGATTATTTCCCAACCCTAAAAAAAAAGTCATAGCTTACTATTGTGCCAAATTTCACCATAATTCCTTCAGCCTGGAGAGGTGACAGACAGACATGATTACTTTCGTATTTATCATAAAGTTGTTGTATTTGGTTATAATTCGTCATGTTTCTAATACACGTACCGTCTGCTAATATTGCAGCGAAGCGTAGCGGTGATGCTCCAAATAAAATTAGGAACTACATAATCGTACTGTGTGAACTTAATATTGCTGCTTGGTATAAATAGATAGGTTTTATTTACATACTATTGTTATTTTTGTCATGCTTATGAGTGTATGAGCTGAAATTTGGCCAGCATTGGCTGTAGCCACTAGAGGTTCCGTGGCCGAACCAATAATTTAGTATTTCAGAAGTCTAAATCACAATTTCACATACCCATATTTCAAGTTTTAAATCTATCATAGATCAGCACTTTTGAAATATTTGCAGATGTCCCTAATCCATACACGTCAATGGCCACTTACGCAATCTTATAATCGGACTACTTTTCGACAGCAAAAAACAAACCTTACCATTACGATTTCACATAAACGAATCAAAAGACCGACTTCCGTAACTCAATGAACGCACGTCCACCATAAAGCCTCCACCAGTAATTCTCAGTCAAAACTGATTGAAAGTAAATTGGCTACATTACTACTACATACTCCGGTTATCAGTGGAAGGATGTGGAGCGGCACCAGATCTCATCTCAGATGCTACATCTGGGTCACGCAGTCAAGGTGAAAACGAAAGTTGACGGAGTAGCCAACATGCTCTATTGTTTTTTTGTTTTTAGGTAGCTCTGAGTAGTATGGTTGTGAATTTGTGAGAAACAAGTGAGTGATGGTAATTATCGTGGAGTTTGGTGTTTTATTGTTTTTGGGTATGTGGATTGTTTATGCTTTTAAATATAATAACTGCGGTCGATCTTTGAAAGGTTAGGCTTTACTTTCTTGCATACAAAGCTTTTCTGTGTCTTGGAAATTACGTTAAGCGATTGTTCTCAGTTTATATTTGTACACCTTTATCAGTAGATATCAATAGTCAGAAGCTCGATAGTTCGACAACTAGACTTACAAAGGGGCATCGTATCCGGTAAAGTTTAAAACAGACCCGAACACACTTGGTAAAAGGTTAACAATATTATGTGGATTATGTGTGCAATCAATGTAATACTTTAACAGCTGAACGAATGTAAACACTCACATGTTGATCTTAGCAATGAGACTATTATTCAATATGTAATCATAATAATGAGAAGTTACCGGTACATAACTAAAGACAAAACAAATTAATTACACTTTACCAGCTAATGCCCGCGGCTTCGCCCGCATAAAATTATACAATAACTTTCCTCGAAAATCACTCTATCCATTGGTGAAAAGAACATGAACATCGGTGCAGAAGTTTTGAGTTTATCGCGAACTGACTGACCGACGCGGTGGAGGACTTTGTTTTATAATATACTAGTGACCCGCCCCGGCTTCGCACGGGTGCAAAAAAGGTATTAAAACCTTTCTCTTGAATCACTCTATCTATTAAAAAAAACTGCATCAAAATCCGTTGCGTAGTTTTAAAGATTTAAGCATACAAAGGGACATAGGGGCAGAGAAAGCGACTTTGTTGTATACTATGTAGTGATGTAGTGCTAAACAAACTGATAGTGTCGTGTTACAACACAACAACAATAACATTTTGATCCACAGATTTTATACGTCAACTTCATAACATCACCCTTGTAATTCTTAAAGGGATACAGAGGTGTTCCTAGTGCACCGTTATTTTGTTAGGTACTTACGTAATAGGAAGTGCCATAACTCACTCAAAGAAGAAAAAGAAAGCCTTGAAAAGGCAGTATTTACATTACAGCATTCAAATTACCCTCCGCATAATTTTACGACCACTATAATTAAGAGCTTATGGTACCTCAAACGCGAGTTTTATAATGCGTAAAAGTATATGATTCACTGCAGTAATCAACATCAGAAAAATATATGATAGTCTTCAGGATATATGCTAGTGCCATAGTGTTGTGAAAACATAATACAACTAACTTTGCTCGATAGAAAAAAATCGCGAAGATACCTCTAAAAATTTCTTTTAACGAGTAAAAACCATACTAAAATACATGTCATCGTTCTGATTTTTTTGCCAAATAATTCTACAAGCAACATACTAAAGTCATAGTGTTTTACTTTTTTAATCCAATCAATAGTTTTTTTGTAAATCGCAAAATACCACTAATTTCGCACTATTCGGCCGCAGCGAAAGACGTAACAACCGCTTTGTAGTGCAAGCTGATTAGAACTCTATTCTAACAGTGTTTCAAGCGAAGTTTGAACCACCACAAATAGGGTTGCTAATCTGAGGTATCATACGCTCTTAATATTAGGACGACAAATGGACCTCTTTAAATGCTAATTCATAACTTTTAAACAAACACGGAGTCTATAAAAAGGCTATTATTTAATTTACTGTAAGCATAATGTTGCCATTAGGGTACTGTGAAATGCAAATTTTGTTATGTCGACAACTCATCAATCTGAAGGTAAATAAATCATGATTGTGTTACATAAGACACTTTAATTGTTATTAATGTACTAAGAAATGATTTAAATGTGATCAATGGCTTTATAGGTGCTAATTTCAACTTGCGATATTGTCCAGTTTCTTCTAGTGCCTAACACGATTTTAGAGCTCCGTGGTCGAGTGATTTAGGCGTTTGCCTTGTGACCCGGTGGTCGTGGGTTCGATTCCCACGGGAAGCATACTTTGTGAAGTTGTTTCCAGTTTGGTTAAGACATTGCAGGCTTGAATCACCTGATTGTCGGATAAAACGATGGTTCCGTGCTTCGGAAGGCACGTATAAGCTGGTCGTTAAACCATGTCAGAGACCCTTGCGGCGGTTTAGAAACTCTGGCTCTAGGGTGTGTGGGGTCGTTAGACCTTACTGCCCACACGATAAGAAGAAGAAGAAGATGAGCTTTTATGACGCCCATGTACATGCAGGGACAAAGAAAACTCATCCCTTAAAAGCGACATCTATTAGCGATATCAGCACGCACGTAAACACGTCTCGTAGATCGTCTTAACTACGATTCTACTACGTCGTTTTGCGCGCCATCTTTGTGTCATTTATGAAGTTAGTGTTCTGAAGTTACTAACATCGATTCCACAAGTAAGCGTGCAAGATACTTTTATAACAATAATAGTAATACGTTATTATTTTTAAAAATTCATGTCATGTCTAACCAACATCAGCATAACTATTTTGGCAGCTCTCTTGATAACTGTATGGCGATAGCGGGGTGTTGCAGGTTGAGAGGGGAAATAGGAGCTTTCGAAATAAAGCGATACACTTATTTACGTAATATTATTATTTATTCTTATGTTATTAGATCTTATTAAGCCAATTGAGATTAACAAATATTTATTTACTGATAAAACTGATATTTTAGTTTTGATAATTTCACAAGAGAACCAACATGTTACTCACGTTTGAAACAAACAGAATAACAATTTACATCTCTCGAGATTTTTCAAAACTGTTTACAAAAAACTATTACATAAATAAATAAAAAAAACTTGTGGGGTCAAATCTATACTAATAACGGAGTGGGTAGCCTTCACTTTGTATAACTTCTTCTAATCTTGATCTCATTCCAATTACCATATTAAAACAAATGTAACATAATCGCATTAAATCCCAAGTTTTCATAGCCTCTTCATCTAATTTTTTTATATTCTGACTTTACTTGAGTCCCAATTAAGCACCATTTGACCCCACAAATTTTCTATTAAATTTAAGTCAGGGCTTTTAGATAGCCAATCAATCAAAGTTATGTCCGTTTGTGTAGAAAACCACTCCATAACCGGTCTTGACCGATGCACCGAACTATTGTCTTGGATAAAATAAATATGTCCATCAGGGTATACGTTGCGCACTGTTGGAATCATCACGTCTTTTAAAATCTCCAAGTAACGTTCGCCATTCATTCGAGCGCCCACTTCGACAAGCTCTCCAGGACCCGCCGAAGACATCCATCCCCAATATCCTGAAAACACACAAAAGTTTTATTACTATACCCTATAAAAAGATAATGTCTAGGCATGTGTCCTGAGGTTTATACGATAAAATAATATTTTATTAAAGTTATATACATATAATTATATACATACTTATATACATATTATATACTATAAGGATATATATTAAATAATATTTATCCTTACCTATAGTAAATAAGGAATTAGGAATTATTATAATTACTAATGTTTGTAAGTAAATCGTTGATATATTTTAATCAAGTGGTAAATTTTAATACATATTTAATAAAATTAGTTATGGCTTACCCAGTGTTAACCTGCCACTAGTCCTTAAAGGTATTTTAAAACATTTTGAGAACTGTAGCGCTCGCCTGGTTTTCTCTACAGTATTTTTCGTCCACCTTGATCGGACTTAAACGTTTTTTCGTCGGTAAAAATCACTATTTCATTTTCCCAATCGAAATTCAAATACTGGGTCGCAAATCTTATTCTGGCTTGACGATGTGCTTCGGTTAGCTCGATTTTTTTGGCAGGTTTATAATTATGAATCCCAGCTGCGTGGCGAGCGAAATCCCATGTCGTATAGCACTAGATCGGGTGGTTGTGAAAGGATCCATGGTATGGCAGAGTATGGCTATTAACAATGTCACGATGGCGGCTGGATTGATTTGTGTAAGCAATCGGACGTGGCCCTTGGCGTTACACTTCACTTCACCAGTTTCTTGATACCGTCGCACCCATAAACGAACTGTATTTCTCTAGAAACAAGCAAATTGAAAAGTTAGATTTCTAATGGAAAAAACTATTAAAAAATAAACGAACTTTATTTTAGATTACACTTACGTCGACATTTAATTCTCGAGCAATACTCATTAAACTTTGATTTCGTTCCCAAAGGACGATTATTTTCACTTTAAGAAAGTTACTCAATCGAGGCATGATTTATCGTAATTAAAAGAACTATCAGGCGTTATTGACAAGCAGGCGAGTAATTATGCTATAATGCGACGGTATGTTTAACTTAATAAAATAATAAGCTTACCCTCAATCTTCTTCATTATCTTTATAAAGATACAAAACGACCGGTATGAATATTGTGATGGATGATTCTTAAACATATCGATGAATTTGGACGCCATGTTAAGTAACAGATTGGCGCAGTGGTATAACAGCTTGACTCGTGATAAAAAGGTTCTAGGCTCGATCCTCACTTCGGTCTAAAGTTTTTATTTCATTTTAAATTCTGTTGTTAGTGAGTTATAGAAATATGTAAAATATGATAATGTTTGTAGAACACGTTTGGAGGTAAAACTATCTATAAGTAGGATAGGATGCGTTTGTAACAAGCCGTCGCGCGACGCTTGAGTGCGCACCGATATTTTTTTTTCTAGTTTGAATCATAGCAGTTACAAGAATTTCTCAGAGATGGCGCTGTTTGGAGGATGAGCTTTCTTTGTTGCTGCATGTACCTCTGACTTTGTCCATGTAAACTTACTTATATATAATCATCAGCTCCTTTGAAACTCGGCAAAATATTTTTTGAAATCGTTTCTGTGATAACCTGAAACCTGCATCACCAATCCAAACTTAAGCTTTAGGTTAGGTTACTTTTGAACTTAAAACTCACTCTTCACTCTCTTTCCTTTTCTCTTCATTATCTTTAGTACGATTACTTATTTCAATGCAACCAAAAATGCAATGGACAAATTAATAAAAGTCTGTCATCAAGTTGGTAGTGTAGCCGACTGTCTTTAATATACCAGACAAGTGTTTAGTGCCTAATGCCACTTGTAGAGGTTCTCAACAAGCTTTTAACAAATCATCACACTTTGACCTTTCTTTGTGTCCACTTAAACTTACCGACTGACCCGCAGTAGTATGTTTGCGTAACAAGTAATATGCTAAAAGTATAGGTTTGACATAACATAACGTCTTTCTCTTCTCGCTTAAATTGCGCCAGTTAAATTTCAGGGTATTGAATAAGTCCGTTGACAACAGTAAGGTACCGAGTCCACACCCCGGGTACTGCAGTTGGAGAAATTTCTGCTGGACGAATCCAATAACGTTATAATCGACCTGAAAATTAAACCTCCGTGAGGTTCGATTCTGAACAGTAGCGCTTATGATGACTACATACCCACTTGAAGTCACTAAATCTTTTAACCACCTTTTAATAAATCACACTATGACATTTTGTCTGTCCATTTAAATTCGCCGACTGCTCGCGGTAGTGCGTTTGCGCAACTCGTAAAATAAAACCGATGTTTTATAGATTAACATGTTATTGAATATTGGGTAACACATAGTAACATTGTAGTGTTTATGAAGTATTGGAACATCTGACATTTTGATTGTTTTATGACTTTTGACGTTAATCAACAGACGGTTTTGTAGTAACGTGTAATTAGTGGATATAACAGTAAATAATAGCATATTGTTGTAATTATATGAGAACGTGCTCAGATTTATAGTTTAATGTATGTCGTAAAAGGTGATTAATAATACCGAGACCCTTCTCTATTTTGTGGTATTAAGTAGAGTGTGACAGGAGGTGATAAAATCAATCTTAGATTCACTAACAGACAGGTAACCTAGCCAGGTAACATTCTATTATTGTATGTAGACGGTGATAGGAATAGACGTGAGCAGGAGCACTAAGGAATCCCTTTAGAAGTTTCAACTACGAAAATAATTTAATATAAAGGATGAAAGTTTGTCTTCTTCTTCTTCATCTTATCGTGTGGGCAGTAAGGTCTAACGACCCCACACACCCTAGTGTCAGAGTTTCTAAACCGCCGCATGGGCCTCATCAGGTGATTCAAGCCTGCAATGTCCTAACCAAACTGGAAACAACTTTACAAAGTATGTTTCCCGTGGGAATCGAACCCACAACCACCGGGTCACAAGGCAAACGCCTAAACCACTCGACCACGAAGGCAGTTAAAAGTTTGTCTAAAAGTTCGTAATTTTTTGCCTACTCGAAAACTTATCAGATAGGTGGTTCGTGATATAATAAAACTACTAAATCGAAATATACTTCCATATTTTGATAAATATATTTCGATGGATTGGTTGACTTCCAATTGAAAATTATTTACATTATCGCAGTAAAAATCATATAACTATTTTCCCACAATATAAGCCTATAAAATCACAAGCCCAATCTAATAATCGCGTATTTAATAAAACACACCCAGTTCCTGTATTACTAACGCCCAGCAATTACTTTAGGTACATTCAGAGAAAACCCAACATGATACGTTTCAAGAATGTAGACAAGACGTGCAATACAGGAAATTCACTTAAACCACGCAACCAGATATTTACCCTTAATAGAATCAGCCCATATGGCACAACCCCTCCGGCCGTGATGGCAACTGAGTTTGGCAACCAGTTGCTTAAAAATATTGGATATTCTTTTTACTCAAGCAGTTGCCAAAGACGAATGTCGATTCTTGATACGCACGATAATATTTTACCTTTGCAGTTTCGCAACCAGTTGCCGAAGGAGTAAAAACTTTCTTGTTACTCAACCAAATCTGCTAAGAATTCAAACGTTTTTCAGACTTAAGAATTCAAACTTTTTTCAGATGTTCAGAATAAATTTTCTTTTGTTACTGACGTAGTTGACATCTATCATTTTATTTGCCTCTTGAGGTTATCGATTAATTGCAATATATGTGTAATACACATTAGATTACTGTATTTACTGCACGAGTATGTGTACGATTTAAGACCAGTATAATAGTCTGTTCCGGAGACATCAACATGTCTACTTTAAATGTATACCCAAATACATCTAACATTGAATTCATTAGTTCAAGAAGAGGAGGTGTTTCTGCGTTGTACGATGGTAGGCGTTACAGCCGTAAAAAATATATGTAAATAAAAACTCATTTTGGAAACGTAGCCTTACAAAAGGATGCAGAGGTAATATTACTTTAAATACTCGTAATGAGATAATAATGCAAAGAGCACACGAAACCGATTGCAGACGTAATTTTGCGAAAACCACATTTTTGAAAAAATTGGATGATCTCAAGAGAGTGAGTAGTTGCAATTTTGAATCAATCCCCAAACAATACGACAATATGGTTCGTGATTTAAAAAACGATGGATATAATTTCGTCGGCGATATACCAAAGTTCAGCAGTGTGAAAAGTGACCTTTACAATGGGCGAAACAAAGTAGTTGGTACCACAAAAATGCGTTTCTCAAATGCTACGGACGTTGAAATACCCATGAAGTACCAACATTTTTATCTTTGTGAATATGAAGATGGAGATTTTAGAATCATTGTATTTTGTATTCGTGATGTGACAACAAAAATGAGTAATTTCAATCATTTCTTTGCTGATGGCACTTTCAGAAGTTGCCCAAAAGCCTTTAAACAGTTGTATACCATTCATGGCTATGATGAAATTAACAATATCATAACTCCATTATTTTTCGCACTTCTTCCCGATAAAAGAAATAACACATATAAAATTTTGTTCAGTATAATTAAATCTCAAATTCCTACCTGGAGTCCAAAAAAAATTACATTGGATTTCGAAATTGCAGCAATTAATGCATTTAAAGACATATTTCCTGGTATACTTTTTAAGGGATGTTACTATCACTTCAACCATGCGTTATGGAAAAAGGCGAAGGCCTTACAAATAAAAACTAGAGTAAAAAAAAGGCATGTGGCGAGATGTATTGGAATTGCACGGTTACCAAAAAAATACTTAAGAGAAGGATATGATTATGTAATGGCAAAAAGACCTGTTGGTGAGGAAATCAATATGTTTAATAAATATTTCCAAAAGCAGTGGGTTAATAAAGATTTTTTTGCTGAATCTTGTTGTTGTGAAACTGAAAAATTTAGAACTAATAACAATATAGAGGGATGGCATAGAAAGATCAACAGTTTTATTGGTAAGAAAAATCCAACGTTGGCACATCTACTCGATGTTTTAGAATCTGAAGCGACATACGGGTCATTATCAGGAGACTCATTATTTGGTTGACTTCGGTGGCAATTTTTTTTTATTTATCTACGGCATGTTATCATGAAATATCAAATCTAGAGTTAATTTGAAACATATTAGTAGTAGAGGGAATCGTATAGACCGAAGGATATGAAGGGAATTAATTTTTTAAAAATTGGTGTCCACCGAAATCAATATTCTTATCACCGAAATCAAATATATCAAATAATTTATTTTTCAAATACTGTTGTTTTATAAATTGTTATATTAACTGCCTAAGTTTTACTATGAAAATATGGTCTGTAAGAAATTGCAGGTAAATTTTATAGTAAAACATTTTATTTTATCAAGACATGTCCCATTTATTAAGTTTTAAAGGAAAATTTACAAAAATCTACTTTAAAAGGAAGCTATTTATTTTACATTAAATGTAATTAAAAGTAGTAGGTAGTCTAAAACTAACATTAGGTACTTAATAGGAACTTGAAAAAAAAAATTCCAGCTTAATCACAGACAATTTATTTATTAATACAAAATTACTACAGAAATCACTTTTCAGTCACAAATCAGTATTTCTAACAACAACAGCAATTATAGAATTGCAGCAATTGTACGAGATTAGGATGGCTCTGAAACAGCTTAAAAACAACAAGGCGCCGGGTGATGACGGAATTACGGCCGAACTTCTGAAGGCGGGTGGCAAACCGGTCCTTAAGGCCCTACAGAAGCTGTTTGATTCCGTCATACTCGAGAGGAAAACGCCACAGGCTTGGTGCAGGGGTGTGGTGGTGCTCTTCTTCAAAAAGGGTGACAATGCCCGGTTGAAGAACTATAGGCCCATCTCACTTCTAAGCCATGTCTACAAGTTGTTTTCAAGAGTCATCACGAATCGTCTCGCACGCAGGTTCGACGATTTCCAGCCTCCCGAACAAGCCGGATTCCGAAAAGGCTTCAGTACCGTGGACCACATACATACGCTGCGGCAGGTTATACAGAAGACCGAAGAGTATAACCTGCCTCTCTGTTTAGCGTTTGTGGACTACAAGAAAGCCTTCGATTCGATCGAGACTTGGGCTGTGCTGCAGTCTCTCCAACGGTGCCAAATCGACTACCGGTACATCGAGGTGTTGAAGTGTTTGTACAAAAACGCCACCATGTCAGTCTGACTTCAGGACCAGACCTCGGAACCTATCCTTCTGCAGCGCGGTGTGAGACAGGGAGACGTCATATCTCCGAAACTGTTTACCGCTGCATTGGAGGATATTTTCAAGGTTCTGGATTGGAGAGGACTTGGCATCAACGTCAACGGCGAGTACATCACTCACCTTCGGTTTGCCGACGATATAGTGGTCATGGACTCATGGCTGAGACCATGGAAGAAGACTCAGTAGAGCTTTCGAAAGAGTGGGTCTTAAAATGAACATGGACAAAACCAAGGTTACGTTGAATGTTCATGTAACACCCACTCCTATCAAAATCGGAGACTCTACGTTTGAATTTGTGGACGATTATGTCTACCTGGGACAAACGGTCCAGTTGGGTAGATCTAACTTCGAGAAAGAGGTCAATCGTCGAATCCGACTCGGCTGGGCAGCGTTCGGGAAGTTGCGCGGTATCTTCTCGTCCAACTTACCCCAGTGACTCAAGACGAAAGTCTATGCCCATTGTGTGTTGCCACTTGCCAGTGATTACATACGGGACCGAAACGTGGTCGCTCACAATGGGCCTCATCAGAAAGCTCAAAGTCACCCAAAGGGCAATGGAGAGGGCTATGCTCGAAGTTTCCTTGCGTGATCGAATCAGAAATGAGGACATCCGCATGAGAACCAAGGTTACCGACGTAGCCCGAAGAATCGCCAGACTTTAATTGCAATGGGCAGGGCACATTGCTCGCAGAATGGAAGGCCGATGGGGCCGAAAAGTTCTGGAATGGCGACCGCGAACCGGAAGACGTTGCGTTGGAAGGCCTCCCACTAGGTGGACCGATGACCTGGTCAAGGTTGCAGGAACCCGCTGGATGAGAGACGCACGGGACCGGTCAATGTGGCGACGCCTGGGGGAGGCCTATGTCCAGCAGTGGACGTCTTTTGGCTGAAATGATGAATGATGATGATGAAATAAAAATAATATATATAATTTTTAATATTTATTTTTTCTCCTTGTGCACTCAAGTGCACTGCAAAAAGCACTGGATCACTCTTGATGCGAGCTTTCCGACGTCGTTCAGCCAATCTCTTTTTAACCAACCGATCTTCTTTTGAATCTGCCATAATCACAGTTCTGAAACAAGATGAGAGGTGATGAGAAAGCTAAATAAACGATCTTAAAACGTAAATAAATAGCTACTTACTGATTGATTTCGGTGGTTTTAAAATTGATTTCGGTGCACCTATTTCCACCGAAAACACCGAAATCAGTGCCACTGAAATCAAAATAATTTACAAAATCCTAGATATTTTCAAAAGTAACCCGAATTTTTAATATTAATCTCTTTTGTTAAAATCGAATACGTAAAAGACATGCTTTTATTATAATTATAAATTATTCATTCAAATAGTTGTGGATAAAAGGGATTCACCGAAATCAATTTTAAAGGTATACCAAGCCACCGAAAACGATTACGTACCTCAATAAAAGAGTGACACGGAGACGCACAGGCGTGTTATCCTTACCACCGATGCGGCACGACTGACAGTTTGTATTACTCTAACAAATATTCTCGCAGCCACTAGAATACGGGTTATATGAACCGATCAGTGCGCGCCACTGATATCAACTCTAAACGTTGGACGTGAAGACAACCAGTTGTAACTTGTCTACTAAGGCCTATTATGGCGTAGAAATATTATAAATTGAGTTAATATCTATCTAGGTGTTTATGAATACATGAAAAATAGCGACATGTATTGCAGAAAAAAAGATAAAAAATAATTTCCGCCGCAATACGGGGCCGGACGCGGCACCGAGGTCAATATTTTGGAGGTTTTTATTTTTTTAAACTAAATAATATTTAATTTATATAAAAAACAACACAGGCCCCTCCTAATATTTTGATATAACCTATTATAGAAAAAAATATCAAGTTGTTAGTTATCCATTTTGTACTGGATTTCGACCCGGACACGCATTTTTAAGCCTTCTGAGAATGACCGATACTATGATTTGAAAAAAATTACACCTAAAAAAAAGAAGGAGTACGAGGAGATCGATGAGGAAATTGGGTTAGCGATAAAAACTTTAAATGAAAACAAAATTAGTGTCGGACACTGTCTCGAAATTATCAGTCCATTTGTTATCCCATTCTAAAGACATATTAACTACCTACTAAATTAGAAGTGTACTTATAATTTCAATTTTGTTGCAAATGGGGAACCTAGTTGTTAATTTTCAGTAACTTTAAGCTGTAGTTAGGTAATTACATGGAATAAAGGCATATACACCTATATTATGTTGTTTTCACGATATTATTATTTGAAACATAATGTACCTACCCTTGTTCCCTTTCGATGACGCAACTCTTAAGAAATTTAATCAAACAAATTCAATAGAAACCAAATTTTATATGCATTTGATTGAAAACATCCTAATTTAATATAATACAGACCTTAGTCCTTATTTTGATTTCCACAACTGATGTTAGTTACGAACTGAGAGTGGTAATTCTTCTTAAGTAACCACACCTTTTGAGAAAATCTTAGTTGGCAACTAGGTGCGTATCAAGAATCGACATTCGTCTTTGGCAACTGGTTGAGTAAAAAGAATATCCAATATTTTTAAGCAACTGGTTGCCAAACTCAGTTGCCATCACGGCCGGAGGGGGCACAACTGAGATTTCAGAACTTCAAACCACATTCCATGGCGACACCAGAAAATGATGGCTTTTAATAACTTGGGTTTCATCATGAGCCAACGAGTTTCATGTGGAATAATTTTATTTCTAAAAGCTAAAAGATGTGTGGGCTAGCACGAATTTTCACAGAAAAAAAGTTAACGCAAAAAAAAAAAACAATTTCCAAAAAATCACTAAAAAGTCTAAAATAACGTGACGAGTTTGTTTCATAGACTTTTTTGCCACTGACTCCCGGTCTTCTTCGGTATATGTAAAACTATAAAAATTATCCTCTTATGGACACTAAAAATATCGATCATGTGCCCACTAAAACAAAAGAAAAGCACTGGACTTGCAACAGCCATGTCTGCCTTCCCGGTAAGGTCGCCACGATTCGTAACAAATCGCAATTGCATTATGTTCTTACGTAAAAATATCTCCTATCCATTAAAATGCATTGACACGTGATCCTAAATAACAACTTTTGCGACACCTAGAACATAAAATGGCTTCTTCCATGCCTATTGCTTTTAGATAGCTGATTAGAATATGGTAATCGTTTTCCTCACTCTCACTTACACACATAAATGTCTTATAGAATTGACATTTACATCTGTATATAAATTAAGCTGGGAATCAAACAGCACTCAGTCTAGAGATCTTTACAGTAATCTAAGTCGACCTTAAAGCTGCATTATTCATGCTTCATACATCTGTAATCAAACTTAAATTAACCGGTCATTCCATTGATAAAACACCAAGGTTCAAGTTAAACTAAATTTAATCCCTTTTTGTGGTTCTTATGAAAGTTTCTCTGTTTCTTCATCAGCTAATTACTTATGCCTTACCCCGTCAACAGTAGCCCTTGTGTAAGACGGTGATGAAACTGTAGATCTCAAAAAATGCAATGAGGAATATTTAGGGCAGTTGCTTCAAAGCGATGATCATCGCATCGTAATCAGTGATCGTAAGAATTTGTCAGGCTGTTGATCAATAATTATCTTCATATTTTTGACAGTGAAATGTCAACTATAGAGAGTATAATATCCCGTCGGGGTTGCGGGTTGGTCACAAAGATACCGCGGCCTCGACATAAAGGGCTAAGAAGGAACATGAGTGGTTTTTAGTCAGTAGAAGTGTGACACTCCTTTTCGCTCTGCCTAAGAGCGGGAGGAGTTATTTGATAATTTTCCACCCGCCCATTAAAAAAAGAAGGGAGTGTAATATAAACTCACAAAGGTTTGTCAGAGTTTTACTTTATATTTCGCTAGTCACGTTGCATGCTATATAGCGGGAACAACAGATTTTTGCCAGCTGGTTATGGTTCAGCAGTCCTGCTTGCGAATATTAGACCAAAAGGTACCTTCACTGTACACCGTTGCTAACTCACAAGAAGGAAGCTGACGTATCCTCCTGACATAATTACCTCATAATTGACCAGAATGAGTAGTTGTCGGTCATAGGAAGGAACGAGCGAGGAGAAAGCTAAATACCAGCGATAATCATAAATTCACTGACATTTAACTATAATCTGGTAACTTAATCGTGATGGCAACTACCGCGTATTAGACATTTCAGAAAAATTCTAATTACTTCCCGTGGATATGAGAATTCAACTAATTTATTAAGCAATCAATCGTATGCTGATTGATGTGATTTCCTATCGGCCAAAATTGACGATTCCCATAAAAAATACTCTAATTAACCCTTTTTTTGGTAGTTGTGTTTTAAAAAATCCTGTCTTATTAGTTTGAAGATCGGCAATGTCAGAGCATAAAATAAAATGAGTTCTTGTTATTTTAATAGTTCATGAGAACAACTAACAGTTTTAATTTTAGTTTTTAGTCGAACCAACAAAATACTTCATAGCAGGAATGAGCTATATTTGACCGGTCTTCCAAAATAGTTTTTTTTTACGTTGAAGTCCTCAAACAATAAATCTTGATGAGCCTTATATATCACCTCATCGTGTAAGCTCGAAACGTTTTGTCAATAAAATCATTCTTAACCATTTTAACCCACCAGACTAGAACAAAAAGACGACCACAATTATCTCACTTAAGCCACACTTCAAGGTCTAATTACCCCATCACGATAATCCTCAGACCATAACCAGATTTACAGATTATTCCAAAACCGACTAGAACCCGTGCGAAAATCTTCTTACATAAGATCTTATGAAACGGTCCATAGCCCTTGACAACACCATAGTCGAAAAGCCATAATTCAGATAAAAAAATAACTAGTCAACTACTCCCATGGATTTCTCTAAGCCGAGCAAATTAATTAGTGAAGAAAGGAGGCGGCGTGTCATCGCCATTATGGCATAAGCTAAACAAAAGTGGGCTATGACTGTACAACGTTACACTCAACAAACAAACAAACCGTATTCAACCTTACATCTCGAAGATAAGAGCGTCATCGACCGCAAATTAGCTTGTCAAATTCTACAAGCTCTCATACACCTGATGATAATGATTTTGAATCTTATACGCTTGCTTGAAAGGTTGTGTTGATAGTAATATGAAAATGGTTTCATACTCGTGGGACACGGCTTACTTAGCGTATAACAATAAAGAAATGGCGTCTAGTTTTATTGTTCCGTTTTCATTGAATTACTTTACGTTTGTTTTGTAAAGTCATTTCCTACGGGAAGTGGGGAAGCGCGATCTTTCTGATAACTCTTCGCAATTATGAATGGGTAAGAATTTTGATTGTGTTTTCTGTCTAAGTCTTTTTAAACTTTGGCGATACAAGCTTTTCCTATTAATAATATCTAATAAAGTTCTAATAAATAGCAAAATTGTAAAGCTTTAAATTTAGTTCCAATTTTTTTCCCACTGCTGGACGAAGGCCTTCCCTATTTTTTTCTTTAAAAATGTAATAACAATTCATATTACTTAACTCTTAAAATATAACCCATCACATTAGCTACCAGCTAACTTACGTCAATTAAACAGCATATTATTAGAAAGCTACTGATTGAAAGATTTACAACTTACTAACTATGATTTCAATAAACATAGCTAAGAATTGTGAATTTCTCTGTACTTGTGCATATCTGAAGGTATTCATTCATAAGAAATATTATAGAAAGCTTATCATTGATACGTGTAAAGAAACAGCTTGTTCATTACGTTTATGAAGAAGTTTTAGCAGACGTAACTTCAATACAAAAAAAGTATTTGAAGTGATTTCAAACTTCATTGGTTGTCTTGAAACCTCAGTTACAACAAGCAGCAGCATTTATCAATCACTGAACGTAAAAATAACTTCAAGTTCTCCTCCATAGACACTTTTACAGGCGAAAACTGCTTTTTAAGTTCCTGACTGATTCCATGACATTTCAAAAATGATTGTACCTAAATGAAATAATTGAGGTCCAGCGTAACTGCCTAAATGAACATTCTACTTGGCGCCTCAGCATAAATGCCTGTCATTTGAGAACATAGGCAAACATAAGACTTCCGACAGATCGATAGCTAATTAGCATTTCAATTTGCGTGACATTTTAGTCAGCAAGCTTATTTTAAGCCAACATCAAGCTTTAAGCCTAAGTTGAGACATAGTATTTGAAAGTTTCACAAGTACTTAACATATAGCATAAGCGCCGTTCATTAGCCGACATACAAGCATTTAAAATTAAAAGCCCAATTATTACTAAACGTGAGTTATATAGCTTTAATAAGCGTCGCCGTCGTTCGCAAAAAGCGTTTACTTGAACTTAGAGATGCATGACACTTCAGTTTTATCGATAGAAAATTCCAAATCGCAGTTATGCGATATTATGATTGTAGGATCTTATCGAATGACTTCAATCCGATTTTCCACATGTCCATGCAAAACTGCAAAAGTTATCAAGTTCTTATTTTATATCGATCCAAGCATTATATTCAAAAGTTTTGGAGTGGCGACCGCGAACCGAAAGCGTTGGAAGTTTTCTCACCAGATAGACCGATGACCTAGTGAAGGTTGCTGGGACCTCCTGGATTCGAGACGCGCGGAACTGGTCAATGTGGCAACACTTGAGAGAGGCTTATGTCCAGCAGAGGCCGTCTTTCGTTTGAAATAAAAATAATAATAATAATATTCTACAACTATCACACAACGCCATCTAGTCCCAAGCTAAGCAGAGCTTGTGTTATGGGTACTAGACAACTGATAAACATACTTATATATTTCTAAATACATACATATTATAGATAAATTACACCCAGACACAGAACAAATGATCGTGCTCATCACACAAACATTTGTCCTGGGTGGGAATCGAACCCACGACCTCCGGCATAGCAGTTAGGGTCACTAACCACTAGACCAACAGGCCAGTCAAAATGATAATGATGATGAATTTATTTAATTTTATCGTATTCGTTTGAATAGATCCAAAATATCGAAGTATCGCATCATGTTTTATCGATATATAAATAAAATACCGCTTCGCATAGTGCATCACTACTTGCAATCTTTAATGTTAGCTTAGCTGTGGTGTTGCAATGTCTTACTTCTAACTTGTTTAATGTTTTACGGTAACTCGGAGAACTGTTCGTAATTTATGGATAAGAGGGTAGTGTGTTTATTAACTAGTTTCACTAACAACTAGGTTGTGGGAGCTTTAATGTGCGGTATAAGATGGATATTGTGAAGAAATCTGGATTTGTAATGATCATACACAATGAGCAAGCGTGGAGATGAAAAATTTATTTTCTCTCCGAAAATGTATGTGTCACTGTAAAAATTCTAGTGAATCGTGATAGATGTGGGCTTGCTTTTGAGTGCGCTTAATGAAAGGGATTGATTTATCACTATGAATTTCGCTGGATTTAAGTTGCTTTCTGAACAATGGCAACAGTATTATAAGAGCTCTACTTTTGAATTTGTTTAGTTAAATCTTGCCAAATGGTTAAAATCAAATTTCGATGCTCTAGCTAGAAGAGTATAAAGAAAGAAAGAAAGAAGAAGAAAGAAAAATATTTATTTGGGACAAGCACAGGAACTACAAAAAATAATAATAACAAAAAAGAATATAAAACTAAATAAGAGAAAACCTGTGCGAGGCCAAAAAGGCTCCTATCTCAGCATGATGCTGCGATAAATGAAAACAAATACCGCAGCGCTGGTATTCTGATAGGGCCCACTGTGATGTCACGGTCACACCTACGGACACAAAATACATACACACAAAAAAAAAAAAAAAAAAAAATAGATAATATAATACTCGCAAATAAAATAAACACTAAAGTCTGTAGTATAAAAATAAAGTATATAAACAAAACTTATAAAAAATATTAATAATCGGCTCGGCTGCACCGAAACGTTCCGACTACGCTTGTCAATGCCATACAGCCATAGACTATTGTCCATGGTCCATGAGAAGCGAAGGGACGCGAGCGCAGACGGCTGGCTGTCAATGTCAATATGTTTTTGAAAAAACAACATGAAAACAACAAGAAAATCTTCCGAAACAATAAAGTACAACAACGGAGTGATTATAAATAAATAATACTTCAGAGATGCGTATAAACTAAGTTATGACAGAAAGTCTAAGGTAATAGTGGGTCGCCTTGGTGAAAATATAAATAATAAAGTGGTGTTGTGTTAACATGGTAGTGATCCAGGCAAGAAGTCCGTTACGATACCAGTACTAGCTTCATGCAGTCTTAGGGTAAGTACCATTAGTGACTGGTTTCTTTTTGTATATGTAGCAAGTATTGTTTATATTTAATTCTAAAAGTGCCTACTGTTCTTAGAGCCCGGAAAGGCGGTGGCAAGTCGTTCCAGCAGCGGGACGCAGCGAATTTAAAGCTTCCACGAAATGCTGCAGTTTTGTGGGATCCAGCCAACAAGAGGTATGATGAAGCCCTAGTTTTAATTATAACATAACATCACGCCTGTAATTCCCAAAGGTTTAGGCACATTATTTTTGATAAGAAATAAATAAAAATCAGCTGTTAATGTTGTCAAGCCTAGCTAGTCTACAAAGTAAGATTTATACGACTTCAGTTTATATTGCTCTATTTCTTGACCAAAATACGATTTCCGAAATGCACTTACTCGACTAGCTTGAATTGACGATTGTTAATTAAAGTAATTTACTTGTCGTAACTACCTACTTATTGAACTGCCTACGAGTTTATTCGGCCTAGTTTACAAAGTTCTGTTTGGTACACTTTATATGAAAATATATTGAGTTTTATTTACTCCAATTCCTAACTTCGTGAGCTTTGCTTTCAAGTTGATTTACTAGTCAAAATAATTTTGGTATCCCGAATCAGTGTTAGTAAAGAAATAATTTGAAATAAAATATTATAAATGCGAAAGTTTGTGAGGATGGATGGATGTTTGTTACTCTTTCACGCCAGAACGGCTGAACGGATCTGAATGAAATTTAGCACAAAGATAGATTATAATCTGGAATAACACATGGGCTATATATTAGCGCTATAATAACTTAGGGGGGTGAGCAATATTGCATTTATGAGCATATTTGTCAACTGTTTGACAGCTAACTTCTGTCATACTATGAATTAAAAGGGAACGGCTATTTCAAACCTTTTGACACAGATGAAAGTAGCCTAACGGTTCGGTGACCTACCTGTAGACAAAGGAATGCAAGTTCAAATCTCAGTCAGTGCTTTCTTTTTGTGTTTTTTTTATAATGCTGTAAGATTTCCGAAACTGTTAAACATGTTTGTAAGTTCGATCCCCAATCGGTTTACACTTTTTGTAATTTTTTGGTATTTGTTTTTATTTCGATGCTTTATGATTTTAAATAATTACAAAAACAACAAAAAGTGATAATAAATCTAAATACATAATAATAAATGTGTAGGCGTGGAGTTTCTGTGCATTGAACATTTATTATTTAGAAAAAATAATGTTTTCTATTGGCGTGTTCATTCGTTTTATACATTTTTGTCTGTAGTCTGTCGGGAGGCCTTCCAACGCAACGCCATCCGGTTCGCGGTCGCCACTTCACAACTTTTTGGCCTATCGGCCATCCGTTCTGCGTGCAATGTGACCATTGCCACTTAAGTCTGGCGATTCTTCGGGCTAAGTCGGTTACCTTGGTTCTCATGCGGATGTCTTCATTTCTGTTTCGATCTGCACGCAAGGAAACTTCGAGCATAGGCCTCTCCATTGCCCTTTGGGTGACTTTGAGATTTCTGATGAGGCCCATTGTGAGTGACCACTTTTCGGTCCCATATCTAATCACTGGCAACACACACTGGTCATAGACTTTCGTCTTGAGACACTGTGGTAAGTTAGACGAGAAGATACCACGCAACTTCCCGAACTCTACCCAGCCGAGTAGGATTCGTCGATTGACCTCTTTCTCGAAGATAGACCTTCCCAACTGGACCGTTTGTCCCAGGTAGACATAACCGTCCACAACATCGAGTGTAGAGTCTCCGATCTTGATAGGAGTGGGTGATACATGGAAGTTCAACGTAACCTTGGTTTTGTCCATGTTCATTTTAAGACCCACTATTTCGGGAACTCCATTAGGGGCATCGAGCATTGTACTGAGTTCCTCCATGGTCCCAGTCATAACCACTATGACGTCGGCGAACCGAAGGTAAGTGATGCACTCGCCATTGAAATTGATTTCAAGTCCTCTCCAATCCAGATATTCTCCAGTGCAGTTTTGGAGATATGACGTCTCCCTGTCCCCATTTGTTATAGTATCAGGTGTAAATTATAAAGCAAATTTAATAAGGGTTTTAGTTTTCATTGTAATCGGTGCTCTCTATCAAAAGATATGAATTAAAAAAGAAGAACTTATCGTCATAACGAAAGATACATACATGCAACGACATCTATTACACCAAATTTGTACTAATTAATAAATGTGTTCACAAGGTGACCTTAAAATCGATTTTTTCAAAAAGTTATTATAGCTAAGGTACTCTTAAATAGTCTAAGGGCCAGTTTCACCGGTTACGGATAAAGTGTCAGATAGTTATCTGACAGTTATCTGACAGATAATGCTATCAAAAGTTGTAGTTTATCTGGCAGATAAGTTCCGGATAGGCTATCAGGGACTTATCAGCAAGTGGTGAAACCGGCCCTAAATGAAGCTGCTTTGAGAATCTATAATACATAGCCTATAATATAAACCTTATGGTGTGTTCGCTTTCTATGCATTAAATTTTGACTTCGTCTTCGATAGATGGCGTTGTACATACATATTTTGACGAATCAAATTTTGGATTTTCTGAATCAAAAATTAACGAATACGCACAGTACGAAAATAAAAACGAAATTAAAATAAGACAAACAGCGCCACAATCAATCGCCTAGCCATGCCACTTCGCCAACCGTGTCGTCATATAGCTGTGGCTGTGGGTTGCTCGGGCATTGCTGCAACTTTGCTTTACAATATAGCCAGACTACACAATAATTGCACATGTCGATAACAAATTGCCGCTGAATCTTGCCCCAAATTGCAACATCATCAAAAACTGCGCCTTTGCAATTAAACTGAGAAAACAGGAGAAAGTCGTCTGGAATCGGACGCAGATGGGCCAATTTTATTTTCCGAATAATTTTCCCTCCAGTGCCAACAGTAATAATATGGGACGAGTGCACAATATCGCACTAGCATGCATTAGATGCGTTGAACCGCAGCTTGCAGGACACACGCGGCAACCACGCGCTGATGGGCAGCGTTATTGTGTTGTTCACAGGCGACTGTAGGCAGACCCTGCCAGTCATTGCGGGGGGCACACCGGTGGATGAAATAAACACATGTCTCAAGGCGTCGTCGCTGTGGTCCAGGATAAAAATCTGCGACTTTAATGTAAACTGTACTACGACCACGAAGCAGGCGTCTTTGCAAATAAACTGATTCAAATAGGAGAGAATCGTCTGGAAACGAGACAGATCGGGAATATTCTATTTTTTGAAGAGTTTTTTCATCCAGTGCCAACAGAGGATGAACTTATTATGCACGTTTTACCTATTTTTGAGGTTAATATAGGTAAATAAAATAAGAATAGTGATTTTTAGTGAGGGCAGGTGCTGTCACAAAGGAACGTGCGGATGATCACAATAAAACAACTTAGGCAAGATTTGGCAGTTCAAAAGAATGCACATCCATAGACATGGCCATGCCTGTAATTCCGAAAAGGTTAGGTAGTGGTGTACCTAATCGTACCCCGTTATTTCGCAGTGATCTTGAAGCGCCATGTAAAAGGGGAAGCTTGACGTATATACATTGATGTAATATGGGCTATTGCCATCAACCGGGCACATAACGAGACTCCGTGGCCTCTACTGAGAAAACCCTTTCCTTCTATCGGGAATCAAATCCCGGACTTCATGCTCAGTAGTCGCGCAAGGCCACTCGATCAACGAGACAGACACACATTTTTCCACGTGAACGAAGTCGCGGGCATCAGCTAGTTTGAAATAAAGACTTTTAACTTTTAACCATAATAATGAAGAAAGAAATGAGTTTTTATACTTATATTCTATTGTACTTGGACAGTCGTGAACGAGTGATTTTCAATGAAATGAATGATAATTTTAAACGGTTGTTAAGCGTAAAATTGAGATTAACAATGAAATTTAAATAGAAGTGTATCAGTGTGAACTTGAGTAATATTCTTTTTTCTTTTTATTTTATCTGATATTTAATGGACTCATTGATGGTTGATCAACAATTAATGATAGTTTCGTAAACAAAGCCTTTAGGAAACAATCTATTTTCTATGCCTATATAACTTCAATAGAAAATGTTTAGTTATTACTGTAACCTCTGCGTTCGGGTATTACAGACGCGCTGTTGGGCAAGGGCAGGAAGATCCCTGTCGGGGCTACGGGTTGTTCGAAAGAGATACCGCAGCCTCAACACAAAGGGCTAAGAAGGAACATGGGTGCTTTTCAGTCAGTAGAAGTCTGACACTCCATACCGCTCTGCGCAGAGCGGGAGGAGTCATTTGATGATTTCCCACTCCCAAAAAAGAAAAGGGCATACAGATGATGATGACTGTTATTTGCTATAAGCATTTATTTCTTTTAGGCAAAATTTAGTTTAGTTGTAGTTACATACCACCCAGCCTATAGTCCAATTGGAATATTTTTTTCTATTACCTATATAACTAATCATAGTGAAACTCTACCCACCTCACACACACGCAGCATGCAGATACAAGAATCCTCTTACGCCACTTCCTCATATCTCTGCGCTCCTGGTAGCGGCGCGTGGCGTGTCAATTGATCCATCAATCTAACTGACAGAATAGATGGTCGTAACTCTACTTTTACCTTCGCAGTAGATTCCAGTTTCTTGATACATTTCCTGTATAAAGGTAACTTGGGTAAGGGCTGTCATACATTTCTATATATTTTTATTTATCGAGAAAAAATATGTAAGAAGGTCACTAAATCATAAATTCTTGAATAAAAATTTGAAGTAATTTGATAAATATCATAGTCTGACAACTATAATATTTTTTATGCACTTGAACATCATTTCTTTTCGTGTTCTTGCTTTATGTATGATACTGATGATGCTTTCGTATTTTCTAATACATGATTTTAATTTCGTTGGCTCGAATGAACTAGCAAGCGCATACTGAAAAAAAAAAAAAAAAAAAATAACAATTACATTCAAACGTGAAAAATGTATTTAAAATGTCACTTACGGGATATCTTCCGTTGCAAGCGCCATGATCGCGGGTTCAACCCGCGATCATGGCGCTTGCAACAGCGTCGAAATATCGGGAACTCAAAACCAATAATAATCACGGAAGATATCCCGTAAGTGACATTTTAAATATAGTTATGAACCGTGAAAGCTTAAAACAGTGTGAAAAATGTAATTTATTTCTTTGTATCACCAGCCATGTATCTCCTCTATTCCCAAGTGCACATGCACAAACTAAAGCTCATCGTCGCACTCGATCGATCGGGTCGTTGGCATCAATGCGGCGACAAAAACTAAGGAAACGCACCTGCGCCCGCGCCGGCGACGCAGCGCCCGCGCGTGTGTACGTAATAACATGAGAACAGCTGATTGTGCAGAAAAACGTACGACATGTCCGCATTCCCTACGTGATTGGATGCGTGCTGTACTTTAAAAGGGCATTTTTTTTACTTGGAATTTAAATGGAAAGTGGACTTAGGGAAGGAGCGATATACAAGGAAACTGGTTTCTTTCAGCGTCTTCAATTGCCTGGTGATCGGAAATTATAGCACGGAAAGGTAGTACCGTGATAAGCAACCTCTTTTTTATCCTTAGTACTTACCTAAGTCATTGTTTACTAACTGGCTTGGGTACCAAATATTATTCACCTCTACAAACCACTTTGTCTATATTTACATACATTCAGAAGTTTTCAATATAACTTGCGATGACCCAAAAGTTTCTAGTCAAGAATCACTAGACTTCGCCGCCTTCCCCATAGTCAAGTTATGCTCCATACGACTATACTAAGGCTACTCGTCAGTCGTTTTCTAACAGTACACCACTGTTTATTAGTTGCAATATTAAACTGTGATCACCAATCCATCAGTCAGATGGGATAACAGCATTTCCTATATTCCGCTGTCATTTTTATTACCGATGTAGTTGAGAAGTCCGTTTTCAATATTGACGTTCATAGGTCTTAACAATTTTGATGATTAGATGTTCCCCATTTTGAGTCAGTGTGAAATTAATGACACTAGCACAGCTAATTACTAGCATCGCCATAAAGTCGAAAATCTGTCGACTGTAATTTTCTGTTCTTAAATAACTTGACCTCATCGGTTGGCAAGAGGAATACGCCAACACCGATTTCTTTAGATGTAGGTATGCATCACCTTTGCACTACATATTTACTGTTCCTTTTTTTTAGTAGACGCTCGATTTGATTTGTGAGACAAGGTAGGGTGGCTTACATCCAGCAGAAGTCTCTTGTGGTTGAATTGGTAATGACTTTGGTCGGTGCAACAGGATTTTTTCTCCCATTCTCCCCTGTCAATCGACACACTGACATTTACTCCTTTTTCCTCTAATCATGCCTCACACACTCCATCCATCTTTTCTTTGGTCTTTCCTATCCCTCACCACCCATCAAAATTAGGTAAACAAAATCTTGAAAGAAAACATTCGAGTAAGAGGTTAATACTACTCTTGCTACGACATGGAGCAAAATAACCAGTGGAGAGCGCGTGCGGGGGCTACCGCGGGCGCCAAACACACGCTATATCAAGCGTACGCGGCGAAATTTTGCTCAGTCGCAAAAATTGTAGGCTAACGCACGAACGTCACGCGCTCCCGTTTTGAAAGCATTTATTACGAAAAATAATGCCTAATTGTGCAATTAAATGGTGTGGAAAGTGTACTACAACTTCAAGTTACACAAAAGATGGGATAACATTGCACAGTTATGTGGTTTTCTATTCAATTTGATCAAAACAATGAAAAAAGAATCATATAATTGCTGTCTCTTTCTGGTACACTGATTTGCACTAATGCAGTTGTCTCTTTCTTTCATGATAGTGATGTTCGAGTTCGCAGTATCGCGACGGTTTATGGTATCGATATAATTTAAAATATAAGTTCTTAAAATACCTTACATTTTTTAGTTTCATTATTGCTATATTTTTAAATATGCTTATTCCCTTGGCTTTACTCGCAAATGTGTATAATACTGGCATAAACTTGTACATAACAGTGAAAAATGTAAGTGTATGATATCTCTGCCTGCCTTTTACACAAAATTTAGACGCGTTGCTTGGAATCTATTTGAATCATTGCAATCCTAGAAAAATATGTTTTTTTAAATGTTTTTATATAGGCCAGTGTAGGTATGGAACAGACGGTATCAATTTTAGTTTTGGAGTAAAGGTGGCCAATACGCGCATCGGCATGTGAACACATTGCTGGCAGTGGCGTGCGTGCAGAAAAACGGAGGCAAAGGCCTATGAAAAAACTGACACGATAGGGATAAAAAAAATTTGGTTGGATTGTGTAGCCTGGCTATGGAACGAGGACTTAATTTTTTTTATTACCAATTTTATTGCAGTATCGGGTTAACCTGCGCCATATACACCATTTAGGGTCCGATAAGCATGGTCCTACGATGCACCGTTTCCGAGTTATGGGCGTTTTAAATTATTGTACCAAAATAAGTTAAATACAAATAATATCTTGAAAACGGATCGTCCTAGGCAAAAAATGACCGAAATTTTAACCCCCCTTTGCTACCCCCGTGATATCATGATCTTAACACATAAAATTAATTTGAACTAATTTGAGGTCCTTTTACTTTTTTTTCACCAATTTGACGTAGAATCGACTAACCATTTAATTGATTTAGCTTCATGTGTAGCAAAAAAATATATTGATACTCGACTGACATATAATACGAAAAATAATACAAATTCAAAGGATTATATAAGAAAAACATATTCAAAACTAATCCATTTTAAAAACCAGTAAATATATTATATTTTTTTAAATACAGTCTTCTAAGTTTAGTAATTACCTGTTTTATTTCAAAATCGAACCCGTAATCTCTCTCATGCAAACAAATCGTTATAATACTAATAAGTCAAACAATTATCGATATCGATACTTTTTCAATTACTTTTTTGGAATCCCTAGAGAATGAGTTGTCATTTGGTTGTCAGTTCGTCAACCAATCACAGAGTCCGAAACGTACCTCTCCCCCCGCAGTATATTAGTGACTTTGATTTAGAACAAAAACGTGCCCATACTTTCTCCACTGGTTATGTGCTTCATGTGCTACGATCACACACATACAGTATCTCCGTGCTTTGTTCGTTAGTAATGTTACCAGTGAACCATGAACGTACGATTATAAATTCTCCGAGGATCGCGGGCGTGACGATAGTACCTCTATACGCGTATGAGTGTTTTGTAATACTCGTAATCGCTATGGAGCTATCGGAACTTTAAACGGGCAGTTAAACGAATATTACAGTTCAAACCGTTCAAACTTTTTCTGTAGATGGGATTTCATCAAATGAGGCACTGGGTGGAGGGAAACAAAATCAAAAGTAATTTATTCAAAGTAGGCTGATAATCACTTTTCGAACGTCATACTTATTTACAAGAGACAGTTCCTCAAAACGCCCACCCTTCGCCAGTTCCTAGTGTTTTAGCTGGAAAGAAGAAGTGGCTGAATAAACTCCCCAGCAACATAATTATCTGTCTGTTAGGTTAGAAGAACCAGACTCAATACAATAGATTAGTGTCAGACATGTTCTAACTAAAACCACCCATGTTCCTTCTCAGCCCTTTTTGTTCCGGGTCCGCTGTATTTCTTTTGAACAGTACTGTTCAAATCCCTACCCCCTAATTTCATTTCATCATCATCATCATCAGCCTATAATGTTCCCACTGCAGGGACTCAGGCCTCCTCTCTAGGAGAGGGATCGGCTATGATCTACCACGCGGGCCCAGTGCGGATTGGTAGATGTCACATGTCTTCGAATTTTTGGTTCTAAGACATGCCGGTTTTCTCACGATGTTTTCCTTCACCGTTTTGAGAGCAGTGGTGATGAAATAAATTACACAAAGTACCTAATGCGCCTGATTCGGTTTGACCCCACAACTCATTGTTCGTAAGTCGGGGCCACTACCACTGAGCCACCACTGCTAATAATTTCATTAGCTGCATTGTAATTATACGCATATTTGTATGACAAATGCCTTTATTATTTACCTTTTAAAAATCGTTTACCCTGATTTACTCAACGCACAGCTCTTATTACTGGCCGGATTAGGCTAAAATTTGTCACAGAGATAGCTTTTGTGATGTAGAGTTTTACTGGGATAGGATTTTGGAAAATTCAACCCCTAAGCGAGCGGAAAAGGGGCTTGAAGTTTATAATATGGAGACCTCCATCATTGGGCTTAGATAGAATTTTTAGCTAGTTATCCAATAAGAAAGTACTAGGTACTGAAATCACTGTAACCTGTAGAAACTGTAACGTAGATCATGATCTAACCTTATGGCAAATATAATCAAAAGCCTTGCAGCCGTTCATGTGTTAAAGTTAACACATAGACAGACTGTAAATTTTTATGTAAGCTTTTAAGACAAACAGAGACAAATCCTGTATAGCAAAAAATCAATGTCTTGACTTGAAAAATACAAGCTTAAGTTACTTTTTATTCCAGTCTCCTTATAGGCCTAATTATTCTTGAAAACGCGAGTAAAGCACATAAAAAACAAGTTTAATGATAATAACTAAATAATATTCCAAATAAATAATTCACCGCCCAAATATGCTAATTTATCACACCTTGCGTCATAAAGTATAAATATAATGAATAAACAAAACGTTTTCCCTTAGATAATATCTTAATACGGTGATTTCCAAAGAAAGCGGTAAACGCCTGCGTATCAAAATAGTTGAAAGTTCAAGATCTGTTACGTAACCGCTATTACCATAATATTTAACTTGTTCAGTTTACGGCTCAATCTAGATAAGTATCTTCTTCTTCTATAAGGTCGTCTGCAAATAATTGTCTGTATACGTAAGTATGACTGTCTGTTATGTTAAGACTCCTTACCGGCTGAACGGATATAGGTTATCATAAATATTTTTTAACCTGGTACTACCTACGTTCCCTGAGGCTTTTCCTGACCACCATGCTGTCGAAATAACGGTTAAAACGTATCCCCACAAAAGTCCCATGAAAAAATAATTACAAAAAATTGTATCCTATGATATTAACGGTCAGATAACAGCTCTCTGGCTTTTCGTATCGGATGAAACTTAATATTTTCTATGCACTTATATTTTCTGTTCATTAAAAAAAACTCAAAACTATGCCAATCAGTTCCAATGTCCGGTAAAAACCATTTTAATAATTATTATAAAAGTTTAATGGTACCTTATGCCTATAGAAAACAAATTAATTACATAAAATATGCAAACGAAAGCCTGAGAAAGCGTGTGAAACGCACACGTTTAGCAAAACGAATCTTCATATTGCTATAAAGATATTTTGAATTGGCAGAAGACTATAATTATGTGTGGAACTAATTTATAATAACTTTGACAGTTACTGTCTAAAATTAACACCTATTATTAAGGATTGATTTATCATCATTATTACTTCATTCGGACCTGAAGGTTGCGGGGATCCGCTGGATGCGCGGGACCGCTCAAGACACTTGGGGGAGGCCTGTGACCAGCAGTGAACGTCTTTCGGCTGAAACACTGATGATGATGATCACTTCATTCGAAAGACGTATATATTATAAGACGAAGGACCTCAAAGAAAAACCACGAACACCAATCACATGCATCCTGTATCTTGTGAACCTGTCTTCCATTATCTAATCATACAAAGTGAAATAAGCGACGATACGAAAAGGAGTGCGAAAATAGAATGTCAGTAGGAAAAGAAACAAGATGCCTTTTAAATCAGGAACGAAGACCAAAATCGTTTGAGGTTACATTCCTCTGATTACTCTATTTTTTTTAATAAGATGTTGGAAGACTTTACCGCTGCGAGAAGAAAAATTGGCAGTCGGTTGTAACCTTTTCACTCCTAAACCAGAATACAGAAAGAATAAAAATGTAAGATAATCTATCTGAATGATAACAAGCAGCTCAAGTCACGGGTTAGTTGTAAAGTCTAAGATACATGACCATTACAAGCCGTAAACATGCTACAACGATTACAAAATAATGCTAAAGTGTGCGTTAGTAAGTGTGACTTGTAACTTCCTCGAAGTAAACATGGAGGAAGTAGTAAAAGCATGGCGCGGAACCACTGCAGCTTGTAGACAACTTGTTCTTATACGTAGGTATCCTATACGGAGGTAACAGCTTCATTTCAAGCGAGGCATGTGTTAGTGTTTATTGTAACCTATTTAGTCACAGAGAGCTTAGATAGCGTATCCTCAGCGATATTGATGAGGAAATAGTAAAATATGAATTATTGAATGGACACAAAGAATCTGAAAAACTTTGGCCAGTGAAACTTCATAGGTACTACATTTTGTTTCTGACTTAGAACGGCTCTAGCTCTCATGAAAACTAATTAATAAATGAATTCAATTATATTAATGAAGCCAACTAGGATTTACTTAGATTAATCCTAGTTGGCTTCATTAATATAAAAATGCCTTTTTACTATGAAACTTGTATTAAATCAATCGACTAGCAGATATTTTACTGATTTCATTACATTATGTCATTAAAAAAAGCTAATCCTCCACAAAAAATAAATCAAAGACTAATGCCATCAACCTACATTTCAGAAGCTTTGTTGAAACAAAAATTCCCACAAAGAGCACATTCTTCTATTAAATTCCCACCCCACATTAAACAGCTATGCAAATGAAAACCGAAAAAAGTAAAAGTACGGTTAGTAGCATATCTTTTCCTGATGACTTCTCAAGTGCCCACGGCCACAAGGTCAAAAGCCTCATGATGATATAATAACGGAGCTGACCTACGATTTCCATTTCTACCGGAACCCGTTATACAAATGTCTTTACCTTGATTACTTTTCATTTCAATATTGTATTATTTCTTTGGTGTCATTACAGTAATGTTATTCTAAGTTATTAGAAGCGGGGAAATAGATGAAATGACTAGATTTTGCGCGGATAGCGGAAATATGTAATTTTGCAAATGAGGTAGATATTAGTTGGAATCTAGTCCGACCAACGATTGAGACTTTCTTGTCGGATTTATATGAGTTACGGATCGTTCCTGGTTATTTAAATTCTACGATACGACAGATTATCAATTGTCTGAATAAGAACATGTAATGTCCGTTAGATTTAGATGAATCGTCATTATCATTCTACCTTGCCCTTATCCATTCATTCATTAGAAGAATATCAAAATAAAATTACTACGATGACAGGTGAAAATACAACAATTTTCGGGCATAGCAATTGAAAAACATCGGAATTGAAATTCCAAGCTAAGACGTAATAAAATCGCAGTTGATTGATTGTGCAAGAGAGTAGATCCACCACAATTTGTTTGTTACTGTTATGCATAGACCACACTGACTGACAGACCGTAATGTTAGTTATTTAAAGCCATTTCTCGATTGACACAGATTTGATCATCGTTTGTAGAACTTGACGAACTGTACTAGAGAGTCCACTTTAAAATATTTAAGTTTCAGTCAAACTGACACAGACTGGTATAGAGCGGGATTCCGGACACCAAACTCTATCATAACAACTTTTCCGCGCTGGTTTGACCGTACTTTTATAAAATTTAGTGTACATAATATACAAACACTACATATTATCTAATCCCAATCCAAGGACACAAGACAGAAGAAAGTAAAACAGACTTTTTTAAATATAAATTGTGTAATAAATTGTAGCTGCCCTCATAATTTAATGTCGAAAACTATTAGGCTTTTGATCACTGCTAGTCCTGTTTTTGAAACAACTAAATATAATTTTATTGATAAATACGTTTATTCTATCATTCAATAACAGACACGTCTGTATGTAATATCCTACTTCAACTAGTTCGATCGGAAACACGTGTACCTATGTCCGTCTGTCTAACAAGTTAGCTCTTAACTAAAAAAACACACACATCGTGACATAATAACGGATATTAGCTGACCAGTGTATCGCTAATTGCTTCGTGGAGTCGGAGAAAAAAACGAAAGTGACTGGACCGGACCGGTTACTGACACACAATCATGTAAATTATGTGTTTTATATACAGTTGATGTTATTGCAATTATTTCATTAAAGTTATTTAATAGGAATAGGAGTTATTTTTGGTAAGAAGGTGTTAAAAAGTAAGAGTCGTGCTTGAGAAATAGCTATTCTAGAATCAAAAATAATGACTGTTTATTTTAGAAACTATACGAGTATACTCCGCTAATGACGCTAATGACATAAGATTAAATCAATCATCAAGCATGCATTAAAGAACACAGATTAACGATGAACGGTCAAGTGCATTTATTTGAAATTAGTCTACCACGTCAAATATAATTAAATTTCAACTAAAGATTTTAATAAAGATTTCACAGAAATAAAATCACACGCAGCCACCGTTAATCTTAACCTTGACAGACAAATCCGCCGCAACATTGACACATCTATTAGCATTACTAACGGAGCAATATTGGAAAGGATATGAAAGCAACAAATAGATAGATAGTCATCTATAATGACGAGAGAAAGCCACCCTTTACCGCCCGTTACACGGTTACACGAAGAGCGAACTCTGTTATAAAGCCGAGGCTTTATTCACCTGATTGCAGAGATCAAGGTGGTGATTTGGAATATGGGACAGAAACATCTGAGCATCGTCGTGGTATTGACAATTATGTAGGTGTAGTCTTGCACTTGTGCACTGTTGCTTGGAATGACGTACCTACCTAACATTGAATAACAGCAGTGCAGTGTTTAGTGTTATGTTCAGAAATGAACTTTTACAGTATACTGCTGGATATAGGCATCTCTCAAGCTGTGCCACAATACCCTTTTTTGTAGGTTGGAAATCATCAAATGACCGCTCCCGCTCTGGGCAGAGAAAATGAGAGTGTCAGACTTATACTAACCAAAAGCCAGCCATGTCCCTTCTTAGCCATTCGTGTTCTGGGGCCGTAGTATCTCTTTCAAACAATCCTGCAGCCCTGGCAGGGTGCCACAACATGCTGTCTTCCACCTTCTGCATCCAGGCTGGCCATTCGTTTACTTAATTTCATCGGTCAGCCTCCACTCCAATAAGCTATTATTTTGTGTAAAGTAGACAAAAACACTGACATTTTTAGGAATTCAAATACAGTTACTACCAAGTAACGGTATCATGTCACAATATTTTTTCACCACAGAGCAGTTTATATCGTAACTATTTCCCTTCTTAGAAGAAAAACGTCTTGATGATACACATGTTTCTGTAAAAGGAAATATCGTGCGTAAATTCCCTGAGAACGGCCGCAGTTAGCAGATTCTGTCAAGTTTAGTCACTTCAAGCTCTCACCGAGGTGGTTGACATTAATTAATTAAGCATTTCTAGACGCTTCATCTGCTTCAGCCTAAGTTCATGAACCGTTAATCGTTTTGGAGTTCATCATTTACTAAGTAATACCGCGTTTTAAATACCATTGTTTAGGGTTCCGTACCCTGAAAAGGAAAAAAACGGAAACCTTATAGGATCACTCGTGTGTCTGTTTGTCCGACCAATTCCTCCGAAACTATTGAGACTAAAATTTTGAAAAAAAAAAATGCAGAAATTAGTTCAACACTTATGAATCACAGCAAAACCTATAAGAAGTCTATGGTGCTAAAATAACATGGAAATTTTCTCAATATCTACTACAATGGTACGGAAACCTTCATGTGCAGGTCCAACTTGCACTTGGCCAGTTTCTGTGAAATAATTCGAAAAGTCATCATTTCTGAAATTATCTCTTGAATCTTTGTTGTAGATTGTCAAGTGGGCAATTGGATGACCTATCATCCAATGGTCATCCCTTCTGTTCTACTTTTCTTATCACTTAGTACATCATTATTATGCTTACAGTAAGTAAAGACGTAAGACGACTATATATACCGTTTTAATGTTGCAGTTCCCGTTGCTCATCCTCAAAGTGTACCTATAGTAAATAATTTCTATCAATATATTCATCTTATCTATCTTTGGTCCTTAGGAGACTGGCTAGATAATTACAGTCGCTCAGATAATTTCAGGATAACCCGCAATTGCTTAGGTTGGTCTGTGAATGGGACCACGCATTACATGTCGAGTTTCCTCCGTGCCTCGGAAAGTACGTTAAGCCGTTAGCCCCAAGTTAGCCCCAGCTGTCATTTGTAGATGACAGTTGTAACAGAGCCACGAAAGTCTGGCAACCAGTCTTACCTAGCGGTATTACAATACCCCGTTAGTAACTGGGTTTTGGAAGTCAGATAGGCAGTTGCTCCATGTAGAATACTGATATTTAGCGGCATCCGATTAGACTGGAACCGACCCTAATGTAGTTGGGAAAAGGCTAGGCAGATGATAATGATCTATCTTTGGTCTATACATAAGAACATCAGCATTAACTTCAATACCTTGAAAATTAATGGGATAAAGTTACTCCTATAACTCCAACTACAAAAAACACATTGTCATCTTTTTATGACTAATCAAAACGAATTACTGAACTTTGGATCGCACTGACACAAATCTAGACAATTGTCAGTCAGATTATTTTGCAATCTAACACTACTACACTACTTATGCTCAAATGCAATGTTTAATTCGAATGTGAAGTTACAACATTTGTACTGGAATATCAAGTGTTTACTCGGCAGAAGAAAAAGGTAACATAATATGAGTACTATATTTTGTAAGTAATTCGATCTAGGCAATACATTACATTTGTGGCTGATCATACATTCTCAGACGGTTGCATTGTTGGTAGTAGGTATTTCGTGGTTCTATTATAACATCTAAACTGCACTGATATAACCTAGGGCTATACAACTTAGTTACAATAAAAATATATTTGCTTTAGTTGTATATTTAGTTCCCCAAGTTGTAAGAAAAAGAAATGAAAATATTCAATAGTTTTGCTAACCAACGATTGGTTAGCAAAACTATTGAATATTTTCAGATTTCTTTTTGTTTTCTTTCAGCTTTCTGTTTTCAAGTCAATGAATTAAACCAAAGCACTCTTAAAACTACAGCCACAGTTACTTAAGCAATTCATGATTGTCTTATATCTTCATTAACTTTCAAACGAACAGACATAAGTTTCTTAGTAGTTTTTCACTCCTGATTTTCGACATCTTCTTCATCATAATTCGTTGATAAAATGTTACTATGTCTAAGTTCACTTATTCAATCTTCTAGACTATCAGCTGGCCACCCAAGCCCCTTCGCAACCGAACCAAATCCGTCACAAGCAGATCATTCACTCCACGATCCCTATCTCATTATAATATACGGCTATTTTATTACGAACCATGTAGTATTGTACAAAATGTTAGAGATGCTATCTTTCAACCAGAATACCTCCATTATGTTGTAATGCGTGAAGAATGTTAACTGTTGCAGTGAGACACGCAATGGTGAGGTATGTGCTATTGTTTTGATAACCCTTAATTTCGACGTAGATTGAGGATATGAAGTTGTTGTCAGTATAGAAGCTTTTGTCGGGTTTAGGCTTGATGAAATAATGTTGATGAGGATGACGTCACGGTGCTGGAAGGCTGTGTCGACGTCCCATATCTGTTGATGATGATGCTGAACGTTATTCATCTTTTGTCTACCAAGAATTGAACCACGGGTTTGGTGCCTTCAGTAGAGTCCATCAGTTCCTGGACAATAATGTAGACTAAAAGTTTTCTTCTGGTGATCGTATTCATAATTATCTGAAAATTATTTATAGTCTTAATCAGGTTTAGTTTAGGTGTGTGACTTATGAACTAGAAAGAATAAATAAAATAAAATAAAAAAGTCCTTTTATTCCATAGAACTAGAAAGAATAAAACACTAAACTTATTCGTTAAAAATATTAAAAGATAATAATTATAATCAGATGTCAGACTTCTTATTTTGATATTTAAAGGTCAACGATTTTGAAATCACAAAGAAACAAATAAAATAACAACACATAACTTTTGTTGCAACTCGTGCTCATGTCGTCGGTTTTTCAAACGAACTATGATAGCCAAATAAGTAATACATCAACATTCAGATCTGAGATAGCGATAAGATTATCATAAAAAGTAACGGACTTTAATACACTTAAGATAAGATTAAGTAACTTATAATTAAGTTCGCTATGAAAAACATGGAAAAAACTGCTAAAATTAGCGTTTATTTGTCTAAATTGTACTTAAAATCATGTATCATCCCACCTACATCTTCAAAGGATCATTGTACCTCATTTTAACAAGAGTTCCCAAGCCAATTTGGTTCGGATAAAAAATTGTTGTTAATAGGAACTTTAACACTAAACCCCGCTATTTCAACCCATAAAGAAACAATGGGTAAGGAAGTGAGATGTTCCGCCACCTTGAGAGATGAGATTGACTATACATTATAGTATAGCCACTGGGCAATGAGGGCCAGAAGGCTTACGATATAGCAAGAAAAACTGGGCGAATTGTTTTTTGTAAAAGAAGTAGAGTTACCGATACCGGACTGGTCATGTCTGCTGAAGGGTTGATAGCCGATGGAGTCATCGCCTGTCCGGGAGTGGTAACCACATTATTCTGTCCTGGATGCCGTGTTGGAGACACCTATGTCTAGCTTGTAGACTTATTTGATAGAATGAATACGATCAAATTAATTCTTTTCGATCAGCTAACATGAAGTGTCAGTTACTTTGGATAGTTGAAAATGGATAAACAAGTAGATATTCAAACTGACAAAACGAATTTAGTCCAGCCAGTGTGTTTCTAAGCACGTTACCAAGTTAGTCTTCTGTAACCATCTGCGTTGTATCATGGCAGTGACTATTCAGTCATAACTGGGTTCCCACAGCGTATATTTAGATCAGAATCGAACTAAATTGCATATTATTGTTTGATTTTTTGCGTGAGTTAAGAAGGTAAAGACTGTATCTCTGTTTGCTGTAAATGACTGCCTCGGACAAGTTTAACGACTCCTCATTCTAATCATAATATGTATCTTAGGTTACGCTTGTATAGAACTAGACAATCATTGAGTTTCCTCGTTCCTTTTCCTAACAAAATGGCATGGAATAATTGATAGTAAGACACTAGGAAACGCTACGCCGGAATTTCTCAACAATATTGACCTTCTCCAGGAAAATAAATGTAGTTAGCTACGACCTTGTAAAAGTGTTAAAAACCTGTCAATAAAATGAACAAAGATAATATGAAATTTTTCAATTGACTAAATTATCTTTACTGGTTTTAACCGAAACAATCGGGGTGCTGAACTAGTCACACATTGTTAGGAACCCAATTGGTCCCGCTAGCCGTCCCATAGTTTACGGTATTTTATCCGAACATCGGCACGTATGAGAACCTGCCGTATTATGGCGATCACACGGTTCATTGACGACGCTGTGAATGAAGACAATGTAGGATGTTTGTTGTGCCTCAAACTATACATTATTGTGTAGAGTATGGGTACATACACCCGTATGTTTGCATATTATATTGTTTGTGTATTTTCAAGCTAGGATAATGTCAAGCAGCGTTTCTCGTATCCATTGGTTTTATTCGGTCTTTATAAGCGTTATCATTAGTCTCTTGCCTTTACTTTCATGTGGGCTGAGACACTGCCTTTTTTGCCATGAAAATAATAATAATAGAAATAATATATTTTGGGTATACTCTTATACCCCTGCTCAATTCATTCATTCCTGCTCAATTCTGTCCCCACGACATTTTCCTCGTGAGGAAAGTTTTCTATCCTTAGCATTACAAGAGCAAAAATCTGGTTTTTGTCAGTTTCTATAACATTCAGACTTTGTTTCAGATTGATGTATATATTCACAGTAGATCTGTCTTCCCGAAGTCATTCCATACTATTTAAATACATAAACTCACAACTCTTTTCCATGAGGCTAGGCAAAAACGATTTATTCCATTCTAATACCAAAAACTAATACCACTGGTATTTGTTTCAACTCATATTTTTTTTCTATTCCGAACCGATACCTTTGTTTAAACTAATACCAAAACAAGTTCAAAGATATAAGGTACAGTCAGTAAAAATACTTTGTATGTAAATATAAGACCTTTAATTGAAAAAAAAACAGATAACTCCAAAAAAAACAAATTTTGTTAGCAAACGTCTTGTTCAATGATAAAATATCACTTAAATAATCAACTTTAATATAATTTTAGTTCCTCTCTATACCTGTATAATATTTTTTTTGCAAAAACATCAAACAGGAAGAATTTACTTACAATCTAAAAATTACAAAATATCTCAAAAAATTAACTCTTAATTTATATTGAAATTTATCTGACATACTTATTATTAGACAGGTACGTAATTATTCACGTCTACCTATCTCATAACAACTATGTCAGGTAAATTTTTAACAAAAATAAATCACTTTTTATCTAACAATTGTAAAATATCACAGAAAATCAACTTTTTGTATAATCTAATCAGTCATTCATCACCTACATAGCAATGAATCAGCATTTTTTTTTGCAATAATATCTAATATGAAAAATTCACTTTAAATCTAACAATTATAAAATATCACAGAAAATCAACTTTTTGTATAATCAAATTAGGTTTAAGAACAACTTTATTTCTCATAAGAATTACATAGTTAATTCACTTACTGAGAAACACACTAAAATTAAAATTTATGATTAGAGCACACAGATTATGTGGGTACACCGATAAAAAATAACTTAAACTCGACCGTAAGTATAACAAAACATTAACATGAATGTAGATTGATTTTACTGGACGTGGCATTGATGGCTTATTCTGTTATGAGCAGGTTTGTTACCATTTTGTTTTTAGTTTATTGTCTTTTATATAAATTTTTGGGACATACATGATTTGAATATAATATATATTTAGATAGATTTTTATTATACATTATATATTTTTTTTTTTTTTTTGTTTAGTTTAAGCTATTTGTATTTTTTAATATGTAGTTCGTCTTTTATTTGTATGTATCAATTGTGTGGGCTTTTAGTAGCTTTTTGAACCGGGCATAACTTTGTTCTCCTTTTATTACTGATGGTAATTTATTAAACACCCTCAAACTCCAAATTTCTTCTTCCGTAATTAGTTCTAGGGGGGCGGGTCACTAAGTAACTAGCACGCCTTAAGTTAATCTTTCGTGTTTGTTGTTTTGTTACAAATGTAATATTGGAGTGGATTTTCTTATTTAATATTTTACGTATTAGAATACATGTGTAGTATATGTAGGTTTCCCGCGTGGTGGATTATAGCCCATCCCTCTCCTAGAGAGGAGGCCTGAGTCCCTGCAGTGGGAACATTATAGGCTGATGATAATATAATGATAATATATGTAGGTTTGTTTTATATTCATTATTTTTGTTTCCTCGTAAAGCTTAGCAGTTGGTGTCCGAAATGGATAGTTGAATAAAATTTTAATTAATCTATTTTGAACTCGTTGAATTGGATCTATATTAGTTTTCGCTGCAGTACCCCAGATTTCAATGAGGTAGTCGATATGAGGCTTAACCAGAGAATTATTGTCTGCGCCATTCACATTATTTATCCGCATTTTTATTAATATCTATTTATCTAATTATTTATGGAAATCACAAACGCATAATTGCTACACTGCACACGCTATACTCTTCTCTCATTGGTCAGAATGAAGGATCAGACGTTCATTCAAATCCCTTCCTCCCGCTCTCATCTTCCTTCATCTACCAGTCCTACCTCAGCGTCAATAACAAGCGCACGTGAAATTGCCCTGCGCCCGCGCTTCCGCGACCGCCATTAAAAGACTCAAAAACCAAGCTAGAAACTGTGAATAGAAATGTGTGTGTGATCCTCCTCATATTATCTCGTGACACTTGGTGGTCTTTCGCTGAATCAACGTGCTCCAGAAAGCTGTGCTATCGAAGACATTACCTACGCTTTTTCCCATACCCAAAAACCGTGAGTACCATATTTCCATCCAAGTGTTCTGGTCCTTCGTTCCAAATAAAAAACAAAAAATTACTTCGCATATACACTACACTCATCAATCACAACATATTTATCGCATTTATCTATTTAATCGCATAAAAACGCTCAAATACGCATCCGCTATTACTCTCGTCTATGTGACAAGCCCACGAGGGCACATTCCGCTAACATCTCATCAACGCTAAGTTATTTCTTTAAAAACGCATCATATTTACCGCATTTAGCTATTTATTCGTATAAAAATACGCTCATCCACGCATCCGCCATTACACTAACCTACGTGACTCGCTCACGAGGCATTTCCCGCTAACATCTCATCAACGCTAAGTTATTTATTCAAATACGCATCTTATTTCACGCTAAACACTCTATTGCTAAAATATTATAAATATATTTTAGTCATCGCACACATATTTCACAGGTTTTCTCAACACATAACGCACACGGGCAAGTCCAATTTATTCTCGATATTTCGCATACATTCACTCATTTAAGTATTATTATTAACGATTATTAACTCGAATAGGCATTATCCCAAAGCATAAAAATGGCTTCAAAGCATGGTAAATCCAAGGAGTCCGATAAGGAATCTTATGGCTCCGCAGAAGAAGATTCAAAAGTGCTTCTGTTTGAATCTAAGAAGGAAATTTTATTCAAAATGCTGCAATCAATTTATGACCTCGGTCGACAAGTTTCAGTAAATAGTTCATTAAAATCTCAATTTCTAGCTAGGATTAATTCCCTTGATCAAATTAGGACGAATTTTATTGAAACGCTTGATGCTTACAATTTAGCACTCTTGGAAGCTGGATCAGCTATTAATTACCAGCCGTTGTCAGCATTTGATGAAATTTATTGTGAAATAAAAGCAATCGAAGCTAACCTTCTCAGGTCTCAAAATAACGAAAACAGCAGTAGTAAATTCGAGTTTTTAAATCGTAAATTGCCACCTTTAAAACTTGCTTCATTTGACGGCACGCCCAGCAAATGGACAATTTTTCATGAAAACTTTAAAAGTCTTATTCATGATAATTCGCATCTAACTGACGCCGAGAAAGTACAATACTTAATAGGGTGTCTCTCTGATAAGGCATTAACTGTTTGTTCGGGCGTCGCGCCTACCGCTAATAATTACCTACTCATTTGGAATGCTTTAATAGAAAAATATCAAGATACCCGCGTACAAGCTTCCATGTACTTACATCAAATGATTCAGTTTAAGCCTTATCAATCTATAGACACATTTATTGAGCAGTTCCATGCATCGCAAGCCGCCCTACGGCGCTTAAACATAAAGGATTTGTCAGATTTTATAATAACGGATATTGCACTCAGCAAGCTTGATAAAGAGGTCGATAACCTTTTCGAACGATCACATAATCATATTGAAATACCTACTTTCGATCATCTTTCGCAATTCTTAAAAGAACAAAGTAAAATAATAGCACTTCGTAATCAATCTAACCCCTCTAAAGTATGTGCATGTGGATTGAGTGATCCTCTCTTCAATCTTAACGAAAATCGAGGTGGATTTTGTAAAAAATTGTAGAAACATTATGACCAAGTTAAAAAATTTGTTAAACCCGAGATAAAAATGATATGGTCATTATACAGGATCACTCACACCGCATGCTTTGAGAAAACGTCATATTGATATCTCAGAATATATTGCCTTTGTAATTCTTATTTCGACATTGAAAAATTGTAAAAAATTGTTAGAAACTATTAACAATTTGAGAATTCAGTTGCAAGTCCCGTTTCGAAGTTATTACGGTTAATTTGGATCACTCACACCGCATGCTTTTTCAAAACGTCATAATGTAAATCTCAGAATATAAAGCCTTTGCAGTATTTATTTCGTTATTGATAAATTGAGGAAAATTGTTAGAAGCTACTAACAATTTAAGAATTCAATTGCAAGTCCCGTTTTAAAGTTATTAACCTTTTTATTTTCGTCCAATATGCCGTCTGAGTGATCCATACTTCGACCTCTATCTACTTTTATATACATCGTAGGCAAACTGTGATTGTATCCAAAATTGTTAATTGTTTTCTTCTAAAACTTTGCATATCTTCTGCTTTTATAAGGGTCATACTTTAAGATATAGCATGGTTCGTTAATTCCTAAAGGAACTGACTGAGTAGGGTACATATGATTTTTTATTTTGCGAGACTGTAAAAGTAAGAATTGATGAGGGTAGTTGCTCCACAACAGAACTGCCCTCATGAATTGTTACTTTTAACGTTAAAATTTTAAATACCTAGAAAGCGCGGGGACAGTAGGTTACAATAAATCTGAACAATACGAAACTGATATATTTAAATGACGCGCTAATGTAAAAAATCTCTTGACTTAAAAACTTAAAAATCCGTAAGTACACGTTATTCGAGTACATTGTGTGAAAAAAAAAATATGCATTACCACAGAACAGATAAAAGAGGTTAGAAGGGCCATGTGGGCGTGGCAAGCGCACCGCTCATATGATCAGACGCTCATATCTCGACAAAATTTGATTTAATGACCAACAATCGCGCTCATATTGTGACAGCGAACGGAGCTCCTCGAAAAAAAAAGAATTATGCCGTCTTGCGCGATTTTTACGTGTCGGAAAAGAAGCCAGGTGTGTAGTGTGGCTCGAGAAGGGATTTCTCTTCAGCGGTAAGTCTAAAAACCTTAAAATACAAGTGATATTTGTAATTATTACAATAGTATAGTATAGTTCGTTAGTAATAGTATAGTTCGCAGACAAAAATGATACAATCGCAAGCAGAAACGAAATTATGTACATTGCTTGCAATACGTGGGTACCATCTTGTACTACGTGGGCGATTGCGCAATGCATTTCGTTCACTGCGAACGTCGCGTGCGACGAGCCAAAGCTTAAATTCTGCCTACTCTTTGCGTTTCGATAGTGTTGTACCAAGTTGTAAATAATGTCGATATTTAGTATGTGTGAATGTATTCAAATGATTATTATGTTATGATTAAAATAACTTTTGTTTATCCCATACTATCAATACCTTATTATTGTTTATTGATTGTTTTTCATCTAAAATTTGTTTTGAGGTTAGCCATTTATAAACCGAAACATACATTTTAAATTTTATTTTTAGGTTTCCAACAGATCCAGATCAGATATGTTACAGACCTGACTAAAGCTATTATAGAAAAATATTAGTGTGAGATTGCATGTTATTCTGAAAAATTCGAATTTGAAAGATAGCAAGCGCATGCTATTGCTACTTAATAAATACGTTTTATTTCAAGACAATAATAAAATCTGAATTGAAATTGAATATCAAGTACTTAATGTTCAATATGACTGGCCTGTTGGTCTAGTGGTTAGTGACCCTAACTGCTATGCCGGAGGTCGTGGGTTCGATTCCCACCCAGGACAAATGTTTGTGTGATGAGCACGATCATTTGTTCTGTGTCTGGGTGTAATTTATCTATAATATGTATGTATTTAGAAATATATAAGTATGTTTATCAGTTGTCTAGTACCCATAACACAAGCTCTGCTTAGCTTGGGACTAGATGGCGTTGTGTGATGGTTGTGGAATATTATTATATTATTATTATAATATTTGATAAAAATCTTTTATGTTTACTTTTTATCTTTAATTTTTTATGTGTGAGAGACCAATAAATATTTTTGCTTTTTTATTTTCTTTCTTTCTGTCCCGTCCCGAAATTAAAGCAAAAACTGCAAAACTTAAAGTAACAAAACTCAAGTAATTTTATCGATATACATTATCGACCTTTTGGTCACCGTAACATGTATGAGAAATATATGCAAGTGTGAGTGTACGTCAAACGCAATGTTTGCGCTAGTGTGACAACCAGTTATAGCAAGCTCGCGATCTAAGTGAGTGCGGTTTATTTGTGTGCATAATTCGCGTACTTATTAGCGTCTTGCATGTAGTGGATATAGAGAGTGGGAGACAAGCGGCGACACGCCACACGCGTTCTAATACAAATCAGGAACTATTTCCTTTCTAACCTCTTTTATCTATTCTGTGTGCATTACATAACAGTGCTAATGAATGCTATAAAGTCAATTTAAGCGCTGTCCTTGTGGAGCAGGACCGGCATTGAACCAAGCATTTTTATCAATGATTTAATTGTCCAGATTGTAATGTGCTTCCTTACACAGTGTGCGTTTAATGCATGTTTTAAATTTCGTCTCATTCAAATTCAGAATAGGTACTTTGAGAAATTTTATTATAGCGTCTCAAACAGTACCTACCCCATGCAAGATAACTGACGATGTCTACTTCAGCATATCTGAAGCCTGGCTGAACTTATTGGTCCCTATTTCTAGTACGAGTATTATAATTGTGTCTATGACATCTTTATTGCACTTTTTGAATTTGGAACATCTTAGTGTTCAGCGCCAAAGAAATCGAACGCAAATATTGTTTGAATAAAGACTGGTGTGGTACGAAGGCCCATAGTCGCACCGCCGCGACGGCTTATTAATAAAATAAGAAATCGAATTTGAAACACGGGAGCTACAGCCCACGTTTTTGACAATTTTCACAGATTTCTAGAAATTCATGGTTTTGTTTTGAAAAATGAATTCTTCAAGTGACAGTGAAAGTATAGAATTAACTCCTGAAAGTATGTGAACAGACCTGCAAAATCGCGGGAGAAATATAATTATGAAAGCCTATGCTAATTTTATTGAATGGAGAAATGTAAGAGGCACCAAGATTTTTTCAGAATCTGCGTTTTTGGCCTACTTCCATTATATAGCCAAAACTAAACAACCTTTTACTCTTTGGAGTACCAACTCAATGCTAAAATCAACAGTCAGCTAATAACAACGTAAAACTGGACACATTTTCGTAATTAATAGCGTATCTGAAGAGGATGTCTGATGAATTTATACGTGTCGTTACTCATGTTTTATTAAATAATAATATTACAATATAGAGGCGCCTTTTATTTTCTCATAGTGGTGAAAAGTAGAGTGTAGCACTCGGGCGTAAAATATATTTTTGGCTCGGGCGACGTACTTTGAATCCCTCGCTACGTTCAGGATTCTACTACACCCCTCACTACGTTCGTTTCTAACGTTAAAAAATAACAATTCATGAGGGCAGTTCTGTTGTGGAGCAACTACCCTCATCAATTCTTACTTTTACAGTCTCGCAAAATCAAAAATCATATGTACCCTACTCAGTCAGTTCCTTTAGGAATTAACGAACCATGCTATATCTTAAAGTATGACCCTTATAAAAGCAGAAGATATGCAAAGTTTTAGAAGAAAACAATTAACAATTTTGGATACAATCACAGTTTGCCTACAATGTATATAAAAGTAGATAGAGATCGAAGTATGGATCACTCAGACGGCATATTGGAGGAAAATAAAAAGGTTAATAACTTTAAAACGGGACTTGCAATTGAATTCTTAAATTGTTAGTAGCTTCTAACAATTTTCCTCAATTTATCAATAACGAAATAAATACTGCAAAGGCTATATATTCTGAGATTTACATTATGACGTTTTGAAAAAGCATGCGGTGTGAGTGATCCAAATTAACCGTAATAACTTCGAAACGGGACTTGCAACTGAATTCTCAAATTGTTAATAGTTTCTAACAATTTTTTACAATTTTTCAATGTCGAAATAAGAATTACAAAGGCAATATATTCTGAGATATCAATATGACGTTTTTTCAAAGCATGCGGTGTGAGTGATCCTCTTTAATGACCATATCATTTTTATCTCGGGTTTAACAAATTTTTTAACTTGGTCATAATGTTTCTACAATTTTTTACAAAATCCACCTCGATTTTCGTTAAGATTGAAGAGAGGATCACTCAATCCACATGCACATTCTAAAGTCCGTAATTATAATAGTGAAAATAATAAATCCACTTCTAATAAATATAAAAATAGCCATACATTCGCGATCACAACCCAGGACGCCTCCGTGCGTGCCTGCAAGGTTTGTGCATCACCTGACTCACACCCACTTTATAGATGTTCTCGTTTCATGAATCAAAACGCAAAAGAAAGATTAGATCTAGTAAACAAACATAAGTTTTGTCGTAACTGTTTAGGATTTCATGATATTAAAATGTGCAAGTCAACAAATACTTGTTCGGTTTGCCAACGTAAACATCATTCGCTAATACATTTGGACAACTATCGAGGAACCGGCAACTCGCCGCCGCTGGTAACCGCGCCCCGCGCGCCCTCCGCCTCGCCCCCGCTGGTAGCCGCGTCCTCGCTAGCTGCCGCGACTGTGAGCACTGTGGGCTCGACGACGACGCCGCACGCGGAGCGCGTACATTCAGGCGCTTCGCATTTGTCAATGACTTCGGCTACCTCGTGCGTTGAAAATAATACAACTGTTTTGTTGCCCACCGCTTCCGTATACGCTTATAATAATAATAAACCTCATACTCTCCGCGTTTTCCTTGATACCGGCTCAATGAGTCATTTTATTACAAAGGCTTGCTGTAAACGTTTAAACTTAGAAATTACTCCTGACAAATCTTCCATTTTTGGGATCGGTCACGCTAAAATACCCTCGTTTGGAACTGCTACTTTTAAAATATTTTCCCGCTTTGATCACCGCTGCTATTATAAAATTCACGCTCGGGTTTTAGATCGTATTACAGACGACTTGCCCAACATATCTATAGATATCTCAAATCTCGCTTCATTACGCAATCTACCTATGGCTGATGACGCATTCCACGTTCCCGGTGAGATAGATTGCCTCCTTGGCAATGAACTTTTCCCGCTTTTGTTGGGCAGTGGAAAGGTAACTTTACCTGGCTCCTCGGTCGTCGCCGTAGAAACCACCCTTGGCTACATAGCCATGGGTCGGGCTGATTGTCAACCTAGTGTAACTCCGCGCGCTCGCCCCGCTCAAATAAATAAAAATAAAAGCGAGCAAACTTTTCTGTGTGCGGCTAGCACGCTTCGCTTAAATACGCTCACGCAACGCTTTTGGGAACTCGAAAGCGTCCCTAGTAAGGTTCACATGAGTCCTGACGATCAGGCGTGTGAACAAATATTTAAATCAACTTATTCTCGCGATGAAACAGGTAGATACACAGTGCAGCTACCATTTAAGGCTCCGTGTATAGACTTAGGAAATTCACACTCAACGGCGACGCGCCGTCTCCTTAATTTGGAGAAAAAGTTAGATTCTGATCCCGAGATCAGAACTAATTACAACGCTACGCTTCAAGATTATCTTGACAAAGGTTATTTAACCAAGGTCAACGACCCCTCTCTAACTATCCCGCATTTCTATATCCCTCACCGTGCAGTTTACCGCCCGGATAAACAGTCTAGTAAAACTCGCATCGTGCTTGACGCTAGCTGTAAAACTAGCTCAGGTAAATCACTAAATGATCTCCTTTATGTAGGTCCGAATCTACAAAGTAACATTTTAGATTTATTAATTAATCTTCGCATGTTTTCCGTTGCTGTAATTGCAGATATCGAAAAAATGTATTTTCAACTTAATCTTTCCGCTGATCATCACGCATTTCAACGCATTTTATACAGATTCAATAAAGATTCTGAAATTTCAACTTTTGAATTTAACCGCGTTTCTTTCGGCGTCTCAAGCTCACCATACTTAGCTATGCGAGTAGTTCGCCAACTCGCATCTGACAGTCGGGAAAAATACCCACTCGCAGCTTACGAGGCTGAAAACCATATGTATATGGATGACTACGTATGTTCGCTAGATGGCGTTGAAATAGCTGAGCGGACATACCAAGAAATGGTCACCATGTTCAGGTCAGGCGGTTTCCACCTTGTAAAATGGATCTCGAATAGTTCCGAACTGTTAGATAAAATTCCTTCAACTCATTTAAATCCGCAAAATATTGAGTTTGACGCTGACGCGGATAATAATACTAAAATTATAGGTATGCAGTGGAATCCAGTAGAAGACTTTTTTCAATTTAAAATAAATGGTAATTCTCTTAAATGTACGAAACGTACCGTCTTATCAGCAACCGCACGGCTGTTTGACCCCTTAGGTCTTATAGGTCCAGTTACTGCATTCATGAAAACGTTAGTTCAGGAATGCTGGAAACTTGATCTTGATTGGGATGATCCTGTACCCGCTCACATTGAAAATAAATTTAGTCGGTTTCACAAAGAACTTCCCTATCTCGAAAAAATAAAGTTCCCGCGACATGTAGGTATCACCTCTGGTTCTCATGTCACTCTCCTCGGGTTCGCAGACGCCAGTGAGCGCTGTTATGGTGCCGCTGTTTACATAAGGGTTAGTTCTAACGATGAAGATAGCGGATCAGTCCTCTTATTAACTTCTAAATCTCGCGTCGCTCCGCTTAAAAATACGCCCTTAGCTCGCCTCGAGCTATGTGCGGCTCTCCTCTTAGCAAACTTGATCAATTCAGTTGTAGAAGTTTTAAGTAAACGCTGTAAAATTAATAAAATCTTTGCTTTTTCTGATTCAACAGTCACGCTCACCTGGATCCACTCGCCCTCGCACAAATTTCATACTTTTGTCGCAAATCGCATTGTTGAAATTAATTCAAATTTACCCGCAAAACATTGGTTTCACATAGATGGAACTGAAAATCCCGCTGACGTAGTTTCTCGTCCTTTAACGCCTAATCATTTTCTCAACGTAACACCGCTCAAATTTCTGCCTGCTGAAGATGTCACAGACATTTCAGACAATCGCTTATCGCGCTATCAGCTTCTTAATAAGATAACTCATTCCTTCTGGCACCGTTGGAGTCAGGAGTACCTCACTTCCTTGCAACAGCGGGAGAAGTGGAACACACCGTCAAAGCCTGTTGAAGTAGGTACGATCGTTGTTATCAAAGACAACAACGCTCATCCGCTTTGTTGGCCTTTAGGTGTCATAGATGCGACTTATCCTGGCAAGGACAATATAATTAGAACTGTGAAGGTTAGAACTGCTTCCGGTACTTATATACGCCCAGTAGTGCGGCTCTGTCCCCTACCTACGCAATAAAATAGTATAAATTCCCTATACCTCTATTTAAGTTTAAATTCATATGTTTAAGTTAAGTTTTTTTTTTTCTCATAAATTTTCTAATAGAGGAAAACCTCTAGTCCGGGGGAGTTGTCTGCGCCATTCACATTATTTATCCGCATTTTTATTAATATCTATTTATCTAATTATTTATGGAAATCACAAACGCATAATTGCTACACTGCACACGCTATACTCTTCTCTCATTGGTCAGAATGAAGGATCAGACGTTCATTCAAATCCCTTCCTCCCGCTCTCATCTTCCTTCATCTACCAGTCCTACCTCAGCGTCAATAACAAGCGCACGTGAAATTGCCCTGCGCCCGCGCTTCCGCGACCGCCATTAAAAGACTCAAAAACCAAGCTAGAAACTGTGAATAGAAATGTGTGTGTGATCCTCCTCATATTATCTCGTGACACTTGGTGGTCTTTCGCTGAATCAACGTGCTCCAGAAAGCTGTGCTATCGAAGACATTACCTACGCTTTTTCCCATACCCAAAAACCGTGAGTACCATATTTCCATCCAATTATAAATAAGATATCGCACTTTTCGAGGGAGACAATTTGTTATGTTGCGAAGAGCCCCTGTGAGTGGTCTTAGTTTAAGTTTAATTTTTTCTAGATTTGTGGTTTCCAATTTAGGTTACCATCCAAAACAAGTCCGAGATATTTTTCTTTTGGTTTTCGTTCAAGTAGTTGACCGTCTATTTTAAGTTCGAAATTATCATTTATTTTTTTATTTATTGCTGCAAAAATGATGTAATTTGTTTTTGTAGTATTAATAGTTAAGAGATTTGACTGAAACCACTCATTTAAAAGATTAAGATCATTCTGAGCGTCAGCTATTATAGCTTCGACTGAATGACCAAAATAAAAGAGACTTGTGTCGTCTGCATAAAGGGAGATGTCGCCTTTGAGACCCAATTCACTGATGCTGGTGAGATAGTGGTCAAACGCGAACCTATCAATAATAAAAAAAAAAAAAAAAAAAAAAAAATGCTGTTAATATAAATAAGAAACATAAGGGGGCCTAATATTGATCCCTGGGGGACGCCAAAATTCAGGACACAGGATTTACTTTCATATTTATCAATTTTTACTACTTGTTTACGATTTTCCATATATGATTTAAAAATTTCAAGTGCTTTACCTGTAATACCGGTGAGTTTTAGCTTCTGTATTAATTTGTCATGACTGATGGTGTCGAAGGCTTTTTTGAGATCAATAAATACTCCTAAGGCAACTTGTTTTTGATCAATTTTATTTTTAATTTTGGTTACGAGGTCAATTGTAGCAGCAAGAGTATTTGACTGAGCTCTAAATCCATACTGTTTATGGTAAAAGAAATTTTTTGAATTAAGGAAAGACTCTAATCGGTTATAAAGAATCTTCTCAAAAACTTTAGAAATCACCGGGAGAACCGATACAGGGCGGTAATTGCACGGGTCAAATTTACTTCCAGATTTATGAATTGGTACAACTTTTGCAATTTTTAACTCGTTGGGAAACATACCTCGCGACATATGATAATTAATGCAATCTGTAAGTTCCACCGCAATAATGTCTTTTACGCATTTTAGTGATTTTGTACTAATACCATCAATGCCAGATGCAGTATTACAGTCCAAATTATTAATTATGGAAATAACTTCCTTCGTAGTTGCTGGTTCTAGAAACTGCAATTCTGTTTTGTCCGTTAGTCTACACTCTTCAAAAATTTGACTTGTATTTGATCTTTCAGAGATCATGCTTGCTAGGGTTGAACCAATAGTCGAAAAATATGAGTTAAAACTTTCACATATTTCTTTTTGGTCCGTAATAGCACCAGCTGCCGTTTCAAGTTTGTCCGGTCCAGTTCTATCATGCAGTTTGTTTTTCGACAAATCATTAATTAGTTGCCACATTTTTCGTGGTTTACTTGAATTTTCTTCAAACCTCTTTAGGTAATAATCACTTTTCGCTTTTCTTATGTTGTGTGATACTCTGGCTTTTAAATGTTCATACTCTTCTTTTAATTGCATGTCTTCTACATTTGTTTTATGTTTTTGCCATAGTATGTTCTTGTTATTTATATCTTCTAAGAGTTTTTTTTCAATCCAGTCTTGCCGCGGAGGATTCAAAATTTTAGATTTAGTGAGTGTGCACTTGTTTAAACAGGAGTGTAATTTGCCTGCCAATTTATCATACTCTACATCTTCATAATTTTTAGGATATTCATCCAGGCATCGATAAAGTTTATTGAAGTCCACTGCGTTGTATTTCTGTTTTAATATAGGTGGTGGTTGGTACTGCTTCATCTCTAAAAGTATTTGTCTGTGGTCTGACATTGAAGATTCCATAGTGACAAAATGAAAATTATTTTCACTTACGTTACAAGAAACATGGTCTAACATGGTCTTGGTTGAGGTTGTTTCGCGGGTACAGTGTTTTGGACTTATCTTGTTCAGGATTTTGTAGTTGGTCTCTTTTAAAGTGTTCTTATACTTGCGTGTCGCTAAGTCCGGATTGAGTAGTCCTAGGAGTAGTCCAGATTGTAATCGCCAAAGACTATTGATCGTTTTAATTTGTGTAATTGTTGTGCATACATATCGAGAAAGTTGTCCGTATTCAATTTATTGGGCTTATAGATAGCGCCGATATTTAGTGAGAATTTTTTTACGAATACCCAGAGATAATGAGTATCATCCACGCATTGTTCTTCAACAAGGTGATGTTTGAGATTGTTGTGCACAAATATTGACACTCCACCTCCCTTTTTATTTTGTCTATAATTATAGTAATGTGTATAGGAGGGTATCTGGAGCATTTTAGCCTCATCTTCATTCTTTATCCATGTTTCCGAAAGTATAATAATATGAACCATTACTTGTAGGGAAGCGATAATACATCTAAGCTCATCGAATTTTCCAGGTTTGACAATACTGCGTGCATTGGCATAGAAGAATTTCAGAGATTTTTTTGTGAAACTAATATCTGAGTAATTGTTGGTTATTTGGTAAGTTATTTTCTCTTTGGACGACGCCGACGTTAGTTTTTTGGAGTTTCCTTTGTTGTTAGTTGTTGCGTTTCTTTGGTGACTATTTTGGGTATGCCCTTAATATATTTAATGTAAAGGCCACTTACTCCATTTGAAGTGCGTTGGTGAAGCTCTTCTTTTAAATTTTGAAGGTATTTCCGTTGATATGGAGTTTGATCCGAAAATATCTTGATGTGTTCCTTGTCAATCTTGTTCCTATTACGTAAGATGTTTTTTGTTGTGTCTTCAGACGAGAAAGATACTTTTATTGCACGAGTTTTCTCTGATTTATATTTTCCAAGACGAAATATTCCAGTAGGCTGAGGGCAGCCATTATATATAAGCCCAGTTATTCGCATTATTTCTGTCTTATCATAATCCTGCCGACCGGTTACAGTATCGTTCTGTGGTTCAGGAATCCCGACAACTATAATATTTTTGGCTCGGAAGTTTCGCTCTTCGATTTCGGTGAAAATTTCATCATACGTGGCAGTTGTTTGAACAGACGATAAAGGTGGCATATTTTTTAAGTTATTGACATCGGCTTCGAGAACCTCCACTTTTTTTTCTGTGTTTTCGGCAGCAACAGATAGTTTTGAGAGTTGGTCTGTTAGTTTTTTATTTTCCAATACAATATTTTGCATAGTACTGCTAATACTGCCGACCTCGGCTTTAATCTCAGTGACACTGACATTTAAGGAAAGCTTATTTATACTTTCTGTTTGTTCCATTTTGGAAGATTTTAATAATTCCAGCATTTCTGACATCTGTCTTTTTATTTCAGTAATATCAGTCTTTATTGCTTCATTATCGTCGAGTAACTTTCGTTTATTACGAAGAGTAACCTGTGGTGTGCTTTCTCTATGCGACTCAGACAAATTCGGATAAGATCCGCTACGTCCCGCACACATGCCACCTCCAGGCGTGGTCATTGTAGATCTATGTAATTGAACGACTCACGTGGGAGCAGCGTGTGCGCTGCCGTCAGGTGCGTACGGTGCGGTGCGGAGATATCTGTGGTGTCAAGGTAAAGGGGGATGAGTCAAAAAACACAACTTATGACCAGAGGCTAATAAAGAAAACAATTATTTGTTTTATAAAATAAATGCAGTTTAATCAAAAATGAATAGAAATACTTAATACAAATTTGTTTTAATTTTCATTTATCAATTAAGGTGTCTTTTATGTGTATCTGAAAAATAATAATAATTATTAATTATTAAAATAATTGACATATCTCCTTTTTCCATAACAAAAAGAAAAATAAAAAAGAATCCTTCTAACGACTTGTCTCTTTATGTGTTATTTTATTTATGTATCCATTATTGTCAGTTTACAAATATTATACATAAAACATCACACCTGACTCCCACTGAAGTGGGCCGAGACCATGGCACGTCAAAAAATTCATCATCATCATCATTTCAGCCAAAAGACGTCCACTGCTGGACATAGGCCTCCCCCAGGCGTCGCCACATTGACCGGTCCCGTGCGTCTCTCATCCAGCGGGTTCCTGCAACCTTGACCAGGTCATCGGTCCACCTAGTGGGAGGCCTTCCAACGCAACGTCTTCCGGTTCGCGGTCGCCATTCGAGAACTTTTCGGCCCCATCGGCCATCCGTTCTGCGAGCAATTGCCACTTAAGTCTGGCGATTCTTCGGGCTACGTCGGTAACCTTGGTTCTCATGCGGATGTCCTCATTTCTGATTCGATCACGCAAGGAAACTCCGAGCATATCCCTCTCCATTGCCCTTTGGGTGACTTTGAGCTTTCTGATAAGGCCCATTGTGAGCGACCACGTTTCGGTCCCGTATGTAATCACTGGCAACACACACTGGTCATAGACTTTCGTCTTGAGACACTGGGGTAAGTTGGACGAGAAGATACCGCGCAGCTTCCCGAACGCTGCCCAGCCGAGTCGGATTCGACGATTGACCTCTTTCTCGAAGTTAGATCTACCCAACTGGACCGTTTGTCCCAGGTAGACATAATCGTCCACAACTTCGAGCGTAGAGTCTCCGATCTTGATAGGAGTGGGTGTGAACATTCGACATAACCTTGGTTTTATCCATGTTCATTTTAAGACCCACTCTTTCGGAAGCTCTACTGAGGTCATCGAGCATTTTACTGAGGTCTTCCATGGTCTCAGCCATGACCACTATATCGTCGGCAAACCGAAGGTGAGTGATGTACTCGCCGTTGACATTGATGCCAAGTCCTTTCCAATCCAGAACCTTGAAGACATCCTCCAATGCAGCGGTGAACAGCGGTTTCGGAGATATGACGTCTCCCTGTCTCACACCGCGCTGCAGAAGGATAGGTTCCGTGGTCTGGTCCTGAAGCCGGACTGACATGGTGGCGTTTTTGTACAAACACTTCAACACCTCGATGTACCGGTAGTCGATTTGGCACCGTTGGAGAGACTGCAGTACAGCCCAAGTCTCGATCGAATCGAAGGCTTTCTCGTAGTCCACAAACGCTAAACAGAGAGGCAGGTTATACTCTTCGGTCTTCTGTATAACTTGCCGCAGCGTATGTATGTGGTCTACGGTACTGAAGCCTTTTCGGAATCCGGCTTGTTCGGGAGGCTGGAAATCGTTGAACCTGCGTGCGAGACGATTCGTGATGACTCTTGAAAACAACTTGTAGACATGGCTTAGAAGTGAGATGGGCCTATAGTTCTTCAACCGGGCATTGTCACCCTTTAAAAAAAAATTACCTGATCTGAAAATGACAAATTTGTAAAATGACAGATCAATCTGGAATTAAATAATAAAAAAAAAAATGAATTTACAACATTCTTTATTGATTATCAGTAAAGTTTACATCAACATTGTCAATTATTTAAATCATCATTTTAAAATAATATAATCAACCTTTTTCAGATATAAAATCAACATTTTTCAAATAATAAAATCAACATTTTTTTCATCATCAGTGAATAATAAATTCAGTAATGAATGCCCAGTGCGTAGGAAGTCGGACGCATTCGCAAGAGCGGCAATAGCCTACTGCTAAAGTTGTCGATGCGCCCACATCCACGTACAGACACAAGGTTAGTTTGGCACAACCAATTGAGCGGAACACTAGAGCTGACAAGATTACAAATGGAAACTGGAGTCAGCTTCATGAGAAACTGACTCAAGTTAAGCTCCGGGGGTCAGCCCTGGTGGAATTGCTAAGGTTAGAAAGGTAAAAGTTATAAAACAAGCATACTTACGTTCAGTGGGACTTTCATTTAGAGCCAGTGACATTATCTTATGAATCCTCTTCATTTCTATAGGTTTTAACACTCAAACAGACACGTAAACCAAAATTTAGGGTTTTTAAACAGGTCAAAACACGTCAACTTCGCGCGCGAAATGCAATTGACGCTTAACGATAAATACGAATTTAGGCACGAGTCGACTTATCTCACTATGCCTAATTTTATAAGTAAAGAATTAGGTATGTAATAAGAAGATGACTACACATAACTCCTTTTTACTTTTAAAGTTTTGCTATTTATGACTAGACTCTTTTTGCTATTTGAGATTCACGAAATAAAAATACATTATATTGACTCATCTCCTTTTTACCGTAATACTTAGTAATATATTTTATCCAACTGCGTAATTATCTCATTTTTCAAAATATCTGACTCATCCCCTTTTACCTTGACACCACAGATATAGTTGTTGATATTCCGTCCTTGTTACTCAAGGGGGTGAAGAGCGGTTACCGCGTCGATGCCGCGTTCTGTACTCGAAGCTCAAAACAGTTACGGAATATGTCACTCACGCCCGATTTTGCAAAAAAATGGTTTTAATTAGTTGCTGTAAGGTTCGTAATTGTCTAAAGAACTTTTTTGAATTTATTAAAATAAACAGTAACACGTCCGCTCTGTGCGCTCTAAAAAGTAGTATTTCAAATCAGTCATTCATCACTTACATAGCAATGAATCAGCATTTTTTTTTGCAATGAATTCTAACCTTACCTAACAATTGTAAAATTTCACAGAAAATCAACTTTTTGTTTAAGGACGCATTCCCGATTGATAAGTCAAATCATTACTTTTTTAAACAAAAGTATGTTTATTAAATACAATGCTTTGTATTTTTAAAATGTTTTTGCTGCTAATTGTAGATAGATGTGCAAGGTACAATTCTTAACTATAAATATAATTTTAGATATGTCCAGTTTCTCAATAAATGTACCGAAGTAAAATTTTTCACTTCGTTACATTTATTGAGAAACTGGACATATCTAAAATTATATTTATAGTTAATAATTGTACCTTGCACATCTATCTACAATAAGCAGCAAAAACATTTTAAAAATACAAAGCATTGTATTTAATAAACATACTTTTGTTTAAAAAAGTAATGATTTGACTTATCAATCGGGAATGCGTCCTTAATCAAATCAGTCAAAGCACAACATTCCAGTCACACTTGACTCTGATTGGTTGTTTCGAATTTTGGAACAATAGAGCAAACTCACCCTTTCTCGCAGGTAAAAAAAATAGCAAGATGATTCACTAAAACTACTCTTACCTATGCTAACCTTTGTAAAAATATTGGAGTGAAGTGAATTTGGAAAGTTTTAAGCATTATATTACGATTAGGTACATAAAAATATTGAAAAACAAATTTACTTTGATTAGGTTTGACTGCGCTGACTGTACCAAATTCAAGTTGTTGGTATTCGTTCGTACATTAAATTAAATTATTTAAAAAGTGGTATCCGTTCGGAATAGAAAAAAAATATGAGTTGAAACAAATACCAGTGGTATTAGTTTTTGGTATTAGAATGGAATAAATCGCAAAAACAACAGAACCATACCAGCTACAAACCTTACATTCTTCTTTTGCTCCATCCACGTTCATTCATCAGATTAACACCAGCCAAGACATCATTGGAATGTCAGCCATTAAGGCGAGGTTGCCCTACTTTGTTTTTATGTACGCACGACCTCACCCCCCGCCCTGCCGCGCGAGCGATATAATGCCTAAATTTTGACTGTTTTTTCTCTCTTGGAGAAAAATGATAAAAAAATTATACATTATGTGACCCGAGATAATACACATTTTTTACGACCTTTATTATGATATATAAGTTTTATTTTTCAAAGCCTAATAAAACTCAAGTAAAACGATTATTTAGCCATCATTTGGACATGTCTTTGCGATTTAATTGGATGCAGTGAAGTGTAAGTAATCGTGTATCGCTTGCCCGACATATCATGATCGAAGAGTCAACTATGTAACACATTTTTTTCAAAATTTAAATCCGTTCCATGTACGAGTAAAACTCTATTGTTGACGACGTTTATCGGGGTACCCCGCCTTAAGTATCTAACATTAGAGTCAGCCTTTCTTGTCAAAAATGTTCTTGTCTCCGTAACAAAAAGAGCGTGAATGTACAGAATCGAGTTCACGTTCATATTGAAAGTCATTGTTATTATTTTCCTCGTCTCAGTGTGATACTTGTCAAATTGCTTTAATGGATTAACAGGTGTTATGTAAGTAATCAGTTAATGCTTTTTCATTAGCCGTGAGATTGTTATTTTTTTGTTTTTTCGACTGACACACAGTCGCCTTTCACGTTAACTGAGTGATTTTGAAGATATAGACATATCTACATCAGAAACTATTATTGTATCACTTGTGTAATTTTTGCAGCACAGTCAGATGTACAAACTGCTACTAACTACTGTTTCCAGCATAACTTGATTCTGGTTCAAACGGTTAATTGAATAAAAAAAACAAAAAGCTTCAATAAGTTAGGCAACGATTTATGACTAAAATTACACAGCAAATATTTTCACGGTGAATGATGGATTACAAGACATGATCTAAAGACAAAAATAGATAAATTATATCAAAATTGCAAATCGTGCCTACGTTAAGCAAGTTAATTCAAGATGTTTCTTCGAATGCCCGTCGGGGCCGCGGTATTTTGTACTAGATTACGTGGCCTCGGCGCAAGGGCAAAGAAGGAACATGGGTTCGGTTTTTAGTCAGTAGAAGTCTGACACTCCCCTTCGCTCTGCCCAAGAGCGGGTGATCATTCGATGATTTTCCACCCACCAAAAAAAAAAAAAGATGTTTCTTCGAATTCAGTTATAAACTTCACAAAAAAATGTCTAGATATTTATTTAAACTGATTTTTTTTTCAGTTTATATATCTAGACAATTTGTTTTTGCTATAAAAAGGAAAGCTGAAACATACAATATACAAAGACTTGTAGCCACTTACGCCATACATTTGAATAGAGCAGCCAACTTAACCACAAAAAATAATTCTCAAATCACATGCGACAAAAGATTGCGGATTTCACAGCTGGATTAGAAGCCATCAGTTTCTACTCAAGCGACGCCATTGTGAAACTGACGATCTATGGGAAAATACGCCATAACAGCTGCAAGATGCGATTTGTCGCGCAATCGCAACTTCATTGTCGACCTGATGGAAATCAATAAGGAAGTTTTGTTGGTTTTGGATCATTTTGTTATGGCTTGAGTAATGTCTAGATGGTTTCTGTCTGTACGCAACTGTTTGGATATTTTCTGCAATGGCACTATCTAGCTTTTAGACAGGCTGTCAGTTTGGTTGATAATGTTTTTTTATTACGATCCAAAAGAATATTATTATGTTCTGTTCACCATCATCATCCTATAATGTTTCCACTGCAGGGACTCAGGCTTCCTCTCTAGGAGAGGGATGGGCTATGATCTACCACGCGGGCCCAGTGCGGATTGGTAGATGTCACATGTCTTGGAATTTTTGGTTTTTTATGTTCTGTTACGAGGATAAATATGTACCTACTTAAGAGTTTTGCTTTAAACAAAACGAGGCTTTCAAAATCCATCATTAGTTTTTTAACTTCAGTTATTTATGTGTCTCTATTTGTAATGTTTTCGACATACTTATACAACAATATAAGTCTTTATTTTGTATTTTTAAATCCAAAGTAAAAGTCTGAATGACAACACAGAAATTCCGTTCTTAAAAACGGTTACATTTTATATGTTTCTTAACAGCTACGGATTGCAAACAGTTATTAGCAAATACTATTAAACGATCACCTATCACTGACAGTTTTTCCCTTCCCAACAATGGGTCGCCATATTGAATAGGTCCATTTGTGGGACAGTGTCGTAAGCAGAATAATTAGTTTTACCACTAGCCTGATTGTCTTCGGAAGGTAGCCCTGTTTTTGCTTTATTGTCTTCGGAACTATGTTTATATGCATAATAGATATAAATTGTGAGGTATTCTACCAAGAATTTGTGAATATGTTCGGTTTTTGTCAACATTTTCATCAATTATGATTGTACAGATCTCTCAGAAAATTATTGTTGATCTTCGCATAAATCAGTGGTGCGAATCTTCATATTAATTTGACACTGAATTAATTCTATAGTCGTTAGAGTTAATTCAGTGTCGAATATGAAGATTACTGAATCGTATATATTTTAGTTTATCATCCGTGGTTTGATATTCCTAATTCAGTTAGTTAAAAAAATTAACACATTGTGTATTTGATTTAAATGATCATCACCGTGATTGTTTTGAAGCTGAGTTTCAACTGTTTTTTTATTTGTTGTTGCAGGTTGTAATTTCTACCCAGTGGGAGAATACCTGAGGTTCGTGAGGATACCGGAGAACTTACAAGTTGGAGATGAAGTGCTCAGGGTAGAAGTACATCCAAGGTATGTTATAAACAAGCCTAAGTACTTATAGACTTATGACAATTTATTTCGGTATTTCTTTGGGAATTTAAAATTGGCGCCATACAAAACATGTATTTTATATAATATAATCTATTAGACATGTGAATTATGATTAAAACTTTAGAAAAACAAAAAAGTGATTGGTAAAACCAGTATAACTTTTTATTTTTTGGAAGCTGGGCCATTTGATCATTTACCACACTCCAAAAAAAAAAGTTATACTGGATTTACCAATCACTTTGGCTCTGGCAGTGCTCTGAGCAGAGCGGTAGGGAGTGTCAGTCTTCTACTGACTAAAACCACCCATGTTCCTTCTTAGCCCTTTGTTTCGAGGCCGCGGTATCTCTTTCGGACAACCCGCAGCCCGACGGGAAACCAGAATAACCTAACTGTTGTCAGTAAGGATGAATTGCCAGCTATTGTTATAAAATCCAGCGGATTGCATCAAAGATACATACCATATAATATCTTGTCTGTGGACAATACCATTCTTACTAAATTGTAAAATCAAACGCATCTTATTTTGCAAACTCATCTGTATCTGTGTTGAGAATCTTATTGCTTTGCGATAGGAACTGTTTTTAATGTGTGTAGGAATTTTTTGTTTTGCTAACTTATGCTGGTTTACGGATAGCTAACTAAGTGCGTGAGAGTTTGTACTAAATACAGACGAATCATTTGTTTCTTTTGATAATGATAACTACAATTGAGTATCTCATTATCCGATTTTATTTATTTATTTATTTATTACAAACAGGTACACCAACAGTAATACATACATTTCACACTGAATAAGTACCTGATGTAAGTACCAATTACAGGTATACACAACATTCTCAGATACAATAAAGCTATCATCGTAAATTAAACAAATGTAATTTAAACATAAAATTATACAAAACAAAACGTTTTTTACTTAAACTAATGAGATCAAATAATTAATCATAAAATTAACTTACACTAATAACAATAACAGTAGGTATAGATAGTAAAGTATAACAGTAATATAACAAAATAGTTTGTTTAAAATATGTCGGTTCAAGTGAGACCTTAACAGGCTTTTGAACTTCGGTAGGGAACCAAAGAACACATCCAAATCAGGTAATTTCGAGTTGAGTTCGTTGACAGTCTTATAGAGAAAAACTAAGTCATGGACAGTGCGACGGTTTCGAAGGGACTCCATTTGAAAGAACGCCAAACGTTGTTCATATGGACATCTGTGGGATATTCCTGGAGACATGTATGCAATATGCCTTGTAAATGCTCGCTGGATGTTTTTGAGACGCTGCGAATGTACAGCATACATAGGATTCCATGCTATACTGGCATACTCTAACTGACAGCATACCAGTGCCTTGAAAAGGATAATCTTAGTTTTTGCCCCAAATGATTTGGCATTTCTCTTGATAAAACCTAACATTTGTGTTAATTTTTTACACCAAATAGGTACTAGCTCTATATAAAAATCTGATATAAAGTGTATCGCTGCATTTGGTTAAACTTGAAACTGACTCCAACACAGCTGAAGAATGAGGATGTGATATTTGAATTCAACAATTTTGACAGTAATTAAACTACAAAATAAAAAACATTCAGGAATCACAGTCGTGTAATCATTTTATGTTAATAACTGTAATAACCGACGATTTCCACATACTGGTTGTATGTGGAAATCGTCGGTTACTTAATGATATTCAATTAATTGCATGTGATCTCTTTACGTCAGTTAAGCATTTGCATTCAAATATTGTGCTTAATCAGTCAATAAACATAAAAACGTACCTAAATGCAACACACTCTGTTGCACTTATGAATTATGTGGATGCTATTGTGTACTGGTTGTAATCCGTCAGTCAGAATTTGCATGTAACGCTTATCGATGACGTTTATTAGAAGTTTAATATGTAGCTGCTATTATTAAGTACTTGCCTACTTAATCAATAAACTGTCAGGACTGATTAAGACTTATCATCATATAAATAAAAAGAGAAGTCCTGACTGACTGACTGACTGATTGACTGACTGACTCATCAACGCCCAGCCCAAACCCTTGGACCTAGAAAGCTGAAATTTTGCACATAGGTTCCTTTTATAAAGTAGACAAGGAACAAGGAAGGATTTTTCGAAATTCAACCCCTAAGGGATTAGATAGGGGATGAAAGTTTGTATGGAAAATCGTCATTTTCACGCGGGCGAAGCCGCTGGCAAAAGCTAGTAATAAATAAAAGTCAAAGGTAAAGTAGGTAGAGTATGAAATCCTTACGATTCTCGTAGTATGCATTAGTCAACATTTGATTAATGAATACTACGAGAATCGTAACGATTTCATACTCTACCTACGTTATTTGAAAATTATCCTAGGTTCCAACCTTTGTAGTTATTCTTTTGTTTGAAATGCTACAAAGGAAACTTACGATCATCATCATCATCCATAGCCCAACCACACCCGCTACTGGGTATAGACCTCTCTTTGTTTGTACCCAGCTCAACGTTCTTGTGCCAGTCTCATCCAGGATATATCCGGAACCAGGTGTTCAGCTATAGATGTGTGTGCGCGTACTAGTGTCAACAGATTTTACCGACTTCAAAAAAAGGTGGAGGTTCTCAATTCGGTCTCAATCGGTGGCAAAAAGTCAATGAAATAAACAGTCAACGACTTCCGAATGTGAAGTTTTAGACTAAGTGTTTTTGACGTGATGATAACGTCTTATAAAATTCGATGGCCGGCTGCACGCACGAAAAAAGATGACGTCATGCGTCGTTACCTCGCTCTGAGGCGTTCCATAGCAACGGCGTGTTAATTGTTTGTTTATAGCAATGTAAGTGCTGTATTTTCTTATGAAGTTTTTTTAAATTAATTGTTTGATAAATTGAGGACTAATAAAATTGATGAGCGATTAAATTATTAATAAATATTTATTTATAGTATTTTCTTAAGACGTTGTCACGTTCAACTATCGTCAGTAAACCGACTTTACAGACAACCAATTTTTTTGGAAATCGCTTGTTGAACAAGTTTAAAAATCTAAAACCCGACTACGAATAAAATATTGGTTTTTGCTCTCCAAGACCTTTCATTTGATACCAAACATGTTATGATTATCTCAATTTAATATTTTTGAGGTAAGTTTTTGACATTTAAATTCCGTCCTAAAAAGAATTTATAAAATTTATGTAGCCTATGTCACCCGGGCTATTCTTACGAATCTATTGACACCTCATTTATTAAAATCCGTTCAGTATTTTAGGCGCTACGGTGGAACATACATACATACATACCTACATACATACATACATAGACTGCCAAAATCATTACCCTTCCTTTTGGCTTCGCCGTAGTCGGGTAAAAACAAAGTCGCTTCCCGCTGTCTGTCCCTATGTATGCTTAGATCTTTAAAACTACGTAACGGATTTTGAAGCAGTTTTTTAAATAGATAGAGTGTTTCAAGAGGATGGTTTAAATATCTGTTTTGAACCCGTGCGAAGCCGGAGTGAGTCACTAGTGATTCTATAACTTATTAAATTCTCCTGTTACATGCATTGTACCTACTTACGAAAATGTAAGTAATTCCCCACATTCGTGACTGAAATATCGTGTGTCAGTGAAATAGCGCGAAACGATCGATTGATAATAATCGGGTAATGTAATATTGTATAACCGACCGGTAATATCGATTTATTTTTTGTACTAACTTGTAGTAAAAAGTGTTAAGTACTTTAGCATCGAGTAATTTTTAAATTAAGTCTACTTTTTGATGTGAATTTGAGAAAAATAAAAATAAAACTGATGACAGTGTTAAGTAACTAATTATGAAAGTTAAGTGACAGAGCTATTCTTTTTTTAACCGATTTAAAAATAACTATTTCTATTGAACATTTTTAACACACTTTGTACGAAACTTGTTGGTGTTTTATCGGCCGATTGTAAATGATTCATTTCGATGATTGTTTGTCGGTTTGGGACATGAGCTCTCGATTCTGGTTAGAATATGATGAAGACCTTCGTAGATCGTAAATGAAATTCTTCAACAAATGCCAGCCTTCCTACCATGATTACTGCAATTGCGCATTGTCTACAAAATTCCACAACATAGCATCGTGGCTGTATGCTCTAAAAGGCATTATGTATCTTTAACAAAGCTTTCCATTACAGTTTTTCCTTATTTTCTACTTTTTACTAAGAATTTTTAATTTGTATTGTGGTAGGTACTTTGTTGACAAAAATCTCACCAATTTCCTTTTTCTTTCTTATTTTTCTTTTTTGAAAAACGTTGCCCCATATTAGTAATTTCTCCTGCATCGTGGGTACGTTTACAGACATTTAAACTCACATGACACAGACACCCAGACCCGAAACAACTATCTGTAGGCCATACAAATATTTGCTCCGTGCGGAGATCAAACCCGCGACACTAAAAAGTAATAATTCAAAATTGTAATAATTACTGGGATGACCCTCGATTTCAAACACCTGTACCTACACTCGACCCTTTCAATTTCACATCGTGACCTCTTGGCCGCTCATAACTGAACACCTACTCCGGAAATAACTAAACGAGTCATTAATCGAAATTAAGTTAAATAAGAAATCGAAAACCCATAAAACATCTTCTCTTCGGCTGACACCATAACTTACATAATATGAAACATACAATTTATTGGTTGTGTTGTTACTAGACCAACATAACTTGAGCCATGGTGGAATTTGGAACTATGTTTGAAATGTTCTGAATTCGACAGGTGGACTTCCATTATCGACTAGTCGTAAGCGTGCCAGCGGGAGGGTTCGATTTGTAGGTTAGGCAAATTTTTATAAGAATTTTCAATCCGAAATTTCTCAGAAGCAGCTACAGAGTCTGAGTTTGTGCCCGGTTGATGGTAATAGGCTGGCTACCTATAACATAGGAGTTAAACATAACTGAGGAAAGATGACTATAATACTATATTAGGTACACTGCTACTGGATCTGGTTTAAGTACTGGAAGCCGATCTCAACAGTTGCGAAAAGGCTAGGCAGATGATGATGATAAGGTACACTTTAGCAAAAACCACTGGACTATTACAGTAAATTATATTGTATCTTGAAGCAGCGCCCTCACATCTCAAGTTACATCGGTCAAGATAAATATAATAACAAATAGTGACCGTGCGTTGCGCAACAGTAAGAGTGCGGTTACTCACTCAAGTTGGTCCCGTTACAGACGAGCGGTTGCGATGTGCGGCGTCTGCCGGCTGAGCGTGTGGAAAGGTTTTACATCATTGAGCTTTACTGTACTAGGCTTTTTTATGCATCATAAAGCTAGGATTGGAGCTCGTGGTTTAAAAATAACAGCCACTCAGATCAATGTTCAGGTTAAGCCACGATTGCCTTGGTTGATCTGTGGATGGGTGACCACCGATTACATACCGACTTTTCTCAGTACCTTGAATAGCACTTCAAGTCGTCACAGCTGTCGTTTGTAGATCTTTGGCAGTAATTACAGGTCAGTGTCAGTGTCAGTGTCAGCTGTCAGTGGCCTGAAAGTCTGATAACCAGTCTTACCTAGGAGTGTCTTGCTGCGTCGGGCTGCGATGTTACCGGCGGCGAGTGCTGTGGGTGCGGGGGCGTGCGGCGGCGTGTGCCGTGGCGGCGGGTGTGCGGGGCTCCGGGTCGCGGGGCGGCGGTTGCACGTTGCGGCGTGCATTCGTTGTTCCGTGATTCGGGGTCTCGCGCATTCGTTGTTGCGGTTTGCGTCGCTGCGTGCTTTCGTGCTCGCAGTGTTCGTTGTTGCGGGCATTCGGTGGCGTGTGGTTCGGCGTGGTGGCTTTCGGAATGACGTATTGCACTTGTAGTTTCGTTCTTCTTCCGTCCTACTGACACTCAAAAATGCCTGTAATGGCTTAATTGAAATAATTGATTTGAGTTTGAGTTTGTCGTAGTACCCAGCACTAACTGGGTTGTGCAGATCAGATAGGTAGTCGCTTCATGTAAAATACTGGTTTACATCTACATCCAGTTAGACTGGAAGCTGACCCCATTACAGTTGGGAAAAGGCTAGGCAGATGATGATGAGATTTACCGTAGTAAGCAGCAGGCAGGTAGACAGACAGTTTTTGTATGCTGACATGAGAGCCTGAACCTATAAATATATGTGCCGTCGTAGACTAATTCCGAAACTACAATAGTTTGCTGACTCGTCGAGGACCATAGAACAACAAATATAATTACTGTTGTTATCAGTAATCAGTTTGAATAAGGGCACAACCAATTTTCATTTGTCATAATAGTAGATTATTGCATCGAGCACAAAGTAATTTATTATTGCACCGAGTGCCTGATTTAGAGCCTGAGCGTCAGCGAGGGCTCTAATCTAACAGGCACGAGGGCAATATAAATTACTTAAGGCGAGGTGCATAATCTACTTTTCTTTCAACTATTACTTAGGAATAGTAGATAAAAGAAACTCATATCAAACAGAGATTTTCTATAACACTGTCGGCTTCATTTAGTATGTTTTCCGGAGTTAATGTGTCGCTAAATGATTCCATTTTAATTCGAAACCGAAGCACTCAAAATCATAGTATCACACTTTATCGTTTCCAAAAATATTGTCAAGCAAAATTAACAAAGTTCCCCAAAAGAACCCGCCAAATCACTTTTTTAAATTTCTTTCATTTTATAGTAGTTATCAGCAATCATTTTTTAAATTTGGAACAAGTAGTAGGATAGAAACGAATAATACGTACGTAAAAAAAAAGTATTGATATCGGCTGGCTGAATAGAGCTAATCCATTGAGATTGGCACCGGTGCGATTAAAAAAAATAAACTGTGCAATAATGAAATTTCATACATTTTTATTGCTCTAGAGCATTAAAGACTCGCTTTGTACTGAGTTTTTAGTGTGATTGTGATGAAATTAAAGCATAGTTGGAAGAAAAAATATTTAATGGGGTTTTTATTATGCCGGCCGGGGTTTTTCAAGGTCATTGTGATGATATGCAAGGCCTAATACCAGCACTTGACATTTATAGGTAAAATAACTTATGATTAACACATTTTTCATTAGTAGGTACGAATTGAGGTTAATGCTAAATGTCAGGATATATGAGCTCATAGAATAATAAAATCTTAGCTAATAAGCACAAATGTGATGTAAAGTCTAGCTTCTGTTTTATTGATTAAGTTACCAAATTTTAATAACCTGCTCGTAAACATGATTTAATCACGAAAATGCGAAACTTGCATTCGCAACATACTGAAAGTTTAGAAATTATTACAAAATCAAAACTTTTACATAGAAAGTGTTCGTGAATTTTATTTGATAATATTATCGAAGATGCATAACAATTTGAATAAATTCATTTCATTTGAATTTTATTATCAAGAATGTTTTAAAATATTTATACAACTTTTACTTAGTAATGAAAAGGAACGTATTTTCTATCGAAAGCTAGAAGCTAATTACACCGGATCTAGATGTTATTAAGTAGATTGTGGTAGGCGAGTTATTTACATAAATACTTAGTAATGTTTCTAGTTCTGAGCTAGCCTAAGCGCAATGACCTCTTATAGTAATTACGTGAGCCTTAGAGTAGTGTAGGACCAGAAGTAACAGCCACAACTAACGAGTTGCAGGTCGTGGGTTCGAACTCAGGCAAGCGCAATACTTTGTGCTGTTTATACTTTTCTGAAAATAGTAATAAAACGCATAGCAAGGAAATCGACATGACCTAAAACCCAAAAAAATCTAAGTTTTACATCTTCCAACCCGCACTGGCAACTTGTGGTGGATAAACCTCAACCTCAGAAGAAAAACTGTAACCTCAAAATAATAATCAAGAAATACAGACGTTTATTCTTACTAAGAACAACTAATGTGAAATGAAAATAAAAATGCAGAACTAGACAGTAGTCTGACGAAATGCAATATTCATAATTTCTTCAAAATTAATCCAACGTTTGAAAAAAATCTTTAAAAGAAAACAAAAACATATTAGGAACGGTCACAGGTATGAGGTCAGCGTTCCAAACGCCGCATCACAAACGCCCGTGTAACTACTTAAAAAAATTAACACTTCAAAAGTAACAACTCATTACTTACTCGTAGAAAGATGACTCGCTATTAAAACGACAACAATACCCAAAGTGGTAATGGAATAAGGTTAAACTGTTGCTTACGTAAACAATTTAGCGAATTCTAGTGGGGCTTTCTCACGGATTGTGTATCAAAAGATTAAGAATGAGATACTGATGGAATGATAAGTAAGACTGACGAACGGTCTAGTGGTCGTAAACGCGACTGCTGGGCATGAGGGTCTTGGGTTCGATTCCTAGGCCGGGCAAAGTTTTATTGGGTTTTTCAGGAATTTTGAAAGTAACAGCTACGAAGTCTGAATTTGTGCCATAATTATGTTATGTTGATGGTAATAAGCTCGCCCCCTATTACATGGGACTTAAAGATAACTGGCAAAATGTGAATGTACTAATGGGTGCACCTGCCTGAACCTTCGGGGATTACAGGCATGAAGTTATGTATGTATGTATGTATAATCACTACATAGTACTTATAAAAAAATAAAACCGACTTCGACAAAAATAAAACACAAAAAAGTGAAAAATAAACTTAAGAAGAAAAATCAGCTTCTGAAGTCGGTGACTTTTGTTTGTTTAATTTCATGTTTTTGCCACCGACTTCAGAAGCTGATTTTTCTGGCAATCACCACCTCCTCCCTATCCTGACACCTCTTTTCCCTATTGCATAATAATGTCTGTAGTGTGTCGATAGAGTGACAATGGCATGTTGCTTATCTCTAAGTTACAGAATTGGGCCCCTGTCCTGCTGTGATACAATTCATGGAAGATTGAAAGATGGTATCAGGTTCTGACCAACCAGGAAACGTTAAGAGAATATCTTTCAGAAAGATTCTATGCAAAATATCAGCAAATGTAAAGCCAAGCTTAAGAAGGCTAATTCAAAAAGAACTGAAACTTCATTGTCCAATCACATTTAAAATTAGACTCAGAATCTTTAGGTACAATTCTGAAAACAATGTATTTCTTTTACTTCTATTATTCAGACATATCAAACTCTGGTATGTCCAGTAGTGGACGAAAAATGGTGATCAAACTCTCTTTTAACACGATTATATTGCTAAAATCATTATTATAGTCAGACCCGTAATAACATCAAAATGCTGTCTTTAATTTCGTACCTAGATATTTCTTTGTACAGTGACCTGACCTGACCTGCGCTTATTTATCGAAAATATTATGTTACGACCATTACATAAGAATCTTACCAATACTAGGCATTATATTTATCGACAAATCGATAACTTGTTCCAATTTATTGGCACAATAGCGACAATTTGAGAGTCTTTAGATTAATCATTATTACGTACTATATCTTCAGTAATTGAGTCTTTTAATCTACTGATACTATCTAGACTATTAGTTTCTTATTTTTGTGGTCGATTATAAAGATTTGTATGATTGGATTCTGAGTTTCATTATGACATCATCAAAATAGTAAAGTGGTGTTTTAATTCGTTATCTTAATATTTGATCGTAGATTTACACTTTATTATTGCTAAGTTTTATTAAGTCTAAGAAACGCTGGCGTGACGATTTGGACTCGTTCCTGACGAATGGCCAGAGAAGGCAAAACATCGGGAGAGTTGGAAAGGAATGGGGGAGGCCTTTGCCCAGCAGTGGGACAGAACAGACTCCAAAAAAAATTCGTTAAGTTAAACTGATATCTTTATTCGCTATACACTATCACTGTTATTCACTATCACTAAATAGCATAAAAAAGTCGCTTCCCGCTGTCTGTCCCTATGTATGCTTAGATCTTTAAAACTACGCAACGGATTTTGAAGCGGGTTTTTAATAAATAGAGTGATTCAAGAGGAAGGTTTATATGTAGCACATTCTACCCGTACGAAGCGAGGGCGGGTCGCTAGTTTCTAATATTGTCATGTTTTCAATCATCAATGAGATTTTGAGGCCCCTAACTATTGGGTCAGTTTTGTCCCCTTTAGAATCTATTCCAGGCTACGTTCTTGCTTGATTTATACAGTTATTATATAATTAGGCCTAATACCGTTAGTATACTTTAGTCACGTAAACAAAGCAATAAGTTTTTATCGTTTAAACTATTGTCAACTTTTATTTATCCAAGCTAGAATTTACAACCGGAGACTGCGGTTTTACTTTTAAATAATTTTCTGAGGGAAATCTGTTCGTAGGTAATAATAGCTAATTCTAATAACTTCTTAGGTTTTACTTTCTATTCAATATTATAGTTATATAAAACTACAAAGCCACTGACTCATTGACATGTCGTTTCTCGGAATGGGTGAGAGATGGGTTAGAGGTATGTTTTGCAAAAATGTGTAATCTGACTAATCGAGTAGAGGAAAATTATAGGGAAAGTTCAAATCCAAAATGGTGGGCGAGTCCATTTCCGATTTCGGTGGTGGAAAGACTTGGATGAATTTCGACTCAGAGTTCCCATACGAAATGTAAAAGCATTTAAAAAAAAAGTTAAAAAAAAAAAAAAACAAGATGGCGGCCGCGCCAGGACGTTTTGAAATTGTCCATTTTTTTCACTCGACTTTGACGAATTGTTTTCTTCTACCAAATTCTAGAACCGCCAACTAAGAGTTTGCCAATTTGTTGGTAATTTCAATGGCAATTTGGAAAAATTATCACATTGTGAAAATCCAAGATGGAGGACGCTGCGGCGGCCATTTTGTAAAAAGTTGGATTTTTAGATTTTTTTCAAATGCATTTTTCGGGTAGTTGGCAACATCGGACGGGTTCGAGTTGTACCGAGCGGTTGTGTGTTTTGTTGACGAGTGTTGCCTGGTGCAAAAAAAAATCCCCATTTTTAGGGTATTTTCCCAGATTTTCCCCAAAAACATGAAAAGTAGAAATAATGAAATTTTAAATAGAGACTTTGACTAGCCGGCAACATTGGGGTCCCCCAAATGACATTTGACCATTTCGGTTCGTTTTAATTGGCAACCCCAAAAAATATTCAACTTTTTAATTTTTGGGACTTTTTGACTTTGGCGAATTAGTTTGTTCTACCAAACTCAAAAGTTGGCAACATCAAGTACACCAGTTGGTGGCCTTTATCCCTGAGATTTCAGGAAAATTATGACTTTTCAGAAAAACAAGATGGCGGGCAGTGTGGCGGCCATCTTGTAAAAAGGCCGAAAAATCCCAATTTTTGACACGATAAACGGGACAGCTGGCATCCCCCGACCGGATTGTGTTGTATAGACCGGTTATGTGATTCCTCAAGGAGTGTTGCCTGGTGCAAAAAAAATCCCCATTTTTAGGGAAATTTTCCAGATTTTCCCCGAAAACATGAAAAGTTGAAATAACGTCATTTTGAATGGAACTTTTACTTATACACCAAGAATGGGGTCCCCCAAATGACATTTGACCATTTTCATCACTTTCAGCTGGCAACCCCGAGAGCCATTGGCGCTTTAATTTTTGGGTCAGACCCGACTTTGGCGAATTAGTTTGTTTTACTAAACTCAAAAGTTGGCAACACCAAGTACACCAGTTGGTGGCCTATATCCCTGAGAGTTCAGGAAAATTATGACTTTTTAGAAAAAAAAAATGGCGGACAGTGTGGCGGCCATCTTGTAAAAATGATGAAAAATTCCAATTTTCGACACGATAATTTTGAGAGCTGGCATATCCCGACCGGATTGTGTTGTATGGACCGGTTATGTGATTCCTCAAGGAGTGTTGCCTGGGGCAAAAAAAATCCCCATTTTTACGGAAAGAAGGTCGGCCAAATCGTACCTGACGATGAAACGATGGTGTCCCAATATGGCATATATATGAAAAAAACCCTTATTAATTAAGGTTTTAAAAAACGCAAGAAATAACTCTCTAAGTAGCCACAAAAAAAAGTTATCCATTTATTTGTGTTCTTGTAACTGTTTCGAAATAATTAAAATAATAGTTTCAGAACGCACTGGAACGCACCTAATTACGATTCATTTCGCGGATGAAAGGACTTGGTATTCAAAGACTAATTATTCACGTTTTTCTGAATAGTTGTTCATCCTAATTCAATTCAATTAGTACGCAGGCATCAATTTCAACTACTATATTTATTTATTATGTACTAGATTCTTGTCATAAAAATAATTATGTAGGTTCATAGTAAGCTTAGCGACTCAAACGACAACGTTTATCACTTAGCGTTTTGTTCACGTACAACGGAACGTCATTTGTGATCGACAAGTTACATAATCTGTGGTCATCGATCCGCTTAGGCTTTTTTGAAGTCGTTCTTATAAGACTTCACGTGTGATGATAATTATTATGCCATCCTTGTTTTTTATACTATACGCTGTGAAAGTTAGAGCAATAGGTGTAGTTTTCATTGAATTGTCGGTCAAAATCTGCCGTCGAAGCGGCCCAGACTCCACGAGACGGCTTGACAGAAGGCTCTTTTTGTGACATCGAACAGAATCGAACTCTAGGAGACTCATGGACAGACAAGGAGTGCGGTTTGAGATATGTCCCATTTTTTGGGTAATTATCTGAGAGAAATCGAAATAAATGGGAACGAGATCTCTAATAAGCCTCTTCGCTTATCGCTAACTACACTTTTAGGCTACTTCGCAGTCGGGTTAAAGGTAGTTGTTGATTCTAACCTCAAAAGTATTGTTGACGTTATTAAAAAAATCGTGGCTATTTAGATACGATTTTTCAACAGGATGGTGTTTACAACTTATAAACAAACCAATTAAACTATAGCTTGTTTTGGGACATGAAAAATAAAAGTCGGGTCCAGCTCCTATAGAAATTTGGCCATTGTTCTTTCACAGATTTTCCCCGAAAACATGAAAAGTAGAAATAACGACATTTTAATTGAAATTTTTACTTATACACCAAGAATGAGGTGCCTCAAATAACATTTGACCATTTTCATTCTTTTCAGCTGGCAGCCCCGACAGTCATTGGGGCTTAAATTTTCGGATCAGACCCGACTTTGGCGAATTAGTTTGTTTTACTAAACTCAAAAGTTGGCAACACCAAGTACACCAGTTGGTGGCTTATGTCCCTGAGATTTTAGGAAAATTATGACTTTTCAGAAAAAAAAGATGGAGGACAGTGTGGCGGCCATCTTGTAAAAATGATGAAAAATCCTAATTTTCGACGCGATAAATGGGACAGCCGGCATCGAAATCATTTTTCAAAGCTCCCCCTCTCCCCCTCTTCACGACCCGCGAGCTGCGCGCAGCTCGCGCAGCCACGCAAATACTAGCTACTACTACTACCACTCACTGACTCACTCACTGACTGACATAATTGTTCTCCCAGATGGTGGATGGGGAGGTGGGTATATTTTGACAGATTCGTAAACAACTAACTCTGGTGAGTATGGGAAAAGTCCGAAACCCCCCCTTTTTGCCCCCCCTCCCCCCCCTCCCTATCGTATCTCGGAAACTAAGAGACCCGTATTTTTTTTTAATTACGGATTCGTATAGAGGAGGCTCGGTAAAGTAAAAATCATTTTTCAAAGTGGCCCCCCTTGCCCCCCTTCTCCCCCCTTTTAGGCGGATCTCGGAAATAAAGAGATTTTACGTGTTTTTTTTTAGGGATTCGTATAGAGGAGGCTCGGGGAAGTAAAAACCATTTTCAAAATTTGACCCCCTTGCCCCCCTCCATCCCCCCCCCTTTCGGATCTCGGAAGTTAAGAGACTTGGAAGATTATTTTTTTCAGATTCATTTAGAGGGGCCTTTGCGTTAATCGAAATCATTTTTCGAAACTCCCCCCCTCACCCCCCTTCAACCCCCCCCCCCCCCTTTTACCTCTTGTTTTCTGTTTTGTTTACGGATTCGTATAGAGGAGGCTCGGGAAAGTTAAAACCATTTTTCAAATTTGACCCCCTTGCCCCCCTTCACCCCCCCTTTCGGATCTCGGTAGTTAAGAGACTTGGAACATTTTTTTTTTCAGATTCATTGAAAAGGGCCTATCCTGTGGTGGTACCAGTAAAGCGAAGGGGGGAGCGGGCGAGCGAAGCGAGCCGGCGACCCCCGTAGCGTAGGGATAAAGTCATGATAGCTTTCCGGTGGTAGGTAGGTCCTGAGTGGAGCGAACCTGCGAGACCGAGTGGAGCGAAGGGGGGAGGTGGCGAGCGAAGCGAGCCGGCGACCTCCTTAGCGTAACGAAGGTTGAGTGGGTGAAGCGTAACTCAGGGGCGACGACAAGCAAACTTTAGGTTAATGTTTTTTAGTAGTAGCAGGAGGTAGTAGGTAGGTGGTAGGGGTAGTAGGTAGTAGGTAGGTGGTAGGTAGTAGGTAGTAGGTAGGTGTAGGTAGGTAGTAGGTAGGTGTAGGTAGGTGGTAGGTAGGTTTAGGTAGGTAGTAGGTAGGTGTAGGTAGGTGGTAAGTAGGTGTAGGTAGGTGGTGTCATTCGTGAGATTCATATAGAGGAGGCTCGGGGAAGTATAATCCGTTTTTCAAATTTGAACCCCTTGCCCCCCTTCACCCCCCCTTTAGGCGGATCTCGGAAGTTAAGAGACTTGGAACATTTTTTTTTCAAATTCATTGAGAGGTGCAATGCGTTAGTCGAAATCATTTTACAAAGCGCCCCCTCTCCCCCTCTCCACGCCTCGCGAGCTGCGCGCAGCTCGCGCACCCACGCAAATACTAGTTATACTATATAAAGCTAAACTACCACTCACTCACTGACTCACTGACTGACAGAATTGTTCTCCCAGATGGTGGATGGGGAGGTGGGTATATTTTGACAGATTCGTAAACAACTAACTCTGGTGAGTATGGGAAAAGTCCGAAACCCCCCCTTTTTGCCCCCCCTCCCCCCCCTCCCTGTCGTATCTCGGAAACTAAGAGACCCGTATTTTTTTTTTTTTTACGGATTCGTATAGAGGAGGTTCGGTAAAGTAAAAATCATTTTTCAAAGTGGCCCCCCTTGCCCCCCTTCTCCCCCCTTTTAGGCGAATCTCGGAAATAAAGAGAATTTACGTGTTTTTTTTTTAGGGATTCGTATAGAGGAGGCTTGGGGAAGTAAAAACCGTTTTGAAAATTTGACCCCCTTGCCCCCCTCCACCCCCCCCCTTTCGGATCTCGGAAGTTAAGAGACTTGGAACGAATTTTTTTTCAGATTCATATAGAGGGGCATTGCGTTAGTCGAAATCATTTTTAGAAACTCCCCCCCTCTCCCCCCCCTTCACCCCCCCCCCCCTCTTCACCCCTTTTTTTCTCTTTTGTTTACAGATTCGTATAGGATAGGAGGCTCGGGGAAGTAAAATGGTGGTACCGGTAAAGCGAAGGGGGGAGCGGGCGAGCGAAGCGAGCCGGCGACCCCCGTAGCGTAGGGATAATGTCATGATAGCTTTCCGGTGGTAGGTAGGTCCTGAGTGGAGCGAACCTGCGAGACCGAGTGGAGCGAAGGGGGGAGGTGGCGAGCGAAGCGAGCCGGCGACCTCCTTAGCATAACGAAGGTTGAGTGGGTGAAGCGTAACGAAGGTTGAGTAGGTAGGTGTAGGTAGGTGTAGGTAGGTGTAGGTAGGTGTAGGTAGGTGTAGGTAGGTGTAGGTAGGTGTAGGTAGGTGTAGGTAGGTGTAGGTAGGTGTAGGTAGGTGTAGGTAGGTGTAGGTAGGTGTAGGTAGGTGTAGGTAGGTAGGTGTAGGTAGGTAGTAGGTAGTTGTAGGTAGGTAGTATTGGAACATTTTTTTTTTCAGATTCATTGAGAGGTGCAATGCGTTAGTCGAAATCACTTTTCAAAGCTCCCCCTCTCCCCCCCTTCACGCCTCGCGAGCTGCGCGCAGCTCGCGCACCCACGCAAATACTAGTTATACTATATAAAGCTAAACTACCACTGACTCACTCACTCACTCACTGACATCATTGTTCTCCCAGATGTTGGATGGGGAGGTGGGTATATTTTGACAGATTCGTAAACAAGTAACTCTGGTGAGTATGGGAAAAGTCCGAAATCCCCCCTTTTTGCCCCCCCTCCCCCCCCCTCCCTATCGTATCTCGGAAACTAGGAGACCCGTATTTTTTTTTTTTTACTGATTCGTATAGAGGAGGCTCGGTTAAGTAAAAATCATTTTTCAAAGTGGCCCCCCTTGCCCCCCTTTTCCCCCCCTTTAGGCGGATCTCGGAAATAAAGAGAATTTACGTGTTTTTTTTTTAGGGATTCGTATAGAGGAGGCTTGGGGAAGTAAAAACCGTTTTGAAAATTTGACCCCCTTGCCCCCCTCCACCCCCCCCTTTCGGATCTCGGAAGTTAAGAGACTTGGAACGAATTTTTTTTCAGATTCATATAGAGGGGCATTGCGTTAGTCGAAATCATTTTTAGAAACTCCCCCCTCTCCCCCCCTTCACCCCCCCCCCCCCCCTCTTCACCCCTTTTTTTCTGTTTTGTTTACAGATTCGTATAGGATAGGAGGCTCGGGGAAGTAAAATGGTGGTACCGGTAAAGCGAAGGGGGGAGCGGGCGAGCGAAGCGAGCCGGCGACCCCCGTAGCGTAGGGATAATGTCATGATAGCTTTCCGGTGGTAGGTAGGTCCTGAGTGGAGCGAACCTGCGAGACCGAGTGGAGCGAAGGGGGGAGGTGGCGAGCGAAGCGAGCCGGCGACCTCCTTAGCGTAACGAAGGTTGAGTGGGTGAAGCGTAACTCAGGGGCGACGACAAGCAAACTTTAGGGTAATGTTCTTTTAGTGGTAGTAGGAGGTAGTAGGTAGGTGGAAGGTAGTAGGTATGTGTAGGTAGGTGTAGGTAGGTAGGTGTAGGTAGGTAGTAGGTAGGTGTAGGTAGGTGTAGGTAGGTGTAGGTAGGTGTAGGTAGGTGTAGGTAGGTGTAGGTAGGTGTAGGTAGGTGTAGGTAGGTGTAGGTAGGTGTAGGTAGGTGTAGGTAGGTGTAGGTAGGTAGTAGGTAGGTGTAGGTAGGTAGTACCGCGAGCTGCATTGAAATTTTTTTTTTTCAGATTCATTGAGAGGTGCAATGCGTTAGTCGAAATCATTTTTCAAAGCGCCCCCTCTCCCCCTCTCCACGCCTCGCGAGCTGCGCGCAGCTCGCGCACCCACGCAAATACTAGTTCTTATATAAGTTTAGAGGTTTGTTATGTAACTCTGTGTATTTACTTAGGGATGATTGTTGATTAAATTCGTCGTTTATGTTATTATCTCTGAGTAGTTGATTATCAATAAGTTTTGCATCATTAGTAATGATTGCTTCCGCATTTAGTTTCGGATATTCAATGGTCGTTGTTGTCGCGTGTTGTGAACTTTGCATGTGAATTCGTATTTTTATCAAACATTACTTAATGTAAAGTAGTCATGATTGTTTCTGCTGTGTGTTTTGAGATTAAGAGGCTTTAAATATCTGCCTATAATCTTATGTGGCTATATCTAATATATCTAGTTTTGGCACTGAATACACTTGTAGTTTGTTAATATATTTTAATACAGATTAGGGTCTTTAGTGTGGGTCAAAACTTTTCATCTTTCTACTAGGTTTAGCTGGCCCTTAATTGTACGGTACCTACGTCTTCCAAAATTGGTACCATTGGTTTATCAGAGGTTTTTACATTCCACTGTACTAAAACTTTTCACAGTAGATCAACATGATTTTCTAATAACAGTAGGTAGTCCTACATTATTGATGTTGATAGACACATTAAAGTTGTAATTAAAACAGGTGTCGGCAGCTATAATTTGCATAATTATCATAATGACATAATGAAGACGGATGAGCAGTAACTATGCAAGGACAGCACATTCTAATATTTGTATCAGTTTAGTAGAAATGTTATAGCAATCGACTGCAGATGAGCTAATGTTACAATAATATGATGACATGTGTTAATGTTGTTCTGATTGGCAAGATTTTTAGATTAGATCAATTTTTGGTCAGGTGGTAAAAATGTTAGGTTTTCGATTATAGGTACTATAGGCGTTCGGTACTAAAGTGTAGTAAAGAAGTTTTTTACGACATTCTTCAGATTTATAACAGCAGAATCGCTCTATTTCCTTTCTGCAATACGACATGTTCTCTAAATAAATTTCAATTTAGTATAATACCAGTACTATTGTTATCAAGTATGAAATTGCATGTCAACAATTTAAAAACGCATGCGACAAAAAAAGTAATGAATAGGAATGTTAATGGATGAACTGTGTAAAATATAGGACACTAGCTTTTGCCAGCGGCTTCCCCCGCGTGAAAATGACGATTTTCCATACAAACTTTCATCCCCTATTTAACTCCCCTAGGGGTTGAATTTCGAAAAATCCTTTCTTATTCCTTGTCTACATTATAAAGGGAACCTCTGTGCAAAATTTCAGCTTTCTAGGTTCAAGGGTTTGGGCTGGGCGTTGATGAGTCAGTCAGTCAGGACTTCTCTTTTTATTTTATTAGATTAAAGCATCTTCAAAGAAAGCGAGGCGGTTGATAGCAGAGACTGGAAGAAAAGACCCAAGTAATATAAGACAAGGGCAGAAAGATGATGAGATATTCAAAACCATTGTTAATGTGTCTAACTTCACACCACTTCGCTCTTGATTTCTATGTATTATTTGAGTGTCATTACCCTGTTAATCGAGTGTAAACAACATGTTGAGCCAGTTGTCTCCATTAAGGAATTAAACTGTTGACTTTCATAGAGGTAACAGAGCGCGCGATCATAGCAGAAAAATACTTTGCTTTTGTATCATCTTGATAAACAACCTGTCGGGGTTACTATAGAGACATCGTAAATACATCTTTTTACTAGCCTTAACAGCAGCAGTAGCGGGGTTAACTGTGGAACAGTGAAGTTTCTGAATTCGGTCAGGCACTACCTCTGTTAGTTTCTTCATAAATTGTTTTGAATCGGAATCATTGATGATATTTGGTGTGGCTAAATAGCCTACCAAGGCAAGATTTGGGATACATCTGATTCACACAAATATCAGCATTTCAATGTAGCTTTAAGATAACTCTGAATAGTTAGAAATGACCACAACTTACTTCTTATTTTGCCTTGTCAGTAGTTAGGTACCCTCCGACGGGGCTGCGAGTTGTCACGTCGTGGCTGCGGGTTGTTCGAAAGAGATACCGCGGACACAAAGGGCTAAGAAGGAACATGGGTGGTTTTTAATCAGTAGATGTCTGACACTCCCTTCCGATGATTTCCACCCCCCCCCCCCCCCCCAAGTAGTTAAATCATCATCAAGAACTTAAATGAAAATTCATGTCTCTTTCATGTTCTTTCTTGCCCAAACTCGAGACACATGTGAAGCTAAGCAATAACCCATAAAAGGACAGAGATCACAGTGATACACATTTAATGACGGATTGGCAACATGTATGAATGGCCGCGATACAGTTCCCTCGCTCGACTTTACTGCGGTGAGACAACTGGGCACAACAATGAGAGTTTCTTTCGTTACCAGGTCGATATCCAAGTAAATAGTTTGATCTGATTCTGAAAATGACCCGAATTATTACAACAGCCAATCATCATCATGAAAGTCTCTCAAGTATCTATAAACTTGAGTTTGCCTTAGGGCATAAATGTGGTGTCTAATGGGACACTTAATATCATTTCTTGCGTGTCTGCTTGTCTACACTTTATAGTAACTGAGGGACGGTGTTCAAAGTCCCATTCTCGTTGCCAAATTCTAGCCCAATTCAATGATTGTCATCTACACGCTTATATAGACTAAGACCCCCAGCAGATTCTTTTAAAGACTGGCTCTCTTTTCTGCCAATATTTCATAAATTACGCGTGATACCTCACACAGGTGTTTCTGTGAATTTAGTGAAATTCCCGAAGCGGTTTTGGACGTTCATAGTTTTTAACCTTACCAATAGTCTTTATTTAGTCAACGCCTTACTCCATCGGCCACAGTAGCAACGGATTAAAAACAATAGAATGTTGGACCACGATTTTCCCATTTGCTGGGTAAACCCTGTTCCTCGTTCCTTGTCAAAGAAGTTTCTGCCGTCTTCAACGGGAAAAACTAGTACCATTTTTGGTGGTACTAGTTTTCATCAGTCAGTCATGATTTCTTTATTATTCGGTCAATCGAAGCTCCATCTACCTCTAATGATTCTGCGTCAGTATCATCAATGATTATGAAATTAAAGCAATCAGTATCATAGTATATTAATAAATCCAAATCATAATAATCAATACATAATCTATAACTAAGAAGTCATCATTCATTTTAGTTAGGTATAGATTTATTTCAATTAGTTATTCTCAAGGTTTTACAAATAGTTATTAATTATTTTTACTGCATGGTTTTGTTGTAAAATTCTAGTATGTAGTTACATAAAGTATTGCTAGCAACGTTATTTCTCTGTTAGCTGCTAAAAGCTCATCTTATTTAAATGCAGTCATTAAAAAACAAATAGCCATTTTGTTCCGTTAACATTTCGCTAATTTCATAAGCATTGCGTGTTAGCCTGATAATGTGAAACATTATGTTATGATCTTATTTACGTAATTCTTTCACCGTTTGATAGTCACTTTAGTAGTTGTACCTATTGGTCACATTATTGAGTTAGTGGTCACGAATAGGAGAATGACGGATACCATTTTTTCTATCCGCGACCTATGGGAAATACAGAGAAGCTTGCCATGGCTTTCGTCGACCTCGAAAAAGCATACCGGGTACCTCTTAAGGTTTTGAGGTGGGCTCGTGAGAAGAAAGGTGTGCCTGGGACATATTTGCAGTGTGCTTGGTTCACCAAGCAATGTACAGTTGACGTAGAGCTTCAATGTGGCAGTGGGCTTGCACCAAGTATCGGCTTATATACCTCTTCCTGGTGATATAGACGGTCTTACGTTGGATATCCATGAAGAAGTTCCCTGGTTTAGTTTAATTATAATAATAAATAGCTATGCTAGCTAAGCTTTATGCTAACGACATTTGCTAGTTGTGGCCTAAAGGCCCACAGCAGTTTGGAGGTGTAAAACCAAAACGGAATACTTGTTTTGAGTACGATTTTCATCAAACTTTAACTATACGATAGACAGAACCAATAATTTTATGGTTACAAAAATTACGGTAAGACTAAGTACAGTGAGTTTACAAAGTAATCTTTTATGTTACCGTTGGACGGTAATCTTCTAGCAACTCGTCGTTGGACAAGTTCTAAACTCGGTCAAAAATAAATGCCGGTTAAAACCATACATTATACCTTGGCTAGATGGATCCGGGTACAATCAAGTATGACGAGGGAAGCTTTAAAATAGATCGGAAACTAAACTGCCTGGCCTTAGATTAATTTTTGCACTAACTGTTGCCAGCGGCTTCTGACAAATTATCCCACGGGAAGATAAAATCGGGAAAAACACTATTCTGTGTTAAATCAGGGTGTCAGCTAACTCCATACCAAATTTTATTTAAATCGCTCCAGCCGTTTAGACGTGAAGAAGTAACAAACATACGCACTCACAATACTAGTGTGATAGTTACGTTTAACAAATGCCCATACTCATATATTGTTTTCTTACAGTTTGGTTCCCTATACTAAGTTTGTGATTCAGCTTCCTATGCCATGATATAACTCACGGCTGATATCCCACAAGGCTTAGGTACAGGTATACCTTATAGTAGGTACACCCACAATTAACCAGTTCTGTTTAAGTCCCGTGTAATGGCCGAGCCTATTGTCGTCAACCAGGCACACATCCAGATTCCGTGGATTCTTCTGAAAAATTCTCGATGGAAAAACCCGATCACACTTTGCCCAAACAAGGAATCAAACACAGGGCCTCATGCTTCCCGTAGGGGCTGCGGGTTGTTCGATAGAGATACCGCGGCCTCGACACAAAGGGCTAAGAAGGAACATGGGTGGTTTTTAGTCAGTACTCCCTACCGCTCTGCCCAGCGGGAGGAGGCATTTGAAGATTTCCCACAGTCCAAAAAAAAAAAAACTAAATGTGGCACTCGAAAACTGCCGCGGTAAAGCTATTGCATAGCATTTTTTATCAACTGCAAATAATTAATTATTTAATTTGACAACCTCAGTTGACAACCTTGTTATTTTCCGTAACCATAGCAACCTGGTTGAAAATGTTCGTTACGGAATTTCGGGATTCGCTCCGCTCAAGGCCCGCGATAGAAGCTATGCAATAGCTTAAAAATGGCCTTATGCTCAACAGTTGCGCTTGCGACTACAAACTATAATATACCATCGTCTAGATGAGAATTCCAGCCTTGATATAAATAAGTTCAATTTATTTAACAACAAACACAATGTCAGAAGATGATTGGTTCTTAATGAATTTTGACAGAAAACATTTCAATGCATATTTGATGAGCTGTTGATTGCTCCAAATTCATCATCCTGACTTATTTATTGGATAAGCAGATAAATTAATTGAAAAACTTTATTAATCATTTAGATGTCAAGGTTTGGATCTAAAATAATTGTGAGAATGAAGTGTTTTATATTGTAGGTAAGTAAAACGTATAAAGTTTGGATACGGATTTCCTTGATTTTTTTGTTAGATAATTCTAGTTGGCACATTTTATTCCATTTGACATGAAATATTTTAAATTTTTATTACTTTGACCAGATTGACATTGTCTACTTATTTATTATTTTTTTGTATTTAACTGACTACTGACTCATTGAATTACTTATTGTTTCATTGGCATATTTATATCCGTTTCCGTGACATTATTGATAATATTTTAATTCTGTTTTACTTTGGCCAAATTGTCATTTTTATATTTTTATTGTATGTAATTCCATTGCCATGCCACTTATTTCCAATATTATATAACTTGTAAACCTAATATTTGCATGCCTATGTGAAGGTAAAATATGGAGAACTTTATTGTAAAAAATAACATCTATGTACATTACCCATGTTTGCAAAGAAATAAATTGATTGATTGATTGATTGATTGAATTATTAACCTTCTTTACTGCAGTTTCCAATTTTCTCTAAGCCACAAAACTGATAACGAAATAACCTGGAAAGGAAACTGGCTATCAATGACAACTACCAAGCCTTTGCCCAACTATGTTGGTGTCAGCTTCTAATTAGTATCGGGTTATATACCCCTTGGTAAGACGCAAACCTCCCTACTGTCTTGTGTTGAGAGTAATACTATTGACCGCCCCATGTGTCAGTTTATGTAAAATTATTACTTTATGTCAATTTAATCTGTAGGTGTAGGTTTATTATTATTTTATTTTTGCTAGATTTTTCTGTCCCACTGCTGGGCAAAGGCCTCCCCCATTCCTTTCCAACTCTGCCCAGCCCAAACCCTTGGATATAGAAAGCTGAAATTTTGCACAGAGGTTCCCTTTATAATGTAGACAAAGAATAAGGAAGGATTTTTCGAAATTTAACCCCTAAGGGAGTTAAATAGGGGATGAAAGTTTGTATGGAAAATCGTCATTTTCACGCGGGCTAAGCCGCTGGGAAAAGCTAGTTAAGTAATATATCTGTCTTTCTTTCTTTCTTTTTTTAAAAAACGTTGCCCCACACTAGGAATTTCTCCTGTATCGTGGGTGCGTTCACAAACATTTAAACTCACATACACAAATACCCAGACCCGGAACAACTATCTGTAGGTCATACAAATATTTGTTCCGTGCGGGGATCGAACCCGCGATACGCAGCGCAGCAGTCCATTGCTTGAGCCACTGCGCCAACCGTGCCGTCAAACCATGTGCCTACGATCTGAAAAGTTACAAAAAAGTTTTTAGTAATTTTGAATAGATTTTCTGTGAAACCTTGGGTTTCAGATTCGACCGAAGCTTGTGACTAAAGCCGATTGATCGCTATCCGTCAAAAATTGATTTTTGGTCGGACACTAGAAACGATTGATGGTTAATGATTATTTAAGATTTTTTATTCAGTAATTACCTACAAAAGACTTAAGGAATAATTTATTGTGTACATAATAATGTACTTTGTAGAATTATGTCCGCAGTGGATAGTTCCAAAGAGAACAGACTCTTTTGTGTCAGATGATGTTAAATCAGCCTTTTACAATAGTACCTACAAGGTTGACTTTTCAAAAATACACAGTTATTGTATATTATTATGTGTTAATACACACTTCCGATGGATACACACTTGGTGTAAATAGTGCCGTGCGGCAAAACGTCCTCCGGTTTATATACCCCGCCGTGTAACGAAACCATAGCGCGATTCAGCCGGCGAACGTCTCTGCGGGTACACCGCCATCTATCGAGCACGTTGTATATAATACTATTTAATGGAACGGGACGAGAAGGGCAGCATTTTCAATATGGGATAATATACACTTCTTATTAGTAATACAAAAAAATACTAGATACCATTTATTTAATGTACAAACAAGGAGTCATAATATAATAAACTAGCTGATGCCCGCGGCTTCACCCGCGTGGATGTCGTTCAAATTATATACTAAAACCTTCCTCTTGAATCACTCTATCTATTAAAAAAAACCGCATCAAAATCCGTTGCGTAGTTTTAAAGATTTAAGCATACAGACAAACAAACAAACAAACAGACGCGACTTTGTTTTATACTATGTAAGGATTATGACTCCATATCATTACATCATAATAATATTATGATGATTTCCCACCCTCCAAAAAAAATGGGGGAACCTTTTGCCATTAACCGGGTGCAGAGAAAGACTCCGTGGATGCTACTAAGAAATTACTGATGAAACAATCTAATAAAACTTTGCCCGACTCGGGAATCGAACCCAGACGTGCAACCACATCCACAATCATTTTAATTAATTAATTTATTTATTAAACTTTATGCACAACAAAACGTACAAAGGCGGACTTAATGCCTTGGGCATTTTCTACCAGTCTACCTATACAATATTGTTGTGAAATATTATTTAAATGAAACATGAATGCCTCTATTTATCAAACTATGAACTTCGGGTCAGCTTCAAGTACTAAACCAGTATTAATATAAGATCAATTTCGATTAAAATGAATAGATCGGTTGTAAACCACTGAACCGAGACGGGTTATCGAGATCTTAATGAAGATTATCTACTACTAGTTATTTTATGCATAGCCCTTTAAGGCCGGGAAAAAAAAATCTTGCGTAGCTCGTTTTCGATCTTATATTCTAAGTACCCATGTCCAAAGTCATCGTAGAAAAAAAAAAAAAATCCCTTCCCCTCCCCCCCCTGAGAAAACGCCATGTCACGATAGTGCGATTTCGACTATAACTTGTCTATCAGAATTTTGTTAGGGTATAATTTTGCTATGTACATTTTTGTAATTTATAATGAAAAAAAAGACATGATTATTTGTAATTATTTATTTATATAAATAAAATATTTGGAAAGGTGCAAAATAACTGCTGCACCCACACCCAGAGATTTATCTGTGAATGGGGTGTTAGCCCCTTGATAGACTTCAAAGTCGAGCATTAGACCATCGCTTGTTGTGGCTACAAAAGCTTTCAAGCCGGTGGGTCTAGGTTTAGACTTTATGACTTGGCGTAGACCTTTTGGGCACAAGCCGCAGAAGGGGATCATTTGTTCGTCTATAGAATAGTAACCCGGTAGCCTTTCTATTTTCTCACAGGCATTTTTTACCTGATTTAAACCGGTTGTACTTTCCATAGACTGTTCTTATTACCAACTGGGGCGATATCCTCTTCCACCACATGAAAATTTGCGCGCAACAGCTGGTTCGTATAGTTCGACGTTCGATTTGATATTACTGGTCAAAAACTATACGTTGCGGTAGCCTCAAATGGAGGGGCGCTGAGTTCAAATATATTCCAGAAATTGCAACAGCCTGACGGTGAACAGTTAGAAAACCTAAGACACTCAGGAAGGCTTACCTTGCTGTCCACGTCTGCGATCAGCTCCAGAGGGACTGCTTCAACTGCACTCAAGTTCACTACACACACCAAAGTTTATAGTTCGAAAATGTTAGTCCAGATGCGGTGGGCCAATGGACCCGCGGGTTTTATTTATGGCGAAGATCTCAGCAATAACTTAGCTGGAGATGCGATGACGCGGCACACAGAAGATCAGAGATAGATCTTTTCCGAAGAGTTGACAACGGACCGCACGCTAGGCGAATATTCACGGAGTCGCCATCTTGGTTTTATTTTTCTTCTACCTTTCTCATGACATGAACATAGTCACGAGATGCGCAGCGACCAGTGGAACTTCATACTGGTTGAGTTTCCTTAGCCGCGACAGGTGCTAAGTCCAAGAAGCGATTGCTGGACATTGTCAACACGGCAAAGCCAACCTGGCGACCTAGTCAGTTCAAATGTCCAACGTCAAGCATTATATTTATTTATTACACGCCAACACCGTGTTGGCGTAACCATCTTCCCCGGTTTGAAAGATCCTACTTTCGAAACACACAAGAAAGCGTCATTATATTAATAATTGCATATCGTCGCGAAAACTCTACCTCTAGGAAGGAAACCTAACAAAAAATTTAATTGAATTATAAAAAGAAAGAAAATTTAGCTATATTATTAAATTGACCTAACCCTAACCTTAAATACGATAAGCTGATTAATGCTTACTGAGTAGGGAGAGGGCACAACTTAACAATCGGCCTGCTCTGAAGCATTCCACCTTGTACCTTCACTGATGCGACTCTGCAGATCCCTTTTTTGTCCGGAAAGATTTTAGTAATTAAACCTAACGGCCAGTGCAAGGGCATGATATTATCTTGCATTGAAACAACGACCATACCAACCCGGACTGGGTTAGAGGGAGTGTTCCATTTTTGCCTTGTTTGGAGGGTGTGCAGATATTCATTGCGCCACCGCTTCCAAAAAGATTGAACGAGTTGATCAGTTAACTCGTATCGTGAAATAAGGTGTAAACGCGTTTCAGTAATTTCGCGAGCGGGTAAAAACACAAGCGGTTTCGTATTAAGGAAATGTGCAGGTGTTAGAGCGGTAGGTTCTGACGGATCTGAGCTAAGTGCATAGAGTGGTCGAGAGTTTAACAAAGCTTCGACTTGAGCTAACATAGTGTTAAGCTCATCAAAAGTGAGTATTTGTTGACCGACGACCTTCAGAAGATGCGTTTTGACGCTTTTTACCTCACTTTCCCAGCATCCACCAAAATGTGGAGCTCTACATGGGATGGTTTTAAGAGTAATTTTATGCTCTGCCAGTTCCAATTCCCAATAGGGGCGATATTCTTGCGACAAGAATTGGTAGAGATCGCGAAGATAAGAACGAGCACCAATGAAATTGGTGCCGTTGTCCGTATACAGACACTCGATGGGACCACGGCGAGAAATAAAACGTTTTAGTGCTGACAAGAAGCTCGCGGTGCTGAGATCTGAGGCAACTTCTAGATGCAAAGCACGCGTTGTCAAGCACGTAAAAAGACATATGTAAGCCTTACGACTCTTTTGGCCTCTGCCGCGCACAGATGTTATCATGAGCGGACCAGCATAATCACACCCAGTGTGTGAAAATGCTTTAGGAGCGATTTCAACACGTGACTGCGGCAGGTCAGCCATGATTGGAAAAACCGGTCGTGGCTTAGCGCGAAAGCAAATATTGCAGTTAAAAGTTATATGACGAACAATACGTCGTGCGGACAGAATCCAATACCTCTGTCTCAAAAGAGACAGAAGCAAGTTCGGACCTGTATGAAAGTTCTTGACATGATAGTAAGAAACTAAAAGTTCCACTACGTGGTCCTGTCGAGGAAGTAAAATTTGGTGACGCGAATCAAAGTCTAACTCAGAGTTGGCTAAGCGTCCACCAACGCGAATAAGTCCATTATGCAGAAACGGACTAAGTTTCTGTAATGGCTTTGAACATAATTGTTTGCGGTTTATGCGATCGAGATCTGATTCGAAATGGATCCGCTGAACAGAGCGCCACACTACTAATTCAGCGAACTCCAAGTCCGATGCGGTAACGGGTCCCTTCGGGAGACGTTTGAGAAATTTATAAACAAAACAAATGGTTTTTAGATATTTCATCCAAGAGGAAAACCTACTAGAACGATGGTACAGAATGTCTTCAGTTAGAGAACTGGTATCTGTATCAGAAGAGTCTGCTTTCGTAACAGAGGGTAGAGCCACAGGCTTCATCTCTGGCAGCTCTTGCACCTCACCGGATACAAATGGCTTCACGGGCCATTCGTGTCGGGGTGTTTTAAGCCATGGCGGTCCACTCATCCACAGTGGATGATGAACTAGCTGGGCCGGTGTTAAGCCACGAGAAAGACAGTCACTTGGGTTCTCAGATCCCTTGACATGGAAGAAGTGCTCCGACGATAAGTTTTCTTGGATTTTAGAGATGCGATTGGCCACATAAGTGTGCCAGCGATGTGGAGAAGAATGAATCCAACTTAAAGTTACAGTCGAATCTGAGAACGCCACGACAGCCTCAATGGCGTATCGGGCGGAGTAGAGAACGAAAACTCGTTTGATCAGAATTGATAAAAGGAGTGCGGCGCATAGCTCCAAACGAGCTAGCGAAATAACCTTAAGAGGTGCGACTTTGGACTTTGCACATACCAGTGAGATGACGATGTCACCGTCTGGCTTGACTACGTGGGCATAGACAGCACCGCCGTAAGCCTTCTCACTGGCATCCGCAAAGCCAACTATGGATAGCTTACAATTTTCAATAACGCCAATATGACGTGCGAATTTTAGCTGAGAAACTTCAGGTAACTCAGCTTGAAATTGTTCCCAAAGGCGAACAATGCGGTTCGGTGATACCTCATCCCATCCTATTTTGACAAGCCACAAATCCTTGATCAGTAACTTAGCGTACAAAATCATGGGCGCGACTAATCCCAATACATCAAAGAGACGAGCGATAGACGACAAGATATTCCTTTTTGTACAAGGACGAACATCAGGGTTGACCTGGAATGCGAAATAGTCATGGTCGGGAAACCAGCGTAGCCCAAGAATTTTCAGGGTCGGATCCTTACTTAGATCGACACTGTGCGAGAGTCGCAATGACTCGGGAATAGCCTGAAGGACTTCAGCACTATTACTTGACCATTTGGTCAACTCAAAATCACCAAGTGAAAATATTTTAATCAATTGGTGAGATGACTCTATTGCTTGCTCTACATTAAAGGTAGAGCTTGCTATATCATCCATATAAATGTCTCGGCTCAGTACCTCACTGGCCAGAGGAAATTGGTGCCCTTCGTCCTTACACAATTGTTGAATGGTGCGAATCGCGACAAAAGGAGAACACTTCAGGCCGAAAGGTAGAACTGAAAATTGAAACATGTTTAAATTTTCATCTTCGTGAAAGCGGTAGAGTATTCGCTGAAGCGGACGATCTTCAGGACGAATTCCAATTTTAAGATACATAGCTTTAACGTCAGAAGTTATTGCTACCGCGAAGAGTCTCAGGTTCAATAAGATATTTAGCAGGTCCGCTTGAAGAACGGGACCAGCGTAAAGGATGTCATTTAACGAGGTGCCATTGTCTGACTTCGCGCTTGCGTCAAGAACCACGCGTAACTTAGTGGTTGTCTTGTCCTCGCGAATGACAGCATGGTGTGGGATATAGAACGAGACCTCACCTGGCAAAACTCCTTCCACTAAAGAAATATAGTTATTTTTTAAATAATCTTTAATGACGTCATCATATAGAATTTTGACTTTAGGATGTGATTTAAATTTACGTTCGAGGCTAAGAAACCTACGACGAGCAATTTCGAAAGAGTTTCCTAGCGCAGAAGCGTCCGTCTTTAATGGCAAAGCAGCGACATACTTGCCAGATGGGGTGCGAGTAGTGGTAGAACAATAAAACTGCTCGCAGTGTTTATCATCCACACTTGTGATTGAAGAAGCTTGAACTTCCTCGATCTCCCAGAATCTACGCAAGTCGCAGTTTTCCAAAGAAGACGTAGCGCAAAACGACATCGTAGCGGTAGGAGAGTCTAGAATAGGCGCGTCTCCCATAAAGATATATCCTAACACCGTCTCTAAAGCATCTGGATATCCAGCTGTCGAAGTAACTTTACTTGGTTGCAATAATTTAGCAAACAACTTTACTCCAAGTAGAATGTCAATATTCCCCGGCATTCCCCAAGTATCATCAGCGAATAGATGCGAATCGATATTATTGAGATCAGCGACATCTATCGGACACAATGGAAGCTGTCCTGTTATCTCGTCGAGAACCAGTGCCTCGATCGAGTACTTGGGTTGAGCGCGAAGGCGCGAGCTAAATGTGAAGTCGGCTGAACCGCGGACCGACTGAGACGTACCACCGATACCTTTAACCGTGACTATAGAATCGTCACGTATTGGTAGTCCAAGCATACGACAACATCGGGTGGTAATATAGTTCTTCTGAGAACCCGGGTCCAACAGACAGCGAACAACAAAATCCTTCCCTTTTCTACCTACCACTAACACTTTCGCAGTAGCTAAAACCTCCGTAGTGCGAGTACTATTATGAGCCGAAGCCGAATGAGTACACAAAGAAACGCGATCCTGATCCGGGGTCTGGACTACGGCGCTGGCAGACGGCGCGGCGCCGACTGCTGGCGCGGGTGACGGTTGTGGAGGCGGCGATTGATCAAAATGTAACAGGGAATGATGTTTACCGTTGCATTTCTTGCACGAGAGTGCTGATTGACATTTAGATACGGTGTGTTGACTACTAAGGCAATTACCGCAAAAGCGATTATCTTTTATATATTTAAATTTGTCATTCGCATTTAATTTTAAAAAGGCACTACACTTATATAAGTTTGTGTGCACCGACTGACAAAGCGAACATTTAGGTGACGTAGCTACATACACCTGCGATACCTTACTAGAGGGTGCGGGGGAGGGTCTACCGCTGGCGCCAGCCGTCGAACGCTCAGGCTTCTGCGGCGCGGTGCGATAAAGAATTTTTACCTGTTCTCGTACGAACTTCACGAAATAATTGTAGTCTACGCTATGAGGATCCTCTAACATGCGAAGCGACATTTCATAATGTTTTGCGATGTCGGAGTCTACTAACTTAAGACCCACGTACATAAAAATAAAATCAGACATGTTGTCGATTTTTAATTGTTTGAGTCCAGCCACAATAGCGGTGTACCTATCAAAAACCTTTTCTACATTAGCGGGCGACGAACCAGCTGACTTTAAAGAAAACAGCTGATTTAAATAATTAACGGCTAATGCGCGCTTGTCCTGATATTTAGCAATGAGCGCGTCCCAGATAACACGATAATTTTCTGCAGCAGGAACAATACCGGCTGCCACGCCTTTGGCTTTGCCTTTGAGATGACCCAACAAATAATGAATACGATCAGAATCCGAGAGATCGGGGTTTGTATGAATCACCCGTTTAAATGTCTCATAGAAAAACGGAAAGTTCTGAATGTCACCATCAAAGGTAGGTAGTTCAATTCGAGGTATTTTGATATGCGAAGATCCTGCCTCATTCGAGTTATGAGACTCTTTTGTTGTGGTTAGGGAACTCAAAACATTTTTGATTTCGCACGCCAGATCGTCAAATGAAGACAATGTACTATAATTAACCTCATACGTTGGATTAAGATTCAATGAAATAATGTTTATATTATCAATAACAGATATAATTTCAGTACGAATTAGATCAATTGAGTTAGCTTGCGCAATAAAAGTGTCCCGCGATTTGTCGGTCCTAAGGTCTATTATAGAATCAAATAACCTTTGTGCACGAGCAAAGTATGCGGCGCGTTTGCCTTCATACATTTTTAATTTATATTTTAAATCTTCCATTATAACTTACAATAGAATAGAACTCAATAATAAATTTACACAAAAAATATCAATTCGGAACCCACTTAACTCTCAAAACACGGAACCCTAACAAGCTAGTACGAAAACTATGAATCAAACAAAGAAACAAATGCTTGATCAGGTAAAAACAATAAAATAGGTAGGAACCTCTTTTCCTGACCTGCGGAACCCTAGTACCAAAAAATGGCAGCAAGGTGCGGTAAACAACTGAATTTAAAAATAATAAATCAGCTATTTAAATAATTGTGTACGGAACCAACTTTCGCCTTAGCACGCGGAACCCTAATGGAACGCGTAAGCAAAAGACCAACAAAATAACACAATTAAACAAATAGGTACGGAATCACTAGGTACTCCGACCGTGCGAATGAACTATCACAATAACTTAGTGATGGCTACAATAACAACTGTTTACAAATACTATAGTCCTATTCGGTAAGTAGGTAGGTCGATATAAATAATATGTCCCGTACGAAACCTTCCGATAGGCAACCACTTACAACAAAGGATGAAGTATATTATGGTAAACAGAAAATAAATGCGATGCGAGAATATACCTAGGTATCTCGATAAATATTTATCTAATGTACCTTTGTAACTCAAAACGGAATGAACACAAGAGTAATATGTACCAAAACCGTCTGAACCTAAATAACTTATAGGTGCGATGGGAATTAACAAACCAAAGTTCAAAAAACAACTTTAGTTTTAGTAGGTATGGAAATAATATCCAACCATTCGAAAACTTACTTTACGTAGGTACGTGTAATACAGAAATAACTTATCCGTGATCTCACAACTGTAACGTTAAGTAAGTGCGGTGTAGATAAACAGTAAAATTGTTGTTATCTAAAAATAAATTTATTAAGAATAATTTAACTAAATTGCAATAATTTAATCAAATGCGGAGTGGACTGTATTGCGATTAAATACTCGTACAATACGAGGCGATTTAATAGGATAACATTTACCTATAAGACTTCAGTTAAATAATACTAAATCAATCATAACAAAGTTCAATGACCGTTCAATCATGATTGCGATTCCCGGACTCAAGGTCAATCTTGGTACGAAAGTAGGTCACTCAACTCAACCGTTGTGAGAACCCCAAACACGCTGTTTGTCGAACAAGCGGTATACTACCCACGAATCTACCCGCTATTTTACCAAATGTTGGCTTGTAACGCGCAGTTCTCGGAAAATAAGTACCCTATTTCACGACACAAATCACTGTAATAGTTAAAGAATTTAAGACTTGATATGACTTAGTAATACTAATGTGTAAGTACCTACACCACTAAAAATATGCAATGTAGCGGAACTTCGATAAAGAATGCGGATGATATTAGACCTTACGTATAATGCAATAAGGACGAGTTTCCTAAAACGATATGCAATTTTACGTAAATAATTTCTAGATTTTTCTAGCTTATAGGACAAATCTATCCGGCCGAAGGATCAAATGGTTCGTATAGTTCGACGTTCGATTTGATATTACTGGTCAAAAACTATACGTTGCGGTAGCCTCAAATGGAGGGGCGCTGAGTTCAAATATATTCCAGAAATTGCAACAGCCTGACGGTGAACAGTTAGAAAACCTAAGACACTCAGGAAGGCTTACCTTGCTGTCCACGTCTGCGATCAGCTCCAGAGGGACTGCTTCAACTGCACTCAAGTTCACTACACACACCAAAGTTTATAGTTCGAAAATGTTAGTCCAGATGCGGTGGGCCAATGGACCCGCGGGTTTTATTTATGGCGAAGATCTCAGCAATAACTTAGCTGGAGATGCGATGACGCGGCACACAGAAGATCAGAGATAGATCTTTTCCGAAGAGTTGACAACGGACCGCACGCTAGGCGAATATTCACGGAGTCGCCATCTTGGTTTTATTTTTCTTCTACCTTTCTCATGACATGAACATAGTCACGAGATGCGCAGCGACCAGTGGAACTTCATACTGGTTGAGTTTCCTTAGCCGCGACAGGTGCTAAGTCCAAGAAGCGATTGCTGGACATTGTCAACACGGCAAAGCCAACCTGGCGACCTAGTCAGTTCAAATGTCCAACGTCAAGCATTATATTTATTTATTACACGCCAACACCGTGTTGGCGTAACCAACAGCTTCAGTCGGTCTCTTGGAATGATATCAGCTACTAATGCCAGTCTCATTTCTTGCCTCCAGTACATATGAAGTCGTGGATAAGTTATGCACCCCATTATAAAATGCACACCAATGAACTTCTTCATTTCTACAGGATTGGTATGAAGAACCCTTCCAGTTTACCTCAAATAGTAATTATTTGTGCAGCTTTCTCATAAAATTAATGCATCGTCAAAATAGTCCTCGAAGTATTCGAGAGGCGTTCTAATGGTTTGTTGTTCCCGTGGCGGAAAATTATGTTCTTTTTGGTCAAATGAAACAGATTTCCATAGCCTTCGCCTAGACGGATCCCTGTTGCGTTGAGCTGCCTCGGACTGAGCACGAACGCTAGGTGGCGGAGTACCAGATAAATCAGGCAGCTGATCATTTCTACTCATGCGGTCCCTCGTGCGGTACCGAGAAGTACCCTGAGATGTGCTTGGTGCGCTTGATGAACGATCAGGTAGATGATGCCGGCGACTTACAGAACGACCACGTTGAGAGACACCACGATTTCGTTGCGAAGGTCCTTGACCTCTCTGTGGATTCCCACGACCACGTTGAGAGACACCACGATTTCGTTGCGAAGGTCCTCGACCTCTCTGTGAATCCCCACGACCACGTTGAGATCCAGCGCAGACTGTATTCGGACTAGGACATATTATTTCTGGTACCTGAATGTTAGTGGCTTCTTCATCTTGCTCGCTGTTAGAATACGACTGACCCGCCACCCGATCTAGTACAGCCTCAATGCCTTCCTCTTCATGACATTCCTCATCTTCGAAACCCTCTATCTCAGACTCGTTTCCGTCTGCTATCAATTCTAGTAAGTATTCCGAGGTTAATGTTCTTTCTGCAACAGAAAAAAGAGCGTTTTTGTAATTTTTTTACCGATTAAAAACATTAAAAACAATGATATAATTTTTAATCAACATAAATTTTGATAGACTTGTTAAAGCCGAACTCGCACTATCGTGCGTGTTTGAACTAACAACCAAGTATCTTCGTGTCCGATAGAGGTATGCATCGAACTATAGTTGTCTCATTGACTTGACTTTATTATCTACTAGCTGAACCCGCGCATGCGTTGCAATGCGTTTTTCCTACCTACCTATCTACTACCCTACCTACTACCCTACCTACTACAATACCTACTACCCTACCTACTACCCTACCTACTACCCTACCTACTACCCTACCTACTACCCTACCTACTACCCTACATACTACCCTACCTACTACCCTACCTACTACCCTACCTACTACCCTACCTAAAAAAAAAAAAAAAAAGTATCCTATGTCCTTCTCCTGGTTCGTAGCTACCTCCCTACCAATTTTCAGCTAAATCCGTCCAGCCGTTCTTGAGTTATAAATAGTGTAACTAACACGACTTTCTTTTATATATATAGATAGATTAAAATCGCACAATCAATGTGGTCAATCACTATCTATCTATATAAATAAAAAGAGAAGTCCTGACTGACTGACTGACTGACTCATCAACGCCCAGCCCAAACCCTTGGACCTAGAAAGCTGAAATTTTCCACAGAGGTTCCCTTTATAATGTAGACAAGGAATAAGGAAGGATTTTTCGAAATTCAACCCCTAAGGGAGTTAAATAGGGGATGAAAGTTTGTATGGAAAATCGTCATTTTCACGCGGGCGAAGCCGCTGGCAAAAGCTAGTTTAAAATATTTTTAATCATTACTTACTTTTCCACGCGCGTCGATCAGCTGCACCGTCATTTTGAAAAGGGCATAAATCCGCGACAACTTCTCACAAGTATAACCTTTGCGGCAAAGTTCACACTATACTAAACGCACTACCGTGTGGTACCGGCCGCGTCTCGTAAAGTTGATCGAGCGCGCGAAAATATTTTTGTAAAGTTGAACGCACGATCGTATAAAAAAAAAAAAAAAACATCATCTGCCTAGCCTTTTCCCAACTATATTGGGGTCGGCTTCCAGTCTAACCGGATGCAGCTGAATACCAGTATTTTACATGGTGCGACTGCCTATCTGACCCCCACAACCCAGTTAATACTAGGTAATACGATACTCTTTGGTAAGACTGGATGTCAGAATTTCAGGTCACTGGCTACCTGTAACGACTGCCAAAGATCTATATATATGGCAGCCGGGACCAACAGCTTAACGTGCTTTCCGAGGCACGGAGGAAACCCGGTATGTCGGGCGGTCACCCATCCACAGACCGACCTAGGCAAGCACAGCTTTACCTAAAGAAAAAAAAAAAAATGAAAAATGAAAAAGTGTTTATTACAAACTTAAGTCAAATACATTACATTTTACTTCTGCCAAACTACATAGCAGTTTGTTGGCAGACGTAGCTCCCACGATACTCTCAAAAATTAACGTATGTACGTTCACTTTTCCATTTACTTAAAAAAATTACTTACAAAAACAAACATGTTAAGCTGCTAGTTATAAATTTATTTTTTTTATTACTAGCCATCCGTGTCCCACTGCAGGGCAAAGGCCTCCCTTCCCTCTTTCCACTTATCCCTATCCAATGATGTTATTTGCCAATCCCTGCGAAAAGAGTCGAGTTCGTCCCGCCATCTTCTTCTGGGCCTGCCGCGTTGTCGTTTGCTGCTGTTTGGGACCCATTGTGTGGTTAGCTTAGCCCACAGCTCCTCCGGCATGCGGCAGATGTGGCCAGCCCAGTTCCATTTAAGCTTGGCAGCCGTGTGGCCTACGTCGGCAATTTGAGTTTTGGAACGCAGTATCGAGTTCCTTATTTGGTCTGTAAGCTTGACTCCGAGGATACTACGCTCCATTGCTCGCTGACAGACCCCGAGTGCGGACTTTTGACGCTTTGTTAATGACCATGTCTGCGCTCCATAGGTGAGGGTAGGAAGAATGCACATGTCCATGAGTTTCCTCTTAAGGGACAGAGGGAGAGCTCCTTTCATTATTTGCTTCATCGACCAATAGCTCTTCCAGGCGTTCTCGATGCGTCGGGCAACTTCTTTCTCTTGTCTTGCCTGGAAGGAGACTATTTGGCCGAGGTAAATGTACTCATGGACATACTCAATCCTCGTACCCCCGATTCCTATATTGCGCTTGGTGCTGTTGGTCATCACCTTGGTTTTTGCCATATTCATCGCGAGTCCGACCTCGAGGCTGGCACTGCTCAGTTGTTCGAGCATTAGGCTTAACTCGGCTGCCGTGGAGGCGAAAAGGACAATATCGTCGGCGAAGCGGAGATTGGTTAATCTTCTATCACCCACGCTGATGCCCTTGTCGCTCCACTTGCTATTTAGTTTTCTAAAGACTTCTTCAAGCGTGGCTGTGAAGAGTTTTGGAGAAAGAGGGTCGCCCTGCTTAACCCCTTTTTGGATAGGGAATGATGGTCCTGTAGTGTTTATTTTTATGGCTGCTGTGCTACTTTCATAAATTTTTTGCAATAATTTAATATATAGGGGTTCAATGTTCTGGTTTTTAAGTGATTCAAATATGGCGTTGTGCGATAAACTGTCAAATGCTTTAGAATAATCGACAAATGCGAGGTATAAGGGTAGGTTGAATTCGAGATGTTTTTCGATAACTTGGTTAAGTGACTGTAGATGGTCGGTAGTGGAGAGGCCACGGCGGAATCCGGCTTGTTCGGGAGGTTGATGCTGATCTATATAAATTTAAATCACTTAAAAAATTACTAAGATTTTCACAAGAGCGTCGGTAAAGGGATCTATCTATTTATCTTCGGGGACGCCGGCAGACACCAGACGGGCGATCAGTCCTTTCGTTGTGGATTATTTCGCCCAGTTCCCCAGTCGGTAAAGGGATAGAAATAGAACTTACCAACAATGGAACCCGACTGAAGTCCGATTGATCGGACTATGCGGTCAGACCACGTGTCCATAGCCGAAATTATTAACCTACCAGTGGGTAGGTAGACTGCTATTTTAATTTAGAAAATACTAATCTACTATTATGTACGTATGTAATTTACTGAGTTTATAAAAGGTTTCCTACGTAACTTCGAAACACTATTCTGCAAAAAAAGCTAAATCTTCTATTGACACTCAAAACCTATTAATCACCTACCTATTGTTAGTGTAAGCAAAGATAGACGAGATGCAATTAAAATCATAAAATTTAAAACCATTTCACAGATGGAAATACTATCTTCATAATTAACAATGACAACAAAGCAAAAGAATAGTCGTGTTTAATTAGCCCTAATATCTTCACCATCAGGTATTTACTAGCAGCCTCCCATATTCCTCAGAGATGACTTCTCACGATCAAAAAGCTTTTAAACAAACATGAATATCGATTGCATCACTAATTATACCGAATAACGTTTTAACACAATGGGTGGCACAGTTTAAATAAGATTTATATCTCCACATCCGCCGTACTTAGCTTCCGGACGGACGCCCGTGAGAATTTCCACTAATTTACTCATAATAACACAAATTAGAGTTATTTTCTCAGTTATTATGTCATTATAACACTTTTCGGGTTGTTATTTAGACGATTACTAACTTTTATTTCGTGCGGAAATGTTAGGTTAACATACATTACCGTTTTTATTATGTCATTAAGTCAGAAATGTTGTCTACATTATGTTGTGTTAAACTTGTACTCTATTTGCTGCAAATATTTATAGTGTCTAGACTTAATTAATATTGTGCGAAATTTAGTTATTGAGTGAAATGCCATCTAGTGATAACATTATGAAACTGTTAGTAACTCGACAAGATTTTGAAGCAGTATAGACAGTGATGGCCCAATTTCGAATTAGTTCGGATGTGCCAATACAGATGCCGTCGTCACCAACATTAATTAAACTTTTTAATCAAAGGTTAATAAATAAATTAAATAGATCACGAATATTGATACACATAGCTACAGAAAGCCTGCAATTGATTTGCAATAATAATTAAAGAATCTGGTTTATTTTGTTATTATCATTCTGTCTGATATATTCACACAATATGGTACCTCAAGCCATTTTCAAAATACCTAGCATTGATTTCAAAAAATCTATGTTTTAACTGGATTCGTAAAACATCTAAGCACTACTCCAAACACAGTCTGAATCTTACTCATTGGAACTTTCCCAATCTTTCCAGAAAGAACCTAAGCCTGCAACCCGTAGACCGAGAGGAAGATGCCCACCTGTTCACCTACCGCGACGTGAACCGAACCCACGTGTCCGTGGTCCTGGCCCAGAGCGTGGACGCACTGGTCGACAGCGACTCGCCGCAGAACGTCGTCAAGTTCCGACTGGGCTGCGACTTTGATGCCGGAGATGATCTGGTAAGTATTATTTTGCCAAATTCGAAATTATAGATAGGTACTTACAGACCAGGATCATCATAGGTTGGTACAGGTGATGAAGATAGAACTGAGAAATTCACATAATTGTATGCCGAAATTTAAATTTAGCATAGCTTAATAAATCTATAATGTTTTTACTGTTTGGAATTCTGGTAGCAAGAGTAAGCTTTTATTTTATCCCTTACTAGCGACCCGACCCGGCTTCACACCGAAGCATAATTCTACACATAAACCTTCCTCTTGAATCACTCTATCTATTGAAAAAACCCGCAACAAAATCCGTTGCGTAGTTTTAAAGATCTAAGCATACATAGGGACAGACAGCGGGAAGCGACTATGTTTTATACTATGTAGTGATACAACACAAACTCTATGTATCAGAAGTTGTTTAGTTTAAAATTACGTTCAATTGTATTGGCCAAGTTTGCCACTATTTTCACAGTATGTCCTACTGGTAGTCTCTCGAGATCCAACGGCTACTTTTAAATAAATAAGCCATGCTGAATTACCAAATCGTTTATAATTTCTTAAAGACCTACATTCACCGCAAAAGGTCATTTAAAACACTTCCGTCCCCAACAATATTATCTGAAGTAGGTCAACTGGAGCCACATGTGCGAGTGTTTGACAAAATTTAATATCTGCCTCGTTCGTCACAACGTTTAAATGTCAAGACGGTGATTTGGTAGAATATTTCATGAGAGAGACATTAAAGTTACTGCAAGAATAATTTGGAAAAGAAAAATATTGATGAACACTATAAAATGAATTTTATGATAGTTCAGTTAGACCATGGATCATGATTTTATGGAATTGATATAATCATTAGAAAAATGTCAAAGTTCAAAGTGAGATTACTTCTATTAAAGCACATTTTATGATCCTGATACTTAACAAAACAAAAATAATTGAGCCTAAACAAGTTAAAAACAGTTCAAGAACACAGGAAGGGTATTAAAAGTTTCATGGTCCAAATTAATAACATTTCAAGACACAACAAGGTCGCTAATAACAAAGTTGAAGAAGTTAATTCTTTTCAGTCTGTAAAAGTCAATCTTAATGAGATATTAAAAGCAAAATTAATGGTGACTTACCCCGCTTTGAATACAAATCCAACCTTGCAAGGATTTTTGGAAGATATGCAACGCGATTACAAAATTTCAGCAACTTTCACAACAAAGGAAAGTCACTTCTATTTGTAGTATTATAAGGATTATTGAGAAGGCATATTAAAAATGCCTCTGAAACAATGCGGCTGAAAGTTCCCAGGGTTGTGCCAGTCACTTCAGATAGCAATTCGTCCTTCACCCAGTTGCCTTCGAGCCGGATCATTCCCCATACTTCGGAATCCCACCCTCGGGATCGCTACCCGTCCTTAATTTAGGCATGGCGATAAAATAACATTTTTAATCTTATTCCTCCATTTTAGGAATACATCTGGGAGGGTTTAGGCTTGTTTGGTTAACTGTCTCGAGTTATATCGTGGTCATTGTTTGATGTTTGCCCTACTTTGTTGGTGGAAACAAAAATTGGATTGAAAATTGAATTGGTGGGTTCACTTCATGAAGGGAAATACTACCTGCACTGCGTAACAGTACTGGATCTTTTCTTTTTTTTTAAACGATAATATACCTAATTTACTAAACTGTTAACCTAAGACACTTTATTTTTAAAAAGGTTTGTCATTCGTGTCACATGAATTAACCTTCTAGATACTACTTCTGATTTTACCTGTATCTATTTAAATAGTTACTTCAAGTTAAAAAGAATTGGAAAGTAGAATAAGTTACCTTTACCCTGCAGAATAGTTATAATTAATATTTGAATACCTACAACGAGCAGAATACACGTGTACAAAGCCGTCTCATTCACAAACCACAGCCTTTCATCTCATAATCACAACACATTTTCTGTATTCTCGTCAGCGGAACTCCCAAATTTTGCCACTCGTAGATTTTCCTGTCGCCTGCAAGGTTCATTGACACTTTGCGACGTATTTTCACGTTTAACGACGTCATGTTGTAAAAGTAAACGTAAAACGGGACAAGTGCGAGTCGGACTCGCACACGAAGAATTTGTGCAAAAATGTACACGTTTTTTAATTGTTTATCCCTTTTTAATGCGCACTAAGAGTCGGTCGAGTTAACTATTAGTAAGTGTGTGCGAGATAAGAGCACTTTTCTGATTGACCAGTTGGTATTGATCAACTGGTTGATCAGAAAAGCAAGAAAACCATTGAGTTTGAAGGCAATCTTGTAGCCCGTCAAACTGAATTATCGTCTGATACTGAAATAGTGTAGTATGCTCACTAGCTTACATGTTCAGATTGATTAAGAGTCCGACTAAACTATCACCCATAAAATTTGCAAGGACTCTTAGTAATAGGGGCGTAGGCACCTATATTTTACCTATATTCCTACGGAACACTAAAAATATTGCTACGGTCGAATATGTACCATTTGTGTAAAGTCAGTTTTTTTTAACTAGCTTCAGATAGTCCAAAACCATTATCTTAATAATTAGAGAAACGTTTAAAAAGTCAAAATTAAATTTTGATGAGGCTTCAAAATTTCAAATAACTTTATACTACGCACTAAATTATCATAAATGCCATTATACCTCTCCATGCTTATTTTAATGCTTTCTTATTTGATTACTAACAATTACCAAAATTCCTACATAACACTAACTTTTCTATGATAAATAATGAGGCTTAAAATACCTAGACTCGTGTAAGATGGTTTACACGAGTTGTCGTAAAGGTAAACGACACATTCGTAGGCTTTCTGTATAACAAATGTACTCTCATACACGATCTCATACAAATTGATCCGAGCACTCAAGTCCTAATAATAGTACATTATGGTATAAGTGTGTAACGTTGGTGATTACCGCAGAGGCGGCATTGAGACCCGAGCCGTCAGGTGAGGGTCTTAAGAAAGCCGAGGACGGTAATCATCAATACACACGTGTATCATACGACGTTTTTCAACACACTTGCGAATAAAAAAAACGTGTGGCACTCGGAAACTGCCGCGGTAAAACTATTGCATAGCATTTTTTATCAATTATTTAATTAGACAACCTCAGTTGACAACCTTGTTATTTTCCGTAACCATAGCAACCTGGTTGAAATATTTTCGTTTCGGAATTTCTGGATTCGCTCTCTACGCTCAAGGCCCGCGATAGAAGCTATGCAATAGCTTATTAATACAAGAAAAAACATTTTATTTAGTAGATAAAAAGTTTATTTAAAGAAACAATTAGTAAATGTGCAGTTAGTAAAATTATAATTGTTTTTATGGCGTAGCGGTCTCTTCAGATAGATTACTGGCCATGGTTCTGTATGTCTTTTACAGTTATATTCGTTAATTCTTGTATCCTACAGTTACACCAAATATTAAAGCAACCTGAAAAAAAGAATTATTAAGTTTAACACACAACACGCTGAAGCTGAAGTCACGTAGATCAGATAGATATTTAAAATTAGTTCAACTAACCTTAACCAGTAACCAGATAATGGTTATCTGGAGCATCTTTTAACATCGTTAGACGATAAAACCTTTGATTTCTTGCTTCTAAATCCACAGTCTTTTTAGATAAGCTGACAAATTAGAGTATGTTTTTAAGTCCACTCCATTCTTCGTTCGGACTGTACTTTTTAACATTGAGTGTATACACCACAAAGAGCTAGGTTTGTACTTGAAGATAATTCTTTAAAGTACGCAAAGAACACATTTTCAGAAAATTACTGCGATTTCTTGGTGTTTTGCCACTGCTTGAAATTTTGGTACGCTATTATATATTTCTCCTTGGAGTTTTCGGGTAGCAAATTTTCCATAACGCTAAGGGCTTCAAATCTTACATCGGGCGGTGTACAACATGAATAATTTTCTTCAAAACTAGACATTTTAACTAATAAAATAACTATAATAACAGTGAAAACGAGTTGTGTATTTTTTTCGCAGTAGCGGGAAAATATTATGTTTTTTTTATAAGCGATCAGCCATAGACTAAAAGTTTTTTTTTTTTTTTGCTTGTCGTGGATAGTGTTTGGAGCCACGTACAAAATGGGGAATTCAAATTTTTATTTATCACAGAGAAAACAAAAATTATATTTGAGTGAAAGTTTTATTTATTAAAAACGTACTAAGTTTAAATTATCTATTTAAATACAAAGTTTCATGAAATGAGCAAGCACTAGGTACATTAATTAATTTTTACTATTGAACACGATCTTTATTGTATCGAAACTTTTTTAAGAACATAGCAACTCAACCAATTAAATTTAAAAAAAAAAACCTATAACTCACTAGTGAATAATAGTAATGAAAAATTCACAGTTTGATTATAGGTGTCATTATGTGCCCAATTGCGGTGAAATTTTAGCCACTTTATGAGCAAGTGTGTTGAAAAATATTATTATACGTATTTGTTACATACATCATTTTCTTCGTTCTTCGTAGTCGTTCGCTTAATGCCACTATGGTGAACAACATTCATAAATAAAGTTATTGATAATATTTGAACTTTATTTGAAGGTAGACTGAAAACATGAGCTTTACTTACTGAAACAAGTATCGAAACAAATTAAATTAAAATACGACGACAGAAATATTTATGGATCACTCAATCTGGTACACGAATAATGGGTGGGGCCTCTTATTTACAGCATTAAAATCCTGTGCTATTTCAAAAATTGCCATAATTCGGCAGTCTTCTTTTTAGCCTGTCGATCACAATAGTCAGCCCAAAATCTGGTAACGAGTTTGGCACTTTTAGTAGCTTCCATAATTATGTTGCTGTGAAAAAAGGAAAAACTACTTTTATTTTTAGATGATTGATGGACAGTTAGCATTAGGTTAAATTCAGTTTATCGGCATCACTTCTACAGGCTGTAGGTGGCTATGGTGAATACCAAAGCCGCCTGATTTCATCCCTATCTGGGTATAGGCCTCTTTTAATTTATGTCAAATAAAATTTTACTCTCCCAAATATTTTCAACACTATCTTCTGTTCATAAATTGCTTTTTTCTTTCCAGATATCAGCGTACCTGTCAGTGACGGTATACATTGAGGATATTAACGACAACGTGCCCAAGTTCCTCGACACGCCATATCATGTCACCGTGGATGAACTGACTCCTACAGGTGGGTACATTGACGACTTGAGGGGTGCAGGTGGGATGGGAGTCAAGTGTTTGGCACTTGAGGAGTTTGCTTGTATTGGAGTTGTTAACGGGGTATAAAAGAGACAGGTATCTGGGGGCTACTCTCCAAGTCCGTCTACGAAAATACGGACCCATTCCAAAGAACTCGTAATTTTGAAATGAACCTCCTTATAATATTCGGATTCATGAGTTTTAAAAATACACCCGGAGTATGGACAACTTTCCAATCGTGGTGACGTTCTTTTGTTAGTTCGGGTAGCTCACTAAATCTATGTCCGTAAGTGATACAGATTGGGAAACGCGCGTCGACGATCTTTGGCCGAAACTACGGGTTTCGTGCTTAGAGAGTAGATCCCCGGTTAGACCGAAGCCTGGCCCCGATACGTAGTTGGGTAAAGGCTAGATGATGGTATCAAACGAATTTTGAATAGTGTGTACTCCGAAAATATTTTCTTTATTTTTCAGTTTGTTGTAACCAGGTTATCTTTCCTTTTTATTAAGGCGACATTAGCTGCCCGCGACCTTGAGCGCGCGTTTAACTCATCGCCTAAACAAATAAGGTTGAAAATGGCGATGCGTTTGATGCTCGTGACTGCCAAAATGAACGATAGTTCGCAGATTTAATTCATTAAAAAAAAAATACGCTGTAATGTTAAAATATTTTTACATATGTCTTTAGTTGGTTAAATTTCCTTTCTGATAGTAAAAAAAAAATTACAGTTGTCACTCAAAATATTGAGCATTTCGAGACGAAAAAGTTTTTTCGTGTGATTTTTTTGTGATTTTTTTTTTCGAGGTTCTTGGTTACTTTTAGAAAATATTTTTGCATAAGTCTTTTACCTATACGTATTTGACTATACACTGTATTTTTTTTGGAATTGTAATAAGTAGCAATACGGCTAACTCTGCGACGAAAAACAGGTCGTTTTTACGGTGCCCCTTTAACTGCGCCTTAATATCGACTATCTGTAATAGCTCTTATTTAGGGTTTCGCCGCAGTCGAGTAAAAATATAGTTTGACTATTATTTTCAAGCATGCAGGTACCGAAGTCCTTAACATTAATACTTTGTGATTATGGGTTAGAGCAATATCCTTTAAAAACCAATAAATAGCAATGTTATATAAATACAACTCTTTGTCCAAAATATTTCTTTCACGATATTAATAAAGGTTCAAAGACATTGTCTGTCTTGTGGACATCGTCCACCAAAATATAACATTATTTCTCATTGATCAAGAGACAAAAATGTCTGCAGACTCAAATTCTCCAATATAGTTTTCCCAATGGGTCTTTTTTTTTTGTTTTTTTACGAAATGTTCAAAGGAGAATTGGGAAATACTTGAGGTATGAAATTAATATTTATTTAAGATTTTCGGAGCTTGTTCAATGAAATAATTATATTATATGGAGTTTTATTATTCTGCGCTCATCTGTTATAGTCAAACAAGAGTGTTCAAGCAGAATACAAAAGACGTGAAAAAGGATTAATTAGAAATTCTCGTGAAAATGCAATTTTTAACGATAAGCTTGTATCGCCCGGAGGTTGTGTTATTTGAATTTTACTACGCATTTAAGTATTCTAAGAGCGATTGTGTCTCTAATTATCTATGTTACCAAACTGCAATAATAACATAATTTTGAAAAAATAATAAATAAAGAAGGTTTCAACAGTTCGACTTAGAAAAAAGAATATTATCCCCGAAAAATGTCGTGTTAACAGGGACATGAACACAAAACGGGGCATTAGTAGCTGGTTTCAGTTATTAATTGTCTATCTTTTGTTTTATTTTCAGGCCTCACAATATTCAAAGGCATCCACGCGTTCGACCGCGACAAGCCGAACACTCCCAACTCCGATGTCCAGTACAGCATCATCTCAGGAGACACTGAGGGTCACTTCGCTCTAGAAAGTTCTCACAAGCCAGTCCTGGTGCTGAAGAAACCACTGAACTATGATGCGGGGGACAAAGAGTTTTCTTTACTTGTTACTGCTTCGGTAAGTGACATTAATTGAAAAGAGAGTGTAAATGTATTAATGGAATGATTGAAGCTTTGAAACGGGATTCTCTATTCTTTCAGCCTTTGTTAGAAGGATTCTTTGGGATCAAAACCAGACAGTCATTTGACTTTTTTTACTTGCCCCACTTACCATGGGGCTCTTGATATCGTGTCCAGCCTGTCCCGTTACTTGCACATCACAGGAGCTGATGGAGGCTACTGAAAGTGCAAAACTCGTCGCCAAATTTTGGACCGACTCATTGTAAAGTTTCATCGACACGCTAAGAAGAAGAATTTTACTTTGTGTCTTTCATCAACACTGCTCTTTTAACTATGAAGTCAAACATCGAAAGCAAACTGGTAAAACTTCAAAGACCTCTTATATCCACTATCAATTACCTACACTCTGTAGACCATATTTCCCAGGAGTATGAAAGTTTGAGGCTGATTATTCTATTATTCGGACTTCATGATACCTATTTTACTTTTAATAGAAACCATATAATTTTTTAGTGATGGAATAAGTATCTAAATCTAATCTTTCCGGTTTTCAGGATCGCGGCTCTCCACCTCGCAGTACGAACGCGACAGTGCACATCGTGGTACTAGACAATGATGACCTGCCTCCCAAGTTTACTGCTGAACTGTACAGGACACAAATACCAGAATTCTACCCTTTACTTGTAAGTGTCACTATAATAAGTACTGCTTTTGAGCTGTCAGTTTAATATTTTATAACCAACCTTTTGTGATTGACGATGACGGCAGAGGCCTAGATGTCACAACCTATTTACAGTTTTTGTATTTTTAACCGACTTCCCAAAAAGGAGGTTCTCAATTCGATTGGTATTTTTTTATGTTTCTTGTTTGATTTCTTATTGGCTTGACTTTACGCATAATAATATGATACTGCCCAACGCATTTACTGATCTGAGTACAAAATTATTTACATACATGTCATGACACCACTGAGAGCAGTGGTGGCCCAGTGGTGGTGGCCCAGTGGTGGCGGCCCCGACTTACGAACAGTCGGTCGTGGGTTCGAACCCAGGCAGGCGCATTACTTTGTGTAATTTATTTTATCACCACTGCTCTCAAAACGGTGAAGGAAAACATCGTGAGGAAACCGGCATGTCTTAGAACCAAAAATTCGAAGATATGCGACATCTACCAATCCACACTTGGCCCGCGCGGTGGATTGTGGCCCGTCCCTCTCCTAGAGAGGAGGCCTGAGTTCCTGCAGTGGGAACAATTGTGGGGTGATGATGATGATGATATCATGACACCTGTAATCCCCGAAGGGTTAGGCAGAGGTGTGCCCATTAATACACCAACATTTCACCAGTTATGTTTGTGACCCATGTAATATGGGGTGAGCCTTTTGGCATCAACTGAGCACAAACCTAGAATCCGTGGCAAAATATTAAAATTATAAAATTAAACTGTTACCGTCAATAGTACAGAAACTTTAAGTCAATAGTACAAGTTTTGTTCATACTCATACGTTATCGAAATAACTTTGCCACTTGACATATTATGAACTTTGGCCCGAAGTTTATTGTTTAACCTGTTGTATTACTTTCTACCACTTTTAAAGTATTACGTAAGATCTTATATTTTGTACCTGTCAATAAAATTGAACTCACAGTCTGCTATACTGGCAAGTGTGGTTGGGAAACCTACAATATAATTTATTGGTCACCTCTGCGCTCTCTTCTCTCTAACATCAATCGATTTACCTGTCGACTAAAATGATTAAGCTTATAATCCATCTCTGAACCCAAACGATAAAAAGGGATGACCTTAATTTGAGTCTCTCATTGTTTGACAGAGTAGTCAGGTATTGCGGTCAAACTGAGCTAAACACATCATAATTGCTCCGTTCAAATTTTGTTGCCAGACGGAAAAGAAATACAATTTAATGTTCTGTGCAAAATAGATGTGTATTTTAAAGGAAACATAAAATATGCACAGGCATGGGTGCTTTAAGTTTGATCCTTAAATCATGCGGAGGTTTTTTCAAATAGTATTTTTCAGCAGGAGTTGTGGGTCTGAATTTGCGCCCCAATAGTGGTTGACCTCTTATTAACACGCACAAGCCTTGTAGCAGCAGAAGGGAGTATCAGAGTTGTACTGGATAAGACCCATCATGTTTCTTCTAAAGCTTTTGTGTTCCATAAATTCCGCAACTGAACAATTCGCACACGCCTGCATTTCTTTTGAAAACACATGAGCTAATATCACTTCAATAATATTTCAGGGCAAGAAGATCCACCAGGAGCTGTTATTCCCGGAGCCAATCAAGGCGTTTGATCAAGATCTGGGAGTAAACGCAGCTCTGAAGTACGAATTGGTTGCCGGTAATGAGAGGAAGCTGTTCTCTTTGGACCCTCGAAATGGCACCTTGTTCCTCGATAAAGAAATCGATTTGGATGCTGAAGTTAATTTATCAGGTATTATAATTTACATCAATATATGAGTGACTCAGTGTTCTTCTATTTGTACATTCCGGAAACCTATTCATCTATTAAACAACGAACTCTGCTTACTATCATACCTCACCTTGTTGGCGCAAATGTTGCAAACGCTACTACCTACTGAAGTTGAGGTCTGGGGTTCCATTCTAATACGAGGGATACGAGTGTGGTGTCATATTATTATAATCGTCTGAAGATGTGTCCTTACCAAACACCAATAGATACAGTACTAATAAATCAATGCTCCTTAAACCATGAAAATCACCAAAAAGACTTTCTTTTAAAAGGCTGTACAAACACAGTAATTTAATGACAAATTCATAATTATCAGGGAACACGTTCGTGCTACAAGTCCAAGCGTCACAACTGGACAACCCACTGAAGACTGCGCAAGCGAGGGTGGAGATGGAACTGCTTGACCTCAACGATAATCTTCCGGAGTTTGAAGTCGACTTCTACAACATCAGCATTGTGGAGAACTTGCCTAACGGTATGTAACTTGATAATGTCAGTGATCAAGAAGTCTTTGATATCGACATTGAGGTGCAAAATGTGGAAGTCAATCAAATTATTTTTATCCTTGTCTAAGAGTGTGTTACCTACTCTTTCATCATCACGATTTAGCATCAGTCGTTTATTACTCAATAAAACCTCAAACAAGCATCGCCACAAACTTGTTTTCTGTTATGAACATAATAATCGCGATTCCAATCAGAATATACACTTTTATCATGATATCTTTGCTTTCAGGTTTCAGTGTACTGCAAGTGATGGCAACAGATAAGGACCAGGGTGACAATGGAGAGTTCACGTATCAACTGAATGATCCTGAAGGTGCCTTCACTATTGATCCTCGATCTGGTTGGCTTACTGTTAGGAATCAGGTAAGAATCTGCCTTATTCTATGAAATGGGATGACTGTTTAGTATAATAAACATTTATATTTTATTGTACGAATTATTAAAATAATAACTGTGGTTTTAGGATTCCGTTGTCAAATGGCAAAAATAGAACCCATAAGCATTAAACACATAATTATGGCAGAGCAAATTTTGTTCTGCCATATTATTACATTATTTTTTGATACTTTGGAACCCTTTTTGCGCAAGTTCTACAAGCATTTAGTCAGTTTTTCTATTAAGTAGATGCTCAATACTACAAATGATTAGAGCATTACATGTTTATTTATGTAATCCAGAGATACTATTGTGTTTTTGATCTGTAATTGTATCACGAGAATGTTCTTATGTCGACTTTCCTCGTCGCTCCAGGAAAAATAAAAAATACGTTCGAACGTGTTCCTTTGGATAAACTTGATACAAGTTCATTGATATTTATAACATGCGCATATCAAGTAACAAAAAATGTGCACAAATTTTCCTTATTTCCAAACAATTGCGCAAGCCTCATTATTATGATAACAACACATGGCCGATAATTTATTTTCCAGACTGTCCTTGACAGAGAACAACACTCATCGCTGAAAATGAAGGTATACGCTAAGGAGAAGAACCCAAGTGTAGTTGGAACCTTCTTGGACAAAAATCGTATTTCTAAATGGCGAAGAACTCCTACCACTCCTAGAACGCCATTAAAAGACAGAACCACTTACGTCTTTCCAGATAAACTTGGAAACAAGAATGAAAACATGGAGTACGTTGATGAACAGCTCATGTCATACGTCAACGTTGAAGTCACGCTCCTAGATGCTAATGATAACAACCCTGTCTTCGTTCCAAGTAATCTATACGAATTCTCAATCAAATCTAACGCTAAAGTTGGTACTTCAATTGGTAAAGTGAAGGCTGTAGATCCTGATTTAGGAAGAAATGGGATAGTCTTGTACGATTTGCAAAGAACAAGTAATTTGACGATTACTTCGCCTTTCCAAATCGATGCTAAGACTGGAGCCGTGACTGTTGCTGAGTCTCCAATAATTGAAGGAAGGCATGCTTTGTTTATTGAGGCTTCCGATCAACCAGCGAATCCGAGTGAGAGAAGATTCTCGTTAGCTGTTGTTACTATTGATGTTACAAGTGCTACTAAAGGTAAGTTAGGAGAACCTAAGTAAGAACTGAATCCATTTACTAATCGTAACACAATTTGCTTGATATCGAAAAAAGTTTATTATTTTATTATGTAACGCAAAAGTAATAAATTGTGTGTTTCTCTTAGGTCCGAAATCAGATAGGCCAGGTTTTATAGGATCGCCTTACGAATTTTGGGTTGGAGCAAATGTTGGTATCGGAACAAGCATCGGCCAAATACGCATCAACGACGCGATGGAGAAGAATGATGTGTCGTATGATCTATTACATAGTTATGAAGAAGGAGGTGAGTAGTAGTGGATTTTAACCCGAGTTTCATAATAAAACTGAATATTAACTAAGAATTAAGTTGGCAATGAACTTATTATGTATTTACCTATAGCGCGTAGCTTACTTAGTGTAACGGAGCCTAACATACGTTACGTGAAGTAGGTATAGTTACTTTTAAATCAATATTTTTCGTTCAGTGCCATTCGCAGTAGAAGAGAGATCTGGAGTTATAACAGTGGTAGATGAGCTCACCAAATACAACAGACCACTGTATGACTTCGAAGCGGTAGCCATTCAAGAAAACGCAAACCTAAGTATTACCACAAATGCAACGGTTCATGTAGTCGACGTGAATGACGAAAGAGGAGTGTTGTTGAGGTAATGACTGTTTATATATTTTTTTCGTGTTTTAACCTATCAATAAGCAAAGAGTTACATTATTTAATTAAAATAATATTTTACTTCAGAGGTGCACATTCACCGCTGGTATTCCACGTTAAAGAAAACATAGCTGGTGCAACAGTAGGCCAAATATTCCCCGTCAACGTGAGCTCATTGCAAGGCAACAATACTGGTAACATAAGGTTCATAATCGCTAATCAACAGGATGTTACTGATGACATTGCGATAGGTGAGTTATTTAATATCATTTTTGAAATAACTACAATTTTAATGTGATATCTTTTACACATTTTTTTTTATGTTCCAGGACAAGATGGTACAATCTTTGCTCAGAAACCTTTAGACAGAGAAAAACGAGAAACTTATAGAATGACTGTTATCGCTGAGTTCACTAAAGGTGTGATATCTGGAGCTGGCATTTACCAAGTAACGATACACGTTGACGACGAAAATGACAACCCACCGGTCTTTGAACTTCCTGCGTATGAGGGTTTTATTGCTGAAAACTCACCCAAAGATACTGAAGTTAAAATGACAAATAAAATAGTTGCCAAAGACGCTGACCTGGGGTCAAATGCTTTGTTTACGTACACTCTCTTTGGGGAAGGTCGTGAAATGTTCCATGTTCATGAAGAAACTGGAGTGGTAACGTTTATAGGAAACAGATTAGACAGAGAAGAAAAAAGCGCATATGTACTCAAAATTGTTGCAAGGGATAGAGGTGGATTTAGCTCTGAAACTAAATTGACAATAAATATATCAGATGAAAACGATAATCTTCCTAAGTTTAATCAAATCATCATACCTTTGGGAGAAAACATAGAACTCCTCGAGTCAGACGAGAAGTCTTCAGTGAAAGTGTACCGCGAACGAAAGAATAACTCCACTACGGGTATATCAAATTCGGAAGCTAAGCCGAGGAGTAAGTTTGCTTTGGATTCCAACTCTCATGGACCTTTGTTTATGGTTCCTGAAAACGTTGCTATTGGTTCAACAATATTGAAAGTTAATGCCATAGACATGGACAGCGGAATCCATGGCCACGTAAGATATGAATTCATTTCAGAGGTTTTCATACCTCCTCATAGCATGTCTTCTAAAGGTATGCAAGTGAAAAGATATTTTGTTATCAATGAAAGACATGGCCACATAATTGTAGCCAGAACATTACCTCCAGAAGCAGAATTTAGATTAAATATAACAGCTATAGATGGTGGCGATTTGAGCGACCACATATCAATTAGATTCTTCATCAAGGATATCAATGACCATTTCCCGATGTTCAAGAAGTCTTGGTACAGTTTTAATGTAGAAGAAGCTCAATATTCTAGAAAAGTATTAGGTAAAGTAGACGCTACTGATGCTGATTTTGGACAGAACGCTAACTTGACATACTCTATTCAACCGACATCTAAAGACTTACCTTTCGAAATTTCACCATTGACTGGAGTATTCAGTGTTAATGGGGAATTAGATAGAGAAAATGAAGATAAATACGTTATCACAGTGGTAGCACAAGATAATGGCTATGATAAGAAGCTGTCATCTTCGGTCAGTGTGGAGGTACAAGTATTAGACGTGAATGACAATGCGCCTAAATTCTATGCATACGATGAACTTCTAGAATGGAAACATCCAGAAGCTGATGAAATATCAAATCACAACTTTGAATCAGTTATGATGATGCCAGTCTACAAAGCAACGTTAAAAGAAAATGCTCCTATTGGAACAGTTGTTATCAAGGTTTATGCAAATGATTCTGATTTCGTTGGTAATGGAAATGGTCTTATTCTGTACAGTCTACCACAAAGAAAGAATCAATTGAATATTTTCGCTATCGACTCGAAGGAAGGTATTATCACAACGACGGGAAGACTCGACTATGAAAGCCAGACTGTTCATAATGTAACCGTTGTGGCTTCTGACTTAGGATCACCAAGTTTGAGTTCCACGGCTATCCTGATGTTGACAGTGACTGATATTCCTGATGAAGTAGAGGTGTCAGATAAACCAGTATTTATTTCAAGATATTACGAATTAGAGATTGATGAAAATGTCCAAACGCCAGTTGAGTTGGTAACTTTGAATTTAACGGAGCATTATGAAAATTTCAAAATGAAATATTTCATTCTGAATGAAAACGATGTAGATGTGCAAAAAACATTTGTGATTGATCCGAGAAATGGAACTTTGTATTTAGTGAAGAGTCCAGACAGAGAAGTCAAAGATGTTTACGAGATTGTTGTAAGAGCAGAGAGGCAAAAGATAAGTAGAGAGCTACCACATATGATTTACCCTGTAGCTGACGATGTAATGGAGGGACTGACTAAGTATGATGTTAAAGTCATTGTAAGGATAAAAGACGTGAATGATAATGCTCCAAGGTTCACCAATGGTGGACGTCCTCTAGTTACAGCAATACCAACTACAGCACCGTTTGGATATCAAGTCATTCAATTGAAGGTAAGCGACAATGCAATTAATTTACCTAGTCGAAGATTAATTAGATTTGAGTAGTCATTGTGAAACTCTTTTTATGTCACAATTTTGATAAAGTTCTTCGGAAAAACTTTATCAATAAAGTTCTAGAAGAATTAAATACTACTATAAAATTGCCTTGGTCTTGAATATCCCAAATAATTGTAAAAGTTAAGTTTATAATCTTCTAAAATTAATAACTAACATAAACTAATTCCCAGGCAACGGATGCGGACGTCGGAATCAACGCGGACATCCGCTACCAAATCATCAATGAGCAGGCGCCGCGTTTCGCCATCGACCCGGTGTCCGGCCGTGTCCGGGTCGTGTCCGCACTCACTAGGGATGCCGGGCGTGTGTTCGGGTTCGATGTCAAGGCGACTGACAAACGGGGAGCCGACGATGGGAAGTCAGCGATTGCAAATGTTTTTGTGAGTATTGAATTAGTTAAAATAACGGTAATAGTGTAATCCCCGAAAATTTGGACATAAATGTGCCTAATTAGTGCACTCAAATTATACCTAGACGTACTGCAGGGTACCACCGATACCTAGTCGACATTCCACACATTCGAACGAAGCGCTTTGCTGGGTCCTTTATTATGCGCACAGCCAAGGAGTGGAATTCCCTGCCTGCGTCGGTTTTTCCGAGTTCATATAACCCTAATCTGTTTAAGTCGCGAGTAAACAGGCTTCTACTGGGTAAGCTCGTTCCATCGTCGACATCATCTCTGCCCTTAGGGCAAGATTGAAGTCAAGAGCAAGCCTATTTATAATAAAAAATAAAATAAAATAAAATACCGGTTAAGTTTAAGTCCCTTTTGGTAGGATAAGAGCCTATTGCTATTTCAAGATAATAAACATAACATTACACCTGTAAATCCTCGGAGGGCTAGAAAGAGAAGTACCCAAACACCCACATTTCACCTGTATTAGGGGGCGAGAGGGGGGCAATATGCGACATCTACCAACCCGCACTGGGCCTGCGTGGTGGATTATAGCCCATCCCTCTCCTAGAGAGGAGGCCTAAGTCCCTGCAGTGGGAACAAGGCTGATGATGAGGGGGCTAGTCTATTGCTATCAACCGGGCACAAATCTAGGCTTCGTAGCTGCTACACAGAAATTCCTAATGGAAAAATTAAATAACGCCTTCACAATATTTCGCCAATTTTCTCGTACTGCTGGTTGCCTTGTGCATTCGTGGAGTGGACCATTTAGTGCAGTTTTGATTTGGTCGGACCAGCTCAATATTTTTTACCTAACGTTTAAGTTAATATTATTTTGGAGAACTTCTGAGGACGCTCTTAGTAATATGAAGGACGTCTCTCACCTAATTAAGTTTTTATGGTAATGCTCATTAAGTTTTCGTGTATTTTTCATAAAACTCAACGTAAAACTTTTGATTTAATAATATTATGTATTCAGGTGTACGTGCTAGACGAAAACAAACAGCTGGTTCTGGTCGTTGGAGCAAAACCGATGGAAGTTGAGAAAGGAGTAGAAAACATCACCAGATCATTGACGTCCATGACTGGATACGACATAAGAGTCAGAAGACTGGAGGCACATAATAAAGGTTCCATGGATGGCTTTTCGTGAGTTTCCTACTCTTTCCTTTTAAGCTTTATTTTGTGTGGTTATCAGCAGTATTGTAAAATTATTTCAATTAATTTCCAGGACGGATTTGTATATCTACGGAGTAGATCCGCTGTCGAACGCCATTATTGACATGGATGTGCTTCAGAAGTAAGTTTTGCTTTAAACTTATTAAACTAATTTGTATTGTGTGATTTTTATAAAAGCGTACTCTGACACCCCACGGTTAACTAATAAAATCCTATCATTTTAGTACATGGTAGTTGAGTATTTTAGTTACCTGTATAAAACAGTTCTGTATACCACAATTCTATAAAGATTAATTTGCTATTCAGAATTTATAACAACTCTCATACCATCCATTATCATTTCTTACGATACCAGTCTTTTTCTTTCCGAGTAGGTAAGTGTAGTTCACCAAATATATTGTTCTCCACCAGATCCCTAATGAAACGCGAGACGGACCTCCGCCACAACCTGGCCGGGTTCCGCGTGCTGGAGGTGGGGGACAGCGCCGTGGTGCAGGCGCGCAGCGGGCGCTTGCTCAGCACGATGGAGGTCAGCGTCGTGGCGCTCGGGTGTATCGTCTTCATTGGCGCTTGTACTACCTTTGTCTGTATACTGTGCGTCAGGAAAAGTCGAAGGTGAGAATTTTTCAAGAATTTTGAGCTTTGATCAAGATGTCACGATTATTTTAATCTCAAATAAGAATCAGTGACATACACAGTCACAATGAGAAATAACAGTTTCCTTTTTTGACTCTACATCAGTTTACGCAGACTTATTTCGATATATTTTCTTTTGGTTTATTTCGAGTCAAAATGTTACTACTAATATTTCAGTGTTTATCTTCCTTAAAAGTTATGCATTTGAGCATCGCTCCCATTTTTTTAAAGTTTTTTCTCGTACTAAGAATTTTCCTGTATTCTTCTGTAGGTATCGTCATTATCAGTAGGGTAGTATTTTTTTTTTATTATAATCAGAGTCCATTTTTGTTTGAGTTGCCAACAGCTGATGGTAAGCCACAATTTTCCGCTTATCATTTTCAGAAAACATCGCCACCACAGACGAAAGCATGTGACCCACTACTTCATATGAAACCACCCCCTTGTTGCATGTGTTGTAGAAATATTTGTTCTTTACCTATTTCGTTAGTAAATAAAAATAAAGAAATCTCTAAAAATCGTAGCGTTTCCTGGCACTTAACTTAGAATTCTTCTTTTGTAGGTATAAGGTATATTTAGTTTTAAAACCGTAGTAAGTATATTTTTTAAACTTGATTTGCCGCTGTTTCTGGTATTTTTAATGCAACATTATAGTCGCATTGTTCACTTCACGAATAGTAAATAGGAATAACATAATTATGCATAGACATTGATATCGTACTATAAAACGAGTTTTACCTATTTAAATTTCCTTGATTTGATTACTTTACCTTAGTGGCGCTGAAAAAATGGAAATTAAGACACTACGTATGTGTACAAATTATTTGCTATGTAGTAACGATAGTATGATCACCAAAGCGAAAATTTATATCGGGTGCTTAAAGGTATTAAGATTGTGCAAAACTCAGCACACACTAGATGCATTACAGTTCGCCCCACCAAAAAATACCAAATTCAGCGGCTCCACTCACTTTTAACTCTCACTCACTTCAAACCTTTTGCCCTAACAGACGACACCAAAAACCATATTCCCAGCAACGACTTAACGCTTTCTCAACTGAGCACCTAACCAAATACGGCGGCCTCTTCCCATCTGGCGGCAACCAGTGCCAGGAGTTGAACCAGAGCTACAGTGAAGCTGACTCCTACATCGACGTCATCAACCAGAATGTTAAGAAGATCTGCCCTCACGGGAACACGGTGGAGGAGTTCGGGAAGGCGCACCAGAAATGTGTGAAGACTCAGAACCAGTTCCAAGGGGAAGATCAGATGTTCAATCAGAAGCATGAGAGGATGTGCATCAAGTTTAACCAACGGCCTTTGCAGAAGAGGTATGAGTACAAAAGTTTATATTTAGATTATTAATTCTAACATTAAATCCTCTCCCTTCTGCTAACACAGCTTTCGCGTCGTTTGGTTGTGTAGTGATCAAGTCATATATGATTATCCTCAACATAATAACGTGAATGAAAGATAGCCAGAATATTGTATATTTTTTTACGGCTAAGGGTCCTGTGTCCGCTTTCAGAATGTATATTTATAGTATGTACTTCTACTTATTTAATAGTAATTAAGCTTGCTTAGAAAATTTACTCTACATTACTGAATACACACACACAACACACCATATTTCATTAAAATATTGATATGATCTAAGTCCACTTACCTAAAGAAATCTAAAAATATTCTTAAATCAAGGATCAATTATAGTTTAAAATTCAACAGTAAAAACCTGTTATCAGCACTAATTTGTATACTAGAGCAGTTACGACGCAATAGGTCTTATAAAAAAATACCGATTTACTGTCCATTTCCTGTTTTTAACTGCATTAAGTATCACATTTTCCGTTTTCTGCCTTTGTCGAGTAAAAGCCAATTTACGAACAAATAGGTCCTCAGCAAATAAGATAATGGCCTCGCCTCCCATCCTGACCTTTTCGCATGTCTATAATAATATTACTTCATGTTCGCTTGTACTTAGAAAATACCTTATTGTTAATATTTAGGGAGTATTCCCGTTAGAGCACCTATGCTTAGAGCACCAAAGGTATTCCCGATAGATCTTTAATCAATATTTTAACGTGGTGCTCTAATGCAAACAATAAAAATTATTCAACGTTATTCCCTTTTGAGCACGGATGATTTCTCCATAAATTACCTTCTGAAGGGTGAGACAAAAAACCCTGACAAAATCAGCCCGCATGTAGACTGAGCATTAGCGGTAGGACGTATCTCCCCATAATTATTCACCTTGTAAGTGATTAAAACCCTAATGATTAAAGTAGATAGCTATATCCTGGCAAACCACTACAAAATAACAAACTGTAATTTCAACAACATCAAAGCCTTTGTTAAGAACAGGAAACACAACAAAGACCTGTAAACAACAAATTACTTATCATGTAACCTTGAAGAACTCCTGAATTTTGTTCTTAAAAGCATTAAAATACTAGTCGTAAGTAGCTAATCTGAATTTAATAAGGCACGACTTAAGTCGTAATCTTTTATGTAATCAGTTAAATAACAAAGCACTTTGTTTTGGTATGGAAAATTTTCTTGGAACAGCTAAGTTTCCGGTACCGAAGTTTTCCTACCGGAAAATATTTAAGTATATATTACCGAAACCAAAAAAATCAAGTTCAGAAAAAATTGTAGTAAAAGTAAAGTAAGTAAAAGTCTAGGTCTAGTCTACAATATAAAATATCTATTTTTGTGAATAATCCTGCCTGTATAAAAATAATGGGTTTAGGCGCAAAATGCCAAATTCTCAAAATGGCAACAGAATCGCAAAAGGACAAATTCTCAAAATGGACAATTCTCAAAAAGCCAAATTCTCAGAATGGCAAATTCTCAAAATGGCAAATTCTCAAAATGGACAATTCTCAAATAAGCCTAATTCTCAGAATGGCAAATTCTCAAAATGGCAAAATCTCAAAATGGCAAATTTTCTACAGTTGGCAGTATTCCTATAAAAAATAGATTTCTTGGTTATTACGGTCTAACTAGTTACAACAACAGAAATTGCAATGGCGGGTAGAACGAATACTTAAATGATAAATCTTTGAAACTTATAAAATAATCAAAATGTGTTGTATCAAATTGTTAACTATTTATAATTTCGTTTTTCCATTTTCTCCATAAATTTTGATTTTTATTTTTGTATTGAATATTGTTATTTTCAATTGGCACCTACTTATGTCTGTTATTAAAAGGTAAATATGTGATTTCATGTTTGTATTTAAGTTTTGAATTTTATTATAAATTTAAATTTTCTTAAGTAAATGTTAAGCCCTAAGCTTAACATAATATTTCTTTTGCTGTGCCCGACAGGGTCCATGATTGTTTCTTTTAAAAATGTTTACCACCTAAGCCTACATTGTGGAATGCAATAAAGAATTGAGTATTGAGTATTGAACAAGTGCCTTTCGGTTTTCGGCAAATTTTCTACTATTGGGAATATATAAGGTCCCATTAAAATAGGTGGACAAATTTTAACACAGCGTTCAGTAGGTCTAACCAAAGATATTTAAACAAAAAAAAAAAACATTAAATAAAGTGTTTTTTTTTACTTCAAATAATAAATTGACAGGCACTCTAGAACAAACTCATCCTTTATGAGTAGGTACTTAAATGCGTTTTTCTTATTTTTTTTTACCATCGTCTTTAGTTTGGTGGTCTGAATGATTTCTGAAATTTTGTCCACCTATTTTAATGGTTTACCTATCTAGTTAGACCGTAATAACCAAGAAATCTATATTTTATTGGAATACTGCCAATTGTAGAAAATTTGCCATTTTGAGAATTTGCCATTTTGAGAATTTGCCATTCTGAGAATTAGGCTTTTTGAGAATTGTCCATTTTGAGAATTTGCCATTTCGAGAATTTGCCATTCTGAGAATTTGGCTTTTTGAGAATTGTCCATTTTGAGAATTTGTGCTTTTGCGACTCTGTTGCCATTTTGCGAATTTGGCATTTTGCGAATTTGGCATTTTGCGCCTAAACCAAATAATGGATCACACTTCAACATCTGTGATGGCTGGCTGACCATCAATTACCAGCAGAAATACCGTTATTTTAATTTTTTTGTTCAAATAATACTTTTTATAAAAACACTTGAGGTGATTTTATAGACGATGATCCTTACAGACTGTATAATATTTTTTGAAAAGATAAATAATTATGGTGAAACGCAAATTTTTTGTCCCCACCGAACAAAACATTATTATCATGATTACTTGTAACGACGTTATCTATTGGTCTGATTCAATGAGGATTATAAAATTATAAATTTCGATTATTTTTGCTCTTTCGCTTCTTTCGACTCTGATAAGTGTACGAATACCTCTAAAAACACTCTTTTGTCCATACCGCAAGATTTTCAACTGTAATCGGGTTTTAGAATTTAGATATGTACACAAAACCAGTGTAAGAAACTGTAAATGTCGAGAGCGTAATCATTGAACCAAACGCGTCACAACACAATTTTTGTAATGCTATATTTCTCAGGGATCAGGCCACAATATACACAATACAAAAAACACTTACCCACTTTATAAAACGCTGTCTTTTCTTCACTTTTCAGTAACTCTGATACAGAAGTTTCTACTTTATAAATGTAATAACAATACTTAATTTATCTGAATTCAAGTTTTTATTTGCAAAAAGTTCCATTAAACAAAATGAACGAATAAAATCGAAGTTATTGTGTATTCAGTGTAACAAATGAAATTATAATACAGTCACAAAGTCAGTTAGCTTACACTAATAAACTTATTTCACATTTTTTGAGAAGCACTTATAACTGACTCATTTACATACAACACAAAACTATACCTTTAAGATAAGACTTGGATAATGCTATCCCAAAACTGTTTGCCCCTTAACGCAGGTCAAGGCGTCCCCAGCGTCGCCCACATCCGTACTAACACTCCACCGACTTACTAACACACTAACACTACCACAGCACAGACCAGCAGCTATAAAACACTTTACCTATAGGAAGGGGCAGGATACCTCCATAACGTCAGTGAATTCCAGTGGACAAGACTCCGGGATTGCGGAGGCCACGCGATGTCCCTGCGGCCAATCCAGCCTGCATACTTCTGAGGAGAGCAGCGGGTGGGTGGCTTTTTTTCTAAGTTTATGGTTATGGGGTTTTGGTTAGGTTATATGGGTTGTTTGACAATCATCAAAATCTAACTCAGTTGGTTTATTGTTCACATTTTGGAACCGAGTCTAATTGTGCGATTATACGCTCACTCCCTTTACTACTCATTTCCATCTTCTTCCATCTCAATTTTAAGTATTTATGCATACTTAACTATCATTCAATCAATCACAAAATTGTCGCACATTTTCAGTAAAATACAGTAAATTTTAATCACGGAAAATGGTTACAACTATCACTATCATAGTCTCAGTAAATTCAATAACATCATCAACATTGTATGGTTTAACCTACTGCCAAAATTATAAGCAATTTAATTCTTGTGAAACATGTTAACAACAACCATACCTTCATTTTATCCAACAAAAGCAACATCATTTCATAACTACATCAGTATAACTTCTAACCAGCGGCAAATATTCTACTAACCTTAATATCCAAAGGCATTTCAAATTCAATTTCAATTCCTAGGTGCAGTTACGAAGATTCCCTCAAGTCTACTCGCAACGCTGAGGGTCGGGGGAAGCCGTACCTTCTGGAGCAAGAACCTCGGTTCCTGAGGAGAGCATCCTTCACTCACCAGCCCTTAGACTCGAGGCAGTTCAACTACAGGCGCCAGTCGTTCTCAGAGAACATGCAGAGACACTTCCCTCCTTTCGAAAGGATTGGCTCCGCAGGTCCAATGACAAGACAGATCTCAACTCCTAACGTCTCCAATATAACCCAACCTTATTTCTTAAGTGGAAAGAAAAGACTCGAGACTAGAAGAAAAGAAGTCTTAAACGAGCCTATGGTAGATTACGATCATAGTGAGGGAGAAGACGTATTTGATACGACACACAGGATGGAGAGGAGGGCGAGCGGGAGGAACCACAAGAGAGGAAAGTTTATGGAGCTAGGAGGTCAGGCTGCAGTGTTTGTGGCAACTCCTGCAGCTGCAGAGATTATGAGGAGGCAAGGCAGTGAGAGACTCATGTTTGCTCGACCGTTATAGTAGAAGCCATTTTGAAAACTGTAAGTTTGTGTGAGATTACTGGGACAACATATTTTTTTTTTAATTTAAGAGTTTTGCACCTGAGATTGACAACGCTCTGTTACTAATAAACAAAATGATTTGGTGAAAAAAAAACCTTACAAGATGGATAATTTTATTTAGTACCCGTACCAGTAGTAGTAGTAGTTTTTGTTATTATTTCTATAAAATTAATAATAATTCACAAAAACATAAACGTCCTATGATAGTGATATAAAATTATATGAAATTTTGATTGAGTGATAAAGTGTTGAAAATATTTTTTAACTTATGAATTAATGTGCAATTTATATTTATAAATAATTAATTGTAAATTAAGTGTATATTCTATGTAAATAAAATAATGTATAGTGTAGAGAAATTTTGGACATTTTATAATAATTTCTTGCCTTCGTCAGCTTTACTTTTTGGTGTGTCCAAAGAATTCATAGATTGATATTAAGTGCCATTTGGATGATGTCTCTACATTTGTAGAGTTCTGTGAATGTAGAGTTTGATACTGTCTGATAAGATTAATGTATAACCACCTAATAATGATGTTATGTGTTGCGAAAGTGACGATTTGTATTTTTGTAAATACTTTTAGATGTTAAGAAATAAATAAGTAAAAGTTTATATACGTGTTTGTTTTTCGTGATTGTCAAATACCCATTTACTAGAACCGATATTTTGCTAGAAACCAAAGCATTCGAGCACATTTGACAAAAAAATATATAAAAAAAACAAGTTATTGAGGCGAACCTCAATTGGCCGATTTTATTAAAAACCAAAGAGGTACTATGTACCTATGTTAGCATGTCAAAAATAGAAAGCCATGCCAAAAATAGGAAGCAGTTCATTATTCACCCATATCTATACAGTGAAAAAGCCACAAACCTGTCAATCCCAAATCACTACAATAACAAATTTCTCTCACTTCAACAAAAATAGCTTTTTCACAACAGAAACCTATAAAACGGATGTTAACCCTCAAAGAGAATGTCAAAGTCCCAAAGAACGCAAGTTCGCAAGTAAGCAATATGTCAATACTTAGACAAATAATAAAAGGCCCTCACTTTGTAACGTATCCCTTTGAGGAACATCGCCACATAAATAAAAACTGAGAAAACAAAAGGAAACGTATTGCTTGAATGTGTTATTGTAGTACTTTCTGTGTAGGGTGACCACACAGTGAGAAAAATGGAAATAAGGTCTGTTCTGATTAAGGGTGATGATATAAGTTCAAGTATGGAGCTACGGTTCGTAGAAACAAGAAAAGTCACTGGGTTAACACTAAATAATCATAATAATTTTGCCTTATTTATATTTTTTGTGGGATTTCGATATCTACTAAACACAATTAAAAAAAAAAGTAAGGGATCATAAAACCTGATTAGTAATATTTCAAACAAAAAAAAAATAAGGTGAGTCAGCCTAATCTGAAAAAAATAAAGTCGTCTTATAATATAAATATTGCCCCCATATAATAATCTCACAAGTTACCAAAGTTATGCACTCAAACGATTTATTTACACCGTCTAGAACAAATCTAATTAAAATGTAATTTATTGAAAGTTTCTAAAGTCGGTTTGTAAAGTGAACCACCATCCCATTGAACTGATCAATTTTGTAACTGCAAAGTACATCAAGCTAATTATTAGATTGAGAAACTTGAAAAGGCCATAAAAGATTATGCGCGGAGGTGTAGGTTGAAATACCCTTTGTTTTTGTAACGATGATTTCTCAGTTTGCTAGTTCCAAACCTCAGTAGTTTATCAGGATTGACAGGCAGGTCTAAGATTAATTCATGGATTCAATCCATTTGTGGCTAATCATTTCAGCCAAAAGACGTCCACTGCTGAACATAGGCTGAACTTGTGGCTAATAAATAGCTGATATTAGTTATATTTGAAAAATATTTTGTAAGTTCTAAACCTAATGTGCTTAAAATCAAGATATTATAGTAAAAATGTTCTTCCCTAAAGATTATAATTAGCCCACTCAACCGGAATCTGACCTCTTATCTCAAAAGTTTCACATTTAAATTATGTGACGTAGAAAGTAATTAATCTGTGTCCAGAAGTTAATCCGGGTATGACTCGTCCCGGAACATCCCGCCGTGTGGTCACCCTAGCCCATTCATACTTGCGCCCAGAAGGGACAATGAACTTGTTATTTTATTTGGCTTTTGGTCGTAAGGACTTGTGACTTTAATGCGACTTTTTAGTTCAGATTCTGAGTATTTTTTGATTGGCGGATTAGTAGGTTTTTTCATGATTCGCTTTTCTTTTATTGCGGGAATGAACAAGTCACAGTACCTAACAGATGATTGTAAGGGAAGAAAGAAGGGAGACTTTTAACCTGCAGTGGTGACACAACACAGACTAACAATTATGTTAAATGGGGCGAATTTTACTACCTCGATACATTTTAAGTGTGAACAAGCACATTAAAAACACAGTTTGGTACTAAGACAAACCAATTTCCCTACACTCTATTAAGACTTTAAGAGTTAATTTCTAAGAATTCAGATAAGAGAATGAGCACCCTATTCATATCCTTGTCCTGAACTGGATGTCTCTACGTTCTAGTTCGAAGAATCTTTCTGTGGGCAATTAAAAAAAAAGCTAGAACTTTCTCTAAGACTTGGATCAGCCAAATAATGTATTCTCTAAACCACGTGAAGCAGTTCATGATCAGCTAATGAGTCGTCTGTGTTCTTTTCATATTAGTTTTAAAAGAGAACTAAGAGATTCAATCAATATTCTATCAAAATACGTAGAGAACCAATAAAACTATGCCAACTAGGTATTATTTCAACTATTGGTTTCTATTATTGTTATTGGAACTGGAAACTTGGCTATAGATCAGCTTCACTCTGACATTTAAACTTTACTATGTAGGTGTCGATAACGTAGAATGGTTTGAAGATAAATTGATATTAAACCTACTTTATTGTTCTAGTATTTGGTCACGTAAATAGTTGAGTTTTCAGAATAGTCTTTATAAGATATTTTTACATGAGTTTAGTGTAATTAAGTAAAAAATATACACAAACTTGAAATATCTCAATTTAAGTGAAAGTTATACGGAGCTTTCTAGAGTTTGCAGTAGATACAGAACATTGTATCTGTGAAACTCTTTATTAAATGCGTTTTTCTTACCATCGGAGTCTGGAATTGTGTTCGGTTGATGACAATTGGGTCGCACAGTATGACAATGAACTTTAACAAAACGGCCGAAATGTGGATCACATCATTCGGGGATCACAGGCGTCTTAGGTTATGTATGATATGTTTCTTATCATTTATTTATTCAAACCAACAAAACATAGTACCTACCCCAATATAATGATACAATGACTGACATACCGACTGACCAACAATATTGTAAAGTAAACCATCTCCTTTACATGGATGACATCAAATTGTATGCATCGTCCCCTGATGACTTATATGAACTAGCCAATGTAACTGAACAATTCTCAAACGATATAGCTATGGAGTTTGGGAATCATGCAAGCGTCGAATCATCTAATTCCAGTTGACAGAGGATTTGTCAATAGCGTTCAATAACTTACAGGATGCAAAAATCATGCTGCCAAAATCATAACTAGCTAGATTATCGAATACGTACTCAACATACGTAATAACATAACTTTCTATATCTCAAAAAAAGTACATTATTTAACAGATAACAATCAACAGTAAGGGCCTATTATTTCACGATGTCCGAATAAACTCTACTAATTGTGTAAATTCAAAACTGCAACAGAGTTTGTCAAGTGAGCTTAAGGGAACTTATTCGTCCCTTCTGGGCTGCGGCTGGTTTTTAGTCAGTAGAAGTCTGACACTTCCTTTCGGTCTGCCCAAGAGCGGGAGGGGTTATTTGAAGATTTGCACACACAAAAAAAAAAAGGGAAATTAATCGTGGGTAGTGAAATGGACCATTAGTATTTAAGAATATTTCGCAAAGAACTGAAGATATTGCGTTGCAGGAATGTAATACCGGCTCCAAAGTTTACGATGAAAACATTCTGCATGAACTTCAGATCAGATATCATTTACTATGTAGGTAAGTTCTTCACAAAACAAAGGTTTTAATCTATACCTACCTGTGTTTTATATTACTCCCATGAAGTCTTTCTTAGAGAACACACCAGATTTAATATACCAAAAATATTGCCTACTAAACGATCAAAAAGCATCCAAAAATAACTAAAAGCTAAAACATATCTAATGACGCTATCTATCTTTAAAAATGGACACGGTTATAAACTCCCAAGTTTTATCTAAATGTGATAGGTAATTTCATGATGGCCTCCTTGATATAAAAATCTTCGCTCAAGTTAGTAAACGCATTAGTAAAAGGAAGAAAATTCGCTTAGATGGCAAAGGGCCTACTTAGATATAAAGTTCACTCAATGTCGAATGTAAAGAACTGGTCATGGTCGTTTCGTTTGTGATTAGAACTGGCAGAATATTGACATTTTAGTCCTTGGGTGTTATAAATTCTGGTAAAATGTTTTTGGGAAATAGCATCGCAGAGGATTGAATTACTGCGCCCGGACGGCAGCTTTTGAAGACTAGGCAGTGCTAATAAATTTGTGTGTAACCTACTTTTAGTATAACAGAGAAATATTGAAATTAAAGTGGTTTTGTTTCAGCCCCATGGTTTTCCAAGTTTGTTTACAATTGAATGAGTCCAGATCGTCAAGCCAGCGTTTCTTGGGCCTGCCGCGATTACGACGGCCGTTTCCAGGCACCCACTGTCTGATTATTTTCACCCAGCTTTATTGACCCGCCATAAAAATATGCATTTAGAAAATATGTGATTTCTGTCATGGACCACCTTTAAATTTAAACACATTAGTGGTTTAGACATCCGTGTCTAAACCAAATAGCTGCCGACCTGAGGATTTAACCAAAGGCAGCTCAGAGTCAAACATTGAGACCACTAAAGTCTAGTCTAACACTTGACGGAATAGACTAATGAAGGATTCAAGTTAATTATACATTTAACTGAAAACCTGAAACCAGCGTGGATATGACAAGTAGACCCCATAACAATGTGTTAAAGGAAAATGGTGTTTGACAATAATGCCAGTACATTGTATTGTTTAAATCTGCAGGTGTTAGGGCAAGAATCACAAAACGTAGTTTTCTGTGTATGAGAAATGGGATTCATACAAACAGGAACCTTATTTCGAGGATATAATGATCTTATTAATTTAAGCGAATGCGAGCAAGTGTTTCATACGAATTTGAACATTATTGCTATGAGAATAAAGTAGCCCACTTAAGTAAAGTCAAACTACATACTGTTTTGTGCCGTTGTGACTCAGATGTTTAGAAATCTAGATCCTCTCACTATTATCTTGGTCCAAACACTCGTCGCCGTACTTGGGCGTATAAACGTGTTTCATGTCTTATTAGAAAATAGTGATAGAATTAGCTTGAAATCTCAACTAGTGAGTAGACCAAATCTTATGAAACGTTGAGGCATTGATAACAGAAACAACAGGTTGAGGTAGAGTGAAAGAAAAAAAAAACGCTTTTAGATCTCACTTACAACCTAAAATTAATTTCACCGTCATTAAAATTAGACCTTTGAGAAAATGAAAGTGCTCTACCGAACCGCAGCAGCAACGTCACGTAACCGCAACGACAGACCGCAGTGACATGACTTAGTTCTTTGTAAATTCTCTGAAAATGTTGACTAGTGTCATTGTCACCATCTGCGGAGTTATTTTATTGGAGGGCGAGTAGGCGACGTACTTGTAGTGGTATGTATGCGGTTGTCACTTACAGAAGATAATTTTAAATAATAATTACAAAAGCTTTCTTTGAATATAATTTATTTTATTGTCATACGTCATGTAACAAAGGCCCAAATCGTTCCCTAGTTAACTATGTCTACAGCTATGCAATAGAAATGTAATACAACAAGTTTTATTTCTCTGGCGTTCATTCCAGAGAGACAATAACTTTTTCTAAGCCGATTAACACACGACACTGCTCGTCCGGGCGGTCGTGGTCGCGTGTGGCATTGGTGAAGCTGATTGTCCGCGCAGACGGGTGGTATTGAACCGATACTCTGCACAGACGGGTGGTATTGTACCGATACCACACCGATACTCCACGCGGACGGGTGGTATTGTACCGAGAGTCCGCGCGGAAGGGGTGGTATTGTATTGACGCACGAGTGTTAGGAATCAGCGGATTGCATGCAACATGCTATAACACTGTCATTAAACAGTAGAAACAGACTTACAAATCAATAACTATTTAAGACTAAAGATGAAATAGAATGATTTTAATTGAAAAAGGTAGGATTATAAAAACTTGAAAGAAATAGGTTTTATCAATGACCTTCATTCAGGTTACTTATCAACTGTTGTCTGTCGAAGTGTTTAAATTGTTTCCGCATGTGCTAGCCCATTACTTAATAATTATGGAGAAATAATTAAACGAGCCACAGTTTTTTTTATTGGCCACAGGATCAAACTTCTAATTTTATAACTAAGCCACGGGAAAATTAAATAGCCTCTAATATACTAATTCGTCTTCTTTACAACGCCCACTAAATCTTCTATATAAATAAAGAGAGAAGTCCTGACTGACTGACTGACTGACTGACTGACTCATCAACGCCCAGCCCAAACCCTTGGACCTAGAAAGCTGAAATTTTGCACAGATGTTCCCTTTATAATGTAGACAAGGAATAAGGAAGGATTTTTCGAAATTCAACCCCTAAGGGAGTTAAATAGGGGATGAAAGTTTGTATGGAAAATCGTCACTTTCACGCGGGCGAAGCCGCTGGCAAAAGCTAGTTTATTATAACTTAGCATGTAAAATAATACATCACATTCTTTTATCGTGAAAATAGCAACAGAAAGATTTGGCGCGAGCGCGCGAGACGACAGCGACCGGCCATTTGCACCAATCAGAGAGCGCCAACGTATATTATATATGAAATGTCAACTTTTGATACACTTTAGATTATTATATTTACGTTAAAAATACTTATTAGTTACAGAAATGTTTTTACCATTGTCTAATTGACTAGTCACAGACAGACTGTATGATTAGTTATTGTAAACTGAGGGGAATAGGTTAGGTTAGGTTAAAACTGTGACCAAACGCGCGCGAGCCGAGCGAGTGAAGCGAGCGGTGCCGCGGCAGCGGCCGGCGAGCGCTACTTCCGAGTTGCTTGCAGAAATGTTTTTACAATTTATTGTCTAGTTTTCCGATAAAAATGAAGTTCTGAAGCGATTCTGTCGATAACTTTTGTAGCACAACATGTAAATAAAATCGATCTTTAGGACATTCGATACTCTGAACTTCAATATTTAGGTCATTAAGTACTCTGAACTTCTATATTTGTTTGTCTTCTTCTTTGTTTGTTGTTTGTTTGTTTCTTTTTTTTTGTTTTTTTTTGTTTTTTTTTTTCTTTTTTTTTTTTTAGTTTATACTTATTATTAGTAGCTATAATATAATATTTGATGACAATTTTAATTAAATTTTGATGCTCAGTTAATGTGGCATGAGTTATAATTTAAACGTACTGAGTTAATAAATTAGAAGCTAATTGAATATTTTTTTGATGCCATATATTAATATTTTAGAAGCTTACTGTTTGAATTCATGTTACAAATTTAGATGCTAAAAAATAATCACGATGCTGAGTTGTATTTAGAGTGGCTTTAAAAAAGATAACTTGTGGCTAAGATAGTATTATTTAGATGCTTAACGAGCATCTTTTGTCTTTGTGGCTGACTTAGTAATTTAGAAGGCAAGTTAGATCTTTAGATGCAAATAATGCTATTAAAAAGAAGCCGGTTTAATTAGCACCCATAATTATGTATCTTTTGTTTTATACGTTACGTTGATAGAGAAGCAATTAATTTATTAATAGAAGCAGAATACTAGTTGTATCATCACAAGCTGTTAATTTATCTATTTTTTTTTTTTATTATTTCTTCTAAAGACACCAGCCTACCTACATGTCGTCAGTTATGTTAAAGTCCCGTGTAAAACGTAGCAAGCTGAGTTTATTGGGGCCAATATTTTTGTCATTGTGGAACTTCCTCCGTTCATGAAATAGTGTTTATTTGCAGGGTTTTATAAGGGTACTCCCTTACTTCTCCTAAAATTGTTTGTACCAAAAGCTTTGTTATACTTTGTTCTAATAATATTATTATGATAAATAAACATTATGTTATTTTAATTTAGAACTTAAAACTTTTATGGAAAACGATTTTATGTCTTTCGTATATTATTGATTGTAATATTTAAGACAAATGGATTTAGGACATATTATATTTAGGGATTTCAATTTTATGGCATGTGATATTATGTGATATCTAGTTCGGGTAAGTTATCATTCGGAGAAATGATGATTAGGACAAAAAAAGTTATGGCATTTTAAATTATGGATAAAACAGTTAGGTGACACAATAGAGAACCTTTTAAAAGACATTAGAACTTATTCGCTGTCTCATTTAAACGTTATTGCCCTAAAACGGTGAAAACGGCATTATGGCAGTATTATAAGGACTGCACGCTAATATTTACTTCACGAAATAAGTAGAGGAACCGTAACGAGGAAGGAAGGAATTATTACATGAATAGTCCATGGTATCTTTGGCATAAACTTGTGTGATGTACTCCATTAGTGATAGCGGATATAAAACTGATTTATCCAGCAGGATTAAACATGGATAGCCGGATACTCTTTATTTTAACGTGGGATGTATCCTTAAAGGTGTACCTATTGTGTTAAGTACAACCACTGGATTCACGTGATAAGGAGGAAAAGTGCCATTTATCTGACATTTAGAAAATGTTATCTATCGACAATGTTTTGAGAAGAAATAAATATTTTTGTATTTGTATCTTTTTATTTGTATCTTACATTAGTCTCCGTAGATCAATCTGGGATCATCTTAGTAAATTTTAATTTAGTGTAGTATTTAATAATTGCAGGTCTATTGTGCTACAAATTCACATACTCCTACGAGTTATAGAGCAGCTGGTTTTCACGATGACAACCAAAAACTATGTAGTTAATTAGCAGTTGTGAAGCCCACAACAGTGTGTTGTTACATGCCTCTATTGATGAATAAGAAAAGTAAATTAAAGGAACAACCGTAGAATATTTTCACTGAATCTTTTTCATTGGAAATGAGAGATTTGAACCGCAATCTTTCTAATTGACGCGTCCTAAGTGCTCACGTAAGAGATTTTTTTTTAAAACATCGAAAAAACCATTTTGATTTTTTTCTATTACAAATGCTGCATATTTTATTAAGGAATTTACTTTTACTTCAACAAAAAAAGGGCAATCAGTCAAAGATATTACAATATCATGTACTTTGTCTAGTAAATACATTTAATAACATACCCCTTTATAACTTACTACCCCATTCCTTCCAATGTCAGCGTGTCCTGACGTCACGTCACGGCGTCAGGGGTCGTCAACCGCGCCGTGTTTAGTCGGACACCATCTGTTTGTCACGTCCTTGTCCCGCCACGCGCCTTGCTACAGCGTGTCATGATCACGCATTTTGCAGTTAACTGACTTTTTACTACCATTAATTTATGTGTAGTTCATGGCATTGTTTATATGGGAAAACTTTTTTGTAGGGGGACTTTTTTGTTTTTTTAGATTCAGACTTCTGTGACTAAAAACCACCCACGTTCCTTCTTAGCCCTTTGTGTCAAGGCCGCGGTATCTCTTTCGAATAACCCGCAGCCCCGACGAAATTAATAGGGTCCTAATATAAAGGCGAAAAGTTTCTTTCTCAGAATCCTATGAACGTAATTCGATTTCCGGAAATTTCACGAGTGCATGACGTCCTGAGTTCGGTTAAGGTCGAGCCGTGAATGAGGAATTATCAATGAATAATTTTAAGTTCTCGAGTAACAGTAAAAGGCACGCCCTATAGCCATGACATCATATCAGCCCGGAATCACCCACTGCTGGGTATAAGCTTTCCCTTTTTTTCCGCCACTTCTCCCGATCCTGTGCGTCTCTTATCCTGGTGTTTACCGCGACTTTGACAATGTCGTCAACCCAATGACATGCCATGGCCTATCTGGCCAAAATATGAGTGATATTATACGCAACACGCGAGTGAGAGCAGCGGTGGCCCAGTGGTGTCGGCTCCGACTTACGAACAGTAGGTCGTGGGTTCGAACCCAGGTAGGCGCGTTACTTTGTGTAATTTATTTCATCATCACCGCTGCTCTCAAAACGGTGAAGGAAAACATCGTGAGGAAACCGGCATATCTTAGAACCAAAAAATTCGAAGACATGTGACATCTGCCAACCCGCACTGGGCCTGTGTGGTGGATTACTTATAGCCCATCCCTCTCGTAGAGAGGAGGCCTGAGTCCCTGCAGTGGGAACATTATATGCTGATGATGATGATACGCAACACCTCTGCACAATACTACGGGCAATTCAAACGTTATGCATGCTATCCAATTATATTATTAGATGGGGACTCGAACTTGTGAGTACCTAGTGTGGACCATCCTTAATATCTGTGGTTGTGTTGTGTACTAGGGTTAAGATTATCTGTGGTGATTGTAGTTTGGTGTGGATTGAAATAGATATGGCTGACTATGAGTTCCTGCAGTTTAATTTATAATATATTAGAATCCCAGTCTCTAATAAAGTAATTAATAATACTACATCTAAATATAAGATGACATGGCGCTGAGGACACAGGATTCAGGCGAGTGGTTGGAGTTTTTAAAGATTAAAGGCGAAGTTGTGTAGCGGCAGCGAGTGACGCGACGCCATTACAGTAGGTACAAAAGTTAGCAAAAAATATTTTTTTTAAAGTAAAAATGGAGATGATACGGCCTCCAGACACGTTAAAGTTAAACACTCAAAATATCAAGCAATCATTTCTAGATTGGAAGCAAAAATTTGATTTGTATTTAATTGCGAGTGGAGCGAAAACTAAGTTGGAGAAAGAGCAACTGAAAGCTTTATTACTGCACAGTTTGGGTGACGAAGGTCTGGCAATATACAATACATTCGAGAAAAAAGAGTCGCTAACATTTGAACAAGTAATACAAAGTATAGAAAAGCATTGCAGTCCACCAAGCAATGAAACATATAACAGACATGTTTTCTTATCTCGTAAGCAAAAAACGGGAGAAACTTATGATGAATTTATTACGGATCTTAAAAAGCTTAGTTTGGATTGTAATTTGTGTCATGCTCTGCAGCAGAACCACTTTGCCTATAATACTTTAAACTTATAGGATAAAATGTAGATAATGTCTATATTATTGTAGGTTAATTTAAAAAAAATGTATATTGTCAGTTTCTTGGAAAACATCAATTCAAAGTGGCCCTGCTGAAGAGCATACTCCCCAGCAGAACCACTTTAAAATAATAGGTATTTCACGCTGATTATGCACAGGTCTTAGTAGAAACATAATGCATATTTATTGTATATCAAGATAACATCGTCAATTTTAGAAAAATATTTACAGAATAGTAGTTAAATGTAGATGAATTACAAGAATGCGCCTGCTATAATAAAAAATACAGGATACAATGTAGATAATGTCTATATTTGTGTAGCTTAATATCAAAATTTGTATATTGTTAGTTTCTTGGGAAACATCAATTCAAAGTGGCCCTGCTGAAGAGCATACTCCCCAGCAGAACCACTTTAAAATAACGGTTATTTCACGCTGATTATGCACAGGTCTTATTATAAACAAATGTATATTTATTGTATATTAAGATAACATCTACAATTTTAGATAAATACTTACTTATTGATTTTTAGTAACATATAAATGTTTTATCGGAATGCGCCTGCCATGAATTTCTTAGCAAATAACATGATTAATAGATTCATACATATTAATATTTCTTTACGACAAATAAATAAATAAATGGTAAAGGTCGGATGTACAAAACTCTCTATGCATTTGTACATCCGACCTTATGCTTCTGATGTCAAGATTTATGTACTTACTTAAAAATAAAACAAATTCTATTTACATTTTTGTCTGTTTTTTCTTAATCTTTATACCTTACTAGCTTTTGCCAGCGGCTTCGCCCGCGTGAAAATGTCGATTTTCCATACAAACTTTCATCCCCTATTTAAATCCCTTAGGGGTTGAAATTCGAAAAATCCTTTCTTATTCCTTGTTTACACTATAAAGGGAACCTCTGTGCAAAATTTCAGCTTTCTAGGTCCAAGAGTTTGGGCTGGGCGTTGATGAGTCAGTCAGTCAGGACTTCTCTTTTTATTTATATACTAGCTTTTGCCAGCGGCTTCGCCCGCGTGAAAATTACGATTTTCCAATACAAACTTTCATCCCCTATTTAACTCCCTTAGGGGTTGAATTTCGAAAAATTCTTCCTTATTCCTTGTCTACGTTATAAAAGGAACCACTGTGCAAAATTTCAGCTTTCTAGGTCCAAGGGTTTGGGCTGGGCGTTGATGAGTCAGTCAGTCAGTCAGTCAGTCAGGACTTCTCTCTTTATTTATTAGAAGAAGATAGATAGATGAATTCATTTCCTTGAAATACCTACCATTTATTTATTTATTTGTCGTAAAGAAATATTAATATGTATGAATCTATTAATCATGTTATTTGCTAAGAAATTCATGGCAGGCGCATTCCGATAAAACATTTATATGTTACTAAAAATCAATAAGTAAGTATTTATCTAAAATTGTAGATATACATTTGTTTATAATAAGACCTGTGCATAATCAGCGTGAAATAACCGTTATTTTAAAGTGGTTCTGCTGGGGAGTATGCTCTTCAGCAGGGCCACTTTGAATTGATGTTTCCCAAGAAACTAACAATATACAAATTTTGATATTAAGCTACACAAATATAGACATTATCTACATTGTATCCTGTATTTTTTATTATAGCAGGCGCATTCTTGTAATTCATCTACATTTAACTACTATTCTGTAAATATTTTTCTAAAATTGACGATGTTATCTTGATATACAATAAATATGCATTATGTTTCTACTAAGACCTGTGCATAATCAGCGTGAAATACCTATTATTTTAAAGTGGTTCTGCTGGGGAGTATGCTCTTCAGCAGGGCCACTTTGAATTGATGTTTTCCAAGAAACTGACAATATACATTTTTTTTAAATTAACCTACAATAATCTATACATTATCTACATTTTATCCTATAAGTTTAAAGTATTATAGGCAACATGCTCTGCAGCAGAACCACTTTGCCTATAATACTTTAAACTTATAGGATAAAATGTAGATAATGTCTATATTATTGTAGGTTAATTTAAAAAAAATGTATATTGTCAGTTTCTTGGAAAACATCAATTCAAAGTGGCCCTGCTGAAGAGCATACTCCCCAGCAGAACCACTTTAAAATAATAGGTATTTCACGCTGATTATGCACAGGTCTTAGTAGAAACATAATGCATATTTATTGTATATCAAGATAACATCGTCAATTTTAGAAAAATATTTACAGAATAGTAGTTAAATGTAGATGAATTACAAGAATGCGCCTGCTATAATAAAAAATACAGGATACAATGTAGATAATGTCTATATTTGTGTAGCTTAATATCAAAATTTGTATATTGTTAGTTTCTTGGGAAACATCAATTCAAAGTGGCCCTGCTGAAGAGCATACTCCCCAGCAGAACCACTTTAAAATAACGGTTATTTCACGCTGATTATGCACAGGTCTTATTATAAACAAATGTATATTTATTGTATATTAAGATAACATCTACAATTTTAGATAAATACTTACTTATTGATTTTTAGTAACATATAAATGTTTTATCGGAATGCGCCTGCCATGAATTTCTTAGCAAATAACATGATTAATAGATTCATACATATTAATATTTCTTTACGACAAATAAATAAATAAATGGTAAAGGTCGGATGTACAAAACTCTCTATGCATTTGTACATCCGACCTTATGCTTCTGATGTCAAGATTTATGTACTTACTTAAAAATAAAACAAATTCTATTTACATTTTTGTCTGTTTTTTCTTAATCTTTATACCTTACTAGCTTTTGCCAGCGGCTTCGCCCGCGTGAAAATGTCGATTTTCCATACAAACTTTCATCCCCTATTTAAATCCCTTAGGGGTTGAAATTCGAAAAATCCTTTCTTATTCCTTGTTTACACTATAAAGGGAACCTCTGTGCAAAATTTCAGCTTTCTAGGTCCAAGAGTTTGGGCTGGGCGTTGATGAGTCAGTCAGTCAGGACTTCTCTTTTTATTTATATACTAGCTTTTGCCAGCGGCTTCGCCCGCGTGAAAATTACGATTTTCCAATACAAACTTTCATCCCCTATTTAACTCCCTTAGGGGTTGAATTTCGAAAAATTCTTCCTTATTCCTTGTCTACGTTATAAAAGGAACCACTGTGCAAAATTTCAGCTTTCTAGGTCCAAGGGTTTGGGCTGGGCGTTGATGAGTCAGTCAGTCAGTCAGTCAGTCAGGACTTCTCTCTTTATTTATTAGAAGATAGATAGATGAATTCATTTCCTTGAAATACCTACCATTTATTTATTTATTTGTCGTAAAGAAATATTAATATGTATGAATCTATTAATCATGTTATTTGCTAAGAAATTCATGGCAGGCGCATTCCGATAAAACATTTATATGTTACTAAAAATCAATAAGTAAGTATTTATCTAAAATTGTAGATATACATTTGTTTATAATAAGACCTGTGCATAATCAGCGTGAAATAACCGTTATTTTAAAGTGGTTCTGCTGGGGAGTATGCTCTTCAGCAGGGCCACTTTGAATTGATGTTTCCCAAGAAACTAACAATATACAAATTTTGATATTAAGCTACACAAATATAGACATTATCTACATTGTATCCTGTATTTTTTATTATAGCAGGCGCATTCTTGTAATTCATCTACATTTAACTACTATTCTGTAAATATTTTTCTAAAATTGACGATGTTATCTTGATATACAATAAATATGCATTATGTTTCTACTAAGACCTGTGCATAATCAGCGTGAAATACCTATTATTTTAAAGTGGTTCTGCTGGGGAGTATGCTCTTCAGCAGGGCCACTTTGAATTGATGTTTTCCAAGAAACTGACAATATACATTTTTTTTAAATTAACCTACAATAATCTATACATTATCTACATTTTATCCTATAAGTTTAAAGTATTATAGGCAAAATGGTTCTGCTGCAGAGCATGACACTGTAATTTTGATCATTTAAAGGACGGATTAATAAGAGATCAAATCATAATGGGAATAAGTGACAATAGTTTGAAGGAGAGCTTATTAAGAACAACGGATCTTACACTAGAAAAATGCATAAACACTTGTAAAGCGGCTGAAGTAGCTAGAGGTCAAATGGAGAAACTTAAAGAAAAAGAAGTTGGAGAAGTTAATAAAAATAATCCTCGTGGGAGACAACTGAGCCAAAATAGGTATACAGATAGAAAAAGATACCAACAATCAACATCACGGACAAGGCAAAACCCAAGATATAAGAGGGATCAAGGAGATGGAGCACTACGAGTTTGCGGCAAGTGTGGAAGTAACCACCAATATGGAAAGTGTCCAGCTTTCAATAAAAAATGTGTAAAGTGTAGTAAATTGGGTCATTTTGGTGCGATGTGTAGAAATAAGTGTGCGGTTATAGAAAAAAGCAGTGAAAAATCATTTGAAATAGAAACAGTGCAGAAAGTTGGAGAAATAAATAGAGACTGGCAAATGGAACTTATAATTAAAGGCAACATAGTGAAATTTAAGATTGATACAGGGTCACAGGTGGATATATTAAACATAAATACATGTAAAGGATTAAACTTAAAGATTAATAATGCAGAAAATGTAAAACTAACTAATTTTGATGGTTCAAGTATTAAAGTATTAGGGGCATGTGATGAACAAATAAGTTACAAAAACAGTAAATGTATCACAACTTTTTATGTAGTAGAGTGTTGTAAAATGGGAGTTATAAGCTATAATACAGCATTAAAATTGGGGATAATTAAAAATGTCGGTAAAATTAATGAAGGGTCTACACAGTATTTAATTGAGAAATATAATTGTTTATTTTCTGGATTAGGACAACTTGAACATGAGTATAAAATCAAATTAAAGGATGACCATATACCGGTAGCGGAGAGACCAAGGAAAATACCATTCAAATTACAAGATAGAGTTAAACAGGAGTTAGATAGGATGGAGCAATCAGGAGTGATTAGGAAAGTGGTAGAACCTACAGAATGGGTTAATTCTATGGTAGTAACTAAGAAATCAGGTGACAATATTAGAATATGTTTGGATCCTCAAAATTTAAATAAGTGTATAATAAGGGAGAGACATAAGATGAGTACCTTCGAGGAACTAGTAGCTAGGATGCCTAATGCTAAATACTTCAGTGTATTAGATGCGTCTAAAGGATTTTATATGATAAAGTTGACAGAGGATAGTCAATTGTTTACAACGTTCAATGCTGGAAACTGGGGAAGGTATTGCTATAAAAGGTTACCATTTGGGTTAAATTCAGCACCTGAGGTGTTTAGTAGATGTTTTTCTGATTTGTTTAAAGATATTGAAGGGGTAGAACAGTATATAGATGAATTGATTATATGGGGTCAGAGTTTAGAGCAACATAATGAGAGGTTAGAAAAGGTATTACAAAAAGCAAAGGAATCAGGAGTTAAATTTAATAAACAGAAATGTCAGTTTGGGGTTAAAGAAGTAAAGTATGTAGGGCATATAGTAAGTGGGGATGGTATAAAACCAGATCCGGAGAAAATAAGAGCAATTGTAAGTATGGATGAACCAAAAAATAAAAAACAATTGCAAACAATATTAGGCATTGTTACCTATGTATCAAAATTTGTGCCTAATTTATCAGATGTTACATATTCATTAAGAGAGTTATTAAAAAAAGACGCAGAGTTTATTTGGGGTGAAAAACAGAAAAAAGATTTCTATAAATTAAAGCAGTTATTAACATCAGAACCAGTTTTAAAATATTATGATATGAATAGTCCTATAACCTTGTCAGTTGACAGTAGCAGTACTGGGTTAGGAGCAGTCTTACTGCAAGATAATACACCAGTGGCATATGCTTCCAAAGCGCTAACAGATTGTCAGAAGTCTTGGGCGCAGATAGAGAAAGAAATGTTAGCAATAGTTTATGCATGCGAAAAATTTCACCAGTACATATATGGAAAACATGTGTTAGTAGAAACTGATCATAAACCTCTGGAGTACATTGTTAAAAAATCAATGAATGAAACACCCTTAAGGCTACAGAGACTTAGACTAAGATTGCAAGGATATGATTTAGAAATAAGATATAGGCCAGGGAAAGAATTATTAGTGGCAGATGCTCTGTCAAGGTCTTATGTGAATGATACCATATGTAATAAAGAATTAGATGAGACTATAGAACTGCATGTATGCTTAATAAAAGAAAGTTTAAATATTAGTAAAGAAAAACTAGAAGTTTTAAAAGAAGAGACGGCTAAAGATGAAGATTTAATTTTATTAATAAAGTACATACAAAATAATTGGCCTTCAGTCAAAGAAATACCGTATAAGCTTAAATATTATCATTCTATAAAAGATGAGTTATATGTTACAGATGGTTTAATTTTCAAAAATACAGCTATTTTAGTACCCAAGTCATTGCGTAGAGAGATGTTAAACAAAATTCATTTTAATCACATGGGAATTGATAAATGTAAAAATAGAATTAGGGGTTTATTGTTTTGGCCTTTTATGAATAAAGAATTAGAAGATTTAATTCAGAATTTTGACAATTTAGTAAAAATCATTCCTATGAAGAATTAATGTTAAGAGATATTGTAAACAAACCTTGGGCTACAGTTGGTGCAGATATGTTTTTTCTAAACAATAAAATTTATTTGTTAGTAGTGGATTACCTAACTAAGTATGTTGAATTGGTTGAGATGAGTGATCAAACTGCTGATAGTCATGTAAAAGCATTAAGTTCAGTATTTGCTAGATGGGGAATTCCTGAGAAATTGTATACTGATGATGGATCTCAATATAAAAGTTACATATTTAAAGATTTTTGTAAATTGTGGAATTTCCAACATATTACTTCATCACCATATTATGCGAGATCTAATGGAATGGTAGAAAGACACATACAAACTATTAAAAAAATGTTTAAAAAATGTTTAATTGAGAAAAAGGATTTATATTTAGCCTTACTAGAATACAGAAACACACCTATTGATGATAACTTAAAATCACCTAATGAATGGTTAATAGGTAGGCAAGTATCATCTTTTTTGCCAACAAAGAATACTTTTGTTAAAAATAATTACAATAAATTGAAGAAACAGGTAGAAGTTAAGCGTTTTAAATATAAATATTATCATGATAAGAGAAATAATTGTGAAATAGGTAGATTCTATCCGGGACAAAAGGTTTATATACATGATAGAAATACTAATCAAAAATTAAAGGGGGAAATTGTTAAAGAGGAGAAATACAGATCATACTTAATTTTATTGGAAAACGGGGAAAAGGTTGTTAGAAATAGATATCATATTTTTAAAGGTTCTCCGTGGAGACAATTTAAGGAAAATTATAACTGCTTAAATGATTTTGTCAATATTGCAGATCAGAGTTCTTCCACACAAAAAAGAGTTACTTTTAACTTAAAAAATAATGTAGAACATGTTGTACCAAATGATAACGGTAATGTTAGTAATAATGTTTCTAGGTTTGGAAGGACTCTGAGGCGACCTCATTATTTGGAGAACTACGATTGTGGAAATTAAATTGTTTGTATTTTCTGTTGTGTAAAAAAGGGGGATGTGAGTACCTAGTGTGGACCATCCTTAATATCTGTGGTTGTGTTGTGTACTAGGGTTAAGATTATCTGTGGTGATTGTAGTTTGGTGTGGATTGAAATAGATATGGCTGACTATGAGTTCCTGCAGTTTAATTTATAATATATTAGAATCCCAGTCTCTAATAAAGTAATTAATAATACTACATCTAAATATAAGATGACAAACTCTTATTCATCTTCATCTCAAAAAGATCCTGAACTGAACTAAAATATCCTAGTAACCTTTCTACCTACAAATAAAGTAAAAATACCTCACATACGTATACGTAAATATAAAGGCAGACAAACACTTGTAGAGGTCAGAGGGAAGGGAGTAATAAACTGTCGCGAGGGTTCGACGCCACTCCTCATACATCCGTTCTGAGGATTACAGGTTATCCTTGAGGACTTGTTATTGTGGATATGACAGGGGAGAGTTTAAAAGACGAGAGGATCATGCTTATGAGCTTAAAGGGTTTTGTTTGGTTCATGTTCTTATGAATTTAAAAGTACACTTCTGGCAACGTTTGCAACTGTCGCAGCGTAGGCGCTCATTTGCAACGACAGATCATAGTGTGTCGCTTCCATGTAGGTAAGTCTATGAAACTTGCATGGGTACGAATAATTATGTTTACAAGTAACTATACGTCCACACGTATAGTTACTTGTAAACATATTCGTACCCATGCAAGTTCAGTTTCATATGGTTAGCAGTACCAAATTTAGCCAATAGATTTTTCAAGAAGAATTTTCTCAATATTATCATGCCCGCACAGGTCCACTATACTGCTCTGAGAGTTTTTCTTTTTCTGCGCTCTATTAATATGAATCACATCTTCTTCTTGATCTAAGGTTTGCACGAATAAAAACGTACTCAGCATTGTTTTCCGTTATGAAAACTTTTTCAACGGCGAATCTGGAGAAGTTCTCAGCTAACAAAATTTAAAACATGAAAAAGAATCATAGTTTGGCAAACAATAGTAGGTATAAATATGAATCAATTTGATTTGAGATAGGTTACTGATGTTAACTAAAATCGGGAAAACATGAAATAAGTTTGCCAATAAGTTTACCATCCTATCTGATTTAGATGAACATAATAAAAACAAGCGAAACTTGTGAAAACTACCGAAGACTCCAAGATCTAACCTCCTAATAGGAACATAAGTATTATTGGAAACAATAGGGCTATAGCGATGGTGGACTTCTCGAAGAATATTATTCTCGGGTTGTGACTAACTTATTTTATGAGTACGGAAGCTCGTTCGTACAACGCCATCGGGAAAGAAAAAGTTTTAGACGATTCTTTCAATGATGAAGTTGATTTTGGCAATGTTTCACAAGTACTTAAATAATAGGTTACCCATAATTCTTACTTTTCTTGTTAAGTTGTTACATACGTTTTATTTCGAAACTTGGAAAGTGCATAATCGTGTCTTGCATTTTTCATGATAATTCTAGACAGTTTTACAAAAAAAAAAACAATTGTCTATTGAAAGTATTTTTTGTATTATTTTATGACTTTGTTATGATAGGCTGTGTCTTTCTGCGTCAATGCTTCCTACATATTCTGTTTTACGATTATGACTTTACGATGAAATGTGTTTTCAAGCATAATTTTTTATGATCGTATCGTATATTAGTTATTGATAGTTATTATTGAAGCCAGCATTCTTTGAAATGTTAATAATAAAATAAAATGCAGCGCAGCACATGTACCTCACAAGTTAAGGAAAAAAAACTTACTTATTTTATACAAGAATCGTTAATTTATTGAAGCAGAAACCAAGAAAGTGCCTCCTATCTGTGAGGAGTGGGCTGAATCTACCACCATGGACCCACTCCCTGTTGGTGGTCACATTGTCATGTCACATGTCGTAGAATTTTAATTGAACTATATTATCGTTTGTATTTGTTTTAACTCTACAAGGAAAAAAAGTGAAGTCCTGATTGAACAGATCTGACAAGTTCATGAAAACTTTTTCTTTCGAATTGCATCGTATAAAGTTTTGTTTGGCATGAAGCTAACAATTCAAAGAATTATTGAGAACTACTCTTCAATAGAGCACTCGAGTAAACTCACGAAAACAATTTGTAAGTTCTAACTACGTAGTTGTAAAAGAAACACTTAGGTAAGTTTTTCTTTTCCAACCGTATTCTTTTCACCAATCATTTCAGGCCGAAGATAATAATTATTATTGTCTGCTGAACATAGATCTACCTCATCACATCGACTGGTTCAGTGATTCTCGCATATCCAGCGGATTCCACAACAATTACCAGGTCATCAATTCACCTTGTAGTAGACCTTCGACCTTTGCAATCAGGTGTATAGTCGCCTCTCCAGAATCTTTAAGGACCATAGTAACCATTCTGCAATGACCAATGTGTTTGGCAGTTTCTCGGGCTACTTTCGTAAACTTGCTTCTCCCATGGATCTATTATCAAACTTAAGTGGTAGGGCAGAATGGAAGGCCGATAGGACTGAAAAGTTCTGGAGTGACTACCACGACCCGGAATGTATTGCATTGGAAGGCCTCCAGATACCGCGGCCTCGATATAAAGGGGTAAGAAGGAACATGGGTGGTTTTTAGTCAGTTGAAGTCTGACACTCCCTTTCGCTCTGCCCAAGAGCGGGAGGGGTTATTTAATGATTTCCCACACGCCAAAAAAAATTAGACCGATGACCTGGTGAAGGTGACGGGAATCTGCTGGAGGTGAGATGCTGCACGGGACCGGTCAATGTGACGACACTTAGGGGAATGAATGAATGAATGAATGAATGAATGAATGAATGAATGAATGATGTATTTATTTGCAGAATATAGGTTTTTACAGTTCTTGGTCGATATAAATATGGGTTTCACTATATTCGACATTTCTGTCATACAAATATTTAGATTTAGGTACCTATTTTGGTTAAATAAACTTTGACATGCATTATACATTTGAAAAATACTGACAATAATTTAAATTACGATTACAATGGAATTTCTTAAAGTTAAATACAATTCTGTTCATACTTGTAAACTGTTACTAAATAGCAACAGTATAAAAATTAATAAAATCAATTTAAATTTAAATTACAATGGGATTACTCGATACAAATAAAATACAATTATTATCAATTACATTACATAGCAATCAATAATAGTGATGTCATGTTAATAAAAAACAAAAGGAATAGTGGAAATTAAATAGGTAATATCAAAATGTTGTAGGTGCTTGTAGCATGCGGTACATATTGTTAAATAGCAAAAAACATTAGAATGAAGAAATACTGATAACAATTGAAATTTAGATTATTATGCAATTACAAATAAGATTAAAATTAAATACAATAAATTCTAATCATTCAAGATATTCATCAACTATGTTTAAAATATCAGTCAATAATTATGTCACGTCAATAAATAAGAATAATGAAATATTTAAATAATGTCAATATACCTAGATGTCATAATAATCACAGTTAATACATTTTACATTTTGCATTCAAAATATTCATCGATGGAATAAAAACATCTCTCACACAACCAGTCATATAGCTTTTTATTAAATTCTAATTCTGTAGCAGTTCTAATTTTTTCAGCTAAGTGGTTATATATTTTCACCGCCATGGTGTAACAGTTTTTGTCACCAAGCTTTAGTCTATTACGAGGGACTACTAGTGGTTTTTGTGCTATTTTCCTCTTCGACATAGCCTTTTCATCCTTTTTAAAAAGCGAGTAATTGTTTCTTACAAATTTGCAGGTTTCAAATATATAAAGAGACGGGAGAGTAAGCAGCTTTTGTTTGATAAATATAGGTTTGCAAGAGTCTGTCCACTTAAGATTAAAAATAGATCTTACACACTTTTTTTGGGCTATAAATGCCCTCGAAGCATCTGTTGAATTTCCCCATACAGTTATAGCATACCTTAAAACAGAACAGACATGGCTATGATATACCAGTAGTGCGGTTTGAATGTCTGTTATTTTTTTTATCCTCCTTAGTGCAAATACGAATTTGTTTACCTTCTTACATACATTATCTACGTGCGCTTTCCAATTGCAATGTCTATCCATCACTACTCCTAAAAACTTTATATTATTAACTTCCTCTATGTCATTGTTATTGTAATTTAATCTTACTTTCATGTCATTTTTTAATTTTGTCTGGTTATTATACGGCAAAAATGTCATGAATTTAGTTTTGTTTGCATTATTTTTTAAGTTATTCTCATCGAGCCAATTGATTAAATCTGTCAATGCTTTATTAGTCACTATTTTACTTTTATCCAGAGTTTTCTCTTTTGTCAAGACGGTTGTGTCATCTGCGAATAATATGGTGTACTGATTCGTGGCGTCGGGCAGTTCGTTTATGTATATTATAAACAATAAGGGGCCAAGGACACTTCCCTGTGGTACACCACAGCAGTTTGTTAAGTATGGTGACCTAAAGGTTTTTTGGGTGTTCGTTTTTAAGCACATTTTTTTAATTTCCGTGCATTGTTGTCGACCTCTTAAGTAGCTTTCGAACCAACTATAAGCAACGCCTCGTATACCATATTGCTCAAGTTTACGTAATAAGGTTTCATGACATACCATATCGAATGCTTTACTCATATCCAAAAATACCGCTACTGGGATTTCCTTTTTATTGATCGCATCCATAATTTCTTTTACCAGTTTAAAACATGCCAAAGTTGTGGATTTGTGCTTAATAAAGCCGTTCTGTTGGCTACATAATATATCATGTTTCTCTAAGAAATTTATAATCCTTTTGCTCATCACCTTTTCAAATATTTTTGAAAGTATGGGAACTAAAGTAATAGGTCTATAATTATTCGCCTCAGGGGGCCTAATAATACTCAGCTGTGGACATCTTTTGACTGAAATAGTCATTGTAGTGTTGGCAATTTGAAATTACAATAGATCTTGAACCTCGAGCATGCTCTTACAGTGTATAAAACATTCTGTTCCTGAAAATATTTTCCTAAGTACGAATAAAGCTTTAAGCCTTTTTATACTAAAATCATTTATTTGGTGTTATACGTTCATAAGATCGGCATTTGTCAACGACAACCGCAATCCTAGTCGACACACGACATTCATAACAAAATATCTCGTGACTGGCTGTTTGAGAACTTCGGCATTCTGTGAAATTACTGTTTTTTAAGAACAGATGCTTGAAGAAGTATTAAAGTGACTGGGACTGTAGCTTATTTTATTTTGTTTTTGTTCGACTTTTCAAAAGTGCCTGTAACTGACCTCCTTGAAATAAATATTTTGATTTGATTTTGACTTTGAAAGCAGTCTTTTTAATTCTTATTAAAAAAATGGCGCTTTTCTACAATGGAAGAATAAGAAAAAGTCATAGTGGGTATACCATGACATCTGACGACTGGTGACACAAATTTAATTTGCGTAACTTCTTCGTCACGTTACAGTTTATTCTACCTGGGCTCTGGGTTAACAGTATACTTGTAACTTTCATTCATTCAAATGCTATGAATGGAAACAGTTCAAACTTGTAGTTCATTCATAGTAATTGGCATAAAGTCAAAAACAAATCCAATTAAAACTTCTTGAAATACCTAATTGCTCCTTTGAAAAGTTGATGGACGTAATTTACTTGTCAATGATTTTAAGAGCTTTAAATGTCAACTATTTTTGACTATGTTAACTAAAGTAAACCTACCTAAGTTTAAAAATAGTATTTTCAAAAGTTCTAAGAACAGAGTAAATGAAGGTGCTATCATTCAGCAGTTTATGAAAAAGAGAGTGAGAAAGAGAACTTTTCTGAAACTGTATTAGAGTAGGCCACATGTGTTGTCAAAGTGACAGTCTGCCCTTGAACTGACCTAGCGCAGTATGAAATCGTAATGGAATAAGAAACAAACGAGAGCTTACTGCTCTGATCTCTTCTGAGAGAAACTGTAGACTTAAAAAATATTTTTAATACAGTTGCTCAAAAAGTGGCGTATTGCAGGGACGTATAGCATTCGGGATGTGGGTTATTACGTACTCGTGCTTTTTCTTTACCATTACCGAACTCGTGCGTTCTCTTTCCCAACTGTCAAAATAATGTCCATTAAAAAAAAACCAACCACGAAGTTTTTACTAAAAAAAATATTTCTAAAGAAGCTACTAATTTGTTTCAATATCAGATTTAATTATTTGATTCAATGAGTTAAAGGTTTCATTCCATTTCATCTCATTAAATTTCATTTTCATTATATTATTATATCAATAAAAAAAATCTACTGAAGACTTGGCTGTATGGGCATAGTTCCCTTTGCCTACCCAGAATGGGTCAAGAAAACAAAAAAAATCTCTGCTTATATTCTTTTACGGTTGGCGCCATTTTCCAAAAATGTTCATTCGTTCTTCATTTTTTCGCAACTGTATTAGAAATAGTTGTTCAGTACACGTGCGGAACCGTCATTGCAACTTGTTCCGACTGTCAACCCTCGCCGTCGGCTGTGCCTCGGCTCGGGTAGACATTTGTCGGAACTCTTTGCAATGACAGGCTTTCCGCACTTATAATGAAATATACCATTCTATTTCAATAATTTTAAAATTGACCCCAAAGGTCTAATAAATTGAAATAAATGGTTTGACTTTGACTTTGGTTGCCCATGCAAAGCCTTCCGGCTTTCATCCAATACCAGCTTTCCTCTGCCATCCACTTGCAGTATCTTTTAGAGTATTTTGCTGCAACTTGTCAGAAGTCTATGTCCAGCAATAAACGGCAAAGCTCCGAGTAAATTGGGTTACTGCTTCAAGAGACCAACTGTATAATAATTTAGTTAGTTCTAAACGTAGTACATAGTAGGTAGTAGTGTGCCTTTGGGCAGTACCCACACGAGGTATGTTGACTTAGGACCCGGTTATAACATAGTTGGTATGAGGTAACGGGTCAGAGGTTTACTTATACTAAACTAACTGACCTAGGAAAAGTTTTTGTATTGATTACTTGTACGCCGTACGGTAATACAGCTGACATGACCTACCTGTAGAAATTGTTTTGTGCAGAATTTTAAGTAGAGACTATTAATTATGTTTAGTATAAATATATTAAATTAGTTTACCTAACATTACCTATCTGTCCTATACGAGGGGTTAATCTCTGGAATTAAAAAAAAAATGTTTGGATTTGAGAGTCCAATTCTGGAGGTGACGAACAGCGGGTGTAACCGTCGGGGACGGCTAGTTATTATTATAAGTCTATCTTTTTTGTTTTTGGAGGGTGGCAAATCATCAAATGACTCCTCTATCCCTGGGCAGAGCGGTAGGGAGTGTCAGACTTCTACTGACTAAAAACCACCCATGTTCCTTCTTAGCCCTTTGTGTCAAGGCCGCGGTATATCTTCCAAACAACCCGCAGCCCCAACGGGCTTATTGTAAACCCGTTGTATAGAAACTCGAGTGACTAAAAACTTGAAACTGATAAAATTACAAATAAGAATTTATTAGAAACACATACACTTTAATGGCGTTTACATGTAGGTATACAGAAATGTTCTAAACAATTATTTGAGTAAAACAAAGACGTCTGTATTTGACACACATTTTGTGGTGTAGGTATTTTAAAGAGCATTTTAATGCTATAGTGAAACATTTCAGTCTAATTAATTATAAATACATTATTTAGGTCTCTTGCGTTCAGTGAATGGAATACCCTTTACTTATATGAATAAACCACATTCATAGGACAAAAACAATTCAACTGATGAAATGAATAGTTTAAAATAAATCCACCACTGCTATTTCTTTGGGGATTGTAGGCGTGGTAATATAGTATGTTAGTTTAATCGAGGGACATTATTGAAACTCGAAATAGGGCATGCTTACGTGATACTAATAAAAATATAAACATAAAAAACACAGACAGAACCATACCAAATATTTCGGAAACGTCTCGCAACCTTTGCGCTTATCACAGAGAATACAATGTGCGCGTATCAATGACTTTTAGGTATAATCCATTTTCCCTCCAAAATTTGGCGTAGTACAATGGCGAAAAAGAAACGTCTAATAAAGTGAGATCTGGAGGGCGTGCGGAACCATGGCACAATTACGTAAAAATTAAGGTTACAGTCTTTTACATATTTCGGACGAACATCGAATACTGAATACCCTCGTTCAATATGTCCATCGTTTAACCTAATATAACACATTGTATAATAATGTTAATTTATATAAACAAATCCAGATATTTCCAAATACCACGCGTTTCTCTTTATCAATACAACGCGCAGAAAATTTGAATCCATCCGAAGGTTGACGACCCCAAAAAACGTCCCGAAGATCTTTTTCGGGAGCGTTCATTTTGTGTTATAATTGTACGGAAACGTGTCATCTCTGGAGAAAGGCAAACACCGGGTAATCCTGGGTAAGCACGCAATTATAGACCTTTGTTACAGTTTTGGTCGAGAGTTTAGCGATAAATTAGCATCGGACATCTTTTACAAGTAATTAGTTAGGTACTTTATTAATTTAGGTCTTACGAGATGAAGGTATATGTATTGTGTAGGTAGGTGGACGATCTGGACAAGATCAATTCAACGACCAGTGGTCCACATTGACCTTAGATCGAAATAACTGGAAGTAATAGGGAGAGGCTTTTGTCTCCTGCAGTGGGATGGTACAAGCTAACATTATCAGTACACCTACTGATACTGTTAGCCTGTTAGTTTCCCACACATCAAAAACACACGGGTAGATATCGTCGTATCCTACGAATAAGGGCGTAAAGAACATAAGGGCTTTTACCTTTTATTGCATAATTACATTCTGCCCGTCATATTACATGTCCAACAAAATAATTAAAAATGGTACAGGTCGTGAAATAATTAGGTTTTCTCAAAACTCACAATTTGAAGTACTCCGTTTTCAACGAAGAATAAAGCCACAATCGCCCTCGCGCCCTCTTTCATCGTAAGTAGTGAAGTTGCACGGGCTCGAGTGCTAGGGCGCTTTGGCCACCAGTCGGCGGTAACAGAGATTTTTAAGCAAGTACGTAAATCAAAATATTTTAAACCTCAAGGATTTTGTATTCAATTACGTCATTTTTATTGTGAGAGTCATAATTTTCCATATTGGGTACCTAATACATAGAAAAAACCCTGTTGGGGCCGTGTTCTATGGAATGGCTATTTTGCGTACCTGTAAAAGAGACGATGCCCTAATTACGTTTGTGTCTTTCTTCTACTTTACTAATTTGTGTCTCCTGAAAAGTATATAGCTGTTTTTCAGTTACGCCCTTATTCGTAGGATACGACGATATTTGCCACCGCAAATATCTACCCGTAGAATGTACGCTTTATCCAACACGGTCGCAATAGCATCCTCATTTTTATATGGAGGAAGATGAACTTGACACTTTCTTATTTATATCTCTATCTATAAGGCTCTAGGTCTTTAAATGTTATGAAAAGTAAGGTGACACTGAAGATGGTTAACAAATTCAAAGTTTGCGTCCGTCCTAATAATATTTAGTGCAACTAAGTGGTTTTCCTATTTTCATTAACTACTTCAAGACTCTACCAAAACGGATATTTTTAAATAATGGATCTTTAAACACGCCTTTTTTTCTGGCAATTTCTGAAAGTGGCAACAATGATAATAGTCACCCAGTGCAATTCTTCAAGTTAAGTAACGCTTTTTGAGGTAGGTCCGTGGATAGGTCTATTGACGAGTTTCTACCGTGTCTCGGAAAACATGTTACGTTCACACAAATGTATTTTTACATGTCACTACGTTCAAGAACAAATTGCTCTATACAACAAAAAACGTGACATGTAATAATAAATCTTATTACAATGATTCACAACTGTGTTTTAAACGTGATAAAAATCTGCTTTTCTTTCCGAGCCGGTCTGCGTGAATGGACCCTTAAGCTATTGGTACTGGCTCTCATTTATAGATTATGCGAGTTATTTCGGATAGTCAGAAACATAACATTGTGACACAGTTTACTGGTATATAGCTGCATTCGGTTACATTTCTAGATTTAACTAATTCTTCACCTGTTTTTGAAATAGTTGTGTATTTTTTGTGGAATATCCGTAAATTGATATCGTTCTACTATGTTAAATGTTTATTTGTACCTATGTTCAAGCTTATGAACGCACCCTTCACGACGTCATCTTCATCAACCAATGAAGACCGCCTATCACGTCATGAAGAGCCTATTCGTTGCTTTTGTAACCAATACCAACGCTCCATGTATACGTTTAGTTTTTAAGCTTTAACTACCATTTATACTACTTCACTTTACGCTTTGTTCAAGAATAGATCACTTTTGATATTTCCGCATTTTATTGAATTAAAGTTGAAATCACCCTGAATCCTATTATAGCTAGAAATAGCCAACAACCTACATAACGTTTTCTTCAAATTGTTTAATTTATGTTTATTGAACGAATGTCACGGTCGACCGCTACTAAACTTAACTAATAAAATTATTAACATGAGACTAAAAACCTATTCATACTAACACTCACACCTTTGCTCATAAGGGGTAGGCAGAAACTACCGAAGGTTTCCTACTTCGACACTTAGATAAACGTGGTAAACGCTCGAAATAAACATAAATAATAAATTTTTGGTAGTTTAACAGATACAGTTTCGTCATTTTTATTCCGAGTATTATGAATAGAATGACGATCATATTGTGAGTACACGTGTTGCTTGTGTACTCAACTGTGCTATTAACATAAATACTCATGGCCGGTAGGCAGATAATACAAAACTTCACCTGCTATGATTTCACATAGGTACTCTTTTTTTTAACACTTTCTTTCGCTCCTCCCAGAGCGGAGCGAACAACCCGTATCGTCAGTCATGTACTTACGAAGCATTTCATGTGGAAAATGATTCCGTATGAAATGTCTCAGCCAAAGAGATCTTCTCTTGCTACTTCCCCGAATCCAGTTTAATATAACTCTATACATATTTTATTATAATAAATACATCTAAAACAAATTTCCACACAATGCACAGGGTCAGCATAACCCAAACTTGATCCGATTGTAATTCTTTCAATGAAACTGCCTAAGAAATAATTATGAAGCGATTATATGCTTCGTAACAGCATCGCTTTGGCTCAGGATCAGTTAACAGCATGTCACCACTCTGCCATGACCACTATGACCAACTCCTGGTTCTGGTTCACCATTTTATCATCTTAGCTAAAACACTTGGAAGTGGCTAAGAGTGTACGTTTTGGCGACTGTATCTTGTAAATCTTGTTGTTCAAAAAGTGCTGATCATCAGTTTATTTAATTTTGAATAAATGAATTTTAACAAAATCACTTTATAAGAATCTTCCTATCCATTTAAAAAGCATATTTCTAAATCCGATTAAAATAAAATCAAATTAAAAATCAAAAATGTCTAGTCGTAAAACTACAAGACGTTGAATATTCGATGTTTATTAAAAGTTAAAATATTTCGACGGTCTTGTTATAATATTGGAGAGACTTGACAAAATAGAAAAGAATCTTGAATTATGAGAAGATTTAATAAAAGGCTGTGTACATGGAGTAAATACTGCGTCTTTGCGGGACGCTCTCCAATAGGATGTTGTTTGAACTAGGCTTTCAGTGCGGTTTGGGTTAGGCCAAGTTAAAAGCGATAGAGGGTTCTACAGATTTAAAGTTCGTCAATTCATTTTGCTCTTCACGCCGTGTCATCTATCGTTGTGTCACAATTAGGCATCGTTCACACCAAACGTATTGTCCGCCGCCGACTGTGAGTATACTCACTGTCTCTATGGATCTACGTAATAGCGTATAGTCGGTTCGGTGTGAACAAGAAGTTAAATATAATGATATATTTAAAAGCGATAAACTGCGTAACGCGTGCTTACAGTCAGCGGCGGACAATACGTTTGGTGTGAACGATGCCTTAAAGTGCAAACACGTGACGTTAAAGAGACATAAATAATCAAGAAAGTGCCTTTGTTTTATTTAGGTCGCGAGATTCAGTAAGGCATCCTCCTAACCGTCCTACAAACTGACAAACTTTGCCCTATTTTTCAGGCTATTGCTGATAATTTCTAAACAATTAAGTCCAATAACATATAGCTCGATCCAGGCATCGCAAAAGTTTAATATCTAAGTTAAAAGTTAAACTGTTAGCATCAAACATCATCATCATCATCATCAGCCTATAATTTTTGTTCCCACTGCAGGGACTCAGGCCTCCTCTCTAGGCTATAATACACCACGCGGGCCCAGTGCGGATTGGTAGATGTCGCATATCTTCGAATTTTTGGTTCTAAGACATGCCGGTTTCCTCACGATGTTTTCCTTCACCGTTTTGAGAGCAGTGGTGATGAAATAAATTACACAAAGTAATGCATCAAACATAATCTTATGTTTTACACCACATCCTGTATTGACAGATGCTGTCGGCAACAAAATGAAATTTGGCGGAGATTATGCCAAAAATGTACAAGCTTTCGATTTACCCAGGGCTTGCATCTGAGCAGCCTCTCGTGTTTGGCCAGTCAGGAGCGATGACCGCAGCTCTTGTTAAAATTATAATTCTAGCTCTTCTTATTGTTATATTGAGTTCCTTTCAGTTTCAGGTTTTTCTAAAAGTGAATTTAATTATCAGCGTTTTTGTAAAGTGAATCACCTTTAGTACCTAGTCAATCGTGAAGAATAAATTGTATTTTATCTACAGGATAAGTTGAACTGTAGACTGATGTTTTAATCATTTTGTATATGCATTTTAAAACGACTCAGGGACTGATATCTAGTCAACGTGTCGAAAAAGGTAGCGTTCTTACTACGTGGCCGAAAGGACAACCTGTTACAGGTTGTTTGGGGGTATAAGGGAGACTATCCTAAGTTTTCAACCTCGATGACCTCGTGCTAGCTATTTACTTAACCCTATGCTCGGGGGGAGTTATTCGAGACCCTGTTATAGTGTTATTAACCGACTTCTAAAAAAAGAAGGAGGTTCTCAATTCGGATGTTTGTTTTTTTTATGTTTGTTCGGGCATAACTCCGTCACTTGCTAACCGATTTGAAAAATTCTTTTTTTGTTGGAAAGGGTTACTTCCCAAATGGTCCCATAATTTTTTTATCGAAATCGGACAAGCGGTTCTTGAAAAATCAACAAAACTCAAAAAAAATACTACATGTCCACATTAGGTGAACCACTAAAAAGTGAAAAATAAAAACTTTTTAACAAAAAATAAATCGACTTCAAAAAAAAAGTCAAAAATAAATCAGTTTCTGAAGTCGGTGACAAAAAAATGAAATCAAACAAACAAAAGTCACCGACTTCAGTAACTGATTTATTTTTGACTTTTTTTTTGAAGTCGGTTTTATTTTTTGTTAAAAAGTTTTTTTTCAACTACTGATGGAAAAACCTAACAACACTTAAGCCAACCTGGAACCGAACCCAGTAGCGCTTTGCGATCACTAAACAAAATACAATATCAAAAGAATATTCATACCATTGTCCTCAGCAGGTATACAAAATCCACCGACAATACACTAATGTAAAAACTATGTCGGCACTTTATCTTGGCCATTAAAAGGTCTAAATCATTATGTTTGCAAAGGAAGTTGGTCAGGGGTAAAATGTGGGTAGGATTTTAGAACCTCGGAGACAGGTCAATAGCCCCTGCGGTTGTTTTCAGGACATTTTTCTACATGCGCCGTTCATCAAGTCCGAAGTTTAAGACTGTTTTGTGTTATATAAAAGAAAAATATTTGTTTTGCAAAATGTCCACTTTCGAAATGAGAGGAATGAAACCAATCATTGTTATGTCACAGGTAACTTCGTAAAAATTAACTTCTTATTTTCGGAAAACATAAATAACAACAACAAACGCATCTTCCGTCCGCAAATTGTCGGTACCCATTTGCCCAATCCTTCACTATGGATCGTTGTGAAGTCTCACGCTATTTCTGCCTATTTACAGCCTACAAAATAAATTATATTCGTAAATAGTTCGTGTGTTTGAATTATTAATTGGGCCTGAATAATATTGATTTTATTTTATTTTATTTTATTTATTTATTTAGGTCTACCAACAATTGTTCACACTTAATATATCGACATTATACATTTTTTTAAATAATGCTACAGCGTAACAATTACTTAAAGGTAAACACCACATGCACAAAACAATAAATTAGATAATTAAGCTAACTTAGTAACTACCAAGCGCCAACATGCAAATAAATAACAATATGATTAAAATTTTATATAATACAATTAAAAATTGATCAGCTGGTTGGTGAATATATCAAAATTATAAATCTTTATTTATTTATAATTTTGATGACATAAATAGATACAAATTCATTGAATAAAATTGATCGGTAAATTATTAAATTATTGATAAATTATTAGACATAAAAGATATTTGAATTTATACAATGAAACAATAGATTAAGATTAGGGGTTACATGATACACGATGAAGAGTGGCTTTTTGTTTAGCAAGAGAGTCAAAGTGGAGATCGATAACATCACTGTAGCCATTTACTACCTTACACATTCGTGCAACAGGAGAATTAGCTCCCAAAACTGTTCTCCTAAATGGCGCACAAAGAGGTGTGATGGCACTACGTGGGATTCTAGGGGGTGCACGAAAACTGAAAAGGGCAAGTAAGCTGGGACTGTCTATCTTATGATTAAAAATTTTGTAGGCAAACATTGCATCTATGAAGTGTCTACGCTTATCTAGTGAGATCATGTTAAAATGCTTCAGTCTTTTATTGTAAGAATATATTCTTTTGGCGATACCATTGGAAAATGCGAGGTGCCAAGCGAAGCGTTTCTGGACACGTTCAAGCCGCAATGAATGTGTAGCATAGTGAGGACGCCAAATTACACTATTATATTCTAGGATGCTACGAATGAGACTGTTATACAGCAGGATTTTTGTTCTGTTGTGACGAAAGGTTTTACAGTTTCTAAGGACGAACCCTAACATTTTCGAAGCTCTTTTTATAATATTATCGAGGTGTGGTGTGAAAGTTAACTTCTTGTCAAACAGTACACCAAGGTCCCTAATTGTCTCAACTTCCTTAATTTCAACTCCGGATATGTGGTAACTACTGCTTAGTGGGTTGTTTTTTCTCGTGAACTTAACATGGTAACATTTTTTGGGATTCAGTTCCATTTTGTTACGGTTGCACCATTGAACGAGACGATTGAGGTCACTTTGAAGTTCTAGTGGATCAACTTCAGACTTAATAATTCTTAAAAACTTTAAATCGTCAGCGTACATAAAAAAATCTGAGTGCAGAAAACAGCGAGGAATATCATTAATAAAATAAATAAATAAAATTGGCCCTAAGTGCGAGCCCTGGGGAACACCGGAAGAAGCACATTGCAGTGTTGACTGAAAACCGTTAACGACAACAAAGAAAAATCTATCCCTTAAATACGAACCCAGCCAATCCAAAAAGGATCCAGAGATGCCGTAGGCGCGCAACTTAGATATTAAGATTTTGTGGGAAACTTTGTCAAACGCTTTGCTGAAATCCGTATAAATAACGTCAGCTTGATAGCCTGCATCAATAGCTTTGATAAGAAGTTCTGTAAAAGGGACTAGATTCGTACCAGTAGAACGGGTTCTAACAAATCCGTGCTGATGGTCGCTTAAAAACATCTTTAAATGATCCTGAATATAGGGGCATACCAGTGACTCGAATACTTTGGCAAACGAAGACAATATAGAGATAGGCCTGTAATTGGTCACAAGGTCTTTGTCATCCGATTTGTGAACCGGAACCACTTTTGCGATTTTCCACTTTGAAGGAAATATACCCGTCTTCAATGATTTGTTATAAATCAACATAAGCGGGTAAACCAGCTCTGATGAACATGCAATAATGAATACCGGGGGTATTCCATCAGGTCCAGCCCCTTTTTTTGTATCTAGGCTTTTAAGTTTTTTGTGGAGAGATTCACAAGAAATTACGGGGGTAGTAAGACCCAAACTGTTTTCGTAGCAATAACTATAAAGAATTCTCAAAAATGAACCCTTCTCTAAATTGTTAATAGCAATGTCTATCTCTTGTCAGTGATCATTCACTTGGTTGAACTTATGGAAAGGAAGTAATTTTCTTTTGGAGTCAACCAATGGATTAAATTGTTCATTACATTTTATCGCTTCGTAGTTCGAGGAAATTTTAACTCTTTCACGTCATGACCATCCCAGGGTAACCATAATGACACAATGAGGTACTTGAGGTATAATATAAAACCGCGGACTGTTGATTAATGTGTGGTTTTCCCGACAGGTGGCGCACCCTTCCTAGGCCTTCATACTTGCTTAGAATTTAATATTCACAGAGGAGGAGAAGCTACTGTGTTTCTGTCGCATGAAAGCTGGTTTTTCAATCTGTTTAATTGGTGCCATTGATTTCATTACACCGCTTTACGCTTGCCTCAGGTTGCTTACCAACCACTACACCAATGAGCCCATAGTTGGAAGTAATCAAAATTAATAAAATTCCGGAAGTTAATTTTATTAATCTTTATACACAATACAATACGTGTTATAAAGCGTTATCAAAAGTGAAAGAGCATCGACCATACCAAATCCACGTCAACGTAACACAAGCCTAACGAGGCGCGTAAACTGAAAAGTGTATCTTTCAGTCAAACATCGGCTTGCATATCAATACGAGATTATTATCATAAGGTCGACACTCCCCTGAAAACATAGCATAGGATAGCAACATAAACTTACAATAAGACTTGACAAGATGGTGTGCAAAAATACCAAGAGCATGCTTTTAAGGTTTGTTCTTGTTGAAATGATGAAAAAAATGACAAAACACCGCTGGTATGGTACACCCTGGAATCTAGGATATACATTATACACCATACATATGTCACAGATCGACAAAGGTTCATAAGTTACAGTCACTTTTATGAACGTGGAACATTGTCGATCTGTAGTTTTTGCTCTTTGGAAAAAGTCTCGAGTTCTTGTAGCAATATAGTGTAAATAAATTTAATGCTTCACGTACAGGAATTACTAAGCATTTGTTTAAGATAGACGTACATAAGCGTCTTTGTGTGCGTGCGCCCGCTTTCACTCGTTTTACGCAGTCGACTCTCTGGCCTTTTCTATTCTATGTTCGAAGGCCGGGAACTGGGATTTGTTTTTGTCGAGGGTGATAAACTCAGAACAGTTCAATGTGTCTCACGTCTTATATAAGAACCTTTTTATTTTGAGTATCGTGTGTGAATTTGTTTAAATCTGCGAGTACTTCTATGTTATCAGTGTTAATGTATGCTTTTAGTATGTCAATGGCAATCAAATTGGTGTCGACCTAGAATTCGGGAAAAAAAAAATTGTTGATAGTATTTTGATTCCGAATTCCGAAAAAAAAAAAACAAATCATTCAAGTTAGCGGTACCTACCCAGAATGTTCACAAAAATTCATGTCTTTTACTTATATCTTAAGCAGTGTATAGCAAACCAATTTTGCAAATTCTTGTACTCAAGAGATATAGAACAGATCAATGTGTAAATCTAGACAACACTTAATATTTCTTGTTACTCATACATAAACATTTATTGGAAAGCTGCAGGTTCTATAGCTGCATCTATTATGATTGAACATAGATGATTTAGCTCTCAGAATATGCAAGTGAAAGTAGCTATGGGCAGGCCACATCGCTCGAAGAACCGATAACCGATGGGCAAGAAAGTTTCTCAAGTGGAAGACGCAGCGTTAGTAGGCCTCCCATTAGGTGGACCGACGACATCGTGAGAGTCGCGGGCAACCGGTGGATGCAAACGGTAGGTTGCCCTTCGTTATGTCGTTCTATGAGGGAGGCTTTTGTCCAGCAGTGGACGTCTTATGGCTGATGATGCTGATGATGAGAGTTAGAAAGACCTAATCGAACTCCGACATTTAGCAAGTTATGTTTAAGTCCTTTAAAATAAGTGACGAGCCTAACGCCATCATCCGTGCACAAATCCAGACTCCGTGGCTGATACTGAAAAATTCCCGACAGAAAAACCCAATAACAGTTTTACCGACCCGGGAATCGAACCCATGACACTCACTCACGCTCATCAGTCGTGCTTGCAATCACTACGCAAACGAAGCAATCCAAATTAAATCCTCCCTAATTTCCCCATCCACAACTCCGGAAGCAATAAGTAAACATTGATTTATAATATAGTTCCACGTTTTTGCTAATCCATTACCATCAATTTAAAATGCAAACAGCCTGAACTGTAGTAATTAACAGGAGTACTCGTTAAATCAAAGATGGCGGTTTGCTGACCCTTGTTTAAACTTGTTCCAGAGGTTAACGACTGAACTCGGCTTATTAAAATCGCCGATGGCGTAGTGTGGGGCGGATTTGGTTAAAGGCTTTGGGGGTGTAAGGATTTGAATGCTTTTTAATTCTTTTATACCAAGAGAAGAGTAAGTAATTGAAAGTCTAAAAATAATATAAAATTAAAGGTGTCAATCAGCTGAAATAAAAATATGTATGTAGGTATTCATTTTATTTGCCCATACTCGAGGATCCAGGCCCAGACTCATGCTCAATAGCTCAATGTTCCTGAAACTATGCAACAGCCACATTCAGTCAAATATCCGTATTGTACTTTACTGTTGCACATAGGCCTTACTCAAGCTGCAGCTTTACACCCTGCTCTCCACCTTTTGCATTCAGTTTGTCCCAGCCCAGGTGCTTTTTTTTGGTCTTTTTTTCATCAATCTTTAGTTGCGTCTCACACACTGCAAGTTTCGTTTATAACCCATAAGCAATCGATCAATCAAATAACACTGTTGAACCTACTAATTGCATCTAACAATGCATCCTCCAATCCAAATCCATCCCTGTGTTGAACTGATACGCGAATATCCCGCAAAGGACGTTGACCCGGTGACGTCATCTCAAAAATCTATGATGGATGGTTTATGGGTAACTCTGACTTTGTGAATCCAATCGGAAACAGACAAGGAAAGGGTCATAAGTATCGAGATGAGACAATTAACGTTTTTCTGTTATTTCTTTGTAGTGAGATGGCATATGATGAGTTTAAATTGTTTTTTGTTGAATTTTGCTCCTGTTTTATATGTTCGCGTATAAGTCTGCCTGATCATTCAATCAACTGAGAAAAACAACGGAGAAATATTATCAATATACTTTACGATTGCACACTGGAACATAGGGCAGATTTTATGCAATCCTTTTTTTTTTTAAAACGTTGCCTCACACTAGGAATTTCTCCTGTATCGTGGGTGCGTTCACAAACATTTAAACTCACATACACAAATACCCAGACCCGAAACAACTATCTGTAGGCCATACAAATATTTGTTCCGTGCGGGGATCGAACCCGCGATACGCAGCGCAGCAGTCCAATCGCTTAACCACTACGCCAACCGTGCCGTTTTTGCTCAATATTTCTCTGTTTATCCTCTCCGCAGTCTCGCTCCGCTTCAGTTGCCAGGCAGCATTACTGGAAAGGTAACGCAGAGTAAATGCCGCTTCACATAGCATGTAATAGAAGGCATTGCCAATGCCATAAACCAGGCACCGATTAGATTTTTCAGGTAACTTTTGAGATATTCTAATGTAATGGAAAATAGTCCCGCTCTAGGAATTGAACCCAGTACCTTATAGTCAGTGGAAGCTCTTGCGACCGCTAGTTAAACGAAGAAAATGTATACACTTAGCAAACTTTAGAAGCAATTTTCGCCTACTGTAATGATTTCATTTTCATGGGTAACGAAACCAATATTTTGGAATTCATAAAATTACATATAAAGTAGGTCATATTTCAAAGTTACAATCGTTATTTTACCAGAAATTCGCGGTTGAACATGGCCAAATAGTGTATGCATATTATTGCTCGTGACTGTACTTATTTGTTTTTTTTTTCATATTAATAAGCCAAAAATTTCACAACGTACAGACAGTCATGTTGTTTTTAAAAAAAATACTCAAATAACTAATTACATAAACAAGACCGCCCGAGCTAAATGGTTGCAAGCAGTGCCATCGTCAATCCAAGATGGCGGCGCGTCCGGAACGAGATAGCGGTTGGACTCGTGACGGTATCACCGCGCTATTTCCTTTGGGACCACAGCAGACTGACCCGAGACCGACCTGGTTATTGCTGTCTTAATGGATACTGAATAGGTTGGCCTAGGTTGGTTATGTTGGGTTTCCACTTACTGTTTGCACGTGGTTCTACTTGTTAAAGTAGTTGTGGTGATTTTCACTCCACTCGCCACACGAGCGATCTTCAGATCAAGCAGCGCTGGTCTAGGTTTGTATAAGGATGGGTGACCACCCAATATGTACCTACCGTGTTTCTTCCGTGACTCAGGAAGCACACTGAGACGTAAAATACTGGAATTCAGCTGCATCCGGTTTCGATACCAAAATGATTTAAATTTTCCATTTTGTTTCGCGGTAAAAAAAGCAATTTAAAAGATGCCAATAATTCTTGACAAAGATACTTTTCATTATATTCACTTCTCCATCCATAACAACCACGTCTGCGGCTCTGGTGTAAAAATCAATGTCCCCACCGATTAAACGTGTAAAAGAATAGTGACAACTTTTCAGAAAATAATAAAAATTTGTTTCTAAACATGAAATTTCAATAACGCTCATTTCATTGTAAATACTTTTGAAACTTACAACTACTGTTTTAAAACATCAACGAGTTCCAGGAAATTCAAGAAAAACTATTTAACTCTTATGTTTGCATGAATAAGTAGGTCACAGTTTATTCGTATAATAATACACATCGAATAAAACGTACTGTTATGTTACACTATTTATTCTCCGTAAATCAGGTTTATTTTTGAACCCAGCAATAACTATATACACTCTTGTTTACACCCATTGTTCTGGTAGTAATTATGAATGGAAGAAGATATTACCCAAATTCTTAAACAATCACAAATCTTTTCAAACGTATGTAGGTTTTAACATGTTTATTCTTGTGTACTTAGCAACTCAAACTATGTTATAAAAGCATAAACTATTATTCCTATACTTTTACTATAATTATTTTCCTAGAATAAAAAACAATCTCTGTTGTAATATATTTTGAGTCTAAAATTTGTAAAAAAAAAGTAAGTGCAGGATAGATAAAATAAACAAAAAATGAAAACAAAAATCGTTTAAGAACGAACGTTTATTCGGTGGGGCCATCGAAATATACCAGTGCCAAATAAGACACATACAAAATATTATACCAGTTAAGTTACAACGATTTTAATATTGTAATTAACTATAAAACGGTTCTTTATTCCTTTATTTGCGAAGACACATTTCTTTCAAATTTTTTTTACAAAATGAATACAAAATAAAAATGCTTAAAAATCGCTACTGAAAATAGTCCATGCCAACGATTACAGACACACCTTCATCTTCGTAGTAACTTTGAGATTACGCCAGTCTCCTCAATCCTACTCGTATTTGTCACTTTCATACTATCAACTATTTCTTGCAAAGTTTTGTCTTTTGTTTCTGGTAGATATTTATACAAAATAACTAAAATAATTACTGAAGCAATACCAAATGCAAGACATGTTCCATGTATTTCAAAAGTCCTAAACATTAAAGGAGCTAGTTTTAAAAACAGACCAGTTACAAGCTTTCCAGTCATTGAGATCACACATGTTGATAAATTTCTAGATCTTATCGGAATTAACTCTCCAAAAACTGAAAAAGACACCGACAAAGGTCCACAACTTACAGCTATTGAGAAAGCAACAAACAAAGATATAGTGACGTATTTGTTTTCCATAATTACGTTGAAACTAATTAAATATAAGTACAAAGATAAAATAAATAAAAACAAGACACCAACACTCGACGCGACTAACAACAATGTACGTCTTTTCAAAAGTTTCGACAAAATGCATCCTGCGTACATACCCAACACCGTGAAACCATCTATTACTAACATCGCGATGTACGCAGTTGATTCACTGTATGTTATCTTCTTTAAAACATCAATAGCGTACACAGCAAAAACTAACTTTCCAGAACAGAATGATAAAAAAGCAGTTAAAATAGCTAATGAGGTCGGTTTACAAAAATCCTTAGATTTAATTGTTTTAAAGAAATGAGACACATGTTCTCTTGCTGATAGCTTTATTCTTTCACAGCTTGCAATATATTCTTTTTGAGAATCAACCAAAGCTTCTAATTCCTTCTCTGAATCTTCAGCACAACCTTTCAATAAGCGATGTGATGCTGCACATTCTTCAAACCTTCCTCTACTTGCCAACCAGTACGGAGACTCGGGCCAAGTAAACACAGTCAGTAAAGTATACAATGAACATACTATTCCAACGAGTGGAATATTCCTCCAATGAAAGAAAGTGCCTATTGCATTTGAAGCCCAAATACCCCAGTATAGTGTAGCTGTTTTGACTATTAGAAAGATGCCTCTATATTTTGGTGAAACATACTCAGTTAAGATCATAACAATGACGGTAAGTTGTGAAGCTGCTAATAATCCCTGCATTATATTACTTATTAATATGTGAGTGACGTTTGTACTACAGTATAGAACTACGAAAGCAGCTAAAGTGACTGACACTGCAATGATGAACGGAATCTTCCTGCCGACGAATCTTGTGACGAGCGAGACTATTATGACGAAGATAAACCCACTAAAGCTGTGTGCGGATGCTGAAAAAATTCAATATAATTAGGTCGTAGCATACAATCGGGTAATCGTACATCCAAAACTTACATATCCAAGAAGCCATGTCGCTTGTGATAACTTCAGTATTATTTGCATCACGCCTGATCTGTGGGATGACCATGGTAGGTGCACCGACGCTTAATCCGATCAGGAATACTGAGGTCCAAACTCCATTACATATTAGCAACTGGAAGTTAAAATTAAATATATTACGTGCACAATCTAAGTGTTCTTTTTTCACCAAGTTTCGGTATTGTGACATTGGCTTCTTTACAAGAACATTCTAGATAACGTTTCAGTCTAAAATGTTTAAATATGGAAATATGTACAAGAATCGAGAATGACCCTTGAATGTCCCACTACTGAGCCGTCAAAGTGGTTTGAAAAGCCATGAAACTTTTTTGCTGGATGTGTTGGCATTTAAAATAGTTGTTGGGTTGGCCGTAGCAGTCAGCCTGATTTTTTAAAGGTGAGTCCGTGCATAAGGATGACCATCCAGTACAGGATGAGTTCCCACCGTGTCTTAAAAAACATCATGTTAAGCTGTTAGTCCCGGTCATTTAGAAGTTGATAAGGACAGTCAGAAAATGTGACATAGTCTTAGCAAGAGGAAACGTATAACAAAATGAAATTGCTTTACATTGTTATATTCTAGATTTACGAGTAACTAAGGATCACTAACCTGTTTTTGAAACGGTTTCACAGCTGTTTTTTGATGATCTGTATGCTGTTTACTGTTTTGTCGAATATCCGTATAATGGTACTGTTCCATCGTCGATACCGTTCAAATTGTTTCGATAATTTCAAAATAAATACTGTTTTATTCTAAATTTAAAGTAGCTGTATCTACTCCTGCGCACTACTGAATAAACCACCTCGATATGACGCACGTGAAACCAGATGTGTATATCTTTATAAATATTGAACAACTGTGGTGACATAAATTCACTGGTTTATTTACTTGTTATAAGAATACGATTGTATTTACAAATTGAAGTTGTTGCTGTATAATTCTGTATCAAATGTCTGATTTTTTTCACTTGAGATGTTTCAGAGGAACTGAAACAAAGGTATCTTATTACAGTTTATAAAACATTCACAGTAATCTAAAATAGTTTGGAACAATATTATTTGAGGACAATATTCGCGCGTGGCGTCACGTATCTACTGATGCGAGGAATTAAAAACAACACGGTCGTACAAGTATCTTGTGCGTAAGCAGCGGACTGGCGATGTCGCGCCTCGCGCGCTACGGCCACACATTTGCAACTTGGCACGCGGTAATGAGATAGCGATATTTTATTTAGTGTATCGAAGCGGAACGCGACCCGGCAGTCTCGCCAGAGATAACGACAAAATCGCTAACTTTCAATCCTTAATTACTAACGAATAAATTCGGTTGCAATAATGATGCTTGCAAGTAAAGCAAGTCTCTACATCCAAGATGCGATTCTCGCAAGCATCATTATTGCAACCGAATTTATTCTTTGATATTTAGCAATCGAAAGTTAGCGATTTTGTCGTTATCTCTGTAGAGACTGACGGCCCAGAGCGCTTCCCTAGGTCGAGTGCTGCTACGTACTCCCCCTCTAGTTCCGGATAACGCCCTCGCTCCTGGACTGGTATATTAAAAACATCTGCATTAGATGGACGTCCGCGGTCTTGTTTAGAATTAAGGCCACCTCGGCGAAGGTTGAACTTGGAAGTGACGTCTTGATCTTTGCTCAACAGCATGATCACTAAATCACCGGTCTCAAAGTAGTCTGCGCAAAGCCATCGCCATATTACTTTTTCTTATCCTGTTGCATCTCAACGCGTTGGTGTAGGTGGTCGCCAGCGCGACTGCTCAGCATGAGGTCCTGGGTTTGACACCCGGGTCGTATAAAGTGTTACCGGGTTTTACCATCACGAATTTCTGTGTAACATCAACGGAGTTTTCAGAACAGAAAGGAAATAAAATAAATAATGATACCACTATGTTTGTTTTTGTTTTAATCTTTTTAGGAATGTGGGCTCTTTGCTCACAAGCACACTGCAAGCATTTGTGTTTAGTGCACTGTCAAGGTCACTAGACCAACAAGGACATTTAAAAAACTTTTTAATATAATAATCGTCAAAAATCATAATAAGTTAGGTACTAACGTATTTATTTATTTTTTAAACTGTGATACTATTTTTGGATCCTAAACTGGTCGATGCATACCGGTCTATCATCTGCAATGTTCATATTGTTCATTATATTCAAAGTTTCATATCTAGTATAACGTGTGTTTGACAAGATTAACACACTTAAAAATGTACTAATAATTGCTAATAGAGTCAATATAAATTGTTTTTCAAAAACATTGTGCTAACCGAAATAGAATTTTGAAACGATGGAACAGTATCAATATACGGATATTCGACAAAACAGTTCACAGGATACAAATCTTCAAAACAAAGATTGGAAACCATTTTTAAAACAGGTGAGTAAAAGTTTACATTCTAAAACGCCGACAGTGCAGAAACCGAATATGCCTTTAAGGTCCCAAATGCAATCAAAAGGTGATTCAGTTCGTACCTAGGTGCAGTGTACAACTCATGATAGAATATATGGCTTTTGTATGAAGGAAGACGTAGCTGCCATAATTATACGCTCTTAAGATTTCTGGAAATTGTCTTTGCTGTGGCCACCTTAGTTTCGAAGTCTACTAAGAGATTTCTTAGGCAATTAAGGCAACGCGTACGTAAGAGTAAAAATACCAACAACATAAGTATGTTTTGATTTCCAGTTGCTGATCTGTAGCGGAGTATCATATGGACGTCCGTATTCCAGTTCGGACTCTGCTTCGGCGCACCTACCGTGTTTATCCCGCAGATCAGGCAGAAGGCGAACAGTACTGAAGTTATTACAAGTGACATGGCTTCTTGGATGTGTAAGTTATGAATTTGTGGGTTTATCAAAAACATTGTCATTTGTAACTTATAAAGTATTATTTGTGATTTGTATTATTTGTTGGAAATAACATTAAGGTAATTTATTTTCAAATTTTCCAGCGTCCGCAGTCGTCTTCAGTGGATTTCCTTCCGTCATCATTCTCTCGATCATGACGAGATTCATCGGTAAGAGGATACCTTCCATCATTGTAGCTTTAGAAACTTTAGCTGCGTTCATTGTTTTATACTGCAGTTCAAACAATACTCATATATTACTGAGTAATATAATGCTGGGATTATTATGTGCTGCACAAACTACGATCTTTGTAGTAATACTAACTGAATATGTTACACCAAAATATAGAGGCATATTTTTGTCATTTAAATCAGCTACGCTTTACGGTGGCATTTGGGCTTCAAATGCGATAGGCACTTTCTTTCATTGGAAGAATATTCCACTTGTTGGAATAGTATGTTCATTGTATAATTTACTGACTGTGTTTGCTTGGCCCGAGTCTCCGTACTGGTTGGCAAGTAGAGGTAGGTTTGAAGAATGTGCAGCATCACATCGCTTATTGAAAGGTTGTGATGAAGATTCCGAACAGGAATTAGAAGCTTTGGTAAAATCTCAGAAGGAATATATGACTAGCTGCGAAAGATCACAACAATCTGCAAGACAACATGTGTTTGATTTATTTAAAACGATAAAGTCTAAACAATTTTATAAACCTACCATTTTAGCTATTTTGACTCTTTATTTAGGATTCAGTTCTGGCAAATTCATTTTCGCTGTTTACGCTATAGACGTTATGAAGAAAATAACAAATAGTGACTCAACGGCTTACATCGCGATGTTACTTATAGATGGCTTCACAGTGTTGAGTATGTACGCAGGATGCGCGTTAACAAAAGTTTTAAAAAGACGTACATTGTTGTTAGTCGCGTCGAGTATAGGTGTCCTGTTTTTGTTTATTTTATCTTTGTACTTATATTTAATTAATTTAGCTGTTATTATAGAAAACAACTATGTCACAATTTCTTTATTTGTTGTTTTCTCAATAGCTGTAAGTTGCGGACCTTTGACGGTGTCTATTTCAGTGTATGGAGAGTTCATTCCGATAAGGTCTAGAAACTTATCAGCTGCTTTCATCGCCTTATTCTCTAAGGCTTTAAATGCTCCGACTTTAAAACTAGCTCCTATTATGTTTAAGACTTTAGGATTACATGGAGCATGTTTTACATTTGGTATTGTTTCAGGAATTCTTATTTTTATTTTGTACAAATATCTACCAGAAACAAAAGACAAAACTTTGCATCAAATAGCAGATAGTATGAACGGCGTGAAACATAATAGAGACGTGGTGACATCAACGTTACTTATTATTAATAAAGAGGTATATTTTTTTTTTTTTAGTTTTTATTACTTTTTATTTTTACGTACGTACCTACCTGTTCTTCTTCACTATACAACATTTTTTTAAATAAAATATTTGACGTGAAACAATATTTATTTATTTTTCTCTTCCAAAATAAACATGTGGGATATGGAACGTAAGAGTGAGTGCAAGGGACGTATGTATCAGGAGTGAGGGAGAGAGGGAAAATAGCAAGATGGCGATAGAGCCACTTTAAGACGAAGACGTGTGCTTTTTTAAGATTTCCTAAAATAAATAGAAGTTAAAGTTATCCAGGTGTTTTACTCTGAGCCCACAATCCCACAAATTCTGGGGGCTCGTCCGGGATTTGTGCGGCCCAGAGTCACAAGGAAGTGAAGAGGAAAAAAATAATACGAAGACGACCGGGCGCCTGCGTGCACGTGGCGTGGTGCGCGCTCGGTGTTCGAATTTTCTGAAGACGACGACGCAAAGACGGAAGACGAAGACGATATTTTCTACGACACGGCGGCGGATCACCATCGTACGAAGACAAAGACGGCAATGACGGACGACGGAAGCAAAAGTGGTGGCGCGAGCTCACAGGCCGTGGCGGCGGCCATGTTCAGCAATTTCGAGAGCGGTGTCGCCCAATTCGACGGCGAGGATAAATCCTATTCCTCCACTAAATGGGCCCAAGACATTGAGGATAACGCGGAAGTGTTCAACTGGACGCCGCAGCAAAAGTTGATACAGCGTGAAATAGAGTACTTGGGCCATGTCATTAAAGACGGTGAGATACGGCCAACTACTGAGAAGACGGATGCTGTGGTGAGATTTCCAGAACCCAGGACAAGTAAGCAACTTAAAAGTTTTCTAGGACTAACCTCCTACTTCCGGAAGTACATAGAGCAGTATGCTGCTATTGCCAAGCCTCTAAATGATTTGTTAAAGAAAGATGTGGACTTTGTATTCGATAAGAAGCAACAATGTGCTTTTCATACTTTAAAAGAAAGGTTATCTACCGGCCCAGTATTAAAAATATTTGATCCTAATTTAAAAACAGAGTTACATACAGATGCCTCTAGCATAGCTATAGCGGCTATTCTTATGCAGTATCACCCTGATTCTGGCTTGCACCCAGTTCAATATATGAGTGTCAGGACTAACGAAGCACAAAGTAGGTACTGATCGAGTTATGAATTGGAGGCATTAGCTATAATAGAAGGAGTCAGAAAGTTCCGACATTACTTGTATGGAAAACACTTCAAATTAGTAACAGATTGTCAAGCTTTTCAGCAAACCTTGATGAAGAAGGACCTCACAGCAAAAGTAGCAAGATGGGTGATAATGCTGAATGAGTATGATTTCGAAGTGGAGCATAGAGCTGGAGACAAGATGCGCCATGCAGATGCGCTCAGCCGTAACCCCTATGTGGCCATAATTACGTCCTTAATCGATCAGGTTAAGCAGGCGCAGGATCAAGACGACGGCATAAAAGCAATCAAGGAGGTGCTGAAAGAAAAGTCTTACAAAGATTATTTTATGGATGGAGAGATACTCTACAAGGGTCCTGGAATTGTTGGTTATACCAAAAAATGTTGAAAAGGAGATTTTTACGCGAATCCAATGGACATTTTTCAAAGAGAAAAATGAAAGATTTAATCTGTCAAGAATACTACATAAAAGATTTGGACAAGAAGTTAGAAGAATTTGTAATAGCCTGCATACCATGTCTGCTGGCTACAAGGAAAGAAGGCAAGCAGGAAGGATTTCTCAACCCCATTGGAAAGGAAAGTATCCCATTAGATACTATGCACCTGGACCATGTAGGACCATTGACGGAGACCAGGAAGCAATATAATTATATCCTTACAGTGATTGATGCTTTCACTAAATTTGTATGGTTGTTTCCTACAAAGAGTACATCCAGCGCGGAGACACTGAATAAATTAAGAATACACCAGCAAATATTTGGAAATCCTAGAAGAATTATAACAGATCGTGGAACAGCATTCACAAGCCATGATTTCCAGGAGTATTGCAAGGAAGAAAATATTCAGCATGTGACAATCACCACAGGGATACCAAGAGGAAATGGTCAAGTAGAAAGAGTCCATCGGGTAATAATCCCTATGTTGACCAAACTTTGTATCGAAAACACAGGGGTGTGGTATAAACATGTGAGCAGAGTTCAAAGAGCATTGAACAGCACATTCCAGAGGAGCATCAATACCTCACCCTATAATTTACTAATTGGCACTAAGATGAGGTGCAAAGAAGACATTGAAGTTTTGAAATTACTTCAAGAAGAAAATGCAAGACAATATGAGAGTGATAGAGAAGAATTACGCCTAAAAGCGAAAGAGCAAATACTGGCTGTTCAAGAAGAGAACCGAAGATATTATAACAAGAAAAGGAAACCGAGCCATAAGTACCAAGTAGGTGACCTAGTGGCTATAAAGAGAACCCAATTTGGTGCAGGTCTCAAGCTAAAGGCTAAGTACTTAGGACCGTACCATGTTACCAAAGTTCACCTGAATGACCGATATGATATGGAGAAAGCTGATAGTGCGACTGAAGGTCCCAACCGCACTTCCAGTTCAGCTGACCAAATGAAGAGATGGCCAGATGGATGTACCTCAGAATAATTGTGCAGGTGAGTAGCTCAAAGGGGTATGTAATGGTGATGGATGGTATGAAAGTGTTTAGTGTAAGGTTAGGTAGTGTAAGTGTTGTTTAAGTTTTAATATTGTTAAAATAAACATGCATAAGTGTAAAATGTTTAGATTTAAGTAGCTACCACTAAAATTTACCTACTGTGTTATGATGGGGGTCATGATAGTGTTATGTGATTATGTCTCTGTACTCTACTACACTATTTTTCTATGTGGCGAATTTGTTAAGTTAAATTATGTTTAATTTGTAGATAAATTCTTAATGAGTGTAGTAGTACGTACCTAAGTAATTTGCTTGTTTGCGGGTCAAATAAAACAAAATTATGCACATAAAGAAATATTTATTTCCTAGAGAAAACATGTATTAAATTAAGTTAAATTCAGAAGATATAAAGGGAGTAAGAGAGAGGTAGGTATGGTTGAATGAATGAGGTAAGGAGTGTCTGGGGACAGCCAAGAGAGCAGGAGGGCCGAATGTGGGATATGGAACGTAAGAGTGAGTGAAAGGGACGTATGTATCAGGAGTGAGGGAGTGTGGGAAAATAGCAAGATGGCGATAGAGCCACTTTAAGACGAAGACGTGTGCTTTTTTAAGATTTCCTAAAATAAATAGAAGTTAAAGTTATCCAGGTGTTTTACTCTGAGCCCACAATCCCACAAACATGTGACCACCTTTGTATACCTTTAAGACCATTAAATCATGAAATTCAACATATTGTCAAAATATCCTACTTCTAATATTATAAATACGAAAGTTTGTGAGTGTGTGAGTGTGTATGTTTGTTGCTTCTTCACGCAAAAATTACTGAATGGATTTGGATAAAATTTAGTTCACAGATAGTTTATAACCTGGATTAACACATAGGTTAGTTTTTATCCCGATTTTATCTTACCGTGGGATATTTTACGAGAGAGCGGGTGAAGCCGCTGGCAAAAGCTAGTCACTTCATATTTTAGAAACGATATACTAAGAGACGTTTTAAAACTGTTGCAAGTGTCACCCCAATGAAAGGAAAAGGCCTTTGAAATATTTTAATATCTCCACGGCGTTCTGGTATGTGAACTATGACACTTTTGCTGAAGCTGGAGTACTATCGTAATTTTTGGCTCTGAAAGACACACCAGCTAAATCGCAGGATCATCGGTGACCAGTTCGTGTTCGCTGTGATGAAATAATATGTGTCACTGCTAGATATCAAACAAAATCTAGCCCCACTGTATCATGCGCAAGCTCACTCTGCCGAACGAAACAAAATGCAAACTTATGGTAGCCGACTGCACGCAGCAGCAGCAGACGACATGTCGTCGCTTCATGTCGTCACGACACGTTCGTTGCGTCATGTCGCTGCAGTCATGATTTCGAACCCGACTGCAAATAACTACTGTAACTAGTCAATAACTCTAAACACGCTCGACGTGTCGTTGACTGATCTGCGGTCGGACGACACTGCCGCCTGCGTCTCGACGACGCGTCGCTAGCTTCATGTCGCTAACTACGGAGGGAATTTCATAGAAATACGTAGAAACCAGTAGTGTCGATGCGACACGTCGTCTGCTGCTGCCGTGCGCAATTGGCTACCAACTTGTACCTTTATTGCAATGCGTTGTAGATATGTCAGAAATCTGTTTTACTTTCAATAGTGTAAACTGTCGCACAACAGGCAAGTCACCGGCGAGTTCCATCATCATCAGCCTGTAATTGTTCCCACTGCAGGGACTCAGGCCTCCTCTCTAGGAGAGGGATGGGCTATAATCCACCACGCGGGCCCAGTGCGGATTGGTGCGGGTTGGCGAGTTCCATCAAGTCAGCTTATCGCAGTCTACTGCTGGACATAGGCCTTTCCCAAGCTGTACCTCAATACCCTACTCTCCACCTTTCGCTTCCAGTCTGACCCAGCAAATTTTTTTTGGGTGTCTCACACACTGCAAGCCTCGATTACTGCATAACCCTTATGCAATCAATCAATCAATTAACACTATTGAACATACTAATTGCATCTAACAATGCATCCTCCAATCCAAATCCATCCCTGTGTTGAACTGATAATTATGCGAATATCCCGCAGAGGACGTTGACCCGGTGACGTCATCTCAAAAACTATGATGGCAATGCTCAATATTTCTCTGTTTCTCCTCTCCGCAGTCTCGCTCCGCTTCAGTTGCCAGGCAGCATTACTGGAAAAGTTAGGCAGAGTAAATGCCGCCTTACATAGCATGAAATAGAAGACAAATGTGTAATGCCATAAACCGGGCACCGATTAGATTTCACAGAAGTTACCTATTCTGTGATATTCTAATGTAATGGAAATTAGTTTAATGTTTCGCTCGATCTACCGACTTGTCATTGCTGTCTTAGTAGATACTGCCGCATTGGTCTAAGATGGTCCATGAATGCGTGACTACCCACCCTAGTAGCAATTGCCGTTCCAATTCCGTTTCCGTTTCCATACGCCAACAGTTGGGAATGTATTGGCAGATGGTTAGTTATTCCGCCAACCCAAACTTAAAATAGGCCCATTGTCATAAACATGCACTATTTGCCCTACGAAGAGCCAACGACGGGCCTGCGTTACTATTCTTACTGTTGGGTGATTTTTGTAGGGATTTATGTTATTAAAACAACATTGGGCCAACTAACGACGGGCCTGCTGCTTCTATTGCTACTGTTGGGAGATTTTTGTAGGGATTTAAGTTATGATAACAACATCGGTCCAACTTAGATACCCTTCAATGGCCCTGTTACTTGCTGCTCCTACGGGGTGGTATCGGGGTGCGCGGGGGGCGGGCGGCGGCACACGTCGCCCGGCCCGCCCGCCATTTTGCAGTTTGTTATTTCATTTGTGCGGTGCCGGGTGCGCTTGCGGCTGCGGAGTATTTGTTTTATTTATATATATAAAATATTAGCCTGACAGGCAGTGATAAAAATGTTTAAAGTTGTGGAATTTGACGATGAAGATGGTTACGGCGGGGAACTCGGTGTGGTGCGTGAAAACTGGATGACGCCACGGAAGACGCATTGCATGTGGCCTCCATATACCTAAAACTGCAATAATATTCAACAAATGCCTTAGCAGTAACGAGGCTCCAACTAAGATAACATGGACATTATGTCCTGTAAAACGTTTATTTTACGAAACGGGTAAGTTTTTCATAAGTAGGTATTTATCTACTTAGAACCCGTGCGAATTACCTTGAGACCTGGGACTAAGATGCTATTATTTATGAAATACTATCTTATTTTGTTCTTAATAAATCTCGTAACACGTCTCACGTCTCGTCTCGTTCGTCTTTAGCTAAAAAAAATACTACGACGCATCATTTTGCACAACATACCTAAATTGAAATTGAATCATCGGCCCGGTCTCAAGTTAATTCGCACATAACCTAACAAAAAATTGTCTATAATTTATCCTTACTGGCATTGCATGTATTTGTTGTTTTACTATAATGGGTTGTGTTGTGTTTGTTGCAGATAAACTACCTACATAACCTACATTGGTGGGAACAAAACTGGTCCTATCACAAGAAGAATCCTTGAACGAATCTTTGACAACAACTTAGCTGCAAAGTGTAACTTTGTAAAAGTAGGTAGGTAGGTACTCTATCAATGTATCATAGTAGGTACGGTGTGTATCGTTTTACTGCAGGGCTACCGTCTCCAAATTGTGTAAAATTTGTCTTCATTTTGTCAATAACATAATATAACAATAAATAAATATTCAATTATCATAATTTGTATTTCATTTAATTTCAGTTAATTAACACAAAGTATAATAGGTCAACGCAGACGACACAACGTCCTCTCATGTACTCACGTCAAAGTGCAAAAGAGAGACGACTGTTTGTTTGGGTGACTTTTGTATGTCGTCGTCTGGGTTGGCCTATTAGGGCTGGTTTCAGAGCGATGCGTCTTGCCAGCGCCGGCCGCACGCACGTCGCTGCACATGAACCTTATCGGCTTTAAAATAAGGTTGGTTTTTCAAAACATCGCAAAAACCAAACTTATTATGAAGCTGATAAAGTTCATGTTCAGCGACACGCGTACGGCCGGCGCTGGCGAGACGCGTCGCTATGAAACCAGCTATAGAACCAACAAACATACAACCGCTTGCCTACATGTATTATGTGTCGTTGGGCCTACCCATAACACGTTTTCCTCGGGCCTCTGTAGGGCAATGCACGTTGGCCCTATCGCAAGTTGGGCCTTCGTAGGCAAATCCACGTAGGCCATCAGTTTTGGGCCCAACCCGCAAACTGCCCGCCAATTGTATGCATTTGCCAACTAACCAGAGGTATGTGGCCCAACTAAATGCCAACAAAAAATGCTACTAGGGCATTATGTACCTACCGAGTTTCATCCGTGTCTCAGAAAGCACATTGAGATGTAAATAAAATACGGTTATTCAGCTGCATATGGGTTCGATTTCAGAAATATCCATTTTTAACTGAAAGGTTGTTTCGCGGAATTTAAACAATTTTTAAATGATAGTTTTCCAATAGTTCTTGAGAAAGATACTTTTCATTATATTACTTAACTAGCTTTTGCCAGCGGCTTCGCCCGCGTGGATGTCGGAAAATATAATAAAAAATGACGATTTTTCATACAAACTTTCATCCCCTATTTAACTCCCTTAGGGGTAGAATTTCGATAAACCCTTCCTTATTCCTTGTCTACATTATAAAGGGAACCTCTGTGCAAAATTTCAGCTTTCTAGGTCCAAGGGTTTGGGCTGGGCGTTGATTAGTCAGTCAGTCAGTCAGTCAGGACTTCTCTTTTTACCCGACTACGGCAAAGCCAAAGGCGGGTTATTATTTTGACTGGCTATGTATGTATGTATGTATGTTTGTATGTATATAATTGTATGTATGTGAGTATCTTCATCTGTTCCCTCATAGCTCCTAATCTACTTATCGGAACTCGACATATGTTTTATCGTTAGAACCGTCTTAATTTTCCGCTGAACATAGGCTACGTGACGTGTCACATAACACGAGTTGGCGCCCTCTAGCGGACAAAAAGTAAGGCTTAAAAAATAAAAATGGAGATAAATACGCCGCGTTTGGTATCATTTGAAAGAGTACTACTTGTACATTTCCAAAATATTGCCCAAATTTAAAACCACGCCCTTTAGCGGACAAAAACTCATAAGTAAAACAATATTTAACACCAAAATTGTTTAAATAAAAAAAAGTTATATAGTTATATAGATAGATATAGATAGATGTCTTCGAAAGTGTATTAATAAACGTCGTCATCTGATACACGTGGGCATTTGTTACTGCAGTTCTCGACTCCATAACAACCACGCCTGCAGCTCAGGCGTAAAAATGTACTAGTGAAAATAAGAGAAATACAAAATAACATTAAAGTTACAACGATTTTAATATTGCAATAAACTTTAAAACAGTTTTATACTCCTTTATTTGTGAAGACACATTTTTTCATTTAAATATAAATTAAAAACGTTAAAAAAGTTATTACTACTGAAAATAGTCCATGCTAACAATTATAGACACACCTTTATCTTCGTAGTAACTTTGAGGTCACCTCAGTCACCTCAGTCCTACTCGTATTTGTCACTTTCATACTATCAACTATTTCTTGCAAAGTTTTGTCTTTTGTTTCTGGTAGATATTTATACAAAATAACTAAAATAATTACTGAAGCAATACCAAATGCAAGACATGTTCCATGTAATTCAAAAGTTCTGAACATTGAAGGAGCTAGTTTTAAAACTAAACCAGTAACAAGTTTTCCAGTTATTGAGATCACACATGTTGATAAATTTCTAGACCTAATTGGAATTAACTCACAAAAAACTGAAAAAGACACAGACAAAGGTCCACAACTTACAGCTATGGAGAAAGCAACAAATAAAGATATAGTCACGTATTTGTTTTCCATAATTACGTTGAAACTAATTAAATATAAGTACAAAGATAAAATAAACAAAAACAGGACACCTACACTCGAAGCGACTAACAACAATGTACGTCTTCTCAAAAGTTTCGACAAAATGCATCCTGCGTACATACCCAACACCGTGAAACCATCTATTACTAACATCGCGATGTACGCAGTTGATTCACTGTGTGTTATCTTCTTTAAAACGTCAATAGCGTACACAGCAAACACTAACTTTCCAGAAAAGAATGCTAAAAAAGCAGTTAAAGAAGCTAATAAGGTCGGTTTATAAAAATCGTTAGATTTAATTGTTTTATAGAAATGACACACACGTTCTCTTGCCGATAGCTTTGTATTTCCACAGCTTGCAATATATTGTTTTTGTGAATCAATCAAAGCTTCTAATTCCTTCTCTGAATCTTCATCACAACCTTTCAATAAGCGGTGTGATGCTGCACATTCTTCAAACCTTCCTCTACTTGCTAACCCGTACGGAGACTCGGGCCAAGTAAACACAGTCAGTAAAATATACAATGAACATATTATTCCAACGAATGGAATATTCTTCCAATGAAAAAAAGTGCCTATCGCATTTGAAACCCAAATGCCCCAGTTAAGTGTAGCTGTTTTAACTATTAGAAAGATGCCTCTATATTTTGGTGAAACATACTCAGTTAAGATCATAACAATGACGGTAACTTGTGAAGCTGTTAATAATCCCTGCATTATATTACTTATCAATATGTGAGTGACGTTTGTACTACAGTATAGAACTACGAAAGCAGCTAAAGTGACTGACACTGCAATGATGAATGGAATCTTCCTGCCGACGAATCTTGTGACGAGCGAGACTATGATGACGAAGATAAGCCCACTGAAGCTGTAGGCAGATGCTGAAAAATGTAAATATAATTAAATCGTGTTCATCATCAACCTAGATCAGTTCAGCATAGGACAAAGGCCGCTTTAATCGCTTAATATATAACTCCATTTCTCCGCCAACACATCAGACCATCACCCCTTCCAGTATAAGGAAAGTCCTAGTTTATCTTAAGCTTGCTGATCCGCAGTCTCCATTGAAAAACACAAATACTCTAATGGTCATCAGTTCAACGGCCCTTTGTCATGTCAGGTTGCTTATTCTGCTAGCTATATCGGCATTTTCGTTCTTTGTCGAACCACATTACTCCAAATTCATTGCTTTTAGACAGATTCCAAGCATATTCCTTTCCATAGCTCGTCGACTATGGACGGCAAGACTATTAGAAGACTTTTGGAGTGATAGAGCCCCGTGGAACAAGTGTTTCACATGGCTTGATTAGGTTACAAGACAACGTAAGGATTTGTGTTTCATCCACATGGAGTCTTCCGAAGACATTGTAATTTCTAACGTAAAAAATATTATTTGTTATTTGTATTATTTGTTGGGAAATGTCTCTTACCGCTATGCCTAGTGCGGTAGGAGACATTTGATGATTTTCCACCCTCCAAAAAAAAACCTCCGGTACAAGATAGTGATTGGACTCGTGCCGGTATCACCGCGCTATTTCCTTTCGGGTTACAGCAGGCTGACCCGAGATCGACCTGTTTATTGCTGTCTTAGTAGATACTACCGCGTTGATCTAAGTCGCCATGGATGGGTGACCACCCATTATGTACCTACCGAATTTCATCCGTGTATCAAAAAATACATTGAGACGTAAAATACGGGTATTCAGCTGTATCCGGTTTCGATTTCATAAAAAGGTATCCATTTTTAACTTAAAGGTTGTTTCGTGGAAAAAAAACAATTTTATGTATTTCCCAATAATTCTTGGAATAGATCATTTTCATTATGTCATTATTATTATGTCTTCGAAAGTGTATTAATAAACGTCGTCATCTGATACACGTGGGCATTTGTTACTGCAGTCTGTTCTCGGCTCCATAACAACCACGCCTTCGGCTCAGGTGTAAAAATGTACAAGTACTAAATAAAACAATTACAAAATAACAGTTAAGATACAACGATTTTAATTGTAATAAACTTTAAAACAGTTCTATACTCTTTTATTTGTGAAGACGCATTGTTTTTGAATATAAAACAAAAACATTAAAAAAATTGTCACCACTGAAAATAGTCCATGTTAACAATTATAGATACACCTTCATCTTCGTACTAATTTTGGCGTTACCTCAGAGCTACTCGTATTTGTAACTTTCATACTATCAACTATTTCTTGCAAAGTCTTGTCTTTTGTTTCTGGTAGATATTTATACAAAATAACTAAAATAATTACTGAAGCAATGCCAAATGCAAGACATGTTCCATGTATTCCAGCAGATCTAAACATTGAAGGAGCTAGTTTTAAAACCAAACCAGTTACAAGTTTTCCAGTCATTGCGATCACACATGTTGATAAATTTCTAGATCTTATCGGAATTAACTCTCCAAAAACTGAAAAAGACACTGACAAAGGTCCACAACTTACAGCTATGGAGAAAGCAACAAATAAAGATAAAGTCACGTATTTGTTTTCCATAATTACATTGAAAGTAATTAAATATAAGTACAAAGATAAAATAAACAAAAACAGGACACCTACACTCGAAGCGACTAACAACAATGTACGTCTTCTCAAAAGTTTCGACAAAATGCATCCTGCGTACATACCCAACACCGTGAAACCATCTATTACTAACATCGCGATGTACGCAGTTGATTCACTGTGTGTTATCTTCTTTAAAACGTCAATAGCGTACACAGCAAACACTAACTTTCCAGAAAAGAATGCTAAAAAAGCAGTTAAAGAAGCTAATAAGGTCGGTTTATAAAAATCGTTAGATTTAATTGTTTTATAGAAATGACACACACGTTCTCTTGCCGATAGCTTTGTATTTCCACAGCTTGCAATATATTGTTTTTGTGAATCAATCAAAGCTTCTAATTCCTTCTCTGAATCTTCATCACAACCTTTCAATAAGCGGTGTGATGCTGCACATTCTTCAAACCTTCCTCTACTTGCTAACCAGTACGGAGACTCGGGCCAAGTAAACACAGTCAGTAAAATATACAATGAACATATTATTCCAACGAATGGAATATTCTTCCAATGAAAAAAAGTGCCTATCGCATTTGAAACCCAAATGCCCCAGTTAAGTGTAGCTGTTTTAACTATTAGAAAGATGCCTCTATATTTTGGTGAAACATACTCAGTTAAGATCATAACAATGACGGTAACTTGTGAAGCTGTTAATAATCCCTGCATTATATTACTTATCAATATGTGAGTGACGTTTGTACTACAGTATAGAACTACGAAAGCAGCTAAAGTGACTGACACTGCAATGATGAATGGAATCTTCCTGCCGACGAATCTTGTGACGAGCGAGACTATGATGACGAAGATAAGCCCACTGAAGCTGTAGGCAGATGCTGAAAAATGTAAATATAATTAAATCGTGTTCATCATCAACCTAGATCAGTTCAGCATAGGACAAAGGCCGCTTTAATCGCTTAATATATAACTCCATTTCTCCGCCAACACATCAGACCATCACCCCTTCCAGTATAAGGAAAGTCCTAGTTTATCTTAAGCTTGCTGATCCGCAGTCTCCATTGAAAAACACAAATACTCTAATGGTCATCAGTTCAACGGCCCTTTGTCATGTCAGGTTGCTTATTCTGCTAGCTATATCGGCATTTTCGTTCTTTGTCGAACCACATTACTCCAAATTCATTGCTTTTAGACAGATTCCAAGCATATTCCTTTCCATAGCTCGTCGACTATGGACGGCAAGACTATTAGAAGACTTTTGGAGTGATAGAGCCCCGTGGAACAAGTGTTTCACATGGCTTGATTAGGTTACAAGACAACGTAAGGATTTGTGTTTCATCCACATGGAGTCTTCCGAAGACATTGTAATTTCTAACGTAAAAAATATTATTTGTTATTTGTATTATTTGTTGGGAAATGTCTCTTACCGCTATGCCTAGTGCGGTAGGAGACATTTGATGATTTTCCACCCTCCAAAAAAAAACCTCCGGTACAAGATAGTGATTGGACTCGTGCCGGTATCACCGCGCTATTTCCTTTCGGGTTACAGCAGGCTGACCCGAGATCGACCTGTTTATTGCTGTCTTAGTAGATACTACCGCGTTGATCTAAGTCGCCATGGATGGGTGACCAGGACCACCCATTATGTACCTACCGAATTTCATCCGTGTATCAAAAAATACATTGAGACGTAAAATACGGGTATTCAGCTGTATCCGGTTTCGATTTCATAAAAAGGTATCCATTTTTAACTTAAAGGTTGTTTCGTGGAAAAAAAACAATTTTATGTATTTCCCAATAATTCTTGGAATAGATCATTTTCATTATGTCATTATTATTATGTCTTCGAAAGTGTATTAATAAACGTCGTCATCTGATACACGTGGGCATTTGTTACTGCAGTCTGTTCTCGGCTCCATAACAACCACGCCTTCGGCTCAGGTGTAAAAATGTACAAGTACTAAATAAAACAATTACAAAATAACAGTTAAGATACAACGATTTTAATTGTAATAAACTTTAAAACAGTTCTATACTCTTTTATTTGTGAAGACGCATTGTTTTTGAATATAAAACAAAAACATTAAAAAAATTGTCACCACTGAAAATAGTCCATGTTAACAATTATAGATACACCTTCATCTTCGTACTAATTTTGGCGTTACCTCAGAGCTACTCGTATTTGTAACTTTCATACTATCAACTATTTCTTGCAAAGTCTTGTCTTTTGTTTCTGGTAGATATTTATACAAAATAACTAAAATAATTACTGAAGCAATGCCAAATGCAAGACATGTTCCATGTATTCCAGCAGATCTAAACATTGAAGGAGCTAGTTTTAAAACCAAACCAGTTACAAGTTTTCCAGTCATTGCGATCACACATGTTGATAAATTTCTAGATCTTATCGGAATTAACTCTCCAAAAACTGAAAAAGACACAGACAAAGGTCCACAACTTACAGCTATGGAGAAAGCAACAAATAAAGATATAGTCACGTATTTGTTTTCCATAATTACATTGAAACTAATTAAATATAAGTACAAAGATAAAATAAACAAAAACAGGACACCTACACTCGACGCGACTAACAACAATATACGTCTTTTCAAAAGTTTCGACAAAATGCATCCTGCGTACATACCCAACACCGTGAACCCATCTATTACTAACATCGCGATGTACGCTGTTGATTCACTGTGTGTTATCTTCTTTAAAACATCAATAGCGTACACAGCAAAAACTAACTTTCCAGAAAAGAATGCTAAAAAAGCAGTTAAAGAAGCTAATAAGGTCGGTTTATAAAAATCCTTAGATTTCATTGTTTTAAAGAAATGAGACACATGTTCTCTTGCTGATAGCTTTATTCTTTCACAGCTTGCAATATATTCTTTTTGAGAATCAACCAAAGCTTCTAATTCCTTCTCTGAATCTTCAGCACAACCTTTCACTAAGCGATGTGATGCTGCACATTCTTCAAACCTTCCTCTACTTGCCAACCAGTACGGAGACTCGGGCCAAGCAAACACAGTCAGTAAAGTATACAATGAACATACTATTCCAACGAGTGGAATATTCCTCCAATGAAAGAAAGTGCCTATTGCATTTGAAGCCCAAATACCCCAGTATAGTGTAGCTGTTTTGACTATTAGAAAGATGCCTCTATATTTTGGTAAAATATACTCAGTTAAGATCATAACAATGACGGTAAGTTGTGAAGCTGTTAATAATCCCTGCATTATGTTACTTATCAATATGTGAGTGACGTTTGTACTACAGTATAGAACTACGAAAGCAGCTAAAGTGACTGACACTGCAATGATGAACGGAATCTTCCTGCCGACGAATCTTGTGACGAGCGAGACTATGATGACGAAGATAAACCCACTGAAACTGTGTGCGGATGCTGAAAAAATTTAATATAATTAGGTCGTAGCATATAATCGGTTAATCGTACATCCATAACTTACATATCCAAGAAGCCATGTCGCTTGTGATAAGTTCAGTATTATTTGCATCACGCCTGATCTGTGGGATGACCATGGTAGGTGCACCGACGCTTAATCCGATCAGGAATACTGAGGTCCAAACTCCACTACAGATTAGCAACTGGAAGTTAAAATTAAATATATTACGTGCATAATCTAAGTGTTTTTTTTTTCACCAAGTTTCGGTATTGTGACATCGGCTGCTTCACGAGAAAATTCTAGATACCTAACGTTTAAGTCTAAAATGTTTCAATATGGAAATATGTACAAGAATCGAGAATGACCCTTGAATGTCCCACTACTGAGCCGTCAAAGTGGTTTGAAAAGCCATGAAACTTTTTTGCTGGATGTGTTGGCATTTAAATTAGTTGTTGGGTTGGCCGCAGCAATCAGCCTGATTTTTTAAAGGTTATGGCAACGCTTGCTAAAGTGAGTCCGTGGATGGGGATGACCATCCATTACATGATGAGTTCCCACCATGTCTAAAAAAACGTCATGTTAAGCAGTTAGTCCCGGCTGTCATTTAGAAGTTGTTACGGACAGTCAGAAAATGTGACATAGTCTTAGCAAGAGGAAACGTATTACACCATGAAGTTACTTTACTTTCTTACATTTCTAGATTCACGAGTAATTAATGATCGCTCACCTGTTTTTGAAACGGTTTCACAGCTGTTTTTTGATGATCTGTATGCTGTTTACTGTTTTGTCGAATATCCGTATAATGGTACTGTTCCATCGTCTATACCGTTCAAATTGTTTCGATAATTTCAAAATAAATGCTGTTTTATTCTAAATTTAAAGTAGCTGTATCTACTCCTGCGCACTACTGAATAAACCACCTCGATATGACGCACGTGAAACCAGATGTGTATATCGTTATAAATATTGAACAACTGTGGTGACATAAATTCACTGGTTTTTTTACTTGATATAAGAATACGATTGTTATATTTACAAATTGAAGTTGTTGCTGTATAATTCTGTATCAAAAGCCAGTGGCCTGATTTTTTTCACTTATGAGATGTTTCAGAGGAACTGAAACAAAGGTATTTTATTAGAGTTTATAAAACATTCACAGTAATCTAAAATAGTTTGGAACAATATTATTTGAGGACAATATTCGCGCGTGGCGTCACATAGCTACTGATGCGAGGAATTAAAAACAACACGGTCGTACAAGTATCTTGTGCGTAAGCAGCGGACTGGCGATGTCGCGCGCTACGGCCACACATTTGCAACTTGGCACGCGGTAATGAGATAGCGATATCTTATTTAGTGTATCGAAGCGGAACGCGACAAAGGGCCGGTAGTCTCTACAGAGATAACGACAAAATCGCTAACTTTCAATCCTTAATTACTAACGAATAAATTCGGTTGCAACAATGCTTGAGAGACTTGCTTTACTTGCAAGCATAGTAAAGCAAGTCTCTACATCTAAGATGCGTTTCTCGCAAGCATCATTATTGCAACCGAATTTATTCGTTGGTAATTAGCAATCGAAAGATAGCGATTTTGTTGTTATCTCTGTAGAGACTGCCGGCCCAGAGCGCTTCCCTAGGTCGAGTGCTGCTACATACTCCCCCTCTAGTTCCGGATAACGCCCTCGCTTCTGGACTGGTATATTACCAACATCTGCATTAGCTGGACGTCCGCGGTCTTGTTTAGAATTAAGGCCACCTCGGCGAAGGTTGAACTTGGAAGTGACGTCTTGATCTTTGCTCAACAGCATGACTAAATCACCGGTCTCAAAGTAGTCGGCGCAAAGCCATCGCCATATTACTTTTTCTTATCCTGTTGCATCTCAACGCGTTGGTGTAGGTGGTCGCCAGCGCGACTGCTCAGCATGAGGTCCTGGGTTTGACTCCCGGGTCGTATAAAGTGTTACCGGGTCTTACCATCACGAATTTCTGTGTAACATCCACGGAGTTTTCAGAACAGAAAGGAAATAAAATAAATAATGATACCACTATGTTTGATTTTGTTTTAATCTTTTTAGGAATGTAGGCTCTTTGCTCACAAGCACACTGCAAGCATTTGTGTTTAGGTCACTAGACCAACAAGGACATTTAAAAACTTTTTAATATAATAATCGTCAAAAATCATATTATGTTAGGTACTAACGTATTTATTTATTTTTTAAACTGTGATACTATTTTTGGATCCTAAACTGGTCGATGCATACCGGTCTATCATCTACAATGTTCATTAAATTCAAAGTTCCATATCTAGTATAACGTGTGCTTGACAAGATTAACACACTTCAAAATGTACTAATAATGGCTAATAGAGTCAATTTAAATTGTTAAAACGCGAGTGGACACAGTGAGTTTTGTGTGTCGGGAACAGAATCGTGTAGTGAGTGACAATGGTAGTGGTGCCGAACGCAAAAAACGAACGAGAAAGAGGGTAGACCGTTTTGTCTGCTCATAAACATCCACCCGCAATGACTTCAGTTTATCCGTGATCATGGTGCTTGTAACAGCGCCGAAATATCGGGAACTCGAAACAAAAATCAAACATGGTAAATATCCCGTTTATGATATTAATAGTAGTGTCAGTGACCATGTCAGTTTAAAAACTTATAATTCTTGACAATAGTACATTACTGCAGAATCCAGTAAGTAAGCCTTCCTGGCCAAGTATGAGTTAACCGGACCGAACCGCAGGTGAGGTCTGGTTATATAAGGTCCCATTTAAATAGGTGGACAAATTTTAACACAGCGTTCAGTACGTCTAACCAAACATATCCAAGTAAAAAAAACACTGATTAAATTGAGTTTTTTGTACGTAAAATATTGGGTAACTAACACTTTTAGTGCATTTTCGCTACCTGTTTTATTTTCTTGTAGGTATCTGATGCGTTTCTCTAATTTTCTTTTTTTACCATTGTCCTTATTTTGGTGGTCTGAATGATTCCTAAAATTTTGTCCACCTATTTTAATGGGACCTTATATACGAGGCCAGGATGGCTTTCTTACTGGTTGAGGTTTGTATAATGCTTTTCTCAAAAATTAAAGAAAGTTTAACAACAAATTCGTTTAATTAATATTGAAGAAGGTTACATTCATATGTGAAAAACACAATAGCACTTTTTGGCCGACCCGGGAATCGAACCCAGGACCTCACGCTCTGCAGTCGAGCTTGCGACCACTAGACCAACGAGGCAGTTTAGGAAACAACTTTAGAAAAAACTTTTTAATAAACTGAAATTACTAAATACAATCATAAAATCCCACACTATAAATGTCATACCAAAAAGAGAGATAGATATATATTTGGAACCTCCCTTCTATAACCATGTTATAATGGCTAAACTCTAATCTGTGTCTGGTACTATGTTTTTTTTTCTAAGCAGATCTAAAGAGGATGACCTAGTGTCCAGTAAGTAAATTACATACTCACTTACTGGACAGTAGGAGATTCCAAATTTAAAATCTCGCTTCTTACTGGACAGTTGTGAATAAGTCTCCGGTAAAGTTCACTTTCTGGATACTTTTTAGAGATGTTATGGCAAAATTACATACCATTTTTGAGAAAAGATACTTTTCATTATATTACTTATTGTGTATTAATAAACGTCGTCATCTGATACACGTGGGCATTTGTTACTGCAGTTCTCGACTCCTTATCAACCTCGCCTGCAGCTCAGGTGTAAAAATGTACTAGTGAAAATAAGACAAATACAAAATAACATTAAAGTTACAACGATTTTAATATTGTAATAAACTTTAAAACAGTTCTTTACTCTTATATTTGTGAAGATACATTTTTTCATTTAAATATAAATTAAAAACGTTCAAAAAATTATTACTACTGAAAATAGTCCATGCTAACAATTATAGACACACCTTTATCTTCGTAGTAACTTTGAGGTCACCTCAGTCACCTCAGTCCTACTCGTATTTGTCATTTTCATACTATCAACTATTTCTTGCAAAGTTTTGTCTTTTGTTTCTGGTAGATATTTAAACAAAATAACTAAAATAATTACTGAAGCAATGCCAAATCCAAGACATGTTCCATGTATTTCAAAAGTTCTGAACATTGAAGGAGCTAGTTTTAAAACTAAACCAGTAACAAGTTTTCCAGTTATTGAGATCACACATGTTGATAAATTTCTAGACCTAATTGGAATTAACTCACAAAAAACTGAAAAAGACACAGACAAAGGTCCACAACTTACAGCTATGGAGAAAGCAACAAATAAAGATATAGTCACGTATTTGTTTTCCATAATTACATTGAAACTAATTAAATATAAGTACAAAGATAAAATAAACAAAAACAGGACACCTACACTCGAAGCGACTAACAACAATGTACGTCTTCTCAAAAGTTTCGACAAAATGCATCCTGCGTACATACCCAACACCGTGAAACCATCTATTACTAACATCGCGATGTACGCAGTTGATTCACTGTGTGTTATCTTCTTTAAAACGTCAATAGCGTACACAGCAAACACTAACTTTCCAGAAAAGAATGCTAAAAAAGCAGTTAAAATAGCTAATGAGGTCGGTTTATAAAAATCCTTAGATTTCATTGTTTTAAAGAAATGAGACACATGTTGTCTTGCTGATAGCTTTATTCTTTCACAGCTTGCAATATATTCTTTTTGAGAATCAACCAAAGCTTCTAATTCCTTCTCTGAATCTTCAGCACAACCTTTCAATAAGCGATGTGATGCTGCACATTCTTCAAACCTTCCTTTACTTGCCAACCAGTACGGAGACTCGGGCCAAGCAAACACAGTCAGTAAAGTATACAATGAACATACTATTCCAACGAGTGGAATATTCCTCAAATGAAAGAAAGTGCCTATTGCATTTGAAGCCCAAATACCCCAGTAGAGTGTAGCTGTTTTGACTATTAGAAAGATGCCTCTATATTTTGGTGAAACATACTCAGTTAAGATCATAACAATGACGGTAAGTTGTGAAGCTGTTAATAATCCCTGCATTATGTTACTTATCAATATGTGAGTGACGTTTGTACTACAGTATAGAACTACGAAAGCAGCTAAAGTGACTGACACTGCAATGATGAACGGAATCTTCCTGCCGACGAATCTTGTGACGAGCGAGACTATGATGACGAAGATAAACCCACTGAAGCTGTGTGCGGATGCTGAAAAAATTCAATATAATTAGGTCGTAGCATATAATCGGTTAATCTTACATCCATAACTTACATATCCAAGAAGCCATGTCGCTTGTAATAACTTCAGTATTATTTGCATCACGCCTGATCTGTGGGATGACCATGGTAGGTGCACCGACGCTTAATCCAATCAGGAATACTGAGGTCCAAACTCCACTGCAGATTAGCAACTGGAAGTTAAAATTTAATATATTACGTGTACAATCTAAGTGTTCTTTTTTCACCAAGTTTCGGTATTGTGACATTGGCTTCTTTACAAGAACATTCTAGATAACGTTTCAGTCTAAAATGTTACAATATGGAAATATGTACAAGAATCGAGAATGACCCTTGAATGTCCCATTACTGAGGCGTCAAAGTGGTTTGAAAAGCCATGAAACTTTTTTGCTGGATGTGTTGGCATTTAAATTAGTTGTTGGGTTGGTTAGGGTAACGCTTGCTGAGGTAAGTCCGTGGATAAGGATGACCATCCATTACAGGATGAGTTCCCACCGTGTCTTAAAAAACATCATGTTAAGCAGTTAGTCCCGGCTGTCATTTAGGAGTTGTTACGGACAGTCAGAAAATATTATGACATAATCTTAGCAAGAGGAAACGTATTACACCATGAAGTTGCTTTACTTTCTTACATTTCTATATTTACGAGTAAGTAATGATCGCTCACCTGTTTTTGAAACGGTTTCACAGCTATTTTTTGATGATCTGTATGCTGTTTACTGTTTTGTCGAATATCCGTATAATGGTACTGTTCCATCGTCGATACCGTTCAAATTGTTTCGATAATTTCAAAATAAATACTGTTTTATTCTAAATTTAAAGTAGCTGTATCTACTCCTGCGCACTACTGAATAAACCACCTCGATATGACGCACGTGAAACCAGATGTGTATATCGTTATAAATATTGAACAACTGTGGTGACATAAATTCACTGGTTTATTTACTTGATATAAGAATACGATTGTTATATACTATTTACAACTTGAAGTTGTTGCTGTATAATTCTGTATCAAATGCCAGTGGCCTGATTTTGTTCACTTATGAGATGTTTCAGAGGAACTGAAACAAAGGTATCTTATTAGAGTTTATAAAACATTCACAGTAATCTAAAATAGTTTGGAACAATATTATTTGAGGACAATATTCGCACGTGGCGTCACGTATCTACTGATGCGAGGAATTAAAAAATAAGTAAAAAAACTTTTTAAGTTAAACGGTTTTATGTTAAACATACATTGCAATGTTTAAGATAAATGTACTAAAAACCAAAAAATAATAAAATAGATACAGTCGTGGGAAAAAACCGTGGGGCACGTCAATTCGGAACTGTCGTGCTGCGGAAATTACAATTGACGTGCCCCACTGTTTTTTCCCACGACTGTATCTATTTTATTATTTTTTGGTTTTTAGTACATTTATCTTAAACATTGCAATGTATGTTTAACATAAAACCGTTTAACTTAAAAAGTTTTTTTACTTATTTTTATTTTCTAGTTTTTAGCCGCCATCTTGGATTTTAATTTTATATAGTATATTGTATTCTGCTTGTTGAGCCCTTTCATTTGATACCCATATTGATGGGATTAATAAAACATAAATTATCCGCCATTTTGTAGCGGCGGCCATCTTGAATTTATAATGATAATGAATAAACATAATTGTATTGTCACCAAAATCCAAAGTGTATACAAAATTTCAGATTAATCGGTTGACAGGAAGAGGGTGAAATTTTAATTACTAAATTTGATCCAAGAATAAAACAAACGGGGTGAGCTAAATAAAACCGTTTAAAAAACAACACGGTCGTACAAGTATCTTGTGCGTAAGCAGCGGACTGGCGATGTCGCGTGCTACGGCCACACATTTGCAACTTGGCACGCGGTAATGAGATAGCGATATCTTATTGAGTGTATCGAAGCGAAACGCGACCGGCCGGCAGTCTCGACAGAGATAACGACAAAGTCGCTAACTTTCAATCCTTAATTACTAACGAATAAATTCGGTTGCAATAATTATGATGCTTGCAAGTAAAGCAAGTCTCTACATCCAAGATGCGATTCTTCCAAGCATAATTATTGCAACCTTAACCCTTTACCCTTTAATTATTGCTGGGTAAGCTCGTTCCATCGTCGACATCATCTATGCTCTTAGGGCAAGATTGAAGTCAAGAGCAAGCCCATTTATAATAAAAAAAAAAAAAAAAACGAATTTATTCGTTGGTAATTAGCAATCGAAAGTTAGCGATTTTGTCGTTATCTCTGTAGAGACTGCTGGCCCAGAGCGCTTCCCTAGGTCGAGTGCTGCTACATACTTCCCCTCTAGTTCCGGGTAACACCCTCGCTCCTGGACTAGTATATTACCAACATCTGCATAAGCTGGACGTCCACGTTTAAGTTTAGAAATAATGCTATCTCGACGAAGGTCGAACTTGGAAGTGAGGTCTTGATCTTTGCTCAACAGCATGACTAAATCACCGGTCTCAAAGTACACAACGCCATCACCATTCTTCTTTTTCTTATCCTTATCTCAACGCGTTGGTGTAGTGGTTGCAAGCGCGACTGCTCAGCATGAGGTCCTGGGTTCGACTCCCGGGTCGTACAAAGTGTTACCGGGTTTTACCATCACGAATTTCTGTGGAACATTCACGGAGTTTTCCAAACAGAAAGGAAATAAAATAAATAATGATAACACTGTGTTTGTTTTTGTTTTAATCTTTTTAGGAATGTAGGCTCTTTGCTCACAAGCACACTGCAAACATTTGTGTTTAGTGCACTGTCAAGGTCACTAGACCAACAAGGACATTTAAAAAACTTTAATATAATAATCGTCAAAAATCATATAATGTTAGGTACTAACGTATTTATTTATTTTTTAAACTGTGATACTATTTTTGGATCCTGAACTGGTCGATGCATACCGGTCTATCATCTACAATGTTCATTATATTCAAAGTTTCATATCTAGTTTATCGTGTGTTTGACAAGATTAACACACTTAAAAATGTACTAATAATTGCTAATAGAGTCAATTTAAATTGTTTTTCAAAAACATTGTGCTAACCGAAATAGAATTTTGAAACGATGGAACAGTGTCAATATACGGATATTCGACAAAACAGTTCACAGGATACAAATCGTCAAAACAAAGATTAGAAACCATTTTTAAAACAGGTGAGTAAAAGTTTACATTCTAAAACGCCGACAGTGCAGAAGCCGAATATGCCTTTAAGGTGGATGTTCAGGGTAGCCCGCGTAATTCAAATTTTCTTACGTTTTTAGCGATTTGCAGGCCAGTGCTAGGTTGTATGTTAGTGAAAATATGATTCGCGACTGTAAGACGCGGCGTATGTAGTTACAGAATTAAAATCATCATTACAACCCTCCAAGTTCATGTAACTGTCAAGAATGAGTATTTCATCGTATGTCATTTCTTGACAGTTAATTGAACTTGGTGGGTTGTAATGATGATTTTGAATGAATCAAAAGGTGATCAAGTTCGTAGGTGCAGTGTACAACTCATGATAGAATATGGCTTTTATATGAAGGAAGACGTAGCTGCCATAATTATACGCTCTTAAGATTTCTGTAAATTGTCTTTGCTGTGGCCACCTTAGTTTCGAAGTCTACTAAGAGATTTCTTAGGCAATTAAGGCAACGCGTACGTAAGAGTAAAAATACCAACAACTTATGTATGTTTTGATTTCCAGTTGCTGATCTGTAGTGGAGTATGGACGTCCGTGTTCCAGTTCGGACTATGCTTCGGCGCACCTACCGTGTTTATCCCGCAGATCAGGCAGAAGGCGAACAGTACTGAAGTTATTACAAGTGACATGGCTTCTTGGATGTGTAAGATATGATTTTGTGGGTTTTTCAAAGACATTGTCATTTGTAACGTATAAAGTATTATTTGTTGGAAATAACATTAAGGTAATTTATTTTCAAATTTTCCAGCGTCCGCAGTCGTCTTCAGCGGGTTTCCTTCCGTCATCATTCTCTCGATCATGACGAGATTCATCGGTAGGAGGATACCTTCCATCATTGTAGCTTTAGAAACTTTAGCTGCGTTCATTGTTTTATACTGTAGTTCAAACAATACTCATATATGTATTACTGAGTAATATAATGCTGGGATTATTATGTGCTGCACAAACTACGATCTTTGTAGTAATACTAACTGAATATGTTACACCAAAATATAGAGGCATATTTCTGTCATTTAAATCAGCTACGCTTTACGGTGGCATTTGGGCTTCAAATGCGCACTTTCTTTCATTGGAAGAATATTCCACTCGTTGGAATAGTATGTTCATTGTATACTTTACTGACTGTGTTTGCTTGGCCCGAGTCTCCGTACTGGTTGGCAAGTAGAGGTAGGTTTGAAGAATGTGCAGCATCACATAGCTTATTGAAAGGTTGTGATGAAGATTCCGAACAGGAATTAGAAGCTTTGGTAAAATCTCAGAAGGAATATCTGACTAGCTGCGAAAGAACACAACAATCTGCAAGACAACATGTGTTTGATTTATTTAAAACGATAAAGTCTAAACAATTTTATAAACCTACCATTTTAGCTATTTTGACTCTTTATTTAGGATCGAGACTTGGGCTGTACTGCAGTCTCTCCAACGGTGCCAAATTGACTACCGGTACATCGAGGTGTTGAAGTGTTTGTACAAAAACGCCACCATGTCAGTCCGACTTCAGGACCAGACCACGGAACCTATCCTTCTGCAGCGCGGTGTGAGACAGGGAGACGTCATATCTCCGAAACTGTTCACCGCTGCATTGGAGGATGTGTTCAAGGTTCTGGATTGGAAAGGACTTGGCATCAATGTCAACGGCGAGTACATCACTCACCTTCGGTTTGCCGACGATATAGTGGTCATGGCTGAGACCATGGAAGACCTCAGTAAAATGCTCGATGACCTCAGTGGAGCTTCTGAAAGAGTGGGTCTTAAAATGAACATGGACAAAACCAAGGTTATGTCGAATGTTCATGTAACACCCACTCCTATCAAGATCGGAGACTCTACGCTCGAAGTTGTGGACGATTATGTCTACCTGGGACAAACGGTCCAGTTGGGTAGATCTAACTTCGAGAAAGAGGTCAATCGTCGAATCCGACTCGGCTGGGCAGCGTTCGGGAAGCTGCGCGGTATCTTCTCGTCCAACTTACCCCAGTGTCTCAAGACGAAAGTCTATGACCAGTGTGTGTTGCCAGTGATTACATACGGGACCGAAACGTGGTCGCTCACAATGGGCCTTATCAGAAAGCTCAAAGTCACCCAAAGGGCAATGGAGAGGGCTATGCTCGGAGTTTCCTTGCGTGATCGAATCAGAAATGAGGACATCCGCATGAGAACCAAGGTTACCGACGTAGCCCGAAGAATCGCCAGACTTAAGTGGCAATGGGCAGGGCACATTGCTCGCAGAACGGATGGCCGATGGGGCCGAAAAGTTCTCGAATGGCGACCGCGAACCGGAAGACGTTGCGTTGGAAGGCCTCCCACTAGGTGGACCGATGACCTGGTCAAGGTTGCAGGAACCCGCTGGATGAGAGACGCACGGGACCGGTCAATGTGGCAACGCCTGGGGGAGGCCTATGTTCAGCAGTGGACGTCTTTTGGCTGAAATGATGATGAAATGATGATGATTTAGGATTCTGTACTGGCAAATTTATTTTCGCTGTTTACGCTATAGACGTTATGAAGAAAATAACAAATAGTGACTCAACGGCTTACATCGCGATGTTACTTATAGATGGCTTCACAGTGTTGAGTATGTACGCAGGATGCGCGTTAACAAAAGTTTTAAAAAGACGTACATTGTTGTTAGTCGCGTCGAGTATAGGTGTCCTGTTTTTGTTTATTTTATCTTAGTACTTATATTTAATTAATTTAGCTGTTATTATAGAAAACAACTATGTCACAATTTCTTTATTTGTTGTTTTCTCAATAGCTGTAAGTTGCGGACCTTTGACGGTGTCTATTTCAGTGTATGGAGAGTTCATTCCGATAAGGTCTAGAAACTTATCAGCTGCTTTCATCGCATTATTCTCTAAAGCTTTAAATGCTCCGACGTTAAAACTAGCTCCTATTATGTTTAAGACTTTAGGATTACATGGAGCATGTTTTACTTTTGGTATTGTTTCAGGAATTCTGATTTTTATTTTGTACAAATATCTACCAGAAACAAAAGACAAAACTTTGCATCAAATAGCAGATAGTATGAACGGCGTGAAACATAATAGAGACGTGGTGACATCAACGTTACTTATCAATGATAAAAAGGTATAAAATTAGTTTGTTTTTAAAACTTTTTTTTTACGTACATACCTGTTCTTCTTCATACTTACAACATTTTTTAAAATAAAATATTTGACGTGAAACAATATTTTTTTTATTTTTCTGTTCCAAAATAAACATGTGACCAAACCCACCTTTGTTACCTTTAAGACCTTTAAATCATGAAATTGCAACATATTGTCAAAATATCCTACTTCCTACTAATATATTATAAATACGAAAGTTTGTGAGTGTGTATCATCATCATCAGCCTATTTTGCAATCCACTGCTGGATATAGGCCTCTTTAATCTTACGCCACTCAACTCGATTTTCGGCAACTCTCATCCAGTTGTTACCAGCCACTCTGCTAAGATCATCGTGTGTATGTTTGTTACTAATTCTTTACGGAAAAAACTACTGAATGGATTTGGATAAAATTTGGTTCACAGATAGTTTATAACCTGGATTAATACATAGGTTAGTTTTTATCCCGATTTTATCTTATCGTGGGATAATTTACGAGAGAGCGGGTGAAGCCGCTGGCAAAAGCTAGTCACTTCATATTTTAGAAACGATATACTAAAAGACGTTTTAAAACTGTTGCAAGTGTCACCCCAATGAAAGGAAAAGGCCTTTGAAATATTTTAATAATTATCTCAACGGCGTTCTGGTTTTAGAACTATGACAATTTTGCTAAAGCTGGAGTACTATCGTAATTTTTGGCTCTGAAAGATACACCAGCTAAATCGCAGGATCATAGGTGTCCAGTTCGTGTTCGCTGTGATGAAATAATACGTGTCACTGCTAGATATCAAACAAAATCTAGCCCCACTGTATCATGCGCAAGCTCACTCTGCCGAAGTAAACAAAATGCATACTTATGGTAGACGACTGCACGCAGCAGCAGCAGACGACATGTCGTCGCTTCATGTCGTCACGACACGTCGTTGTGTCATGTCGCTGCAGTCATGATTTCGAACCCGACGGCAAATAACTATTAGTCAATAACTCTAAACACGCTCGACGACTCGTTGCTCCGGCGTCAGCGGCACTACCTGATCTGCGGTCGGACGACACTGCCGCCTGCGTCTCGACGACGCCTAGCTTCATGTCGCTAACTACGGAGGGAATTTCATAGAAATACGTAGCCAGTAGTGTCGCTGCGACACGTCGTCTGCTGCTGCCGCGCGCAGTCGGCTACCAACTTGTACCTTTATTGCAATGCGTTGTAGATATGTCAGAAATCTGTTTTACTTTCAATATTGTAAACTGTCGCACAACAGGCAAGTCACCGGCGAGTTCCATCATCATCAGCCTATAATTGTTCCCACTGCAGGAACTCAGGCCTCCTCTCTAGGAGAGGGATGGGCTATAATCCACCACGCGGGCCCAGTGCGGATTGGTGCGGGTTGGCGAGTTCCATCAAGTCAGCTTATCGCAGTCTACTGCTGGACATAGGCCTTTCCCAAGCTGTACTTCAACACCTTGCTCTCTGGTCCACCTTTCGCTTCCAGTCTGACCCAGCAAATTTTTTTTTGGGTGTCTCACACACTGCAACCCTCGATTACTGCATAACCCTTATGCAATCGATCAATCAATTAACACTATTGAACATACTAATAATTGCATCTAACAATGCATCCTCCAATCCAAATCCATCCCTGTGTTGAACTGATAATTATGCAAATATCCCGCAGAGGACGTTGACACGGTGACGTCATCTCAAAAAGCTATGATGGCAATGCTCAATATTTCTCTGTTTCTCCTCTCCGCAGTCTCGCTCCGCTTCAGTTGCCAGGCAGCATTACTGGAAAAGTTAGGCAGAGTAAATGCCGCCTTACATAGCATGAAATAGAAGACAAATGTGTAATGCCATAAACCGGGCACCGATTAGATTTCACAGAAGTTACCTATTCTGTGATATTCTAATGTAATGGAAATTAGTTTAATGTTTCGCTCGATCGACCGACTTGTCATTGCTGTCTTAGTAGATACTGCCGCATTGGTCTAAGATGGTCCATGAATGCGTGACTACCCATTATGTACCTACCGAGTTTCATCCGTGTCTCAGAAAGCACATTAAGATGTAAATAAAATACGGTTATTCAGCTGCATTCGGTTTCGATTTCAGAAATATCCATTTTTAACTGAAAGGTTGTTTCGCGAAAAAAAATCAATTTTTAAATGATAGTTTCCCAATAATTCTTGACAAAGATACTTTTCATTATATTACCTATGTATTAATAAACGTCGTCATCTGATACACGTGGGCATTTGTTACTGCAGTTCTCGACTCCATAACAACCTCGCCTGCAGCTCAGGTGTAAAAATGTACTAGTGAAAATAAGAGAAATACAAAATAACATTAAAGTTACAACGATTTTAATATTGTAATAAACTTTAAAACAGTTCTTTACTCTTATATTTGTGAAGACACATTTTTTCATTTAAATATAAATTAAAAACGTTCAAAAAATTATTACTACTAAAAATAGTCCATGCTAACAATTATAGACACACCTTTATCTTCGTAGTAACTTTGAGGTCACCTCAGTCACCTCAGTCCTACTCGTATTTGTCATTTTCATACTATCAACTATTTCTTGCAAAGTTTTGTCTTTTGTTTCTGGTAGATATTTAAACAAAATAACTAAAATAATTACTGAAGCAATGCCAAATGCAAGACATGTTCCATGTATTTCAAAAGTTCTGAACATTGAAGGAGCTAGTTTTAAAACTAAACCAGTAACAAGTTTTCCAGTTATTGAGATCACACATGTTGATAAATTTCTAGACCTAATTGGAATTAACTCACAAAAAACTGAAAAAGACACAGACAAAGGTCCACAACTTACAGCTATGGAGAAAGCAACAAATAAAGATATAGTCACGTATTTGTTTTCCATAATTACATTGAAACTAATTAAATATAAGTACAAAGATAAAATAAACAAAAACAGGACACCTACACTCGAAGCGACTAACAACAATGTACGTCTTCTCAAAAGTTTCGATAAAATGCATCCTGCGTACATACCCAACACCGTGAAACCATCTATTACTAACATCGCGATGTACGCAGTTGATTCACTGTGTGTTATCTTCTTTAAAACGTCAATAGCGTACACTGCAAACACTAACTTTCCAGAAAAGAATGCTAAAAAAGCAGTTAAAGAAGCTAATAAGGTCGGTTTATAAAAATCCTTAGATTTAATTGTTTTATAAAAATTACACACATGTTCTCGTGCCGATAGTTTTGTACTTCCACAGCTTGCAATATATTCTTTTTGAGCATCAATCAAAGCTTCTAATTCCTTCTCCGAATCTTCATCACAACCTTTCAATAGGCGGTGTGATGCTGCACATTCTTCAAACCTTCCTCTACTTGCTAACCAGTACGGAGACTCGGGCCAAGTAAACACAGTCAGTAAAATATACAATGAACATATTATTCCAACGAATGGAATATTCTTCCAATGAAAAAAAGTGCCTATCGCATTTGAAACCCAAATGCCCCAGTTAAGTGTAGCTGTTTTAACTATTAGAAAGATGCCTCTATATTTTGGTGAAACATACTCAGTTAAGATCATAACAATGACGGTAAGTTGTGAAGCAGTTAATAATCCCTGCATTATATTACTTATCAATATGTGAGTGACGTTTGTACTACAGTAAAGAACTACGAAAGCAGCTAAAGTGACTGACACTGCAATGATGAACGGAATCTTCCTGCCGACGAATCTTGTGACGAGCGAGACTATGATGACGAAGATAAGCCCACTGAAGCTGTAGGCAGATGCTGAAAAATGAAAATATAATTAAATCATGTTCATGATCAACCTAGATCAGTTCAGCATAGGACAAAGGCCGCTTTAATCGCTTAGAATATAACTCCATTTCTCCACCAGACACATCAGACCATCACCCCTTCTAGTCTAAGGAAAGTCCTAGTTTGTCTTAAGCTTGTTGATCCGCAGTCTCCATTGAAGAACACAAATACTCTAATGGTCATCGATTCAACGGCCCTTTGTCATGTCAGGTTGCTTATTCTGCTAGCTATATCGGCATTTTCGTTCTTTGTCGAACCACATTACTCCAAATTCATTGCTTTTAGACAGATTCCAAGCATATTCCTTTCCACAGCTCGTCGACTATGGACGGCAAGACTATTAGAAGACTTTTGGAGTGATAGAGCCCCGTGGAACAAGTGTTTCACATGGCTTGATTAGGTTACAAGACGACGTATGGATTTGTGTTTCGTCCACATGGAGTCTTCCAAAGACATTGTAATTTCTAACGTAAAAAATATTATTTGTTATTTGTATTATTTGTTGGGAAATGTCTCTTAACGCTATGCCTAGTGCGGTAGGAGACATTTGATGATTTTCCACCCTCCAAAAAAAAACCTCCGGTACAAGATAGTGATTGGACTCGTGCCGGTATCACCGCGCTATTTCCTTTCGGGTTACAGCAGGCTGACCCGAGATCGACCTGTTTATTGCTGTCTTAGTAGATACTACCGCGTTGATCTAAGTCGCCATGGATGGGTGACCACCCATTATGTACCTACCGAATTTCATCCGTGTATCAAAAAAGACATTGTGACGTAAAATACGGGTATTCAGCTGCATCCGGTTTCGATTTCATAAATAGGTATCCATTTTTAACTTAAAGACTGTTTCGTAGAAAAAAATCAATTTTAATGTATTTCCCAATAATTCTTGGAATAGATCATTTTCATTATGTCATTATTATTATGTCTTCGAAAGTGTATTAATAAACGTCGTCATCTGATACACGTGGGCATTTGTTACTGCAGTCTGTTCTCGGCTCCATAACAGCCACGCCTTCGGCTCAGGTGTAAAAATGTACAAGTACTAAATAAAACAATTACAAAATAACAGTTAAGTTACAACGATTTTAATTGTAATAAACTTTAAAACAGTTCTATACTCTTTTATTTGTGAAGACGCATTGTTTTTGAATATAAAACAAAAACATTAAAAAAATTGTCACCACTGAAAATAGTCCATGTTAACTATTATAGATACACCTTCATCTTCGTACTAATTTTGGCGTTACCTCAGAGCTACTCGTATTTGTAACTTTCATACTATCAACTATTTCTTGCAAAGTCTTGTCTTTTGTTTCTGGTAGATATTTATACAAAATAACTAAAATAATTACTGAAGCAATGCCAAATGCAAGACATGTTCCATGTATTCCAGCAGATCTAAACATTGAAGGAGCTAGTTTTAAAACCAAACCAGTTACAAGTTTTCCAGTCATTGCGATCACACATGTTGATAAATTTCTAGATCTTATCGGAATTAACTCTCCAAAAACTGAAAAAGACACTGACAAAGGTCCACAACTTACAGCTATGGAGAAAGCAACAAATAAAGATAAAGTCACGTATTTGTTTTCCATAATTACATTGAAACTAATTAAATATAAGTACAAAGACAAAATAAACAAAAACAGTACACCTACACTCGACGCAACTAACAACAATGTACGTCTTTTCAAAAGTTTCGACAAAATGCATCCTGCGTACATACCCAACACCGTAAAACCATCTATTACTAACATCGCGATGTACGCAGTTGATTCACTGTATGTTATCTTCTTTAAAACGTCAATAGCGTACACAGTAAAAACTATCCTTCCAGAAAAGAATCCTAAAAAAGCAGTTAAAGAAGCTAATAAGGTCGGTTTATAAAAATCGTTAGATTTAATTGTTTTATAGAAATGACACACACGTTCTCTTGCCGATAGCTTTGTATTTCCACAGCTTGCAATATATTCTTTTTGTGAACCAATCAAAGCATCTAATTCCTTCTCTGAATCTTCATCACAACCTTTCAATAAGCGATGTGATGCATCACATTCTTCAAACCTTCCTCTACTTGCCAACCAGTACGGAGACTCGGGCCAAGCAAACACAGTCAGTAAAATATACAATGAACATACTATTCCGACGAGTGGAATATTCCTCCAATGAAAAAAAGTGCCTATCGCATGTGAAGCCCAAATGCCCCAGTTAAGTGTAGCTGTTTTAACTATTAGAAATATTCCTCTATATTTTGGTGAAACATACTCTGTGAAGATCATAGCGATGACGGTAAGTTGTGAAGCTGTTAATAATCCCTGCATTATATTACTTATCAATATGTGAGTGACGTTTGTACTACAGTATAGAACTACGAAAGCAGCTAAAGTGACTGACACTGCTATGATGAACGGAATCTTCCTGCCGACGAATCTTGTGACGAGCGAGACTATGATGACCAAGGTAAACCCACTGAAGCTGTATGCGGATGCTGAAAAATGTAAATATAATTAAATCATGTTCATCATCAACCTAAATCAGTTCAGCATAGGACATAGGCCGCTCTAATCGGTTAATATTCAACTCCATTTCTCACCAGACACATCAGATTATCACTCTTTCTAGTCTTAGGAAAGTCCTAGTCTATCTCAGCTTGCTGATCCGCAGTCTCTATTGCAGAACACAAATACTCTAATGATCATCGGTTCAACGGCCTTTTGCCATTTCGGGTTGCTTATTCTGTTAGCTATATCGGAAATTTCGTTCTTTTTTGAATCACATTACTCCAAATTCATTGCTTTTAGACAGATTTCAAGTATATTATTTGTCGTAGCAAGACTATTAGAAGACTTTATTACTATACTAGCCAATGAAAGCGTTTTGCTCTCAACAACGTGAAATGTCACAGCGCACAATTGGCGAGTCACCAGCTTATTTGACCTTTAGTAGAGAGCTGTGGTCGTGGTGTGTGGTCTGGTGTACCCACAAAGGTCGTTTATGACCTTCATGTCATCAGTGTTAAAGAAAACTTGGTCGCACAATTAGTAACGCCTTACCTTGAAAACTTTCTGCATAAACTGAGTTGCTCGGAAATGCATCGAAATCCGCCAAGAGAGAAAAGTAAAACAGTACACAGACGCATCGCACCGACCATCTGACGACTTCGTGGTAGATTATTATTCAGTCATCAATTAATATAATAGTAGATTTTACAACAAGTGCACAAAACGAACCATTTTTATCCGAGACTTTTAGCAGCCCGCAGCCGAAGGCGAGGGCTGATAGTAATGTCGAGGATAAAAATGGTTTTGTGGACGAGTTATAAACTCTGTTTTTCACTTCGAATGCGAGGAAATAAAACAGTAGTATAACATATTTCTTTAATTAAAATTCAAAGTAAAATTTGTACAGTTTTGAATACTGAAGGAAATTGTTTTTTTTTAAATCTTGCGAAATTGATATTAGGCTTGCAGGCCTATTATATACAGCCTACTATTAAATTAATTTTGTAACAATAATTTTCATTAATTAATTAAATAACTTTTCGTACTTGAATTTAAATTTTAATATCTTTTAAGTCTTAAAAAACACATAAGGCAAATAAATTAAAGTAAATATTATAAAATAACAAATTCTATCTATGAACTTCTTATTGTGTTTGGCTGTATGGCTCATTTTCTTTGCCATAGTAAAGATACATTTATGAGTAGATACGATAAATAATGCCCTTGTGCACAAAATTCTATTTTGTGCAGCCTATATCCTGCACAAATAAGCACTTTCAGAGCATGAGAAGTGAAAAAAATATTTGAACTTCTTCTGTAAAGTTGCAGAAATCTAAATTGTATTTTTTCTTTCGCGTTTGCTTGGTCCGTTAGAAAGGAAGACAAAGTTGGTAGGAGTATCGATATAAACGGAGATGTCTAGGATAATGTTTTATTGACTGACACCCTGGTACTTGCAATGGAGCATGTTTACAAGTACCAGGGTGTTAGACGTTGTGTTTGGCACTAATGTGGTGCAAGGATTCCTTTTAAATAAGTAATAGCAACAAATTGTCTTATAAAACTACTACAGTTTGTCGTTTGTCTTGACAACCGTTTCAGGCGTTTTGATTTGTGATCGGTTAGACCATACCCTGGTCTGGAATAATAAAAATCAATAGATTTTGAATATTTACCCCTTGAATGAAACACAAATAATATAGTTCTCCAGCTACTTAATTAGTAGGTATAATTAATTGCATGGTACATGTGTGAGTACTACGTACTATAAAGCCCCTTTTTACATTTTACATTTAGTTATATTTTAGTGACGTTGCCCTGGTGGCTGAGAGAATGTCATGCTCACTCAAATGTCTCGCTGATGGTGGCGGGTGTGTCGGATCATTTAGTTCCCTTCAAAATGGTTGAGTTAGATGGTGCTGATCCATGCGTCATGTTCGTGAACGGGCGCTGTCAGTGGAGACTGGTCATTCCTTAGTTGCCATGGTGTAGATATATTTTTCTTTTTGATTTGTTTATTATATCTTTTTACTCTGGACGCTCTTAACTTGCACGTCTTGCTACATAGTTCTCACATAATATACCATCTCAACATGAATGATATAATGTACCAAGATTTTGTAACAAATTCTAATTTAAGAGAGTGTCCATGGAGTTTCTTGCCCGTTCTTCTTCATGACATCTACGTTAGGGAACTGGCAACTACAGTACTTTCACAAGTTATTATGCCTTGTGATTGTGACTGTAGCGTAGGAGTGCAATGCGTCGTTTCGGGAGTTGCTGCGTCGGACTGCCGGCGCCGGATGTTACCGGCGGCGAGTGGTGTGGGTGCGGGGGCGCGCGGTGGCGTGGGCCGTGGCGGCAGGTGTGCGGGGCTCCGGGTCGCGGGGCGGCGGTTGCACGTTCGACAGAGCGCAACCTGCGCACATACTTAACATGGTGAAGCCATAATATATTATTAACATCGCGATGTTTGCCGTCGATACAATAAAGCTATAATAAAGCTTACACGGGAAAAAAACTAATTTTCCTGAGCAGAATCCCAAAAATACTATTAAATTGGCCAACCACACAAACGTCCAACAACTGTAAAGTATGCAACACTTGCAACGTGGGACGAGTGTTCAATGTTTTTGAAGACATTTTGAACACTATGTTGCTACGTTAGGCAGGTGCTTTTTTGTTTTAATTCAGTTGAGCGCCAAAATGTGAAGCAAATAATATTAATAATTGATACCTGGAGAGTTTAGTTTTACTTTTATTTAGTTTAGCTTTACTTTTATGGGATTTCTGCGGAAAATGTCCAATGGACGGAAACACGTAAATAATAATATAAAACAGCGTCAACTTACCCATCCACGAAGCCATTTCTTCCGTGATAACTGTAGTATTGTTTGCCTCCCGCCTGATCTGAGGGATGAACACGGTAGGTGCGCCAATGTTCAGCCCGAACAGGAACACTGACGTCCATGCTCCACTGCATACTAGTAACTGTAATTGAAGTAATATGAACTATAAAGTAATTGTTAAAAGATTCCTAACGAAGACAACCGTCATTTACTGTTATTTCTAGCAACTCGGGGCCAAAACGTAATTCTAGATCTCGAGTAAGCTTTTGACAAAGCGGGCGTGCGGTTCTGGTATCCAAACTAAAACGAATGCTCCCTTAGAATGTTCAGATATTCTGTAGTCATGTATAAAAATTATTGTTTTTCTGCTCCATTCGGTTTCATAAAAAAGTCCTACATATTTGATTCACACGGCGCGCGGCGGCGACGCAAAACGAGTTGTCTGACGACTCACACAAAACAACACACACAATTTCTGCGTCCGAGATTCTGCGACTCACAACTCACGCTCAAAATTACGCTCGCTCACCCTTATATTAATAACATAATAATAAAAAACGTTTATTCACTAATTATATAACTAATTAGCACTCACCTGTTTCAAAAACGGATGCCATTCTGTGTTATTTTTAAGTTTCGTAAACTGTTTACTGCTTTGCGGAATATCTTTATATTCAGACTCGTCCATGATTATGAACCGAAAAATGGGGTTCTCAATTTGACCCGTACACTTTTATTTAACTTTTCTTTATTTTTCTTTTGTTTTTTGGTCCTTTAATTGTGTTTGTATAGTTATTATTTATAAAGCTGTGTTACCTACTCTTGCTCACTATTGAGTGTCTTCGTGAATCTTCGTAGGTAATAAATGGTACATCTATGGTGACATTAATTATCAACTGGTTACGGCAGTATTAATAGATAATAATGATAATTTTAATTGCCAAAAACGATTTAAATTCAAATCGTAGAGCTTAAAGAGCTCTACGATTTGAATTTAAATATGTAGGTAGTTTGCGCTGATTTATATGTTTGTAACGAATATACTCAAAAACTACTGGATGAATTTCAAAAATCTTTCAACGTTAGAATGCTTCATTATTCAGAGTAACATAGGCTATATTCGAAGTCGGGACAGTTTAGCGGTCTGTATTACTTTAAACAGGTTAATGACTTCTGCAATGTAACTCCTTGCCTTCTGCATGTTTTTCTTTTTTTTGTCTATTTTATCACACTGCTGGGCTAATGCCTTACCCATAAGTTTTTTATCTTCTTTGTCTTTGTCGATTTTTGTCTTTTATTAAGTCCTATAGTTTTTGACTGCACTGCTAATTACTACGGAACCGTACGTAATCTTGCAAACCGAACTCATTTTTGTCGAATTTGATTTAAATGGTCACACGTGTTTGTTGAGTACGGAATAATACACGAACTGGTTAATATAACAACAAACGATACAACCAAAATAGGGTGATATAAATGCATAATAGTTCGGATCAAACCAGTTTAGATTTTATTTCGAATTTATACAAAAATTTTTTTTTCGACTGCCATCAAGTATACGGATATAGCAGCACATTAAAATACTCATAAAACTATTTTGGGTAAAAAAAAAAGAATTCAAAGTTAATACATTAATGTTTTGTTTTCAAAAAGCCACTGATTTTATAATGACTTTGATTTTATTAGACAGGTTCTTGCATCGCTTAGGTACTTTATACTCCGACCACGACTTCAGGTGATGTGATTTGCGTCTTACGTTTACGTTTAGCGACACCTGCGGTATCTATGTGTATCATGTTTCCTTCGCACGTGTACCGTCGCATCGCAGGTCGAGTCGCAGCAATGTGGTACTTTCTAAACATTTTTTTATTTTTAAGTTCTTTGTAATCACTCCGGTAACACTTGTGTCGTTTAAGCGTGTAGAGAAACGATTAAATTAACTTTATATCAATCATCACTACATCCTAATCCTAATCCTGATAACTGATATTATAAATGCGAAAATAACTCTGTCTGTCTGTCTGTCTGTCTTTGCTTCACGCCTAAACTACTGAACCGATTTGTGTGAAATTTGGTACAGACATAGTTTGGAACTTCAAAAGGACATAGGATAGTTTTTTTTTTTTTTTACTCACTATTCCACGCGAACGAAGTCGCGGGCAAAAGCTAGTAATATATATTATTGTAAAACAAAGTTCTGCGCCGCGTCTGACTATCTGTCTGTTCGCGATAAACTCAAAAAACTACTGCACCGATTTTCAAGCTTTTTCGCCAATGGATAGAGTAGTTATCGAGAAAGGTTTGATATAAAATTTGACGCGGGAATCAGCTAGTTTTATGTATTTTTAAAACATTGCCCCACACTAGGAATTTCTCGTGCGTTTACAAACATTTAAACTCACATACACAAATACCAAAGCAATGAACTCTCACTGTACCGCATAAAACAAAATAGATACGATTTTCAGCATGAGTGATCGAGACGGATATCAATTAAATAGAAACTTGGTAATAATTATTCGGTGGCGGAACAAGTAAATGATAGAAGAATAAGTGGAAAATAGTTCTCTTCATTTATTGATAGTGAATACCTCAGCACCTAATCTATATACATATAATAAAATGGTAGGAAAGTCAAAACTGTACATTGAATATTTTTAAAAAAGAATACTTGGGATGTGATCTACAATCGATACCGAAGCCAAATAAATAGTTTTTAGAATTTCTGTCTGTTTGTCTGTATGTATGTCCGGGATAAACTCGAAAAGTACTGCATGGATTTACTTCAAATTTGGCACGAATATTACTAAGAAGTCGGGTCAACCTATAGGCTACATATTATCACGCTATCACCAACGGGGAACGAGCAGTGAACCTTTATTTCTTCAACGCATTCTGTAACAACGTGTAATCTAACGACGCATATTAAAATATTGTTATTATGTTAACCATGCTATAAGCTAGCTTCATACTATAAAAATCACGCAATATAAGTAACTTAGGCCTATAAACATAATAATTTTTATAATTGTAGTATCAAAACAATTTAAAGCAGCGCCATCTATGGGATTTCAAAAAACACCAAGTCGACTTACATGGGTAAGTCCTTTTTGGTTATAAATAAATTAAATTTGATTGATGTTGGCGAGGTTAATAGTTGTTTATAAAAGTCATAGATGGAGTTGTGCATTATTTTTCTTCTTATACATTGTATCGTTAATTCGTTTCAGAGATGAGCAAGACAATTTAAAAAAATATGTTTACCCGAGTAATTGCTCATCATTCATCATCATCATCATTTCAGCCGAAAGACGTCCACTGGACATAGGCCTCCCCTAAGTGTCGCCACATTGACCGGTCCCGTGCGTCTCGCATCCAGCGGATCCCCGCAACCTTCGAGGTTTATATAAGTTTTAAGCTGCTTTATCTATGTCTTATAAAGTTCATCGAGATTGTCTGTGATGAACGCGTGCTGAATACCTGTCTCAGTTCACTTCTAGACGTGGTCATTTCTATCGGCGACAATCCACTGGTCGAATATGGGTTACCAGCTTCCCAATCAGCACCGCATCAAGACCGTGGAAATCGGGAGTACCTATATACCTAACACTGAGACAATTTACGATCCGGGCGAAATGACCACCATACGAAATTACCATGTCGCTTTGTTCTCTTCAGAGCATAATCAAATTTATGACACCGTCCTTGAAAGCGTTGGGCAAAACCAGGGTAAAATGTTTTTCTTTTTTTTTCAGGAAAAACATTTGTTACCACTGACATACTTGCAGAGGTCAGGAGGCAAGTCAAAATTACCATTGCTGTAGCGTCGTCGGGAATCGTTGCCACACTGCTTCCGCGTGGCAAGACAGCACATGTCATGTTTAAAATTCCCATCGATTTAGAAAGCGCCGAAACGCCTGTTTGTGGTGTGTTCAGGATTGCTCTCTGGTCGTATGGGATGAGTGTACGATGGCCAATAGGAAGGCAGTTGAGGCTGAGGACAGAACTTTGCAGGACATCCATAAGAACGAACATTTGATGGGTGGTGTCACAGTTCTGTTCAGTGGCGATTTCCGACACACGCTGCCCGTGGTGACGCGGGGATCGAAGGCTGACGAAGTGAATGCTTCGTTGAAATGGTCTTCGTTGTGCCCTGACTCTCTTTACATTTTGGCTGCGGATAGCCAACCCACTATTGTTGTTTATCGAAAATTCCTGTAAGTATGTTATTTTTACCCTATTTTGTATTCGTTATTCATTGTTTTCTCCATCTGCTTCAGTCACAACTTATGACTTAATTCAGGAGAATCACCATAAAGTCATTTATTCAAAGCAGGCTGAAAATCAGCACAAAAAGTGCTGATTTTCACACTGAAGGTCAATTTTACAAAAGACCTTCTCACTCTGTTACTGCACTTTTTGTAGATATGAAATGTTAAGAAGAAACGGGTAAATGAGTGAACGGGTATTTTTTTAAAAAGTGTAATCGTAGGTATTTTTGGTGCTTTATAGCGTTCACGCAGACGACGTCGCGGGCAGCAGCTAGTGTTTTAATATTTGTTGTTTCACGGTATGCACGTTCGCTTAACTTCAGTTCTGTGTTCGTTGTACTTACGCTTTAAAAGTTTCTCTCATTTGTCATAAGTTTTTATATACCCTGCGCTGTTTGTTAGTTAGTATTGGTCGTATCACTAACTTGTACTATTTAACCCTTCGTATGCCGTAGCGTAGATCTACACGAGACACAGTGGCTTTTTAATTGTGTCTAATTACACGGCATACGAGAGGTTAAACAGGTTGCTAATACAAGTGATTGAGCTAAAATTTTGCACACATTTTTGCTTCTGGTGGCAATATATCTACTGACGATAGAACTTCTCAACAATAAACAGCACGGACAGGAAAATTTGTATAGCGTTCCATGTTGAGATAAACCTTACTTTTTTATTAAAAGCTTGGTTTCAAATATGATTTACTATGCAGTGACTGTCGCAAAACACGTATCGCTTGAACGTGCAGCTCGTGGCCAAGTCATGACGCGGCAACGTTACTGATGTGTGTTTTGGATCGCGAGATCGCTTGAATATCTATAACACAACCTGTCTTTTAAATTTCCCAGGTTATCATTTATAGATTTTTGACAATCATTACAGGTGGTCAGTGGCCCGAATGTCAGACAACCAGTATTTTCAAGGGGTATAGTATTACTTAGTTATTGGGTCAGCAGCTGTAGGTAAAACTGATTCTGAATTATTCAATTAGACTCAGCAAATGATACTTGTGGGAGGCCCAACAGTATGTGATTCCGGGCTGAAATGATGATGATGATCAAATGTAATGTAATGGCGTGATTTTCCTTGATATGTCTGAGGATTAAAAAGATTAATGATATTCATTTAATTTTCTATTTTAACGGCAGTCGAGTTGTGTGTTTGTGAGCGCCCTTAGTGGATGATTAAGGTTTAGGTACCAATACCCGTGTTTTTGTAGATTTGAAGGAGCGAGAGGAGGGAGATATTTGGTCAAAGGTCATCAAAAAAAAAAACCATATCTGTGTTCACTAACTTGCTTTATGTATTCACATAAGAAAATATTATTATATCCATAATTATTTGAAATGTTCCTAGGAATTAACATTACTATTGTAGGTAGATATTTTTATAGCGACGTGACATTTACTTAAAATAAAGCAGTTTTTAAGGCGACATTACCTGCCCGCGACCTTGAGCGCGCGTTTAACTCATCGCCTAAACAAATAAGGTTGAAAATGGCGATGCGTTTGATTCTCGTGACTGCCAAAATGAACGATAGTTCGCAGATTTAATTTATTTAAAAAAAAATACGCTGTAATGTTAAAATATTTTTACATATGTCTTTAGTTGGTTAAATTTCCTTTCTGATAGTAAAAAAAAATATAACAGTTGTCACTCAAAATATTGAGCATTTCGAGACGAAAAAGTTTTTTCGTGTGATTTTTTTGTGATTTTGTGATTTTTTTTTCGAGGTTCTTGATTACTTTTAGAAAATATTTTTGCATAAGTCTTTTACCTATACATTTGACTATAAACTGTATTTTTTTGGAATTGTAATAAGTAGCAATACGGCTAACTCTGCGACGAAAAACAGGTCGTTTTTACGGTGCCCCTTTGACGGCGCCTTAACTGGATTATAAAAATTAAGTTTAAGATGTCACTTTAACATTTTAACTGACCAATTTTTTGGAACAAAATAATTTCTTAAATAAATTGTGGACAACGTGATCGGTCACGTTTTTGTCTGCTGTCCACTATTTATTTTCCAGGTCCAGAACCGTGTCATCAATTTGTCCGTACCGGTTTAACCGGACACGCGCAAGTACTTGTAGGTTATTGTGGTGCGGAGAAGAAAACCACATGACAAAAATGGCAGAGAAAAACAAAACAGCACAAAAGTCAATAGTTTATTCCCCCCACATTAATAACCTGCTTGAATATTAATCCCAAAGTGTTTTCCATAGGAAACGTTTCGCTCTATTTTCTTTTAGTGTGGGGAGCGAAATATTTTATGGCGTTTCTAATAGGCCATTAAGTGTCCCCACTATGAGACGAATGTGGCCCACAGCGGGGCTTGTGCCATGATGTATAGGCTGTATGACCTGCTGCGGACATCCATGGGGTTTGTTTATGGGTTAAGGAACTTGGCGAAATTTGGCCATTGATCGAAGATTTTCATTTGATGGGGCCAAATTTTTAAAGTGTTTAGTTCATTACAATTATGTTCAATGTTAGCAAGTTAGTTTTCACACAATGAGAATGACGTTTGTACATTCCTTTAACGTGGGTGTTGAAAACTATTCTACGGGATTGTAACTCTGATTAAAAACTAACCGTATAGATTCACCTGTGTTCCAGATAACATCGTAATCCATTCAGCCGTTAAGGCCTTAAAAGGTAAAAGAAAGCTAGATAGTTTAACTGAAGAATTGGTTTGGAATATGGTTAACACTAAATTAAAACAACACTTTTTGCAGTAAAATAATATTGACACCGTGCATAGCATAGCTTATCTTTATGTGAGTAAATTATGTTAATTTTGAACCTTAAAATAGCTAATAAAATCTAAGACCAATGTCTATTTATAGAGATTGGTCTTAGATTTAGAGAGTAAAATGTACTTTATAGATACATAATACTTAAGTTGAAAATACATGAAATATTATAAATATCTGTTTCATTTAATCAGTATGTTTAAGAGATAAAGTGTCACGAATTTAATCAGTTTAAAAGCAGTTTTGTGTAAAAACCAAACCCCGATTTCCACAAATTGCGCGTGGACTTAAAAACAGCGGATTTGGTTTAGTGGTCGCAAGCGATAGGTAAGATTTATGATTTGCGCTTTCATGGTCTTTAGATAGGTATGTTCAGAGTCTGACGGTTAGTGTATTATTCTGAGATTTTTTTAAACTAAAAGCTTTGAAAACAAAATTAAAATTTTTGAAAAAAACCCACGACGGTAAAAGTCTAATTAAAAAGGATAAAATAACTTTAATGAATATCGATGTTTACAGCTTTTCCTAACGTGTCTGTTTCTCGAAGAAATACTTAGATGTAGCAATAATAATTTTAGCATAATACATAACTAAGGAATATCCGTCGGGGGCTGCCATTAAACCAGCTAAAAGTTTTCTAGTGACGTGAATACAATTATTAAAGAACTAGCTTTTGCCAGCGGCTTCGCCCGCGTGAAAATGACGATTTTCCATACAAACTTTCATCCCGTATTTAACTCCCTTATGGGTTGAATTTCGAAAAATCCTTCTGTGATGATTAATGTATAAATAAATAAATGGTATAGTCGTGGGCGCGGGCGCGAGGTGGGGGGCAGTAGCGAACGGACTGCCAAGCCGAGCGGACGTGCGGCGCGACTATTACGAAATAGCATTATAGTGTTTATTTACCTGCCAGTACATCTAATACTTACCCGAGGTGACAAGTGGACGTCACACGTGGCGACGAGTCTACGGGTAAGTGAGTGCCACAAATAACAAAAAAAAATAAAAAAAATAAAAAAAAATAGGAGTAAAAGGAACTAGTGAGTAAGTACCTAACCTATTTATCTTAAGCGCTCCGTTCCGTTCTTTTATGAATGTGTGTCACTTGCGCTGTGAACAATGTATTTAAAGCGTTCGAGTTGATAACAGTAATATTTACCTACCCCACGATAATTGAGACAATGCGTCGTAACGAATAAGTCTTTTAGTTTTCAAAGTCTATTCCGAGTGTTAACTACCTATTGTTGTTTGTGTTACCTACCTATGTTCATAATAAAGTCTGCGATTAAATGTAGACACTTGTAAAGTAATTTTACGCTGTTATACTCACCGTTTTAATAAATTACGTAACCACACGCAAATTGCAAGCTAAGTTCGCGACTTCCGTACTGTTATATATCGGGAATATAGGTAGGTACATTATCATTCTTTGCTACGGTTTGCGCTAGTTACGATAGGGGATGGGTACTTACTTGCCTGGTTATGATGTAAATGTTATGATAATTACTCCTACCCTCTTGGTTTAGTAGTAAGCGATGAACGGCTGGTACCAAGCAAAATATTTACTTGTCAACAATGATATTTTACTATAATAATTATCAATATCATTGCTTGTCAAATAATGATTGTACTGCAAGTAATTTGACATTGAGTAAATATAACCAACAACAGTATTAAGCCTAAAGTAATATTTGGCTGGTAATAAAGATAATTTGCATTGTTTTGACGGAGTAGTAAATTGACAATGTCAATTGGTACTAATATATAAAAAAAAAAAAAAAAAAAAAAAAAAAAGCAAATTCAATTGTTTATAATAGTTATGCTTTTAGCAAGTAGTAAACTGGCAATGCAGTTGGTACTATCTATAACATTTTATTTGTGCACCAAGTAGTAAACCGAAAACATCGGTTGGTACTAACAAGTTATTATTACATTTTAATTGTGCACAGAGTAGTAAACTGACAACGTCAGCTGGTACTAACAAAATACTATTACATTTTAATTGTGCACAGAGTAGTAAACTGACAACGTCAGTTGGTACTAACAAAATACTATTACATTTTAATTGTGCACAGAGTAGTAAACTGACAACGTCAGTTGGTACTAACAAAATACTATTACATTTTAATTGTGCACAGAGTAGTAAACTGACAACGTCGGTTGGTACTAACAAAATACTATTGTCGCAGGTTGCCCAAAATGTCCCAAATACCACCTCTTGAAACATTTGATTGCGAAGGCGAGCATGCGTCTGTGGGTTTGCGTTGGGAAAAGTCAAACATATTGTTTAGTAAAATCAGAAATATTTAAAGTGTAAGCAACTTACTTAATGACGATTGATAATAATATCTTCGGTCAAAATAGCCTTAAAACCAGTGCCTGCTAATACTTACCAATAAAATGTTGTTGTGTAGCTGGTGTGCACATTCCACTATAACTATATACCTACATTGTACAAATACCGCAGAACTATCACTACCAAATCGAAGTGAGATATTCTCCGTGCGATTCTCGACTTACCCACATTAAATTTAACTATCACTGTTTACATTCTGAGTAATACCGCACGATTACGTACTTATGTAAACAGTAATTATTATCGTTCATGGAATCTTAATTTTATTTGTATGCAAGTAACAGGTAATAAATTAATATAGTTATGAAAGATAATATGATTAGTGCACGGATTTCTTTAAAACAATCTATTGCGAGTAGACTTGACTTTTGCTCTTTTTTCAATAAGCTACCGACTACACAACAACAACCGATCGTGCCTGTAAGTATTAGCCAAGTCGAAAGAGAACGACAAAATACATACTGTACACTATTCCAATGGGTAAGCACCCATCAAGTTCCTCGTATACTGGTATAAATAAAACTGTACGTACTAGTATATGCAATTCCACAAAATGAAATGATTCATGTTCCAATTGTAACTCAAATTATATACCTGTTTCCGGAAATTGGTCAACAACAATAAATTATAGTTTATCGTGTAAAAAAAAAAAAAAAAAAAAAAAAAAAAAAAACATGCGTTTGGTCGAATAATATTTGATACACCCAAAGACTATATAGGATACACCTCTGCCTATTCCTTCATGGATAACTGGTGTGATGGTGTAGCAAAAAATACTATAACGAATATACTTTCTTGTATGTTTAATTATAACAACTTATAATTACAATTTGTTATTAAAATATTATTTGTTTGTCTATGCAAAATCTACGTCGACTGTCAGCTGGTGTGCTGCATAGACCGATGTAGATACTGCCACAGACTGCACAACATTTTGACGTGTAAAGGTGTTTGTGAAACAAAATACAAACTAAACATCATTTACTCATTTAACAACTCACTAATTTATAACTTGAAACAGGATCGTGTGTGTGATGAGTACAATGCTTTCATAATCCATTTACTTTGTCATTAAATATACTGCCCTGACCTACGTATTGTTGACCAAATCCGTTCGCAAAGACCACGTGCTCTATTGAAATAAATTTCAATAAAAATAATGTTCCCACGAGAAAATTACTCGTAAATTCCAGTTTTAACCAAGTACCCCTTCGACAATGTCGAAGTAATGTAGATAAATTAATTTATCTGCTATTAAAACGGAACAAGTGTTTGATATGTACCACGAGCACACCACTCGCAAAGTTTCCCAGTTTTAAACAAGTGCCCCTTCGACAACCCGAAGTAAAGTAGATACATAATATGTTAATCTGCTATTAAAACTGAAATTCGTTAAGGCTAATGATTTTAACAAAATCTAGAATGCATTTTGCAATGGCTATCGTCACCTAAAAATAAATCACCTCTGTGTCAAGTGCCCGTTTAGCTTAGTAACAAGTATAACGGTACACTTGAAGAGTATAATAAGGGTTTGTTACTTTTATGATTTGTCGAATAACGTAGTTTCTTTATCGTAAGTGCTAAATGAAGTCACAAAGCTCTTTAGCCGGATACGATAAATTTAAAACTTAATAAACAAAGTTGTTACGTGATTCCTTTATTAAAGACTAGGCTTGTTCATTTTAACACCAAACAACAATTTGTGGTAAAGTTATAGTGAACTTGTCGAATCCATCTTGATCTTGAATCGATTTATTACTATTATGGTGAGGATTCCTTTCCATTATTTACAGATCGATCAACATGTCACAATTACAAATCCCTGCAATAGTCCATCCATTCAATTGTGAAGAGCCAAATTCAATCTCCAAGGCTCCCATAACAAGGCATAAGTAAACAGCGCTCATTCAGTCTGATAATAACGGACCTCGAGTAATTGCTTACGGCAACAAAAGCCTAACCGATGTGGAAAAACGATATTGTCAGACGGAAAAAGAAGCACTTGCACTGGTCTGGGCAGTTGAACATTTTAAGATATATCTATTCGGCAAAGAATCATTTGATTTAGTGACTGATCACAAACCGTTGGATGTTATATTTGGTAGGCGTTCAAAACCTTGTGCCCGAATCGAGCGGTGGGTACTACGTCTTCAATCATATAATTTCAGGGTGCTGTATAAGCCAGGTAAGACAAATATCGCGGACTGTTTATCCCGATTATGCGCCACAGATAACCCCCAACTGTTTGAAGATGAGCAGCACGTTAATCGAATTGTTCAACTTGCTAGACCTTGTGCCATAGGGATGAACATTATAAAAGAAGTTTTCCTTCAGGATAACGAGATCCAACTTGTTAGAGAGGCTCTATCATCAAATAACTGGGATCCAGTGATAAATATTTATAGGATATTTCAAACCGAGCTTTGGACGCACGGCGGCCTTTTGTTGAGAGGAAGTAAGATTGTTATACCTCTTAAATTACGTCACCAAGTATTGGAGGCAGCCCACGAGGGACATCCTGGCATTGGCGCTGTGAAAGCGCGCTTACGGACCAAAGTTTGGTGGCCCAAAATAGATAGCGACGCTGAAAAAATGGTAAAAGGCTGCAAGGGTTGCACCTTGGTTTCTGCGCCGAATCCCCCAATGCCAATGAAACGTCGTGAGCTGCCATCAAAGCCTTGGGTTGATGTTGCAATCGACTTTCTGGGTCCTTTGCCTAGCGGACATCACCTTTTTGTCATAGTAGACTACTACAGTAGATACAAAGAAATAAAATCAATGAAGTCGATTACATCTGTTGGAACAATTAAAATTTTAAAAGAAATATTCTCTAGGTTAGGAACGCCCCTCACCATTACCGCAGACAACGGCAGACAGTTTGTTAGTGAGGATTTCAAATCCTTTTGTCAGAACTTAGGAATACACATTTTTTATACTACACCCTACTCCCCTCAACAAAACGGCGAAGTTGAGCGACAAAATCGCGACATTCTAAAACGTCTCAGAATTAGCCAAAGTGAAAAGTCAAATTGGTATGATGACTTGTTATTATATCTCACGATGTACAATAGCACTCCTCACTCAACCACCGGTAAAACTCCGTCCGAGTTATTTTTCGGTAGACAGTTAGGGACAAAATACCTTCGTTACAGATTTAGAATCGCCGTCAATTTCCGGAATCAATGACAGAGACAAAATAATGAAAGAAAAAGGAAAGGAATATGGAGATAGGAAAAGGAAAGCAGGAGATGTAGATATAGGAATTGGAGATAAGGTGTACGTCAAGAATATGGTAAAAGAAAACAAACTTTCTACAAACTTTAATCCAACAACACACACTGTTATTATCTGTAATGGGCCGGAATATAATATAAGGAACGACGAGACAGGACAAGAATTGAGGAGAAACATCATTCATTTAAAAAGAATTGAAGGCCAATGGAAAGTATGTGAAGATAACAAAATTGATTCCGACAACATCAGTGATAGTAGTGTCGATAGTGAATTATAAATACTAACTACTCCAATTAAACTAAATCATGGGAAAAATGTATAAACATAATATTTGTGATTATTGTATTCTTTTAAAATACTATTTTGTAGTTGTACCCACTGAATTTGTTAAAAAGGGAAAGGTGTGATGATTAATGTATAAATAAATAAATGGTATAGTCGTGGGCGCGGGCGCGAGGTGGGGGGCAGTAGCGAACGGACTGCCAAGCCGAGCGGACGTGCGGCGCGACTATTACGAAATAGCATTATAGTGTTTATTTACCTGCCAGTACATCTAATACTTACCCGAGGTGACAAGTGGACGTCACACCTTCCTTATTCCTTGTCTACATTATAAAGGAAACCTCTGTGCAAAATTTCAGCTTTCTAGGTCCAAGGGTTCGGGCTGGGCGTTGATGAGTCAGTCAGTCAGTCAGTCAGTCAGGACTTCTCTCTTTATTCATATAGATTGTGAGTTAAAGACGTAATTTTTATTATTTGGGAACATGCATTAAGCTACCACCACGTACACATTGCTGAAAACAGAATTGTAATCGAACATTTCGTTTTGATTATATTGCAACATTGTTTTGCACTAATATTGTGGCGCCCCCTAGTGAGTTACAGCCATGACACCTGTCTTAGAACATGAACTCATCGAACACTACCCGTTATTGAAAACCGCATCAAAATCGGATCATTTATTATCATTAGTTTAGAAGATATGTGGGAACATGCCAAAAACGCACACACAAATATCTCTCACCCTAAACGCATATACCTGCTCCGTTCCGTCGTGGGTAAAAAAGTGGGTTGATAAAATCAACTTCCATATCCATTTAAAAATGCGAAAAACAGCGCGTACCTATATCATTAAATTATTCGAATTTATTAAACCTGTTGTATACCCCAAAACACGACGTAAGTAATACTGTGGAACTTATTCGCATTCAAGTCGCCACTTTTGTCCATGAACCAGACTGGACAACACTTGAACAATATCGGCAATTAAATAAACAATATTCATGCATACTATTGAAAGTTATAAAAAAAAAACAATTGTGAAATTAGAATAATCTCGAACACAAAAACTATGGAAAAGTGTGACTATTCAGAAGTTCTAGAAAATAGTGAAAGTGTAAAACATAACATTAAAAACAAATGGAAACCTTTTTTGAAACAGGTAAGAAGTAAATACTTTTGATGATAATCATGTATGTGAGCGTACATTTCATCATCATCATCATTTCAGCAAAAAGTCGTCCACTACTGGACATAGGCCTTCCCCAGGTATCGCCACATTGAACGATCCCGTAACGTCTCGCATCCAGTGCCCCACAACCTTCACCAGGTCATCGGTCCACCTAGTGGGAGGCCTTCCAACGCAACGTCTTCCGGTTCGCGGTCACTACTGCAGAACTTTTCAGCTCCATCGCCCATCCGTTCTGCTAGCAATGTGCCCTGCCCACTGCCCTTAAGTTTGCCAATTCTTCGGGCTATGTCGGTAACCTTGGTTCTCTTGCGGATGTCTTCATTTCTGATGCCATGCCGCAAGGAGACTCCGAGCATAGCCCTCTCCATTGCCCTTTGGGTGACTTTGAGCTTTCTGATGAGGCCCATTTGTTTGTGAGCGACCACGTTTCGGTCCCTCCATACATTTGAACATAAATAATTATCAAAAGTATAATAATTATCAAAAGTATCAGGCGGCTGCTGTGGAAGGTGGAAAACTTGATTAGCGATCACAATTTCATCCGCATTCTCCGAGAACTTCTCCACAACCGCCGATTTCAAGTCCACCTTCTCTCGGAAAAAAGTCGTTGGAGAGCCCAAAAAAACGGCCTTCCTCAAGGTAGCGTCCTGGCACCGCTCCTTTTCAACATATATACCAACGATCAGCCATCCAGCTCGCATACCTCTCGCTTCCTTTATGCAGACGACCTTGCCCTTACCTCCCAAGCCACCACCTTTGAAGAGGTTGAGGTGTCCCTGTCAGAAGCACTTCGTGACTTAACCACATACTACCACGCTAACTCACTGAAACCTAATCCGAGCAAAACGCAGTCTTGCGTATTCCATCTTCGCAATAGAGAGGCGAGCCGCAAACTCAACATCGTTTGGGATGGGGTACCTATCGAGCACAGCAACTTCCCAAAATATCTCGGTGTTACTCTGGACAGGTCGCTTACATTCGGCAAGAACTGCAATAATATCAAGCAGAAGGTGCACTCCCGCAACAGTCTTTTACAGCGACTAGTTTCGTCAAAGTGGGGTGCTTCGCCAGACGTTGTGCGGACTACTGGAGTGGCGCTATCCTTCTCTGCGGGTGAATTTGCATGCCCCGTGTGGAGTCGATCAGCCCATGCAAAGTTAGTGGATACAGCACTGAATGAAACGTGCCGGATAATCACTGGCTGCCTCAAGCCGACCCCGGTACAGATGCTGTATCCATTGGCAGGCATAGCGCCACCAGTAGTTCGCAGAGCGGTGGCGAGCTCTAGTGAAAGAACCAAAATGGTCTCCGACGCTAGACACCCTCTGCACAGTAACATCATAGTTCCGCAAAGGCTGAAAAGCCGCAACAGCTTCATGAAGTGTGTACCCCCGCTCACTGGCGAGCGCCCTAAGGAAAGACTTAAGTTGTGGCGAGGGGTCTACCTTTTTTGGCAGAATTTTTTATACCCGAATTTTGTTTTGCATAACAGTGGATGGCAGAAACTTCATTTCGGAGAAAATCATTTGGCATACACTCATTTACCATACATTCAAAACGCATAATTTTGTAAGTCAGAATCATCTTTGAGCATAAACTTCATTTCCAGAACCATCATTTCGCCGAAAATTCATAATCAGAATCGTCTTTTGGCACGCATTTCATTTCATACATACGTGTAACATGCAACAATAATAATAATTATTATTAATAATTATTATCAGCTCACCCCGGCTAAAATTTCTAGCTGAGAACATTAAATGTTGGTATGTCAAAAATAATAATATTTATTATTATTATTATTAATAATAATAATGACGTCACTCATACATGCAACGCATGTACTCCATGACGCGGGCTCGCTTCGCTCGCATATTACATAACACTAATATCTTCTGTCCCCGAAGTGCCGGGCCTCCACCGGCCTCCTTCGTCGGCCTACGGCCCGGTGCCCATGCCGCCCATAAAGGATACTTTCGCGAGACGGTCGTTATACCTTATAATAATCTACCAAATAAAATTCTGCCGTCTTAAAAGTATGCCATTGAAAATTCAGCTATTTAAACATTCTGCGAAATGAGTATTCTATTAAATAATTGTTCTGCCATAAACACATTCGTTCAAAGAAGAATATGCCAAGTGTGGTATGCCAAATAAATTTCGGAGCATCAAGTTTCTGCCAGATAGATGGTACCCTGTGGCGAGATAGTGTTGCCTTACCCAACCCATTTGTGCCACTTGCCGAAAATCTTCCACCTGGACACGAGTTGCCATGGTTAACCTGGAAGTCTCTAAACAGACTCCGGACACAGGTAGGCCGAAGCAAGGAAAACCTGTTCAGGTGGAGATTCATAGACGACTCTGCCCTGGAGTGTAAATGTGGTCTTGCCCCACAGACTATGGAGCACTTGATATCGTGTCCAGCCTGTCCTGCTACTTGCACATCACAGAGTTGATGGAGGCTACTGAAAGTGCCGAACTCGTCGCCAATTTTTGGGCCGACTCAATTTGAATTGTCATCGACACGCTAAGAAGAAGATCAAAAGTATATAATTCTTAAACAATTCAACTATTAGTGGTCACAATTCGCAATGTGTGTAGGGGCGTGGTTTTATATTATTAACCTATTATGTAGGTGAATTAATATGTGTTTAAGTACGCATTAAAATATTATATGTATTTTCAAAGTCCACCAGTCCAGTTTTACCAGTTCGATTAATAATATTATACCTTCTAGTCTATTCTTATCATACAATTTTTTTTTAAACGTTTCCCCACACTAGGAATTTCTTCTGTATCGCGGGTGCGTTCACAAACATACAAAGTCACATACACAAATACCCAGACCCGAAACAACTATCTGTAGGCCATACAAATATTTGTTCCGTGCGGGGATCGAACCCGCGACACGCAGCGCAGCAGTCCAATCGCTTAGCCACTGCGCCAACCGTGTCGTCGAATTGAATTAGAAGTTCGTGGCTATATAATAACAGCCGTTTGGGTTAAGCCATGCTTAGCTAGGTTCGTCCACGGATGGGTGACAACCCCTATTATACCGAGTTTCCTTCGTGCCTCTTCAAAGTACATTATTTTAGCCGTTGGACTCGGCTGCCATTTGTAGATCTTTGTGGGTTTTGGAGGTTCGGTAATTGCAGCTCATCTGGTAAGACTGGATTAGCTATGAGAATTGTTAGACTAGGCAGACCATGATGATCCAGGAATTGATATTTTGTTCTTCCTACAGTTATTTTCAGTAGGTATTACTGCGGCATCATACTTTACTACTTGTTGAAAAACCTGACAAGTCTTAAATCGCTTTAATCAATTCCTTACTTACATTTAGATTTCTTCCCTATTTACCATCTACAAAGCTAATTGAATCGTCTAAACATTCTGGCTGTCCATCCTGTGGTTTGACTTAAACAGGATAATCCAGTCATAATCTAAAAGGCTGGGTTGTTTGCCCTCGAGTGTGGTCACAACTTTCAGAGATGCAAAATTCTTGGGTGTAACACTTGATGAACACTTTACCTGGAAGAATCACATCGAAATAATTTCAAAAAAAATCAATCAATTCGTATTTGCTTTAAAAAGAATTAAAACTATTACATCTTTGCGTACCGCCATAATGGTGTATCACGCTTACGTCTGCTCAGTAATACGATACGGTATAGTTGTGTGGGGAAATTCTTCCGAAATCGCGAAGATCTTCATTGCTCAAAAAAAGTGTATTCGTGCAATGTTCAAAATGCAGTGGTCTGACTCATGCAGGCCTATATTCAAGTCGCACAATCTATTGACAGTCCCTTGCATTTATATTTATGAAGTTGCCAGGTTTGTGAGGTCAAATCTTGAACTATTTGAACGGAAAGATAACACAAATAAAAGGAAACCTACACATTTAGATTTCGAAATGCCTGTTCCAAAATTAGAACTTTTTCGGCGGAGCTGCGTTTATATGGCTCCCCTGGTCTACAATGCTTTGCCGAGGTCAATAACTGAACTACCCTATAATAAGTTTTGTGTTACGTTGCGGAAGTGGTTGTTGCAAGAGTGTTTTTATTCGGTAGATGAGTTTTTTCAAAAGTGTCCCTGTAAATTTTATACTCTAAAGCACAGACATATTTGACTGTATGATAAGTGTTAAAACTTGTATACTATTGCATGCTATATATTGGCCAAATGTGTGTTACCAAATATTTTATGTAATAAGAACTTCATGTACCTACCATATTTGATGCAATAAATAAATTGAATTGAATTGAATTGAGAGAAACTCAACTGGATTTTGATTAAAGTCGAGTTAAAACAAATTATGAAAGGTTCATGTATTCTCAACAGAGATTTTGCTAATCATTTTTATGATTCTGTTGTTTTACTGTCGGTTTGTGGATTGAGTTATTATAAAAGCTTCATCATTATCATCAGCGTATTAGTGTTCTCACTGCAGGGACTTAGATCTCCTCTCTAGGAGAGGGATGGGCTATATATAATCCACCACGTAGGCCCATTGCGGGTTGGTAGATGTCACATGTCTTCGAATTTTTTGGTTCTAAGACATGTTGGATTGCCGGTTTCCATACGATATTTTCCTTCACCGTTTTGAGAGCAGCGGTGATGAAATAAATTATAAAAAGTAATGCGCCTGCCTGGGTAAGCCGCCACCACTAGGCCACCGCTGCTCATATATATTATTATAAAAGCTTAGGGCTTGTCAAACTATATTAAGTTTAAAATTCAGAGTTCCGAGCGTAACACTTGAAAGTGCGATTTTAATTGGAGGAACCACTTTATGCAGTACTTGATTTGTTCACTAATCAAATCAGGAACTAGCAGTACATGCGTAATTCCTATATTGTAACTGATTATCAGACTAATTTCAGTGATTGAGCTACCGTAGCTTGTCTTTTCATTCATCATCATCAGCCTATGTTTCCACTGCAGGGACTCAGGCCTCCTCTCTAGGAGAGGGATGTTGGTGGGTTGGTAGATCATGTCTTCGAATTTGTTGGTTCTTAGACATGCCGGTTTCCTCACGATTCAAATTCAAATTCAAATTATTTATTCATTTGCAAACATGGGTAATAGGTACATAGATGTTCATTTATAATATAGATCTCCACATTTTACCGTCACATGGACATGCAAATAATTGGTTTAACAATAGTATAAATTTAAAATAAGTTAGTGGCATGTCAAATAAAATAAAATAAGAAATGTCATTAAAATTACATACGATATAAGAAAAACCATTTAAATTAAAAATGTCAACGTAAAAACGGCCAAATAAAAATTACTATCAATAATGTCAAACGGTCAAAATAGTGTCAAAATAAAGTTATGCCAACTATAACAACAATAATGTCAATTATATTAAAATCAGTCAATAACAATACGTCATATTAATCATTTCATATCAATCAGTCAGTGATTCATCATTAAGAAATTCTTCAATTAAGTAATAGCTTTTTGCAAGTAAAATTTCGCTTAGCGCCCTTTTAAATTTTAACAAAGTCAAATTTTTTATAGGACTATCGTACTTTATTATATATGCGTGGGGCAATACCAAAAAAGCTTTTTTGCATTAATGCAGTTTTACATTTCACATGACATAATTTATTGACGTATTGAGTCCGTATCATTGGATTTTTTCTGACCTCTGACAATTTCTGAAATAGATGTGGATTAGATTTCACAAACAGAGCAGTTTCTAATATAAACAAGGAAGGTAAAGTCAGAATTTTTAATGATCTAAAATAGGGCACACAGCTATCAGTTGTCTTAAGACCACACATTGACCTGATGCATCGCTGCAATCTAAATGCCAGTTCCCTATCAGTAGACTGGCCCCAGAAAATAATGCCATACCGTAGTACAGAGGCAACCAGTCCATGGTACGCTGCTAAAAGAGCCTGACCGTTCACTTTCTTTGAGAGCTGAAATAGAGCGTATGCGGATTTGCTAAGTTTTTTACACAGTTCTTCAATATGAGGCTTCCATGTCAGTTGATTATCAATTGTAATGCCCAAAAACTTAGCTATATTAGCTTCTTCATTATAGCACAGCCATTGTAAATGTTGTTGCGATTCCTGCAGATGTTAAAAAAATACTTACTTTCAATTATAATTTTAAGATTGATGAGTTATTTATTAATGTGAACAAATCGTGAATCTCAAATAAAATAAAACATGACGTGTGAAAGAATAATTTTATAACTCTTAACTTAGTATTATTTTTATATAATTTAAAGATGAGAATAATGAATAATTTGCTATTTAATAACACAAATTATGTTGGACTAGCTTTTGCCAGCGGCATCGCCCGCGTGAAAAAAAACGACTTTCCATACAAACTTTCATCCCCTATTTAAGTCTCTTAGGGGTTGAATTTCGAAAAATCCTTCCCTATTCCTTGTCTACATTATAAAGGGAAACTCTGTGCAAAATTACAGCTTTCTAGGTCCAAGGGTTAGGGCTGGGCGTTGATGAGTCAGTCAGTCAGTCAGGACTTCTCTTTTTATTTATTTAAAAGATATAGATAGATAGATTCATTATTAACAACAACAGTAATAGTTATGTGCTTAATAATGCATCATAGTTAACGATGCGAGATAATCATTATACTTTGTAGTTTTATGTGAAGTTAACAGTTCCCCTAATACGTTGGTTTTATATAATAATTTATAACTTAACTAAACAAGCACGCTAAGCTAGGCTGCTTATTTACGACCCATCCATTTTTTTTTTATTAAACATTTAGAAATTGACCGCTGCATTAGTAGTTTGATCTACAGGTGCCTTTAGTACTTCTTGCTTTTTTATTTGTTGAAGTTACCTTAAATTATTCAAACACCTCAGCTGGACATCAGCCTCTCCTGAGTGGCTCTTCTAAGCCTGTCGTCACTGTTTCACTTTCAGTCTGTCCCAGCAACCTTTTAAAAATCACCTTGTCTTGTCTGCAAGCCATAGGTAATTTCCCTCCCTCTCAATATTATATCGAAATATATGAAATAAAATGAGTATAATCAATAGTACATTGTAATACAAGGGCCTAAAATGACCCATTATCTACGAGGTAGTAAATAAGAACCGAGTTATAATGGGATTTTAGCGCCGTGTGTTACACTGTACTTTTCACTACGATTGCGAGAAAATAAAATAACCATGTTCAACATGAGTTTATTTTATTAAAAATTAAATTAAATTTAATAATACAATTCCAAAAATTTCGCGCCAATGCCTTTTATTTATTTCTTCTGTAGCTGCAATGCAACGCACACATTCTACCAAAGAGTTCGGCATTCAGCGCGTTTAGTTCCATTTTTAAAAATAAAACATTTTTTTTACTTGTAACTAAATCACGCACCAGCTGGCTGAACAAGTTGTCGTACGAGATTTACTTTTAGCCCTAGGGCAATATATGCAATTTTACGCCCGCTCTGGTGTGCTATTATGACGTTCTTTTTGAGCAAGAGGAGTGAAAAATAAATTAAAGTCATATAAATTTAAAAAAAAAACAAAAACTCGAAACAAAAAGTTAACGTGATGGTTTAATTCAGAACTCCGTTCTTAAAAATAAACCTAAAATTACAAAAGATACATGTGGGTTAAGGTTACCCAAGGATGGAAAATATAGGGCACGCCACGATAGTGGCGGTAAGTCCCCTCTCTGAGGAGTGGCTGGAGAGGCGCCACGGCGCCCTCACCTACCGTCTGACGCAGGTCCTCACCGGACACGGGTGTTTCGGGAGGTACCTGTACCGAATCAGGCGGGAGGAAACGCCCGGATGCTTCCACTGCGAGGATCGACCGGAGGACCCGGTGGAGCACACTGTGGAGGTGTTCCCTGCTTGGGCAGAGCCCCGCCGTGTTCTCGTAGCGGCGATCAGCGGCGGCGACCTCTCGCGCCCGGCCCTGGTGCAGGCCATGGTCCGGGGCGAGGAGGAATGGGACGCCGTCGCCTCCTTCTGCGAAGCAGTGATGCTAGCGAAGGAGGTGGCGGAACGAGAGAGGGAGAGAACCTCTCAACGTCCCAGCCGCCGCGGAAGGCGCTCCGGGCGTCGGGGGTCACGCGATGACCTCCGGCCACCGTAGACGCGGGCCTGTGGACGGTGAGTAACGGGCTAGCTTGCCGTCCGGCCGTCGTCATGACGGCAACAGACCGTGTCGGCGGCGCGTACGTGTTCCACGCGCGCCTCAAAGAGATGTCAGCAAGGAGGGGCCCGCAAGGGCCGACGCCCGTCGGGGCTGTGGCTTGTCGGAAGGATAACGCGGCTCCGACACAAGGGCGAAGAAGGAACATGGGTTTGGTTTATAGTCAGTAGAAGTCTGACACTCCCCTTCGCTCTGCCCAAGAGCGGGGGGGGGGGGTTATTCGATGATTTTCCACCCACCAATAAAAAAAAAAAAAAAAGGATGGAAAATATCCCGTCGGGGCTGCGGATTGGTCACAAAGATACCGCGACTTCGGCATAAAGGGCTAAGAAGGAACTTGGGTGGTTTTTAGTCAGTAGAAGTCTGACACTCCCTTTTGCTCTGCCCAAGAGCGGAAGGGGTTTCAGGAACCCAATGATAACACGAACACAATTTTGTATTTCCAGTTACTGATTTGCAGTGGAGTATGGACGTCAGTGTTCCTGTATGGCCTCTGTGTCGGCGCACCCACCATGTTCATCCCGCAGATCAGGCGGGAGGCGAACAGTACTGAAATCATCACAGATGATATGGCTTCTTGGCTGAGTAAGTTATTTTTGTATTATATTTATTTTAACATGCCATTAAACCTGTTATTTATTTATTTAAACTTCATGCACAAACGTTATGAACTCGACGTTATGGGAATAAATCCGTGGTACATAGGCGGACTTAATGCCAGAAGGCATTCTCTACCAGTCAACCTAGGGTCAAATAGGACAGCATTGTGGTAGAGTACAGAAACAAATAAATTAAGAGAATACTATTTTGTTAACATAAATTAATAAATGGTACAGACGGCTACACATCAATCTATACATTTCCAGTATAAGCTGGTCTCGCATTGTATAGGATTTCCGTACAATGCAAGATCAGCGTAAACTGGAAATGTATAGCTTGATGTGTAGCCGTCTGTACATACTAATACATAAATATAAATAAAGATGGAATGAAATAAACTAATATATATTAAAATACATACAAATAGTTCAACAAAATGAGAAACCAAACAGTAAGCCATTTTGCTAATCTGGTTCCTAAAGTGTTTCATCAAAAGAGTCAAACAGAGAACAAGTGAAGCAAGAGTAAAAGCGAGAGATAGTTTGACGTAATGGCTATAAATATTTTGACCTATTCAGAAAATCTATAACTGTGTTGTTTAAGTTTATCCATTTACACTAATAATTACTTTACCGATTTCATGCATGAACCAAGTTGTTATTAACTAAGCACAATGTTATTCAACACTTGTCCTCTAGTTGCAACTTTCTAACCTTATTTCAGACTTATTTAAGTTGTAATTTTGTTTTCCAGCCTCGGTGTACGGCTTCAGCGGGTTTCCTTTCGTGCTCATTGTCTCGATCGTCACAACATTCGTGGGCAGGAAGATACCATTCATCATTGCAGTCATAGATACATTAGCTGCATTCACTGTCTTATATTTTAGTACAAACATCACTCACTTATTAATAAGTAATATAATGCAAGGACTATACTCTGCTTCCCAAATCGTTATAGTTACCACGATCCTGACTGAGTACACTTCACCAAAATATAGAGGAATATTTCTAATAATTAAATGTGCTACGTTCTACTGGGGTATTTGGGCTTCAAATGCGATAGGCACTTTCTTTCACTGGAAGAATATTCCACTCGTTGGAATAGTATGTTCATTGTATACTTTACTGACTGTGTTTACTTGGCCCGAGTCTCCGTACTGGTTGGCCAGTAGAGCAAGGTTTGAAGAATGTGCAGCTTCACATCGCTCGTTGAAAGGTTGCGATGAAGAATCAGAGAAGGAATTAGAACATTTGATAAATTCACAAAAGGACTACATTGCAAGCTGTGGAAGTTTAAAACTATCTACAAGAAAACGTGTAGCTGATTTCTTTAAATGTGTTAGAGCCAAAGAATTTTATAAACCAACCGCATTAGCATTTATAACTGGTTGTTTAGGAGCTTGCTGTGGAAAATTAGTATTTGCAGTGTATGCCATTGATATTTTGAAGAAAATAACGAATAGCGAATCTACCGCTTACACCACTATGTTAGTTTTAGATGGTTTCACCGTGTTTAGTATGTACGGTGGTTGCGTTTTGTCAAAATACATGAAAAGACGTACATTGTTGTTAGTTGCGTCAAGCGTAGGTGTGTTATTTTTATTTATTTTATCTTTTTACTTATATTTAATTGCTTGTAAAGTTATAACTGAAAACAATTATGTGTCAGTATCTTTACTTGTTGCTTTTTCAATAGCTGTAGGTTGTGGACCTATGATAATGTCTTTATCTGTGTATGGAGAGTTGATTCCGATTAGATCAAGAAATTTGTCAATGTGTATTATCGCATTTTTAGGTAAATTAGTAGGTGCACTCATTTTGAAATTATTTCCTTTACTATTTAGAACTTTTGGATTGCATGGCGCGTTCCTAACATTTGGTGTTTCTTCATTAGTTATTATATTAATTTTGTACAAATATTTGCCGGAAACAAAAGACAAAACATTGCAAGAAATAACAGATAGTATTATGGGTGTGAAATCAAATAAAGGTGGGGTGGCAGCAAAACTGCTTGTTCATGATAAAGTGTAAAATTAGTTTAACTAGAGAACCTTATCATAAACACTGACGATCTTAGAAAATCGTATATTTTTGTAAATTATATAATACAGGCGTTGAATATTTGTTAGATATTGTATTCTTTTAAGCAAGCAAGTATTAGTACTTAGTAGTAATAATAACTAAGCCCAATCCTCTGGGGATAACAGACGTAGGTATTTGATGTTATGTTATCTAAATAAGAATTGTAGAATGACCAGCCGGTATTAATCACTGGAATAAAACCAGACACACATGGCGAAAGGACCTTGAAATTAGCGTTAAAATACGATTAATTTATTATTAGCGTACATAAATATTTGTCTTTAAACGATAATACGACGAATAAGATAGTTTGTTGAATTATTTATAAGTAATAAATAAATTTGATACATAAGATGTTATAGTAGTTTCAACTGCCTGCTCACAAACCATAATTATACCCATCATTATCAGTAGCATGTTATTAATTAGAATTATAAGCTTATGGGGTTCCCACTGCTGGGACATACTGTTCGTAAGTCGGGGCTGCAACCACTGGTTCACCACTGCTCAAGTTATTTAAATTATACAAATGTATTCATAATTTTTATCCTTTATCACCATTCGATTCTTCTTCTTTCATGTTGATACATTTTATACTCTTAGATTTCTCTGGTAAGCCATCGTCATCAGGTTAACATAGTAGCCTGAAAGAATACAACTATCGGTCCATAAGTACGTATAATTTTGAAAGAATTTTCTTTCAACTCCTAACCATTGAGGAGTTGGACCTTCCATCATCAGCGCATTCACATGAGATTATTATTATCAGACGCAAATACATTCAGAACAACTATAGAAAATGTATGGAAAACGTAAGAAGTGCGTAGATTTTTGAGAGCCGCCCTCGATTTCCCTGGGATCCCATGATCAGATCATGACTTGACGACAATGGGACCACTTCGGGAGTATACTACAAAAAGAATTTTGAAAATCAGTTTATTAATGACGGAGATATCCGATAACACACATACAAAAAAAAAACAGACGAATTGAGAATTTCCTCCTTTTGGAAGTCGGTTAAAAATAAACTAAAATATTATTATTTCCGTATTCCCTATTTACATAAAAATGAAAATGTTTTCGCATGCCAAATCACAATAATTTTAAAATGAAACTGAATTTGAAACATCTTACACAAGTTCTCTTGTAAGTAAAGATGCACACACACCTGCTCTCGGAAAGAGAATGCCTGCGTCCAAGCAGTGGCAACGTTATACGCTGAACAAACGAATGTGTGTTTAAAAACAACTTCAGAGAACCTGGCTAAACATGCTTATTGTAGTTCCAAAAAAAACTTATATCGCTATAATAAATATGAGACGAGTTACGGCCAAACATCACGTGGATCTCTCCTTCCACCCTTTATTTAAATGTCAAGGTCATTTGCTATTCTTGACAAAACTCTATTAGACCAGCTTTTCTGATCTCCCATGTTTAAAAAAAATAATGTTAACTACCATTGTTTGTTAAGGTCAACGCACATTTATCAGCATTCGCGGGGTCGCCTCAGTTGGGATCAGCTAGTAAAGTAGTAACTGATCTTACGACGCGTGCACCGGACTTACCATCTACTTACGTTGAGCAGTCACCTCATTATTTATTTATCACTAATTATGGCAACATTACGGAATCATCCAATACGATGCTATAAAACACAAAAAATAACAATTACATTTAAAAGTAAAATTAATCTAAATATAAATCCACATAGATATTGTACAGGAACAAAAAATAATAAAATAATAAAGTTACCTTTCGTGCATCAACATTATCAACACAAGCAGAATTACTGTAGGGTCGTCACCAACTTCACTTCATCATATAACTGGTGATCGTGATAAGTTCAGGTGATGCTGTTCTCCTGCAGTGCTCATAAGTGAGTGTTGGTTGACCCTTAAAAAAAAGAATCTAAATATTCCATATGACATTTAAAGGTAAAAGGTTTGAAGTAAGCGTATTCACTTTGTGAGATAACAAAGTAAATAAGATAATGTTAATGGTTATGTATTCATCGAAAAAGTTATGCTAACAATCTACGAAGTTTACGAGGTTATTAATGTTGTAAATAATGTTTTAAATAAAACCACTTACTCTTTAATGTAGTTTTAATGTTTTCCTGTACATCTATTTTTTATCGCGGCAAGTTTAGCAGATTTTATAATGTTACTGTTTGTTTTGGGGTTTTTACGGGTTCAGAGGTTAGCTCCTATTCTAACTTTGCCCAATATTAGTTCTGCCATACCTTTTGAATCATCGCTAATCCCACTTTATTTACGGCTGATTAAGACCGGCTGCCAGATGGGTTTTTGCGCATTAATGCTCCTCCTACATGCGGTAGACGTGACCAGCCCAGATCCAACCCAGCTGTAGGTCTGCTTCAGTTAATTTGTGCTTGGTGAGTTGAAGTAAAAAGTGTCTCAAGTGGATCGTAAGTTTGACACCCAGTGCACTTCGCTCCATGTCTTGTTGGCAAACTTTAATAGTTTCTACGCCTTCAATTTTATTATTATTAATTCAGTAAAATCGAATACAAACCTTTGTTTTTTGGGGTGGGAAATCTTCAAATGAATCCTCCCGCTCGAGCGCTTGGTAGTGTCAGACTTCTACTGACTAAAAACCAACCATGTTTCTTCGTAGCCCTTTGTGCCAAGGCCGAAAAATAACTTTTGTTCCCTCGTTGATCTTCGAAGTTCAGTGGAAACTTTGTGCTTAGTAACCGTTATTTTTTGTGGAGATACTTCAATGCCTATAATACTTTATCCTTACTGTGTCAAGGCTGCGAGGCAATCAATTAGCTAGAATTAATTAATTAGTTGGCACTAGCCCCGATTTGTTACTTAGGAAACTCGAACTTTCATCGAACGAATGAAAGACTAAATGTCTAATGTGAAACTTGTGTTTTTTCTTTTACAACTTTATGTGTTTACTATTATGAAGATGCCAATAGGAAAATCATAATGTATATTATTTAAGATCAAATGTTAAATTAATACGCTAGCAATCAACGAGCGATCCAGAAAATCATTGAATCGGTTGACAAAAATCGGCCATTGCCATAAAATATACCAGGAAGAATCATGTGACGTATTTTATCAGTCCCACTAAACCCGAACTATGTCGGAAGGCATTCCACCACCAGATAGAGAGAAATGATAGGACAAACAGAATTTATGATACGTACACCAGGAGCAAAGGGTGAATGCCAAATAATCGTCGCAGATTTACTTATTTTTCCCATACATTGGGGTGTTTTCGTGTCGATACCACAAACATTTTTTTCTTTCTTTTTAGTGCCTATTCTGAGAATCTGTGTGCAATGCAAAATGTTAGAAATAACGTTGTTTATGCTATTGATTTTTTGTTCTGGTTTTCTTATTTTTAACCGACTTCAAAAAAGGAGGAGGTTATATGTTCGTGTGTATGTTTTTTTTTTTTATTATAAGCAAAATTCATGGAATAAGAGCAGTGCACTTCTGGTTTTAATTTGTTTGCTTTTTTTACGGACGTAAGTAAACGTTAACAGTCATATTTTGTCAAACATTTAACACAACATTAAACCAAATAAACGGTCAAACACATAACCCTCCTTTCAGAAACTTCGTTCTTTATTTATTACTGTTCACATAATATATTTTCAAGGGTCTACATGTATTAGTCCAAACAAGTTCTTCGATTACCTTCCTTCTACTTTCCACTACTATAAAAGTTTCGGTTTATAAAAAGAAAATTGTAGACCATTTGTCAAAGAGCTCAATATTTTATAGAAAAACGGCAAAAAAACAAAAAGGTTTGCCGATAAAATACATTTCCTGACAAATTGGTTGAAAATCAAAGTCTAATTGAAACTCCGCTGCGGCTATCGGCCTCGCCCGATATTTTGAGCTGTGGTACAAGTGAAAGGCTTTTGATTCATAGGTGCCTACTTAACATAATTAAGTACGATTTCCACCAGTGAAACTGAACACGATCAACACAATATCTTAACTGAATTGAAGTGTTGTCAGAATGAGAGGATTTGATATAACAATTTAATCAGGATACTGTCAGCTCTTGGGTGCAGCTCAAATGATCTAATCAGGTTCCGAATAGTCTGCAACTAATGGGAACGAGTAGTTCTTGCAGAAAAAAATCCTTTTCTTTGAACATATCATTTCTTTCAACCCGCACTGGGCCTTTGTGGCCCATCAGGAGGCCCAAGTCCCTGCAGTGGGAACATTATAGGCTGATGATGATGATGAACATCTCAGACTAGCAGTTATTATTCTTTCGTAAACAAAAAAACCCGTGACCCTGTGGTGTCGGCCCCGACTTACGAATTGTAGGTCGTGGGCTCGAACCCAGACAGGCGCATTACTTTGTGTAATTTATTTCATCACAGCTGCTCTCAAAACGGTGAAGGAAAATATCGTGAGGGAACCAGCATGTCTTAAAACCAAAAGTTTGAAGATATGTAACATCTACCAACCCGCACTGGACCCGTGGTGGATTATAGCCCATCCTTCTCCTAGAGACCCCTGCAGTGGTAACATTATAGGCTGATGATGAAATAAACAAAGTGTCGATGTTGAGAATGACACAGATGAGCTTAATTATGCAAAGATGAATCGCTTATTATCATCCGCATAGCTTACAATCTAAGCGGCAAGTCAAGTGCAGCTATATTTTCCTGGAGTGACTGTTTATCTGGTCGCCAAAACTCAGTTTTTGGGTTCCGTAACCAAATGGCAAAAATAGAACCAATATTACTACCGTTGCGTGTTACGAAGCGCTTTGTCAGCGAGGCCGGCTTTTTTGAAGACTGTTTGTCAGATTTTCAAACTTCTTTGTCTGTCAAAAATCATCATCTGCCTAGCCTTTTCCCAACTATGTTGGGGTCGGCTTCCAGTCTAACCGGATGCAGCTGAATACCAGTATTTTACATGGAGCGACTGCCTATCTGACCCCCACAACCCAGTTTATACTGGGTAATACGATACCCTTTGGTAAGACTGGTTTGTCAGATTTCCAGGTCACTGACTACCTGTAACGACTGCCAAAGATCTATATATGACAGCCGGGACCAACAGCTTAACGTGCTTTCCGAGGCACGGAGAAAACTCGGTATGAAATGGGCGGTCACCCATCCACAGACCAACCTAGGCAAGCGCCGCTTAACCTAAAGATTGACCCGAGTGGCAGTTATTATTACGCCACGAGCTCCTCCTTTGTCTGTCAAAAATCTACAAATAAATAATAATCTGGCCAACCCTTACGTAGTTTCCAAAGTACAGACAAAATTCACTTACCGCTTGCCCTTATCCCAATTCATTAAGGGTCGGCGTAGTATGTCTTCTTCTACTATAATTTCTCTAACACTCGTCATTTCATGAGACATCTTGTTTTTCTTGCCATTTCATCCTTTTCACAGTTCATTTGTCATTTTTAAATCTTCCTGTACTCGCTTACCGCTTATAACCCAAGGCATGTTTTTAACCTCGCATTACCAACGAAGTGGTCGTTATTAAAATATCTGCGTGGTTCCACTCCACCAGCGGTTTTGGGATGCCAGACATTTTGTACTGCTCGGTCAATGCTAGTTTTTGCAGGTTCATGAAATATGCATAATATCATTTATTTATATTTAAGGATAGACGGAGCTTAGTTTATTATAAAATACTGGGTAGGTATTAACTGTAATTTTTTAATGGGCAATAATGATGACCCTTTCGTTGGGTTGGTACGATATACTCGTAGTGTGGCTTATAAGTTAATCCTTACTAACGTTGCTGAGTGTTGCCTAGGCTTGACCAAATCCCTAGCGGGTCCCTACAAGATATGCGACTACTTATAATAATATATTATGTACTATCATACATTACATAATCATATTATTATAATTATGTAATGTGCAACTAATAGTACACTGGCACCTGCGAAAGATATTGACAAGTGCCGTATGTGGAATACCTTAGGTGCCATTACCTCAGGTGCCGTTAAATCGGGTGCCCAATGTGGAATACCTCCTCACATTTCGCAAGTTATGTTTAGGTTCCTCGTAATAGGGCCGAGCCTGCACAAACCCAAAATACGGGCAGCAACAGAATTTTATAGTAGAAAGTCCCAAATAAACTTTACCTAATCCGTAAATTGCCCCAAGACTCTCCTCCTCAGCAGTAGCGATTGCAACAACCAGGGGGTCTAAAATGGCCACTTTTGCAGATCATAATGTGAATTGCGTTTAAAAGCGTAAAATGGACCTTTCATAATAAAAACTGCGTTTGTGACTATTTTACGAATTGTAACGCAATTCATATTATTTTCCTATTATGACGTATTTTACTAAATTGTTATAGACGCAGTTATTATAATGAAAGGTCCATTTTACGCTTTTTAACGCAATTCATATTATGATCTGCCAAAGTGGCCGTTTTAGACCTCCAGATCTGGTTCGTCAGAAAAACAATCAGTTTCTTTAATAAGTCGAAATGTTACTCCATCATCCACCTTATACCTATATATCCCACCTGTTACCACGTTAAAATACGCATTATATTGTGGTAAACTCTATTAAATTCAGGTAAATTATAATGGAGGCGAGCGGATGCATCAGAATATCAGTTCTGTTAGGTCAGCGCGTGCACTTGACCTAGTTCTAGGGGCCGGCCGATATTTAGCACATATTTTATTACGATTCAGTCTGTCGTAAGTCTCTTTTGGTGCTAAATTGTTGGTGGAATCTCATTTGGAGGTAACTTTTGATGAAAATATAGGATGGGATGCTTAAGATCTTTCAGTAATCTCATTTAATTGACCGTGCCTAAAACGCCGTGAAGGAAAACATCGTGAGGAAACCGGCCATTTATAGAACCAAAAAAGTCGAAGACATGGGATATCTACAACCCGCACTGGGCCGTGCGTGATGGATTATAGCCCATCCCTCTCCTAGAGGGGGGCACCGAGTCCCTGCAGTGGGAACATCATAGGCTGATGATGATGATAATGATAACTCAATTCAAATAAGGTTCAGTAGGTACTGTTTGAACTTCAAAGTTACACGACACAGTCCCTCAAAAGTCAAGACACCACTACGATACCTTTTCGAACTTTCTAGTCTTTAAGCTGGGCAGAGGCGCCAATTTTTATTTCCCTAGCAACACATCTATGTGTAAGGTTAGAATAATGCGGATATATTATTATTTGTTACAGTTGATTATAAGACCTCGTGAAAGGAAAAAGTTAGTAGACTTCGCATGATTGAAACATTATGTTGATACATTTAGAAATAATATGACGCATTGATTATATTTAGGGGCAATGACACAAAATCTTAAAGAGTCTTTTATGCGAGCAGATCAACTTCGGTCCTTTGACGATCGCAAAAGACCGGATAGCATGTCTTTCTTTCCAAGGAAGGTGGGTAGGCCGCCAAACTTATTGGGGCATTTATACCAGTTGACGGGATGCTCACGCTATTTTTATGAATTCATCCTTAATCTACTTATATTTTGTATAATAGAAGTGCATTCATCCGGTGCCGGGTACAGAGAGGATCAAGGTCGTCGCGTCGGATCTGGGTAATCAGGTCATAGCCGTGCCTAGAGGCAGCATTCTACACTCCGGAGTATAGAATTCCTGTTTATTTGCTGAGGGCCTGGACCAAGTAACACCCTATTAGCGATAGCGATGATAGTCTAAAATGTATACAGCAGTGCGAAGATGTTTTTCCGTCTGATCAAATTGTAACTAACTAAACAATTAACTTTTTTCAAAAATTCGCAAAAATGTTTACTGCATTATTTTGATGTTATTGGGTGCCAAAAGAGCCTTTTACAAATAGACGCATAAAATTTGCCGAAAACTATCTATGTAAAAGGCCAAGTTAACTGACTAGGAACTTAAAATTTCGCACACGTATTCCTTTTATGATGTAGGCGTCCACTAAGAAAGGATATTTCAAAATTCTACCCCCAAGTCCCCTTACTTGGGGGTGGAATAAAAGTTAATTTGGAAAATCGACAATTTATTTATTTCCTACATCGGGCAAACAAAGCAAGCCGCGGACAAAAGCTAATAACTAGATAACTATCAAGAATCGGGAAAATATATTTTTTTTGTGATGTCGTTATTTGGACCACCACATAATATTATAACTTCCACACTGATAACCATAACAAAAGCTATTCTTTATTTACAAAATCCCTACCATAGACTCAGTAAGTTGAATCACTTTTGTAACGTAATTACGAGTTCTGTAAACTCGCTAAGTGTCGGGTGCGACGAACTCGGGAACTTTGTGTCGTTATCTTATTTAGTTTACCTGTTATTGTTTGGGTTCGAAACTGCTCATTGATTTGAAATAAAAATGAACTTACGAGTACATTCTCTCCATAGTATTGTTACATCCAATGGTACATAGAATATTAACAAAATAATCATGCTTTTTCTCCAAGTCTACATTCAATAATAAAGTGAATTATGAGTAGATGTTCTCGCTGGAAGACACACTCACAGTTAGAGAAGCAGATGTGTTGCATACACATGTCATGTGCTAAAATTGAATTCAGTGATGTGCAGATGCAACAGAGAAAACCAAAACGTAAGCTTAATCTGGGCCGTCCTTAGGCTCGGTGTACCGACGATCTTCGCAGGGTGCCACGTAGCAACTGGATGCGAGTTGCCGAGAATCGAGTTGAGTGGCGTGCGAAGAAGTGGACTGTTGTAGGCTGATGATGATGACTGCTCATTTTTCCATAACTCATTTAGTTGCCATACTGCCGTGCGTCCGTCTGACTACCCACAACGACTGACAATAACCCATAATTGGCTTTACGTTCTGATGAAACTAGGTTTTACTTTTGCCACTAACAAGTCACGTTGAATGGAAGCAACCATTTTTTTTTTTATTCTTTAGAGTAAAATAAGCAGATGCAGCATAATATGGTTCAAAAAGGACGTTAATAATATTATTATTAACGTCTTTTTTGAACCGATTTATTATTAGATTCAATTTTATTGCCATTTAAGTGCCCATAAATATTGTTAACTTTTATTTTATTTCTGTTCCGTCTTTTTTTTAACACGTGATTAATTGACATTTTGGTTTTATTATTATACAACATTACCTATAGCTGTAGGTACTGGAATCTTACTCTTGGTCGCCATATATTTTTTCTTCAATTCCCTTTCCAGGGGAAATTTCATAAATATTTACGAAAAGCATCTGAAACAAACACCATCCAAACGCCAAAAACTCCATGCAGCAATCTACCCCCCACACGTGATGTGAGTCAACAAATTAGAACTGTCAACATGAAGTTACACTAAATACCTCTGCTTACCTCTTAAGAACATTCTAGACTAGTTTAGTACTAAGCACAGTAAACACCGCCAGAAAATTCCTGCGCCCCACACCCCTTGCAACGCCCCAACGCCCCAACCTAGTTTCAGTGCAGGCCAAAATGGTTCAAGGACATTGCAACTGCGCCCTCTCCCGCCCTGTTGACACTTGCAATCGATAGAGAATTTACTGGACAATCTCAAACAGACCCCTAGCGTGTGTTGGTTTCAAGGCAAGCTGGATTTAAGGCCTCAGTTTTGGCAAGAGATGAAAGTTCAAGGTGATCTGGTTCAGTTTCAAACAGAGCTTTGGAAGTTCAAGGGTATGTGCAAAACCGCAAGCAAAATTTAATATTCATACTAAAAATTGAAAACTGGTGATTTCAATTTTTTGTAGGAATATTAAAGTTTGCTTGCGGTTTTGCACATGCGGTGGTAAGTAATGTTCCTATTACCGGGACATATTATTATATACCGGGAAAAGTACTTTCTACCCCAGATCAAGGTCTACCTCTGTGTCGGGGGCCACGTGATGGCTTCCAGCCACCGTAGGCGCAGGCCTGTGGACGGTGAGCGGTGGGATAGCTCACTTTGTCCGTTTTATGACGACGGCATGCCGTGTCGACGGTGCGTTCATGTTTCACGCGCGCCTCAACGAGATATCAGCAACATTGAAGCGACCCGTAAGGGCTGACGTCCGTCGGGAGATACCGCGGCCTTGGCACAAAGTGCTAAGAAGGAACTTCCCCCCCGCATCGACTTCTACTGACTAAAAACCATTTTTTTGCCAGTAGATGTCTGACACTCTCTACCACTCTGCCCAGAGCGGGAGGAGTCATTTGATGGTTTCCCACATTCCAAAAAAAAAGTCAAAGTCTGTAACAAATTTCGACAAAATCTGTGCCGTCTAAAGACAGTCACTTTCACTTGATATTACTGTAAATGTATATCTCTGAGTTTTATAATGTCAAGTGGACATCTTGATCTAAGTTGCGCAAGGTATCTACTAAGTATTTGAGGTATGAACTGATACACATATACAGGTAAGATCAAGATCAGGGTTATTATTTCAAAATCAAGATTGTAACGTAAGAAGTTTATGTACAGTAGGCCACACAATAATTATCACAACGTAGTACACACGGCTACACATCAAGCTATACAAAACCAGTATAATCTGATCGTTCATTGTGCGAAAAGATCTAGTAAAGTGAGGCCAAGATTAACTGGTTTTGTATAGCTTGATGTGTAGCCGTGTGTACTACAAGTCTACAACGCTAGTCTAGGTCAAAGTGTTACAAATACCATGGGGTCGACTGTACAAAGTCAGGTAATGGTATACAATTTTTTAAAGTGAATGATAGTTATGACATGACATGTGAATCTGGTATTCAAGAAAGTACTGGACCAAGGACATAAGTCATTATTGATATTGATTGTAGTTTTCGTGGCAATATTGTGTTGCTTTTATATTGAAAGATTCATTTTAAAGGACACGTCGAAAAATAAAGACTAATCATGTCCCTTACAACAGTTTATGTTGCATATTTTATTAGCTTATTTGTTTGTCTATAATAACCCACAGACATTGACATAAAAACTATAGATACGGTCGTCCGAACATTTTGCTCGATGCGTTCCCCATACATACAGAGAAACACTAACGTCATCTATAAGAACTAATCAGGCTGCTCGTAAACGTAACCTTGTATGAGCGGCGTGGCGTGGTATTATCGAGGTATAAAGAAATTAAATAAAGCTTTCATTATTTATTTTATTTATAGCCTTCAATCGGACATGACAATATTTTTATTTTTATTTTCCGTAAATTTCGCTTTTTCTCCACTTTTGCGTGTCCGTTTGCCAGGTGGCAAAGGCCTCCTCCAATCTTCTCCATTCTGGTCTCTCTAAGGCCACTCTACCCCATGTTGTTCCCGCTACTTGTCTGATGTCGTCGTCCCACCTCTTTTGTGGTCTGCCTCTCTTTCTCTTTCCATGTCTTGGGTACCATTGCGTGACTATTTTACTCCATTTATCCTTTCCCCTGATCATGTGGCCTGCCCATTTCCACTTTTGTCTCCTTATTTTTAGAGTTATGTCCTGGACCTTAGTCTTGCTTCTGATGCTGCTACTCTTTATTTTGTCTTTTCTTTTGATCCCAGTCATACTCCTTTCCATGGCATGTTGACATACGGAGAGCTTATTTGTTACATTTTTTTGTTAAATACCATGTTTCGCTACCATATGCCAACACTGGCAGAATGCATGTGTTATATAATTTGCCTTTTGTTGAGATGTGTAGGTTCTCAAATCAAATCAATTTATTTCTTTGCAAACATGGGTAAATGTACATAGATGTTATTTTTTATAATTAAGTTCTCCATATTTTACCTTCACATAGGCATGCAAATATCAGGTTTACAAGTTATATTGGAAATAAGTGGCATGGTATTGGAATCACATACAATAAAAATATAAAAATGTCAATTTGGCCAAAGTAGTACAGGATTAAAATATTATCAATAATGTCACAGAATATAAAATATGCCAATGAAAAAATAAGTACTTCAATTTGTCAGCAGTCAGTTAAATACAAAAAAATAAAAAATAATTAGACAATGTCAATCTGGTCAAAGTAATAAAAATTAAAATATTTCATGTCAAATGGATTAAAATGTGCCAACTAGAATAACAATATGTCAATTAAAGTAACTACTATAGATTTATAAATCAGTCAACAACAGTGGCGTAACAGTAAGTTTAACAACAGTAAGTCAACATCAAACCACATCACTAAAATCTTTTTCAGCTAAAAATTCTGAGACACTATAATAAGTTTTTTGCAAAAGAAAATTATTAAGATGCCGCTTGAATGCCCTACTGTCCAGCTCCTTCCAAGTTTTTGGCATTTTATTAAATATAGTCGGCGCCATACAGACGATACTTTTGCGCATGAGTGCCGTTTTTGCTGGATAAACTCTCAGAATTGTCATATCCCGTCTGTTACGCGGTACCACGTCCTGTAGACGCGGAAACAAATTGGGGTTTGTTTTAACAAACATTGCGACTTCGAGTATATATAAACAAGGGAGAGTCAATAGATTGTACCTTTTAAAATATGGCTTACATGTTTCGATCGTTTTTAGCCCAAACATAGATCTAATGCATCTCTTTTGGGCCTTAAACGCCGTGTTAGCGTCGGTAGAATTTCCCCAAAATATGATGCCGTATCTTAGGTGAGACGCAGCTAAGCCATGGTAGGCCACAATCAGGGTGTCTACATTCACAACTGCAGCTAGAGAGTGCAATGCAAATGCAGAACTACAAATTTTTTTTGAAAGGAACTCGATTTGAGATTTCCAGTCTAGCCTTTTATCAATTGATAGTCCAAGGAATTTAGTGGTATTTACAATTTCAACAATTTTATTATTAATATTTATGTCCATATTTTCTATAGTCAGTCGTTGGTTAAAGTGTATAATTTTAGTTTTATCTAAGTTAATCTTTAAATTATTATTGTTTAACCATTCTATTATCGATGTCAAGGTGTTGTGGATGTCAAGTTTATATTGGATCATGTCATTGCTATTATTAGAAATTGTAACCGTGCTGTCATCTGCAAATAAAGTCATAGGGTGTGGAATTGATTTTGGCAAGTCATTAATATACAGTGTAAAAAGTGGAGGTCCCAATACACTGCCTTGAGGAACACCAAAAGTAGTTTGACGTTCACCTGACAGGTATGTCTCTTCCCTTTTAGTGGTTATATTAATTCTAGTGATTTCTGTCATTTGCTTTCTATTGTCTAAATAGGTTTTTATTAAACTATGAACATTCCCTCTTATACCATAGGCTTCTAATTTATTCATTAAAATGTCATGATTTACGTAGTCAAATGCTTGCGTCATATCGCAGAAGATAGCACATACCTGTGATGTTTTGTCCATTTTTGTCAACACAGTGTATAAAAAGTCGTAAATTGCCATATTTATAGTTTTATTTTCACGAAATCCCTTCTGCTCATTACATAATATATTATTTTTTTCCATGTACCCGTTTAATTCCTTTTGAATGAATTTCTCAAATATTTTCGAGAAAATAGGAGTCAGAGAAATAGGTCTGTAGAATTCCATGATCTCTCTATTCTCTTTCTTAAATAAAGGTTTAACAATCGCTATTTTTAGTGCATCAGGAAACGTGCCAGCTACAATACTAAGATTTATAATATGAGACAAATGGTCGCATATTTCAGCTGCTACAGCTTTTACTACTTTGGTTGATATGCTATCGTAGCCCACGCTATTTGTACTCTTTAAAGCCATTATAATTGTGTGTACCTGTTGTGGTGTGCAAGGTGCCATAAACATCGAGTTTTTGTTGTTTATGATGGACCGTGTAGTTTTATAACTGGACTGGATGGGTTGTATTTTATCAATAAAATAGTCATTAAAATGATTAGCAATTTGTTCCGCATCCGTAATTTTGTCGTTATTGATTTTAATTTTCAAAATATAATTTTTAGGTACCCTAAATTTACATTTATTTATTATTTGCCAGGCGGTTTTCCCTTTATTATGTGATGTTTGGATTTTGTAGTTATTTTGTGAACGCTGTGTCAAAGTCATGATTTTTCTATGAAGTTTAGAGTATTCTTTAAAGCGTTTTCTATTTGATTCGTTTGGTTTTAATCTGTAAGTCCATAGAAGTTGCCGTTTTCTCTTACTACAGGATTTAATACCTTTAGATATCCACCTTGGCTTTGTTATTACATTCATTGTAACCCTAGTCTGAGGAAAACATAGGTTGTAGAAGCAATAGAATGTATCATAAAATTTGTTGTACGCAATGTTCGGGTCATCTGTTTCATATATGTCGGAGAAATGCATTTTGCTTATGCAGTAGTTAAATTTTAATAAATTTTCTTTGCTGAAATCGCGTCTTAAAACACTGTATTTGTCGATCGTGCATATTTTATTTACCGGGCATTTTAAAATCTGGGCTGTGTGATCAGAGAGAGCAAAGTCTAAGACTTCTGATTTACACTGTTTGTTATAATTATGCGCAAAATTATCGATACATGTTTGACTTTCCGTTCGAGTAGGTTGATTTATTGCCAGTTTTAAATTGAAGCTAAGTAGAAGGGTTCTCTATTGTGTCACCTAACTTTTTTATCCATAATTTAAAATGCCATAACTTTTTTTGTCCTAATCATCATTTGTCCGAATGATAACTTACCCGAACTAAATATCACATAATATCACATGCTATAAAATTGAAATCCCTAAATATAATATGTCCTAAATCCATTTGTCATAAATATTACAATCAATAATATACGAAAGACATAAAATCGTTTTCCATAAAAGTTTTAAGTCCTAAATTAAAATAACATAATGTTTATTTATCATAATAATATTATTAGAACAAAGTACTTATAACAAAGCTTTTGGTCACGTCACTCATACATGCAACGCATGTTGTACTCCATGACGCGCGCTCGCTTCGCTCGCATATTACATAACACTATTGTCTTCTGTCCCCGAAGTGCCGGGCCTCCGCCGGCCTCCTTCGTCGGCCTACGGCCCGGTGCCCATGCCGCCCATAAAGGATACTGTCGCGAGACGGTGATTCATCCACTTAGCGGACGACTAGCAACAGCCTATAATTTTGGTTATTCATCCGGCTAATCGGACGACTAATTAATTTTATTCATCCGCTAATCGGACGACTAGACACTTCGAATTTTTTTTAGGACTATAAAATTTATTATAAACGAACATTCGGAATAATACACATTAGGTAAAGCAATAGTTAGGACATATTAATTTAGGTCATGTAAAATTAGGAGATTCAATTATTATAGTAATCGATATTATGACAGAATACTTTTAGAACTAAAGATAATTATGCTAAACAAAATTTCGGCAATTTGAACATTATGGTTAATGAAGTTTATGGCAAACGTGTTATGGATAATGATTTTCGGACAAACAATTTTAGGAGAAGTAAGGGAGTACCAAGTAGAAGGCATTCAAACTCCATCGCCTGATAATTCCTTTTTAATATGTCTATGTTGAAATCACCGGCTATTACAATATTTTTATAGGCACTCTTTGATAATTCATTTAAGGTTATTTCGAATTGCTTAAAGAAGCTGTTAAGATTGTTTATATTAGGAATTCTGTATATACATACAAAGGCAGTCTTGTACTTTGTGAGCTCAATGGCACAGCACTCAAAAGTCCCTGTTATTGACATTTTTGAGATTTTCAATAGCTCTTTCCATTCGTGCCCATTTCTAACTAGGATACAAGTCCCACCTCTCTTAACTTCTTTTCTACTGTAGTGAGCGGCTAAACAGTAGTTTGGTATGCTCAACTGGTTCTCGTAACCTTCCATCATAAAATGTTCTGTAACGCATATCACATCCATTTCTATATTTTTCTCTGCTAGTTCAGTTAGACAGACTGTGAGCGCATCGGCCTTGTTCAATAAACCTGCTATGTTCTGATGCATTACATGAAGCTGTTTAGTCACGAAAAAGTTCACCATGTGACCGATTATCTGTAGTATTGTTCATGTTTGTTAATATCATATGGTTATTGTATTTGATGTCATCTATTAAATTAATTATGTCCTTAAAAACTATTTTTATCGCCGTATTATTTATTGCACCAGTCCGCCTGTTATATTCATTATAGTCGTAGGTGAGATTCTTGTTACTGTCTATCAGATATGCGTACTCGTGTGTCTGTATGTCCAAAAAAAGTAAGTTATTAAATGTCTCCACTCTTGAATTGTATAAATTAGTGTAGTTCTCACATTTGTATGTTGGAGCGCATAAGATAAAGTTAGTATGGTTGATTTCCTGTAGAACTTGTCTGATATGCATAATAATGTCAAAGTAGCTCATTGTTGTTCTGAAGTCTTCGTCACCCAACATGATTATACAATAGTCATCTAACGTAAAGTCTGATACTTTGTCCTTCAGTCCTTTTAGCAATAAGCTTACATTCCCATGAGGTGTTATGTGGTGACAGATTTCGGAGTAATTAAGTGAATCCTCTGCAATGCTCAGAATTTGATTCTTATTATCTGTGCTCAAAATACATACCTTGCATCTTGTCTTATTATTAGAGTTAAGGCTTGTGTATATGTTATTTTTAATTGTAGGACAGTGTTCGTTTACTACTGTAGACTCGTGACTTTTTTCGTTTTTCGGTGTTCTTGTCTTTCATTATTTCTTTTAGGCCCCAGTACCTTTTCCAGCTGTTTGCCACTCTTCTTTCGACTTCTTTGTTTTCGTTCTCCACCGGAGACATCAGTTGGCCAAGGTATATGTACTCTTCAACATAGGAGATTTGATTTTGTTCTACTGTTACAGGGTCTTTGTTGCCATTGGTCATGATTTTTGTTTTTTCCGGGTTTAGCTTCAGTCCGGCCTTTGCACTTTCCAATGCTAGATCGTTTATCATCTTGCTTAAATCAGCTGGTGTTTTTGCAAATAAGACGATATCATCAGCGAATCGTAGGTGCGTTAGTGTGCGGCCATTAATATTTATGCCCATGTCTGTCCATTCCAGATTCCTGAAAATCATTTCCAATACGGCCAGAAAAAGTGTTGGTGAAAGGGGGTCACCCTGTCTCACGCCTTTTTGTATTTGAAATCTATTTCCTACTTTTTCTAGTCGGATACAGGCCGAACTGTGATTATAAATATTTTTTATAATTCTTATATATTTATGCTCTATACCCAGTTTCTTCAGGGCTTCCCAGATTTTTGAGTGTATCAGAGAATCGAAAGCTTTACTGTAGTCAATAAAAGCTATGTAGTAGGTAAGCTGATATTCAGTGTATTTTTCTAAAATCTGTTTCACAGTATGGATGTGGTCCAGTACCGAGAAATCTCTACGGAATCCTGCCTGTTCTATCGGTTGTTGCTCATCTAGTTTCCTTCCTATTCTTTCCAGAATAATCTTTGCAAAGATCTTATAAATATTAGGCATTAGACTGATGGGTCGATAGTTTCCAATATCGCAGTGATTCCCTTTCTTGAATATAAGGATTATGATGGATTCAGTCCATTGTTTTGGGATGATTTCTGTGTTAATCACGTTGTTGAAAATCTCCGTGAGTATCGGTATCACTTCAGCTTTCGATTGCTTTAGTAACTCATTGCTTGCATAAGCTTTCATTAAAATGTTAATAAAAAAAATGTTAAATTTTAATTTTTAATTTTCTTTTAAACTTCGGTTTAGTCAAGACCTATTTGGGACCAAATTCGAGGCGTCATTTTATCATGCGGTCCGCCCAGTCCTTACGCAGTAATATATATGTCAATGCCCACAGAACTATTCTTTTGATCATATTAACGTCTATCTAAAAGACACAAATCCTCTAATAGAGGAAGGACAAATCGGTTCAAGGGTACTTGTCTTGCGTCTGATCTCAGACGAATTGACAGGTCAGGATATTAAAACTGTTCGATGTTGCTTTAAAGAAATTGATATAGCTACAAAAATACTGATAGAAACTGAAGAAATATCCCAACCTTACCAGGACACTACTGAATTTCAAGTGAAAATGACAATTAAACCTTTTTTTCAGCAACTGCAGTGGGTGTCCCGTTTTCCATTCCAATCCACTCTGTATTGAGAATAATATAATATTAGTCATGTGAATATAGTCCAAAAATCCAATACAAGTTTAAAATGTTTTAGTCAATAACGTGACGACAGGCTATATAACTCAAGTTACACAAACACAACCCACGTCACAGTCCAAAATGTAAATCAGACAAAATTACGGTTAACCGGTTACAAGTATTTAAAATCACAAAATTATCTAAAACATCTTATCAGGTTATTTAAAGTGATTCTAGAAAGTTAAGGCCGAAAGTTTAAGACTAAAAGCGATCTATTAAATCAGATTTTAAAACGAAAAACGTGTTCTAACTTAATATCGGTCTGACTCGCCTCATTGGTCTAGGGAGGCAAAGTGTAATTAGGATTTTTCTTTAGGAATTCCTCAGTAGCAGCCACAGAGTCTCTCCATTTGAAGAGAAAGACTCTGGCCCAATCTATCTATCTATATAAATAAAAAGAGAAGTCCTGACTGACTGACTGACTGACGGTTCTCTATTGTGTCACCTAACTTTTTTATCCATAATTTAAAATGCCATAACTTTTTTTGTCCTAATCATCATTTGTCCGAATGATAACTTACCCGAACTAAATATCACATAATATCACATGCTATAAAATTGAAATCCCTAAATATAATATGTCCTAAATCCATTTGTCATAAATATTATAATCAATAATATACGAAAGACATAAAATCGTTTTCCATAAAAGTTTTAAGTCCTAAATTAAAATAACATAATGTTTATTTATCATAATAATATTATTAGAACAAAGTATAACAAAGCTTTTGGTCACGTCACTCATACATGCAACGCATGTTGTACTCCATGACGCGCGCTCGCTTCGCTCGCATATTACATAACACTATTGTCTTCTGTCCCCGAAGTGCCGGGCCTCCGCCGGCCTCCTTCGTCGGCCTACGGCCCGGTGCCCATGCCGCCCATAAAGGATACTGTCGCGAGACGGTGATTCATCCACTTAGCGGACGACTAGCAACAGCCTATAATTTTGGTTATTCATCCGGCTAATCGGACGACTAATTAATTTTATTCATCCGCTAATCGGACGACTAGACACTTCGAATATTTTTAGGACTATAAAATTTATTATAAACGAACATTCGGAATAATACACATTAGGTAAAGCAATAGTTAGGACATATTAATTTAGGTCATGTAAAATTAGGAGATTCAATTATTATAGTTATCGATATTATGACAGAATACTTTTAGAACTAAAGATAATTATGTTAAACAAAATTTCGGCAATTTGAACATTATGGTTAATGAAGTTTATGGCAAACGTGTTATGGATAATGATTTTCGGACAAACAATTTTAGGAAAAGTAAGGGAGTACCCTGACTGACTCATCAACGCCCAGCCCAAACCCTTGAACCTAGAAAGCTGAAATTTTGCACAGAGTTTCCCTTTATAATGTAGACAAGGAATAAGCAAGGATTTTTCGAAATTCAACCCCTAAGGTAGTTAAATAGGGGATGAAAGTTTGTATGGAAAATCGACATTTTCACGCGGGCGAAGCCGCTGGCAAAAGCTAGTGCTTATATATTTTGCTGGTATAATCACCACTGCTAAACTCTTTAGAGATTACATGCATCCCGTCAGGGCTGAAGGGTTCTTCGAAAAGGAAAACCGCGACCTCGGCACAAAGGCTAAGAAAGAACATGGGTGGTTTCAAGTCAGTAGAAGTCTGACACTCCCTTCCGCCTTCCGCGCAGAGCGGGAGGGGTTATTGGATGATATTCGACACAAAAAAGAAAAGATTACCTGCATGATATTATGTGTGTGACATATTTTCTTAGAATAGGTAACAGTTTTGCCAGTAACATTGATATTGAGCCACATTGAGGAGCTGACGCCACGTTCAGGCGCGTGACGCGTGCCGCCCGCAAACCAAATAAAACTTTTTGGATGACACGTCCGAAAGTCAATGCCTCAATGTGCTTCAACTTTGAGGTTTGGCTTTCAATGTCGTGTATATTTTTAGAATTATTTTGTTTACTACGAATATTGTGTATGTGTTTTTTTGGTTTATTTTGCATTGAATTCGTAGTAGGAAAATTAGAATTTTTAGTATTAGTAGTATTCGTATTTTATGTACAAAGGTAAGCGTTACCAGCATGAAGTCTGTTCCTGTAAACTTATTATTGAAGTTAATGAAGAACGAATGATATTGTACATATTTTTATTTTTTTAGTAGCGGCTCCGTGATTTGATTTATTCTTGTTGATGGAAATAGGCCGGCTGGCGCTGTTGGGTCTTTATATTACTAGTAAAACATGACTGTACTAAAGTCAAAACCTAATAATGCCTAAAACGTTGGGTGAAACAGGTTTTGTAATATGTTTTTTTTTAAACCGGTTTTTAATTGTATCTACTTTGTTTTAAAGATCACATTTGAATAAAATTTTGTCACTTGAGTCATACCGCCTTATTACAAAACGCAGTTAAACCTGGTTTATCTCGCATGCTGTCACTTTCTTTTGAATAATATTGAAGTGAGACGTCATGCGAGATAAACCAAGTCTAAGTTAAACCAGGTTTAACTACGTTTTGTAATAAGGCGGTTGATGTTTATCTCTGTAAGTAGTTTTGTATAAAAAAACATCATAATCGATTATAAATATCTCTCTAACTACATAGTTGAACGGTTCTAGAATAAAATAATCAAAACAAACTTGCAGGTATCTTATAAAGTTCAGTCTGATCTACTTGATCAGATATCACATCAGATCACGGCTATAATCCCCGACGAGCAGAGGTGTACCTACAATAGTACACCCACATTTCGCCAGTTACGTTAAAGTCCTATAAAATAGGGGGTAAACCAGCCTATCGCATTGATATAATAAAACCCAAGATACACACTCCGCGTCTCAAAACCGTCCGCTTAAAATGAGTTCACAATGAACTCATTTCAAATAGTCTCGCGTCGCTCGCGTCTCTGCACGGTCGTACAAAATACTTTTTATATTGCTTTTTATAACTGCATTGTAAAAGGAATCTGCGTAAGGTTGAATTTGGCAAAAAAAATATGTTTATAGTGACGATAACTACATGTAGTAGTGCGTGTATTGGTGAGTTTTTGGCGACAGCTTCGACTGTTTGTTTTGTTCGTGACTGTGCATCTAGGGTTTTATTATATCAATGGCCTATCGCCATTAACCGGGCACTAAACCAGACTCAGAAATTCCTGATGAAAAACCTAGTAACACATTTCCGAACCCAGGAACACCTCAGTAGTCGCACTTGTGACCACTACACTAATGAAGCAGTTGATCAGATGTACAATCAATAAATATCATTTTTACCCCTTCCATGTGCCTATGTCATTATTATAATATCCACTAAAGTTCCGGTATGGCCGTATATAACGCAAAGCGACTAGTCCCGGGCGCGGCCGTGGCCGCTCCGACCTAATATCGTCAGTTCAAGGGCACCACCCAGATGCAGCTCCCTGTTGCATTCCGTGGGTACTTGTGTTCTCAACGTCATTATCGGGATTGTCTGTTGTTGTTGTTGTTGTGATTATGGAATTTGTTTTGAAAGTGTAGAGTTTTGCTTCATGAAATAATATCTACTTCAATATAATATTCGGCTCTCTTTGGCTGTAAGGATGATATTATCCAGCTTTTTACGCTATTGTGGCAACGTCAATAATTATCCCAATGACACAAACACCATTTACTTCTCTAAAATCGATCATTGCTCGTTAATTAACCTAATTTTCGTCAAACTTATAAAAATATTCTAATAATAATATAATATTTCACAAGCCAACTATATATATAGACTTCTTGCTTTAGAGATGAACTAAAAACCATTCATAAATAGCAACAACAGTATTATTTTTATTTGCTTACTTTTGACTCTTTCCTGCAGTAAATGTTGGACAAACAATCAGAATCAGATATAAAAAATATTTATTTTAAAAATTTATATTGTCACAATTTTGTTTTATTTTCAACCTCTCCAAAAAGGTTCAGTAACATACTACACGTCAATATAACACACGATGTGCCTGGACCTTGACCTCCGCTATTTAGGAGGCGGAGCCTTTTGTCACCCAGCGGGCTCAACTGGGAAATTCCAAAACAAAAATGATTGGTATATTATACGTATTTAAATACGACATTATTACGCAGTGTAGCTTCATATATTTGCCATAATGTGACTTCTAGAATTTGAAATTAGTAGGACCTGAAATATGACCCTGGAGAACACCTACACAGAATTTTTTTTTTATTAAATTTGATGTGATACGTAGCTTATTTTGGAGACACATACACAAAAGCTGCGTTTATTTAGAATCTTGAAAATTTAACTAAATATGCAAAGGTCAAAAAAATTCAAATTGATACTATCAAAAAGAGATAATTCAAATAAAAAAACTCTTCAAGATACCATAAACAAACATAAATTCTCTTTTATAGTGAATACGAGTTGTAAAGTAAATATTTGAGCGACACCTTGACCCCGCCAGTGGGTCACACCGCGCAGGATCATATTGCACTGAATTTATTGGACGGCTGCTAAAATATATGAGCGTGTGAACATTTTAACTACAGTTGCTTTAAAAAGTTGAAGCTTTTAAATGTATCACTACATTTAATGACGTCTCACATCAAATCATTTATAGTAGGTTAGTTATCGTAGTCTGCCCAAATATTTCTAGCTCTAGTTTCTTTTAAAACTATTTAAGATGATTTTTTATTTTATTTATTAAATTTTGTACACTTTTCGCATATGCCAACACACAGTCAAGACAAATTTTACATAAAAAGTTTTGTCAACACTGTGGTAATGCAATAAAATAAAACATACATTTTACCGAAAATGTTCCGTGTTTTTTTTTAGGCTCGTTCGAGCTAGGGCTGGAGCAGAGTACCTGGAAGGATATGTATGAGGGAGACCTTTGACTAACAGTAGAACATACAAGGCGATTAAAAATAGCAATCGGAGGAGGTCAATATTGCGTAAATTTTATTCATTTTCCTCGATGAAAATAACTTGAAGAGTAACTTTTATGATTATACAAAATGCAGCCTTTTCACTAAATAACAACATGCAAACGTCAAAATGCTCCTCCTAAGCAGGAAATTCAATATAAATCATTGCCTTGGCCTCGACCGAGCCCCAGTACGGGCCCCACGTTGCACAGGATATCAATCGTGGTATTCAGTTTATTGGATAACGGCTCAACGATTTGACGGGACTTTTATTATTTTACTGGCGTTTGATTCAGTTAGTGCTCGCTGTTGCTATTTTTTAAGGTTCTGATTTGATTACTAACTTTGAATTATCTCTCTTTTTTATGTCCCATTCTCTCTTGTTACTTCCTCTCTTCCCCCGATTTAACTTCGTTTTTTCTTTTTAGATTATGAACTTACCGTACCACGTTTCAGTAGATTAAAAGACCAGCTTATACTGGTTAAGTTACCACGAGCAATATGTTCCTCCTAAACAGGAAATTCAATAATAAAGCAGTGCCTTGACCTCCGAGCCCCGGTACTAGGGCACCACGTCGCACAGGATATCAATCGTGGCGTTCAGTTTATTGGATAACCGCTCAGCGAATTGACGGGACTTTCGTTTTGATTTTTTTCGTTCGACAGCATTTGATTCAGTTAGCGCTCGCTGCTGTAATTCTTGAGGTTCTGGTTTGATTTTTAATTTTCGTATCTTACTTTGGAATATGATATTGTACATAGATCTCATGTCGCCGTGATTTTGAGCTGGCCTAGTATACCTACTATAAAGTTTCAGTAGGATTCTGGTTTAGTTGCCACTGACGTGACGCTTACTGTACCTTTATGAATTACAACTATGAAATTCTCTGCACTTAGAGGAGGTCTATGTCCCGTCGGGGCCGCGGGTTGCTCGAAAGAGATAGCGCGGCCTCGACACAAAAGCTAAGAAGGAACATGGGTGTTTTAGTCAGTAGAAGTCTGACACTTTCTATACCGCTGTGCCCAGAGCGGGAGGAGGTATTAGAAGATTTCCCATCCTCCAAAAAAAAAAGGGAGATCTATGTCCAACAGTGGACGTCTTTCGGCTGAAATGCTGAAAGAGCTTGCCGAAATCAAATAAACAATAAGGTAACTAATAAACACTATGGTTGAAATAAATACATCGAATCAAAGCAAACAAACCAAAGTGCAGTGTGTGTACAACACAGTATGAGCGATGAACCTTGACCCCAGACTAGTGGGTCGCGACCAGACACTGGACAGTTAATTGTTCCAGCAGATTTATTGCACTATTGCAGCGTTATTTATCGCGAGTGGCCAGGTTTAGGAGAAAAACTAGACTCGTTTGTGAACGTGTTAGTGCAATGGACCTGGAATTATATATTTATTGTGAGGATTACGGATGTTTTTCTTAATTTAACCTTACCTAGGGATTTTAGTGACTGAAGCATTGCACCTTGACCTCAGCTAAATCTTCTGCAGAGTTTAATGTTCTATTCAGTACTACCTTTGATTTATCGGTAGTTCTCTATAGCTCTAAAAAACTAAAAATTTAATTGAATAATTGAATGAACTTGAGGGTTGTATTGATGATTTTATTGATTATAATTCTGTAAATACTATTAATGTGTTAATCAACATACAACCTGATTTGGGCATATTATATCACAGAAACGTCAGATCACTTTAACTTTGCGGGTCATCCTTTCGTTGCTCCGTTAACAGAATCTGTTGTAAGTCTTTTATACAATGTGAGACGATGCCTTAGTAACATTTGGATAACTTAAGCACTTGATATTGGTGCTGGACACTCAGCTATCTATTCAACTCACTTGTACACAGTCTACTGCAAAAAAAGACATGGAATTTCGTATGGAACAGTTATTGGTAGAAGCGTTTAGACGAAGATAAGAGAGCCTTTTGCCCAGCAGTGGCAAACAAGTTTGTCCAGCGAAAACATACGTTGATGAAAAGTTATGCCATAAGCTTAAATGAATAAACTATAATCCGCTCCATAATCGCATGCAAGTATCCATAAAACGCATTCACGTGATCTAGGTGTATCCTCGACAAATAAAAGTACGGAGCCTACTGCATCGGAGCTGGCCTTGCTCCACTGACCCAAAAACACCGGTTCATGATCACCTACACCGTCCGGATAATACTTTTTGTACGAGAAATTATATTTTAGACTTTCATTTGAAGGATAAAATGTTGAATCATAACTTTGGCTCGGATTTTGATAAGACTGTTTTGGTTAAGGTCGTAAATTGATTGGAAAATTGATGTTGTGGTGGTACGGTCAGCATTAGAAGTAGCTGAATATTTCGGAATTTTAATTCTTTATGTACAGGACTCTAGCTATCATTTTTAATGTTTCAGAAGACTATTCGTTAAAATAGTCCTTTCACTCCAATAACATGTAGTAACGAGTAATATCTAACAAGTTTATTAAAAAAACAGTTTCGAAACTTTGAGTAATGTTAATATACTTCTGATGCTGACCGTACCATACGGTGACTTTGAGTGAACAAATGAACACTAATGCCCGGTTTCTGAGGCACTTTATCTGTGGTTTATCTGTGGTTTATCTATTCATATGCGTACATTTGAATTGATAAACCACTGATAAAGTGCCTCAGAAACCGGGCATAAGCCGTATAGTTATCAATGTTACTTAAGGATTTAAACTTTAGTATTTTGTAAACTATGAGTGATTTATATATCGAAGAATGGTTTCTGGAGATGCTAGAGATCCTACCTGACAAAGTTTTTTTTATTTTTTTTTTATTTAATATGTTACTCTTACTCTTGACCTCAATCTTGCCCTAAGGGCAGAGATGAGGTCGACGATGGAACGAGCTTAGCCAGAAGAAGCATATTTACTCGCGACTTAAATAGATTGGGGTTATATGAACTCTGGAAAACCGACGCAGGCAAGTGTGCAAGTTATTTGAAAACCAACTAAAAATACTATCTGTTGCAGGTAGGTTGGTGCCCATAATAATAATACCAAAGAGTTACGGGTGACGGGTTGTTCGAAAGAGATACCGCGGCCTCGACACAAAGGGCTAAGAAGGAACATGGGGGATTTTTGGTTAGTAGAAGTCTGACTCTCCTTAGTACTCTGCCCAGAGTGGGAGGAGTCATTTGATGATATACCACCATCAAAAAAAAATACAGGAAGGGGTACCCAAAGGGTGCCTTTGCGGTATCCCAAAGATTTATTTCCATTATTTTTATCCTGGATGTGCTAACGCTTTAAGGGTTTTTCATTTTCAGTTCCAAAACTTAAGAACTACGCCTATCAACCTGACTGCTGCGGCTGAGTCGTATCTATAGTTACAGCGGGGGGTAAAGGCTCATTGAAGTTTCACAAAATTTGTCAGTAGCAGTGACTGGGTTTGTGCCTGATTGATGGCAATAGACTTGTCTTCAACTACATGTGCCACACAATAGCAGGTAGCATGTGAATTAATATGGAGGTAACCAAAATTGTATTAAAATATTTAATATAATAAATAAAAATAATAATAATAAAATAATAATAATAATAATTTTCTAATATATAATTTTAATATTTAATAATTTTATTTTATTTATTTTATTTTCCAAGAAAACTTTTAAAACACGCTGACTCTTATTTACTGCAGTTCCTCAAAATCTGTTTTTTTTTTTTATTTCACATTATAAACCTACGAGTACATGGGGATTTATTGAATGTCGACAAATAGGTGAGGTCCTGAGTCCCTGAAAGCCAAATGTAACCTATTCTGGGCTCTTCTCGCATATAAATACGGCTGGGCTGCTACACACCAAGTCATCCAGAAGTCCATTGCGGAACATCCCACCACAGTATTCACCAGGTGCCGCATTGTCTGGCTGGTTTTGATTAAATTTGCTGAAGCCCACTTCTGTTAATGTATTACCTGAAAAAAGATTGTACTTTATTATAACAATTGCTATTTGGATTTATATCAACTATTCTTCATTTGTACAATGTTTTGTGCAAAACCGTCCCTAGTCAAAATTTTTAACTTTTATCTCCCATTGCTTTTTTAATACCCGGTGGGCAAAGACTTTCCCTTTTTTCCTACAAACCTCTCTGTTTTGTGCAATTTCTGGCCCACAAACGTGATCAGATCGTCACACCGCCTTCACCGCGGGCTACCTCATCGGCAATGTGTATCTTCAGGCGTCCAGTGAGTGACGAGGCTGGCCACCTCTCCGGGTGCATAACGACAACGCGCGCTTTAACCAGCCCACACCTAATTTCTTTTCCAGCTTGTCATTTTTTAACTTTAACATCAGCTACTTAAATTAAAGAGCACAGGATGGTGTTTCTAACGCAATCAGTCTTTCCATCTTTTCCATCTGATCGCTTGTCACCTATTATGCTGCGCTCCATCGCCGGCTGGCAAATCATAAGCTTGCACTGTTGTTGTTCGAAAGAATACTAATTGAGGTTCATACACAACCCGTCGGGGCTGCGGGTTGTTTGAAAGAAATACCGACACAAAGGGCTAAGAAAGAATATGAGTGGTTATTAGGTGGTAGTAGTCTGACACTCCCTATCGCTCTGCCGAGAGCGGGAGGGGTCATTTAATGATTACCCGCACCCCAAAAAAAAAATAGTTTTGTACACAAGAAAATTTAAATTACCATGAATAATCCTCCAATCAAAAGTTTCGCCCCAATTATGAAAGCCGATAAAAGCTATATCTTTCTGGAATGGTCCAGCCATCTTTGATGCAGGGTGTCTGGCGAAGAGTTCTTTAAGTACTGTGGATTCGACTTCATTTTTCACGATAGCGAGATGGGCGCGTTCAGCTGAACATGCCATGAAAGCTCGCGAGAAATTTCTTGGAACTGTATGAAACTTATAGCATTTTCCAGTTCTGTTGTCGTAGCTGTATTCTGAAAAGAATTGATAAGTTAATTCGATCATGGGTTAGGAAATTCTGGTGATTATTTAATTTCAGAAGAGCAGCAGTGGCCTAATGGTCGTCACCGCTCCGACTTACATTACAAACAATTTATTAATATGTCGTGGGTAAAACCCAAAGAGGTACATTACTTTGTGTAATTTATATCATTACCACTGCTCTCAAAACGGTGAAGGAAAACATCGTGAGGCAATCGGCATGTCTTAAACCAAAAAAATCGAAGACATGTGAAATCTACGTACTAACCACCACTGGGCCCGCGTGGACTACAGCCCATTCCTTCTCAAAGAGAGGAAGCCTAGAGTCCCTGCAGTGGGAACATTATAGACTGATGATGATGATGATTTAATTTCAAGAGGCAAAATGCACAGTAAAGAGACTGTGTTGTGTATTTTTTTACAATAAACTTTAAGCTTAACATGTCACACAGACTATTAGCCCATTTCTACGTTTTGAGGATAACAGAATAACCTAATACTACCTGGAGTACCGCACTCATTGACTACCAGTGGTTTCTTCGACCGATAACAGATGTACGGTCGAGTCTCTTCACAGCGATGATCTGCCAATTCTCCATTGCAATTCAATGTGATGCAATTCTCTTTGTTGTCTTTATTATCAGGCTCATTTTTAGACCATTTCACTTGAATTTCTGAGAGTGGTGTTCCTGTAACAATTAATCTTGATAACTCTCCACTTTGTCCATTTTGTATCTTTCTTAACATTTATATATTTAACGATTTATATTTATATACAGAGTACTAACAGAGGTTAATATTAGGGAGGGGGTCTTACAGGGTTAGGTTTATTTAATACTAGCTTTTGCCAGCGGCTTCGCCCGCGTGAAAATGACGATTTTCCATACACACTTTCATCCCCTATTTAACTCCCTTAGGGGTTGAATATCAAAAAATCCTTCCTTATTCCCTGTCTACATTATAAGGGGAACCTCTGTGCAAAATTTCACCTAGATTTTAGCTATTTTGATAGATTCAGCTTTCTAGGTCCAAGGGTTTGGGCTGAGCGTTGATGAGTCAGTCAACCAGTCAGTCAGGACTTCTTTCTTTATTTATATAGATAGATCATAGTACTCTAAGACTAACCTTCAATCGTATGATAATCTCCTTGCGAGAAAGTCGCATGAATTCCAGTAAATATATCATATTTCGTATGAGAGGTATTTATGATGTTTATCATTTCAGCACGTATTTCTGGCGTGGTTGGAGAAGCAAGAACAGCACCTGATGACGAAATAAAATAAAAACGATCTTGCCAATTATTATGAAAAAGTCATCATCATTATCATCATCATTTCAGCCAAAAGACGTCCACTGCTGGACATAGGCCTCCCCCAGGCGTCGCCACATTCACCGGTCCCGTGCGTCTCTCATCCAGCGGGTTCCTGCAACCTTGACCAGGTCATCGGTCCACCTAGTGGGAGGCCTTCCAACGCAACGTCTTCCGGTTCGCGGTCGCCATTCCAGAACTTTTCGGCCCTATCGGCCATCCGTTCTGCGAGCAATGTGCCCTGCCCATTGCCACTTAAGTCTGGCGATAAAAAAAAACAACAAAACTTATGAAAAAGTATTGTTTATTTAATAAGCACTTTAGTCGAATTCAAATAAAGTACTTTAAACATTGGGTCAGTATTATGTTTCCGTGGTTGTTTTTTTTTTTTTTATCATATTATTACTAAATCATTAATACTCTACTCACCTTCCAAGGAGCATCGTAGCCGGGCTTTAAACCAAGTTTCTGGTATAACGAAGTATTTATACCATGCTCGGGTTTCTGAACTGTACTTATAGTGACATCTGGATGAGCCCTCTAAAAATGAAAACAAAATATTTTTCTTCAACATTACGCCGGTAAGGGTTAGGAGTAACTGTCCTCCTTGTAAAAAACTACATTTTAAAAAGCTAGGTTACAAAAATATTTTACTAAATTTATTTATTTAATGATCTAACAAAATTATTAATTAAAAACAGCTTACCAATAAAATTAAAGCAGAATATTATCACAAAATATTTGAAACAAGACTTCATTTCATTAAGACTCGGAAGCAATATATAACGAAACAATTATTTTTAGTTTTATTTATAGGCAATCCCAAGAATTATATCGCCGAACTAATGACTCGCTGTCAACTGCACAAACATTATCTTCATTTAATTTAATAATTGTTTTATTTACAACACCTTTATCGTACAACTTGTTATTATGCACCTTGTTCGTCTGTATTATTGTTTATTGCCAATCTATATTTAACTGTAAATTAATCAACTTATGTCTGAAAATTGTGGAGCACAATAAGTAATTATAAGAATATCGAATGCGAAAAATGTCTACCGGTGCAATTGTTTGTAAACGGTTTCCGGTGCGTCTCGATTAGTTTAAAGAAACATTGATACTAACTAAAGTTAATTAAAAACAGGTTTTATTGAACATTCTTTCTTTAATCTTTAGGGTTATATTGTCATCGCATGTAATTCTTTTTTTTTATACCGTTTCCACCAATGTACCTACAATAAAGTGCGGGTAGATTGTCTACAACTTATTCTATTCAGATTATTGACTACTAGTGACCCGCCCCGGCTTTGCACGGGTGATAAACCTTCCTCTTGAATCACTCTATCTATTAAAAAAAAACCGCATCAAAATCCGTTGCGTAGTTTTAAAGATTTAAGCATGTACATAAGGACAGACAGCGGGAAGTGACTTTGTTTTATACTATGTAGTGAAGTGATAGTGATACTATGTAGTGACAGTGATAGTGATGATAGTCACAGTAATGATAGTGATAGTGATGATAGTGATAATAAAATCTAACGAGCGCAACCGCAATAAATCACTAATTTTTTTTTTTTTTTTTTTTTTTTTTGCACCGAGCAACAATGTAAACACCGCCGATAGAGGCAGTCGTCGGAATACAAGTGTAGTGATGGATACGATGGAAGTTTCGATGGGAAGTGAAGCACTCCATAACATGTTTCGGGGAATGGTCAAATGAATCTTTAGGTGCTCGAATGATACTGGAAAACATTTGGCGCTGTAACGCTGGTAAATATTTCCGAAATTTCTAAAATACCAGACACTGGCGTTAGTTCTTTGGACAACTACAAAGCGTGAACTACCCGCGACATTCATCCCGCAATACTAAGAAATCTTTCCTCACTTTCTCGTATTTCCTTATGAAGTCAACGTACTCTTTGAAAGGCGTTATTAAAAAGTAATCCGTCTGAGCTGATGTGTTCAAATCAGTGTCCGGCTGCTCGTGTCCTTTCAAACTACAATGGTGAGTGTAAGTGAGAGATGACTTCAATCTTAGTGACGGACCCGTCCTGTCTGAGGAACTATGTCTGGTGGTTCACTGAACTGATGACCTTTGGAAACATAGTAACATCACACCTGTAATCCCTGAAGATTCAGGCAGAGGTATACCCGTTAGTGAACCTACATTTCTAGCTATGTTCAAGTCCCACGTAATACGGGGCCATCCAGTTGATGGTAACTAGGCACAAATTCAGGCTCTTTGGCTACTACTGAGTAATTCCTGATGGAAAATTTCTACCTTAACTCGAGAATCAAACCCAGGATCTAGTACTCCGTAGTTTCGCTTGCGACTACTAGACCTACAGGTAGGCAGAGGGAATAGGAAAGAATAGGGAATAGGAGGAATAGGTATCATTGTTTTAGGGTTTCGTACTTTTTTTGGTGGGTGGAAAATCATCAAATGACCCCCCCCCCCCGCTCTTGGGCAGAGCGAAGGGGAGTGTCAGACTTCTACTGACTAAAAACCGAACCCATGTTCCTTCTTTGCCCTTGCGCCGAGGCCACGTCATCTAGTACTAAAATCCGCGGCCCTGACGGGAGGGTTTCGTACCTCAAAAGGAAAAAAACAGAACCCTTATAGGATCACTCGTGTGTCTGTCTGTCTGTCCGTCTGTTTGCATGTAGTTATTGAGTCTACATTTAATGAACATTCTGCAGACGCAAGCATTTGTCGACTATAGACTTGTCTTGTATGTTGTTAACTATCGCACCGTCTTCTGTCTGCTCATTCTATTTGGGAAACTGTGTCTGAAGGTTCGCTGAACTGAGGGCCTTTGAAAAGAACCGAGAAGAATAGGTTCATTATTTTTTGTTAGTTGTTGGTATAAGTGTCGTATGCAGGTTTGGGTTGATGTGTTGTTGCTGCCAAACCTGTACGTGCTGGTAAATATTTCTGGTTGTTCAATGAACTGATGGCCTTTTAAAATTATTGAGAGAAATAGGTTCCCAATTATATTACAGTTGCGTAGTAGCTTCAGAAGGCAAGCGAACCGTTCGATTTGGCGAAAAAAATGATTTTGGGCAGATTGTGCATGCCACATTGACCGGTCCCATGCGTCTCTCATCCAGCGGGTTCCCGCAACCTTCACCAGCAGAGGAGGCTTATGTCCAGCAGTGGACGTCTTTTGGCTAAAATGATGATGATGATGATAAGATTGTGCATTTGCTTCCAATTTAAAAAAAGTTATGAATTTATATAGCAATAATCTCGATGCCTCTGGAATGTCACTTATAATCGCCAGCGCTTTAATTAATTACTCAATAACAAAACAAACTCGTCCTAAGAAACGAGATGCTTTAATTAATACGTTGAAAATTATTGATAATGACCCGAGGTGGTCATTTTAAGTGAATATTAGTTGATCTTAATCTGCCTATTAATCATAGAGATAATTATCAAAGCGTAGGTATTTATTCAAGTTATTTTGTTGTAGGTATGATATTATTAATCCGTTGTCAATGGTGTGTGTCTAATCTGTGTAGAACAATTGCTAATTCTTATAAGAAAACCAACATGTATGCTTAGTTTAGTACCACTTTTCAATAATAGATGGCGTTGTGCAGTGACGTCACGATTGTAAATCACGGTGTTAAGATTCTCCTGTGTTGAATGACTATCCACGGTATTTTATATAATAAATTGTTTTTACTCTGGACACCTTTTTTTTTTTTTTGGTGGGTGGAAAATCATCGAATGACCCCCCCCGCTCTTGGGCAGAGCGAAGGGGAGTGTCAGACTTCTACTGACTAAAAACCGAACCCATGTTCCTTCTTTGCCCTTGCGCCGAGGCCACGTAATCCAGTACAAAATACCGCGGCCCCGACGGGCGTCGGCCCTTGCGGGCCCCTCCTTGCTGACATCTCTTTGAGGCGCGCGTGGAACACGAACGCGCCGCCGACACGGTCTGTTGCCGTCATGACGACGGCCGGACGGCGAGCTAGCCCATTACTCACCGTCCACAGGCCCGCGTCTACGGTGGCCGGAAGCCATCACGTGGCCCCCGACGCCCGGAGCGCCTTCCGCGCCTTCCGCGGCGGCTGGGACGTTGAGAGGATCGCTCCCTCTCTCGTTCCGCCACCTCCTTCGCTAGCATCACTGCTTCGCAGAAGGAGGCGACGGCGTCCCATTCCTCCTCGCCCCGGACCATGGCTTGCACCAGGGCCGGACGCGAGAGGTCAAGTCAGTTTTATTTCTTGGCGATATATTTTTGGGACGTTGTACAAGTGGTCCTTCGGAATCGGTTGAAGGTCGGTGTGCATTGTCCTTGTTGTTGTGGAGAAGTCAGGTTGCATGGTCAACCTGCGGCGAGTGGTGAGCAGCATCGGCGGATCGTACAAGGTTGGAGCTTAAAGCGTATATGTACGAGTGGTACACAACGGTCTGCCGCGCTGGTGCTAACTAACAGTTGGCGTGAGCAGCAGCTGCAGTGCGGGGGGACAGTCCCCGCATATCATTGCGACGAGCTACATAGTGTGTGGGCAGTGAAGTGTTGTGAACTTGTGATACGAAGATAAAACTGTGAGTACTTTCAAATTTAAACTTAGAAAATTTTAATGAACAGTTTGGACTTAGAAAAATTAAAGTTCCATGGACTTAGAATAATTTAAAGAAAAAGTGACCAACGGGGAACCTATGCCCGATTTTGCAGCGAAGAGTACTAAGTTCAAAGACTTGTGATTTTTTACGTGTTGTCCACGAACTTAGCCATAGCGTTCCAGAACAGTTTGTATATTGGACACTTTCAACATGGAAGCTTTGAGTAATCTACAGTTCAACTTACATTCTACTATTAGCAAAGCAAGGTCTAATTTTAAGAAATCACCCAAGGAGCGAGTAACCAGTTCATACATAGAAACTAGATTAGAAAATTTAGAAGCCAGCTGGTCAGCGTTTTCTGAAACTCATATGAAAATTGTTTCATCGGTTAAGTCTATTGAATTCGAGAAATCGGATTACAACTTAAAAAATTTATATGAGGCTACGGAAGAATTGTTTACTGATTATAAGGCAGAGCTGAAAGAAGCATTGAAGAAAATTGTATGTTCGGATAGTTTACCTAAGGTGTCTGAATCTTCTGCAAACGGTTCTAAAGAGATATGTTCAGTAAAATTGCCAAAGATTGAGTTGCCTATGTTTTCCGGAAGTTATTCTGAGTGGATTAGTTTTAGAGACTTATTTAAATCCTTAATACACAATAATAATCTATTAGACGATGTTCAGAAACTGCATTACTTAAAATCACATTTGTCTGGAGAGGCTGAAGGTCTTTTACGGCACATTCCTATAACTAGTAGTAATTATGCAACCTGTTGGACTAAATTAGAAAAACGCTTTAATAATAAAAAATATTTAGCGAATTGTATAATTAAACGTTTTATGAGTCAAAAGAATATTGTAACCGAGTCCTCAGGCGCAGTTAAGGAATTATTAGATACCTCTAACGAATGTTTACATGCTTTGGAGAATTTAGGCGTAATGGTTGAGCATTGTGATATTATAAATATTTATGTATTGAGCTTAAAACTAGACATCGAGTCACGTAAACAATGGGAATTAATAATCAGTGATTGTTCAGATGACTTCCCTACAATGAATCAGTTCAGAAATTTCCTTGAACAGAGATTTCGGTCTTTGGAATTTTTAGACAACAAAGGTCAACGTCATCAGTCCAATCGTAATGTGCCAGTCAAGTCGCTTCATGTCTCAACTACATCATGTATTTCTTGTCAGGACAACCTTAAGCTGGCTAACTGTAAGAAATTCGCCGGTCTTGAAATAGAAAAGCGTCGTAATTTTGTCCAAACCAATGGTTTATGTTATAACTGTCTAGGGGCAAACCACTCAGTATATGCATGCCGCCAGTCCACCAGATGTCGTATATGTAAAAAGAAGCATCATAGTCTTCTTCACCTTAAAAGCGTCTCCAAATCAGTTGCCGATAGTAATGAAACTGTTCAAGACCCAGCAGAAAGCAGTGTTTCTGCTGGTACCATTTCAACCCAGAGTAATACCACTAATGTTGTGAGTTGTTTTGCTAGTAGTCATAGTCAAATATTATTGGCCACTGCATTAATTGCAGCGGAATCCAAGAGTGGTACTGCTATAGTATTAAGATCTCTGTTAGACCAGGGATCTCAGGCTTCCTTTGTGACGGAGTCTGCAGCCCAGCTCTTGGGTCTCAAAAGAATACCAACTAAGGGTTCAATTTCAGGTATAGGTTGTGATCAAGGACAATCGATGATTTCATTAAATTCGATGGTTCTCATTAAAGTCAAATCACGCGTTGACCCTAGTTTTGTTATCACTGTTAAAGCTTATGTTTTAAGGAAATTGACTACTATATTACCAGAAAGGAAGGTTGTGGCAAACGTTTTGACCACAATCTCGTCTTTGGATTTAGCTGATCCCTCGTTCGATACTCCGAACAAGATTGATTTGCTCTTAGGTGCCGAAGTTTATGGCCAGATTTTGTTAGGAGGTTTAGTCAGAGGTCCACCTGGTCAGCTTATTGCACAAAATACTAGACTAGGATGGATCTTATCTGGTCAAGTAGGTGAATTCAACCAAAGCGAGACATGCCACAATACCATAGTCACCTTACATTCTACTCATACAGATGAGAATACACTCCTTAAAAAATTCTGGGAGTTAGAATCTGAGCCCAAGAGCGATTACGATAAGGTTTACTTAACACCGGAAGAACAGAAGTGCGAAGATATATTTAAGGCCACGACTAAACGAGACGAATTTGGTCGCTATATTGTGCATATGCCTTTCAGGTCAAGCGATCCTGCTTGTAAAGATGGGGGATCGAAAGACATTGCTCTTAAACGCTTTTTAACCTTAGAAAAGCGATTCTTAAGAAGTCCCGATTTCAAGGCTCAGTATTCAACTGTTATAAACGAGTATATAGCTCTTAATCATATGGATATAGTACAGGATAGGGATATATACAAGGAAGGTTCTGTGTACTTACCGCATCATGCCGTCATTCGTAACGACAAAAGTACAACGAAGGTGCGCATCGTATTCGATGCATCATGTGTAGGTAGCAACGGGGTTGCTCTTAATCACGATTTGATGGTGGGTCCTCGTCTACAACCTGATCTTCGTCATATCATCATGCGTTGGCGTCGTGAACCTGTCTGCCTGGTAGCGGACATCGTCAAGATGTACAGACAGATTAAGGTATGCGATGATCACACAGATTTTCAGCGTATATTATGGCGTGAGAATCCAGAGGACGAAATCCAGGTGTTGCGTCATTTACGAGTAACGTTTGGAACATCATCGGCACCTTACTTAGCAGTAAGAGCATTGCAGCAGTTAGCTCAGGACGAAGGCGCTGAATTTCCTTTAGCGAAGAACCGTGTTGTTACAGACTTCTATATGGATGACTTAATGACGGGATGTGAAACCGTAGAGGAAGGAGTAGAAATATACAAGCAGATGTCGGAGTTGCTTAAGCGTGGAGGTTTCCAGCTCCAAAAGTGGGCTAGTAACAATAGAGAGTTAATCAAATTGATTGAAGACGGTGAACAAATGTCACAAACACAAGGAAACATGGAACTAAAAACAGATGCAATCTCAAAAATATTAGGCTTAACGTGGGACAAAGACAATGATGAGTTCGTTTACACTATACAGCTTAATGCTGTAGATTTACCCGTGACAAAGCGTAAGGTTATCTCGGATATAGCGCGACTATTCGATCCCCTCGGATGGTTAGCACCAACAATCATCACTGCGAAGGTGTTTATTCAGCGAATATGGATGACTGGGATCGAATGGGACGCGGAACTACCTTCACCGTTGCTGAAAGAGTGGCTGGACTTCCGAAAAAACCTTTGTAACCTTACTAAGTTTCGTCTGCCTCGTTGGATCAATTCTAGCAAGGAGAACAAGGTTCTAGAATTACATGGCTTTTCAGATGCATCCAATGTAGCATACGCCGCAGTAGTATACGTCCGCATCATTGATAGAGATGGACATATTCACACAACTTTGGTGACTTCAAAAACCAAGGTTGCTCCTGTTAAGCAGGTATCAATCCCGCGATTAGAGCTTTGTGGAGCTGTCTTACTAGCAAAGCTTCTCCAAGAAGTCGCCTCAACTCTAGAAGTTCCCAAACAGCATTTATATGCGTGGACAGACTCATCCGTCGTTTTGGCGTGGTTAAGCGGCCACCCTAGTCGGTGGAAAACGTTTATCGCGAATCGTGTTTCCGAAATACTCACAATTATGGATAGATGTCAGTGGTCACATGTGTCGACGTCGGAAAACCCAGCGGATTGCGCCTCTAGGGGAATAAGCCCTTCTGAGTGTTGCGATTTGCAACTCTGGAAAAAAGGTCCAGTATGGTTACAGAATGAAAGAATAGACTATAATAAAGGACATATACAAGAAACTACGCTAGAAGAAAGAAAAATAAAAATGAAATGTCATGCAACTGTAGAAATCGATGATAGTCTATTTACTAGATTCTCTAAGTTCTGGAGGTTGATTCGTGTAATAGCTTACTGTAGACGATTTTTACGTATGAAGGAACTTGAATCTAGAAAAAATAAAATAACTACTTGGCTAACTACAAAAGAATTAAACGAAGCTGTACTTACCTGTATCAAACTCTGCCAACTCCAGGCCTTTAGTGAGGAAATAGAATCAGTGAAAAAAAACCGTAAATTAAAAAAAGGTAGTAGACTTACCTCGCTGAGTCCTTTTCTTGACGATGATGGGATCTTTAGAGTTGGCGGTCGCTTGCACCGGGCTTCTATTGATGAGAATTTGAAGCACCCCATCTTAATCCCTCATAAATCACACTTCACCAATCTTTTGATTGCGGAGGCTCACGAGAAAACTTTGCATGGCGGGCCGCAATTGATGCTCAATTACTTAAGATCCAAATACTGGATACTCAATGCAAAGACTCTCGTTAGGCAATATGTTCACAAGTGTGTAACTTGTATCCGATATTCGACAATAACACACCAACAAATGATGGGCCAATTACCAAAAGCCAGGGTGTCTTCTCAGAAGCCCTTTCAATGCAGTGGTGTAGATTACGCAGGTCCAATCAGCATCCGAACCTCTAAAGGTCGTGGTCATCGCTCCACTAAAGGTTATATATGTTTGTTCGTTTGCATGTCTACTCGGGCTATTCATCTGGAAGTTGTTAGTGACATGACTTCTCAGAGTTTTCTTGCGTCTTTTAAGCGTTTCGTAGCCAGACGTGGCAGAGTAGGTATTAGATTTGTGGAGTGATAATGGGACTACATTTGTTGGTGGTGCAAAAGAATTACGACAGCTATTTAACGCTGAAAGGTCTATGGTAGCTTCGGAAATAGCTGATTTCCTATCTATGAATGGTACGACTTGGCATTTCATACCTCCCCATGCTCCAAACTTTGGAGGATTGTGGGAGGCTGGTGTCAAGTCCACGAAGCACCATTTGAAGAGAATTATAGGCACCAGCACTTTGACATTTGAAGAAATGACGACTGTACTGGCTCAAATTGAAGCCTGCCTTAACTCGAGACCGATCTCTCAGCTGTCTAACAATCCAGAAGACTCATGTCCTTTGACGCCTGGCCATTTTCTCGTGGGTGAACCTCTGGTAACAGTACCGGATGTTAATTATGAAAATTCATCTACTAGTAATCTGAAGCGGTGGCATCTTACGCAAAAAATGCTACAAAATTTCTGGCGTAGGTGGTCATTAGAGTACTTAACTCAATTGCAACATCGATATAAATGGTCTGATTGTAAGCCTGAACCTGATATTGGAGACGTGGTCCTGGTGAAGGAGGATGGTCTTCCACCCGCAAAATGGCTATACGGGGTTATTACAAATAAACATCCAGGTTTGGACAACATTACCCGCGTTGTAACCATACGGTGCAAAAATAATGAGATAAAAAGACCTTTATCGAAATTAATTATTTTACCTGTTAGCACTTAGATAATGTTAGCACTTAGTTATTGTCAACATCTTAATGATGAAGAATTAAGGTCTTAGTTTTAAGTTCTTAGTTTTAATGTCCTAGTTTTAAGGTCCTAGTTTTTATAGTGGATAGTCAAACATTAATTCATTCATTTAAAGTATTTGTTATCTTTATTTTGATGGACAGAGTCGTCCATGGTGGGCGGAATGTCTAATCTCTGTAGAACAATTGCTAATTCTTATAAGAAAACCAACATGTATGCTTAGGTTAGTACCACTTTTCAATAATAGATGGCGTTGTGCAGTGACGTCACGATTGTAAATCACGGTGTTAAGATTCTCCTGTGTTGAATGACTATCCACGGTATTTTATATAATAAATTGTTTTTACTCTGGACACCTCAGTTTTATTTCTTGGCGATATATTTTTGGGACGTTGTACAGTGTGGGTTATAAATGTTTACCCATTTATGTATGACTCATAATATAAATAGCATGTATACTGTTTTTTTCCTTAATAAATAAATAAAAAAGAATCAATTATTGCGATAATAATATTTTATTTATAATTCAAATACTGTCTTCAGTTATCTAGAGGGTTCACCGTTCCAGGACCATGCTTCTGGTCAGCCTGCGCATAAGATCAAGTGTTATTATACTTTTCTAATAGGTACACCTACTACAGACTTAGAAAATTGCAGAGCAGATTTCTTGAAACATAGCAAAGTACCTACACTCTCGATAATACACATTTCAAAAAAAAAACTTAATCAAAATCGGTTCATCTATAATGACATTAATGACTTATTAGTAGACTGGTACATTGTTGCACCAGAAGAGGTACAACCTTATTTGATACTTTATTTTACTTGGTTTATATTGTCCCACTGCTGGGCAAAAACCTTCCCACATAGCCTTAAACTCTTCCCTCTGTGTGGTTTTCTCTGTCCAATTTGTAACAAACGCTTCTAGGTTAAACCTAAAAGTAACTATGGCATTTACTGGTAGACTATAAGTTTTTTGTAGCTTTCAAGCATCTGCAGATCATACTTATTACCATGAATTCTATGTTGTATTATTCTATCTTTTGCAGACGTTGTGTTTAGTGGAGCTTGTGGCTAAATAATAATAGCTCGAGCGCTTCCCTAGGTTAGTTCATAGATGAGACAGTTGGCCCACCTATTACTTACTGCGTTATTTTCATGCCTCTAAAAGAACGTAGAAAGTAGTGATGTGCCTGGTGGCAATATTGCCGCATGCCGGTAAAATACCAAAATTGCCAGCAGCATTGGAAATATTGCCCAAACTTGCCGGTCAATGTAGATTAGGGACTTAATGTACTTCGGAGAGTGTGTGCAAGAGCTCCACGAGCTTATTCCACCATCTCCCTTCTTCCATCGAGAGACTAGGCGTACTGCAGGTTATCACCCATACCTTGTCGATGTTTCACACATTCGTACGAAGCGTTTTGCTAAGTCTTTCATTATTCGTACAGCCAAGGAGTGGAACACCCTGCCTGCGTCGGTTTTCCCGAGTTCATATAACCCCAATCTATTTAAGTCGCGAGTAAATAGGCTTCTTCTGGGTAAGCTCGTTCCATCGTCGACTTCATCTCTGCCCTTAGGGCAAGATTGAGGTCAAGAGCAAGCCCATATTAGATAAAAAAAAGAGACTTTAAATGCTAATTATAACTTTATAACAAATATTCCCCGAATATTTCCATTCCCGGCAATTTTTCCACCAAAATTCCCACTTCGGGCAATATTGCCGGCAACGGCACATCTCTAGTTGCAAGTAGTCAGTGGCCAGTGATGGTAGTCAGTGGTATTACCATGTACTAACTGGATTGTGTCGCTCCATGTAAAATACTGGTATTCAGCTGATTCCGGCGGGATTGGAAGCCGAATCCAACATATTTGGGAGAAGGCTAGGCTGCTGATTATATCCAGGACGTTGTTCGAGTATCTATCTATATATAAATAAAAAGAGAAGTCCTGACTGACTGACTGACTGAGTGACTGACTGACTCATCAACGCCCAGCCCAAACCCTTGGACCTAGAAAGCTGAAGGTTCTTTTTATAATGTAGACAAGGAATAAGGAAGGATTTTTTGAAATTCAACCCCTAAGGGAGTTAAATAGGGGATGAAACTTTGTATGAAAAATAGTCATTTTTGATATTTTCCGACATCCACGCGGGCGAAGCCGCTGGCAAAAGCTAGTTTATAATAAGTACCAAGAAATGTGACGGACGATGCTTATACCAATCTAAAGGTACCTTATTTTAACCTGTAACTTAAATACAAGCAATCTGTTGCGATTGATCGTAAAGCTGATACTTTTACAAATACGAACTGTATGAATTTATAAAATGTATGCCAATCTACTGGTCTTTCCTCACACCTAAACATATTGCATTGTTTATTTTTGCAGGCGTTTGTATCCATTACAACAATTTTACAATTCTTAGATCTTCTGTTTTTGAAAAACAGATACTTCAGACATAATGCTAACCTAAAAAGGAGGGTTGTTTAGGTACGTTTTGTGGAGCCCGGTTATTGCCCCCCACTCCAACATCCAAAACCGAGGCTAGTACTAAGAAATTCTTGAAGGAAAAATTCAATAACAATGCCTTTTTTTTTTTTTTTTTTTGGTTGGTGGAAAATCATCGAATAACCCCCCCCGCTCTTGGGCAGAGCGAAGGGGAGTGTCAGACTTCTACTGACTAAAAACCAACCCATGTTCCTTCTTCCTCGCCCTTGTGTCGGAGCCGCGGTAACTTCGATATCCGCAGCCCCGACGGGCGTCGGCCCTTGCGGGCCCCTCCTTGCTGACATCTCTTTGAGGCGCGCGTGGAACACGTACGCGCCGCCGACACGGTCTGTTGCCGTCATGACGACGGCCGGACGGCGAGCTAGCCCGTTACTCACCGTCCACAGGCCCGCGTCTACGGTGGCCGGAGGTCATCGCGTGACCCCCGACGCCCGGAGCGCCTTCCGCGGTGGCTGGGACGTTGAGAGGTTCTCTCCCTCTCTCGTTCCGCCACCTCCTTCGCTAGCATCACTGCTTCGCAGAAGGAGGCGACGGCGTCCCATTCCTCCTCGCCCCGGACCATGGCTTGCACCAGGGCCGGGCGCGAGAGGTCGCCGCCGCCGATCGCCGCTACGAGAGCACGGCGGGGCTCTGCCCAAGCAGGGCACGCCTCCACAGTGTGCTCCACCGTGTCCTCCGGTCGATCCTCGCAGTGGAAGCATCCGGGCGTTTCCTCCCGCCTGATTCGGTACAGGTACCTCCCGAAACACCCGTGTCCGGTGAGGACCTGCGTCAGACGGTAGGTGAGGGCGCCGTGGCGCCTCTCCAGCCACTCCTCAAAGAGGGGACTTACCGCCACTATCGTGGCGTGCCCTGCGCTGGGTTGCGACAGTCGCTGTCTCCATGCCGCCATGAGATCGCACCGGAGGTCTGTCCGCCGCGCAGCAATGTGCCGCGACAGCAGAGTGACCCCCCGGTGTAGCGCCTCCGCGCGCCACTCATGTAGGCGCGCGAGGACTATCGCCTCCAGATCCCACGGCGGCAATCCGGCAAGGAGAATCGCCGCCTCGCGGGAGATCGTGCGGTACCCGCGGACAAGCCTTACGGCCATGACCTTTTGGGGCGCGTTCAGGTAGTGGACGGCCCGCTTCCTCACGGCACGCGCCCACACCGGGGCCCCGTAAAGGGCCATGGACCGCACGATCCCCGCATACAGCCTACGGCAGGAGGCGTTTGGCCCCCCCAGATTGGGCAAGAGCCACCTAAAGGCAGCCGCAGCCCGCTCCAGTCTGGGAGCCAAACGTCGGAAATGCTCCACGAAGTTCCACCGGCTGTCGAGGACGAGTCCTAGGTACTTCAAAGTACACTCGACGCCGATGGGAACCCCTCCCACCATTAGCTGGGATCCCGACGGTAGCACATTCCCACGTCCATGGAAGCCCATGGCCTCCGACTTGTGAAGTGCCACCTCGAAACCCAGCTGCCGGATCCTCTCAACGACTATCGCAACCCCGCGTGTCATGTTCGCGGCCGCCGCCTCGTGCGACTCCCCCCGTGCCAGCACCAGCGTATCGTCCGCGTAGCAGACGACGCTGACGCCGTCAGGGAGGTCGGCACGCAGCACCCAGTCGTAACCGATGTTCCACAGGGGCGGCCCCAGAACCGAACCCTGCGGAACACCGCACGACATCTCTCGCCGGTTCCACTGTCCGTCTTGACCAGGGTAGATGACAGCCCTGTCTGTCAGATAGTCCCCGACTACACGACGAAGGTAGGCCGGCACCCGGTGATACCGGAGTGCCTCCCTGATGCAGCTCCAGGGCATGGTGTTGAAGGCGTTGGCGATGTCGAGAGACACCGCCAGGACCACACCGCCCCGAGAGACCGCATCCCCCGTCGTGAGGGCTCTCACGCGCATGATGGCGTCCACCGTCGAGCGCCTCTTGCGGAAACCGAACTGGTGTTCCGCAAGATCCGGACCCATTCCCTCAAGGTGCTCGGCGAGGCGGTTTGCAATTACTCTTTCAAAGAGCTTGCCCACCTCGTCGAGCAGCACAATGGGCCGGTATGCGGACGGCGAGTCCGCAGGGCGCCCGGGCTTCTGAATGAGGACCAGCTTCCCCGTCTTCCAACGACGCGGGAACTGGCCTCTCTCCATGCACGCGCTGAAGAACCCCTCCAGTCGGGGCCCAAGAGCCTCTGAGGCCAGGGCCCAGGCTTTGCCAGGCAAGCCATCGGGCCCCGGGGCGGTATTTTTGGCCTTAAGCCTCCGTACCGCCACTCTCAGGTCTACCCCAGTCACCTCCGGAATGTCGTCATCAGATCCTGATTGGTCCGCTTCCGGCACCGCAGGTGGCGGAGCCATTGGCGGGGGACGATGCTCCCCTCGCGAAGGGAACAGAACGCTCACCACGTCCTCCACGAGCTCAGGCCGGAGACTCTGCGTCAGCGGGGGGCCCCGGGTGCGGAGTTGATTCCGCACCACCTTATAAGGGCGCCCCCACGGATCTCTGTTGAGAGTCTCCAGCATCTCCTCGCGGGCCTGATCCTTGGCCCGCCGACGAGCCTCGGAGAGGGCGGTCTTCGCCGCTCTGTACCCTTCATACAGCTCCGCATACACACCGCTTCCGCATTCGGAGGACGAATGCGGCGCCTGCGATGCCTGGTGTACCGGCGCCGCGCCACCACACACTGCTGACGCAGGTGCGACAGCTCTTGCGACCACCAGTACACATGACGCCGGCAATAACAATGCCTGACCTAGGAATCGAACCCAAAATCAAATACTGAACAGCAGCCCCACCAACGAGGTATCAAAAATATTCTTTAGTTTGGATTGCGTTCCGCAACTAATTTCGATTTTGTCTAACGCTTATTTCCTTTCATGACCTCCTGCCTTTGTCCGCGCTGTGGGAACACTTTAGGCCGATTATGTAAGGAATTAGGGAATATTCAATAAAAGAATGGTGGTATAATTTTTACATTTTATTTACTCGACATACAATAGTGTTTGCATGTTAGGTTAATATTAATCCAATATGAATTGTTATCTAAGCTGTAACTGCAAAAACTACTATTTTTACTGCCATGGCTAAACACACACATTTTCAGAAATTATTTTTGTAAATATAATCATTCACAATAGACCACCAAAATTGTTTCAAAATGAGCAAAACAAAAATCATCTGGTATTACTTATTTCTAATTGTGTGATATAAAATTATATTCATGTTTTATAGGAATATCTGATTCTAACATTGTTTTTATTTTTCAATAAACGTGGTCTGTTGAAAATGAAATTACTTCTGATGGTTCTAAACAGAGTGAGATTCGTGAAATTAACATTTTATTAGACACATAAGTATTAAAACTTGTAATTATTTAAACAAATAACTCTGTTTTACAATATTGTGCATAATTTCTATTAACTAACTTAAAATTGCAAATCTTGTACAAAAACACCGAAAAAATATTTTTACAGAATCATTTATTCCACTTTCCGAATAAGCAAGTAATTGTTACTTAATGAAAATTATTGAAATTGACGAATTAAATTCTACAGAAAACTACAAATTAATTATGTAATAAAACCCTGAAATTATTCTGCAAATTTTCTTGTGGGTATTTATAACAATTTATTTTCTAAAAATAAACTAAAATTAAGTCTTTTATAAGTACTAAGATAACAAATAAAACAGTTGACTAATCGAAATATTTAATTATAATTTTGCTACTAAATATATTTAATTAAAAGATCATTATTTTCTCAATAAATAAACCAAGGAAAACGTTTCATAGAAAATATAATATCACGTGAAATACTAAGAAAATCAGAGATCAACGGTCGCAGATTAATCCGGACTTTCAAAATGATTCATGAGCTACTTAAGTGGGAAAACGGTCCAATTTATCTCATCCGAAAACTAGCTAAGTAAATAAATCTAGACAAGGAAAAACAAATTGATACTAATCACGGCTAATTCAAAGCTTCTTGGTATGTGAAAGGAAAACTTCCTAAGAAGTACTATATTTATATACTACGTGAAATGTAATAAAAAGTATCAAAAATGTCTGAAATTTTTACAAAGAAAGTACTATGACAAATTTCATAAAATAAACATCGAACTGGGAGGTTACTTTCATTGATATGTTGGTAAATTGTACGGAATATAGTCAAAGTTTCATATGTCAAAAATTGCTTCGGTTACAATATATATATAGGAATCTTGTGTTGATTGAAATATTTAAACTTGCTAATTTAATTACAAACATACTCTTGAACTTTACGTATTTCTAACAGTAGATACCCAAAATGATGTTAGTAATGTATCATAATTAAATTGGCAGTTATTCACTAAAAAAGCTTACTAAACTTCTAAAAATCACCTAACATTGCTTAAAACATCAAACTTCTATATATTACATAATTGTACAGTATAATTTTTACATTTACAAATTCTAGTAAACGGCTATACTACAAGCATTATGCTATATTATTATACTACATTATTAAACCATTTTAATGAAATAACTATTACAATTTGTCATAACATCAAACAGTTTAAGATTACGAGAAGAAATATTTCGTTATATGCATTTAACATTTTAATGTCTAAATCAGGTCTCACATTATTATTATTACACATAATAATTACTAAACACTATATCTAACACCAAACACGGCAAAAAAACAACAGCAATATTATACAGAAACGCTTCTATTTAATATACAAATAAAAATAAAAAGTAATCGTAATATATTGATTTATTGTTCTAATTCGATTTATTTACAAAGAATTATATTTTACCAATTATTTTGTATAAATATATGTATAATTATCGAACAATTTAGATTATAAAATAACACGTCGTAGAAGACATTTTATATGTATACGTATAAAACTATTTATTAAGAGTAATTTATATAATTATAGAAGTATACATAATTATGTATATTGTATTATTATGTTTATATTACTCACGCTTCGTTTACCTGAGGCTTAGTAAAATCTTGCAAAATTACAAGAATCTGTGTGCGAACTATATTAATCTAAGTTAGTGAGTAAGCCGACGGTGTTTACTTGCCTACTTTCAACTTAAGCATTATAAAATATTAATTTGTGCTAACTTAATAACTTGTTGGCGTCTTGAGTAATCGTTGGATATCTCTAAGTGCCGCAGTTAGTTTTGTTCGACTATTCAAAAGTGCCTGTAAAATTGGCCTACTTGAAATAAATGTTTTGATTTTGTTACTTTTAATATTTTCTAAATTCAAAATAAAATAAGTAAAATAACTTTCCAGAGTTTTAAGTTATTGATGAATTAATAATGCCAGTTATTTTTTATTATTGTAACTTTACTAAGCCTTAGTTAAAAAGGAAAGAATGATAGTATATTACTACCTACTACCGATACTTAAATGCTTGAAAATATTACATTTAAAAGTTAAATACTATATTATTTTAACATATCATTCATACAATCATTATTATTGTAAATATCATTTACAAATATGATACAAGCCTACATTTTGAAAATGAAAGCTTAATTTCCTAAAGTAAAATTTGCCGTATCACTAAAATTATAACTTGTTTTAATTTGAGTAAAAAACTGTGTGTATGTCATCTTAAACTACTGGACCAATTTTGATAAATATTTGTGTAAGTATAAATCTTTCCTCGCCCTGGAGTATTGACTGCCAGCAGTTTTTCAGGGCAGGAACGTCGTTTATTTATCATTTTCAAGTACTTACTCAAGATGACATGCTCAGCATGATTCTTCCCTCTCTACATATTGCCTTTTCATTCCTTTTTTATTATTTTTTCTTTATTTTTTGTAAAATAATGTTTAAAAGATTTATTGAAGCTCTCTACAAATAATAAATTTCATTCAAACGGAAAATTAAGAAAGCTTTTAAAGTAAACAATTTAAAATGATAAGAAAATTTTAATTTTAAATTAAATAAGCTAGGGTTAAGCTTAAAATTACAAAAATAGTCGAATTTAAAATCCATTTACTATCACACGAATTATCCTTTTGAAGGAGTCCAGCAATTATATCAGTCTTGCAAGCTTCGACTTCGTCTTTGATATCCTACACAACTAAAACAAATGCTGCATTTGCTGCAGTGCAGAAAAAACAATTGAAACACCAAAATAAAATAAAAGTTAGAGGAAACTGCACTAGAGAAACATACATCCCTAAAAACTATCGCTCCATTCAAATGTTGTTTAGTAGAAAAATATTTTTACTTTTTTATTCATTTTGTTACAAAGAAAACATTACGCCTAAATATCGTCTAAGAAACTGTGCGGTTATCGAAAACATCTCATTTAATAGGAATTTAATTTTAGGATATAATAATTATGCAATTATTAGGTACCATTAGGTCACAAATAAAGGTTAATCTTTAGTGAGAAATAAAAATACGATTAGTTTTTGGATTAGTAACCAGCAAATAATTGGTTTTATATCACATTATATAATATAAATTAAACGGGGGACTAATTTTCAAAGAAATAAACACCACTATTCCAAAAACAAGAATTGTATACCAACATGCAAAAGTCCACGTTTATTTCAATAACTACAGTATAATATCTAACCTAGAAATTTCCAAAATACTTTTATTTCCCACTTTCAATTTAATATTATTTAAAAATATACTACCTATAATTTTAATATTATTATTGGGTATTTTTTGTGCATGTTAAGCGGCCGTTAGCCTGTGCTTAGCGCAGACTCTCATAACTTACTTAAGTTGAGACCTTCTATAATTATTTATATCTTACAATCGTGACTTACAAGAAGCTCATCTGTTTATTTTGACAAGGACATGCAGTTTTTTTTTTCGGAAAAGCTTTAGTTAGTCTATGTACGAAAAATATAAACTTTGATTTGTGCATGGATGGAAAATTAGAAGTAATAATATCAAAATAATAATATATAAGTACTTAATTTTACACCATCGTCTTCATCAGCCTAAAATAAATATAAGTAAAATTATACTAAAAATATGTTTTATACATTCGCACCTTCGGTAGAACAAGGGCACAATTGTCAAAAATTGCAAAAATGAGTTAAGTATACAGAAATGCCTTAAAAATGCTATTTGAACTGGAGGAACAAAGACAGTCATTTAATTCCTTTAAAAATCCGCTAGGCGAAAATAGTGACTTTGTCTTATTGGAGCCTTTTTACTGCTCTCTTGGCTGGACATAGTCTCATTGGTCAGTTGCGCCGTCGGCGGGGAGAGAGGCAGTCGTCACTTGGACCGCTAACGTCGTAAAGGTAAATATGCCCTTTTAATTTTTTGGTTTCTGGAGCGACAATGCCACATCTATTACACTTATGCCTAATTTATAATTTTAAAATTGGAAGGACAAAGTCGTTCAGACAGTTATGCCCTTGTCCGTTCAAGATTTGTTTTATTCCTTGGTCTTAAAAGTAAATGTGTTTTTGTCATTCCAATTGCAATGCTATTTTGCTAGACTTAATGACAATTACGTTTTTGTCATTCCAAATTGACTTGATTTAATATTAATGTTTGTTATTTAAGTTAATGAAATAAATTTGTATTATTTTTTAATACAAATTTTGTGATAAATTTTCTGTTTATTTATTAGTATTGGTATTTTTATGTATTTACGACTAGTAGGTATGCATTATTTGTGAATTGTGATATGAATAGTTTCTTTGTATGATTTAAATTTTAATAAAATTTTCAGAATTTAAAATGGGATCTCGTAGTAAAAAAAATTTAATGATGCTTAATGACGAAAATAATTTGCAAATCAAAGAAACTGACACAAATTCTAATAGATCTTGTCGCGAAGGAGATGTGGGCTCTAACAGAGCAGCAAATTCAATCGAAAACTCGTCAATGTGTAAGTATATTGTTGCTATTTCTTAATTCATATTGGTATGTTACTTAAGTTTTTTATATAAATATATATTTTTTTACAGCTAATAACATGGTTGAAACATGGATAGATATGAATATAAAAAACCAGGGTCCTGTTAAATCAATGGAAGGCATCATTTCAGAAACAACGGATACACCTATTGAATCATTACCGTCACCTCTTCTAGATTTCGAGAATTCTGATGCACACTAAACCAGCTCTATAAGGAAAAGTTACCAATCCCTCACAGAAAAAAAGAAGACATTCGTCAATTGATATCCTCAAATATAGTTCCTAAGTTCTATGAACAATATTTTAACAACCTTTTTTAAGAAAAGGAGAGAGAGCTAGAACTGATTCGTTAGTAAGAAAAAAATCATTGTTATAAAGATATTTTTATATTTTTTAATTAATATTTTTTGAAGTGTGATTCTAAAGAATTTCATTTGCATAACAGTGAATCTTGTTATAAATAATGTCACTGTTATTTTTGTTATCTTCTATAATTCTATTTTCATTGTGATTCCAAAGAGACACAAACGTGAGATTATTGACGACTGATTAGTAAGACTATAATGATAGTTTAAGTATTATATTTCGTGAAAGTTACTACATTTTTTTTACTTTATAAGAAAATAAAAAGTTTATACGGAAAAACAAGGTATTTTTATTCGAAAATCATCCTAAATTAAAGCTCAAATTTAGTCCTAATTACAAAATAATATACATTTTGGTAGAACAAGGGCACAAATGTATCCCTTCCTTAAAATTAAAATTAATTGAAAAAAAACTAAAAGTTCTTAATTCTTGTTAACTATACGCCTAAAAAGGATATAGTATATAGTTTATATCATGCAAAGAAGAAAAACTTTCGAGCAATGTTAACAGAGCAAGACCTCACTGAATGCAATAAATATCTTAAAATAGCTCTCCTGTAAAATAGCAAAAACTGCAATTATGCCCTTGTTCTACCGAAGGTGCGTATTATAAATGACGCATGTCCAAGTCAAAAATCCACAACTTTATCAACAACGTTAAATATTTCTCCAAGAACCTAGTCACACTTTAACGAGCGTTTAACAAATGTATTGCTGTTGCAATAACTACTTTAATCCTATTTATTTAGCGCCTTTCCTAAATTTCTTATTAAAAATCGTTTTAAATTAATACCATCACAAAAAAAAAAAAAAATTAAACGATCAACTTAATTAAGTGTACTTAGTCAACATGTTACTATATTTATAAATATAAAAAAAAAACTAAAATGTTACATTTATAAACAAATAATAGTACTTGTTTTTTTAGAATTTCGAAAGCTTATTTTCTACAAAATATTATTTTTGTACTGTCAGTAGTGTTTAGATTCAGAAATTTTTAATTTTGTATTTTTCTTTTTTACTTTTTGTATGAAACATCAATAGTTTAAATGTATATAACGTCAAAAGAGATATGGGATTATTCGATTAAGAAAACATTATTAAAGAAATCCTTTCATACACAAAAACAGTATTTATAATTTGTACTGGTTAAAATCATGTATTATGTAACAAAAAAACATGAATAATTATGTTATTTAAAAATACTATAAACAAAAAATTTAAATTACAAAATCGTTTTACATTTTTGTGCTCGCTGTGCGTTTCCTCCGTACGCTCCTAACATTATTACAATCAGTGTAAAAATAAAATCTCCTTAAAACATTTAACCGACTTACGTATAAAAGTTACAAGTTATTTATTATACCTACTAGCATTATTAAAAAAACACTGATTATGTTCACTTAACTATTCTATGCTAGTTCGAATGTCCTTAACTGTTCCCGCACAAGACAACACCAAACTGTTGAAATAAAAATGTACAATAGAAAATGTCGTATTGTGTCGATATGCTGAGACGCGTCTCCCGGCCGCTCGCGGCGCGGGTGCCCGACGCAAAGCCGACCATGGCTCTAATTCAAAATCCAAAGCGCACCTCTTCACCTCTTACACTCCCGTATGGTTGTAGATGAACGACACGGCGTTCTTGTCAACGGGAGGAGATCGTCGAGTGATCGATGGATGATTGTTATTATTGTAATGCCAAGATTTTCTCGTTGATGTGCTCGATGACTGCAGAGCAATAGTCTCGTAGTAGCGTAGCCTTCCACAGCACTTCCTACTCTTGATGATCGCAACGAAACCCTTTCTGTACTTCTTGTTGAAGAACGCGTACAGTATGGGGTTTATACATGAGTTGGAAGCACCTAGCCACTGGGCCAGAGGTGTTACAACAGGGAACATCTCTTCCTCCCACTTTTGGATTGGTCCACCAAGTTTAATCCTTGCAAAGATTAGGTACAGCGGGAACCAGGACAGGACGAAAAGTATGACGACAGCGACCAACATCTTAACGACTTTGACTTTAGATTTCTGCTGCATTCTTTCCATTTGAGCGTCTTGTGTGTCCGTGGGGATCGATCTCCTCCAAACTTTGATCCAGATTAGGATATAGCACATTGTGATGAGTACCATGGGGAGTATGTAGCAGAAGATAAGGTTACCAATGACGAAGTAGAGGACTTCACTGATGGGGTTAGGCCAGACATCGAGGCAGAGCCGAACGTTGGGATTATCGTCGAAAACCACGACCAAGTCGAAGAAGAAGACCCATGGAGTGGTGACACTGATGGCGAATATCCAGATGAAGACGATCATCATTCTCGCGCGGCGTTTTGTGATCTGGCATTTCAAGGGCCACCAAATGGCCAGGAATCTGTAACAAAGAAAACAGATCGTTAAATAAATATTAGACATTGACTTCCTTTGGGGTAGTTCGTTCCATTATCGACCCCATCTATAGATGAGGTCTAGTCCAGAGGACAGACTCAGATTTTGTTCAAAATTCATACTCAGATTGCATAACAAAGGTAGCTACTTATAGTGTGGTACTGTATCGTATTTGCCGACGAACTTTGGCAAAAAAACTGAATTCTAAAAACCATAATTATGTCTTTAGATCCATTATAAATTTGATAAATATTCAAATAATAATTTAAATCAAACAACGGTTCAATCCATCAATTTCTATAATGATATTTTAATATGAACAGCGACGAATTCGGTGATTTATAACAATTTGTCACCGTTCAACGCCACAACCTGTAAATGAATTAAATAAAACCAATATTTATAAATAAACGAATCAACTGAGTGATAGAAATTATCTAGCCCAACGTAATTATAATGACTGCACCAATATTGGTTTCTTAGATAGACAAAATTATCATTGAATTTTGATATTATGATTGCAGAAAAATATTTATTTTAAACTTAAAACATCGTAAACATATCTTTAAACCGTCACTAAACGACTGTGAAAGATCACAATAATATACTAGGTGGGATTGTTGCTGAGGTATAGCGAGCCCACACAAATTAGGATAAAGAGAACTTGTAACCGCCTAATTAAACGCACACGACGACAAGTCTAATAAAAAGATGATTCAAAACAATAAGGTAAAAACAGATTCAAACTATCACCATAATATACATAAAATCGCATAACCATAAAAGTTAAACGCGTCAGCCATTCCAAATACAGCTGATCAATTTTCCAATGCACCGACCCCTTAAAACGGACTCCCACAATTAAGACGAGATATTCTCGTCTTAAAAATAGACGCTGAAGCATTACCGTGTAATGGCGGCGGATATCGCGCGGAAGAAGTAAACCCAGCCATGCGAGAGGCAGTTAAGTGTCTGATAGATTAATTGGCTTACGGATAAAAACAGGGCCGGGCTGGGGTGCTAGGGTAATGGGAACTCGTCTCGGGTTTTTATTGAAATTGTTTTTGTGATCTGCGGTGTTTTGTTCGGGTTTCATTTAGGGTACTTTGTGGTGGAAAGTGATTTTCTGGGTCTTATGTAAATCTTATAGGTAAACGGCGACAATCAGACAATTGACTAGTTTAGTTTTTATTTCATTTCATGATGAACTGAAATATAATTGATTACAGTGTAGTTCCCAATTCGCAAGTATTTGGCATCGCAGTTTTAGAGAAGTAAAATAAAACTTTTTCTCTATGGATTGGCAACACAGCTTTGACACTTCTTTTTCGCGCGTTGAACGGCATCGCAAGTCAAAATGGTTTCTGAAGAAAAACTTATTGGAAAAATGTGGAAATACTGTTGTATATGTGGGATTGTCGACGTCGAAACAAAATACGGAGTCCCAATGGTTTGCGCAAACGCAACCTCAGTTTAAATCGACGGCAAAGTGTCGACCGGGACCGGAGCCCTAAGGCTCGCCATTACTTCGGTTAACGAAGGTAAGCTTTTTGTTTTAGGTGCAACTAAGTCAAAAACGTGGCTGGCTACAACAATGGTCGAGGATAATATACCGTGTTGGTACGAGATACTTTAAACACGAAGATCAACTTTGATACGAGATATCAGCTTTGATGTAATACAGATTTCTGTTACCGGCACGTGATGCCGATGCCGACCAGCATAAATGTGCTTACAGTAAGAGATACTGTTTACCGTGTTAGTACGAGATACTCAAACACGAAGATCAACTTTGATACGAGATATCGACTTTGATGGCAAACGGCACGAGCTGCCAATTTGATCTAAACCAGCATGTGCTTGCAGTACGAGATACTGTTCAGTGCTATTCTAATGCTGTTGAGAAACCTTACAATATACAGTGTTTACAAACACTACAAGATATCAACTTGGATGTCAGATTTCTATTTACCGGCACGTGATGCCGATTTGATCAAAACCAGCATGTGCGACAGTACGAGATACTGTGTAGTGCAAGTCAAATGCTGTTGAGAAGCCTTAAGGGACCAAGTAAGGTATTTTTTCATCATTTTTTGAGAAAAAAATCATTAAAAGGTGTGAAATTTGTCAAACATCAGGCCCTGATGAATAATGTGACACAATCCCAGATATTGAATCCTTATCATCACCAAAGTAAAGCTAGTGATCTCTAAAATGGGAATAACTAGAAATAAGTGTATCGCTTACCAGCAAAGACAGGTGGGCACAGCACTTACAATATTAGACAAAATCATGTCTCTTATAATAAAAAACCTACTAGATAAAATAACTATGTTAAAATCACTTGGTGAAGCAACAAGCATTTCATAGAAATTACTCATAAAACTATTTTTAAATGGTGGCAATTTATCAAAGAATTGCGGTAAATAAGATGCCTAATACGACAGAGTTCAAATTCTATTAAGAAAACTGCACCAAGCCAGCAATTTCTGCTTAAAACATAAGTAACAAATATATGGAAAACAGGAAGAGTCAACCACAACAGTTGAAAGCATCAACCAACCAAGGAGATGGCATGAAATGGACCACAGACTCGACCACAGCCATCACACCGCAGAACATCCTTGAACCCACAGCGTTCCGAGAGAACCCGGGATGCCTACTACAACAGCAGGAAATAAACAAGGTACATATTTTGTTTGTTGGTTGTCATCAACAAATGACCCCATTATATTGCAGTGGATTAAGGATTTCATGTCCCTTTCATGTCTCAGTCCTAAAAATAATTTACCTGATTGTGAAATTACACATATGCAGGAAACTATAATTGTTCATAATTGTTCACCTTTTACAATTAAGAGCTATAACACCATGTTGTCATCCAAAGGGAGAATACATCTCAAAAGAGAAGACAAGTAGTCTGGGTCGCTGTCGCCGGATACGGTGAAGAGGTCTATATACATCTCAAAAGATTTTCCTTGCTTCAAAACCTGATGGCAAACAGGTTAATTTTAAATCTAAAACCTTTGAAAAAGTATGTGAAAGTCAGCACTTGCAGTAAGGTTAATTGCTGATCAAGGTGATTAAGGTGTGTTGCATAGACCGAAGGAAGTCATTTTTATGATTTAAAGTTCCTTTGTTTTGAATTCAATGGAACCTTATATGAATTTACAGCATTGCCATATGGACTATGTACTGCACCTAGTTTGTTAATCAAATTGTTAATACCTGTCCACTTATTCATAATCTACATTAATGATATTTTATATATTGACCAAGCATATTACAAGGAGTGTTTACAAAACATGAAAACAACAAATAGTGTGTTAAAGTTCATATTAGGGTTCCGTAGTCAACTAGGAACCCTTATTGATTATGACAAAAGTACCCTAGTACCTTGTTAATGTTGTAAACTGGGATTCATGTTTAACTCCAAATCATTGTGCCTACCTACCAACCATACCTTTTGAAAAAAGAAATACAATGAAGAGTATGATAAATTCTAAAATTAAAATAAGATAATTTTGCCTTGTTTTTAGGCACATTAGTAGCAGCATGGCCAGCTTTATCATAATATGGAATAGTACATACAAAACAAATGGAATACCATTACTCAAATCAAACCATCTTTTTATCAGACAATCAATCAATTATTTTATAAATTATGATGCATCCATGACATTACATATGGTTTACTTTTTCAATGGTCATCATCATCATCATTTCAGCCGAAAGAAGTCCACTGCTGGACATAGGCCTCCCCTAAGCCCCCCTCGCCACATTGACCATGACCAATTGACCGTTGACTTTCAATGGAGAAGGAATATAATTTCTGGTATAAAATGCTTTGTATATTTAAAAAATAATTGTGATATTCTTCTTCGGATTGACAACGCTACTGCCATTGCTTGCATTAACAAGATGGGTAGTGTTCAATGCCCAAACCTAAATGATGGTAGCAAAATGATATTATTATGGGTTTGGTGTGAAGCTAGGTGTATCAATCTCCAAGCATCTTACATAAAATCTAAATATAACTTGTCAGATGAGGAACCAAGGCATACTAACATTGCCACAGAGTGGGAATTATCAATTATGATTTACTAGCTACCGGAGTTAATTCAAATTGTAAAGCATACTTATAGGGATACCTATGTGTCATGAACTTGATATAAAGACCCATATGCATTTGAGATAGATGCCTTCTCAATTAAATAGAGCTCCTACTTTTTTTTATACACATTCATACCATTGACATTAATTACGAATTGTCTTCAAAAATTAAAAAAGGGGGGGGGGGGGGCAAGGAAATATGAGTAGGTGTAGGTACCCAGTGTGGACTTGTCAGATATCCTTTGGTAAAAATGATGATGGTTATAAAACCAATCATTTTCTATTCTAATAATAATTTATTAAAATCTCCTTTCAGTACCAAACACCCATAAAGCAACCAGCTTACTCCGGCAGTGACCATCTTTTGCAAAATGCATTCACATGTAAAGGTTTGCCACTAACCTATCCACTCCACCAGGTAGGCTAAAACAATTTAGTACTACTTAAAGAGTTGGTAGTTATTCTGCCAAAATCACAGTGTGATTCAATACCAGATCTAATACAATACCTCACTGAAATACATTATACATAAAACAAAATAATGTTGGCTACAGCTTGTTACATAAAGCTAGATCAATACTTTCGCTTCTCTGTTAAATGAATGAATTGACAGGGATGATCACACCAAGCGTCTTCTCATGGGTCTTTAAAGAATTCAACCCGCTTTATACAAGTATGGGAATACTTGTGATCCTACAATAGTAGTGTAGTAGTATTCACTGTCTAATTGGGGATAATCTGAATTTTAATTTAAAAAATTAAGTAAAATGTTTGTCAGCTCTTGCTACCTACTGCTCAAAGAGTGCAGACTCTATCAGTTATTAAAAGACAATATTGTCTTTTAATATATGTCCATGTCACAAGACATAATACAATGTACATTACTATTCTTATAAAAATATCACTGTCATCAAAAACTGAAACCTGCTTTCCTTTTCTATCAGGCATCCAAACAAACAATTAGTAGAAGAATTAAATTATTAATGAAGGGAAGTGGGATTGACTGATATATTATGTACCACACATAACACACTTTATGCAGACACATATTTTGCTAAACAGGCAAGGGTGTCATTAGATGTCATTAGCCTAATAAGAAAATTGGCTAGCCAGATAGATAAAATACATTGACAAGATTCATTAGACATGACAGGTATCCAGAGAGCACACGTACGACGAACCACAGATTAACAAATATTTTTTGATGGAAGTGTTCCATCTTTAAAAATTGTGATACAGCGAGTAGTGCAGAGTACAGACTAGATGTATCAGTGAATGTTAATGGTTTATGTCTGTTTGACGGCACGGTTGGCGCAGTGGCTAAGCGGTTGGACTGCTGAGCTGCGTGTCGCGGGTTCGATTCCCGCACGGAACAAATATTTGTATGACCTGCAGATAGTTGTTTCGGGTCTGGGTATTTGTGTATGTGAGTTTATATGTTTTTGCACGCACCCACGATACAGGAGAAATCCCTAGTGTGGGGCAACGTTTTAAAAAAAAAAAAAAATGTCCTACATGACAGCTTTATTAATACCGTCTTAAATACCAACTTGAAGATGTAAATAATATTTACATTCCTTTATTTATCTTTACACAAACTTAATAAGTTTCATTAACATTCAGTTTTAAGTTTTATTCAAACATTCCATAATATTAATGATTATTTATTTTATTTGTACACTGTCATTAATAGTGTTTTAATTTAGTAATATGGCATTATTAGCTATACATACTTATAGCATTTATTGTTTCATATTGTATCTGATTATGAGACAGGACTGATAGTATTTTATTATCATGAAAATACTAGTAGCCAATTATCATTGGTTTGTCTTTAATGACGCCCTAGTTATGTAAGCCACACAATGGCTAGGTATTTTGTCTTTTTACACATACATACTTATTATATAATACCTTAAGATTGATGATTATGAATCATACCTACCTAAGATATACAGGCATAGGGTAGTTTGACTATATTGGTCTCAAATAAATTTGATTCATGTAACAATAAGATTGATTTGGTAAGTCTTGTATATTTCCAAAAGAGTGGCCCATGTCGACTTAGACTCTAAACAGCTACACTGTAATCAATTATATTTCAGTTCATCATGAAATGAAATTGATTAATCAGACGAACTTACCTTAAGTGAAGTCCGATTACAATTTCATGAAGGATGAACTGAAATATAATTACCCACCCAACCCATCCTTTTTAGGATTAGTCCCTTGTCGAATGGGCTAATAGAGCAACGCTATCTCTAAAGAGTGTCAAAGCTGTGTTGCCAATCCATAGAGAAAAAGTTTTATTTTACTTCTCTAAAACTGCGATGCCAAATACTTGCGAATTGGGAACTACACTGTAATCAATTATATTTCAGTTCATCCTTCATGAAATTGTAATCGGACTTCACTTAAGGTAAGTTCGTCTGATTAATCAATTTTAGTTCATAGCATGTTTTGAATGGCTCCAATATTTAATATTATGTAAAAAAAAAAGTTTTTTTTTCACAAATAGGGAAAAAAATATGACTATGATATGGCTTGAATGCAGGAAGTGCGAAAATCAGCAAGCAATATGCAAACAAACTTTTGCTGCACACAATTTTATTCATGTTCTTCTCCATGCTTCAGAGATGATGACTCTATGAAATCATGCATTATAAATTACCATTCCGGCGGGCCAGCCATAATCCAAGTTTTCATAACTTGGCTCCTGAATTCTCAAAAACGCAAGTTTTAATAGCCAGTTATCAAATTCAGTGTACTAAATTGGAGCATTTGATGTTTTGAGCAAATGTGGGCAGATCAATTATTTTGTTGGATGAATTCTGTTGGCCTTAATTGCTGACATGATTTAAACTTCTCAGTTCAACGTGCTAATCATAACGGAAAATAAGGTTGGTAAATCCTATGGTAAATAGATGTTTGTATAAAGTGCAGTGACCCGTTAAAAAACCTATGATTTTACGGGTTTTGTCCCTAAATGTTTGATGAGATTGCGAGTAAGCTTCATTGATACCACCGAACTACATGCTGTTTGCCTACAAAAAGCAAGCATAATCAGGAGGTATAATCATTATCACTACATATTATTAAAAAAAAAGTCCTCCAACCCGCGTCTGTCTGTCCGTCTGTGCGCGATTAACTCAAAAACTACTGCACCGATTTTCATATAGTTTTCACCAATGGATAGAGCGATGCTTGAGGAAGGAACGCTTTAGTATAATAAAATTTGACTTTAAATATAATATAATTTGACTGAAATCCACGTGGTTGAAGTCGCGGGTATCAGTTCATCATCATCATCATCATCAGCCTATAATGTTCCCACTGCAGGGAGTCGGGCCTCCTCTCTAGGAGAGGGATGGGCTATAATCCACCACGCAGGCCCAGTGCGGATTGGCAGATGTCACATGTCTTCGAATTTTTTGGTTCTAAGACATGCCAGTTTCCTCACGATGTTTTCCTTCACCGTTTTGAGAGCAGCGGTGATGAAATAAATTACACAAAGTAATGCGCCTGCCTGGGTTCGAACCCACGAACTACTGTTCGTAAGTCGGGGCCGACACCACTGGGCCACCGCTGCTGCGGTATCAGTTAGTTACATATAATCACTAACGAAATGCAAATACGTAAAGCTAAGAGACAGTACACCTATAATTAAATCTAAGGTCATCATCTACAAACAACGATCACATGCACAGTGACCTCGGCTACCGATAATATTATAATTGACAGCATCGACCTCTAACTCTAAGATTAACTAATGGGAACTATAAACCGAGTCGGAAGTCAATCTAATGATGTAACATCGGAGAAACTTACACCATTGAACCTCGAATGTTAGTATTGATGTAAATGTTGCTTTTGCGGTAGTGGGAGCTATTGTTCTTAAGAGCAGACGGTTTAATCACTCATCGAACCGGTAACCCCTGATGGGTAAGGAAAAGGTTTACCTAATATTATGCATTCCAGCAGTTATATTTACGAGAAAATGCCATGAAATAGGGGGCGAGCTCGATTCCGTAACCTCTACAAATTAAAATGTCATCAAAGAAAATTCAAAAACTTGCCTGAACTGGAAATTAAACCTTGGACCACTTATCAGTAGCACGTACTGCTACTATGATATGATATGATGCTACTATGGTATCATAGCTAGTAGCATCATAGTAGCATCATCATTTAATTTTATCCCAATTCATTTGAGGTTTGAGGTTTGCGCAGTATGTATTCCTCTTCCATACCTCTCTGTTTCTCGTCATCTCATGATATGCCTAATTTGATAATGTTAAGGTAAATATTATGGGTTTTGCGGTGTAGCAAGCTATCGATCTGGTCTCAAGGGAAGATGGTATAATTTCACGCGCAATTAGGAAAGCTGATTGAATAACGGATTAAATTCAGCCTGATATCGGAAAGCTGCCAAACTTACCTCTATGTAAAAAGCGATTACGCAGATGTAGCTAGTACACATTAAAAACTAAACAGAATATTTTCGAAATCAAGTCATTTATCCACTGCCAGGGCTGCGGGTTGCTCGAAAGAGATACCGCGGTCCCTGACACAAAGGGCTAAGAAGGAATATTGGTGGCTTTTAGTCAACTATAGAAGTCTGACACTCCCTTAATGATGTTCTACCCTCCAAAAAAAAATATATTTTTTCTTATGTCTAGCTCTAGTACCTATTTTCGTGACTTTTACACCGAGCTACGGCCTCAGAACACTAAACTATATGAAACAAATGGTATTACTTTTCAAAGGGCCACCGACGCACTTATTTCTGTCTAAGTTTAAGTCTGAAACAAACTTTAGTTTCCAAAAATATATCTCTTCGTTCACGACATTTCACTTTTGTTTCTTAAAAAAGACTTTTTTCTTTCTTAAATGTTCTTTATTTTTAAATATTCTCGGACTAACAAGCTCTTTGTAATAAGATTAAGGACTGCTTCAGCCCTGTCTGATTCTCTTGTTCTTATAACAAGATGGTTATCTAAATTTAATTACGATTTTCCTATTTTTAAACGGGGTGGTATTTCTTTGTTTAGGTGTGTACCTTTATTTGTGGTTCTTTATTTAGATAAACTTTTTTGGATAACAAGTTATTTTTATTGTCTATGTGAACACAACACCGCCAAATTGAAGCTGTTTTAATGATACCATAGATTATACTGCCGGTTATGGCCATAGGTATCATAACATTTTTTATTAAAATTACTATAAAAATCGACACTCCACACTATTCTCTTTAAAAAAAAACTGATCTTATTTTAATAATCTTTATCCTCTAATCTTCCCATTCTTCTTGGGGTCGATGCAACATGTTTTATTCTTCCATTCTCCGTTTCATTCAATAACAAAAATACACAAAATTGATTGTATTTTTAGATATTTTTTGGACAAGTTAAAATGAAAAACTCAAAAACAGACTTGTAATACGTGTGTATATGACCGTGCGTGAGAATATCATTATTGCGTCTCAATCAAACCTAGTATAGTCTGTGCCCAGTATTACCTGACCTCCCTCCTCACACTACTTTCCTTCTTCTTCTATATACGAGGAGTCTAGTAATGCTGGGCATGACAGTACAACGAGCTTTCTTTGACAGGTGTTACCCTTGGGCAGTCACAGCCAAGTCTTAAACGAGTGAGCCTTAAAACGTTTGAGATAGAGTTCTTATTGCTATGTTTTATTGCTGAGAATGAGTTTTGCCCGAGGCTTGCAATCATATTACTGTGAATATGTAGGCGACAGTTAATAAAACAAATAGGTATGTAACATGCTAATAGATTGTAGGTCAAAAATATGCATAATGATTTGTGTATGTAATTGTGTGGATGTAAATACCTATTATTAAAATGGGTACCGGTTTTTTTATGGCGCTGTGTTTGGTTTGGATTTGAAATAATAATTGGTTTGACCTTCGATTTCAAATTAAATTGACTCCTTTTGTAAAAACTGGGTCTCAGATCTCAATAGAGAGAAGTAGAAAGACAGTAAGGACGCTCTAACCTGATATTGAGATTACACATACTTATAAATTCATTAATTTGGAACTGTCACGTTGGTCTAGGTGGTAGCAAGTGCGACTCATCATAATCATCATCATTTCAGCCAAAAGACGTCCACTGCTGGAAATAGGCCTCCCCCAGGCGTCGCCACATTGACCGGTCCCGTGCGTCTCACATCCAGCGGGTTCCTGCAACCTTGACCAGGTCATCGGTCCACCTAGTGGGAGGCCTTCCAACGCAACGTCTTCAAGTGCGACTGCTGTGCATAAAATCTTTATTTGCCTAGGTTGGGCAAAGTGATTTTGGGTTATTAAGAATTTCTCCGATTGGTGCAAATAGACCCACCTACCTCGGACTGAAATATAACTAACCAAATGTAGGTGCATGAAATGGGTACCTACTTGTTGGAGGATTCCAGGCGTTTATTTATTTACTGGACAGAAAAGCTTTAACAATTAAAGTAACACCATAACATAGTACAATATATACTTAGCAATCTTCTATAAGTAATCTCTATTTATCGAGATTTTTCTACCAACAAGACACTTATAACAAGACAGATCAACTTTCAGGTCTGAAATATCTAATGAGCTGTCTAGCCCAGACTGAAAGAAACTCCTTATTTTTGCCTAAGAATTCACCATTTATCACTTTTTCTGTTTTTTAACGTTCAGGATTTTTACACGAAATATGATAAAAATGTCACTCATAGTTAAGGGATCATTGGACCTTCGTAGGTAGACGTAGAATCTATTTTTGCCCACCTTTAGATAAAGGTACCTACTAGGAATCCTTTGGGATAATGAGATGCGTTTTAAAAATAAAACGACTGTCATTTTCAGTGACGTATGTTCCAGAGAAAAAGATTGAACTGCTGAACAAAATGTTTAGTAATGTCATTGTTCAGGCAAAAAAACTTATGGTGGAGATAATTTTAATATGCGTTTATTTGTCAGATTAGTTTATCGATTTGTTTTTGCTTTTTACCTTTAATAAAGTCTATAAAATATAAAATACAGCGTGTATTCTGTGTGACATTCGAAAAATCAAAATCATTGTCAAGATTTTTCCTTCGCAAACATCAATAAAACAAAATTTACATATTATTACGTATCCGAATCGTGCTTGACAACAAAGGACGTATATTATTAATTTATTCATCTCAAATTGCTGTCGAATTCTGATAAATTAAACCCACACGTCCACTTATCTTCAATTGTGCAAGAACCCCTCAATTTCCCCAAATATTCGCACTTGCAACACCGATAATAATGAATGATGGACCGAGCAAGTAGGTACAATATGCATTGTAATCCCCTCATTGACATTTGGGGCCCAAAATTCGGGTTATTCTTCACGGAAAGTGGCCTTTTAACGAATGTATGAGCGGATAATTTCGACATGAAGCCTGATATGTAGATACTTGTGTGACATCTTGAATCGTAAAAGTAACGTGAATTATTGTTCAGGAGCTAACGTTTTAAAAAAAGAAAGTTTGCAAGTTTTTTTGTGTGTGCTTAAATGAGTTCCATACGGTAAAATGTTCACATTCACCAATTGCTGAATATAACATTTTTGTAGTAGGTCATAGATATTCATTTGGGTTTAATCAAACCGGCGCGGCGGTGTAACGAGAACTAAAGCAATGTTTTGTTGTTATTATCAAATAAATTATTGCAAATATTTAATCTCTCAATTCTGCAATCATTTAAACAGCTCAAAATTCAAAGAAAATGGTTGAAAATCGCTGGATTATTATCTTTACGACAAAGTGAGCAAAAAAGGCTGAACTGATGATAATCATGATCGTTATAATAAATTATAGTACCCTATCTCCTTTACTACTCACATTATGACGCTGTAATAATTCACCGATAACATGCTTAAATTTTGCATAAACATTGCGCAAGCGACATGGGATTGTGGCCAATAAATCACGGATGTACGATAATGTAAATTAGTGGTACACGGGCTCCGAGCCTACATTTCTTAACCTTTTCGCCCTAACAATGATACCTTCTTTCTTACTTAATAAGATAAATAATGGGTTTTACTCGAGGAGCTTCGTTTACTTTTATACGGCTGTTTAAATGATTGATGGATCGTTATTGTTTTAAATGATTAATTAAAAGAGCCTTTTAAGTTTTTAGGTTCGTCGTCGTAATTTGTAGTTACAATAAAATATGTGTAATAAAGTACATTTAAAATGTTTTGTAGTAGGAGGTATAAATAGGTCATCGTTATACCCTTGAATCGTTTACTATTTTGTGTTAGCCTGTATCAATGCATTAGACATTAATATCCACTTTTTTTTGTTTTTCAGATTATTCTTTGTGTCTATCGTGTAGTTAGAACCTGGTGTGAGAGCTTGTATGCCACCTATGGACCTGTGACTTGGCTCTAATTTAGATTATTAGGATAATAATATTTAACCAACCCACTAAGTAAATTATGGGTGTGGAAAACTCGTGCCCCAGCCGTGGGAACGTTACAGGCTAATATGCATTATAATCAAGCTGGGGCTGGGCTGGCCATGTCTGCCGTTTGCCTGACGAGCTGTGTGCCAAAATAACTACGTTGTGGATCCCTGACATAGCCAGAAGGCGACGTATTGGACCGCGCAGGAGATGGCCCGACGAGCTGGACAAAATTAACAATCAGTGGTCCACTTTGGCCCTGGATCGAACAATTTGGAAGTCCTTTGCGCAGCAGTGGGATTACGGGCTAACAGTAATCAAGCTCCAAAACTGTAAACCAAGCAACCCGACTCGCTCTGACGCTACACCCAACCGGATCAAGATCGATTGTAACTAAGTGCTACAATTAGCGCAGCACAACGAGATTACAATACATGTTGTGTCAATTAGCGAGCAGTCGAGTTAGCTGATTAGACGGCTTGTTAGCAATATTAAGTGCTGCGCTTAATTTGCGACTGTAGGTTTGGCAGCGACTGAAGGACGATTTACCACGTAAACACAGGTGCGTATGTAACTTTAACTGTCTGTGTGATAGTCGTCATCATTTAAACCCCAAATTCATCCACAGTTGGGTATAGGCTTCACCTTTCTTCTGCCACTCTACTCAACTCTGGGTGTTCCTCATCCATTGCGCTTTTGCATGGACCTGGTTTCTTAGCCCCAACCTTGGCCACCATTTGGTTAGAACCTTATTCCATCGGCCATCACTGAGTCTAGCCATATAGCCGTACATTTTAAGAAAATAATCCAAAACAGTGTCGTTCTTGATTTTGTTTTGTTGTATAACTTTATTTTCCAAATAATTAAAATGTAATTATGCGATGGGAAATAATTGTAAATAATTATAAAAAAAAAAAAAAAATAGTTTTTACTATCTGAACAAACAGTCAGACAACATGCAATATTTTTTTAATTAGGGGTTCAATACTTTCAATTAGCAATATTGCAACACGTAATTCGGAGGCTTTACGTCAACCTCAATGGACATTAAGCCGACACGTCTGTTTACGAAATATTTCCCTATTATGTTAATATTATTAATGTCTCGTGTATTTCGAATAAATCAATATAATTACGTTTAAAAACTGTTAATTTACCATCACATGCTTATCGCATAAAAACTGCATTTTTGGCGCGTTCGAACTGTCAAAATTGGCGCCATTACAAATATGGTGATCGTGACGACATTGACATCAAAATGTTTAAATTACATAATTATAGTGCACGGAAAACCAACTAATCAGTGCTTACAACCTCTGTGCTGCAACTTCCATATTACAATGTCATAAGATCGATAATTTCATGAAAATAAGTTTTTGAATGTCAGAATTATATTGGTTTTAATGACAGGATTGATATACTTTCCTATGTAATGATTGAGTTCGGTAAACAAGCTATATGATTATGTTGTCGCTACTAGTTTTTATAACATGTATTACATGGACCCATGAATAAATTACTACCATTAAAAGTAAGTCACAGATAACCTGTGTTCTTGCGAATTCGGTGAGTCGCCATTGATCGTCAGACTGTCGCCTTAGGACATCATATTTAAGTGCTTGACAGCCCATTTCAAGACCTAGACTTCTAGATATCTTCATAAAGTGAATTCCAGTTACGGCAATAACATTTAATTTGACAGCTCAACACGAATAATAAACATTTACTCCAAAATTCCTCGAAGTTATATTTTTGCCATTATTTTATACATACAGTCATGGAAATAGCTACCGAAAAATATAAGTAATTTCGTTTTAATATGCAGTATTATTTTCGTTTTACGCCCCCATGTCAGGGAACCCATAAAATCTAAACGTTCCCATTCAACCTTTTATGGTTATCTTGAAACAGGGCGTGGTGACCATACATCAATACCATACGATACGATGTTCCTGAAGTCCCAAGGTCCTGGTAATAAATTATTAATTTTTCTCATAATTTCACAAACTATCTTAAATCTTAAAATCCTTTTAATGATATCAGACAAGCGGGTGCCAAATTAATTATACGGTAATAATGTTGCACGATGAATGGGTTGCCAATACCAACTTTATTTCTATAGTGAAGTTTCGGAAATTGAGCTTTATTGTTTCAGAAGTTAAGGTGGAGTAGACGGCATAGCTAATTTTGCGAATTAAAACTTCGTTAAGGTTAAGTGCAACATAAATATGATTATATAGCTAATATGCGGTAGGTTGCAATGGCTGTAATATTAATGTGGAGAAAACCTTCTGGATTTTTGATGATACTCGTACTTTTCTGCTCTCGAGGTTTATATGTATCTGGTTTGGCCTTTTAGAAGCACTAGATATATCAATTTCATAGCGGAAAGCACAAAATGGAGTATTTCCTAAATCACTTATTAATGTGGCATTACACTTGAGAATTAGTGAAGACACTGCTTGGTCTTACAAACCTGACACATAATCGAAGGGAGCAAGCATGACTAAATATTACACATCATTTTTCACATGTTTGGCCTGTTGGTCTAGTGGTTAGTGACCCTAACTGCTATGCCGGAGGTCGTGGGTTCGATTCCCACCCAGGACAAATGTTTGTGTGATGAGCACGATCATTTGTTCTGTGTCTGGGTGTAATTTATCTATAATATGTATGTATTTAGAAATATATAAGTATGTTTATCAGTTGTCTAGTACCCATAACACAAGCTCTGCTTAGCTTGGGACTAGATGGCGTTGTGTGATAGTTGTGGAATATTATATTATTATTTTTGTTCCCTTTTAACGAAGAAACAGCAAACAACATAAGTTTAAATGGTGTACTATATAAAGGGCAGCATCTATGCGGCTGCTGATGGCTTTAATCAATAATCTCCAAGCATTATCTTCCCAAGACCAATTGATTGCGTTGTCGCTCTATGCGGGAGGCCTATCACCAAGATAAGATCAGCAGAAACATACCACGCTTGCGCAAACCAATCAACACTTTATTTACCAAATAAATCATTTCGTACGCCTCACAATACACTTTTAATTAAACAACCGAACCCAATTTACGAGAATAAAGTCTTATTGCTCCCATAAAAACCAAAGTTCGCAGTTCAGAAAGCAAAGAAATGATTTACGTTCCCATAAATTAAAAGCTTTGAATTGAGAAATACTTCGATATGTAGACTTTATAAACTGAAACTCCTTGTGTGGTCATGTTTTAAATACTCGATGCAACTATCCTGAACCTATCAATGGAAATAACACCATATACTGATAACGTAGAGTTGCAATTGTTTCAAACGTTTTTGCAGTTAAGACTTTTCGGCAAGAGTTGCAAAAGTTCTTTGATGTTATATCAAAAGCATGGTGCATTTTACGTCATATCTGTCAGCAGTTCAGCACAGTCCGTTGGACAAACAGACAAACTCAATGTGACAATAACCGGATAGTTATTTTTTTGGTTGAAGCTGTTGACTTCATTAATCAGCAAGTTGAACGCAATTCAAGTGACATGTAACATTAGGTACTATTACATTTTAGATATTGCTCAATAATTTTACGTTTTTAGCTAATGCCAAGATCTCTTCAAGTTAGTAACAACCTCAAAATGTTCTCAATTTATAGGTTACTAGCTTTTGCCAGCGGCTTCGCCCGCGTGAATATGACGATTTTCCATACAAACTTTCATCCCCTATTTAACTCCCTTAGGGGTTGAATTTCGAAACATCCTTCCTTATTCCTTGTCTACATTATAAAGGGAACCTCTGTGCAAAACTTCAGCTTTCTACTAGGTCCAAGGGTTTGGGCTGGGCGTTGATGAGTCAGTCAGTCAGTCAGTCAGACAGTCAGGACTTCTCTCTTTATTTATATAGATTTGTAAAGAAAACTCATCATTTACACTCATAAACCCACGTTTATGTACTCGTAGTAGTAGAAAGACACAACAGAACGCCTACGAATACGATCCTCCAAAAACAACTAAGCAAAAGGTTGCTTCCTTCTCGTTAATACTTCTAGTGACGCAAGTTGCATGGTTGCGAGTATTGCTATCCTGAGTTTTCTAAAAAAACATAACCATTTTTTTCTTTCGAGCCACAAGAAACAAGCAGTGTTCAGTTTAAGGCGCACCGATAATGTATGACACAACAGTAACTGTTTTATTTCTATTCACTAATAAAACTACTTATTAATATCTTGACTGTAATACCATCCTATACAATTAATTCAATCAACAACAAGGTCCACCGACCCTTTGGCCCTATAAAACGTTGCATAAACAATCAGAATTTTACAACAATATCTTCAATCTATTAACCGTTGAATAGGTTGCAATCAGGCGAAGGCCAGAGTTCCATGGAACTATTGTTGCAACCATTTCCTTATAAAGGTCTGTGCTTATCAGTCAGATAAATCTGATTGGACGTTTTGCAAACTATGACTACGATGTGATGTGATGAAAGAGTTGATAGCTTTTGTTTTGTTTTTTGAAGTAGTTGGTTGGTTTTAATGCTTTCGTAATAAAGCTACTACTTTCATCACAGGTCAAGAAACCAAAATAATAATTTAAATAAAGGGCTAAGGGGTAAAATATTTTGAAATTATGGCGATGATGCCGTCTAGACGATTTCGGCCACAGTGACTGCATTCGTTGGTTTTCTGTGTTTTTTTTTTATTTATTTTTTTAATATTCCACAACTATCACACAACGCCATCTAGTCCCAAGCTAAGCAGAGCTTGTGTTATGGGTACTAGACAACTGATAAACATACTTATATATTTCTAAATACATACATATTATAGATAAATTACACCCAGACACAGAACAAATGATCGTGCTCATCACACAAACATTTGTCCTGGGTGGGAATCGAACCCACGACCTCCGGCATAGCAGTTAGGGTCACTAACCACTAGACCAACAGGCCAGTCAATTGTTGCTAAGAACTTTGGTGTGCTGCTCTTCCATGTGCTCTCTAGTGACTAATCAAACTTAGGTGAACTTATGTGTTATTAATGTGTCCATTAAGAAACCTATTATTGACATTAGGTATAGTGTGGCTGTATAGCTAATCTAATCCTATTTCGCCCTATAACCCGCCGCTAGACCGCTAGTCTAATTTCGAATTCCTCCTCTCTCTAAAAGCGTTGATTTGCCGGTGCACTTAACATCTCAACTCGGGTTGATTTTGTGCTTATTTCTCTATCTCCCATACTAAAAGGTCAATTATAATTGAAATTCGATAGAGTAGCTTATGTTTTTATGGTTATGACCAAAGAGTTAATTTCGCAATTAAAATATTCTTTACATAATAGAAGCTCACCTCAAATGTTTGCAAAATAATCCTGGTGGTGTATACCGTCTTTACCATATTTTTTCTACTATTCTACGATCAATATACGTCAAAAACATGGACGGAAAACATTACGAAGTACAAAAACAGCCAGCATATCCTTGTTTGTATCTAAATACAGCCTATCTCATCTGCCAAGTCGGATATTGGTCCTTATAGGTCTATTTCCTAAGTCGACTCTTGTTAAATGAGGAAAATGGAAGCTACAACGTCGCGCGTCGCACGGAAGTTGATCTCTGTTTTGTGCTACGGACTAAGATTACTGACTAATCAGTTACTGTCTATGTGTTCCTGCTACTTTTGTTTCTGAGTTGAATTTCTATGAAAGGCCAGAAATATTATGATGTTTCTTTTAATTTGGTTGTTTATTTTTGGTCAATGCAGAGGGCTAAAACAAGTGGAATTTATCTTTTTCATACAATGCGACGAATTTCAACAGGAAAGTGTTTTGATTGTCACTTAACACATTTTAAAGTTTTCCATTGTCCTTTTCCTGGTAGAATGTAACTATGTGGGATCTTTCAGTTTACAGCATTATACAGATTAAACTTGGTTTTATTGCGAGTTGGAGTCTTAACGAGCCACAAAACATGAATTGATATTTAGCACCCAAAGTGAATTAATCGCAAATCCAAGATTATAAGATTAAAACACAAATAACATTCATCCTATTATTAAAAGGTGTGATAACCTTCACCTTGAGACACCTTGCATGATGAAGTGTCACTAATGCTCTCAGGGGACCCGTCTGGCGACAGGTCCAAGTTTTGACGAGGGTATATCTTTCACCTGACGATAGTGTTACGAACTCATCGTTTGTGGATACAACAGAAGGAATGTGGACATATTTGTGATATACAGGGTGGGCCAAAAATTTTTGCACTTTTGAAACATGAATAGAAATAAAACTACAAATGTTATTTTTTTGATAATTTATTTAACGTAATAACCATTTAATGAAATTTATTATTTAAAAATAACATCGTCCAAATGTGTGCTGCCTCGTTGTTAACACTCCTGCAATCGACTACGCAAATTTTGGAAAACTCGCTGACTCATGCTGCGGGGGATCGCGGTTATTTCCTCGTGGATTTTTTGTTTTAATTGGGATATTGCCGTCGGTTTATTAAGGTACACTCGACTTTTCAGGTATCCCCACAAGAAAAAATCGCATGGTTTAAGGTCCAGGCTTCTCGGAGGCCATGGGATATCACCCCTGCGAGAAATCAATTTGTTTAGAAACATTTCTTTAACTACCGGTAAACTCACATTTGACGTATGGCATGTTGCTCCATCTTGTTGCATCCAAGTCCTGCTGTTGTACCCTTGAAATTCATGCAACTGCGGCGTCATAAAGTCTTGCAACATCTTGACGTATTCCGCTGAATTCACAATTACATTATTTCCTTGATTATTTTCAAAGAAATACGGACCAATGCCCTTTGATGATATGGCACCCCATGCTGTCGTTTTATCGTGGCCGCCCTGTTTGTTTAATATTCATTTTCGATCACGTTTGCTCGAACTTCTCGACTCAAGCTTGGATCAAATTAACACTTTGACACTCACTTACACGGCATAATCCGTAATCAATTCTAAACAGGAGTCGTACAGTAACGTAGGAATCATTGTTTTTGTAAATTTGTTTTACACAAAAAGCACGCTGTTGTCCCGTGAAGCGCTCCATCGTAACTAAAATTGCATGAAGTGGCGCACAGTTTCCCGCCACCTGCGCGCCCCTCCCTCGAACGTTTCCCAAAAAAATCTAGTGTTTCTATTTGCAAAAATTTTTGGCCCACCCTTTACATTATGTGTGAGTTGGGTAATTGAAATAAAGTTTATTTTAGTTTAAGGTTTTTTACCCGACTTCTAAAAAAATAAGGAGGTTCTCAATTCGTATGTTTATATATATATTTTTTGAAGTGAAAACTTCTTTAGCGGCGTTGAGCACTTTGGGAAATTGTTCTGTGATGGGTATAAAATCTTAAACTCGCGTCAGGATACGTGACCACGTGACCCTGATCGAAAATTCGTCAGGACACGTGACCACGTGACCCTGATCGAAAATTCGTCAGGACACGTGACCACGTGACCCTGATCGAAAAAGCGTAAGACGGATGGAGAGTAGACAGCTATCCCCTCTCTACGGCGCGGCGAAAATGTATGCCTGGGCCTACTGTTTCGTTTAGGCAGCGCAGGGCGCTTAATAATAATAATAATTATTATTAATAATAATATAATTAATAATAATAATAATAAAATTATTAATAATAATAATATAATTAATAATAATAATAATAATTAATAATAATTAATAATAATTAATAATAATAATAATAATAATGATGACAGCTGTCAAAATTGAAACAGCTATATCTCGGAAACTATCGACCTTAGACTAGTTGTGTGTAGGGACAATTGATAGGTCTCAATGAGATCTACATTTCGGATGACAGCTGTCAAAATTGAAACGGCTATATCTCGGAAACTATCGACCTTAGACTAGTTGTGTGTAGGGACAAGTGATAGGTCTCAATGAGATCTACATTTCAGATGACAGCTGTCAAAATTGAAACGGCTATATCTCGGAAACTATCGACCTTAGACTAGTTGTGTGTAGGGACAAGTGATAGGTCTCAATGAGATCTACATTTCGGATGACAGCTGTCAAAATTGAAACAGCTATATCTCGGAAACTATCGACCTTAGACTAGTTGTGTGTAGGGACAAGTGATAGGTCTCAATGAGATCTACATTTCGGATGACAGCTGTCAAAATTGAAACGGCTATATCTCGGAAACTATCGACCTAAGACTAGTTGTGTGTAGGGACAAGTGATAGGTCTCAATGAGATCTACATTTCGGATGACAGCTGTCAAAATTGAAACGGCTATATCTCGGAAACTATCGACCTTAGACTAGTTGTGTGTAGGGACAAGTGATAGGTCTCAATGAGATCTACATTTCAGATGACAGCTGTCAAAATTGAAACGGCTATATCTCGGAAACTATCGACCTTAGACTAGTTGTGTGTAGGGACAAGTGATAGGTCTCAATGAGATCTACATTTCGGATGACAGCTGTCAAAATTGAAACAGCTATATCTCGGAAACTATCGACCTTAGACTAGTTGTGTGTAGGGACAAGTGATAGGTCTCAATGAGATCTACATTTCGGATGACAGCTGTCAAAATTGAAACGGCTATATCTCGGAAACTATCGACCTAAGACTAGTTGTGTGTAGGGACAAGTGATAGGTCTCAATGAGATCTACATTTCGGATGACAGCTGTCAAAATTGAAACGGCTATATCTCGGAAACTATCGACCTTAGACTAGTTGTGTGTAGGGACAAGTGATAGGTCTCAATGAGATCTACATTTCAGATGACAGCTGTCAAAATTGAAACGGCTATATCTCGGAAACTATCGACCTTAGACTAGTTGTGTGTAGGGACAAGTGATAGGTCTCAATGAGATCTACATTTCGGATGACAGCTGTCAAAATTGAAACAGCTATATCTCGGAAACTATCGACCTTAGACTAGTTGTGTGTAGGGACAAGTGATAGATCTCAATGAGATCTACATTTCGGATGACAGCTGTCAAAATTGAAACGGCTATATCTCGGAAACTATCGATCTTAGACTAGTTGTGTGTAGGGACAAGTGATAGATCTCAATGAGATCTACATTTCGGATGACAGCTGTCAAAATTGAAACGGCTATATCTCGGAAACTATCGATCTTAGACTAGTCGTGTGGGAGTTGGACATTTTGACCCTGAACGTTAACGATGTCGACTGTACAGTCAATAAAATACAAAAATAATTTATTTTGAACTAGACTGTACAATGTTTTTATGATGCTTAATCGGAGGCATGGGAAAAAATATTCCCGCTCCTCCTACCAATCGGAGTTCCGATCGGAGGACAGGGAAAGACAAAATAAATGGGTTAGCATAGTTATGGCGGAATAATTGAATTTTTAAATAATGAATTTGGTTTAACTATGTCGAATGATCGCAATCTTAGCACAACGAAATACAAAACTACTATTGATGCGGTCTTTATTAGACATTTAAATAGGTTCGAATCAAAACTGTTCGTTTCTTACTTCAGCTACCATAAACCTATCGTATCAGTTTTAGAGATTGGCGATGATAGTTCTGGTAATGATGATGGTGAAAAAGTCGTTGAAATTATGGATGAAAGTTGATTTTTCGGAGAGATAAACTTTTTAATGTAAAATAATTGTAATAGTTTTAAAGTGTTAAATTTTTAATGTAATATAAATTGTCATGTTTGTGTACGATAGCGCAATAAATCAATATTGTATTCTACCACATAAATGATAGTACTTTTATACTGTTAAAGCAATTGGTGCAAAATTATTCCCTAACCATTCCAAAATATCAAACATGCTCAACGTTAATAATCAAGTTTTCACTTCTGCCGGCACTCCCGGAGTGCAACCCGTCTTTTTTTTTATATTTGTTCGGACATAACTCCGTCACTACCGATTTGAAAAATTATTTTTTTGTTGTAAAGGTTGTAAACCTCATATTTTTTTTATCCAATGCGGACAAGCGGTTTTTGAAAAATCAACAATACTCAAAAAAAAAACTACATTGTCCACAATTTATGACCCATGAACATGATGTGAACCACTAAAAAGTGAAAAATAAAAACTTTTTAACAAAAAATAAAACTGACTTCAAAAATAAAATACAAAAAAGTAAAAAATAAACTTTAGAAGAAAAATCAGTTTCTGAAGTCGGTTTTATTTTTTTGTTAAAAAGTTTTTTTGATGAATATAATACCTAATGTAAGAAACAAAAAGGTCAGTTAGGTATACGTACAACTAGATCATGACAAAGTTAGTGTTGACTGCCTCGTTTGGTCCAGTGCATGCAGTGGTCGCAAGCACGACTGCTATGAATGCGGTCCTGGTTCAGATCTCCAGGTCGTACAAAGTGTTTTAGACAGGAGCTCGTGGCTTAATAATAACTGCCACTCGGGTTAATCTTTAGGTTAAGCCGCGCTTGCCTAGGTTGGTCTGTGGATGGGTGACCGCCCATTTCATACCGAGTTTCCTCCGTGCCTCGGAAAGCACGTTAAGCTGTTGGTCCCGGCTGCCATATATAGATCTTTGGCAGTCGTAACAGGTAGTCAGTGCCCTAAAAGTCTGACTACCAGTCCTACCCAGTATAAACTGGGTCGTGGAGGTCAGATAGGCAGTCGCTCCATGTAAAATACTGGTATTCAGCTGCATCCGGTTAGACTTGAAGCTGACCCCAACATAGTTGGGAAAAGGCTAGGCAGATGATGATGAAAAAGTGTTTTAGAGTTTTTAATCAAGAATTTCTCTGTAGCAGCCACGGAGTATTTGTACCCAGTTGATGTCAATAACTTCGCCCCCTAATACATGGGACTTTAAACATAACTATACTTCTACTAACTGTATTATTAGGATCACTTCTACCTAACCCTTTGGGACGTACAGGCGTGATAGTATGACGATGATGACCACGCACCAAACGGTAAGTAAAACATAGTTTCGATATAAGCTGATTGAATTTAAGCATCCAACAACAAATAATAATTTCACATTAAGCTGGATTAAATAATTGTTACAGCTCCATACCTAAAAGTTTGTAGGTATAGTTTTAAATAAGACCTAAAATAATAATATGCTACATTTTATGTTTAAAGCTTATAAACCGTCCATTAGGTCCAATAAACTCAATTTACATCCATTCCAATTAATAACATTAAAAGCTGACTAAAAGCTCTTTTAAATGAACATTCATTAACAAAATGATGCATTGCAAATACTGTTTTATTGCAATGATGACATTGAGCTTAATCTCATATACTGTAATTTCTTTTTTGATATTATTTTCAATATTTTTGATTTTTTCCCGAAATAAAATTGTGTTTACGAAGATGAGATAAGATAATCTCATAATGTTTGTACCACCCACGTAAACTCATTTTTTGTAATAAGACTTGATTCTCAAAAGTCAACTGAAATACATAGGTAGGTATCAAGAGATTTTTGATTTTGATAGGCATGAAAATAACTTTCTATCATATTCAGAGTTCGTGGGCGGACAGATGATTACCCTACTGATTACGGAGAATCCCAGTGAAAAATAAACTCCGTCATGTCTTGTGAAAAATAACGTCGAGAGGATGTAAACAACAAAGGTATTGATACAAGCCCTGATTCATAAAAACGAATTGGACATAAACAACTGACAATCTATTCGTATTTGTTCAATAACTTTTAACAGGATTGACAGAAGCTCCCGAAAAGTTTATTATTTATCTAAAACATTTGAGACTCTTCCATTATCAGTTGGACTGATAAAATTTTTCTAGAGTACACAATAAAATGTTTATTGTGCTTGATTGATGGCAATACGCTCATCCCCTATTATATAGGACCTAAACATAACGTGCGAAATGTGAGTAGACTATTGGATACACCTTTGCCTAACCCTTCGAAGATGACGGCATGATGTTATGTTATGTTATAAGCCTTGCGACATTGACATGTCATAAAAGAAACCGAAGTCACCACACAAGCTTATCAATCCAAAATCTCCTGCTTAAAGGACCATTACTGACAAGTCTTCAAATCACAAACCATGCCAATTATTTGCTAATCTCAAACTGACAGTTGTGAACACTGCGCAGGCTTTCGCAACATCCCTCCTTTTGATTCGCGAAATAAGACCAAAAAATACAAGTACGTACATGAATAATTGTCGCAATCTGGGCCAATCAATAATTATACATGTCGGTATAAAAGGGTGGGTCTTTAGAGGAATATCATCAGTTGCTTCTGAGACTTCGACAATGCAAAGTATTGTAAGTTTTAAGAGAAAGCTTCTTGGGATTGATAAAGTGTGTTGGAATGGGGTCGATATGAATGAACAGCTTGTGAAATTATTTTTAAGTGAAGAATATGACAATAAGGACATCATTCATTTTGTACTAGATTTTTTTAAGAGTCAAAATGTCCTTATAAATCACCAATGTTTCCAAACTGCAATTAAGAGGAAAGTCATCGAATGATGGTAGCCTTTGTCCAGGATAGGAGTGCGTTAACCTGAATTGACTGAGTATAGCAGGCTTCCTCTCTCTTAGGAAAACCTTTCGTAAACTCCAATATTTCTCTAACCTTTCTTATACTTTCCAGATCATCATCAGCGCCATCCTGGCTTGCGTGGCCGCCGCTCCGGCCTACTACTACGAACCGAGCCACGTCATCCACACGGTGCCTCTCAGCAAGTCCACCTACACCCAGAACAGTCAAGTCATCGACCACGGCAGCACTCACGTCTACCATCCCGTTCATGAAATCCACCACACCGTCCCCGTCGTCCATGCGAAGACTACCATCACTAAGGCTAACCAGGTTGTTAATCATGGTGGTATCTCTGTCCATCCCGTGCATTCCTTCAGTGTGATGCCTTACCATGAAGTCTACCACATCCCGAAGACTACCATCACCAAGAGCAACCAGGTTGTCAACCACGGAGGAACCACTCTAGTCCATGCGCCTGTGGTTTCTGTTGCCCATACTCCTGTGGTCTACCACTCTTCGCCTCTTGTGACTCTGAAGACTGGTGACTCTGCCGTGACTCACCAAAGTTCAACTGTACATGAAACGGTACCTTTGGTTGCTGTCCATCATTGATTTGTTTTTTGTTGTTTTATTTTAATAAATGTTTTTTGATAGCTGAATTATGTTTTTCATTGTGTCACATGTTTTTCAAAAAATAAATACTGTAAATCAATTTGTTAATCAATCGATTAAGTGCTACAGTATTCGTTTATTTTTTTGCCTCTTTGGTGAAGTAGTAATCTGCTTTAAGCATAATTATAATTATAATACAAGCATAATTTTCTGTGTTCCATTCCCAGGTCGAACAAAGACTTATTGGAGTTTTTTAATACTCGGTATTAGCTCAAAATCTAGGATCTTAAACTATAAGTAGCAAAAGGACGGTAATAATAAAGACAAACTAAACTCAAGCAAGTAACAATACTTTCAAATTCAAGTAATGTAAATCATGTTAGTTATAAAACCGCTAGGTCAGTCACCCATAAACTCGTAATATGTATGCAATGATGATATCATTACAAAAAAACAACTTCTAAACAAAAAGTCTATGAAACTTTCAACTAAAATCTGCAAAGTTTAAATCGAGTTTTAAAAGATAATCACTAAGTTTTGTAATATGAAAGTACACAGTGACATGTTTAATATTGTACATGTGACATACTGTACCTAGAGATGCACGTTCACTTTGATTTGCCTTTATAAAACTAGCTTATTTAAAATATACGCCTATACCTTTATTCTTTAGAAATTCATTTTAGTTATGCATGAAGATCTAACTTAGTAAAAGCATTATTTTGTTCACCCAGTTTTAATCGTGTTATCATTATTGAAACTGGCTTATTCATTGCAATGAAGATTTGACCACCTGGGAGATGAGAGCAAAGTTGATAACCGGTCGAACTTAGTTTACGTACTTCCTGGTGATTAGCTGTCGATCGATAGCAAAGCTTAAGTGTGCACACGGAACCTTGCTGAAATCAATAATGAAGTAACATTGACATCCCAACGGTAACTGGTAGAATATTTGGGATGTCAAACTTTTTTAATTGACCCGGAATCTTCTAAATAAGAGACCGATAGCTCTTGGTTGTTGAAATATAAGCATAGTATGTTTCATAGTGATAATTAAATTAGTCAGTCTGGAACCGAAACTCGCTTCACTAATTTTCACGTCAAAAACAAACAAATAAAAAACTAATTTAATTACCCATGTATCCGTGTCGTTAACCGTTATAATTTATGTCCAAAAACTTTACTTACAAATCAGAATAAACGTGATGAAAACAGAATACATCGCGCTCCATTTTCTTCGGAAATATCTCATGACAGTCAAACAAAAGTAAAATGAGATATGTTAAGTGATTAAGAGAAATTAGCATCTATTACTGGAGAAGAATACAAGGTCGTCGAACCTCAGCAATCAGCGAGAGAGCTTGAGAGTTTTCTTAAAAGGGAGTTAAAAGTTGATGAGTCATTCTTTTGTCTGTTATGACAGGAGCTAAGTGTTAGCGGGAGCTTCTATGCTTTGTAGTGGCGTCGAGTATTGTAAAGGAAGGGTATTATATATCTTGGGTAGTTTAAGACTGATTATGAGTTAATGGGAACATTATTGCAGGGTTAAAAGTCCTTTTCATGAGTTCCCTTATTCCAAGATTGAATTTTAACGACTTTGCTTTTAGGAAACAAACCATACCTACCTCAACCTATGTGCACTGCTGGACCTGACTTATCTTAAGTTGCACTACGGCCTTTGTTTTCTGTCTTCCGCTTACAGTCTATCCACCTTATAAATAAAGTAGCTGGTCATCCATTGATATAATAAAACCTGTGGTCATCCGAGATAGAAGTCGTCCCACGCTTTAATTGCCATCACATTCATTTTTTCTACTCTGATACTTGTTTACTCCATCGACTGTTGCATTGCTTTGCTTTCATCATCATTCTCCCGCCCTCATCTCAATTTATTTGGGGTCAGCGTAACATGTTTTCTACTTCCAAACTTCTTTATAACTCGTCATCTCAGCAGTCACCTCTTTTCTAGCCATATCATCCTTAATTCATAACTTCTTTGATCTTCTACTATTCTTATCATTTACTCTGGTTTTGCTTCCATAATTGATATCAATGACTACTGTTTCACCTTATCTATAAGCTCCATATCAATCAATCACTCTAGTAATTTCGATCTATCCATTAGATAAACATAATATCCATGTTTAAATACTGCATGCGTCTAATTCCACATCATCAATTCAAATCTTCCACCTAACTTCCTTTCATTAATCATCTGAACACATTGCAGTATTGTTGCAACGATAATGATTACAGTTACCCAACCAAGTCCTTGATACATTAATTTGAGCTAATTGTCCAATCGCATGTCTTTATTAGCAAATAGTATCAAATTATTGTCTTGATTTCTTCAAGGTTATGTTGCAAAGCTTTGGAAGGAACAGTTAGATATGAAGATCTGATAACAGTGATAACAGATTCTTGTTGACAAGATCGTAAGGAGATAATTTTAGGAAAGGCGGACACTGAAAGGTTATTTATGAGATTGTTATGGCTGTGTCTACTGAGGGACGCATTTAAATAAACTGTTGGTGCTAAACTAAGCGTTGAAAATTTTGTAGTGTGCTTTTGTTTAGGCAATTATTTAGATGCTGCTTAGTGTTAATGCTAACAGGTACTAGTAGAAATGTTGACTGTAATTTTGATTTTTAGCTAAGGATTGAATAAGGCGTTTCTTATTTTTTAACAGAACATCAAAGAGTCTTGTATAGAAGCTTGTTGAAATAAGCTTTGAGTTAATTCAACACATAAGTAATGAGGAAATGGAAGTTCGGTTGTTAGAGTCACGTTTTCCAAGGCTTAATTGCGTAAATAATTGTACAATAAGAAATCAAGATCCAATAGATAGATAAATTATGGAAGGCAAATTAATATCGTCCTTGCATCAACTCATCGCAGAACCAAAGGTTCTTAATATAAAAAATAATCATCGAAAACCTTGTGAATTCAACAATAATACATCAAAATGTTGAAAATAATCTTCCCAGCGTGCATGAACTTGACATTCAATGAAGTGTTACGAAACGGCTCGCAAGCGCACGCAATGCCACAGACTAGAAAGAAGCAAAAGGTCCGCGGCGTCTGTACAGTTCGTACAAAAGCTTGAAGCTGTTCTCATCATCTGCATAGGCTTTTCCCAATTATGTTGGGGTCGGCTAACTAAATGCAGCTGAATACCAGTATTTTACATGGACGGAATACCTATCAAACCTCCACAACCCGGTCAATACTGGGTAATACGATACCCGTACATATATTGGAATGACTGTGTCAGACTTTAGGGTATCTGGCTACAATATTTGTGCTTACTGGTGTTTTTTAGGTTACACCAAAAAGCCCTGGGAAGTTGCAAACGACTTTATAGCACTTCTACAACAGCTTTTTACAGAATCGACACAAGCTTTTTTTTATTTTATTTTAAGTGGCTATACATCTTCTAGCACGGATTGGACCTTCTTAACTTACATTAACGTTAACAATCGCTTACATCGCATCAATTACAGCATGATTAATATATTGTATTTTATCTAAAGACGAGATGAATCGCGACACACTTAAAAATTGCGACATTACAAAGATGTAGACAGAGTTATAATAAGTAACATCATTTCGGTGTACATCCAAAAGATGCGTTTAGTTTACTTGAATTGAGGTTAAAATCTAAGATTTAATAAATGGAACTTAGTGACAAAGATCGCCATATCATAACTAATAATTGCCCACGACTTCGTTTGCATGGGAATTACGAAGTTTGTGAGAAAAAATACCCTATGTGCTATTCCAGACTATAATTCACTAGCACTTTGCCCACGGCTTCGCCCGCGTGGATGTCGGTTCAACTACAAAAGTGACGATTTTCCATACAAACTTTCATACCCCTTTTCACCCCCTTAAAGGTTAAATTTCCAAAAACCCCTTCTTAGTGCCCCTACATTATAATAGGAAGCCGTGTGCAAAATTTCAAATTCCTAGCCCCAGTAGTTTCGGCTGTACGTTGATATGTCAGTCAGTCAGTTCTCCTTTTATATATATTATATAGATATTGCTTAATCCAAATCCTTTCAGCCGTTTTGCCGTGATAGAGTAACAAACGTCCATTAAAACTTTTGAATTATTATAATAATTTTGTAAGTATTAAGTACTATAGATGTTATAGAATGGCTTAGGGATGAACTGAGAACTTAAGTAAAGTTGTACCAAGCTAGAGGATTGTTATAAATATCTGAGAATTAAAATCCTGCACCCGTCGGGACTGTGGGTTGATCGAAAGAGATACCGCGGCGTCCGCAGAAAAGGCTAAGAAGGAACATGGGTGGTTTTTAGTCAGTAGAAGTCTGACACTCCCTACCGCTCTGCCCAAAGCGGGAGGAGTCATGTGATGTGACTTTCCACCCGCGCAAAAAATAGTGGTACCAAGTTGGAAGATTGTTCTAAAAATCTGGATATAAAATTCCTTTTTGGTGTACTTAGTACAAAATTTATGAAATCTGTCTGTAGCTGCGATGATTCGCTGCACACATTAAAGTTTCGTCACATCAGGGTGGACAAGAATTTGTGCTATCAAGTAAGAATTATGTTCAAGATGATATCGGACTTCTTAACTTATGAGGTTAGTGGGATGTTGGTGAAATATGCACGATTTGGACTCACGTGGATTTAATGCGCTATTTGTACTTGTTGGATGAGCAATGACAAGGGTTATCAATTATGGTCATCTCCAGAACGTGAGGTTTGCGACCAACGAATTTATATTAAAAATAACTGAAATTTAAACATGGTCTAGACGCAATTTTAATGTAACAGCTCTCCTGTGATTTCTACAAGGATAATCAGATGTGTATTAGCACACCCTTATTATAACGAACACTATTTCTACAACTGGAGCCTGGGGCACTACTGAGAAAATCGTGATAGAATAACCTAGTAAAACTTTCCCCTGAGAATCGAACCTAAGATCTCATGCTCACAAGTAGCGTGCTTTTAGTGTAGTACAGACGGCTACACATCAAGCTATACATTTCCAGTATAAGCTGGTCTGGCATTGTATAGGATTTCCGTACAGTGCGAGATCAGCGTAAACTGGAAATGTATAGCTTGATGTGTAGCCGTCTGTACCAGTAGTAGACAGATTAATTTGAAATAGTGTCTAATTTGACATCTAATCAATGTGCAACTTGCAGTACGAATTTATTATTCCAACCAAAACACTTGATTTACAACTTATGAATATTCTTCAAGTAATTAATTTAGCAAACATCACTAAAAACAAAAAAAAAATTGCCACTTTGACCTCAAATTATGATCAATCACATGATACATGGAACAGCCTTGGTGCACCAAAGTCCCTTGAAACGTATGAACAAAAAACTATACAACTTCTTAATATTCATGTATCGGCTGTCAGTAAAAGTGATTATTGAATTTTTAATTTGACGTTAGATTGACCTTGGGTAGGCTATAAAAGACAGTAAAGTTAATATGCGTGATTTTTATAGACTTCGACGATTTATTGAGGAAATAGGAAATTCAATGTAGCATTACATACGTTGTTCTTTGTTGTTATTTTAGGGCCTCCTTTATGATTAGAAAATAAAAACCGTACATAATATATAAGGTCCCATTAAAATAGGTGGACAAATTTTAACACAGCGTTCAGTACGTCTAACCAAACATATCTGAACAAAAAAAAACATTAAATAAACTGTTATTTTTTAACTTAGAATAATAAATTGCCGGCACTCTAGAACAAACTCATCCTCTATAAGGACTTACTTGCTACTTAAATGCGTTTTTCTTATTATTATTTTTTCAACACACTTGCTCATAAAGTGGCTAAAATTTCACCGCAATTAGGCACATAATGACACCTATAATCAAACTGTGAATTTTTCATTACTATTATTCACTAGTGAGTTATAGGTTTTTTTTTAAATTTAATTGGTTGAGTTGCTATGTTCTTAAAAAAGTTTCGATACAAAAAAGATCGTGTTCAATAGTAAAAATTAATTAATGTACCTAGTGCTTGCTCATTTCATGAAACTTTGTATTTAAATAGATAATTTAAACTTAGTACGTTTTTAATAAATAAAACTTTCACTAAAATATAATTTTTGTTTTCTCTGTGATATATAAAAATTTGAATTCCCCATTTTGTACTGGCCCCAAACACAATCCACGACAAGCAAAAAAAAAAACAATCTTTTAGTCTATGGCTGATCGCTTATAAAAAAACATAATATTTTTTTCCCGCTACTGCGAAAAAAATACACAACTCGTTTTCACTTTTATTATAGTTATTTTATTAGTTAAAATGTCTAGTTTTGAAGAAAATGATTCATGTTGTACACCGCCCGATGTAAGATTTGAAGCCCTTAGCGTTATGGAAAATTTGCTACCCGAAATTTCCAAGGAGAAATATCTATTAGCGTACCAAAATTTCAAGCAGTGGCAAAACACCAAGAAATCGCAGTCATTTTCTGAAAATGCGTTATTGGCGTACTTTAAAGAATTATCTTCTAAGTACAAACCTAGCTCTTTGTGGTGTATATACTCAATGTTAAAAAGTACAGTCCGAACGAAGAATGGAGTGGACTTAAAAACATACTCTAATTTGTCAACTTATCTAAAAAGACTGTCAGATGGATTTAGAAGCAAGAAATCAAAGGTTTTATCGTCTAACGATGTTGAAAAATTAATAAAAGATGCTCCAGATAACCAATATCTGGTTACTAAGGTTAGTTAAACTAATTTTAAATATCTATCTACGTGACTTCAGCTTCAGCGTGTTGTGTGTTAAACTTAATATATATTTTTTCTTTTTTTCAGGTTGCTTTAATATTTGGTGTAACTGTAGGATACAAGAATTAACAAATATAAATACCTGTAAAAGACATACAGAACCATGGCCAGTAATCTATCTGAAGAGACCAATTAATTATAATTTTACTAACTGCACATTTACTAATTGTTTCTATGAATAAACTTTTTATCTACTAAATAAAATGTTTTTTCTTGTACTAATAAGCTATTGCATAGCTTCTATCGCGGGCCTTGAGCGTGGAGAACGAATCCAGAAATTCCGAAACGAAAATATTTCAACCAGGTTGCTATGGTTACGGAATATAACAAGGTGGTCAACTGAGGTTGTCAAATTAAATAATTGATAAAAAATGCTATGCAGTAGCTTTACCGCGGCAGTTTCCGAGTGCCACACGTTTTTTTTTATTCGCAAGTGTGTTGAAAAACGTCGTATGATACACGTGTGTATTGATGATTACCGTCCTCGGCTTTCTTAAGACCCTCACCTGACGGCTCGGGTCTCAATACCGCCTCTGCGGTAATCACCAACGTTACACACTTATACCATAATGTACTATTACCATCGTCCTTATTTTGGTGGTCTGAATGATTTCTGAAAATTTGTCCACCTATTTTAATGGGACCTTATATATGTATTTAGAGCATTTTTTTTAACTGGATATAGCAAGAAACTTCTTACGGATTTAACTGATAAATGGCTTCGTCATCTTCTCTTGGTCACCATCATCATCATGATGGTTTTTTGTCGGACATTTATTTCTCCCCTCATAGGTTTTTAAAGTTTTTTTGGGGAAGAAAGGTTCTCAAGTGGCGACCATGAACCGGAAGACGCAACTTTGGTAGGCCTCCCATTAGGTAGACCGACGCCATCGTGAGAGTCACGGGCAACCGGTGGATGCAAACGGCAGGTTGCCGTTCGTTATGGCGTTCTATGGGGGAGGCCTTTGTCCAGCAGTGGACGTCTTATAACTGATGATGAAGATGAAGTTTTTAAACCGACATGGTCACTAGTAAGAGATCTTTACTATCGTTTAAAACCCGTTTTGAGTGTTAATGATTTCTCCCCTCGCCATTTCAATTACCGCTCGGCCACCGCTATCTCTTTGAAATTAGCTATAGGTATATAATCAAAACAGATACTGTAATCACAAGACAAAACAGCCATTGTATAAACAAGTAACTAAGCTGGTACTTACAACAAGTAATCCGTTTGCTTTAATCAAGTAAAACAGCAATAAATATCCCCAATCTCAGCAGGGGAACTAAAAATTAGACACGCCATTAATTTTACAAGATCTAACAGCATTGGTCTAGACGAGACGATGTTGATTTAGTGCTCATATCACTAGATACATCTCAGAGTGTGTTACTTACTTTAATCTATACGAAACAAAAGCTTGGGAAAGTAAGGATTGAAGAATGGGTTGTGTAGGAATCAACTAGCGAAAGATTTTTGAGAAATTCTTAGAGGATAATTATGTAGAGGAAAATCTAAATGATTCATGTTTTCTCTGAACAAGAAACTGTTTGTTACCTATTTATTAAAATATACTGGCTTCTGCCCGCGGCTACATGAAACGTACATGCTTCATGCTTCATATACGGGGCACTAGAGATACTATATCCTTGAATTCCTGGCATAAAGATCTGCTGAAATTCTCACGTAACGATTCAAGATTTACTCTGCAATATAGCATGGTGGTCTCATTCCATACATTGATTACTGATTCACCAAATTCCAGTTGCAAACTTACAACTTGAACCACTGACATTTCGGCAATCATTAAACGAAAACATTAACTTTAACACCTTTAAAACCGTTATTAATCGCAATTGTATAATTTGGAGAACACCTTCTGGACAGAAAGCGGATTAATGATATAACTTCGGGCAGTTCGTTAATGTTTAATTATTTCACTTTTACAGCTCTTTAGTTCGAAAGAGTAGATTAATAAAAATAATGATGTCCAGTCACAATCGAGTTTATTGCCGACCTTAACTTACTTGAGAAAAAGCTTTAGTAACCGACAATAAATGGGCAGCCATTTTTCTTTTAGTGCATAGCGAAAAATATCAGACTGGTATTTTATTTAATGATAGTGACAAATCCGCAGATTGCCTTTTTTAATGTTTTACAGTGATGCCGAAAGGCGGTTGGAGAAACGACGTATGATAATCCGCTCATGGACGATACAACCAAAAAAGTCAATTCATGCATTAATTTGTTCATCAATGTCACAGAAAAGAGAAATAAAAATAAATTCAGATTAAACCATCACCAATAATTGCAGACATGACAATTTAAGTGGATACAATTACAGAAATTACTACAGTATTGGTTAAATATGGAATTTTTAATATAGAAGATTGATAAAAAAAGTTTTACAAAAATCGTAGCACCAAGGTAGATGCGAGATGAGGAATAAAATTGTTTATCTTATTTAGATGTATCTGATCTATAAGTTTGTTTCTATTTGGTTGTATGAAACAGAAAAAAGTTTTCTGGCAAAAACTCCGTGCTTGAACTATGTTACTACTTTTTTTCATTTTATCGGACATCAAAATTATTTCTCACATAGTTTTCGAACACCATAGGCCTTTTTTTTTGCAGGGTGGGAAATCATCAAATGACTCCTCCCGCTCAGGGTAGAGCAGTAGGGAGTGTCAGACTTCTACTGACTAAAAACCACCCATGTTCCTTCTTAGCCCTTGTGACGAAGCTGCGGTATCTCTTTCGAACAACCCACAGCAGCACCATAGATCTCACAAATACAATAGCATCAAAAAGAAACATACAACTACGCATACTCAAGTGCACAAGTAAGTAGTCCATCATTACATAAGTACGAATGAACTTGGCATCAACCTAAATACAGCTTCAATGTTTGTATTTATGCATTCATTAATCTTGACAACTCTGATGGGGGCCAGCAGCAGTGAAAGTGGATACGGCATGTACAGGTATTGAAGTGTGCACTGGTTTTATAGTTATTCATAATAAAGATGATAAACATAATTGTCGTGTGTTTTGGGAATGGTAAAAAAATGTACACTCGGCTACACATCAAGCTATACAAAACCAGTTAATCTTGGCCTCACTTTACTAGATCTTTTTGCACAATGAACGATCAGATTATACTGGTTTTGTATAGCTTGATGTGTAGCCGTGTGTACATGATGTAGTGATTGTAATATGGGTTCTTTGATCTAGACGTCATCATCATCATTCTGCCCTAATATCCCATTCTATTTGGTATCGGCGCAACACGTTTTTTTCTTCCATTCTCGTCTGTTAGTCGTCAACAAGGCATCATTTACTCCCTTATTATAGGACTAATAAAAACTTTTTAACAAAAAATAAAACCAACTTCAAAAAAAAACACAAAAAAGTGAAAAATAAACTTTAGAAGAAAAACCAGTCTCTGAAGTCGGTGACTTTTGTTTGTTTGATTTAATTTTTTTGCCACCGACTTCAGAGACTGGTTTTTCTTCTAAAGTTTATTTTTCACTTTTTTGTGTTTTTTTTTGAAGTCGGTTTTATTTTTTGTTAAAAAGTTTTTATTTTTCACTTTTTAGTGGTTCACATGTTCATGGGTCAATGTGGACAATGTAGTTTTTTTTTGAGTTTTGTTGATTTTTCAAAAACCGCTTGTCCGATTTCAAAAAAAAAAAACATGGGACCATTTCGGAAGTATACCCTTTCCAACAAAGAAAGAATTTTTCAAATCGGTTAGCAAGTGACGGAGTTATGCCCGAACAAACATAAAAAAAAAAAAAATACAAACATCCGAATTGAGAACCTCCTTCTTTTTTAGAAGTCGGTTAAAAACGTCGATTGACGTCGTGTGCATCAGCAAGTTAACACACATTTGAAGAAGAAAGGAGGTCACAATTGGATCAAAAGCGCGATGACCTTAAAGCTAGGCAACCTAAAGCTATACCCTATAATATCATCAATGGTGTTCTGACATGTCCGCTTTGTGCTCGTACCTTTTCGGCCAAAGTTGGATATGCTAGCCACTTAAGAGCACACGAGAGAGCAGCAGAACAAAGCTCTTGACAATCTTTGGAAAGTCAGCGAATGCAGTCGCTGTGGCCGAAATCGGCTAGATAGCATCATCATCATCATCATTATAGGACTAGCTTTTGCCAGCGGCTTCGCCCGCGTGAAAATGACGATTTTCCATACAAACTTTCATCTATTTAAATACCTTAGGGGTTGAATTTCGAAAAATCCTTCCTTATTCCTTGTCTACATTATAAATGGAACCTCTGTGCAAAATTTCAGCTTTCTAGGTCCAAGGGAGGAGGAGGGAGGTCAAGGGGGGCTGGGCGTTGATGAGTCAGTCAGTCAGGACTTCTCTTTTTATTTATATAGATAGAAGTACACACATTTCGCCCGTCGCATTTTAGCTCCACGTACACGATATAATATGCAATCTACTCACCTCATATAGGCGAGCAATATTGCATATTATGTCGGAGAATGAAGGAAGGAAGGAATGGATTGGAGGAAGATATTTTGAACCACAAATGGAAAATCAGTAAACTTGTAAACATGCTGCTACGATAAGATTTCTTCATAGCGTATCTTCAAATCCTTTGTCTGAATGTACAGGTGTTGAGTTACTAAGCAAGCGTTAGTAATAATGTTTTTGCTATAATCATGGAGCTTTTCAACATCCATACTGCAATCATTTTTTTTTTTTTTTTTATTATAAATGGGCTTGCTCTTGACTTCAATCTTGCCCTAAGGGCATAGATGATGTCGACGATGGAACGAGCTTACCCAGTAGAAGCCTGTTTACTCGCGACTTAAACAGATTAGGGTTATATGAACTCGGAAAAACCGACGCAGGCAGGGAATTCCACTCCTTGGCTGTGCGCATAATAAAGGACCCAGCAAAGCGTTTCGTTCGAATGTGTGGAATGTCGACTAGGTATCGGTGGTACCCTGCAGTACGTCTAGTCTCCCGATGGAAGAAGGGAGATGGTGGGATCAGCTCGTGGAGCTCTTGCGCACACTCCCCGAAGTACAGCCTGTAGAAGACCGACAGACATGCTACCTTGCGACGGTGGGCCAGGCTATGTAGCTTGTAAGCCCTAAGTATAGGTTACATCACAGTATCTACTGCCTAACCACGCGTGAATTATTTATTGGTTTTAACCATGTTATTATAACCCTAACTAAATTCAAGTTCCATTACAACAGAACCTGTTTTATTGAACCCACTTTGTCCATTCATAAAACAATGCTTACAACTCTACGTAAGCGCTTACTACGCCTTACCACTGCCTCCTCCACAAAGATTATAATTTATACAGCCTCAAGATCATTGCGTCGATTTTCGGCGGTATATGGTATATAAGCACCGGTGGGCCAACTTTTAGTTAGATTACTCGGCAGTTCAGTCGTATAAACATCTACTTTATCAACCATGAAGTCTTTTGTAAGTGTTAAGGGATTTATAAGGGGTGTTTTGTAGGCTATTGAATTAGGACGGTTCAGTGATCTTTTTTGTGTGAAATGTGTTTTGTTTGTGAATATTGAAATTTTGAATACTATAACAACTATTATATTTTTGTTCCAAAAGCTTTCTTTTGTTGGAGCTTTAGTAAATTTCGATTTTTTATTTGTTAGCAAAATAATTTATTTATAATTATTTAAGACTATCCAGTTATTTCAATTTTATTTTATGCCAACAGGTCGCTTTCGCCGCCATCCTGGCTTGCGCCGCCGCCGCTCCCGGCCTCCTCGTCCACCAGCCCGTGGTCGCGGTCCACTCTGCCCCCGTGGTCCACACCGTACCAGTGGTTGGCTCCAAGACCACCATCACCAAGTCCAGCCAGGTCGTGAACCATGGCTCTCCCGTCCACGCCGTCCACGCCGTCCATGCCGTACACGCCGCTCCAGTCATCCATTCTTCTCCTGTTGTGATCAAGACCGTGCATGCCGCACCTGTGGTCCACACGGTACATGCTGCTCCCCTGGTACATGCTCCTGTGGTACATGCCGTCCACGCTGCCCCCGTTGTCCACGCTGCTCCTCTGATCGTGAAGACCCCTGCCTCTGCCATCACCCACTCCAGCAGCTCAGTCGTCCATCATGGTCATGTCGTCAAGTCTGTTCCCCTCATCGCTGTTCATCATTGATTTTATTACCTTCAGTGAAGGTGAAGTAAGAGTAAATTAAAACGATATTTTATACAAAAATCTGTTGTTTTTATTAATTGGATACCTTTGAAAAAAGCTCGGTATTATTTCATAATTTATACAGTCGTTGTTTTTAGATAAAACATGAAAAATGTATTAAGCAACCCTGTCTGCATAAAATACGGTCACAACATAATTTTGAAATAAACAAATCAGATAATTTTGCTGTATTAAAGTTAAAAAACGGAAAATCTAAGAAACGCAATTTCAAATATCTTAGACAAGTACACCGGCGTAAATAAACAAATAAGTAGATAATAAGTAAGGTTGAAGTCGTTAACTTCAACCTTACTTATTATCTACTATCTACAAAGTAACGCAAAGTTTGAAAAATCACAGATTTTCAGTAAGCTTATAAATGGTTTTTTGAAGCCACTTGAGCCGCTGACCCCAACAAAGAAGAGCGCTTAAAAATATTTGCAATCACATTCTCTTCTCATTGCATTTTTGTAATCGTTTTAAAGTGGCAATGAGTTGTTGAGTCTTTGAAGTAATTGGATAGGTTTTGTTTGCGAAGTAAAGTGGAATACATAATAATCAGCTACTAGGTTTAGATTAAATAGTTTAGACACGGTTTAGTAAAACGGTAAGCCTACTGATTGGTTCAAAATAAATTGTTCAAATAACAGTATTGTCCTAACCTATATATTTACTTTATGACTCTTTTCTACTTTTATTTAAAAATTACAAATTTCCATTTAATAAAATATTAAGTGAATAAATCACTACGTACGCGTTAAAAGCGGAAGATGTCTTACTAAGAGCCTCTGAGAGCTAATGGAAGCTGGGCAATTTTTAAATCTTACCTAATCTTAATCTTACATTTTCACTGAGGCTTACTTAAATTCCGTGAGTACCTACTTTAGTAACTTGTATATAAATCAAAAATGTCTGAAGATGTAAGTCCTTGTTAACAATAAAATAACTGTATAAAGTGGTTTACCCAACCCAGTTTAACAGAAACGTTATGCGCACTACCCCGAATTAAATACCTATTTACATTAAAAGTAATTAATTTGTTTGATACAATTACTGAAGCTACGTTACTGGAACTGTTAACTGGAAACGTTCCTGAAGGTAGGTCTGTTAAATGATGTAGCGATATCGTATTGTGTTCGGAGAATTTTGACAGAGTAGGGCAAGGAAACAGATATTGTTTTTATTATGTTTAATTAATCATTTAAAGCTTTTAAGGTAAAGAAGCTCGTGGCTTAATAATAACGGCCGTTTGGGTCTATCCTAAAGTAAGTCCCGGTTGCCTAGGTTCGTCCGTCGTTGGATATAACCACCCATTGTATACCGAGTTTGGTCCCAGCTCATTTGAAAATCTTCGATAGTCTATACACGTAGTCAGTGGTCCAAAAGTTTTACACCCAATCTTATCAAAAGGTATCATAATACACACGCATGCGTATACGCAGCTGTACCTTTCTCGTCTGCATCACTCCACGACGGTTGAAGAAGTCGTGCAGTACTTGAAGGTGAAGACCAACTGGACTCTGAGGGTTGAAAGGTTGGAATCGCGCCACAACATAAACTTTAAGTCGTTCGTGGTACGAGTCCCAACCCAGCATCTACAGACCTGCATGAAGGAGGACTTTTGGCCGAAAGGTGTCTTGTATCGACGTTTCCGGGGACGATTACGTGACACCTCGCAGCGCAACATGACGCCGCCAACGTTACGTGTGTAGTTATAGTTTATAAGGTTTTTTCATATGTATTAGTTTGTTGTTATTGTTTTATGTTATTTGTGTATGTTATACCTATGGGTCTTAGGAGCCTAAAATTAAATGTTTATTATTATTATTAATACCTTAAATTAATTAGAGTGTGGAGGTCAGATAGGCAGTCGCTCCATCAAAATATTGGTGTTAGACTAGAAACTGACCGCAACATAATTGGGAAAAGGTTTTGATGATTATATTTAAAGTTTTAACAACAAAAATTGCTCCATCACTTCCATTTATAAACCACCCGGCACCACATTTAACTTCACTCCGCCAGAGAACTTTAGTAGCCAGCCAATTAAAGTTGTAATCGGTGACTTTAACAGCCACAGCACCAATTGGGGTTACAACGACACGGATATGAATGGAGATGCAGTCGAAGAATGGGCTGAGTCGAATGATTTGGCACTGATCCATGACGCCAAACAACCGGCCTCTTTTAACAGTGGTCGGTGGAAACGCGGGTACAATCCTGATTTAATCTTCGCTAGCTCTTCTATCAGCTCACAATGCACTAAAAGAGTGTGTTCACCTATTCCTCGCACTCAACATAGACCAATTATGTGCTGCATCGAATCCGTGGTCCGATCTATAAATGTCCCCTTCAAGCGCCGATTCAACTATGCCAAGGCTGATTGGGAGTCGTTTACGCAGTCGATCGATGACGCCCTGTTCAATGTCCCACCAACCCCGCAAAACTACGACCAGTTTGTTGAGATTGTGTCAACTTATTCCCGAAGACACATCCCAAGGGGCTGCAGGACTTCCTACATCCCGGGGCTGTCAACAGATTCCAGTGAATTACTGACGCGATACGAATCACTGTTCCGATCCGATCCTTTTTCTGAGGCAACCACACTTGCTGGAGAATTGTTGCTATCTAAACTAGGCGAAAACAGACGAGAGAGGTGGACGAATACTGTTACTAGCATCGACATGACTCACAACAGTAAAAAGGCTTGGAGTACGATTCGAAAGCTGACCGGTGAGTCCCCTCAACCCGCACCGCCATGCCAAGTCACCGCAAACCAGATAGCACATCAACTACTTGTTAATGGCAGACCAACACGCCGTTCCAGTAGGATCCCAAAATCACAAAAAACTGATGGCGTTGGTGACGATATCAGTAAATCATTCAACGTTACTGATATCGTTACAGCGATAAGTTGCCTTAAGTCTGGTAAAGCCTCTGGAGTCGACGACATCTCAGTCGAGCAATTAAAACAGCTTGGCCCAGTTGCTGTGTCGTGGTTGCTGCAACTTTACAACAATTGCCTGAAATCAGCTTCAATACCCCGTCTCTGGAGAAAATCTAAGATCATTGCAATCCCTAAGCCAGGTAAAGCAGCAGACGATCCTAAAAACTTTCGCCCTATCTCTCTACTATGTCACACATATAAACTATTCGAGAGACTGCTGCTGAACCGTCTTACGGGCGTCATTGATCCAAAACTGATTCCCGAGCAAGCTGGTTTCAGACCCGTGAAGTCTTGCAGTAACCAGACTCTTAAAGTGGTACAACACATTGAAGATGGCTTCGAGAGAGGAATGGTCACTGGTGCTGTATTCGTGGACCTATCAGCTGCCTACGATACAGTCAACCTCAAGAGGCTGTTGTGGAAGGTGGAAACCTTGGTCAACGATCAAAATTTCATCCGCATACTCCGAGAACTTCTCCACAACCGCCGATTTCAAGTCCACCTTCTCACGGAAAAAAGTCGTTGGAGAGCACAGAAAAACGGCCTACCTCAAGGTAGTGTCTTGGCACCGCTTTTATTTAACATCTATACCAATGACCAACCATCCAGCCCGCATACCTCCCGCTTCCTCTATGCAGACGACCTTGCCCTTACCTCCCAAGCCACCACCTTTGAAGAGGTTGAGGTGTCTTTGTCAAACGCTCTTGGTGACTTAGCCACTTACTACCACGCTAACTCACTCAAGCCCAATCCGAGCAAAACGCAGTCGTGCATATTCCACCTTCGCAACAGAGAGGCGAGCCGCAAACGAAACATCGTTTGGGGTGGGGTATCCATAGAGCACAGCAACTTTCCAAAATATCTGGGTGTTACTCTGGACAGGTCTCTAACATTCGGCAAGAACTGCAATAACATTAAGCAGAAGGTACACTCTCGCAATAGTCTTTTGCGGCGACTAGTCTCGTCAAAGTGGGGTGCCTCACCTGACGTCATGCGGACTACTGGGTTGGCGCTATCTTTCTCTGCGGGTGAATTCGCGTGCCCCGTGTGGGGTCGTTCAGCCCATGCAAAGTTAGTGGATACAGCACTGAATGAAACGTGCCGGATAATCACTGGCTGCCTCAAGCCGACCCCGGTACAGATGCTGTATCCACTGGCAGGCATATCGCCACCAGTAGTTCGCAGAGCGGTGGCGAGCTCTAGTGAAAGAGCCAAAATGGTCTCCGACGCTAGACACCCTCTACACAATAACATCATAGTACCGCAAAGGCTGAAAAGCCGCAACAGCTTTTTAAAGTGTGTACCCCCGCTCACTGGTGAACGCTCTAAGGAAAGACTTAAGTTGTGGCAAGATAGCGTTTCCTTACCCAACCCATTTGTGCCACTTGCCGAAAATCTTCCACCTGGACACGAGTTGCCATGGCTGACCTGGAAGTCTCTAAACAGACTCCGGACACAGGTAGGCCGAAGCAAAGAAAACCTGTTCAGGTGGAGATTCATAGATGACTCTGCCCTGGAGTGTAAATGTGGTCTTGCCCCACAAACTATGGGGCACTTGATATCGTGTCCAGCCTGTCCTGTTACTTGCACATCACAGGAACTGATGGAAGCTACTGAAAGTGCCAAACTCGTCGCCAAATTTTGGGCCGACTCAATTTGAATTGTCATCGACACGCTAAGAAGAAGAACAACAATAGGTACATGTATTTGATTGACGACAGTGAAGGAACACTGCCAACACACATTTAAATAGAACTGCACTGGCGCCATAATATGACACCATATTAGCAAGGAGCCAAATTACTCGACTTTTTTCTTGAAGATTAAGTTTTCATACCCTAAAAACCTTGCAGAATATACTCGCTAGGCTCATGCACATAACGAAAGTAGTTCAATTATAATACCAATTTGAGCTTTCTACACTTAAAAATAAACGTCAATTTATTTAAGTTTACACAATATAAGGAAAAACGTGAATAAAAATACCGATAAAGTATTTCTTAGTGATTTATCAAGTAGGTTGTCAACGAGAGTAAATATAGGTACACCACACAAACCAGTTGACACCATATTTGTAGCGAGTGGCTTTGGTGCATCGCGACGTTAATAGAATGTTACTTGGAATTACTTATAGGGTTTTTTATTTGTATAGATTAGTTGAAGCTTAGAAGTATCTGATATTTTCGATTTTTTGGTTTAACAAATAAGGCACGTGCCTACCTTTGTGTATTTTTCTATATTCATTGTTATGTGTGCACTCAGCTGCAGCCCATTCGACATAAAGACATAAACGATTAAGTAAAGGCATATTCCTAGGATATAAAATATCTTTAAAATCTAGTTATAACCTGTGGCTTCACAATCGTGAAATTATTGCCCCACGCATTAATACGACTGCGATACAAAGCATTAATCGAGTTTATCCAATATAATTATATAAACTATCTGATCAAAAAATTAAATCCAAACCCGGTCCGTAGATTTTGTGTGAAAGAGTTACAAAAATTCATCGATTTTAACTTTCACCTAAATACATTGTTTTTATAGATGACTTTATGATCTTTTAAAGGAGCAAGTAAAATCTATTTCCTTACACTACTCTATGTTAGATAGTAATGCGAGAAACGCAGCGGGCGCCGTAACCACGAATTCGAACAACCATGCGATGGCCAATAGTCGATACAATGTAGAAGCGACTGAGGTGAGCTATCGGATTATCGGGCTAGCATTTAATTTAGAATTGAATTAATATTTTAGCAAAATAAACAGTCGTTGAAAGGTTCACATTTGTAGGGGTCAAATAAAAGTAAAGAAAGAATTTTATTATTATTACTAAACAACATTGCCATGTTTTTTTTCTGCTAGTGATAATTATGGCTATGACAGGAATGGTAAAGAATCAGGGTTCGTGTCATCTAATGTGGTATTTGATCTAAATATACTTACTCGTAGGAACTAAAGACTGACTACTGCTAATAAATAGTTTATTTTATCTTAGAAAGAGCGGGTCTACTGCTGTACAGACCACTAATAAATCGTAATAAGGACAGTATAGTGATAAAAAAAACAATTATCAATAAAAACGAATGTACCAGCCAAATAATTTCCAACATAATTTCTTCAAACATCTTCAAACAGTCTCATCAACTACAAAATACGTGTTTCCACCTAGGCCAATAATATGTCACCACACTAGACGAAATAAGAACATTCCTATCCATAATAATATACAAGTTAGGAAAATGGGTAAAATTTAATCCAAGCTCTTATAAATGGACGAGGCCGGCACGAATGTGACAGTCGATAGCTGGACCGGCCACAATCCGGATATTTTAACGGAAACGGATATGTATCGATTGGTAAGTGTTTTAGTAATAGATATTGGATATAAGGGCGCTGACCGTAGCCTAGACCCTAGAATTTAGTAAACTATATATTATGTTTGGGTTGACTTTCAAGTATGTGGTTTAGTATGTTTTACTATAAAAGTTAGTGGCAAAAAAGAAATCAAACAAACAAAAGTCACCGACTTCAGAAACAAATTTTTCCTCTAAAGTTTATTTTTCACTTTTTTGTGTTTTATTTTTTGTTGAAGTCGGTTTTCTTTTTAACCGACTTCTAAAAAAGAAAGAGGTTCTCAATTCGTATGTTTTTTTTATGTTTGATCGGGCATAACTCCGTCACTTGCTAACCGATTTGAAAAATTCTTTTTTTGTTGGAAAGGGTATATTTCTCAAATGGTCCCATATTTTTTATATCGAAATCGGAAAAGCGATTTTTGAAAAATCAACAAAACTCAAAAGAAATACTACATTGTCCACATTATGACCCATGAACATGTGAACTTACATATTTATGAACCACTAAAAAGTGAAAAAAAAAGTCACCGACTTCAGAAACTGATTTTTCTTCTAAAGTTTATTTTTCACTTTTTTGAAGTCAGTTTTATTTTTTGTTAAAAAGTTTTTATTTTTCACTTTTTAGTGGTCGGTTCGTAAACGACGGAGACGAAAAGATCGTTAATGTAGTTTTTTTTTTGATTTTTTAAAAACTGCTTGTCCAAGAAAAAAGAATTTTTCAAATCGGTTAGCAAGCGACGGAGTTATGCCCGAACAAACATAAAAAACAAAACATGCGAATTGAGAACCTCCTTCTTTTTTAGAAGTCGGTTAAAAAGCAGAAATGCCATCCGTCTTTAATTCCCCGTTGAATATTTGGTTCAAATATCCGGGATGACACAAATCGCTGACGGATTGCCTCGTTGATGGAGTGCTGGGTATGTGGTTGTTGGTTCCATTCCCGGGTCGGGCAAAGTGTTACTGAGTTTTTCCATCAAGAATTCCTCAGTAGCAGCTATGAAGTCTGGATTTGTACCTGGTTGATGGCAATAGGCTCGCTCCCTATTACAGAGGACTTAAACAAATAACTGGCAAAATGTGCCTGTACTTTAGGTACACCGTACCTCTTCATAATCTTTCGGGAAAAAAAACAAGCGTAATCTATTTTTAAAATTATGTCATTTTAAAAATTATGTGTAAATTACTCAAAATAATATTGTATTAGAACATGAAAAAAACTTATTTCTCACAGAACGGTCCAGGGGGATCTAAATTTAATCTTTTTATCCCCAAAAGTATCTAAATAAGCTAGTGTTAGTTTGCCATAGTTTATACTATAAAAATAAATAATGAGTAAAGAGAACAAAGCTGAGCACGGTCATCTTTCAGCAATAAAGACTCAGTGCATAATTAGGTATATAAAAATTCAAAATATTTTCCATAAAATGTACGGCGACCTTCCGGCGGCTGGTCTGTTATTTTTTAATTTATCTCTATGAGCCCTTTCTTTATTAATATTAACCTTTTTTACTCACTCTCTGGAAAAACGGGTCAAAAAACAAATGATGCTCCTATCTGCGTACTTCGTACCTACGAAATGGTGATGGCCGTCGAACTCTGGTGGATATGAGAAGAACACGACCAGTGGCTCTAAAATAGCTACTTTAGCAGATCATAACATGAATTGCGTTAAAAAGCGTAAAATGGACTTATCATAATATTTATAGTGAACTCATCTAACTTCGTGATAAAGGCACTTGTGCACTCGTACAGCCCTATGATACCGCTCAAATCAAATATCACCGAATTAGGCGAATCACTTAAATTAGATGAGTTCACCCTATACGTGCGTCTGTAACTATGAAGGGAAATAGATCATAATAGGAAAATAATATAACATGCGATAAAATTCGTAAAATGGTCACAGATGCAGTTACTACAGTGAAACTTGGTTAACCGGGACCTGGATAAGTGAGAAACCTCTATAACTGGAACTCATACTAGGGTCCCATGATACAGATTTGGATATCTGAGACACTGGGTAAGTGGAATACCTCTATTATATAAGTGAGACAAATTTTCAGATCCCTTGAGGTCTCACTTAACCAGGTTTCTCTGTATTAAGAATGGTCCATTTTACGCTCAATAGGCTCGCCCCATATTAAATGGGTTAATTATAACTGGCGAAATATACGTCTACGAATGGTACGTGCACCTCTGCGTTATACTTTTTTTTTAGGGTGTATGGGAAATCATAAAATATTATATTAAAATCTTCCCGCTCTGGGCAGAGCGGAAGGGAGTGTCAGACTTCTACTGACTAAAAACCACCCATGTTCCTTCTTAGCTCTTTGTTTTGAGGCCGCGGTATGTCTTATGAACAACCTGCAGTCCCGACGGTTATCCTGCGTTATGTTTATGTTATTGTTTTTTTTTTCTTTCAGATCACACTCCTGTGTCTCCTGGCAGCAGCCCCGGCAGCACCAACGCCTATCGTGGTCTACCCATCATTTGGGTACCCATTACCTTCAGTATATCATGCACCGATAGTTGCCCACGCTCCTTTAATTCATCATCGAGTGGCTTTTGCTCATACCCCACCGTTACTCCATGGATTCCATTCACCCTTTTTCTTCTAGTGTTTGAAGAGAGAATCTGCTAGCTTTGCTCTTGCGAATGTATTGAAAAGTATGTCATATTAAAAGTACGTTTATGTATATATATATATTTAAATAGACGAATATCCGTCGTAATGTTATTAAAAGTTGGGAAAGTTGATCGTACCAACTGATAAATATATACCAGATGACTAATTTTTACTAACTTTAATTGTGTTTATATTGGCAAAGAAAAAGTACTTGTATTGTTTTTTGTTGTTTTTTTTCTCCGAAAAGGTTAAAACGGAACAGATTTGGTAAGTTAAAAACATTGAAGTTGATTTTGGCAACATCGTCTATAAATAACTGAGTCTATTTGCTGTGCATTTTCTAAAATATATTAATCAAATTGTTCATGTAAGTATCTATATTATATATACTTACATGAACATAAGTATGATATTTTGTTTATAACAGAACAACTAATTTCTCAAACATGTTTTTGCTCGTAAAAGTTTTCCAATTGAAAATATTACTTGAAACAGAATCTTGAAAGTCTGAGGAACGTTTTTATTGTTTCAAAGTAGTCTGAAATTTTGAATTTAAATTTATTGGAAATTGTTACGGTCATATATAATATTTGTTGTGTGTTTTATAAACCCTGTTTTTGAACTGTTGTGTTAGTTATATTTTTTTAATCGCATGAACTCTGATGATATTTAATTTGTATTAAAAAAAAAATGTTATATTTCTTCTGGCATACAATATTGAATTTAATGTAAGTAAGTTTTAAGCTATTTATCAATATTTAAACTGTTAATAAATGTAACTGAACATTTTGACCTATTTTCATTAATTTAATGAATGAATTCTTCAGACACTACTAGATGTATACAGATAGCGCGAGAGTTAAATGCAGAGCTTAGGAATGCGGTAGTGTGTGACAGCACTACCGCATTACACTAGTGTGAATAGCACAGCACTACACTGCTCCCGCTCTTTACCTCAGACCCCGACTGCATTCAACTCGCGCGCTATCTGTACATATATATTAACATCACGCCTTGAATCCCTGAAGGGTTGGGCAGAGGTGTACCTAATACACATCCACGTTTCACCAGCTACAAATCCCAATAACACTTCGAACCTAGGACCTCACGCACATGCGTTTGCGATCACTAAGTCAACGAGGCAGTCATACTGTATGTAAATTAATGCAAAAACTAAAATCATTTTAAAGTAGAGTTATGGGTACATTAGTTACTTGACATACTAGACCGGAGACCTCAGCTGTCTAATGAGCAATACTCGTATAATTTAAAATTATCTATCTAGTTATAAAGAGATACAATGTCACCTGTATTGCCTGTGCGCAATATTTAATCCTTTATCACGATCGATTTTTAGTACAGTTGAGTGTACAAGTGTTTTGAAAGGAAATTATTAAGATTGGTTCATTTTTTTGCTTTATGCAGTACAGGGGATAAATACTGGTAATTGATAAAAGCAAATATTTTATTATTTAAAAATATAAGAAACAAGTTCAGTTCCAAAACATTCTTTGGTTTAGTGTATTTTTATGTAAATGCTACCACAAAACAGGATATATTTAAGTCGCGAGTAAATAGGCTTCTTTTGGGTAAGCTCGTTCCATCGTCGACCTCATCTCTGCCCTTAGGGCAAGATTGAGGTCAAGAGTAAGCCCATATTAAGTAAATAAAAAAAGGAGAAATTTTATCATAATATTGATCTTACCTAATCGTCACTAACTATAAATAACCATCCCTAAGTGTCTTCTGGAAAATTATTACATCACTTCAAAGTCTGACAGGACTTTCGATATTTTGAAAGACGATATAACCAAAATAATTATTATCCTGAGCAGTGAAACAAAATACTTTAGAGGATTTAATGAAGAAACTTTTCCTTGATATTAAATGTTTTTTCTTAATTACAAAGTTTAATTACTTTGGTTATTCAAGTTTTTCACCTAGTTATGTCTGAATACTTTTTAATGTGATTTTATTTAGAAAAACAATTTTTTTTAAACAATTTTGGTGTTAATTTTTTTTTACTCTTGACTTTTTGTCCGCTAGAGGGCGTGATTTTAAATTTGAGCAATATTTTTGAAATGTACAAGTGAGGCCCTTTCAAATGATACCAAACACGGCGTATTTATCTCCATTTTAATTGTTTAAGCCTTACTTTTTGTCCGCTTTGTCGCTTTTTGTGACACGTCACGTAGCCTATGCTCAGTAGAAAATTAAGACGGTTCTAACTATAACTCATATGTCGAGTTCCGATAAGTTAGATTAGAAGCTATGAGGGAACAGATGAAGATACACACATACATACATACATACATAGCCAGTCAAAATCATAACCCTCCTTTGGCTTTGCCGTAGTCGGGTAAAAAATACAACGATAAATACAAAAAATGAGATAGAAATCTACGACTACGTTGCCAGTCCATTAAAATATATTGGAATGGATTTTTTTTAGGTTCAAGGGATATCAGTTTTGTTTAAAAATAAACGTTTTGAATGAGTGACATTTAATTTTAAGTACGAGCAAGCATTTCTTAAGAATCGAATTTTCTTTCAAGTAAACTTTTCTATTGTTGTCAGAAAATGGTTAGTAACAACTAAAGAGTGCATTAACCACTCCTAAGAAAACGGAAATTGCACGAGTGTTTAGTCGCCTCGAAAATCGAGATCTTGATGCAAAAATGTATTTATTTCAAGCAAGCCACGTGTAACTCAGTGGTTTTAAATTCATTTGGTAATTATTATAGTCAGATTACGTTACGTGACAATAACTGAATATTTGGAGATACTGAATGAATAATAATGATTGGGCTGTATGACAAACATACATAAACTTACGCCCTTTTCCAACGGGGGTAGGCAGCAACCACGGAACGTCACCTTAACACACTACTTTTGCTGTATGAAAGATGAAAATATGGCTTCAAATGTTTTTTTTTTTTAAACGTTGCCCCACACTAGGAATTTCTCCTGTATCGTGGGTGCGCAAATACCCATCCCCGAAACAACTATCTGTAGGTCATACAAATATTTGTTCCGTGCGGGGATCGAACCCGCGACACGCAGCGCAGCAGTCCAAATGCTCAGCCACTGCGCCAACCGTGCCGCCAAATGAAATGGAGTGAATTCAGACTACTACTTCGAATAGAGAAGAATTAAAGAAGAAAACACGCTAAACCAACTCCAAATAAACTAAGTTATGGGCACGAGAATATGAATGAGTTACATTAGTTTAGGCTTACAGGAGCTAAACGTTTCGATTCTATTCATAAAATGGAACAAAACCCAGTCTGACGTTCCACTGGCAATTAATAAACCATTAGTAGCGAAATGATTAATTGTGTTTTCCCACAAATCGCGATGATTGCTGATTAAAATTGTATGGACAAACAACGCGTTTAGTGTTCATTGTGTTTGTATGGCAAAGTAATTAAGAGTAGGCCGTTGCATTGTACATTCGTCTGGATTTTGAATATAAATTTTGCTATATGGAGAGGGAGAGGGAGACCAAAGTAAAGATGAATGAAGTGTGTGAGGAGTGATACGAAGGAGAAAGAAATAAATGATAGCGTGATAACTAAAAGGGTAGAATGGATGAAAAAAGGTGTTGCCCGGACCCCAAATGACATGGGATAAGGGCAGAAAGATGATGATATTCGTCTGGATTTTTAGAAGAAAAGCTGGGTCCTAACCCAACATTTTTTTTTAAACTTTGCCCCACACTAGGAATTTCTCCTGTATCGTGGGTGCGTTAACAAACATTTAAACTCACACACACAAATACCCAGACCCGGAACAACTATCTGTAGGTCATACAAATACTTGTTCCGTGCAGGGATCGAACCCGCGACACGCGGCGCAGCAGTCCGATCGCTCAGCCACTACGCCAACCGTGCAGTCAAGCCAAGACATTGTACCCAGGAAGTACTGATGTATACATTATACATAATATGATATTCTGAAACCTGCATTTTTTGGAGGCATTGCTGTGGATATTCATAGTGGATAGAGAATGCTTACATACTTATTTTGATATATTAAGTTATAATTAAAGTGAGGCAGAAGATATATATTCTCCATACATATATTATGTGCTTGGTTACTTAAATTATCTTCTGTACTGATGACTATTTTCCGCCAAAAGAAAGAAAGAAAAAATATTTATTTGGGACAAGCACAGGAACTACAAAAAATAATAATAACAAAAAAGAATATAAAGCTAAATAAGAGAAAACCTGTGCGAGGCCAAAAAGGCTCCTATCTCAGCATGATGCTGCGATAAATGAAAACAAATACCGCAGCGCTGGTATTCTATAATTGGCTGCCATGACCAAAATGCGTTGAGATCTTATTAATTATCATCAAAAATTTAAATTTTCTATGAGAATAGGGGTCTTCCGCCAAAATAAATACGATATTTAGAAAAAAACGTGTCAAATTACATTATCATTCTATAAATAAACTTAATTATAATAAATCTAGTTCATCCTCAGTGAAGCATGTTGTATGGAAATAAATGGGTATTACTGTCGAGTGCCACCACCTAATATGGGCCTCAATACATTGAGTGTAATGAGAGGATGTATTAACTGCATAGGTGAATAAAGGTACATTTGAAAAAAACGAGATTCACAAAGATTTCTAGAACTATTATTGCTATTTATTAAACTGCCAATGAAATAAAAAGGTAGAGTCTTGTATTATAATGAAATCTTTACTTCTGTAACAACAGCAGGTTTCATGACAATATTTTATATCAATATTGACTGACGTCGTTTTATAAATATTTAGGTTTTTACGGGAATGCATTACCGAGTGCCTTTTAAAAGTCAGAACTATCTAAAATATAAGGGCTCCATGAGCTAATTCCACCATCTCGATTCTTCCATCGAGAGACTAGGCGTACTGCAGGTTTTCACACATACCTTGGCGATGTTCCACACATTCGTACGAAGCGTTTTGCTAAATCTTTCATTATTTGTACAGCCAAGGAGTGGAACACCCTGCCTGCGTCGGTATTCCCGAGTTCATATAACCCCAATCTATGTAAATCGCGAGTAAATAGGCTTCTTCTGGGTAAGCTTGTTCCATCGTCGACCTCATCTCTGGCCTTAGGGCAAGATTGAGGTCAAGAGTAAGCCCATTTAATATTTAAAAAAAAAAATGTGTATTTTGTTCATCAGTAAAAATATTGATTTCTACACTATCTAAGTAATAAACGTAACTTTTATCATAGTCGTCAAATATCAAAACCTTTTAATTCATCATAATTAAATAATAATTGTAAAAGCTCACTGTGACCGATAGTACCAATAAATAATTGTCCAATGTTAAGTGAATCGATCGTGACCGCGTTTATCGCAGCCTTAAGAGCTGACATTGACTTCGTCTAGCAGGACATGCTACATGTTGGCACAGGGAGGATCTAGGCTAGGCTGACGACCTAACTTACTCACATTTTAATTTTTTTATTTAACTGAGAAAAGTCCTCTTATTTATTTAGTATGCACTTGATTATTGCAAGATGATTGACTGGCCTGTTGGTCTAGTGGTTAGTGACCCTAACTGCTATGCCGGAGGTCGTGGGTTCGATTCCCACCCAGGACAAATGTTTGTGTGATGAGCACGATCATTTGTTCTGTGTCTGGGTGTAATTTATCTATAATATGTATGTATTTAGAAATATATAAGTATGTTTATCAGTTGTCTAGTACCCATAACACAAGCTCTGCTTAGCTTGGGACTAGATGGCGTTGTGTGATAGTTAAAAAAAAAAAAAAAAAAAAATTAGAGGTACCAGTGGTGATCTGAAAGAGTAACCAAGAAGATCCCTGGCTTCTCCATGGCAAGACAAAATACAATGCCATCAACGCAAATGATGAAGAAAATGTAAAAAAATTTACTGGTACTGATAGAAACTACCGAAACGCTCGTTTTAACCCCGATACCTAACAGACGTGGTGAAAATATAGCCGATCAAGAGTTACCTATTGGGAGCAAAAACTACCGTTAAAGTTTTCTTTAACTGTATAATTATGTTTACTAATATAATTATCTCACGTCAATTTTGTTTACTATTGCATCACAACGGTAAATGTGAAATAATTACTAAAACAAAACATGACGCCGGTAATCCTTGAAAAATATTACACATAGAGGTACCTATAATAGTCCCACCCACATTTCGAAAACTTCCATGAAGGATGCGCGCCTAGTGCCATTCTTTTCTTCTTTCTTTTCTTTTTTTAAAAAACGTTGCCCCAAGCTAGGAATTTCTCCTGTATCGTGGGTGTGTTCACAAACATTTAAACTCACATACACAAATACCCAGACCCGGAACAACTATCTGTAGGTTTTACAAATATTTGTTCCGTGCGGGGATCGAACCCGCGACACGCAGCGCAGCAGTCCATTGCTTGAGCCACTGCGCCAAATGTGCTGTTAACCGTACAGAAATCGATCAATCGTTGCTATTTAGAAATTCATGATGGAAACACTCAATAACTCTGCCCAACCTAGGCATCGTACCCAGGACACGCACTTGCAACCATTAGACCAGATATGACATACTTGCATCACTACATAGTATAAAACAAAGTCGCTTTCTCTGTCCCTATGTCCCTTTGTATGCTTAAATCTTTAAAACTACGCAACGGATTTTGATGCGGCTTTTTTAAATAGATAGAGTGATTCAAGAGGAAGGTTATAGTATCATTTTTGCACCCGTGCAAAGCCGGGGCGGGTTGCCAGTCTTAGAATAAAAACACAACTCATGGACCAGTCTGAGGCAAGCCTTAGCTAAACCAGTATGCTCTCTTGCCCTTGGACCAGAAGCTCGTCGTTACGTACAATGGAAGCCCATCGGTTACGTGCGCAATGATGTGGCTGAGACCTTACATGAAGCCCTCGACATTTGTAGGTAAAGTTGAAATAAATACGTGATATGTAGGTCGATATTTTAATAGTATAGTTAGATTTTTTATCTTAATAGAAGTTTAATAAGCATAATCAACATAATACTATTAAGTTCCCACCGTTGGGACCCAGACCTTCTCTCTTTGAAAAGGGAATGTCCTATGTCTTCGAATTCCTGGTTCTAGGACATTCCAGTTTCTTCACAATGTTTTCTTTCGCCATTTTGAGAGCAGTGGTGATGAAATAAATTAAACAATGTAATGAGCCTGCCTGGGTTTGACACTTCGACTTAACGTCGTTGGAACCACCATCACTGGACCACCGCTGCTTAAGACCTAAGAATGTACACGCGATCAGTAAATTTAAATCGCCTTTCAGTGGCATCATTGCTATGAAATATTAACAAGCTTTAATGTCTACTGCTGTATTTACGAGGTTTCGTATAATATACCTCTGTATTCCCATGTCATTGAACTCAACCTTTTGCTTAGTATTCTGATCAAGCTGTTACCGTGCTAAAATTGAGAAATCAGTCCTAGATGTTCCTCTACTAAGAATTTCAAAAACATTTGTAGCTCGCTACGCAGAAATGGTTCTAGTTTTCTATAACATTTAATTTTGCAAGACACTTACACAGTATAACTGAATAAGAAATACACCCACAAGCTATCAAAAGTATACATTGTCCTGTAAAGAAGAAATACATTTTTAAAGAACTAACTAAACGTTTTGCCTATAATACAGCTTCATTCATATATCTAAATATTAAAACGTTTTTATTGTTGTATTTTTCCACTAGATTCGTCCTTGATCTGACAACATATCGCCGATATTTTCTGGGCCAATACACAGACATAAAAATAAGGGGTATTGAATAACAAAATGTTATAATTCATTCCTGTCGTCTACATGGTCTATTTCCTTAACGTTTAGGTCACAAACAGTTTCAAATCATGGAATTGGGACAAGAAACAATATCTTCGTATCAGAAGCCATAGCTATATTAGATTGAATTGAAGACGTCCTACCTATGAGTATGAGCCTGGATATATTTTTCATGTTCAAATACCCAATCAAATGTCCCTAAACATATAGTCAGGTCAATCGATGGGTCGTGGAAAACCAGCTACTTGGAGGCTGGAAGCCAATAACACATGAACCATAGTTCACATTATTATATTTCTTACAATTGTTTGAAGTTTTCAGACTAAAGTTTTAAATGGGATGAAAGCTAAGGTAACCATTAAAGGTGTAACCGGGCCCAAATTACGAAACCTAAAGATTTGCTACAAACCAGAAATACTTTACCGTTCATGAAAATAATTATCTAGGTACACTCATTAATTTATAGGAAACCACATCTTAGTCACTCATTAGCTAACAAGGAAAACCGAAGATATTGCAACAGTACCCTATTTATGATTTCAGTTAGGTATATTTTCATCTCTTGTTATGAAATCTATTGTTGTTAGAAGACCAACTGAAACATATAAATACTGTTTGTCTCAGTTCTGTAGATATCAGTAGACATGATGGACAGGCATATTCTTGTGGTAAGTATTCTTGCTCATATTTAAAAACCGATTTCTTTTATTATTTATCGCTGATCGGATTTAATTTCACTAATGCTTTATGTATAGTAAGGTAGGTATTATATATACTTATATATACTTACTTTTCAATAACATTTTCCAGATTTATATGGTTAGTTTTGCTTGTTATACCTAAAAAATTCAAGTTTACTAATTCATTAACAAATATTTTTTAAACCGGTTACCGGTTGATAAATAAATGGTTTGTACAGTATACTGTTTTTACCATAGCTTTCGAATCTCATAGTAAAAGCTGTAATAATAATCTGATATTTGGGAAAAACTTGTTAAGTAACCATATTTTTATTAAAAGTTAGTCGGTGAATAAAATGTTTACATATCGTTACGAAAAATCCCTTCCTCTTCTTAAAATGATCTAATCTCTTTCACTAAAACAAAAGTGACATTAAACTGTGTCTGTAAACTAGGCTAAAGATGTCTTTCTTAAACTCTTCACGACACAATTATTCATTGAACGTTTAAATCCACGTTTGTAAAAATATTAGAACAAAAAGAACAGTTTACGAAGTGTAAATTTTATTCATCCTTTCATCCTTTAAATAACTCTGCTGAAGATAATTCGGTCGGTGTCTAACAGTTTCAAAACAATTTGTTTCATGATTTATAAACAAACAGAACAATGGTACTTACTGCTAAAGACTTAAAATAGTAGATTATACAACAAGTGAATAAAAAGGGAATTTAATTCGAGGTACGAAGTTGGATCCCGAGAGCAGCGAAGGATTCTAGAGTAGAATCACGAGCGTAGCGAGGGATTCTATCATGATTCTATACTCTAGAATCCTGAACGGACCGAGGCATACAAGTACCTACCGAGATACATTTTTTATTCACGTGTTGTGTACTCTACTTTTTACCATTGACTGTGAGAAAATAAATAGGAGCATGGTATTTATTTTCGGAGCTAAGCACTCTAGATTTCTTTGGCTTATTACCCACGGATAGACGTTTTAAGTATGTCACTAACTTTGAGTATTTTGAAATATCAATGTTGTGTTTGATTCTCACTGTGGCTTTTATCATAGAATATAAATGCGCTCCAAAGTGTCGACGGCTTCGTAGTCTTGGTTAATTCATTGAAATAGTTAAGAAATATGCACTCAGAGAAGGAATTGGCGCCATTCATGGTTTTCCAGGCGCAGAACAAATTGTATGTTTTCAGGTACAACTCCCGAGATTTTGGAGCAAAACAAATCATCTACTGCTGCTTTAGAACGAAATGATTCCGGAGTCAGTCTCTCATTTTCGTCATCGGAAGAACTCATTTTATTATAATTACTTAATTATATGTTAATAGATTTTCCAATAACACAAATCATCTGCCTAGCCTTTTCCCAACTATATTGGGGTCGGCTTCCAGTCTAACCGGATGCAGCTGAATACCAGTATTTTACATGGAGCGACTGCCTATCTGACCCCCACAACCCAGTTAATACTAGGTAATACGATACCCTTTGGTAAGACTGGATGTCAGAATTTCAGGTCACTGACTACCTGTAACGACTGCCAAAGATCTATATTATGGCAGCCGGGACCAACAGCTTAACGTGCTTTCCGAGGCACGGAGGAAACTCGGTATGTCGGGCGGTCACCCATCCACAGACCGACCTAGGCAAGCACAGCTTTACCTAAAGATCGACCCGAGTGGCAGTTCTTATTAAGCCACGAGCTCCTCCAGTTCCAATAACACAAAACAACCACAATAAAATACAGGAAAGGACGTAACTAAATTGGCGGGATATTTTTTTAAAATTTGGAATGGAATAGCTCCAGCCACCCAGTACGTACTTTCAGCAGCAGCGATTTTTTTGTATAGTACGCGCGGAACTAGTTGGCCGCGCCTTAGGCATGTTTTTGTTTTTTTATTTAAGTATTCTTTTCAATAAATTGAACAATTATTGTTCACGATATCTCGAGATTGGTCATCCCTGTCTAATTATAGTCTCCTGTGCATTGCGAGCTGTAGGCAACCCGCTCCCTAACCCCTGTCGCCACCTTAGGCGCGGCCAACTAGATCCGCGCGCACTATACGTAATTCGTGTTTGTTCCTAATTCAAAATGTCTTTATTCACTCAGTGACTAAAAGAGCGTTTTATTCACTGTTATCGATGAATAAAATGCCCTTTTTCGAGTGGCAATGGTAAAAACCAATATTCTTAATTTAGTTTATTATTACAAATCAATAAAAAGGTCAAGTTTGCCTCATTGGTACAGTGATTCAATTCCCGGGTCGAGCAAAGTGTTATTGGGGTTTGGACTTGGGCCCCGGTTGATGGCAAAAAGCTCGCCCCTTATTATATAAGACTTAAACAGTTAATGGGTGTGTTCTATTAGAAACATCTTTACCTCACCCTTCGAGAGTTAAAAGCGTGATGTTATGTAAATATAAATTCCCAAAGTACCAGGCCACTATAAAACAAAAGAACTCTCTCTTCCAGATTCTCCTAGCAGCAACCATCGTAGCAGCGACCCGAGGCTACGACGTGGACTACCACACATCCTACCACTCGCGCCCGTTCCCCGTACACCACGCCCCAATAGTTCAGGCCGTACAACCCTCGCAATTACACGGGCTGTATGCTGTACCTGTGGGGCACGCTGTACATCCCATACCTCTGCAGATGCTGCAGCCTCCGCTGGTGAACTACAGGGTGAAGACGCATTATCATGTATTTAAATAAAAATAAATGTTTGATTTAAATATTTTTTCATTTTGGATTTGTTTTTGACCATAATTTATTCTGGGGAAACTTAGACTTGAATATTCTAAAACGTATTACAATCACTAACCCAACGGCCGTGTGTGGTGGGTTATGACCCAACCTTTCTCAGAGAAAGGAGGCCTTTGTCCCAGCAGTGGAAACACTATAATTATGCAGCATAAGTAGAGCAAATAGGTTCGACCATTCTTAAACACAATGCAATATCTGTTCAGTTTCTATAATAATTATGTTCCAAATTCTAATTATTTATTAATTTTTATTTATTTACCACACATTATAGCAACATTACAGATTACATCCATTGCGATGCTATATGACATAAAAAAAGACAATCTAAAAAAGTTATACTAAAACTGATCACAATATAAAATGTTGATCATATTATACAATCCGTAAGGAACGTTCTATATTCACTATCGTCACGCGTGATTGATTCACAGATATATTTCTTTGTATCGCTAGGATAAGGGCCCTTTCAGACGGATATTTAACAGTCTGGTAGGTTCGCGGTATGAACAGATTTTAGAAATTCGTTGTATCTAATGATACAATCATATAATGCGCAATTGAGCATGCCTGAGAGATTTTTCTCGACGGCTTGTAAAGTCAAGTTAGAGGTATGAGCGAAATAAAAAACTGAGACTGCAAGTTAGGCACTAACTACTGTAACAAATCTACTGGATTTAGAGGAATAAAAGAGTTGAGACAGTAGACTTGAACATTATAATATTGAGGGGAAAGTAAAAAATACAAAAGTAGTTATAAAAAAAACCGGCCAAGAGCGTGTCGGGCCACGCTCAGTGTAGGGTTCCGTAGTAATAATTCTTTTTTTGTTTGAAATACGGGCCAATGAAGCTTGACCTCTGGATTGTATAGGCGCTCATACGATTCAGGGACCAAATTATATTGGTTAACTGCAGTTTCCATCTGTTGTTTCCATCCAAGTTCAAAATAATTTTCCTAGAAAGTCCTTATAAAGTTCTACTTTTCAGATTTTTTTCGTATTTTCTAAACTTATGGTTCAAAAGTTAGAGGGGGGGGGACGCTTTGTTTTTTACTTTTGGAGCGATTATTTCCGAAATTATTGACATTATCAAAAAATGATTTTAGTAAACCCCTATTCATTTTTAAATACCTTTCCAACAATATATCACACGTTAGGGTTAAAATTAAAAAAAAAATCACTTTCCACTTTACATATAGGGGGGCTACCCTAATAAAACATTTTTTTCCAATTTTTATTTTAGCACTTTGTCGGCGTGATTGATACACATATTGGTACCAAATTTCAGCTTTCTAGTGCTAACGGTCACAGAGATTAAGCGAGGACGGACAGACGGACAGACAGACAGACAGACAGACAGACAGACAGACAGACAGACATGGCGAAACTATAAGGGTTCCTAGTTGACTACGGAACCCTAAAAAGGGCACACTCTCAGAAGGGAGGAGGGAGGAGGTTTTAAATAACTTTACGGTTGTGGTTATCCTTGGCTTTATGGTTCCACGGCAGTGCAGGTCACTCTGGTTGTGATTAAGATGGTCTTCTTTAGTGTCAGCGTCACCTTGAGTAGGAGGACCAGCAGCAGAATCAGCGTCACCTTGAGTAGGAGGACCAGCAGCAACAATGAACCAGTGTAGAACTTAGAGTATTGGAGATGTTTCCTCGATCAGATCCAGAATAGAAGTCCCCCGTGTGAAATCATTTCAGCTTTTATAGATCCACAGCTTGTCTTTTTCAGTTCATCAGATTTTAAAATAGTGACTTCTTCGTCTTAGAAATGCAACTTGCCAGTATTCAGAACAGCCAGCAATATTCAATCCCAAAACCTTTTCGTAGAATTCTGAGAGCGTGTTAATTAATTATAGTAAGTTATAAAATACAATATCTGAGCAATGTAAGTTATAAAATATAATATTTAAGCTAACATATTGATAAAAAGAATTTAAATTACATAAATCAAAAGTAACCTTCATAGACTAACCTAGTTAGAAACTATGACAGAAAATTAAAAGAAAAAGTATTGATAGTTTGACAGCCTGACGTAAAGTGTCATAACAATGAAAAATATGAAAATTATTTATTTATTTCAGATATTTTATAAGAAAACGAATCGTTTTAGACCGATTCGCAGAATAGTAATGCAAAAACCAATAAAACGTATGATAGATGCGAAGTGGTGTAAATAAGTATGTATGTATTATGATGTGTGGTAAGTGTGAATAAGGTGAACACTACAGCTCACTCAGTGAAATAAATAAAATACGTGGTTTAGAATAGCGAAATACCACACTACCCGGTAAAGCAGTGGTGGCCCAGTGGTGGCAGCCCCGACTTACGAACTTACTGGGTCGTGGGTTCGATCCCAGGCAGGCGCATTACTTTGTGTAATTTATTTCATTACTACTGCTCTCAAAACGGTGAAGAAAAACATCGTGAGGAAACCGGCATGTCCTAGAACCAAAAATTCGAAGACATGTGACATCTACCAATCCGCACTGGGCCCGCGTGGTAGATTATAGGCCATTACCTCTCAAAGAGTGGAGGCCTGAGTCCCTGCAGTGGGAACATTAATAGGCTGTTGATGATGACCCGGTAAAGAAGAAGATTAACGTGAAACAGAAATTCATAGCTGTTATAATCACCTAATGTGTAATAAATAGGCATATTAACCTGACGAACGCGTATGTGCATAGCCAAAATCTGGTACCGATCACTTTAATATACGTAGGTATAATTATTATTAATGTAGGAAAATAAAATAGGATTAGGAGCTATAACAATCCGAAAAACAACAATCCCCATCGAAATAGTTGACTCCATTTACAACAACATCGGACATCTGACAAACCCCTAAAGAACCCCATACATAATATTCAGGGCAGCTTTCATAGCCAATATTCGGCCCAAGTCTGTTGTAGACTGGTACAAATATATATCATGTGATAAACTCTTTACATTGCCGGGACGTAAATAAATCTCCCGGCGAGCAAAAAGGCCTGATGTTTGATCTCTACTAAGTTTTGTTTTGTCCTTTTTTTAGGTTTACAAAGTACTTAGATAAGTACTACGTTTGTCAAAGAAGTATGTAGGTTTTGGAGCCGGCCTTGGTAGGATTTTGTCTTTATTGTTAACAGAGTTATGAAATTAGGCAGTACTTTCCGGAAAGCCTTCATACAAACTCTTTTAGTTTTTTTGTAGGATAAAAACTAAATATTATCTTAATATTATTATTTTACTATTGTTGCTGACAAAGAAGAAAAAATAGGTTGCTACAGACACACTTAAAAATGAAAAGACAAAAGTGACATGGGTATTGATTGTTATTTTAGTGTTCAAAGTGTACAATCTACTCTCCTCACTCCTAAACTTTTAAGAACTTAAAGAACGCTTCTAAACCACAATCAAAATAGCCTCCCACTGGGTCTAAGTACCATAGTAAGCTGGAAGATTCGTCAACATCAAGTCAGCCAAATGACGTCCACGTCTGGACACAGGTCTTCACCAAGTGTCGCTACATTGACCAGTCCCGTGCATCTCGCATCCAACAGATCCCCGCAACGAATATTGCATTTAATTTTAGCTACACATAAAATATTGAAGCTCTAAGTCCAACAACAACCTTCCGTATTCAACCAAAGTGTCACTACCAGAACTAACTTCATAAAGAATGCTTCTTTATTTGTTCACTTGAGGATTTGTGAGTTCAAACTCATGAATTACCTCTGAAACTTCCCCGACATCGTAATTTTATCCTGTCAGTAACAAAGCTGTAATTAAGCCAAGTTCTGAGGCCATTACACCTTTCAACAGTTTACATGAGGCGAATGAACTGACAGACGAACACGCTTAGTTTTGACTAGATTTCAATGTCTTGATTTGAGTGGCTAGTACTTAAAGTGTAGTGAATAAAGTTAAGTTTGCAGTGTTAAACTAAGTGGAAAATAAATTGATAGAAGTTGGTCGTGTAATCAACTTTTCCTTGTTTTCGTTTTGCATTGAAGATGTCGTATTTAGTCACTGAAGGAAAGTTTTGATTACTCTTCTATGAAAACGAATGTTTTTGCTTAAAACTCTGTAGTGAGTGAGTGAGTTTACCTAGTACTACTATACAAGACTTTGCTAGTAAGAGGTCAATGTCAACAACACATTATGTTAAGTAGTCTACTAACTAAGTACTTAACATAATGTTTGCGTTCGCGTTCGCGTTTGGCCGCGGTAGTGCGAAATGGCGAAATATGGTTGTACTATATTAAGTACATCTCTGCCTTTTTTTTGTAGGGTCGGAGATCATCAAATTAATGACTCCTCCCGCTCTGGCTGGAACGGAAGGGAGTGTCAGACTTCTACTGAATAAAAACCCCACCCATGTTCCTTCTGAGCCCTTTGTGTCCGGGGTCGCGGTATCCCTTTCGAACAACCCGCAGCCCGGGCGGGCGTCGGCCCTTGCGGGCCCCTGCAATGTTGCTGACATCTCTTTGAAGGCGTGTATAGTTGTACACCTCTGCCAAACCCTGCTGGGATTACAGACGTGGTCTTATGTTAACACTACTATGAATTTTGAAATCTTTATCTTCTCTTAGCAAGCCAAAGATGTACCAGACACATTCCAGACACGCCTCCACAAAACTATTAAAGATAAGCAAGTTTAACTGTAAGTACATAAATGCATCCAATTTCACTTCTGCGTTTGAGTCCCGATACTTAATCGTGGGCGTAAGCAGAACGGTTTGAACCTTTGAACAGAGTAAAAATAAAACGTGTCAGAGATCGTGAATGGGGGTTGGACGTCACTTTCTTGCAAAAAAATATACTAAACTGTGAAGTAGCGCGACTTTTCGAAGCACTGTATTGTCTTCATTTATTGTTTACGTGAAAATAGAAAGAATAGGTAGGTCCAAATTTTTAGAAATCTATCTGACGGATTATTTTTTTTTTTTTGTTAACTACCCTATAAAATAATTAGGTCCAGTTAAGGTAGGTAGGTTTGTTTTAAAAGAACTGTAGTCATTTTAATCCTGATATCTGAATATAGATTTAATTACGATGCTAGTACCTAACCCATAGTTTGTATTTGAGTTTTGATGGTCAATGAACTCTTCCATAGGAAATGAGTCCAATAATCTACATAGAATTTAAATTTATAAACGAAAATTACGTACTATTCAACAGTACAACCCCGCCTACGTCTCTGAGTAAACAGACATAATAATTATACTACGTATAAAGAAAACTATTATTCATTCCATGGTATTCCTATATAATATTGGTATTATCCCCACAATTCCCTAATATTTTCTATAAGAATATAGAAAGAAGAAAGAAAAAGTATTTATTGGTTTCACACCAGGTCAAAACAAATTGACAAAAAATTAAAAGCTAACAAAGTAAACATAATTAAGAGAAACACTTAAAGTTAAGACATAATAATTTGAAAAAGTCCCGTGCGAAGCCAAAGGGCCACTATCTCAGCATGGTGCTGTAACATTTATGACAAATCACAAATGTCACAGCGCTGGTATTCTGATAGGGCCCAATGGTGACGCCACGTTTACAGAAAAACAAAAATATCTAAAATTAAAAAAAGTAAGTAAAAAAAATAAAATAAAAAATAAACCAATAAAAACAATAAGGGAGTCTTATTAAATATTTATCTTATATAATAGTGCCCGCACCCGTAGTAATATGACGGCACGATACACAATACGTCGGAAATTGTCCCGCTTCCTCGTGGGCGGTATCTCTATCAGTTTTGTATCGTGTCGTATCGCCCCCGCATCGTTTAGTGACACGTAGCGAACGGTTTACGATTCTATAATTTATGGTTCCTGTATGTTTGTGATAGCGGAAAATTCGTTGACGAAAAACGAAAATAGAAACGGTCTAGTTTGGTCGTTAATAAGTTCTGCTCAATAGTTTCTATTGAAAGCGTGATCGATTAATTCTGTCAGAAAGAAATCCTTAACTCATATTTCAGCATCGTTTTCAGGGATCATTCCCACTAGTTCTACTGCACAGTCCTACGATAGAACTAGTGGGGACTTTTAAAAAAAAAAAACCCACTAGTTCTACGATTCAATGTGGTACGAAATCGTAGAACTAATGGGAACGAAAAGTCAATGGATTTATTCGTTCCCACTAGTTCTACGTTATAGGGTGTTTCAAAATCGTAAAACTAGCGGGACTCAAGTTTCTCATTCGTTCTATCACACAGTTTATGGTACAACTACGGCACAAACTACCAGGAGAATAGAAGTAGGCAGGCGGTATTGAAAACATTTTTTTTTTATATGAAAAATAAGGATAGGTAGTAAAGTCCTACCAGTCATCAATATTTTTAAAATATTCACTATCACCATTCAAAATAAATTTTCTTCATGTGAACAGAAGGATTAATATAACAAAATAAAGACTTCTAACATAAAACCAAACCACTAAGGTAAAAATTATGAGAAAAGTTTGCAATAACCGGCCAAAAGTTACAAGTGTTGCAACAAAAAAGTCATCCAATTTCTCACAGTTATCAACATTAGGTAGACTATTATATTCTAACATAACAAATCTCTTTAAGTAAAACTTAGTAACTATTTCGACACAGCAGACTGTCGAAAACACTCATTTTCTCACCACTATACATTCTCTTAGAAACTTCACTAAATCCGTTGATCTCATCAATATAAACTTTAGTCCTAAATCAGCTCCAAACTAAGTATCCTATTATTCCTAAACTGAATGCACTTTGTTTTCAAAGTTGTGAATGATATTTTTTAAATGTGTTTGAGGAGAGCCATCCATCATAAATATATTAATCCGTCATCGGACATTGCCCACAAAAAGGACATCAGCTGTTGAAAATAGGCTATGAAATTACTTCAAGTGGAAAATTATAGTAAAGGAGAAAGAAATAAATACAAGTCGTATTTAACATTACTTAAACAAAAAATCGTTGTACCCGGTTTGATGGCAAAAGATTCACCTCCAAAAATAACTGGTGAAAAGTGGGTGCACTATAATAGGCACACCTCTACCTAACCTTTCTGGGATTACAGGCGTGATGTTATGTTTGTATGTAAGGCTAGCTGACCCGTGCCCACTTCGTTGGGCATAATTAGTCGCAAGTGTGATAATTACGTTTCGAAAAATTCAATTTCGGGGACGTCCGCTGCGTAAGGAGCCGACCACGCGACTGAGCCGCGCGGGTACTTACCTCTCATATCAGATGTAAAAGGCCACGCCTCTTTCTCTCGAAGCGAGCACGAACGCGAACCAAATTAAACCCGAAACCATCCCGCGCCCTCCGCTGCTTTGGCTTTTTCTCCTATTCACTTTGCAAAACGGACTACCACATAAAAGCCTTTTTATTTTTCGGTTTTTTATATAACCTATGACACTCAGTAATAAAGTGGCTTTCTATTGGTGAAAGAATTTTTAAAATCGGTTCAGTAAATCCCGAGATTACCCCTTACAATTTAACAAATATACAAACACACAAACTTTACCTCTTTATAATATTAGTATAGAAGTTTAAAAGATAAACCAATGTTAAATGAAATAATTAAGTTATAACGTTGTTCAAAGGATTACTTGAATCAAAGGTAGCCTAAACGTTGCTGGTGTAGCCTGAAATCTATTTTAGGAAGAAATTGTACAATAAATAGATAAGTTTCATCACTTCACCTGTTTCAATTAGTGCGTGTACAACAATATCGCGAACTGATCGGCGACAACGCAATACGACTACTCACTGACTTAGCGTATTGTATGAATGTGTAGTGTTGTTGATGAACACTGGGCACTGGTAACTGGACTTATGGTTATGGGGTGAAATAGCAGGTATTATAGGGGTTTTAAGTATGTATTTGAAAAATCATAGAGTTGTAGATAGTTATTATTTTTCTCCCGCTCTTATGCTGATTTATTTTTAGTTGGTGCAACCAACACGTTTCCGTCCATAGTCTTTACTTTACCTTTCACATGGTCTTACTATCATTTCTTTAGTCTTCTGGAAGAGTGGAGCTCGTGGCGTAATAATAACTGCCACTCGGGTCAATCTTTAGGTTAAGCGGCGCTTACCTAGGTTGGTCTGTGGATGGGTGACCGCCCATTTCATACCGAGTTTCCTCCGTGCCTCGGAAAGCACGTTAAGCTGTTGGTCCCGGCTGCGATATATATTGATCTTTGGCAGTCGTTACAGGTAGTCAGTGACCTGGAAATCTGACAACCAGTCTTACCAAAGGGTATCGTATTACCCAGTATAAACTGGGTTGTGGAGGTCAGATAGGCAGTCGCTCCATGTAAAATACTGGTATTCAGCTGCATCCAGTTAGACTGGAAGCCGACCCCAACATAGTTGGAAAAAGGCTAGGCAGATGAGTCTTCTGGAAGAGTCTTCTCTTATAGTAATCCAAATTCATTATAATAGTACATTATGGTACAAGTGTATAACGTTGGTGATTACCGCTGAGGCGACATTGAGACCCGAGCCGTCAGGTGAGGGTCTTAAGCAAGCCGAGGACGGTAATCATCAATACACACGTGTATCATACGACGTTTTTCAACACACTTGTGAAGAAAATAATACTAAAAAGTCATCTTCAACAGTTGAAACAAGTTCTGTTTTTTTTTTCACAATAGCGCGCATCTACAGTTCTACCAACTTCAACAGTTACAACAAGTTCTGTTTTTTTTTTCACAATAGCGGGAAAAATTAATGCGCGCGCATCTACAGTTCTACCAAGTTATCTATGCAGGCGGAACTAAAATAAATGTACTAAGTTTGACGTAGCGATGCATTTTTTCTTGACCAGTGGCGCCACTACTGTAACAATGACGATCGGCCATAGACTAAAAGAATGTGGTTTCACTATTTTTGACTTTTCGCGGATAATAGAGTTTTAGCCACGGACAAAATGGGTATTTTTTTTCTTTATTACAGAGAAAACAAAAGTTTTATTATTTGAGTGAAAGATTCATTTATTAAAAACGTATAAGTTGCAATTATCTATTTAAATTCAAAGTTGCATGAAATGGGGAAGCACTAGGTATTTATTTATTTTTTATTTATTTTTACTATCGAACACGATCTTTTTTGTATTGAAACTTTTTTAAAAACATAGCAACTCAACCAATAAAATTTAAAAAAAAAACCCTATAACTCACTAGTGAATTATAGCAATGAAAAAGTCACAGTTTGATTATAGGTGTCATTACGTGCCTAATTGCTGTGAAATTATAGCCACTTTATGAGCAAGTGTGTTGAAATAGTACATTTTGATACAAGTGCGGAAAGTTTGTTATTGCATTCGAGGCAGATTGAACACCCGAGCCGTATGGCGAGGGTGTTCATGGGGTCGAGAAATGCAATAACAAATTCCCACGTGTATCAAACGACGTTTTTCAATACACTTTCAAAGAAATTAACTTAAAACGTTATGTGTTTTTGTCAACAAATTTAAATGATGAGACTATGATTTAATTTACTTTTTTTCCGCGGTTTGATTTCGCCAGGTTGAAAAACAAGCAAAGGTATAAAGCCGCCAAACAGCCTCACACGAAAAATATAAAATTCAAATATTTTTTAATTAAGAACACAAAAAAATGTTTACTTGTTCATAAAAGTAAATAATTGTTTAAAATATTTACGTTTATTAGTAGTATTCTTTTTAAAAACACAATTTAAATATTCAAAAAATATTTACGCTGTAAAGACGCAGATCAAAATGACGAGATTAAAAAAAAAACACGCCTGCTCTATAATAGTCAGTGGTGTTTTTTTTTTAATTTCTTATGTTTTAATCGAATTACCGCTGCTATATGATTACAGCGTGCGGTAATAAGATTACAGCACGCTGTATTCTTATTACCGCACGCGTGCGAAATATGATGCATGTCGAACCTAATCGTAGTGCAATAAGAGCTAGTTTTCGAGGAAGTGTATTGAAAAAACTATTATCACAAAACTTTTCAGTCACTTGAAGCCACTTTTAGTATGAGATAAAAAAACTGAATTTATATGATTAATAAAAAAATAAAAATAAAAAAAAACTGAATTCATTTAGTTATAAGTCATCATCTTCGTTGTTATTTTTTGCAAATATTCAAGAACTAGCACAAAATTCAACAACCTCAGCGATTATTATTCTCTTCGTAGGAAATAATAATCTATTTAAAAAGGTGCCTAATCTTAATTAGCTAATAAATCTTAATTCTTGAGAGGGCGATGAAAGGCAGATGGCGGCAAAAATGCGTACTTTTCGTAAAAACATTTCTTTGAGAAGTGACCTAACTTTTGATGAGAATTTTGGTAATTAGTTAAATTGTTGTCTACTGAATTATTAGCTACTGGATTCTGGTAACGCTTTATTAATTTTAAGTTTAATAATTTAAAAGAATTAACGCATTATTTTAATATCCATTATTAATTTAACCTACGTGGGACGATTTTCTATTATAATAAATTTTCTGAACAAAACTTCATTAACGTTACTTAAATCGGTAACAAGAAAATACATAAATATGTTAACGAATTCACAACATAACCTTTTGATTTGAGAAAGTTAGTGAAAGCCTGTGTCTGATATACGTTTCATTGAACACAAATGAAGGCTGTGGGCAGGAGTTTGCCTAACGAGAAAACACATTTGTAATTTAAATGATCATAATAGTTCTGACAGACAACGGTATTTTATCTGAAGAAACCTGTTGTGTTACGCTCCCTTTATTCTATTTTAATATTTTTGTTTACAATATATTTACACTACAACAATATAAAAACACTATTTCAATAATAATAATAATAAACTTTTATTTGCAGACCTTAGTCCATAGTGTTAGTAATACATGAAATAGACTTACTTAACTAATATTGGTAACACACTTAAACAACAAGTACCTACAATACAAATAATAACAGACAATAATAATTAAACAACACAATATAGACAAAATGAACATATAATTTCCCGTGGAACACCCAGGTGGACTACGCAGGTGGACCACGGGCAATAAACGACATAGACCATAAGACCACATAATTGACGTATACTTACACGACAGAGGTCGAATGATTAAAGTTTATTGAAATAGGTAAATAAATGTCATCATCATTATAATGGGATTATTATACTTATTATCTTAAAATCGGTTATTAGTTTTGTGACCTAGTTAATAATATATTGTGACAGACTTGTATTGAAGGAAACCTTGAAAGCGATATCATTCTTAGAAAAAGCTTGTTGAAAAAAAACATATTTTTACGTATTTTCATTGATATTTCATCTTTTGTTGAATTGATTTGCTTAACATGTCAGACACAGCGAAAACTTATTTGTTACATAATTTAACATCTCGCCTTTAGTCTACGAAAGGTTAGGCAGATAGCCGATAGACTACCTACCCAAAAATACCAACATTATTTTATTTGAAAATATCCTAAAAGTCCCAAATATACTTTTTTGCCAAAAACCCATCATTAATTTCTTCGATATGCCAATTCTCCTAAACCAAAGTATACAACAGTAGTGCGCTCAAGTTGCATATTGCCAAACGTTAAGATTTATTACAGTAGATGCATGTAGCCTAGACCGTAGGTCTTAGGACTATAAAAGGACTAAACCTAGGTGATCTAGGTACACAGTCGCACAGCATCGACGGATTAACACACAGGCAAGAAAACATATTGTACTGCAAAATGTTTAAGCTGGTAAGTTAAATAAATGTTTTAATATTAGGGTAAAGACCAAAATTTTGACGCATTTGCCCGAATAAAAATTTCCCAACCATTTTTCTTGAAAACTATGTCTGATAGAATTTTATGACAATTAATACTAAATTAAATGGCTATTGGTCCAGCACGCCAAATACTCAAAGTTATAGAATAATACTCAATAGCAGAGTAAATTAAATAATTTCTCCACTAACGGGAACAAATTGTGTACAAAACGGTATAATAATTTTGGAGGGTGAACTTTGAGGATATTTCTGAATAAGTTCAAAGTAACATAAAGGCTGAATATTGAATTCTAAAGCAAAAGCGTATAATCGGCAACCCTTTTCACATAGACTGTAAGGAACTAACCGCAATATTATGCTTATTTACTGTTTCTTTTTATTTATGTGCGATTTTAAACAATTGTGCTACTTATCTTGTGCAACCGTTTTCATTGGCAGTTTCTATAGACTTGAAACAAGGTAGGATTTCATTTTGGAGGACTGGCAATACTGCGCGTAATTGTCTATGACAGCTAGAGCTAACGGCCGTATTAACTTATTTGCAATGTCAAACTCAAAGTGATTTAGCGTGGTCAGAAATTTTTCGACAGGTTTTTCGACGATTTTTACGGTAAGTTTTGTGTTTTAATTATTATTTAATAGTGCTCTATGTAAAAAAAAGCATAGGCTTTTGTGCAATGTTCATTTCAATACGATTCACAGTGTAGTTTCGGAGTAATCAATATTTAGTTACTGTGCTACCTCACAATTGTGACACTTTTGTATTACTTTTGTAACACCAGTTGAACAATTTCTGTGTCACCACAACTGTACTACCATTATAAGGTTGGGATACACTTAGTACTTTAGTTGTTTAGCATTTGAGAATGCAATCAATAATTGAATAGGTATTGAGATAGTTACTTTTTGATCGTTTTAATCGCAATATTCGCAAAATGCATTAAACCGGTATTAGCGCCACGGGTTAGTTACCTACGCGTACGTTGCGTGCGTCCGCGTCGTCTTCGGTGCGTACTACACTCCGCGGCCGTATATATAATGAAGAGATCATATTGTTGAATTTTCTATAATTTTATGTTGCTGTAAATTCCACTTTTTTATTACGTTACGTTTTAGAGCACTTAGTAAAACTTGCTCATATAATTATAAATGATTATTAATACGTCATAGTAGCGTGACTGATTTTGCTATAAAAGTTCCTAATTGTTGTCTATTTTATACTGATTTTATTTTTTGTTAAAAAATTAATAAGTTCTAAGAAGTATTGCATTTTCAAGTATTTTTTGTTGTTTTTTATGTTAAAACCAAATACTTACATAGGTATGTACTGTAAATTTTGGAGACTGAATTAAACTTGCTCAAGATTATAATGTTGTTTTAATTTCGTCTAAGCGTACTTAATTTTGCCAAAAATGTTAGATATTAATATCTATTTTTCTATTTTTATGAACTTTATGTTTATACAACACTTAATGTAACCTCAACTTTATAGTTTTTTGCTACCGTTTTGTGCCACTATTGTGTTACTGTAGCCAAAATTTCTGTGCGACTTTTGAGTCACTATCGCACAACATTTTGTGACACTATTGTGACATATGCGTCAATATTTTGGACTTCACCCATTAATTAATGATTATTAAAATTAACGAACATAGTTAAATAATATAAATAAAGAAAATAAAGGACAGTGGGTTCTTTCGTCCTTCCGCGCGTGGGAATGAACGAATGTAATTTTTTTAATAATTTTAACTTAAAACTTTAGTAAATTGAACCAAAATTACTACCTACAATTAAATTCTTACGCCCCAATTATTTTATAAATGTAAAAAAAATACTTCTATTTATGAAACAGTGGCCTTAAAAAAGATCAAAGTCAATAACTTTTTATCAATTCTTACCATTAACCTACAGTCATTAATTACTTAATCCATTGAAATTGGGATCATTATTTTACAAACAAAAACAACCTTAATTTCATCAAATAAAGAACTCTTTAATCATTAATTTAAACGCAATCCTTTTAAAACTTTTCTTTTTGAATGTAAAAGTTTTCAATTTTGACATTACTTACGAACTTTTCTCAGTTGGAACTTTGTAACACTAGCTTATAATTGATTGATTTTTTTTATTTAGATAAAAGCAATTAAAAAGTATTAGTCACAATGAATTACAATGCATTATGAATTACAGTGCTTTACAATCAGTTTATACCTCTCCGGATTTTTGATTTCTATTAGTACCTACCCAAAAGGCCCCAAAACGTGTAGAAAGACTGACTGGCGGTATGAAAATCGAAAATTCCTAGACAGTTAAGAATTCGGTATTCAAAACGAACTTTATTAATTTTGACATAACTAACTGAACATTCAAAATTGTAATATTTAGACGTTCTTCTAACATAACAGATAGTTATGTTGTTTTAGAGTTTGTTTCGCTACTTCTTAATCCTATAATAAATACTGGTTTTGGAGGGTAGTTTTTTGTAATTTTCCACATTCTTATATGATTGAAATTAAATACCTAAAGCGAAAAAGGCAATTTTGATCAAAGAATCAAGGCTTTATTTCAACAATAAAGAAAGAAATGCCGTCAATGTTTTCCTTTACGTATGTCCAATTCCTCGGGAGAACGACTGACATAGAGGACAAAAAGATACAATTCCTACGTACTCTTGACGTCATTCATAAAATGAAATGTTGGTACTTACAACACCTACGCAAAAAGACGAAGTGTGTCTATTTTTGCCCACGTACGCAGACGTCACGATAATGGTGATATATTTTGATCTTTCCATTAAAACACACATAAAAACATACTAACACACTCCAACCATTTTCAAACCACTTTGCAATACGATAATAACTTTTTTGATAACATCAATTTTCTAAGTATGAAAATAATGTTATCGATATCAAAATACTTCTTTAATAAAGTTGGCTTTGCTTTGCTTTATGGTATTTCACTCTTCATCTGAAATATATATGTAGAACTAGCTTTTGCCAACGGCTTCGCCCGCGTGAAAATGACGATTTTCCGTACAAACTTTCATCCCCTATTTAACTCCCTTAGGGGTTGAATTTCGAAAAATCCTTCCTTATTCCTTGTCTACATTATAAAGGGAACCTCTGTGCAAAATTTCAGCTTTCTAGGTCCAAGGGTTTGGGCTGGGCGTTGATGAGTCAGTCAGTCAGTCAGGACTTCTCTCTTTATTTATATAGAAGATAGATAGTTAGATAGATTTACAGGTAGTCAATAGCCCAAAAGTCTGACAACCAGTCTTTCCAAGGGGTATCATATTACCCAATATTAATTGGGTTGTGGAGGTCAGATAGGTTATCACTCCATGTAAAATACTAGTACTCCAGCTGAGTAACTAGTGAAAAGCTGGAAGCAGACCCCAACATAGTTGGGAAAAGGCTAAACAAATGATGATGATGCTGATCTAATAGATATATTTGTTATAATTTAAATAACTGCAGAAACCCTTCTGCGTATCTGTGAATGAAAATAGAAACTCCTGAATGTTTAGTTTAGTACTCCTACAATAATTAACTAATTGTTAGGGTTCTGTCATGACGTTATCTAAAGTTCAAACAATTCTACGTAAAACAGATATTTGATCTAACTTTACAAAACGGAAACGGATACGATGATTGGTATTTTCTATTTCTGGGTCCATGAACCCATTGAACTGTGTCTCCGTAAATAACTAGAAATGTAAATAACTGTTGAAGAAACTCCTCTAAACTAACAACAGTTAGAACGAATAGGTTAGTTTAGTCTTTTTTCGGAATAACCCGAAAAGGGTGGAAGTTCAATAAACTAGGACAGGATAACTGTGGAATAAGCAATGATCGCACGTGAGATATTTGCGTAAAATCAATGATCTGGGAGGGAATTTGCAGATTCAAAATCTGTGGTCTATGAAAGTTAGGCAGAAGTTCTATTTATTTATTTAATACTCTATAACAGCATTACAGAATCATCCAGTACGATGCTATAAAACATAAAAAGAACAATTAAATTAACGTAATAGCCCACATTTCGCCAGTTATGTTTTGAAGTCCTATGTAATAGGGAGCGAGCTTAATGTCATCGGGCACTATTAATTTCTGAGAAATTCTTGATGAAAAATCCCAAAAGCAATTTGCCCGATCCGGGAATCGAACTCAGGACCTCAAGCTTGGCAGTGGAATTCGGAACAATATAACAATGATGGAGTCAAGTAAAGTCGAGTCACTCTGTCGTATAAGTAGATAGATATTGTCACACTTTTAGTATTGATTTATTATTTTTATTGTTCGCTCTCTATTCGGAAAATAGGTTTTGACGGATGATTATGTTTATTCTCTAGTGAGAAGAATTTTCTACAATGTGCATGTCAATTTTATTTCAACTTGGTTCCTCTATTTACTCGTAGGTATTTATTTTATCGTATAGTTTTATTTCATTTTAATTTAACGTTTGTTCCTCTTACAGACCATCCTCTTCGCCTTCATCGCCATCGCTCACGCCGGCGTCATCGTGCCAGCCCATCCGGTGGTAGCTCACCATGTAGTGGCCCCAGTCCACACGGTGTCCCACAGCGCCGTGATACACCCAGCACCCATCGTCCACGCGCCGGTTGTCCATGCGGCGCCGATCGTCCATGCCGCGCCGATTGTACCCGTTGTCAGGCATTCGCCTTTGATCGCGGTGCATCATCATTAGAGTTTGAAGAGAGTATGAAGTTGATGTGATTTTTAATTAAATTATTTTGAGAGTTTATTCTGTGGTTTTCAGTCTTCTTTCCTTAGGGTAGGTTTGGACCCTTATAATGTGTTGCTATTGCGAATATTATGTCAAGAAACCTACTTTTTACCATGAAAATAAGTATTTTTGGTTTTCAGACGAGGTAATTTTTTTTTTTTTTTTTTTTTATATATAAACGTGCCCCACACTAGGAATTTCTCCTGTATCGTGGGTGCGTTTACAAACATTGAAACTCACATACACAAATACCCAGACCCGGAAAAACTAAATGTAGGCCATACAAATATTTGTTCCGTGCGGGGATCGAACCCACGACACGCAGCGCAGCAGTCCAATCGCTCAGCCACTGCACCAACCGTGCGTCAAAGAAAATCAAGGTTAATTAAAATTATTGAGTTCATAGCCTAGTTTTTACCTAACTATGTTGGGGTCGGCATCCAGTATAACCGCATAAATCTTAATCATCGAGTTGCGAATGTTATATTTTGGCAGTATTTACTTATGTCAGTCAGTGCCTTCAATGACTTGACCCTTACTCCCTTCGTCCTATCTATAATAAAAGGGTCAGATACTGAGTTAATATACAGACCAGGCACAAATAACTTTATGACTTTCAAATAAAACTGATTCAAACTTCTGACATAATAATCAGGCAACTCGTCAACCAAATTGTTGTTTCCTTTATACTGAAGTGACACCTATTTTTTTTTTTTCAATTTTTTTTTTTCCTATTTTTTTTTTTTTTTTAATTTTCTTTTGTTGATATTTAGTCGATTTTATTATGCAAAAATTAATCTTTGATTTTCCTTATACTGGCAACACAGTCACTAACGTCACGTAACGTCAAACACAACGTTTCTTATAAAAGGGACGGTTGCCTTTAGTCGAGCTCTCACTTCTATCTAAACTGTGCTAGGAGGCAGTTACTATAACCTTCCTTGTGTGTATTTTTATATTTGAATAATAATAAACGAGTCAAAGTATTTAAATTCAAATTCAAATTGCTGCTGTTTTCTTGACACCCATTTCCTATAGGTTATGGGCCCAGGACTGCTTTGATATACTGTTGCGCTTACTGTGTGCTGGTTTAATACGTGTGTATATTGAGTGCTTGTTAAAACACGTGTGTATAGTGAGTGCTTGTAAAAAAACACGTGTGTATAATTGAGTGTTTGTAAAAACACACGTGACACATCATAGACAATCTGAAGACCAAGTGAAATATTAAACCTTTCGATGGTGAGAGGTACAGTGTGTGGAAATTCCATATTCGAGCATTGTTAGCCGAGACGATGTCATCAAAGTTATCGACGATGAACCCATAATACGGTCAAAGGCTTGGGTGAAAAATAAGCGGATTGCGAAGAATGTAAATAGTGTAATCGTCGAGTATTTGGCAGAATCTTTCCTTGGTTTTGCTAAAAGACGAGTTCAGTGCAAGATTCTTCACGTCGAACCTAAAACTCAAAACTTCAACTAAATAAACACAAGGACACAAAGCCTTAAACTAAAAACCAACAAAAGTTTTAAGGCCAAGAAGAAATCCTTTAAGAAGTGTCACCATTATGGAGTCACATCAAATACAAATGCAATTTTGATGCTTCAATCCAATCAAGAAAAAACCTGCAGACAGGTTCCGCGGAGTTCAAGCTGTGGATATAACTCGGGGTGCTTCAAGTTCCGCTACTGAGGACATTACAAGTTGTCAGCAATCCATGGTACTCTCATACAAGCTGCTGTCAGTAACCAAGATTATCCCGGATTGACCTTCGACCAGCACGGAACCAATATCTGTAAGGACGGTAAAATACTGATGCGAGGTATGGCAATTAATTATTTAATTTGTGTGAATTTTGTGGTTAAAGTTAATCAACCTGTTTCTCAAATATGCAACAGTAATGGTGCTAATTACATTATTTATGGCATCAACGGTTAGGCCATATTAGTAAACAAAAGTTTTAGAGCTGAAAGATAACTGTAGATTCATAAACATAAGTTCAATTGAGGTGGTAACACGGAACACCCAATAATAAATTATGCGAAGCTTGCATAAACGGGAAACAGGCACGATTACCATTTCATTTGTTGTGTATGGGCCAATCACTCCTTCTACAGTCGATAATAGAAATTATTTTGTTTCATATGACGATCAATTCACTCATTATTGTGTTGTGTATTTATTGACATAGAAATCTCACGTGTTCAGTTTCACTGCTTTTACAGATTTTATGGAAAAGTCTGAGACTAAATTTAATTTGAAACTAGTTACTTTGTACTGTGAAAATTGTCGACAATATTTTGTCTAATGAAATGAAAGATTACTGTGTTTCTAAAGGAATGTCATACCATTTAACTATTCCAAGAACACCACAGAAAAATGACGTTTCCAAACGAATTAGTAAAAACCCGCGCTATGATAAGCGGTGCTAAATTACAAAAGTGTTTTTGGGGTGATGTAGTCTTAACTGCAGTATATTAATTTAATAAACCTTGCCCATTAAAACAAAATCAAACACCATTTGAATGGTGGCAGAAAAAAAAAAATAACCTGCAATTAAGTAGGTAGTTGAAGGTTTTGATTCTACCACATAGTGCATAATAAAAATAAGTAACACTTTCTTATATTATTAGTATTCTCGTTGGATATATACCAAATGGCTATAAAGTATGAAATAAAATATGAAATGGTCAGGATGTCATAGTAATGAGGTTAATTTTTGTAATGAAGGGAATGAAATTGAACATTTCCGTGACAAAACTGATGATAGTTATGACGTGTTGTCAAGAAAAAAAATCAGTGTTAATAAAATATCCTCAAGACAGTAACAGTCCATAAATCTGATATTAATTCCAAAACTGATTGTTCAAAGTTGAACGGTTTAAAATCAGATGGATCAAAATCAGATAATTTAATATAAATAAGACCATAATGATTCCAACGTACTAAAGCCAAATGTTAATGACAAACCATGATGTCGCAGTTCTTGTGATAGAAATATCGACGATTCTTGTCAATAATGGGAAGGAGTGTTAAGCTTACCTAAGGGTCATCCCCCTGTTTCATATTGTTGTGAAATCGGCGATATTTTATAGTGTTGATTCGATTAGTTGCAAAGTACCTAGTTCATTTAACGAAATTTAAAATCAGGATGAAAGGAGTTTATGGGAAGGTGCAATTAAAGATGAATTAGATTTTTTTTAACTAATGATACCTGGACTTAGTGGACATTAGAACCGAAACCGATTTATAGAAATATAGTCGGGTATAGGTGGATATTTCGGTATAAACACATTTATTTTCATAAAGAGAAACTTAACTAAATTAACAATAGGTAGGTTTACATTACAATAGATTTATCTATATGAAAAAAAAAAATATACAAAACAGTTGACACAAAACTTATGTTAACAAAACTTAATGAAAAACTAAACCATAATTCTTAGACTTTTTTTTAATGTTTGTGTCTGAGAAACTGAACACCATAGATTTATCAAAATGTATAAAATAAAGTATTTTAAATATAAGAATCATGAGATGATGACAATTCATTAAGATATACTGGCACGTCTTGTTGCCAATTTTTTTATATACAAAAGTATTTATCAGATTAAACTGAAACTTTTAGATGTATGATTAGTTTTGCAAATCAATATAATTTATGAATACATCAAACGGATCTAAAAACCGCATCTTAAAATGGCATTAAAAAAAAAAAAAAAAAAAAACATGTAAGTGCCAGACATCAGTAAAGACGAATAAAGCTCTGTACAGACTAAAACAAGCTGCTAGGTGTTGGTTCGAATTAATACATCAGTGTCTTAACAAACAGGGTTTGTAAATTCATCAGTTGATAAATAAATATTAAGTAAAGAGCAAAATAGCGAATGGTAGATCTAAATAATTGTTCCTAGGAATTAAAATTACTCGAAGTAATGATACAATAACTTTAGATCAAAGTTCTTCTATAAAAATCCATTTTGTAATGTAAAAATTTGGTATGTCTGACTGTACTCCCATTAGGTACACCTATAAATGATAAACCAAATTACGAAGTTCTAAATGCAAATAGTAAATATTATAATACACCTTGACGCAACCTTATTGGGTGCTTAATGTACGTTATGTTATGTACACGCTCTGATTTAAGTGCTAGTATTATTATTTTGAGCAGATACACAAACAAAAAAAAACAAAGTGTTGTAATTATTTGTCTCAAAAGAGTGCTTAGGTATTTGAAGGGCACTATGAAATTAAAATAGAGTCACAAAATAAAATGTGATGATGTTAATCATTAATTATGTGGATAAGTAGATTCCGATTGGGGTGGTAATGATGTCAATAATAAAAAAAAAAATACCACAGGTTATTTATTTAAATTATTCAATAACTGTACAATAACTTTGAATACAAAGAGGCAAATGTCTGTTGCGGGTTTGTAAACTGAGGCTGAATACATGGCATTATTTAAAACTGTAAAATAATCATTATGGCTAAAGTCTCTAGTCACTAGTAATAAAATGAATATTGTCAATCCAGTTGCTATTATAAAAGACAATAATGGTTGTATTAGTACCTACAGCAAATAATCCTTTTTAGTATAAAAGGTCAAAACCAATAAAATATCATTGGTCAAAACATATTGACATCAAGTATCATTTCTCCAGGGAACAAGTTGAAAATAATATAATAAAATTATTTTTATGTAATCACAGGTAAACAAATAGCGGATGTGTTAACAAAGCTGCTACAAACTGTTGTATTTTAGCAGTTCAGAGATGAGATGGACTTGCAATGAAGTAACATAATATGTAAACAAATAGCGGATGTGCTAACAAAGCCGCTACAAGCTGTTGTCAACTGCTTAAAAGGCAGATAAGTCAGAGATAAGTTTGCAACAATGTTACTTATGTATGATTGTGTATACATTTTAAGTATTGATTTATTTGTGGTAATTTACTTATTGTAAATTAATTGATCTAATGAATTGTTCTATTAGAACCATTAATTATAAATTGTTGTAATTGATAATCATTTATGAATTATAAAATAAGTTATAATTATTCATTTTGATGAAATGGTCTGGCTAGGTTTTCCTGGGTTTTCCTAGTCCTTGCAACAAATGTTGGGCCATAAATATTGTAGTTTCCCCAGAAATCACTTGGAAGGTTTATAGTATTCTGGTTATATAGGTGATTATGATTGTATAAAAATTAATTTGTATTTGGATAATTTGATGATTAATTTTTGAGGGGGAATGTTGATATTTAGTCGATTTTATTATGCAAAAATTAATCTTTGATTTTCCTTATACTGGCAACACAGTCACTAACGTCACGTAACGTCAAACACAACGTTTCTTATAAAAGGGACGGTTGCCTTTAGTCGAGCTCTCACTTCTATCTAAACTGTGCTAGGAGGCAGTTACTATAACCTTCCTTGTGTGTATTTTTATATTTGAATAATAATAAACGAGTCAAAGTATTTAAATTCAAATTCAAATTGCTGCTGTTTTCTTGACACCCATTTCCTATATCTTTATGCCTAACATATTCATCAAACTGGTGAAAATCTCGCTCTCGAACTGCCTACCCTGATCGCTGGTTAAGGTTTTAGGACACCCAAATCTGCATATCCATCCTTCATAGATCGCCTTGGCTACTGTGTCCGCGGTTATGTCCGTGACCGGAAATGCCTCCGGCCAACGGGTAAATCTATCTACGACGGTGACGCAATATCGGTAGCCTTCCTCCGTTGTTGGTAGTGGCCCTATAATATCTACGTGTATGTGCTCGAATCGCTCTGTTATCGGAAATGTGCCTAACTTTGAAATTGTGTGTCTGTGTATCTTTACTTTTTGGCATTGTATACACGATCTCGCCCATTTGGCGATGTCTTTGTTCATGTCGGGCCAAAAATAACGGCTGGTTATCATTTTTCGTGTGGCCCTAACGCCTGGGTGGCTAATGTTATGTACAGTCTGCACAGCTAATAAGTATACATCACGCACACTAGCTAATGAGTTTACACTTTACATGTGTGAAATAGTTATGCCACACAAACACTGAGTAAAGCAAGCGAGCTCTGTCTTTATTAGTGTGCGTGCGGCACATCAATAATACCATATTTATACCAATATATAGTAATCATTCATTTGTCACAATTGTCACTGAATCAGATATAATATTTCGCTAATGAAACTATAGCAATCTTGGCACAATAGTTAACACCTTTGGTTAACGAACGAGGAGTCGTAAGATCAAACCACGGGTGCTGCTTTTCTTTTTGTAATCATTATTTTGTTAAAACATTATTTAAAGTAGAATCTTTACCGATTCAATCCCGTTTATGGATGAGTTATGAAGTTTGCAACGTTTGAGAACTACGACACTCTCAGTCCATTTTATTTCGGCTGCTTATAAACTAACTACCGACAATTTAAAAATAAAATTGTTTTCAAACACCTTCATTTATAAAAAAATTGCAGTCTTAGTGGTCAATCTACGATTATTTGCATTACTTAGTTTATTGATAACACAGATACACTCTAGATATATTCGTTTGTAATTTATTTCTGTGAATCCAAACATGCATCATTAAACAACGTTAAAAAGGCAGAAATCGTTCTTTTGCATGAGCAAACCTTATTTATTAGTGAAATTGCAAGGCGCTTAATGATATCGGTAAGTAACAGATACTATAACTTTTATGTTTACGTAGAAATTAATAAAATTAACGTAACTTTAGTGCATTAACATTGTTATAGTAGCCCATTTTTGTTTGCTAATGTATATTTAAACCATATCTAAAAGTATTTTAACTTGTAGTGTATCTATGCATATGATTATTGAAAATAAATAATATTAATTTGGTGTATATAGAAGTGTGTATGTATTATAGTTTATATATGGTTTATATAGTTACATATAAACCAAATTAATATTATTTCATCATTTAATAGATAGGTATACATTAAGTTAACTAAAGTGCAATAACCATTGTTATAATAGCCCATTTTGTTTGCTAATAGAGGTATAATATATACTTTAAGGTATATAATAGGTATAATTATATTTAAAAGTATTTTATATAATTATAGTATATAAATAACATTAATTATATATTATATACCTATATGAAAGCATAATTTTATTTTTAAGTATACATAAATATTACTATTTACTATAAAATAACTATTATCATAAGTATTTTAGTAGAAGTAAGTATTTTAAATACTGTTTTGTTTTATATTCACAGAGAAGAACCGAGCAATTATTATGGGTCCACCGATATGCGGATTCTGGAGACGTGGAAAATCTTCGACGTGGGCCAAAATCAAAAGCGAATTTATCAGCTCGACACCATGACATCGTGGCAAAGCACAAAGCTAGTTCATTCAGATTTCCAACACGCGTCACAGCTACAGCACACAATGTATGCTTACAAACGGTGAGAAATCACCTGCGTTCTGCTGGTTCACGTTGCAGCAAGCCAGCGCGGAAGATTTTACTGTCCACTGCGCATCGACGACGCCGACTACAGTTTGCTAGGTCATAATTATTTTAATTTTGATTGGAAGAACAATGTGGTGATTTGTAGCGACGAAAAAACTTTTAAGTTGAATAAGGATGGGCGTGAAATATTATGGAGAACAGGTGGTGAAAGATAATTGTAATGAATGTATTAACTAAATTAGTAGAATTTATTTTAAATATTAAGCGATTGTGAACCTTATCGTTATATACATAATGTTCATGTTTGTGTGAACAAATGTCAAACTTAGCATTATTTTTATTTGTTATATATACAACTTGCTGTATTCCTCTGTTTTAAACAACAATTCGTATTGTTAAAAGTCTGGTGAAGTGATGTTATTGTTATGCAGATAGAAGTTGCCATAATTTCTTACTATCTAACATGTTGATTCACTTCCCAGCTAATTTTACTTTCGATTCAATTTAGATACCACCCTACTTCAATAAATTATTTACGTCCATCCTTAAGCAACAAATAAATTGTCTAACTAATAAATAAAAATAAAACAAATTATTTTATTGTTTTTATTTAATTACCTTTCTACTTTTTTAAGTGATTTTATTGGTCACAAACATAATTTTATAAAACAAAAAGTAAAAAAAAAAAAAACAGTAAAACTGAATTCCTCAGTGGGGATCGAACTCACGACACCGAGCGTAGACTAATAACTATGTCAAGCGCTTACACCACTCTGCCACGGATGTTCTACTAGACATGTCTAAAATATTGGGTCATATTCCTTCACTGTGAGCCCGTTTCTTGATAATTTACCCGTGTATGTTTAATACGTATACCCACACAATATTAATAAAAGTTACCGATGAGTGCGTGATGTAAAGTCGGCCTGCGGTGGGCCAGTTTTGACTTATAATAATAATTTAATAATAATTTATCTTTATTTCAGACATAATGTCCATAAAAAAAAAATACAACAAAGATACAAAGAGAATTAGTTAGTAGTGTTGTTAGTAGTACACAGAATAATATATTATAATAAGGTGTTAGTAATCTGTTAGTAAACAAAACAAGTGACACAAAAACAACTAAGCCTATTTCTTATTTCTGTGCAGGTGTACACTTGCCCAGTACATAATAAAAGGACTGTCTATTTTGCACGCTAACGTACTGAGGACAGTGTTGGTACTACCACGGACTCTGCTCATCATCGATGCAGTTCTTTTCCTTATGATGGAGAAGAAATCATCGATGGAAGCATCCGCAAACATTGCGGAAGCACTGCAATACCGGGGTTTTCTCAACACTGCCCTCAGCGCGTCATTGTACTGAACACGCAGGGCGTTGTAAGCCCGCCGCGTAAAGTTGATCCACAGACTGCACGTGTAGAAAGACTGACAGAAGGCTCTAAAAAGCAACAGTTTTACATCTGTGGTACACCGTGCGAATCTGCGGGCCAACATATTGCAACGGACTGCCAACGCCCTTCTCTCCCTCTCCAGGTCTTCATCGTCCTGCAGCCGATCCGTCATCATGTGACCCAAATACTTTACTTTATACACCCTTACTAGTGCCGACCCACCGATCTTAATTGGCGGCACGTTTACAGGAGCCTTGTTCCCTGCCTTGTATAGCATGAGAACACTCTTACTAGCATTATATTTGAGTCCATGTGACAGAGCATACGACTCACAGATGCTCAGAAGTCTCCTGAGCGCACTCACTGACGGGCTCAGCAAAACCATGTCATCAGCATAACTAATATTGTTGATCATTTTTCCGTCTACTGAGCATCCGACCATGGTTCCGCTGAGCCTGACAATCAGCTGATTAACAAACAGGTTAAACAAACTCGGGGAGGTCAACCCGCCCTGCCTAACACCGCATTTCAGATAATAGTCCTGACTTTGAGTGTTGACCCATCTGACAGCATTCTTTTGATTACTGTACCAATATTTGAGGAGAGATACCAGCTCCCTCGGCACAGTGGTGTCTTCAAGCAGTTTGTGCCACAGAATATCATAAGACACCAGGTCGAAGGCCCTCGACAGGTCAAGAAAACACGCATAGATTGGTGTCTTCCTGTCGGTATAGTACCTTACAGTTTGTTTCAGACACATAACTGCCATTTCCGTTGACAGTTTAGGTCTGAAGCCAAACTGCAAGTCATGTATCTGAAGGTGTTCGCTCAGCTGCGCGTTCATGAGACTGTCAAGGACCTTCGCCATGGTTGTGGCCAAAGATATCGGTCGGTAGTTATGCTTATCAGATGGATCCCCAGTTTTGTTCTTTATTATTGGAACCACTACAGTTTTCATCATATCATCTGGAATATAGGAATGACTTATACAAAAATTAAATAATAGACTCAGGACTCTGGGCAGATGTACACCTGCATAGCGCAGATGTTCTATGCTTATGCCATCATGACCTGGTGACTTTCCACGCTTCATCTTTCTTAGAACATTCTTGACGTCTAATGGCAAAATTCGACGGTACTTCTCACCAGGTCTGACGTCTGGTTTACTTAAGTTATTAAGATCACATGGCAATGGTTCCACAGTAAACAGATCCTTAAACACATTAGCAATATTTTGCTCCCCCACTGCACCATCGACGCTCAAAGGAACACTCGGCCCAGGATTCAAGTGACCCGTTTTTTTCCAAAAACTGCTAAAATCTTTAGCGTCATGTTTTGCCGCCAGTATGTCCATTTTAATTTGGTCAGTGTTATCCTGGCACCACTTCAATTTTTTCTTAAATTCTTTACGTGTTTCACACATACTCAGATAATGGGGCCCCGCGCGCGGCTTCCCCTGTAGAACCCAGTTACTGAAACTAAGCCGAGCCTTCCTGTGAGATTCTCCTACGTGCTTATTCCACCCTATAATACATTTTTTTTTCTTTCTTTTACTCTCAGTACGAGTTTTCTCAGCGGCGCCACATAAGATGGACTTAATGTTAGCGTACATTGTGTTAATTATGTGCCTGTGATCTTCATTGTCACATATATAGTCACAGCAGTCCCGTAATTCCACCGGAAAGTCCATATTACGTAGCGCCCCGTTGCATAACTCCCTATATTTACAAATTTGGTCATCGCTACGTAAACCCCATAAAATGTTGTTATTTATCTCTCTGTTTACAGTAGTTTTACTTGGAATATTCTTAAGATTACATGTAATTTCTAACGGAAAGTGGTCTGACCATGACACTTCATACAATACCTTAATACTTTCAATTGTCTGAAATGCCATTGACGTAACTAGGCAATGATCTAGCCACCGTACAGTCCCATGAGCCTCACTTAAGTACGTATAAGTGTTCAGACAACTTGGTAACAAATCTACGTCAGCGCATGACCAACTTTGTTCCTTACAAAAATTCAGCATTTCATTAAAAAACAATTCTTTTGGATGCGCATTAAAGTCACCAATAATAAATACTGTATCTACATTACAATCGTCAATTACCGCATTTATTTCCGAGAGACACGCAGTAAACTCAGATAGGTTGTCCTGACAGTCCGTAGGCATATACACTGAGAACACTAACATCGATTGGCACTGATTCACACATTTGATTGCCGTAATGCGCACACTGTTACACTTAATAATCTCGACGGCACTAAACGCGCTTTTTCTCCATAGAAGGGCCACCCCACCATAGGGCCGCCCCCGCAGCACTCCTTCACCTGTGTCTACCGCTGAGACGCCCGCCGCCGCAAAGTCACAATGAACGTCGTTGAGATAACACAGGTCGTGAGGCAGCAGCCACGTCTCCTGCAGTGCGATTATATCCGCAGTGTCACACATTCGTTTTACACAGTCTACTGATCTCTTTATAGACTTACAGTTAAAACTCAATAGTTTAAGTAATCTATTTTCCACAACCATCTTGACGTTTTACTTATACGCACATAACGCACACTAGTAGAAACATAGTTCACTCGTTTTACTTAGTGTGTGTGCGTATAACTATGACTTCACTCACACATTGCAAAATGTATACTTATTAACTGGTTTAACTGTACTGTGCTATAGACTGTCTTTCTGAATTGTAACGGAATGTATGGCCTTATTTGGTTTTTTGTAATGTTGCAATATATCTTACTTTTACATAACGGTGACTGTATTTCTTCTAATTTAATGTTGCCTCGTGGATTTGCTAACATGTGTGACAATTGAGCGTCTGCTTCCTGTGCCCGCGCGATTTCGTCATAATCTATGCTCGTGTTGCATACAATGGACTCTACCCGTGATAGCGCGTCAGCAACCGCGTTCTCGGTACCGGTGACGTATTGTATGTCGCTCGTGAATTCGCTGATGTACAATAACTGTCGTGCTCGCATTGGCGTTTCTCGATCCGTACCTATTTTGGTGAATGCGTATGTTAGTGGTCTATGGTCGGTAAAAATGGTTAATTCGCGGCCTTCTACCATGTTCCTGAAATGAACTATTGCCAAATAAACTGCTGTTAGCTCGCGGTCGTATGTACTGTATTTTTGCTGTGCCGTTGATAGGCCCTTTGAAAAATATCCTAGAGGTTTCCATTTACCATTTAACTCTTGCTGTAATACCGCGCCTGCGCAGGTGTTTGATGCGTCGCACATTAGCGCTAGCCTGCCCGACTCCTCCGGGTGAGCTAGCGTAATGGCGTTTTTTAGGCTTGCCTTGCACTTCTCAAACGCGACTGCCGCTGTATCGTTCCACTCTATTTTAGACTTATCCTTTTTCTTGGCCCCGTGCAAATATTTGTTTAACTCCGCCTGGCTCTCGGCCGCCCGTTCTAAATGCGACCTATAAAAATTTACCATTCCTAGAAATCGTCGCAATTGCTCGACTGTTTCCGGCCGCGGATAATTCTGTATTGCTTCGACTTTATTTTCTAGTGGTTTTATCCCGTCCCTAGTTACGTTGTAGCCTAAAAATTCTATTTCTGTTTTCCCTAATTCGCATTTTGCTAAATTGATTGTTATGCCGTACTGATCGAATCTGCTGAAAATTAGTGTTAGGTGTTTTTTGAAAAGCTGTTTGTTGGTACTGGCTATTACGAGGTCATCGATATAACAGAATAGATACGAACTGTCCTGGCCGTCTTTGAGATATTCTATATTTTGCAAAACTGTATTATTCATGAATCTTTGGAACGTTTGTGCTGCGTTGCGCAAACCGAACGACATTCGCGGAAACTCGAAAAGGCCGAAAGGAGTAATGATTGCCGTTTTTTCGACGTCCTGTGGTGCGACACAAATGTTATGGTAGGCCCGGTTAATATCTATTTTTCCGAAAATGGTCTTACCTGCTAACCCGTAGGTGAAATCCTGCAGTCTTGGGATCGGATACCTGTCTGGCTTCGTGATCGCGTTGAGTGCACGATAGTCACCACAGGGTCTGATCTGTCCGTCCTTTTTCGGTACGACGTGTGGAGCGCTCGCCCAAGGACTGCTGGATGGCCTGCAAATTCCTAATTCCTGCATTACCCTAAATTCCTCCTGTGCCAATTTATACCTATGAGGTGGCAATGGTCTAGCGCGCGTGTAAACTGGAGGGCCCGTAGTCTCTATGTGGTGGTATACATTGTGACTAGATGGTTCTTTGTAAGATACCGGTTTAGTTATGCTCGGAAATTCCTCTAGTAATTCCCTGTAAGGGTTATCTAACTGAATGCTCGAAACGGATGGTTCAATACACATTACGACGGATGCCTCCCTACTTATCTTAGTACAACCGTCAATCAATCGCTTTTTATTTAAGTCTACTATCAGCTGGTGTGCCTCTAAAAAATCGGCTCCTAATATGGGCTGTTTTACATCACAAATAATAAATTGCCATCTGAAATTCCTTCTTAATCCTAAATTAAGATCTATGTCAATCACACCATAAGTTTTTATCTCAGTGTTATTCGCCGCGAACAGCTTATACGAACACTCACGTTTAACTTGGTTGCCTCTCACTTTACCCACTGGTATCACTGACACGTTAGCACCTGTGTCCACTAAATACACTATTCCGCTTCTATAATCTCGCACGCAGAGCCGGTGGTTTCCCGCGGTACAATCTCCCACCGATGATGACTGCACCCCCTCTAGTTTCCCGCACCCTGCTGCTTCTTGGACCAATTGCACGGTGACTCACACGCTCGTGCGTTTTCCCGGTAACGAAAATGGTGTCTGCATAGCCAATCAGGGGAACTTGGTGTGCGACGCGGCCTCGACTGGCTCCTGGTCCTGTAACGCCCCTGCTGCCATCGTCGCCCTCTCTGACCTTGCCCCGGGTTTCCGTCTCGCCTCCTGATGTCATTTATCTCCCCGCGCAACTCCCTCATTTCTATCGATAGCGCGCTGATATGCTTGACCAAATCCGTCTTCGTGTCGCATGTCAAATCCGATGTACTCGGTGTTATTGACGCGACCTCACCGGTACCTATGTTTTCCATTACTTTGTCTGCCTTTTCGGCGAGGTCCTCTATTTTCGTGTCTCCGGTCACTGCCAGGACCGCTCGCACGCCCGGGGGTAAACGATTTAACCACAACCTTTTTAGTGGCTCGTCCGTTATGTTGCAATTCTTGGCTAGGGCCGCCATCGCCCTATATAGCTGCGATGGTTTCTGTGTACCCAGATCCATCTCTCCAATCAGCCTCTGGAACTGCTTTTCCGCGCTTTCCTCATAAATCGCCAATAAACGCTTTTTCAATGCTGCGTACTTGCCTGACTCTGGCGGGGCTTCGATTATATCCGTAACTTGCCGCACTGTGTCCTGGGTCAACCTGGCGATTGCCACCTCGAATAGCTGCGCGTCACCTTGCTTCTGCGGTGCCATTATAGCCTCGAACTGGCAGAACCATGACCTCGGCAAATCTGTCCAAAAATCTGGTATCCTTGCCTGCACCGATACTGCTGCTACTCCGGTGGCAACTGCCTGGGCAGCCGTGACCGCCCCGGCTGCTGTTGGTGTCGGTGTTGGCATCATCGTGGTTGCTGCTTCACGTTTCGAGGTTATACACAATCTTTTACACCCACGCGGTTATAACGCACTCCTGCCACGTCACACGTGAGCCGCTCACGACGCGGGGAAAAACTACTTTTTAATAAACGTTCGGGGTCACCACTTGTTGTGCGTGTTATTGGGAAAGGTTCAGTAAATTGACTAACACTGATATTTATGTAGTTTGATCTGAATTTAATAAAGGTTCACAAAATAGTTATTAATACACTGAAATATGACGTGGCAGGGCGGAAGTATGTGAGCGACTGGCGAGGCGAGCGGGCTCCCGGCCCGGCGGCTATCAAAAGTGCCAATCAGCATTTTGCTTCGCTAGGGTCGCTACAGTTTTATGTCCATGGTAAACATTTTAGTTTATGTCAGTGTTAAACATTTAATTAATCTGTCAACGCCATAAAATCACAGAAATTCGTAATTTTACGAACTAATAAAACACGCTCAATAAAATCTTCTAGGGTACAGTTTTTGTGAAAAATTGTGCTGGTACAGCCGAATGGAATTTAATTGTACCCGAGTACTGAAACAGCATAACTGGTGTAGGTTAGGAGGAAGTAATTTTAATGCTGTGATATTTTAACTGTAAAGTCTATATTCATTCACTATGAGGCTCACTTAGAAATCCTTCTCATCTCACTTACCTTCGCATCGAGACACCACTTAAATCAAACGAATATTAATAGTTTAATATAACAAGAGAGGAGCGGTAGCCCAGTGGTATCGGCACCGACTTACGATCGTGGATTCGAACCCAGGAAGGCGCATTACTTTGTGTAATTTATTTCATCACCGCTGCTCTCAAAACGGTGAAGGAAAACATCGTGAGGAAACCGGCATGTCTTAGAACCAAAAAATTCGAAGACATGTGACATCTACCATTCCGCACTGGGCACGCGTGGTGGATTATAGCCCATCCCTCTCCTAGAGAGGAGGCCTGAGTCCCTGCAGTGGGAACAATTATAGGCTGATGATGATGATGATGTATAACAAAAACCATGACTGCCTCGTAGCTTACATCGCTTTGACTCCCCACATTGGTCGAGTGGTCGCAAACACTACTAAACTGCTATGCGTGAGGTGCGTGGGTCGGGCAAAGTGGCATTTGTTTTCTCAATCAGGAATTTCTCAGTAGCAATCACGGAGTTTGGATCGGCTCGCCCCCTATTACATAGGGCTAAAAATAAATGGCTAAATGTAGGTTCTGTGGCGACTAGCGACATCTATCGCAACACCTGCGTACTAACAACGATCGACAGAAATTGCTACATCGCGCTATCAACATTATCCGCGACATGAGCCTCTATAGGAGTTCCCGACTTACATAATTATGTCGGGCAGTTAGCCCACCGGACACAACACCCGCCCGGTCGGAGGATCCTCCCTTTTCTATGGGGGATGAGGAGCTTTACACCCTGTTCCTCATTACCTCCTAAAGTTCTCTAATGAGTTCATCTCTGCCATTCCGGAATTACAGGCGTGATGTTATGTGAAAACCATCATTTTCTAAAAACTCAATCCTCATAAAATTAAACTAAAACCCATCGCAAACGCATCGAACCGTCAAATAATTCTGACAGCCACCGAGATTTTTATCGCTTTATGAAAATAGGCTCAGATCGTACATCAAAGGGTACAATGGCAGAGAAATGCGGTCTATTTTATTTCTACTCGCTGGTTGGTGTCAATGACCTTGGGTGTAAATAGTCGGGACTTCGGGAGTCAGCTGCAGGGCCTTCTTAGCATAAACATCTTCAAAACCTATGGATTTATGGCTCTTTAGCCATTTTATATTCCCGTATGTAAAATGGTTTGGACGGCAGATTTATTACTAGATTTAAAAAGCTTTTGTTTACGACATTCAAAATAATTGTTTGGTTGTAGTTTTCCTTTCATTTTGAAATTCCTCAAAATTATAAAGCAGAAGTTCAGATGTTGCTTGCTACTTAACGACTATTTTTAAACAAAAATAAAGTTATGCGCCGGATGTTACCGGCGGCGAGTGCTGTGGGTGCGGGGGCTTGCGGCGGCGTGTGCCGTGGCGGCGGGTGTGCGGGGCTCCGGGTCGCGGGGCGGCGGTTGCACGTTGCAGCGTGCATTCGTTGTTCCGGGATTCGGGGTCTCGAGCATTCGTTGTTGCGGTTTGCGTCGCTGCGTGCTTTCGTGCTCGCAGTGTTCGTTGTTGCGGGCATTCGGTGGCGTGTGGTTCGGCGTGGTGACTTTCGGAATGACGTATTGCACTCGTAGTTTCATTCTTCTTCTGTCCTTCTGACATTCAAAAGTGCCTGTAATGGCTTAATTGAAATAAAATATTTGAGTTTTTGAGTTTTTTGAGTTTTTGAGTTGAGTTATGTTTCCTGGACGAAGCAAAGCCTGTCAGTAAGAATATCTTAAAACACCACCGCTATAAACTCCAATTGAAATCCAAAACTCTCTACGAGTAATAAAACGGTACAACTGAAATTTACAGACATGCAGCACCCAAACCTTCCCAGACAAACAATGACTAATTCAGGCAATAAACCACGTTCCCATCCTTGAATCCAGTTTAATATCCCCGCAGAACTTCGATCACAATCACTCGAAACCTTCGCTGAGATGCATTGTACCCTCCTGAGGGCTTTTACGCCCTAATAAAGTGTATCTTCAAGGATAATTAGTTGGGGAGCCAGCACAGTATTGGCGTTAATCCCCTCTTTGTATAGAGTTCTTTATAGACCGCCCTTGGGCGGTAATGACCCGTAAGGAACCAGAACTGATTTTGGTCATAATGCGGATCTTTAGGACCATTTTGGGAAAGGACCGCTAATTGATCAATTGGTTTAGGGATGTTATGATATTTTCTATTCTCGTAATTGCAGCGTATTCGTGAGGTTGTTGACCTGTGGGAACACACGATAATGACGTCATAAATATTGGGATTCATAATTTATATCATCCTCTTTTCATAAATGAGTATTTATTTTTCCGAATGGGAGGTATCAGTACTTGTGTGGTGATTTATTACTAATCGAAATTAATAATAACATCGTTGTGGATACAACGAACAACACAGTAACGTTTTATATTAAACTAGAAGGTATAAAATAAAATGTATGTAAATTTTATATTATTTATTAAAGATTGAAGCAACCATAATCCGCTTTGCTGAAAGACGAACTTTTAAACCACTTATTGTTAAGGAAATAAGCTGGTTCAAAATCTCGATGCTTGATGAGTTTCTTTTCCTATCTTACGAGTATGCATTATATTATTTTGTTTTATAGTAATATATAATTCTCTACCACAGTAGGTACCTAACAGTCACTTATCTTAAAATCATGCCTATCATTACCAAATGGTTAGGCATTGTTGTACCAATTAGTACACCCCAGCCCCATGGGATGGGAGGCCAGCTTATTGCATTCAACTGGGCATATATCCACTTAACACATTTATAAAACTATTAAGTCTACAATTGCCCATATACCTTGAATAAGCGTGAAGATTTATGCTAATTCCTGCTAGAGAGGATAGGAGAGACCTTAGCCATGCATTGGGTCAGTAAGAGGCTGGTATTATAATTTTATCAGATCATACTTCGGGAAATTATCACCCAGGAAGATTTGAATTGACCTTTGTTTCATCATCAGCCTATAATGTTCCCACTGCAGGGACTCAGGCCTCCTCTCTAGGAGAGGGATGGGCTATTAATAATCCACCACGCGGGCCCAGTGCGGATTGGCAGATGTCACATGTCTTCGAATTTTTTGGTTCTAAGACATGCCGGTTTCCTGGAGGCAATATAATGCAAAGTAACGTTTATTTAAACCGCTTATTAATTATGAATTCGTTCCGGCAACACACAAATGACGATTTTTCATACAAACTTTCATCCTGTATTTAACTGCCTTAGGGGTTGAATTTCGAAAAATCCTTGCTTATTCCTTGTCTACATTATAAAGGGAACCTCTGTGCAAAATTTCAGCTTTCTAGGTCCAAGGGTTTGGGCTGGGCGTTGATGAGTCAGTCAGTCAGTCAGTCAGGACTTCTCTTTTTATTTATATAGATATAGATAGATAGATAAGTCTCAGTCCCATGTAGTAGAAAATGAACTTAAAGACATCAACGTAACGACTCCGGGATTGCTGCTCATAATTTCCTGGTGGAAAAACTCACTAACACATTCTTCGAACCGGAAGTCTAACCAAAGACCTTATGCTAAGTAGAATCATTAGGTACCAGTAAACTAACGAGGCTGCTGATTCACTTGATTTTCAAACAAACAAATGAATGGACTAACTTTACGGTACGGTTGATTTTGTTTTATTTTCTCTTCGTCAGAAACCCCACTTTAGGACTATATTCCTGTCGGGGCTGTGGATTATCGAAAGGTTAACGCGGCTCCGACACAAGGGCGAAGAAGGAACATGGGTTTGGTTTTTAGTCAGTAGAAGTCTGACACTCCCCTTCGCTCCGCCCAAGAGCGGGGGGGGGGGGGGGGGGTTCAATGATTTTCCACCCACCAAAAAAAAAAAAATGGAGGACTATATTATGTACTAGCGATCCGACCCGGCTTCGCACGGAAGCATAATTCTACACATAAACCTTCCTCTTGAATCACTCTATCTATTAAAAAAACCGGCCAAGTGCGAGTCGGACTCGCGCACCGAGGGTTCCGTAAAAAAAATATATTATGTGATGTAACCAAAAATTTATGGTTTTCGTAATTATTCCTTTATCTACGCTATAAGACGTTGCTTCGTACCAAATTTCAAGTTTCTGAGTTCACGGGAAGTACCCTGTAGGTTTTGATTCCCTTGCGAGTGTCGAAAATTTGCGGCATAAACGGGAGTATCTTGATGTAACTAAAAATTTATGGTTTTCGTAATTATTCCTTTATCTATGCTATAAGACGTTGCTTCGTACCAAATTTCAAGATTCTGAGTTCACGGGAAGTACCCTGTAGGTTTTGATTCCCTTGCGAGTGTCGAAAATTTGCGGCATAAACGGGAGTATCTTTTGATCGCGTTGACTTAGAAGTTTGATTTTTTCACAGCTCCAAGAGACCATAGACTTGAGTATTTGATATGAATTTCAGCTTGATACCTCCACGCGTTCCTGAGAAAAAAGGTCTTGACAGACAGACAGACAGACAGACAGACGGACAACAAAGTGATCCTATAAGGGTTCCGTTTTTTCCTTTTGAGGTACGGAACCCTAAAAAACCCGCATCAAAATCCGTTGCGTAGTTTTAAGATCTAAGCATAACAGACAGCGGGAAGCGACTTTGTTTTATATTAAGTAGTGATAGTTGATTTTCTTTAATATAAAAAGTTACAAAATTGTACGAAATTTTCCTTGGACTTTCACTGGGTCTGGTGGTGTTTATTAATCTAATAAGATTTAAAACGCAGTCATAAAAGCGTGAGAAGTTATGCTGGATTCCTTTAAATTGTCTGTGTCGTTCAATGTTAGTCTCGCTATTTAATTACTTTATTTATATGTAGTAGTAAAAAAGTTTAAATACTTAATTTTAGTTCAAAGTATTTTGCAATTTTGATTAACATAACATCGTTGAAGATATTGCTCGTAAAATTTTCAAAGCATATTTTTCACCGAACGTGCATTCATTAAAAAAGTCTTTATTAAATTCCTGCTGCAATTTTCTTTCTTGCGACTAGTTTGTAGAAATATTCAAAGTTTTTTATTACCTATACATTTATTTTTAATTAAGACAAGAATAAAAAAAAAATATATATAGGGGGGGGGGGAGGGTAAATAGGCTTCTTCTGGGTAAACTCGTTCCATCGTCGACCTCATCTCTGCCCTTAGGGCAAGATTGAGGTCAAGAGTAAGCCCATATAAAATAAAATAAATAAGAAAACACCAATATAATTTTCACGACATAATTGTCGTGTAGAACCTAGTAATAGTACATAGGTTCAATTTTATATTTCTATAAACCTACACAACGAAATAAAAATAAAATGTAACAAAAATAAAGACTCAGTTATTTTAATTTCATCACACATCCATCACTACGTTCCATTCCACGTATCAATTAAGTCCACAAATGAAGTCTTCGTCTGTACTCACGTACATACCAGGTGTCCACAAGGCAAGCTAACAAGCTATAAATACTAGCTCCTAATATAGACTGAGGCGCCGACGAGCAATGTTGTGGGCTAAATACTTTAAATTACGAGGACATAAGGGCGCCTTCAAATATGCTTCAAATATGTTTTGTTAATCCATATAAATAAAGCACGCGCGACTGCAGCGCTACATCCGCGCTGCGGGTGTGCGGTTTTAAATCCGCGATTTTTATATGGATTAACAAAGCAGCGCGGCGGCAGCGCTGCAGCCGCGCTGCCACCGCGCGGCTCTTTGCGGCTAATTTGAAGGCGCCCTAATTGACTATCAATCTTACATAAACAGGAAATTCTGTATTTAGGTCCAAAATCTTGGACATGTTTTCTTCAAATCCCCGAGAGTTAAGGTGTAGACAAAACTCTGGTGGAAAAACGAAATACAAAAGATACTTTGCCTTTGCTTTTTTATGACTCGCCCCGCTATGGGCAGAGTGGTCGGGAGTGTCAGACTTCTACTGACTAAAAACCACCCACGTTCCTTCTTAGCCCTTATGCCGAGGCCGCGGTATCTCTTTCTAAGAACCCACAGCCCCGACGGGAAATTACTCTGTCTGTATGTCGTTTCAAGATCACCTTCAATAGTAAGATAATTTTTTAAACTGTCAAACACAATTTATTGACATTTCGGACCAAAGCCGACGACGTTGTAATAGACTTTTAAATAAAATATGTAGTTTTTATGAACCTTTTTTTTTTTGGGTGGAAAATCATCGAAGTACTTCCCCCCCCCCCCCCCCCCCGCTTTTGGGCAGAGCAGAGCGAAGGGGAGTGTCAGACTTCTACTGACTAAAACCAAACCCATGTTCCTTCTTCGCCCTTGTGTCGGAGCCGCGTTATGCCTTTCCATAATCCACAGCCCCGACGGGGGTTTTTATTAACCTGATCATGAAAAAATAGACCAACGAAAATAATCCTCGATAAAAGAGCAAGGACTTTAACCAACCAGAATAAAATCAATGAAAAATAAAAGTAACCTTGTGAAAAATCCGATAAAACAATGGAACCCATTATGGGGCATTAAGCTTAGCCTTGATTCTGTATTTGAGCCCATGGGGTTATATATTATGCCCATCCACGAGTTAACCTATCATATCGAGAGTAATAGCTTCCCAATTTGAAAGGATGCTTTTCTAAAGGTCAATGAAAAATGGAATTTTTATAAATGATAAAAGGCTGTTTTTACTTCCTGTTGATTCAATCATGATTCAGAGAAAATTGCCGTAGGCTTCACAAAAGATTAAGTAACACAATAATTCAAACTCTGTAAGAAAAAACATGTTTACTGAAAATAGGTGGATTCCTTCTTGATTATAGCCCACCTTGAGATATTCCATATTATTTTCAAGTTTAATTCACATTACACAGTATAATAATTATCATCTCCTTCCCAGTATACAAAAGAAAAAACAAAAATGGTAATCACTAGGAAATAGCGTATACCTTAAATATATACCTTAGAAATAAAAGTTCCTGTTTTCATAATAAAAGAGACATAAACAAGGCAATTTAAGGGATGCTGAACAAATCGAAGGTCTATTGCTCCACAATATATCTTAGACTCCAAGGACCAACTGACTTCCGTAATAGAAGATGTTATCGAATCATTGCCTTGTTCTCATTGTTCTCATGATCACACCCTAACCTTGGCTTTACAAGATTTTAATCTTGGAGACTAAACATAAAAAAACAGAACATCATTTCTGTAATTTCCAAAGAGTGGGCTTATAGTGGGTACACCCCAGTTTTCACAAAAAAAATTGTACAAAAAGACCCAAAAAATAATCTCAAAAAGACTGAAGGCTGCAAAACGACCAATACTTGTCTTCCAAGGCCTTGCTAACTGACTACCCCAGTTTCTAAAACACGGATGTAACAGAACAAGAAAACGACGATTTAAACACACATCAATCATACTAAAACTTAGGAGGAAACATAGTTCCATCTGACATTTGAAGGTCGTGCCATGAGCGAATGTTTCAGGATTTAGAAAGGAAAACCGTGATTTTATGTTAATATGATATTACGAAACGGTGGAACTAAGATGATGAATTATCTTCTTCTCAGAACAGTTAAGTAATTGTTGTTTGTGAAAATGTATGAGATTATCTAATATTGTGGCTTGTTTGATCTTCAGTTGCGTCATTGTCGGCGAAAACAATTTATCTATTACGTTACAGTGCTTGTTTGAAGCTCTCGGTTGGGATCCATGATTCATCGCTTTTAATGTGCCTATAGTTTTTCTAGTCAGTGTGACTCTAAGTTATTAGAAACTGTGTCGAGCTAATGCATCAACAAAATATTAGAAACTAGCTTTTGCCAGCGGCTTCGCCCGCGTATTAATGACGATTTTCCATACAAACTTTCATCCCCTATTTAACTCCCTTAGAGGTTGATTTTCGTAAAATCCTTCCTTATTCCTTGTCTACATTATAAAGGGAACGTCTGTGCAAAATTTCAGCTTTCTAGGTCCAAGGGTTTGGGCTGGGCGTTGATGAGTCAGTCAGTCAGTCAGGACTTCTCTTTTTATTTATATAGAAGATATTTAGGTGTAAACCATAACAGGGATTTGTTATGGGCCAGTGATTTTTGCTTCGAACCCTGAAGTCACCTCACTCTTAACAGTTTTTTTTAAAAGCTGACAGAACCAAAGAAGACATAGTGACATCCACAATACCTGCACTTGGTCCACTATAACTGGTGGATTACAGGTCACCCAGGATCTCACACGGCGGAGGCCTGTATACCAACAGTTCTATTAGAAGCGGTATAGAAGCTACTGCTTCGATTAAAAGATAAAAATAAATCATAAGTCTTGCATAAAATAAATTCATGTCTTAAGTGGAAATATAATAAGGAAATCCGACTGTCTCCGTTAATAATTTCCTATACCGAAATAGCTTTTATTTCAGGCCTCTTAATTTAAATACATCCGTTGAAGGAACTCCCTTTACAAGTATAAGGGGGAGAATCAATGAGGCGTCCTACAATGATTATTATTTAATTTTCTCGTAGCTTTTGAAAGGGCAAGATAATTGATTTAACATCTAGAATAAATTGGGAACTTCGAGTTGTTTGCAATGAACGATTAGGTAAGTGCAAAGACCTCTGCTTGACCTTTAGTAAAATTGTATAGAGAAAATGTTTGTGAATGTCGTATTTTTTATTATTTCTATGAAACTAAATACGTTGTTCGTCTTTGTTAATAAATTAGCTAATTTGGATTACTCTGTTAATTTATAGGTGATTCGTTACTAATTGTTGCTCGAGTGATCGAAGTCCTGACTTCGATTCCCGGGTCGGGTAAAATGTTTATGGGTTTTTCCACCAAGTAAAATCACAGTAGCAGCCACGGCTTGTGCTGGGTGATGGCAATAGTAAACTCGACCCCAATCACATGAGACATAACACAACACACACAAAAGACAACTGGACATAACTGGCAAAATGTAGGTTTACTATTAGGTACACGTCTGCCTAACCCTTCCGGAACTACAGGCGTGATGCTATGTTATGTATTTTTGGTGGAAAATGTCAATGTGTGTTCTTGTGACAGGAACTGATAGACGTAACTACTGAAGGTGACAAACTCGAAGCTACGCTTAGAAGAAGAAGAATGAGGTATACACATTTTTAAAAAAAAAAATTTTTAATTTTATAACTTGCACGTTTTCATAGACATGTAACTCTATCATTATTTAGATACAAATCGATTCTACAGTTTTTATCGCGTTAAGTGCATTTCATTTTAAAATAATTTATTCTTCACTAAAGGCTTTATTCTTTAAAAAAATATCTCAGCATGCACAGACACGCCAAAATGCAATTTCAGAAGTGTATAGATTTAAAATTGATTTGTGGCTATAGACGAAAAACGGATTTACGAGTAAATCTAAAATGCAAATCGGTTCACTGACTTGTTTTAGAAACATTTTGTATTTAAAGTTTTATTTTGGCGAACATCCATTAGGTACAGTGGTCGGAAATGTATCGAGTTTCTCATTCAACCTTTTAAATCTATTTGTAGAGTGAAATTCTGGTTAAATGTTTTTCAGAATTTAGAGTTTTAGACTAATGGACAAGCCGGTGGACAATGGACAAGTTAGCCTCTGGGGCTCATCTTTCTACTTTGTCAAACGTTAGAAATGATGTGTTTTTCTTCTTACTGTTTTTGGTTGTTTGTTTTACGATTAGCTCCTTATGCTATGAGTCGAGCTACACGATCACTGACAAATGCTTGCACTGACTGGACAGTTCCACTCAAATCTTTGTGATATTTTCTTCAAAAGACCATCAAAGACACTAGTCAGTCTACATGGTCTTCATAATTATGACTTGACCAATGTCTGGAATTAAAAGAGACAGTGGCCAGTTGGTTTTGGCTATTTGTTCTCAGAGTCGTCATTTACGAAACAACGGTTCCATCTAGTTTTAAAACTTAACATTATGTGACGTGTAAAAATGTTTTGTAAACCCAAGTTACTGAAATTAATATGATTATAATTGACTTTTAAAGTAGGTACGTTATGTACTCGAACAACGGCCATAATATTACGACGTCAAAGTGCTTTTACCCACTTTTTCCCACATCAACAACGCTATTCAAATCATACATGAAACGATAAACAGAATTTATTCAATAAATACATAATACGCCTTTCATTTACTTTTACTTTACTGCCAATGACCCGTAATAATATTATTTTATAAAAGGGGTCATGTACAAGATTGGCCGGAGAAATCCGCACGTTGAGAAGAGTGGAAGACTATGGGGGAGGCCTTTGCCCAGCAGTGGGACAAAATACGCTTAAAAAAGGGGTCATTGATTTAATTTACTATTCTCCTGAATTTTACCTTTCGATCTAAAAATAGTGTACCTTAGAGCATTAAAGTTTTATTGTTCGAAAAGGGAACCCTCAGGGGACGACTATTTATCATGATCAAGTGTGACGTATTTTCTCAGGTGTGTGTTTGTAAAGCTAGCTCAGATAGAATACGTACTGTGGTTAAATTGTATACAGAGTGTTTGGAAGTGGGACCAAAATATTTTCTTAGGGATAGAGAGTTTTCAGCAAAATAAGTGAAACGGTAATAGATTACGCGAAATATCAATTACTCCAAATTATCAAAACTTTTTTGATATAAAAGAACCGACTAACATTTTTCAATTACCTTCTGTGTACAATTTTTTTATTTCATATTATTTTACGTATAATATGTGCAATATGTTCCAAATTTAAAAAGTTAAGATTAGACAGTTTTTGTATATTTTTTTCTCGGAAAAACCTGTCTCGGTTTTTACTAAACGCCCTGTATAGCTATTGTGATAAAATAGAGATATAATATGTGGGTGGTACTGCTAGCTCCGCGAAACTTTGCTAAAGGGGCAAGCTTCGTCTTCATTCATTATGCTAATTAGTAGCTTCTACCCACAAACTGAATTTAATAATATACACAGTTTAACGTGAAAATAATTTAATATACACAAACTTTTTCCAGCCACTTCACCTGCAAGTTGATTTTATTTTTTTCATAAAATGAATAAATATTGCCAAAAGACATTCCTTCTGCATAATTTATGAGACAGGTCAAAGACCGCTACTTATATTAGAATAAACAGTTTCCTAAGTAAATATTAACTTAGTACATTTAAAACCGGATTAGTACCTCTGAAAAGACTAAAAAACTCTGAATTCCAAGAAAGGAAAAATTCCAACTTCAAATGCTACAAAGGACCTTTTTATTAAAAGGAATTAATTATCTTTGGCTTATCTTGGCTAGGTAAATATTAGACAAGGTGATTTTTTAAATCGTTTTCCCCTATACAGACAATCATGTTTGCTTAGGTCTTAACCATTTAATATTTAGTTTCAAAAAGGTTTCTCATAAAATGTTTCAATTATTATTCTAATGTAAAAATAAAATATCCGTAAAGGATAATCCTTTATATAAATAGTAGACGTTCCATTTTTAAACATTGGCATTACTTCTTTTTTTAATTTCCTGAAAAAAGTTTATTTTATTTTACTAATACCGGCAATTGGAAATTTAATATTTTTTTTAGTTGTAGAACTATCGCGTCGTAAAACAAAACAGTTCCAGACCAAAAAATTTTATCTACCATTTTAAAAATTAATAGTACATTAGGGTACAAGAGTGTAACGTTGGTGATTACCGCTGAGGCGCCATTGAGACCCGAGCCGTCAGGTGAGGGTCTTAAGAAAGCCGAGGACGGTAATCATCAATACACACGTGTATCATACGACGTTTTTCAACACACTTGTGAAGAAAATAATAATAAAAAGTCATCTTCAACAGTTAAAACGAGTTCTGATTTTTTTTCACAATAGTTGGAAAAATTAATCGGTTTTCCTATGCGAGCGCATCTACAGTTCGACCAACTTATCTGTGCATGCGGGAAAACACGGAATTAAAATAAATGTACTAAGTTTGACGTAGCGATGCATTTTTTCTTCACCAGTGGCGCCACCATGAAATTCACACTTAAAATGGTCATACTGTAACTATGGCAACCGGCCATCGACTAAATGAATGAGCGCGATAGAGTTTTAGCCACGTATAAAATGAGTAAAAAGTTTTATAAAATTAGTAACAAGTTGAAATTATCTATTTAAATTTGCATGAAATGAGCAAGCACTATACATTAATTTATTTTTACTAATGAACACGATCTTTTTTGTATCGAAACTTTTTTATGAACGTAGCAACTCAACAAATAAAATTTAAAAAAACTTTTTAAGTTAAACGGTTTTATGTTAAACATACATTGCAATGTTTAAGATAAATGTACTAAAAACCAAAAAATAATAAAATAGATACAGTCGTGGGAAAAAACCGTGGGGCACGTCAATTGTAATTTCCGCAGCACGACAGTTCCGAATTGACGTGCCCCACGGTTTTTTCCCACGACTGTATCTATTTTATTATTTTTTGGTTTTTAGTACATTTATCTTAAACATTGCAATGTATGTTTAACATAAAACCGTTTAACTTAAAAAGTTTTTTTACCTATTTTTATTTTCTAGTTTTTAGCCGCCATCTTGGATTTTAATTTTATATAGTATATTGTATTCTGCTTGTTGAGCCCTTTCATTTGATACCCATATTGATGGGATTAATAAAACATAAATTATCCGCCATTTTGTAGCGGCGGCCATCTTGAATTTATAATGATAATGAATAAACATAATTGTATTGTCACCAAAATCCAAAGTGTATACAAAATTTCAGATTAATCGGTTGACAGGAAGAGGGTGAAATTTGAATTACTAAATTTGATCCAAGAATAAAACAAACGGGGTGAGCTAAATAAAACCGTTTAAAAAAAGCCTATATCTCACTAGTGAATAATAGCAATGAAAAAGTCACAGTTTGATTATAGGTGTCATTATATGTCTAATTGCGGTTAAATTACAGCCACTTTATGAGCAAGTGTGTTGAAAAAAATATTAACGCCTTATTAAAACTTAATCAATTTTTCATTTTTTTTATCCTGAATGCGTTCCAGTCTGTCCCAGCTCCAAAATATTTGATCATCCATTCCTTAAAAAGCACAAGAACTCTTTTTCAAAAGAAAAACTCCTAGACGTCACCCCATCAGGGATGCTTTCAGTTTCATCAATCAGAAATTCTTGGCGCATTTTTTGTCAGCTCAAGGAGTTTTTTGTTTGACTAATTTTGGCTCCAAGGACCTTGGAATTCTGGTCCTCTCGTATAATAGGCCCTTTATTATAATAAGCTCTACTATTGGGTCAAGGTTGGCCTCAGGTATTTTGGGTCACATTTGGGCATCGCCCTTTTTGGCGCATTCCGGGATATTTTGGGACAGCTGCATTTTATTTGGGTAGTGCCTTTTATGAGTGTAATAAGGGTTTGCTGGAGGAAATTGGGTTTTATTTGGAGTGTTTTTTTTGGCAATGTTTACTAGTTTTTTTTTTACTTCCAACTATTGTCTTAGTTATGGCATTCGTTTAAACAATGACGATGTTATTTCAGCATTTTCATATAATCTTTTTATGATACAGCAATTAAATACAAGTTTATAAAAAAAAAGATTTGGTTGAACCCCAAAGAGACCAAAATCTAATTTTGTATCGAAGGTGAACAGACTATGATAGTATTATCAGAAAAGGTTTCAAAACTTTTCTAATTTGATATTATCTAAGCTAACCTAAGTTAGCGTTCTAAAAATTTAAGTTGTTATAGGTAATGTACTACGTACCTAAGTCTATATTTGAGATAATGGCTTTTAGCTTATTTTATCACAATATCATACTTTTATTCGAGTTTGCTCTTAGGAAGTCCATTTACAGAATTTATTATGAAAGACCCTGAAGTCTAGACTGTTAGAATATCCCCATATTTTAACAGACCTTTGTCCAGCAGTGGGACAATAAATGTTAGATGATATTTACGCGCAAGTGACCATACTGATAAGTCATTTAATTTCAACTAGAAGACAGGAGACCTTAGACAAAGTGGCATTTTAAAGGCCTAACGATGATAAAAAAATCCATGTCACCCCTGTTAAAAGTCGTTGTAAAAAAACCAAACGCTGTGATATCAACTAATGTACCTAAGATTCCATACACCACGAAGAAGAGAACCAACTTGGCAACCTGTTATATAAAATGAAAATGTCCAATAGTATCCTATAAACCAGTGTCAGTATAGACGCTTACCTGTCTAGTGAGACTGCAACCAGGCTGTAGACTGATGCAGCAACTGACAGGCCCTGGACATATGGCACCGTCTTGCACATCAACCAGCCCAGCACCCATGCTGCAACAAACACAAAAAAAATATGTTAAAAACATAATCCTAACTAATATTATAAATGCGAAAGTAACTCTGTCTGTCTGTCTTTCTGTCTGTCTGTCTTTGCTTCACGCCTAAACTACTGAACCGATTTGTGTGAAATTTGGTACAGACATAGTTTGGAACTTGAGAAAGGACATAGGATAAACCAAAAATCTGCCGGAAGTCACTATTCCACGCGAACGAAGTCGCGGGCAAAAGCTAGTAATATTATAAATAGGAAACAAAACGTAATATTATAAATAGGAAACAAAACGAGGAAAATTTTCCTCGTTTTGTTTGAGCAGTCTAGATTTTTCGGTTTGGTTTCCAATAAAAAATCTATCGTAGTACATGTGCATATTAAATTCATTAAGACTGATAATATAGTTGACTGGTAGAGAATACCTTTTTTTTCGTGTGGGTGGAAAGTCATCAAATGATCCCTCCGCTCTTGGGCAGAGCGGAAGGGAGAGTCAGACTTCTACTGACTAAAAACCACCCATGTTCCTTCTTTGCCCTTGTGCCGAGGCCGCGGTATCTCTTTCGACAATCCGCAGCTCCGACGGGGGTAGAGAATGCCTTATGGCATTAGGTCCGCCTATGTATGTACCAGTATTGTAAATGAAGTTTAAATAAATAAATTATGACAAAACAAAGTATGGGCTTGTCTGTCCATTCATCTCGTAGAACAATAGACACTGGTTTCATCATCTGTCAAGTTCGAATTTAACAAACATCAGAAGTAGTTACTATGAATAACTCCCAAGTCAATTCTTGAATATCAATAAGAATCAAAAAAGTTTCAGTTCGAATGTTTTTAAGCATTTTTAAGATTTTCTAAAATATTTTTGTTTCTGCGTACACCGCAATTTAACCTTAAATCAATATTTAATTTTGCTGCGTGAAATTATAGCAATGTAGTAACTTTACTGGTCGGGAAGTAAACAAGTTACGATTATTTAAATAGAACATTCTTTCTAAATACGAAAACTCACATGTATAATACGAATATTCCCAGAATCTGTAATACACGTTTGCTTGTCAGATATTTACGTTCAAAGGCGAGTTTACGTAGAAATTGAGTTAAGCGTAGCCAATTTTCTATTCCTGCTTTCAAAGGCTACTGAATAGTAATTTCAGGAAATAGACGCGTAGCCTGCAATCAAGTAGCATAGAAAATTCTCTTTGAAATCGTGAGGAATGAGGCTATCCTAATTAAAATCTTATCCTTCCTGGATTCAAATCATTCAGAATAATAAGAGTAACTTTCTTTCTTTATCATGTGGGTAGTCCCTAAACCCTATCATAGAGAAGAGGTATGTGTCCCAGCAGTGCAAATATGCAGACTATGTTTATATTATACTAAAATGTAAATGTAATAAAATTATCCGCTGAATCTTGCCCCAACCTGCAACATCACCAAAAAACTGCGACTGATCACGAAGCAGTGTCTTAGAAAATATGCTGCTTTAAACAGGAGAGCAAAATCAAAATCAAACAAAATCAAAATTCATTTATAATCAGCGCTTTTCGAACGTCAAAATTTACTTTACTTTACTATTGACATTTTTATAAGACAGTCCCCCAAAAACGCCCACCCATCGACACTTCCTAGTGTTTAGCTGGAAAGAAGAAATGGCGGAACAAACTCCCCAGCACACATCTGAGCGTCGTCTGGAATCGGAAGAAGGTGGGAAAATTCCATTTTCCGAAGAATTTTCCCATCCAGTGCCAACAGAGGATGAACTATGTAATAGAGAAGTACTTATGTACGAAGAAGTCATGCTGCGTCGACTCTAAATAAATTAGGATAAGGATCGAAGAATGATGATTATTATGATTCAGAAATCTGATGTTTAAGATTCTTGCGGTATTTTTACGTCTGTAGAGGGTAATTATGCAAAATGTTAGATTATGTAAATTATGATGCTCCTAATTGTTACTTTGGAACTCATTAGTTTATTACTGTGATAGAAATTCATTGCCCATTGGCCCTCCCAATAGTACTAACAACAAAAGCCATCCTCATAATTATATCAATAAGTAGATGTCAAAGTTACTTAGAACCATCAAGTGAACAAAAATTCCCTTTAGTCCTAGAACACAAACACCTTCGCTGGTCCTAAAATAATACAAAATACGGAAACAATGCTTCCCGTTAACATGCTCGTGTGAGTAACACGAGAATATAAAGGAGGTTGCTCATGTAACCCTCACGTTACCTCACGTTACCTCATCAATATTGATAGGGTCAAGGTTGCCAGGTAAATGTGTGACATACTCCCGGGACACATCTGTTTGAAACTTTATTTATTAACGTTACTAGTTCAAGATTTTTGGAAAAATAATTGAGATGTAGATCGATAACATTTAGTCTTTTATTTCTGAAGGATTAGACATAGGTTTATTTATAGGATTTCGCATTTCGCCAGTTATGTTTAGTTTCCATGTAATAGGGAGCGAGCCTATTGCCATCAACTGGGCAAAAGTGCTTTTTCCGTCTAACAAATTGCGGTACTGGGAATGAAATCTCAGACCTCATGGTCTGCTGTAGAACTTAGGATCACTAAACTTATCGTCATCATTAAGGCGAAAGACGTTCACTGCTGGACATAGACCTCCCTCAGGTGTCGCCACATTGACCGGTTCCGCACGTCTCACATCCAGAAGAACCCCGCAACCTTCACCAGGTCATCGGTCCACCTAGTGAGAGGCCATCCAATGCAACGTCTTCCGGTTCTCTAAACTAATGAGGCAGTCTATATGTAAAGTTCAAGTAAAAGATGATGTGATAATTCAAAAATATTAAGAAAATTATGTTCGTACACCATAAAATGGTACAAAAAGCCATGGAATCGTCTTCTAACCCGCAGCAACAAGTGGAAAAGGTCACTAAATCAATATTTACACGGCAACCTGCAACCGAATGTAGGTCAGGTCACTGTACTACCTGCGACCTCTTAGCCTTGCATTCCTCTCCACCCCTCCCTTTCTCTCTCAAACAACCCCCGATACATCCGTCCCTTTTCTTCCTAACCTTGTGCCAACGCATTACAATACAACAGTCGGAAATGACTGAACATTTTACAGTTAAATATGAATCGTATTGTTTTTAACCCAAGTCTCAATTTCGTTTAATAACTTGTAGGAAGTTGCATAAAGTTCAGATCGATTTGAATAGTAACAACTGATTTGTTATTAATGATGCCTTAGTTTTTCTTAACCTATATTTTAGACCTTGGCCTGGTAGATTATTATTTTATCGATAAATATGAAGTATGACAATTTAGATAACCTTACCGTGATTATTGTGAGGTGAGGGAAATCAGCTGATTATGGCCCCTTGAGGTTTGTGCTAGGTATCGAGGGAAAAAGTTGAAACTACGAGTTTTTTTTATTTTTTTATTTATTCAATATGGGCTTACTCTTGACCTCAAACTTGCCCTAAGGGCAGAGATGAGGTCGACGATGGAACGAGCTTACCCAGAAGAAGCCTATTTACTCGCGACTTAAATAGATTGGGGTTACTCCTTGGCTGTACGAATAATGAAAGTCTTAGCAAAACGCAGAGTATGTTCGAGTTGTATGTCGAGTGTTCTAGTTTCAAGTTTGTTTTATGTTTAGGTCTGCAATTTTAAACTAAAGCTACTTTCCTTATGTGTGTGGAACCGTGTTGTTCTTTCAAAATGAGCTATATTTTAGGTTACGAGTTTTCCGCCTTTTTTTAGAATTTATTATGAAAGGTACACAAAAGTGTACTTATAAACAATCTCGATGTTGGAGAAGCTGACAAGGTGAATCGCGGCATCACTAGCTTATTCATACATAACTTAAACCACACAATCAGATACTGCTCATTATAATAAAACGAAGCTCATAACTTAACCTCTCAATTATAACTACGGTTAAAGTAACCTTTAGATAAAGTCGTGACTACACCGTCGTGAGGACATTGTTGTATTAACGTCTATAACACCTCCAATGAGGTCTGAGGTCAACTGCCTAGCGAGACCTAGGCTTATATGGTAGCAGACGTATATGTACACATTTGTATGGCATCCGCTAAATGGTAATTTGTTAATTATTAATGAGAAAAAAATGCATTGAAGTTGGTATTTAAGGAATTTTCAAAAGGAATTCACTCCTCACAAAAAACTTGAATAATCATCTACTCAGCCGTATTTCAGCTGTTTTGGGGTCGGCTTCCAGTATAACGAGATGCAGGTGAATACCGGTATCTATCTATATAAATAAAAAGAGAAGTCCTGACTGACTGACTTACTGACTGACTCATCAACGCCCAGCCCAAACCCTTAGACCTGGAAAGCTGAAATTTTTCACAGAGGTTCCCTTTATAATGTAGACAAGGAATAAGGAAGGATTTTTCGAAATTCAACCCCTAAGGGAAATAGGGGATGAAAGTTTGTATGGAAAATCGTCATTCTCACGCGGGCGAAGCCGCTGGCAAAAGCTAGTTTAACATAGATTAACTGGCTTTCTGACCCACATTAGACTAACTGCAACTGCCGGGTACTACGATAGTCCGGTCTGGTTCTTCTAACTAACTTAACAGACAGATGTGTTCCTGGGGAGTTTGTTCCGCCACTTCTTCTTTCCAGCTAAAACACTAGGAAGTGTCGAAGGGTGGACGTTCTGGGGGACTGTCTCTTGTAAATAAATAAATTTTGAAAAGTGTTGATTATCAGCCTAGTTTCAATAAATGACTTTTGATTTTGATTTTGCCCCTGGTGACACTGGTTATCCCAAGTTCAGGCTTCTGACTTCTAGAAAAAATGCGAAAAATCTGCAGGAGATACAACGAAATCGAGAATGAACACAAAAAGGTTGTCATTGACCCATAAAAATTTATAAGTCTTCACGCACAACCTGACCCGGACGAAATCATGCGTACAGATGCGTGACGATGCGAATAAATATAATGATGCCCTTAAATTATGTAATTGGGACACTCGGCGGCTAATGAGCCAGGGTTTTTATGATGCAACTCAATGTATTGGTTCTACTATTACAACAGCTCAGTGAGTTTTTATTTCCCTGGATGATGAATGATGAGGGAAATGTGTGATACATAAGAGGAAGCTTGGAAGTCACGTAGGTGGCTGAAAAGTTTCCTCATTTATGAGGAAAATGTTGGAAATTTTTGAGTAGGTATGAACGTGGATAAGAGTAAAGGTAGACCAAAGAAATGATAATCAATCATACCAATCAAAAAATCAGTTCTCAATTATACCAATTCAATTACATTAATTCAATAAATTCAATTACATCAATTTAATCAATTTAATTCAATAAATTCAATTATATCAATTTAAAATTTGCATGTCATTATATTATGATTTAGTATGTTGAGCTACTTTTACAACTATTTTAAGAACCTTGTAACCATATTTATTTGCAAATAAATCTTTGACTTTGACTTTGAAAATGATGAATGTACTGTGTAAACGATGATATGGCACGAAAGGACGTGTCTGATGAGATAAGACGAGTATTAGACGTTTATCTAATACTCGTCTTATCTCATCAGACACGTCCTTTCGTGGGTTCTCTGCCTTTTCGCCGAAAATTGTTTCCCAAATTTTCACTTGCCAACCAACGTTTCGCAGAATTTTATTTCGCCGAATAATCATTTGCCAACTTATCATAATATATTTTTTTATTTCCCAACCTCACAGTTACCAACTGTACGTTTGGTTTGCTTTTCATTATGACACTTTTTAAAAGGCCAACTTTCAAGTAGCAGAATGTTTTACTTTGCGTAATATTCATTTAGTTGTTTATTGTTTACCAAATTTATTAGCACGGTATTAATTTTGCACCTAAAGTATGTGTGTTAGATTTCGAAAAAGCTGCAATACTGAGTCTGCGATCAAATTTTGAAGAAATTTATTTACAAGGATGCCATTTTCATTTGGGACAAATTATATACAGGTAGTTATTGTTATTATTTTTTTTTCTTTATCTTTAATGTGACCTAACCTAACTTAACGTTTCCTTTTACAAAAGCGATTCGCTTCTGGCACATCGCCGGCCGCTGCCGCGGCACGCTCGCTTCGCTCGCTCGGCTCGTGCGTTGTTTGTCATAACCTAACCTAACCTAACCTTTAATGTGACCTAACTTATCTTAACGTTTCCTTTTACAAAAGCAATTTGCTTCTGCCGTTGTTTGTTATAACCTAACCTAACCTATCGTAACCAAAGATTTCTCGAACACAAAACTACATATTCAGAGGAAAAACTATTGCTCTGCATTGCTGCCAATTTAAAAATTTAATGTTATTTTTGATATTCTTAAATAAAAAATGTATGAAAAAGTCGTAATTTTTTTATCAATATATCAATGTATGAAAAGGAAACTGTAACACTGACAAAACGTCATTCGTCTAATAGTTGTGTTGCCTAGTAAAATGTTTGCCAAATGATAAATGTCCCAAACGTTTTGTGTCTTTATAATAATCGGCTTTACAATAATTCTACCAAATGAAACGTTGTCAAACAAAAATTTGGTAATCGTTAGTTGTCAAAGTGAAACATCGGCGAAACGTTGGTTGGCAAGTGAAAATTTGGGAAACAATTTTCGGCGAATAGGCAGGACACCCCTTTCGTGCCATATCATCGTTATCGTGATGAGATAAGACGAGTATTAGACGTTTATCTAATACTCGTCTTATCTCATCAGACACGTCCTTTCGTCGACTCTCCGCTCCTAGGCAAAGTATGAAAATGAATAAAAAGTGCTCATTCCAGTCATGGTCGTTCTGTCGTTAGGGCTTGAAAAGGTGCAGAGTACCTTTCAGATTTATTGTATTTGTATGAATAAGTAACATTACACACATTATTTTTTATTTACAAAACTGAGTACACCCAATAAAAATCGTGCTCCCGAACATATTCAAACGCTTACTGAAGGAGGCACTCAGATAAAAAAACCTCAATAAATTAATTCATTGTAAAGAGGAAAATATCCGTGTAAGAACGCACTCCAAACGCTTGTTGGCACTAATTCCCCCCACAGCGCGCAAATTGAGACAAATTGCTGCCATGTCGTCTACGAGAGGCTACCATTTACAGGATTGTCCATGTCCAGAACTTCACATACTTGGAAGAAAATACATTGCCTTCTGTATCTATTATTTGTATTTATAAATATTTTAATTTATGGTTGCTTTTCATCTTCATTTCTTTGCAGAATCCAGTTCTGCAAAACTGTACGAACGACTTTAAAGCGGTTTTATACAATATGTTTATGGGCCATTTTTACCAACATTCATGTGTAAATATCATAACTATTTAAGTTTTTAATTAAGAAATACCATTGTCATTTTGAAGGCACAAAAATCGTACCAGGCAAGGACGGGTTGCTGTAACCAATACAGTTGTCTTCAAGTATGCCCATTCAATATAAAAAAAAAAAACGAAATGTGGCACTCGGAGACTGCCGCGGTAAAGCTATTGCATAGCATTTTTTATCAACATCATCATCATCATATCAGCCCGGAATCACCCACTGCTGAGTATAGGCCTCCCCTTTTTTCTGCCACACTTCCCGGTTCTGTGCGTACCTCCTCCACGTGTTTCCGGCGACTTTGACGATATCGTCAACCCAACGAGCTTTAGGACGTCCCTGGTTTCTTTGGCCTAACCTTGGCCACCACTCGGTCAAAGCCTTGCTCCATCGTCCATCTCCGCGTCTAGCCAGATGTCCTGCCCACGTCCACTTGAGGCGCACCGCCCGGTCCCCGACATCGTAGACTTTCGTCCGACGGCGGATTTCGGTGTTACGCACTCGATCTAAGAGGGTTATGCCGAGCATGGCTCGCTCCATGGCCCTTTGTGCCACTCGTACTCGATGGACAGTCTCCTTTGTGAGCGTCCATGTCTCGGCACCGTAGGTCATTGTTGGCAGGACACACTGGTTGAACAGGCGGGTTTTAAGGCACTGAGGTATCTTTTTGGACCGAAAAACATATTCCAACTTGCCAAATGCCGCCCATCCGAGTTGTACTCTCCTAGAGATCTCTTTGCTGGAATGCTCCTTGGCGAAAGACAGAACATGCCCCAGATAAACATAATGATCAACCATCTCCAGACGCTCGTTTCCAACCCCAACAGCTGAGACAGAGTCGTCCGGAATGCCTGACATCACCTTCGTCTTGGACATGTTCATTCTTAAGCCAACTTGTAGGGAAGCATCAAACAGTTGTTGCAGCATGCATTGAAGATCTACCAGGGACTCGGCGAACAACACGAGGTCATCCGCAAACCGAAGGTGCGACAAGTAGACACCATTGATGTTTACACCACTTTGGCCCCATTGTAGTGTTTTCAACACGTCTTCCAGGGCAGCGGTGAAAAGTTTAGGGGAAATGGTGTCTCCTTGTCTCACTCCTCTTTTGATGGATATTGGTGCGGTGAGTTCATGCAATCTGACCTGCATTGTTGCCGAATCGTATAGCTCTCTGAGTACATCGACATACTGAGCGTCGATCTGGCAGCGATGGAGAGAGTTAAACACGGCCCAGTGCTCGACACTGTCGAATGCCTTCTCATAATCGACGAAAGCTAAACACAAGGGCCGGTTATATTCTGCACTCTTCTCCATCAACTGCTTCACAGCATGGATGTGGTCGATAGTGGAGAAACCACTTCGGAAGCCGGCTTGTTCAACGGGCTGGCAGTCGTCTAGTTGGCGGGTGAGACGATTACATATGGTTTTGGCAAACAGTTTATAAATTTGAGAAAGGAGAGATATAGGACGGTAGTTGCTAAGGTTTGAGTGGTCTCCTTTCTTATGCAATATAGCGACTGTTGCTTTCTTCCAGGCATCTGGTGATGTGGCACTGAAGAGGACGCCGTTAAAGAGTTTTACTAGAACTTGTAGTACGGGTTGACCACCAGCGCGCAGCAATTCAACCGTAATACCGTCCTCACCAGGTGTTTTGTCACTCTGCATTTGTGACAGTGCCTTGTCTACCTCGCAAGCCATGATATTCGGCAGACTTTCAGAGCCTCGGTGATGTTCAGGCGGAGCTCTAGAGTCGTTACCCGGTGACGACGGTTCTGCAGCTTTGGAAGCATACAGTTTTTATCAACAGCAAATAATTAATTATTTAATTTGACAACCTCAGTTGACAACCTTGTTATTTTCCGTAACCATAGCAACCTGGTTGAATACTGAATCATGAATATTTTCGTTAGGGAATTTCTGGATTCGCTCTCCACGCTCAAGGCCCGCGATAGAAGTTATGCAATAGCTTAAGAGCGTAGACGGGCTGCATTTTTCCATACAAATGTATTCCCCTATTCTCTTCCTGGATAATGCCTCTAGAGTAATCGTTTTTATTTAAGTATAAAAATCCAGGTCTATTGAAGGCATGCCCCTGTCATTTTTTTTTTCAAAAAATGTATTACAAAAATAAATATGACTTACCAAAAACCTAAAAAAATACCCCGTTTTTACCTACGTAATCAGATGACTACCAAAGAAAATTGAAAAGTTTTTAAAATAAAAACAAGTAATAGGGGCATAGATCTATTCTTCCTTTAAATTTTGATACCAAATATAATTTAATTGGCTTAGGTTTCGAGGAGAAAACAGGAGAATACGAAACGTCGATCGGTCAAGGTTTTTTATAGGTAAAATCGTTCTGAGCTGTAGTTGTCTCTATCGCACTCACATATTGATACCGCCCGGTTGCTAGAGCGCAGCGCGACGGCAATAGTTATATATACGTATATTATACGCAGCCCGTCTATGCTCTTAAAAACTTTTTTCTTGATCTCAATCTTTTCCTAAGAACAAAAAGAAGCCTACCTGACTATTATTTCCACCAATCCCTTTTAAAATCAAAGCTATAATAATATAACCTTTTCCAGTACAAAAAAAGTGTTTCAAGTGACAGACAGTTAACTAATTACAAGGTGTAGGTTTGTCCTTTGTCCATCACAGTAAGTAGGCTACTCCCTACTCGCCTTGATCAAAGATAAACGGCTGAGAAAACAAACACCTGCCTCACATAAAACAGTTAATAATCCAACCTGTTCCACTTTCTAGATTTGATCAAAGAGCCTGTCACTTTTGAGGACATAGCATTACGGCTACTTTTTTTAAGTTAGGTTAGCTGGAGGTGTACCTATAATACATTCACGTGTGTTTTAAATTTCATGTTAAAAGGAGCGAATATGATGCAATTAAACAGGCACAAACTCAGTCTCGAAGCTACTACTGGAAGTTCCAAATAAAAATCTGAATAAAACTGCCCAACCCGGGAGTCGATTCCTAGATCTCATAATCAGCAATAGTCATTGCAACCACTACACATCACGTACCTCGTACTAGATACTACATTTACTACACAAACTCTGTAGATATTTACTTCAGAACAGTTAAACTGAGTTTAACGTAAAGTTCTTAATGTTATACTCAACAAACTTTAAACAATCCTTAAAACAACCTTCAAATTTCCGAAAACTACAAATCTTAACTAGATCAAACTGCCAACTTCAGAACCACCTTGTTTTAACTTCAGTAATTTTGCATGAAAATCAAAGACATTTGAAAATCTGAATATAATGTTTTGTCAGCACGAACAAAATTTAGTCTACTTGCAAGAATCAGCTGACAGCTGTCGTAACAAGTTAGTGGCAATGGTGTTACAACTAGCTGTTTCTATTTATTCTAAGACATTTTTCTTTTAATATTCCGTCATTAAAGTACCAGAAGACCAATTATCTTCAATAAACTGAACGCAATCAGCACATCGAAACGGTGCGAAGAGCTGTGCTAATATTGTATAGCAACTTGGACACTGACGGCTCTGAAACGGAGTTTAGATATCCTGCGATTAAATACAGATTTAATGGTAAAATTGTTCCTAAAGCTCTTTGATCCGAACAAAGTTTATTTCAATGTGTGCAAGAACAAGTAAAACAGTTATTAAATAAGTGGGAATGGCCGGGCAATACCGGGCAGTGCGAACAATGCGCCGTGTATAATGCAAAGGAGGGTGGCCAGGGAAGTTGGAACCCGAACGTCTCGGCCTTGAGCAACTCATTTCATTGTCTGTCTTGGATTAAAATCTTTTGTTTTTCTTGTTTTGTTGCTGGCAAGAATATTTGAGTGCTCTTTTATATTGTGAATGTATTACAAGGAGTTTTATGGTGAAGCTTTATGGTGGAAAGCGGGTCTTGATTTTTCATGCAATTTTCGTTTATTTCTGCTTAAGTTAATGGTTGTTGAATGTTGAATTTAAGAGCAATCTTATTTATATTTAAATCTAAGTATCATGTTTTAAGGAAAATGATCCTTTAATTACTTAAATCGAAGATCTTTTTAGGATTCAAAGGGTTTCAAGTTTAATTATTTTTTTCGTCAGAAAACTTATTTCTCAAAGAGAGGTTTCACAGAAACCGGAGTATCGTCTTACAAAAGTCACGAGAAAATTAATAGGCCTCCAATTGTTCGGGGAATAAAATTCTTAATTGGAAATACAATTAAGGAATCCAATTTTCATTTGTTGTAACTGGAAACGTGTATATATAATCAATGGTACTCTAAAGCTAAATATATCCTTCGAAAAGTTACACACGTGCTGAGAATTATTTTATAAATAACAAAAATACCGTCACGTGGGTCTCCCATTCTTTCAAGGTGAACCTAGTGATATCAGAAACGCCTTTGTTAACAATTTTCCCTGTACAAAAGGAACACCAACATTAATTTCCACAATAGCCAGCCCCTTTGACTTACTATCAGCTGTTGACTGTCAACACTGGTTCCCTTGCCAAAAATACAACAGGAAACCTGATAGCATGTAAAAAATCGCGATTCACGTAAAGATATGGTTGTAAGGCATGTCTCGAGGCACCTTCTACTTGCTTTTTCATTATGTTGGTCCGGGGCCAAGTTTCGCTGGTCGCTGGGTAGGTCAGAGGGGGCCGGGGGGCTGAAATGTAGGTCAGGCCGATGAACTAGGGCGCCGGGGCGGGATCCCGGAGACTTGTTGCGATCCGAACAGGTGCGTCGGAGGATCATACGGGATTATATACGACTTTGTTATTAAGTAGATAAGTGGGGGGGATTTTTTCAGAGAGTTTTTAAGCAGTTTATGGATGAAGATGCTTTGATGGTTTAAATTGTGGAGTTTTTGTGTCTTGGGCGCTTTTTTGTGTTTGAAATAATAATAATAGTATAAAACACCCACATTTCGCCAGTTATGTAAATCTAATGCCGTCAGACATCAAACTCAGGACCTCATGTTCAGCAGTTTCCGACCACTAGGCCAACGAGGCAGTCAGACGACCTTGAATTGTCAGGAGCAGATATCTATGATTTATGATCTGTATTGTGAAGCGTGGTCGTACTTCAAGTGACTTACCGACTGAAGATCTGATTAATTATTGTGCGTTGGATGTCCTTGAATTCTTGTTTATTTAGATAATTTGAAGGACATGGCCGATGGAGTAAGATTCTGACCGAATGGTGGCCAAGGTTGGGCGTAAGAAACCAGGGTCGCCTAGCGCGTTGGGTGGACGATATCGTCAGGAGCTCGGGAAATGGATGGATGAGAGACGCACAAAGCAGAGAAGACTGACAGAAGAAAGGGGAGGCCTATACCAAACAGTGGGTGATTACGGGCTGAAATGATGAAGGACATGCCCAGAATGGGAATAATTAATAACAATGTGAAAATAAGTTTGATGCAATAACTAAATGAGCATTTTATTGGATTTACAAGATTCCAAAAAATAATCAAATAACTCGTCCCGCTCTGGTCGGAGTGAAAGGTAGTGTCAAAATTCCCTGACTACCACCCATTTTCCTTCTTAGTCCTTTGTGTCCGAGCCGCAGTATCTCTTTCGAATAACCCGCAGCCCAACTAAAAGATCCTCACATCAGATACCTTGTATTTAGTTTTCGGGGAGTAACCTTCAAAGCTGCTCTCAAAACGGTGAAGGAAAACATCGTGAGGAAACCGGCATATCTTAGAACCAAAAATTCGAAGATATGTGACATCTACCAATCCGCACTGGGCCCGCGTGGTAGATTATAGCCCATCCCTCTCCTAGGAGGCCTGAGTCCCTGCAGTGGGAACAATATAGGCTAATGATGATGTGTGCAAAGACGACCGGTATTTGAAAAGACCAGGGAGTTTTAGCCTTTTCCCTAACTTAAACCGACCACGAACCAAAACATAATCCGCACATGAAAAGCGGCACCATCATCATCAACAGCCTATTAATGTTCCCACTGAACACCGGCCGGGACACCGGCCTCCTCTCTTTGAGAGGGAATGGGCTATAATCTACCACGCGGGCCCAGTGCGGATTGGTAGAAGTCACATGTCTTCGAATTTTCGGTTCTAAGACATGTCGGTTTCCTCACGATGTTTTCCTTCACCGTTTTGAGAGCAGCGGTGATGAAATAAATAGCACAAAGTAATGTGCCTGTCTGGGTTCGAACCCACGACCTACTGCTCGTAAGTCGGGGCCGCCACCACTAGGCCACCGCTGCTCTGCAAAGAGGCGACGTTTCCTCTTATAGAGACCTGTCCGGAGCCCACTCTGTGCAATGCCTGTTATGGCATATCCCTGTGTTCCAATCTTATACCTATCTCCACAAATCATAATTCAAATTCAAATTCTTTATTTCAGACGTGAGTCCATAGTGTTAGTATCAACAAAATAACTTAATGACTATGGTTAGTAATCAGAAAAAGGAAAAAAAATATGAAAGTCAGATGGTATGGATCTTTACCCAATGGCGCAGCAGAGGGGAGTCCCAACGATCTGAAAACACGCTCAGGAGACCGTTCGTGGCAGTGCGTAGCCGACCGACCATGGAGGCGGTCCTTTTTCTAATGATTGCGTAAAAATCATCTGTGCGCGCCTCCGCAAACATCGTGGAAGCACTACAACGCCACGACAGCCCAAACAGTATCCTAAACGCGTTATTATATTGGACACGCAGGTCGCCGTATGTCCTCTGCGTAAAACTGGTCCAAAGACTGCACGTGTAGAATGACTGGCAGAAAGCTTTGAAAAGAGTCACTTTAACTTGATTTGTACAACGTGCAAACCTTCGAACCAGCATGTTACATCGAACAGCCAACGACCTGCGCTCCCTCGCAATATCCATATTGCTAGTATAATAATAGCTATTATGAAGTGGCTGATATTCTGTGTAAATCTACTTGAATTTGAGTGTGAATTGTATCGATAACGTAATGGAGCTTGAAACTGAATCAGTGTGGTAATTGTGATATCACTGTGGTTATGATCAATATAGACCGCTTGAACAACGCCAATACTGAACGCGATTAGCAATTTGTCCTTAGTGCTAAGGGAATCAGACACATCACTCTGTTTTAATACATTGTTTGAAGATGTCAGAGACAAAATCATGTAAGCATGTGTAACATGTTGTGTAATCATGTAAATGTGTGTGTCTTAAACAATATCTATATAATCGTAGTCAATCAACACAAACTAAGTTACTACCTATCACATTTAAAATATAACATAACATCACAACTGTTATAGGTTTAAGTTACTCTCAAACACTTGTCTGACCCGGAAATCGAACCTAGAACCTCATGCTCAGCAATCGCACTTTTAACCACTCGACCAACAAAGCAATCACAACAATATCAGTCTGAATAAATTGCCTACCGTACTAGTTTTTGAACGATCTAACAGAACATCCTTCCCTATCTTTGAGCCTTATCAATTCAATTTCCCAAATTATCCCGAAGTCCCTTGATGTTTTTTCTAAGGCTAAGTGAGGTCCGCACAAATTGGGCACAGGTCTAAAATATTGGCTCACCCTGGCCTAGATCGAGCACCTAGTTGAGGAGCTTAGGCCTGTACTAACCATTTATAGGACTGATATAATCCCCTTAAGGAGCTCTAGAGGAACTTGGAGATATTCGACGTGTCTGTGTTTGTATTTGTAGGACTTGTAACTTGATTAGAAGTCGGTCTGAGATAATTTGATTAATATAGGTGTGGCGAAAAATGTGTTCTATTTGCGTTGAATTTGTTCAAATGAAATGTAATAGTGTAGAGATAATAAAACTAGTGTTTCATTAAACTCTACAGTTATGTTCGGTCTTACAAACTTCAATAATATATAACTTTAATATATCTATATCTTTAAAAAACGTCTCACAATTAAAGGCTTAGAAGTAGTTAGAAGTTACTAATGGATCTGAACGCGATTAGCAAGTCTTAACGCCGTTTATAACTAGTCAAGCACTATCAATATTTCATACCAGTTTTGACCGACCGTTCTTGAAAGCGGTTCCAATATTCAATTGGATTGGTAAATTCCGCCTTGAGATTAAAACGAAATCCGTACAATATGTTAGTACTTACGCTACTCATAAAATAATAATAACATCCAAATTTTAAAACCTCTCGGTCGTAATCAGAATATGATTACGTTCCTCCCAATTTTCTGCAACGATGGGCTTCTCAAATGAGAGGCATCTCCTTCACATCATTGGCTTTATTAGTATCGAACATGGAGAAATAAACAACAGAGAGCTAACATGGGCATTTTTTCTGTAGCCAATAGAAATATTATTCTGTGCTAAGCTAAGTGAAGATATGGCCTTGGCACTCTGGTAGAAACTGGACGAGATTTACCAGGAATCTTGAGAAATGGCATGCTAGTGGAGAGACCAATGTCCAGCAGTAGATTGACTAATGCTCATTTGCTTATAGCAGTTGACTCCTGAACAACACGTCTCTTGGTTAGAATTTTTTGGCTGATTTAGCTGACACCAGCCACCTTTGACGATAGTAGGAGATTTTTATCTCTCATATTCCATTAATATTTATAATCAAATTGCTTATTAATTTGTGATCGATAAATTTACCGTCCTTAATGTACTTGTATGATGCTTTGTCACGTAAAAATGCTTTCATTCCATTCATATGACCTACTCTGTGTTTTTAAACCTTCTACGATTTAGGGAAGCACGCACTTATAATGTTAATGTCAGAAGCTCAAAGAGAATAAGTACCTCCATTATGTATGGGAGGCATGTGGGATGTGTTCTCGTCAAAAACGTATTATTTATTTGAGTGGAGTAGTCTAAAGAGTGAATGTCTGAGAGCCTAATTTATGTTCGAATCTTGAGTTCTTATTTATTTTCACGAAAATAAATAAGAACTCAAGATTTATTACATCATGATGCACGCATTATGATGTAATAGAACATGTTATTAGCAAAATGTATGGGTAAGTCTAGTAAATAAGGATTGCCAATTAGAAAGTGCAAATTAACAAATTCTTTCAAAATTAAAAAAAAAACTTAGTTCTGTAATGTCATTTTTAAATATGTTCGATAAGAAAACCATAAAGTTAAAGATAAGAATCAGATCTAAAATATTTTTTGTGATCTTTAGTATACAAAACACAGGAATTGTGACTCTTCTTTAGGCCATATCTATTAAAACTAACGTAGCTTAGCTGGAAACAATTGTATTTGCTCTATGTAATTTCGTCAATATTTGTAACTTTTTTAGTCAATAAGTATAATCATAAAACATGTCACCCGTACAAGAAACGTCTGCTACGTGTTTATAACACACGAACAATTCTGCCTTACGTGTGGCGCTATCTATCGGGATTTTCACGACATTACGCCATGCACACGTACCGTTTTATCATTCATGTTTTTTTCATCAACTTTTCCTATATTCTTTTTTGTATACGCTAGCTTTTACCTGAGACGGTTAAATATAGACCATGATATTCGCAGATAATGTAACTTCGCATTAGAGAAATCATTTTTGAAATTGGATAAGTAGTTTCGAAGATTATATGCTACATCCAGACTTACAAACTTTACCTCTTTATCAATATTTGTGCAGACATTATACACGCATTTACTTTATATTTTATCCAATATTATTTAGGACTCTAAAACAGCACATATTCATAAAAATTATACACCCCTCGTACACCGAAATCTTTTTCAATTTACGATGTGAACATAAAGTTTCTAAATATGTTTATTTTACGACACTTTTCGTTTATAGACTTGTTATGTGGTACCGGGGCGTTTAGAACTGCTCACTTATAAAGTTGAGTAGTGATAGATTTCAATATATTCCTGTGAAACTCGATTTTATGGGTACCGTTTTATAGTACACGTGTTTTCTTTATTAGTTTTGTTTGTTTTATTTCAAGGTAATGTGCAAATTATTGTCAACTGAGGGTGTTAGAAATACATCTATATAAATAAAAAGAGAAGTCCTGACTGACTGACTGATTGACTGACTCATCAACGCCCAGCCCAAACCCTTGGACCTAGAAAGCTGAAATTTTGCACAGAATTTCCCTTTATTATGTAGACAAGGAATAAGGAAGGATTTTTCGAAATTCAACCCCTAAGGGGTAAATAGGGGATGAAAGTTTTTATGGAAAATCGTCATTTTCACGCGGGCGAAGCCGCTGGCAAAAGCTAGTAGACAATATGTATGCCTTTGGTTTTATTTAACCTATATACTTACAGCTTACAGTTGCATGTAATAGTAGTCCAGTTGACAATGGCCGTCAACTGGACTGCTGGAACTGATCATTGAAAACCTCAGTAAAACTTTGTGTGACCTAGGCATTGAACATATTAAGACCTCATGCTCAGCAGTAGACCTTGTGACAGTTGCAACCCCTAGACCATCAATTCCTGAAGATTGAATCCCGAGGTAACATAAAAAATCATCCTCAAAAATAACTTCACTAACAAAATGCTCATCATTGAAAAGATACTACATAGCAACATAATAGACAAACACATTACCCAACAAATCAAATAACGAGTAAACGAGCCAAGAAAAACACGAAACATAAGTCAAACAGCTGTCAGAGCATATTGATATCCACACAAGGAAATCACAGACAACCCCGCAACCTTGGAGAAACGAATAATATGTTCAACATGGTCGAAATTCCAATATGGTTGGAGAATAATGCAACCTTCATGTCAGTCAGGCCGAAGCTGCACAAGATTAATACTTGGGGCCTGAAGCCTTGGAGGAGATGGGTCCGAGGTCCCAGTGAGAGGGTGAAATGTGCCGGGATAATAAGAATGGTAAAAATATGCAAAACTGGGAAGGTACTTTTGTGTTCAGTGACTTTGTGTGTAGGTAACGATTTGGTTGATCGTAAAAATGATGAAGTGTTTTTTAGTGATGCTTCTTATTTTTTTAGAATACAAATACTTATCCTTAACACAAGTTAAATCTTACATTGAGTGCCAGAGCTCATCGAAAATTCTCGTTTCCCTAGTGGTTTCTTGTACAATTTAGGGTATAAAACTTTTTGTTTTACTTTAATTAGTGATGTGATGTAGACCTGACAACTTGAACAAAATGATCCCCTGGTTGCTGTCGGTTAAATTGGAACGTATAACTATCTAAAAAACTTGGCAATTACACAAGCAAATGGCCTCACAAAAACATAAGGTCTGATTTCTCATTTTTTCATGATAATTCTTCTGTTCGCTTCTCTATAAAATATTCAAGCTCTTTACTTTACAATTGTTTTCAGGTTCTAAAAAGCTAGCCCTTTGTATGACAGCTTCAGTTTTCTCCAAGTTTTAAGTTGGCAGGTGTCATAGTAAAAGAAACAAATAACAACAAGACGAAAAAGATTCAGAAGCAAAACTTGTCAAACTTATTCGCGCCATGAATTTTTAAAAACTTAATTACGAGAATTGTTTGAAAATTCTCTCTCTCTTTTTCAATCTATGGATTCAAAAACACGTGATTATTATAAAAGGTAATTTAAATATTTGAAGTAAAACCCCAACCTTACCGCACCCGAAGGATTACACGCGAAATCTAAATGTAATCGAATGATACCAGAGATGGATGACCGTCTGTTCCCATGGATGTAATACTGGGACGCGGGCCAAGTGTGACTGGCTGTTTCCTTGATGTGATCTCATTATGTTGATGTTTGGTTTCGTTATTAGATTAAAATATGTATGTGATGTACGATGATGATGTTTAAATGGATAATCTTTAGATTTACTCGTCACGCTTGCCAACAGATTCAGATAATTTGTAAGAGAAATAGCAAAATGTGGGTATGAGTACGGCTTACCTTTTCGAGGAAACTAGGTACTGTAGCTTTGCCAATGCTACTTTCAAGGAAACTAGGTAAGTACTGTAGCTTTGCCAATGCTACTTTCGAGGATACTAGGTACTGTAGCTTTGCCAATGCTACTTTCGAGGAAACTAGGTACTGTAGCTTTGCCAATGCTACTTTCGAGGAAACTAGGTACTGTAGCTTTGCCAATGCTACTTTCGAGGAAACTAGGTACTGTAGCTTTGCCAATGCTACTTTCGAGGAAACTAGGTACTGTAGCTTTGCCAATGCTACTTTCAAGGAAACTAGGTACTGTAGCTTTGCCAATGCTACTTTCAAGGAAACTAGGTACTGTAGCTTTGCCAATGCTACTTTCGAGGAAACTAGGTACTGTAGCTTTGCCAATGCTACTTTCAAGGAAACTAGGTACTGTAGCTTTGCCAATGCTACTTTCGAGGAAACTAGGTACTGTAGCTTTGCCAATGCTACTTTCAAGGAAACTAGGTACTGTAGCTTTGCCAATGCTACTTTCGAGGAAACTAGGTACTGTAGCTTTGCCAATGCTACTTTCAAGGAAACTAGGTACTGTAGCTTTGCCAATGCTACTTTCAAGGAAACTAGGTACTGTAGCTTTGCCAATGCTACTTTCGAGGAAACTAGGTACTGTAGCTTTGCCAATGCTACTTTCAAGGAAACTAGGTACTGTAGCTTTGCCAATGCTACTTTCAAGGAAACTAGGTACTGTAGCTTTGCCAATGCTACTTTCAAGGAAACTAGGTACTGTAGCTTTGCCAATGCTACTTAGTCTGAATACTACACATTAACATAACATCACGGCTATAATCTCTGAAGTATTAGGCATAAGCATACCTATAATAGGCACTAATCTAGACTCCTTGCCTGCTACTGAGAAATTCCTGATAGCAAACCAAAGTCAATGTCAAAGTCAAAGTCAAAAACTTTTATTTCAAGTAGGCCAGTAACAGGCACTTTTGAATAGTCGAATTAAACTAACTGCGGCACTCAGAAATATCCAACGATTACTCAAGCCGCCACCCAGCAAAGGCCTGACATAGTTTTGTATGACAAAACTGCCAAAAACCACTTTGCGCAAACCCGGAGATCAAACCCAGAACCTTCAGCTCAGCAGTTGCGCTTGTAACTACAGAGCAACGAGGCACTCAGTGGTACGATTTGAGATTAGATTACTTCAAAAAGTCATACTGAGTTCTTCCTAGTCTAGGTACCTCCTGACCTTTCAGAAATCAATGGTAGATAAGCTTTCATTCATATAATATATTACATATTATTGAAATTTTCTATCAGACAATCTGATAAATAAACCCTTTCAAGAAAGGGTTTCCTTAATATTTTAGGTTCAATAAGTGGCTTTTCGTTTGTTAGTTTTTCTTGGTTCCATTTGGGTTTTATTATTTCCGTGCCATGATGTTTTATTATGAAAATGATGATTATTTACAGCTATGTCATTTTCTTAAATACCAATTTAGACTGAATATTTAGGATTTTTAATACCGTTCGTTCAGTATTTTGTCTTCTAAAAACCATTAAATAAATCAGTGGTACACGAATATTATTCAAAAGTTTTTCGAAAATTCTAAAATATTTCTTCATTTTACATTATCACTTTTCATGGAACTGAAACTATGTCTCTGATAAATATTGGAAATTCTTGAAACTTAGAGCGTGAAATTAAGTTTTAATTTGGTTCTTATGATCGTTTCTATAATATAGTTCAAACTCGCTTTTGATGATTTTACAAAACTAATTAAACACACAGATAACATCATATTGTAATCCCTGAAGGGTTAGGCATAGGTGTTTCATTAGTATACCCACATTTCGTCAGTTTTTTAAGTTCCGTATAATAGGGGAACACTAATAATTTATACTTAATTAAAAAAAAATCTTTTTACTTAAATAAATTTATTAAAAAAAAATTGCAAACTAGCTCCTTGCAAAGTTCCGTAAGTTACACATTCGTCTGTGGTTGATGTTTGTTTATTAAATAAATTAAATCGTTATAAAAGTTAATCTTAGTAAGGCTATTGATATTGATTAGTTTAGTGGACATGACGTTCAGTAAACAGTGGACGAGCTAAACAACGGGTTGGTGGAAACTGTCCATGCAGTGGGGTATAAGTTCTTCAATATCCCACGCCGGAAAAAGCCTCAAAAGCTCTCGGCAAACACAATCCAGTTGATGGAAGACCGGTCTGAGATGAGACTGCAATCTTCGGTAGATATGTCGGAATATGGCAAACTCAATAGGCGCATCTCAAAGTCCATGCGACACGACTTGCGGTCCTATAATACTCAATGTATTAAGACCGCAATTGAGCGAAACCAGGGCTCCAAAGTGTTCGCGAAGAATGCGTCTATTGGGCAAAGCCAAATGACAAAACTGAAGATCGAGGACGGCAGTATCTTCTCATCGAAGCCAGAGATCCTGGAAGAGCTAGAGAGGTTTTATGGACAGTTGTACACCTCGACCCGACAGCCCGTTGTCAGTTCAGCTCAGGACACCAGAGCGAAACTGACCCGACACTACACTGAGGATATCCCAGACGTCAGCCTGTATGAGATTAGAATGGCCCTCCAACAGCTTAAGAACAACAAGGCGCCGGGGGATGATGGAATCACGACAGAACTTCTGCGAGCGGGTGGAAAACCAGTACTCTTAATCCTCCAGAAGCTGTTTGACTCCGTCATACTCGAAGGTATTACGCCAGAAGCATGGCACAGGAGTGTGGTGGTGCTCTTCTTCAAAAAAGGTGACAACACCCTATTGAAGAATTATAGACCCATCTCACTCCTGAGCCATGTGTACAAGCTGTTCTCGAGGGTCATTACGAACCGTCTCGAACGCAGGTTTGATGACTTCCAGCCTCCCGAACAAGCCGGTTTCCGAAAAGGCTTCAGCACCATGGACCACATCCATACGCTCCGCCAGATTATACAGAAGACTGAGGAGTATAATCGGCCATTATGTCTAGCGTTTGTGGACTATGAAAAAGCCTTCGATTCGATCGAAACCTGGGCGGTGTTACAGTCTCTTCAGCGGTGCCGTATCGACTATAGGTATATCGAAGTGCTGAAGTGTATGTGTAGAAACGCCACTATGTCGATCCGATTACAGGACGAGAGCACGAAACCAATCCAATTGCAAAGAGGCGTGAGACAGGGAGACGTTATTTCTCCGAAACTGTTCACGAACGCATTGGAGGATGTTTTCAAACTCTTGGACTGGGATGGATTCGGCATCAACATCAACGGCGAATATATCACTCACCTTCGTTTTGCCGATGATATAGTCATCATGGCTGAATCGCTGGAGGATATGAACACAATGCTCAGAGACCTCAGTAACGTTTCTCAACAGGTGGGTCTTAAGATGAACATGGACAAGACGAAAGTCATGTTTAATGACCGTGTTCCACCCGTACCGGTAATTGTTGGGAGCGATACTCTCGAAGTTGTTGATAGTTATGTTTACCTGGGACAAACTGTTAAACTGGGTAGATCGAACTTCGACAAAGAGGTCGCCCGAAGAATCCAACTCGGATGGGCAGCGTTCGGGAAACTACGCGACATCTTTTCGTCCAAAATTCCGCAGTGTCTCAAGACGAGGGTGTATGACCAGTGTGTGTTGCCAGTGATGACTTATGGCACAGAGACATGGTCCTTAACTGCTGGCCTCTTAGAAAAGCTCAGAGTCACGCAACGAGCCATGGAGAGGGCTATGCTCGGAGTTTCTTTGTGCGACAGAATCCGGAATGAGGAAATTCGCCGAAGAACCAGGGTCACCGACATAGCTCGCAGAATATGCAAGTTGAAGTGGCAATGGGCAGGCCACATCGCTCGAAGAACGGACAACCGATGGGGAAGAAAGGTTCTCGAGTGGCGACCACGAACCGGAAGACGCAGCGTTGGCAGGCCTCCCACCAGGTGGACCGACGACATCGTGAGAGTCGCGGGCAACCGGTGGATGCAAACGGCAGGCTGCCGATCTTTATGGCGTTCTATGGGGGAGGCCTTTGTCCAGCAGTGGACGTCTAATGGCTGATGATGATGACGTTTAGATAAGTAGTAGGTAGGTAATAGAATAATTGTTATTTTATTGTAGTAAAACTTTCTGTTTCTGTTCTTCCGTGGGGTGGGGACCTGGTGATTTGTAATACAGGCGTTCTACGCCTAATTCAGACACCAGCTCCTCACATTGCTCAAAAACAAACAATATTGTGAAACCTAGAATAAGCTGTCAGGCTGTAAAGAATTATTAATAAAAAAATAAATTTGCTAATTAAGTTCTTGACCCGTTTGAAACTGATTAAATCAAGATCAAAATCAGAACATGATTTATGAATCAAAAAAGTTTCTTCCTTATTTCATTAAAAATTCCTCCACACCTCACATTCCACCATTCTTCACCACTAAACACTTCAGCCAACCATTATTTATCTCTTCCATAAAATATGCAGTCCTTCACAAATCTCAGGGCAAACGCCAAGGGACCCGAGGGTGTTCATCAAACAGCTATTTGTCTTTCCCCAGCCTTCGGGCCAAGGTCTTGGATCCACTTCACTAGGCAAAGTTATGTCAGGCACTTGTCTCCGCATTTCCTGCTCAAAGTTTACCGATAGGATAGTTTGCATTCCTTGCTTATGAACTTATGATGACACAGTTTCAAGTAAGAGGATGGAATTTTGATTATTTTGTGTGGGAATATTGGCTTATACTAATAGAACAGCTCTATGTAATGTTTATTTTCAATTTCATATCCGTTTTGATAATAACTTAGCGGCCAAAACACTACACGTGCAAAGTTTTTTTATTTTTGTTGTTTGATAGACATTTAATTTAAGTTTAACTGAATTTTCATGGAAAGGGCTTATGTTTTGTTGTCGAAAAGTATTTAAAAAAAAATATTTTTTACTTGTAAATTCTATTCACTACCAAATTTTTTATTTAATGTGAATTTCGTAACAAGGGTAACTTATAAAAACAGATGGTTGAAAGAGTTAATTTAACGTCAACAAAGTGGACGTTGGTTTTTAAACCGTATACACAGTAAAAGAAAGAAAGAATATAATAACTGGACACTTTGAATTCAATCAGTCATTACAGTCATGTCCGTCAGTATGTTTCGTTTGACATATTTTTACAGCAGACAGGCAAAATAAGTTGGGACCAATAAATAACAACGCAGATCGCATTCACCATCACCGAAAATTTATTTAAACAAAGCAAAATGCAAACTACGCAAACTTCAACCCTTTCCACGTTTAAAGAAACGTAAAGCTAGACAAAGACTAACAAAGGAAAATAACAATATTCATAATAATCTATCACTTCAAGTTAGACCTTCTGTCGTAACTTAGTCCTTAACCTGTGTCCTGGGACTAACACCTTCTTAATTAAATCTTAGCAGATTGTTCTAAAGTTTCGAGACTCGAAATATATTCAGTCTATGTCGTTTGGAGCTGGGCAGAGAAGCCCCTGGAGGAAACTTGTCTGGTACTTTGATGGTTGATAACGAGGTTTGTTTTGTATTAAGTCTTATTACATAATATCATGCCTGTATACCCCGGAGGTTTAGACAGAGATTTATCTAGCTTAATACACCCAAGTTTCGCCAGGTATGTTTTAGGTCCCATGTAATAAGGGGCGAGCCTATTGCCATCAACTGGACGCAGTTTCAAGCTCCGTAGCTGCTACTGAAAAAACCCTGATGGAATAAATAAAAATACTGTTTGACTCTCTTGTTCAGCCCAAAAGCTGCTTTTTTGTAGACAATTCAATGGGAAAATTCAGTAGTAAGTTATAGTTTTATTGTTTCATCACCTGGTTGATCATAAAACTTCTAGAAATCGAAACTTTCAACAAGTACTTACTTCATAAAATAATAACACTCTTTACAAACGGTTTGTACTTTGTACCTTTGATAAAACAAAATCAATGAAAAAGCTTTGGAGTTCGCATTATTATAAGAGTTCATAAAAAGGGTTCGGTCCAAGACCTTTGAAGTGGTACTTGAGAGATTTATTAAAAGTACTTTTATGTACCTATTCTTTAGTACTTTACTATTGAGAAATAAAAAGAAATTGGTGGAAGTAGTACCTAGAATAACGCCAATGGCTGATCCTTTCAGAGATCAGATACGATCATGGTACGTGTGTTTGTAATAACGTCTTCAATAGGGGATCGGACAAAAAAAAACTAATTAGTCCGTCAGATCGATTTCCAAAAAATATTAACCACGTAAAAAAATGTAGACGATATAAGTGCTTCGAAAACTCGTGTGACGTCATATGATAGTAAATTTTGTACCTTCAATTGACGTTTCAAACCCCACTCCATGATCTTTGACGCGCTTTATCTTCGTCAATTTTTATTGTTTTGATAAAATAAAAAACACGTATCCAATATTTTTCGATAATCTAACTGACGGACTAAACAGAATCATATTTTTTTGAGTCAGTCCGATCCCCTATTGTTTTGGTCTGGTCCTCAAAATCTAAAGAATTGTTCTTATTCTTGAAAAAATCTTGGGAACAGCAACGTATCAAACGTTGCTGTTCCCAAGAATGTTTTCCGAGTTATCAGTGCCAAAAGACACGTTCTCTAGTCTAGCAATTAGTAGAGGTAGTTAAACTGAATAAGTCCCAGATATTTTATTGACTTAATCTAAAGATTTCACTCAAAAAGTTGTGTATTTATGCAATTAAATCATCTTTGTAGCTTTATTTACCAAACCTGTTAGCGACAGATATTTCCATGATTAATTCCAGTCTCCTAATACCTACTATTTATCAGTCGGATACAGCCTCCGCCTAAAAAATGAGATCACTTAACTTAGCCTGATTTTCTCTGAAATGCCGAGGAACCTTGGTTCGACTAATCTTTCTCCTTAATTCAAAGATCAAAAAAGCTAATCGGGAGATTTTTGAATGTCTTCAATAATAAGTTTTTGTAATTGAAAAGAATTTGTGGATTCTCTCGAAGATCTTTTAAGGATATTTGCAAACTTTTGATTATTATCCTCATCCACGTTATTATCGTTGGTCTAATAAAATAATCTTCTTCAAGTAAATCTCATAACAATAATATTTAAATTGTTTGTTTGATTACATCAATTTAGTTTTATTATTATCTCGTCTGTTTATTTGAGTGCTTAGAACTTTATACCAGTTCATCTTATGAAAAATAATGGAGTGAAAAAAATATTCAGAATATTTCTGATAGTTATTCACTCTTCAATCAAATTACATGAATAACATCACGCCTATTTTGCCAGTAGGATTAAGTATCGAAGTACGTAGTAGACGCTTATGTCACTTACTCCGTTAATTAATTAATTGATACGGGGAACGGGTCTATAGCCATTGATACGATTCAAATCCAAGAACAGAGTAGCTACTGAGAAACGCAAATGGACTAACCAAATTAATTAGTAGTTGCACTCAGGACTTAATACATTAGCTATTGCGACCACTAAAAAAACATCAATGTACAAGAAATAAATACTAAAAGCCCAATAATCTAAACACCACCCTATCCCACCTACTTAAAAGCTACTTTAACTCGTAGCAAAAACTCCACAGTCCGATTAGTAAGATTTGAGCAATAATTCGGTCATTTCGATCGTCATTTGAGATAAGAAATGGCGTTCGGTAAAGTATCTCGTTCAAGGCTTCGTTCTTCGAGATTAAGGGCAGATCCTCATTGGATGGAGGTCTCGGTCAATGGGAGGAGGTGGACTAAAAAGGGGATGAAATAGAGGCTGTATTGCTGGATTTAGGGATAAGTGTATTGTTTAGGATTTGTGTTCAGCATTTTAATGTAGGACTTGCTTTCGTTTGAGGGATAAAGTTGAGGATTTTGAGAAATGAAATAAGTTTTCTAAGGAAAGTTTGTGATACATTATTATTGTAATTAGTTGTTTGAGTATTTTTAGAACTGGCAAGGCCGTTTCCATAAAGCCATAAATATACGCTAGATAAGAATACTGGATCTCTAATACATAACGTAATTAATGTTGTAGCTATTTAGTAATTACTTTCTTTTTGTTGTCTTTTTTGTTTCATGTTTTTATTTGTGGAAACTTTTAAATGGCCTTCAAATTCCTATTTCTTAAGAATACTGTTTGTATTACCTGTAAGTTTCCCGAAGATAATAAAATAAATAAATAAATAACATAACTTGACGCCTGTAATCCCCTAAGGATTAGACAGGGGTATGATTACCAAGTGATACACCCACAATGAGTACATTCATTCAAAAATGTAATTTTAATTTCATTATTACGTTAGAGAATTAAATGAAATAGCTGGCCTATTTCTTATTAAAAATTCCAGAAAGTTAACTGAATAAGGCTACAAATTAAAACCGGAAATATAAAGGGGTCAAATTAAAAGGCTCATAAGCATGACTACAGCAAAAAAAAAAATACAAAACAGCCGAAAAAATGAAGCCCATTTCCTACTCACGCTGTGAGAGAACTAGGTCTCGGTTACAAAAGTTGGGTCCTCGTGTAACAAATAGGCGCGGGATGAAGAACCTCTTGTTACGCGGTATTTGGCACTCGGCCAATATGGCTGGTCAATATATGGCTGGCCAATAAGGTTGGCCTGATGGACATCCGTCCTTCTGATGAATACAGTAAGTTTGGTCGTGTAAGTTGAGGGATGAGCTGTTTTATTGGTTTGTATGGCCTGATTGGAGTAGTTTGAGGGAGTTTGGATCTTGAAGTGTTTGTTGCGGGGGAAGTTACTTGTTTTTTTTTTTGGTAAACTGGCAAAATATTTGCTGTGAAATTTTGTTGCTCAAGTGCAAGATAACTATTTCCATTGTTTTGTCATGGTAAACACCTTTGGTGGGGAGTATGAGGAACAGGGTGTAAAGTTTCTCATCCCCCGTAGAAAAGGGAGGATCCTCCGACCGGACGGGTGTTGTGTCCGGTGGGCTAACTGCCCGACAGTTGTAAGTCGGGAACTCCTTTAAAGGCTTATGTCGCAGATAATGTTGATAGCGCGATGTAGGAACTTCTGTCGATCGTTTGTTAGTACACAGGTGTTGCGATAGATGTCGCTAGTCGCCACACACCCACAGATATTTTTTTATGATGATCAGTGTTCTAAATTACTTGACTGCAAGCGACAACGGGTATACATAATTGTGAAGAAGTAGGACATACCACGTGTGCACACTGTAGACTTAAATATGACGTCTAAAGATCCTTAGGGAACAGAAATAATACTAAACTGACCACAGACTCCCCAAAAATTAAATTCAGTAACAGCACACCTATTATGGTACACCTTTGCTAGTTACTTACATTTAAGTCCCATGCAGGGTGACGAGCCTATTATCATCAAACAGGTACAAATCCAGACTATCGGCTACTACGACAAAAACCTGTAGGAAAAACCCAACAGTAATCATAATGCCGGGATTCATTCACAGCAGTTGCCTTTGTGACCACAAGTCCAACGAGGAAGAATTTATTTGTTCTTAACAGACATCAAACCCCACTCACTACATTTGATAAGGTTCCACAATCACAAATACTGTACAATCAAGCTTGTCACCGCGATCGGCCTTCGTTACTTTTACTGCAATGGCATCATAAAAAACAAAGTGCCCGGTCCTGGTATATCAAATAAACCTACATAGTACACTCGGCCACACATCAAAGTAACTTGTCCACTATAAGCTGACCTGTCTGTGTGCAGGTTTTATACAGAATGAGAGGTTAACTCATACTGGTCTGTTCACCATGATGTGCCTCCTCCAGAATCGTCAAGGATACATTTTTATGACGCTAATGTGGATAAACAAAGGTTCAGAGCAAACAGCATTTGTTCGAGATGCGTATCAATAAGTAAGATATTTGGTTACTGAGGAGAAAAATACGAGGAATAATAATGATTGGGGTTCCTCTAGGTATTTCCTTATGCCTGTGTTTAGTTAATTGGACGGCTGACCTCAATATAGATAGGACTAATTTCTAGATTGAAACTCAACGCGAATAGTACATCTCAATGGCGTTTAGGAGCTGTCAGGTTTATGATTGTTATGGAATCTTGTCGACCAAAGAGCTATGGAGCGGAACGCACCGTATCAGAAACACCATCATTAGCCTATAATGTTCCCACTGCAGGGACTCAGGCCTCCTCTCTAAGAGAGGGATGGGCAATAATCCACCACGCGGGACCAGTGCGGTTTGGTAGATGTCACCATGTCTTCGAATGATTTGATTCTAAGGCATGCCGGTTTCCTCACGATGTTTTCCTTCGCCGTTTTGAGAGCAGCAGTGGTTAAATAAATTACACAAAGCAATGCGCCTGTCTGGGTTCGAACCCACGACTTATCTGTTCGTAAGTCGGGGCCGCAATTACTGGGCCACCACTGCTCTTCCACCATACACCATATTTTGCTCCAAAACGCAAATCTATCTATCTATCTATCTTCTTCTTCTTCTAATAAATAAAAAGAGAAGTCCTGACTGACTGACTGACTGATTGACTGACTGACTGACTCATCAACGCCCAGCCCAAACCCTTGGACCTAGAAAGCTGAAATTTTGCACAGAGGTTCCATTTATAATGTAGACAAGGAATAAGGAAGGATTTTTCGAAATTCAACCCCTAAGGGAGTTAAAAAGGGGATGAAAGTTTGTATGGAAAATCGTCATTTTCACGTGGGCGAAGCCGTTGGCAAAAGCTAGTTGCTAATAAAGATAGATGCTAGATTGAAATGGAACTGGGCTGGTCACATCTGCCGCATGTCGGAAGAACAATGGGCAAAAATTACCAATCAGTTGATTCCAAAAAGCAGGAAACGATAACGTGGTAGGGACACAAGGAGATGGCAGGATGAGCTGGAATCTTTCTAAATGGGTTGGCCTACAACTGCACTAGATTGCGAAAACTGTTAGGAGGGAATTGAGGCCTTTGCCCTGCATAGGGACAATAGACTAATAATAATCAATGAATAAATAAATAAATAAATACTCGTAATAAATATGGAAACGTTGAATGCAGTTTAGATTTGCCGATGAGATTTAATTGTGAAATTCAGCTTTATCACCGAATAACTACTTGAGAACTCGCTTTATACGATAGTACGACTGTAGGAACCATTCCTTCGCCCCTGCAATGGCGTCGGGAGTCACAGGGCGATTCCTGGCCGGACGGTGAGTAATGGGCTAGCGCACCGTCCATCCGTCTTAGGACAATGACAGGCCGTGTCAACGGCGCATTCGTGTGAAAGGGCCCGCAAGGGCTGTCTCCTGCCGGGGCTACCGGTTGTTCGAAAGAGCCCTCAGACACAAACGGCTAAGAAGGAACATGGGTGGTTTTTAGTCAATAGAAGCCTGACACTCCCTACCGCTACGCCGAGAGAGGGAGGAGTCATTTGATGATTTCCCACCCTCCAAAAAAAAGGAACCAAATTAGAGCTAAGTAGAGGAAAGTTCTTGGACCACAATAGATATTTTCTATCAATGATAACGATGGATGTTGGTATTTTGGTAACCTTTCAGTATTACTGAAGAATAATATCAAACTTCTGAAAGGTCATTTTTTGTTCAGCGACGCAATAAGTTACCGAATTGTTTGTAAAGGACAGACAAACAAATATTCTAGCGATATCACAACATGCGTCACGCTTAGTAATAACATATTGAGTGAGGGTTCAATAACTTTCAATGCGTAAGACAACATAACACTACGACTGTTTTTCGCAAAGGGTTTGGTAGAGGTATACTGTACGATCAGTGTACGCCCACATTTTATCAGTAACTTTTTATATAGTCCCATGTAAAAGGGGCGAGCTTGTTGTCATCTTCATCATTCGCTTGCCCTTATCCCAATTCAATTGTGTTAACTAAATTGAACTTCTCGGCTTTAGCACATATTCAGTCATTCAGTCGTAATCTTTTTTCTAAGCAATTTATCTTCTTGCCGCCATAAAGTGCCAATAAATCAAACAGGGCCTTTTGCTCTTAATGGAATCTTGTGACACGCCATCCAAAAGTAATAGATACAATCATCCAACCAGTATTACAATAGAACTTCTTAATATTCTGTTAAACTACAAAGCGTGATCAAGGTCAAAAGCAGGCCCATTATGCAATAAAAGGACATTTCTAAACGAGAAACCCAAAATTTGGTCCAAAAACACAATTATCTGATTCGATCCCGATTATTTTACTTCAGTAACCTCTCTAACATTTCCTTATGACCACGAATACCGATGAGAATATAGAGAACCTCATAAATATAATAAATAACAAAATACAGATCCTAAGGAATCTAAGGGAAAATCATTATTCTGATAAATCGGGTCAAGTACTGATTGCGCGCCCCTTTGTTATCAGCGCTTTCTTACAATCAGTTAGGAAAACAGAAAGGAATATAATATTGAATATTTTCGCCTTTGTCCCTCAAAGGGTGTTTGGTTTGATTTTGAAGAGGAATTGGCAAATGGAATTAATTATAAATGAATTGTTGAGAAAGCGAGGTTATTAATAAGCCTTAAAAAATCATTAGGCTTCCAACGGCTAAAATACAAGTTTGCGTTAGTAATCTGGCATGTTACAATATCTCTAACACTGCAATGGGATATATACCTACTTACCAATAATTGTTTTTTTTACACAAAGTACCTAATAATGGAAAATGTCTCGACTTGTGTTTATGCTATTGATTACGATATTATAGTCTTAACTCCACTGAGACCCAGGCCCAGACCTTCTCACTAGGTCTGGGCTATTCAGTATTATTGCCTGTCAGATTTCTTCGAATTTTCGTTTCTGTGAGATATGCTGACTGTGATACGATGTTATTCTTTATTTACGTACAATTAGAACAATATTACAAGTTTCACCCACTCATTCTGTGATCCCATTATTAAACTGCTGGTTGTTATAACGTTATATTTTCTTACCAACTATTATGTCCGTTTTCATTTAATTAAACAAGGCGTTTCAATTTTCAAGACCATGTTTTCTTTTCTTTTAACATTAATTTTCTCGTTTTAGGCTATCCGGAGCAGTAAATTAGTTTAAGCTAAGTATCCTTTTCTTTGTAATCAGTTTTGCTTCTAGATACGAATTGTTTTAAATTAGTTTTGATTGTCTTTGTTATTTTAGGTCAACGCTATTTATGTCAATTTGTCATTTTTATTGCTATGTTAAATTTAAAAGGCGAAATCTAGGTGAGCAGAGCAAGTCTCCGTCTTGTCCATTTTTGGAAAAAAAGAAATATCGATCAAAATCCAGCCGTGCCGAAAATTCATGCTAAAATAATGAAAAAATGCCAAACAAAACCAACGACCTAACTGTAACATAAACAAAAAAAGGTAAACAGCATCACATCCCAAACTGAATTACCGGCAATAGTAACCCAGAAACAAGTGTTGGAGGCTGTTGGAGGCATACATCCCAAGCGGCTCCAGACTTTCCGTATTACGTGAAATATCGGGAATAAACAATTCACAAAGTATGCCATATAAAATGGGTAAGTGTTCCAGAAAAGTAACCGGGTCCTGGAATGAACACACTACGTGCGTAAACTTGGGAAAAGGAAGTCACTGTACCCAGACATCAAAGTATGCCAGTCTCCGAACTTTTCTCATTGAAAGAAAATTCCTGACAATAATCACTTAACATTTGAATCCTTAATGAGGTTATGTTTTGGTAAAATTCAGAAACTTTTTCTTTCTTATTATTTGCCCTAAGCTTCTGTTGCTCAACGAGTTCTAAACTAAAATGAGGTTTTGGTTTAACAACAAATTGTATTGATGTAAGAATAGGAAGTTATGGAACAATGTACAGGTACGAGCAAAGATAAACAAACACTTGTCAAAGTTTAAACGCGAATATCTCGTGAAATAACGATTGTAACTTTGAAATATGACCTACTTTATGTTAAGGGTTACTTAATATTAGTTTTATTACTTAACATGAAAATGAAATAAATACAGTAGGTGAAAATTGCTTCTGAACGTTGACAAGTGTATACATGTTAGGGCTATCTACTTCAACCTGTATTGTTATTTAGCTAACTGGAGTTTGCCGCGGTTGACTGGGTCTTCGTGGAAGTCAATACCTAGGCAGGGTGGATAACCGCGCAATTAATAATAATATTCCACAACTATCACACAACGCCATCTAGTCCCAAGCTAAGCAGAGCTTGTGTTATGGGTACTAGACAGACAGAAATAATCATCTGTCTGGATTACTTTAAGAATAAGAAGTGACTTGAGTTGGCAAAACTTTTCACTTATGGTTCTCCGTACGTAGTAAACCGTGCCGTGTTTAACTGCCACTCACAAGCACGATATTCATTAGACATTTGTTATAGTAGTAGTTCGGAGTTAAGAAAATAGCGATATGATAAACCCGTGCCTTGAAAAGTATGTCAAGCCGTTGGTCCTGCGCCTTATGTCTCTCAGGTCGTGTCGGTTATCCATCCCATTGGACTATGAGAGTAAAGAAACAGAGAGTGCTCCTGAGTCATAATATCTCCCGTGCCAATGGCTTATCTCCGCTAATATTGGCCGCCGTAACCGAAAACGGTCAGTAGAACTATTAATCCTATATCCTATTCCATAATACTCATATCCAGTACAAGTCTATAAATAAGCCCTCATGCCACCTCTCTGTTCAGTACAGCGACAGTCTCAGTGAGCGTTTAAGATGCCACGACCTTTATCAATCTGAGAAGATGAGGGTCCTCACGTGTGATGTAACCTAATCCGTTACATGGTACAAGGGTATACGTAACGTAACGGTCATATATGTGTTACAATAGTATAGCGAATATAAGAGGTATGATCCGTTGGGGAGTAATCATAGTAATTTAGCCTATAACGTCTCTATGAGAAGGAAAAGAGGGTCAAATCTGTGGGTTTTTACTTATAAATTAGTAACTGATGCATTGGATAACAGCCGGGGCTGTGGGTTGTTGGAAATGGATACTGTGGCCCCAGACACAAAGGGCTAAGAAGGAACATGGATGGTTTTTAGTCAGTAGAAGTCTGACACTCCCTTCCGCTCGGCCCAGAGCGAGAGGAGTTCTTTGATGATGCCCTACATTCCAAAAATAAAATGACATAGCATTGCTTAAGACTAATGATATTGTCAAAAATATATGTAAGGAGTGCCTACCTATACTTTTACAAAGGAACCCCGATTGAAAATGCCAAATTAAAAGATTTCTACATGAATCCTCCGCATTATAAATGAATCCACTTTACTATTCCCCACGGAACCTTAAGCCTTTTAAAGCCATTACCAAATAGATTGGATCCTCCTTAACGCGAGCATCTTGTTTCAATGCCAAATCTTAGTGGAGCCCGAATGTTGCGAAATGGGAGTAATTAATTTGATATCTTGTGTGAATACATGGAGGCATATTGTGTATGGAAATGCGGTTGATGTGAACTGTGTATTATTTTGCTAATCTATTTTTTAAAGTAAGATAAACCAGCATTGAGGATGATATTCATTAATGACTCAGCCTTTTTTTTGTGGAGGGTTGTAAATCATCAAATGACTTAGCCCTTTGTGTCGATGGCCGCGGTATCTCTTTCGAACAACGCCAGCCACGACGGGAAATGACTCTGCCTTGGAGTATAAATGTGGTGCTGTTCCACAAACAATGGGACAAGTAATATCCTGTTGTTTGTTGACCACAGGAACTAGCGGACGCTACCGAAAGCACCAAAATAGTATCTGGTCGACACATTTTATATTGCCATTAACACGCTGAGAAGAATAAGTGTGAAAAATTAGCACCTCTCCGTACTGTAGGTATACTACAATATCTTAGCAATGTTGTATAGCTCATCTAGCCCCAGGTATAAAATATAAAGATTTCAATACTAAATCTTTTATTTCATGCCGTAATTTACTTACGAGTGAGCTTGGAGTATAAATAAATCACTTTGATCCCTGCGGTGCGCTAAGGCGGTAAGAGTGAAGAATCTTGGCTTAAAAACCAATATTATAAGTGAAGCCCAACCTCTCAATGATTTTGATTACGACTGCAATAGAGTTTTTCACCATCTAAACGGGACCCTATGAGTGTTGCTTAGTGATAAAACAAAACTTTCTTCATATTAGAATAGAAACAAACAGGAATTGATTATTATGCCAAAAATAACTTAAGATACAACCATCACAGAAAGTGCTTTCAAATGAGTTCCTCGTAAAGGTCAGAGCTAAAACTTTGTTGATAACAACAACTAATAAAAAATAAACTTCAGCCGAGAGTAAGATTATACATAAAGTAAAGGACGTACAATAAAGTTATCCTATGTTAATGTTAACCTTGAAAAACCGGAAAAAAGAAATGGCGAAATACGTTTTGTAAATTAATACGTAAAGTATCTTATGTTCAAATTGACGTCATGGTTTATCTGTGAGCCACATTTCGTTGAAAGCTGTTTTGCCGCCAAGTCATGAAAATGAATAGACATAATTTACGTTATTAGGTACCTACATTTTTTTACATTATATTAGTTTGAATGAAGTGCTTCGTCGTACCTTTTTTGGCAGAACTAACTTTAACCTATCGAAGAAGGCACCACAGTGGCAACACACTAAACACTCCATGTATGTTTTCAGTTTGACTCAATGTTTCAAGGTTACGATTGCTGACACACTTCAAGTTCAGAAATACGATACCCTACTGCTTTTGTTACAAGTTAAATAATTAACAAAATAGACGGTTTTGATGTCTATAATTATATTGTTTGAGATATACATTTAACAGGACTATGTTATGGTAGCAAAACTGCAATTTACCTAGATCTCTCTAGAATAAACTTTGAAGTAACCTGTGCTACATTCCTTTAAATATTATTAACAACGACTTTTTGAACAAGGTGAACGATATATATTGAAATAAATAATCTCCATAATGCCCAAAAACACATAAATTGAATAGAACTAAGCTACACCATTCAAAGTTCCATTTGCACCACTTAGTATCTCTTGTGACGTAAAATGCAGGACTAAGTAAATTAAATTAAACGTATAACCAAATCAAGACTGGTAGTTTCTATTCATTTTGGATATTGCGCTCTGGAATTTCAAGTCTACATCTCTGTACAGAAAGCAATGTGATTTCCGTTGCATTTAGCTTAATACGTTTTAAGGCCCACACTATTGGTAGAGAACCAGAAATTTGCCACTCACTGTGTTAAAAACACAACTTTGAAACCTCATACTGGGTAAGTGTTGAATAACTTGATCATGTGTATATTTTGTATTTTTTAATCTTATACGTAGGTACTTTTTTTTCAGAGTGAAGGGGAGTGTCAGACTTCTACTGACTAAAAACCAAACCCATGTTCCTTCTTCGCCCTTGTGTCGGAGCCGCGTTATCCTTTCGATAATCCACAGCCCCGACGGACCTTATAGGTACCTGACTTTATGATACGGCAATTCAGTGTGAAAATGTGTGGCTTAAACATAATTGTAATAGAATAAGTTTTTTAGACAATAAATAATAAATAAATAAATGTTGTTACTTTAAACGTCAAATTCCTAGCGCCAGACCTCTCTCCTTATCACCAAACTCTATTAATATAAAGTTCATTTAGGTTACCAAATGATCGGTTAGATACATCGATTGTGAAATTAATGGTTTTTATTGAGAAGTAAAACTGACACTTAGCAAACACAACCTTAATCCAACTAAACCGCAGGCCTAAACCTATGTTTAATAGTTACTATTCTAATGCGCTAGACGTCACTTACATAAAGTTTATTACTATGTAGTTAACTTTATTAAAATACTCGGCTCATTCAAATAACAATCCTTAATTTGTGACCCATAACCTTCCAAACGTGATGACACTTTAATGAAAAACACCTACTAGGTACATGTCGTAAAAGCTGCGAATAGATCTCACTCGTAGAACATTACCTAATGTCAGTCCTATGAATTTATATTAAATTTCAGTGCCTACTTGACAGAAATGGATACTGAGTGAAAATAGGACAAATAATAGGTTTTTTTTGGAGGTTCGAACATCATCACAGTCATGACTCCTCTGACTGTTAGTCTGGGATATAACGGTTACCTGTTTTCCTTTACCGTTTAGATAGCAATGGTGATGAACAACACTTAGTAAAGTACCAGCATGGATTTGAATCTATGACAGACGATCGTAAATTGGTGTGGTTTCAACTTAATTATGACTCTTCTTAGTTACACCAACGTACTTTGCCATGGGGTTATTTAAAAACTAAAGAACACCTCCTGATACGATCCATACATAGATTCCATTATCTTCTAAACATTATATTATTTAAAATCCTAAATGGTCTTCGCATCATAAATAAAAGTAGGTCATGGATCTGACTTACATAGCCGAACTAAATATGTATATGAAACTTGAAACAGACTAACTAAATCTGGAAACATTCAGGCCAACTCTGTCTGAATATTTTAGTACTAACTGCAACGGACTAAGTTAATTGGGTTAGAAATCTTTCCTCGTACTACGTTTAAGCGATTGTTTGTGAATAAAGTATAATACTCGAAACAATTAATTACAAATTATACCATATGCGTTGTTTTACACTAAATTTGTGACTTCGTCCGCAAAAAGTAATGTAAAAATTAAAATCCCCCTACAAAAATTTAACATAGAAAAACTTAATTCTTCACTGAGGTTGTTATATAAATGGCATTGGTTATTTCTACAAAAAAAATCAATGCAAACGGCGGTATTCCCGCTAAAAGAAATAAGCAAAAGACAGTTCGATAAAAACTGTGACTGCATAAACTAACTGCTAAAATCGTACTCTTGAACTAGGTCACTTCGCAGCAAAAAGACATCGGAACTAAAAGGTCTAACTTCTGAAATAAATTCGACACAGTTGTATCCGCACATGACATTAATTATAAACCCTTAACCTATATACGCATAATCCTGAAACCATTAGAAGGTATTACGAAATTTATCTCAATTGGAACTGGAGTGAGCAGTAACCTACTTTACTATTTAGGACATTTAAATAATGAATCAGTGAATCTCATCATAGAAAATACAGTTAGAGTATTTTAGGCTTTCTACTACCGCAAAGCACAGCTGTTTTACTGAATTTGAATCTTACTAACAGTTACAGCCGGTCAACTCTACTGTTTTACTTGTGGCGTGGTATTCAAAATGAAATTCGGATGAGCAGTTAAATAAGTACATGCGCAATTTAAGGAAATAGTAGGTTGAAAGAATCGCCGTTACTGAAATCGGTAAGGAGGACTTAATGTGCAATCAAGAGAGATTGAAAGTTCGTAGCTCGACCATAAGCTCAACTCAGATAACCAATTTAGGAGAAATAACACTCTAACTGTACGTTCGAAGTAATCTAAAATATTCTCATCTAAATTATCATTCTCCACGTGTAATCCGTTGACACAGATTGTTACACAAATTCGGCACAATCGCGTTAAGTTACCGCATTTATGCTAACGAATACTCACACAATCCCTACAACAATTAATTTATCTTAATATCGAATTGTAAGTGAATTACTGAAGCTGATAGCTGTAGCCTACATTCTAACGAGGGCAACACTGCCGGTAAATGAATATTTAAAGGATTAACTGGCAACCCTTTTGGTAAGCTGTTACTACATTAATACTATTTTGAGAGAATATTTTTGATTGTTGAAGTGTGGTGGTGAAATTAGGTACTTTGTGATATAATACCTGATTTAAATACTTTCATTTAACAATTATTATTAAACAGTTTTAAACTAAAACATAGGAATCAATGAATCATTAAAAAGGCCAAGAAGAAGAACAATTCGTGTCTTAAGAATGTAACGAAGAGTATTACAAAAGAGTTTTTGTACATTTTTCAAATGCCCGTCAATTTCCTTGATGTTAACTTGGAACAATTTTGGAAAAAAATTATGTGTTAAGTCAACATAAAAAGCTCAAACGATACATTTTCACAAAAAAACAGCACCCCCTTACTGAAGCAGTCGGTTCAAAATTGCAGCTTGTACAACACAGCACAGAGGTTCCCTTTTTAATGTAGACAAGGAATAAGGAAGGATTTTTCGAAATTCAACCCCTAAGGGACTTAAATAGGGGATGAAAGTTTGTATGGAAAATCGACATTTTCACGCGGGCGAAGCCGCTGGCAAAAGCTAGTACCTACATAAGATAAAAAAGATTAATATCACATGTCTGATATATCTAATTAGCGTTACCTTTGACCTAAAATAATTAGGCGCCGCCCTAATTACTTAGAAGACAACGAAGCGCTCTCATCAGTAACTTAGTTAACTTTAACTTATGAAGATGTTACAGGCTTGTTCCTGACGCGACTTTAACCTAGAACTTTAATCTGTTCTTGATGGTTGTATCACTGAAGGTTTGGAATACTTCTTTGTTTCTCGTAAGTGTATTTAGTTTTGTTTATTGGACAACTGAATAACACAGTAAACGTATCATAGAATTTTTATCATAATCTGTTCAGAAGTTTTTTTTTTCTTATTGTCTTATGTTAACATGATTATAACTTCTTGTTACAGTCTAAAATTGATAATGACAAGAATTTGTGTGGTTTACTTTCACTAAAAAGTATTAAAATAAGAAACTTTATTGCAAAAAACTGCCTCCCCTAAAAATATCTATATAAAATAAGTTTCCTTTCAGAATTCGGTGGCAAAAATTAATGAAACAAGCAAAGTCACCGGCTTTCAACAGCAAATTTATTTTTAGAAATTGTTATTGTTTTTTTTATTAGAATCATTCTTTATATTTGCGCTTTGCCTGAAAATGAGGACCGATGTTCGACTTCCAGGACGGGCCTGGTATAGTTGGCAATTTTCACCAGGAATTTCTCCAGCCCCGTGTCTGGTTTTACACCAAATTGATGGCAACCAACTTGCTTCCTTCATAACTGGCAAAAATTGAGTTTATTATAAGTGCACCTCTGCTTACCCCTCAAGGAAATACCAACATGATCTACACGTGTCACTTTAATTAAAAAAGGGTTCTCCAGAAGTCATAAAACTAAGCGAGACAATAAATGTTGTGTCCTTTTTATCGTTACATTTTACAAACCCTAGAAATAGCTATGTTACTGTCTTGCTAAACTATTTTGACCTTTATAATGACTTTAAAATACCTAACACTTAACAAACTCAAGCTAAGTACATCCTTATTGACCCATAAACGTCATAAGCAACTGCTTAGCAACCGGCGAATGATCGAAGGGCCAATCTTCCGTGGCACTTGACACGGTGACCGGGTGTCGTGGAGGACCATTGAGCTGGCTGCATCTAGGTTATTGGTTGCCCTGACGGAAAAGATTGATGTAAACTTGTTAAGAGATTTTGCTTCCTAATGACTGGATTTTTTTATCTTGAAGTGGGTATTAAAAAGGTCCATGATTCAGTCTTAATAAACCAATCCAAAAAACAGGGTACAAAGACAGTAATATGTAGGTAGGTACTACTTGATGTTGCCAACGGCATTGCCCGCTACAACACGAAAACTATCCTATGTGTTAATCCAAGTTACCTATAAGCTATCTGTGTATCAAATTTTATCCAAATCCGTTTAGTAAAGTAAAGAGTATAAACAAACATCCATCCATACATAAATACTTACAAACTTTCGCGTTTAACTTTATAATATTACTAGGATTCTCACCCATAGCTGATTCATTTGTCAACATGGAGCTTTGTCAAGCATGCATCGTATTTCAAATGTGGTACCAAGGAACTACAAGGTCTTTTGTCAGGGTATAGCCCATGACAAAAGTCGTTTGACGATTCAGTTTTTTTATTCTTATTTTTTTTTAAATCGTAACAGAAGAAAAACGTAACCTTGCTCATGAAATATTGAAGTACAATGTAAATAGGTATTAATTCATTTAAGTTCAAAGCATGTGATCGTGAAAACAAGCCGTGCTAATTGACTTAACCTTAATTTAATCATGTCTGTCACATACATCATTAACCCCATTTTCTACAAATAACTACAAAAAAAATATGACAACAATCTTCCGATCTATGGCCGATAGCTTTCACCCACACATTATTTCATAATTTACATAAATCCTTACTAGGTCACCATAATTCCAAAAACCTTTATTTTAGCCTACATACATGGTCATATTTACTAAGTGAAGTTGGTCATTAGGGCCAGGAGGTCTTCTAAGCCTACATACAGGCCTTATAATAAAATGGTGGATGTAGGGCAGTCATATAGCCCGTCAATATAAGCGCCTATAAGGATTTTATCACCTAGCCTGGTTACTTGGTTCTTTCGTTCGAATGGGGTGTGTTAAAATAACATTTTTGACTTGATAGCTCAAGATGATTAACAAGATAACATAAAATCACGCCTGTATTCTCCGAAGAGTTAGGCAGAGCTGTTAATAGTGCATCCACATTTAGCCAGTTTAATTTAAGTTCGATGTAATAGGGGACAAGCCTATTGCCATCAACCGAGCACAAATGCAGGCTCCATGGTGCCTGAGATATTCCTGATGGTTAAACCTGATCACACTAGCCCGACTCGGGAATTGAACCCATCACCTCATGCTTAGAAGTCGCACTCGTAACCACTAAACCAACGAGACGGATAACAAATACTGAAGAAATAGGTTGACGACTAAATTGAGCTTTTTACATTAGCCCAAAACAGGAAAAAAGGATACAATCAACCTAACTAGACCTAATGATTCAATTACTACGACATAGGCCTACTATAGGACTCCTCTCTAAATAAGAGGGAGTCTTCTATAATCTACTGCGTGGACACAAATTTGGTTGGTAAAAGTCGCATGTCTTCGCGTTTTTGTTTCTTGAACATGCCTGTTTTATCACGATGTTTTCGTTCACTGTTTTGAGAGCAGTGGTGTGGGTGATACTATAATTTAAGTAAAGGCTACCCCTTGGCATTAAAAAAGCTGAAAGCAAATTTACTTTTAAAAGGAAAGTACGTAGCCACTATTTAAGTCAGACCAAATAGCTCTCAATTATTATAAGTCGAGTCATGGTATTGCCTATTGTTAAGATTTTCGTTTTTATTTTGGTATTTGTAAAATATTTATTAGTTTATTCTATATTTTTATATTTATGTATTAGTATAATTATTTATGTATATAGTTTAGTTTTTAGAGTTGATGTTGTTTTTTAGATATTTTGTACCCTACCACAATGTTGTCTTATTTAACCCTAAGGTTGACTGGTAGAGAGTGCCTTGTGGCATTAAGTCCGCCTATGTACCACTATTGTGCATGAAGTTTAAATAAATAAATAAAGGGCATGATTCAGACATTTTTAAAGTGAGAAAAAAAAGCCACAATCTTTCTAAAACATTATAACGATATTATGGATAAAAATATTGTGCGTATATAACTCCAAAGAAACAGTAACAAATTGAACAATTCACCAATCCATAAATTAGCAAGATCGTTAATCCATCATCATTCAGGACCTTCGACTCTCATAAATAAACGATCGGCGGCTCTCGGAACCTTTCGGGCGGGATCGGCATTATACCCAAGAGGCTTTTAACGTAGCCCGGGATAACTTGGGCATATTGCCGACCGATCAGACGGTAATAGTGTTCAGGACTGCGTGCAAACTGTTTACAGAGTAATACCGGGGTATCAGTATTTATTGGATTTTTTTTTATAGGAAATTCTTACATAAATAATACGACATTTTAGGGAAAACATGCTTGGACCAAGGGCAAGGGCCGACGCCTGTTGGGGCTGCGGGTTGTTTGAAAGAGACGAGTCCCGTACGGTAAACAGAATTACACTTGAGCGATCTAATTGTATACAGAAAGCATGGATCGCCGAAGAACGGTAATACGAAAAATCGATTAGCCGAAACATCATTCAGCGAAAGCACGTTTCGCCGAATAACGCTACAAAGAATGAATGGTTGGCCGAAAAAAAGATTTGCCGAAGTCATGGTTCACCGAAACACGTTTGAACTAAATAATCTTTCACCGATAGCTAGTTTCACCGAAATCACCTTACGCCAATCTAAAACAATCGTCTTGTGTCTTGCTCATACAATTTAGACAGGCCTCCATTAAATTGCACTAACTTGTTTTCCCATGCGTTTATCTTGGTAATGCATTAAAAATGCATGCAAAGAACGTATTAAATAAAACAGCTCTCTCTCTGCCTAACCCTTCAGGGATTACGGTATGATGTTGATATTAGGAAAATAAATAATTAGGAAATATTTTCATAACTTTAAATTATCATTGATTGTATGATTTTCATTAGAAAAAACATAACAATACCTTAAAACTTACAACGCCTTTGTAATACTGATCTAGTAGTTTAAAGACCCGAATTAATTTTTCAGTCAACAATTTAACAACCACTGAACAATTCACCACAATTCCTTATGAAACGCTGTTACTAAGTGAGGAACAGTATCGACCGCGGTGCAACCATCGACCGGTGGGAAGCAGGTCAGTTGGTCGTTCACCGGTTGCCGACCTCGCCTGCTATGCAGCTGGCGACCAACAGCCAGGGTTGGCCCAATGTTGGTATGGTGGGTGGATCGTTCTGTAATGCAGTTGGTGGCCAATAGTTGGGTGTTTGCAGTGTTAAGCCAATGTTTGGTATGGTGGGCTCAGAGGTTAGACTTTGTAGTTTGTGTTTCATTTCTGCGTTTTGATTATGATGTATTAACAATCAGTTTTACATGTATAAACAGTTCAGATAGTTTATACATGGTCGAATATTAAACCATACAACTTCACGGACACGAAAACAATTTTACATTGTTCCCAGTATCGGCTATTGTAGGTAATCAGTAGTATTAGTAGTTATGAGGTAAGACTTTCTTTATTGCCATTGGATATCACTCTAAATAATTCACACTCTATCATTTGTATTCCACACACACGAGACGCTTCCAATTGACAAAAAGACACTATCAACCTTTTTTTTTTTTTTTTTTTTTTTTGGTGGGTGGAAAATCATCGAATAACCCCCCCCGCTCTTGGGCAGAGCGAAGGGGAGTGTCAGACTTCTACTGACTAAAAACCAACCCATGTTCCTTCTTCCTCGCCCTTGTGTCGGAGCCGCGGTAACTTTTCGATATCCGCAGCCCCGACGGGCGTCGGCCCTTGCGGGCCCCTCCTTGCTGACATCTCTTTGAGGCGCGCGTGGAACACGTACGCGCCGCCGACACGGTCTGTTGCCGTCATGACGACGGCCGGACGGCGAGCTAGCCCGTTACTCACCGTCCACAGGCCCGCGTCTACGGTGGCCGGAGGTCATCGCGTGACCCCCGACGCCCGGAGCGCCTTCCGCGGCGGCTGGGACGTTGAGAGGTTCTCTCCCTCTCTCGTTCCGCCACCTCCTTCGCTAGCATCACTGCTTCGCAGAAGGAGGCGACGGCGTCCCATTCCTCCTCGCCCCGGACCATGGCTTGCACCAGGGCCGGGCGCGAGAGGTCGCCGCCGCCGATCGCCGCTACGAGAACACGGCGGGGCTCTGCCCAAGCAGGGCACGCCTCCACAGTGTGCTCCACCGTGTCCTCCGGTCGATCCTCGCAGTGGAAGCATCCGGGCGTTTCCTCCCGCCTGATTCGGTACAGGTACCTCCCGAAACACCCGTGTCCGGTGAGGACCTGCGTCAGACGGTAGGTGAGGGCGCCGTGGCGCCTCTCCAGCCACTCCTCAAAGAGGGGACTTACCGCCACTATCGTGGCGTGCCCTAGACACTATCAACCTCACGTAAAATTCTATTCACCCCAAAAAAAAGGCGTGAAAATAAATCAAGTCTAAAGTGTTTAAGTGATTCACGCCACTATTTTCATCCAATACGTTCATTATCAGCCTACAATATTGGTATTCAAGTAACGGCTGTTGGAACAGATCAATTTGTCTGCATTACCGTCTAAATATGTATTGAGGGAGCTGCTAGGCTAGACCCGAACGAATTGACTTGCCTGCGAAAAGATGGGATCGAGCTATTTTGCTCCAAATCTGTTGTAGAAAAGATACAGTTGAAAAAACATGTAAGTTCAAGCTTTATGGGAAATCTGTATGTATGATTAAGAAGACTTTTATCACGTTTTGTACTGTGTTTTCACAAAAAAGAAATATGCAACGAAATGTAATGATGCATGGTGTGTTTTCTTAGACATAATGTTTTATATTTTTTTTCACTTATATACGATAATAATTATCATGACATAATTAATCCATATCGGTAGCATTTAGTAAGTTTATACGACATAATAATATTACCTACACGTCTGCTAGACAGTTTGACGTATCACCAATATATAAAATAACATCCACTTTATAGACGTCAATAAATAACATTATTTATCAATTACCTTTCTTTCTTATGTTTAGAAAAACGTAAAAAAAATATTTTTTAAACTGAGAGAAAATAACTTCAGTAATAAATCAGTTGTACTCTAACCAAAGATAGTTACATATTTGAAGATCGTAAGATAAAGTAGCAATTTGCGATTTTAATCATTTATTGAACTCGGTTCACAGTTTTAAATCTATTCTTACTGCAAGTTTGACTAAGAAAGATTTCTTTGTTGGAATTGAAAAACAAATGAATGGAGATCGAAATAAGTCAAGTTTTATTAAAGTTTACAACAAATAGTTTCAAAGAATATACTTAATCTTGAGCTATCTTTGTGGTAGACAGACATTTGATGTCTGTTCGTCATCAATCAATTCGGAACTTTACAATTGTTCTGGAAAGTAACGAGACTGTTGGTAGTTGCTTTTCTTCTACTTTACAGACTTCTGTGACAGCGAAATACTCTACTTTCCTTTAGGATTGTAGAAACTGCTAATATAAAACTAAAATCATGAGTCAGAAGTAGCTTTTATAAAATTGTAATATGATAATGAAGAGCATAATACGCGTATAGCGTTATGCGTGATAGTGAAGTGTATAATTATAACCGTACGCAAAATACGCGCTTTGGACGTAGAGTTGCGGACGCGCTATCCAATACAATACAATGTATATGTATGTATCTGTACCAGGCATAAATATAAGAACACAGTATATTAATTAATTCTAATTAAATCTGCAACAACAGAAGTCACCCTAGAGATATACTCAAGTTAGGTTGAGATTCAGCTCTTTTTAACGTCAAAATTGACATGTGACTCCCAAAGTGCCCGCTCTTCGCCACTTCCTAGGGTTGTATCCAGGAAAAATGACTAACATAATTATAGCTGTTAGGATAAAAAAACTTGTGTAAACAATCCTGACATTATAGAACATAATAATATTCATTATAAGGATTTATAAGTTGATACTATGTGGTCCAGACAAGTAGGCGGAGTAATATTACGGATGGTTGATTTTCTTTTAGCCTATAATTAATTATATCCACCCTTGCCAGACGATTTTTCTAGCAAGTAGGTATTTTCTACTAACGTATATCTAGATTATTTTCTTCGTTCCTTTATTTTATGGGTAATTGAATTTTCTTTTAACACATTAGTGTTTGTTCTACAACCTATAAATTACATAACCAATGATATATTTTGATTTAGATAAGTTATCTTTTAATTGTATGCTAGATGGAAATCACAAACAATTCCTTAAGAGCTCATACGCCTTATTATAGACACAATTAAAAAGCCGTTGTTATAAATCACCTGGAGATGTAGTAGCGGACGAGAGGGTATATACATAAAAACATTGTATTTAAGCTTGCGTAATTAACGTGACATCATAAATGTAATGCCCGAAGGGTAAGGCAGAGATATACCCATTAGTACTCTAACATTTTTCCAGCTATATTTAACTGAGTAAAGAAAAAAAAAAACATCATTAAAGGTTTTACCTATACAGTAAAATTGTAGACGCAACTCCAGACAACAGACTCTTACATTTATGTAGCTACTGAAATATTTATTTTGTTAGCGTTCTGTGTTTGGACCACAATCTGTCCATACTCATTTCACCGAATCTTAATGCAGTCACCAATCATCATCATCATCATCAGCCTATAATGTTCCCACTGCAGGGACTCAAGCCTAATCTCTAAAAGAGGGATTGGCTATAATCCACCACGCGGGCCCAGTGTGGGTTGGTAGATGCCACAATATCTTCGAAGTTTTTGGTTACCACCGCATAAAAAAGTCGCATCGTCTGACTTCACAAATAACGCACCAACACCGCTTTGCATTCAAGGAAATGGAAGCACATAAATTATTTCAATTTCATTTCCAACGAGGTCACCAGTATTATGCCCGCGAAGAAAATTATAGATGGTATTTAGTTTTAATTGAGATTTCACATTTCAATTGTGATTTAAAATGCTTTTCTTTGAATATTGTAACGTATGCCCTTTACTTCAGGGACATGTCATCATTCTTGCTCTGTGATCGTATATGACATGTCAAGGTATTGAAGTTCTTTACTTTGAAAGATATTTTCCTTGATTGACAATATAATGACTTAATATGGATTCAATGTCGATTCTTCTTCGTCTTTGTTTAATAATATAATATATATCTTTTATCTACCCAAATATCATAAACCCTCTCTAATGCGTTCAAAAACCATAGGCAATGACCAGCATTACCAACCAGCAGAAATTAACAGAACTGTAATGAACTCATAACCTACTGAAAACCGTAGGTTATGAGTTTAAATTTGGAACAGGTGTCAAATTCAAGTGAGTGTGCTATTCTAGTATCTACATTTAAACAGAACCTATCGATACGAAGCCCCAATTCAGTATGATTTTAATTATAAATCGCACGACATTTTGATCTCGAGTGACACAAGAATAGTGACTTTGTTCGTTTGCCTATGATTTAAAAAAAATTACAGATATCCGAAACGCCGCCATTTCGAGCTGTCATTTGTTCGTTAGCTTTTTATTTCCAGTTACGAGAAGACAAATTTTCTGATAAGTTCTTTATTTCTGTCGAAAATGAGTGATAGTGACTCAGAAATTAACATGAACACTCCGCCAGATATCGTAAATGCAGCGACGAATGCAACTAATAACCTGTTTATTTTTTATTGCATTACACTGGTAACAATGCTGGTCATTTCCCTATGGTTCCTGAACCCATCATAGAGTCCTTATGGTATTCGGGTAGATAAATTAGTGTATGCAACTATACATAATCAGGCATTACAACACTCGTGTGACGCTATTAAGAAACTCGCCTTCGGCTCGTTTCTTAAACCCACACTTGTGTTGTAATGCCCTTCATTATGCACAGTCGCATAAACTACTATTGTTAGATCTTTAAGTTTTCTGCACTTATTTAATGTTGTATGTTACATCATCACAAAATAGTCAAAATATTTTCGACCAACAGAATATCCATTTATTCAAATTCAAATTCATTTATTTCAATCCATTTAGGATCATAATCTCATTTACACATAATAATATTTGAAATAAAAAAGTACAATTATTTTCAACTACGCAAAATCATAAATATAAAATAAAAATTTAAATCACAACAAGTACAATTAAATAAATAATATAAACTAAATAAATAATATAAACTAAAACTCTAAAATTACAATGGCTATTAATACACCTGCCTCTGAGTCATTTGTTTGTTTGTCATTACATTAACCATATAACAATGGTTAATGTACCGACAATCAAACCTGTTCGCAAATACGCTCAGGATGGTGTTGGAGGTAGCCTGGAGCCTGCGCCCCAGAGATGTGCACCGCTTCCGCATCGTCGTGAAGAAACAGTCGACACGGGCGTCGGCGAACATCCCCGAGGCGCTGCAGTGCCGGGGCAGCCCAAACAGCACCCTGAACGCATTATTATACTGAACACGGAGAGCGTTGTACTGCTTCTGGGTATACGACACCCACAGGCTGGCAGTGTACAGGGACGTACAAAACGCTCTGAAAAGAGTTATTTTGACGGCCCCCGAGCAACGAACAAACCTGCGGGCGATCATATTGGCCCTCACAGACAACGCCCTCCGCTCCCTATCGATGTCTGCATCGTCCCTCAGGTCAGAGGTCACGATATGCCCCAGATATTTAAATTGTTGAACTCTTTTTAGCTTGACACCGTTCAATCTAATAGGTGGAACAGAATCTGGGCAGCTCCGACCCCTGGCCTGAAAAACCATGCATTCGCTTTTCTTTGCGTTATAGAGCAAACCGTGATCAAGCGCGAAACGCTCGCAGATGCCCAGCAACCTGGACAAACCACACACCGAGGCGCTCAGCAGCACCATGTCGTCCGCATAACTAATATTGTTGACACAAACACCGTCAATATGGCAGCCGACACGCGTACTACTGAGCTCCTCTATTAGTGCGTTTATGTACAAGTTGAAGAGCTTTGGTGAGGTCAGTCCTCCCTGCCTCACCCCGCACTCCAACCTATACGGCGCCGACAGAGCATCTGACCATCGAACAACGTTGACCTGGTTAAGATACCAGTACTTGAAAATTTCTATCAGTTCGAGAGGCATTGAGATGTTACTTAATTTTTGCCGTAAGATGTCATAACTAACCAGGTCGAACGCTTTCGAGAGGTCGAGAAAACAGGCATAAATAGGTGTGCTCTTATCGGAGTAGTACTTGACAGTTTGCTTCAAACACAAGATAGCTGACTCAGTAGACAGTCCCGGCTTAAAACCAAATTGGTTGTCATGCGTGTTTACATACCGGTCAAGCTGTGTATTAAGCAAACTGTCAAGAACCTTCGCAAGCACTGTGGCTAGTGAGATTGGCCTATAGTTGCTCGTGTCACTTAGGTCACCGGTTTTACTCTTCACAATTGGTACCACCACGGTCTTCATCATCTCTGCTGGTAAGTACGCATGTCCTACACAAAATGTATATAACATGGCCAGAACTCTGGGCAGATGGACACCAGCATGCTTTAAATGCTCAATGCTCAGGCTGTCATGGCCAGGAGACTTACCACGTGACATTGACTTTATAACTCCCCGAACATCCTTAGCTGTAAATCTAGTGTTTATCTCCTGTTCATGTGACCCATCCACACTGAATGACCGTGATGGTCCCAATGGTGATTTCACCATAAAGTGATCTTTAAATACGTCCGCAATAGATTTCGGTTCACTCACACCGTTAACGCTCACGGGTAAGCCCGGCTTATTATTAAGCCTGCTAGTGGTTTTCCAAAAATTCCGAAAGTCATGTTTCGAATGGTGAGAAGCGAGGATATCCATCTTTATCTGTTCCCTATTATTTATCCCATCTTTTTAAATATTATCAGAAGTAGATACTTCAGTGGCGGCCCATTCCGGAGATATCGATTATCTTGACACAGACAGTTGTGTATCGGTATAGAATAATATACAGGGTGCCTCAACTGTGTGCTGAAGGAAATTGTTACCTAATGGCGCGTGCTGACGGCCGCGTGTAAAAAGATCATGCTGTATTTTGGAGAGATGGTTTTTGCGTAACAATTTATAGGATACAGTGATACACGATCGATTTTCTGACAGTTTTTGAAGTAAGTAAGTATCTATTTTATTTTCTTTAATTTAGTGGTTTCTGTAGGGACTTCAGGGACTTAGGCCTCCTCTCCACTGCAGGTTGGTAAATTTCACATAGGAATATGTATCTTCGAATTTTTAGGATGGAAGTCATGCATTCTCACGGTTTTGAGAGCAGTGGTGATGAAAAAAATTATTCAAAGTAATGTGCCTGTCTGGGTTAGAACCTATGACTTACTGTTCGTAAGTCGGGGCCGCCATCACTGGGCCACCACTGCTCTTCTTCTTCTTTCGTTCTCATTTCAATGTATTAATTTAGAACTATCTTTATAATTTCAGGCACTACTAAAAAAAAAACTTCTACAAACCTATCTTTTACCACTAGATATGGTGTTAGGATAATAACAAACACAGCATCTAGTGTAACACAAAAACTGTTTGATTATTTGAGACTTTAATTACTAATTAATTCCAAGAATGAAACGATTGTAATCACAAATAGTCATCAGTAATGTATTTTCAAGCTGTTTATTACGCCAAACCTCGTGGCCTGCCATAACAACTGCTGTGCCCTAATTTTCCACTTCACAAGTTAATCTTAATCCCGCCCCAGGCAATGATACTTGATACCCATCACAATATAAGAAAATACCGAAGATTCACCCAGTTAAGTCCTCTCGAATGAATTTCAGTCACAGCCACCAATTTTGGCGGAGATCTGGCTTGCATGCGTGAGATACTTAATAGTACTGCTGACAATTTTTGGCTACGTTAACCAAGTTCAACGAAGATTACCTATGTCACCATAATTCTCTTGCCCTCATTCCAATTCAATTGGGGACGGCGCAGCATGTCTTCCTCTTCCATACCTCTGTTTTTCGTAAAAAATATTATAGCGCACAGGTAGGTGCACAATCAGGTGCAAGTACACTCTCTATTCCTTTTCTCTGTTGGTTCGATAACACGGCAATCTGACATGACTGGGGAGAAATCAGGTGCTGGACCTGCTTGCGACGGAGGGACGGACCACCACGAACTTCCAAACTCTGACTACTGAGAAATTCTTGATGCAAACACAAGTAAAAAAATATGGTAGGTACACCTCTGCTAAAATCATACAGGAAAACCAGACTCAAAAACTCAAACTCAAATATTTTATTTCAATTAAGCCATTACGGGCCCTTTTGAATGTCAGAAGGACGGAAGAAGAACGAAACTACGAGTGCAATACGTCATTCCGAAAGTCACCACGCCGAACCACACGCCACCGAATGCCTGCAACAACGAACACTGCGAGCACGAAAGCACGCCAGTGCTATGTTTATTTTTACAATCAAGTTGCACTTCTAAGTTTTCTCGATCTTTTGTCCCAATCCTTATATCCAAGGGTTTCCAAAGCGAAAAAATAAACGTCTTTTTCTTCAATCTTCTCCGTAATAGATTCAGTTGGTGGTGAAACTGTTGTGTAATAAACTTAGTGTTGTGTAGCTTTCAACGCTTTTCTGAGCCCCAAGATGGTGTAGAAAATAAATGATTATTCTTAATGTTTGTAATTTTTTTCACTGTATCTTTTGAATATATTTTATTCAAGTAGACCTAAGATATTTTAAATGAACTTAAAATAGATGGAATCCAAGTCACGGGCTCAAATCACGAGTCAGAGGTGACATAAAAACTCTGAAACCAGATTAGACACTGACCAGACGAAAAAGAAGAAAATGTACATAGATAGGACTACGCGTACAAAATCGTGTGTCGTATAAAACTAGGTCATCATCAGCCTATAATGTTCCCACTGCAGGGACTCAGGCCTCCTCTCTAGGAGAGGGATAGGCTATAATCCACCACGCGGGCCCAGTGCGGAAAAAATTCGCGTGACAACATTAAGTATGTCTTCGAATTTTTTGGTTCTAAGACATGTCGGTTTCCTCACGATTTTTTCCTTTACCGTTTTGAGAGAGCAGCGGTGGCCCAGTGGTGTCGGCCCCGACTTACGAACAGTAGGTCGTGGAAGTTCGAACCCAGGCAGGCGCATTGATTTGTGTAATTTATTTCATCACCGCTGCTCTCAAAACGGTGAAGGAAAACTAGGTAACAATGCCATTTTGCTTAAAGGCGTATCTGGGGCACGAGAATACATTTTTCTATGACATATTTATATGTCTTAATAGCTCGTCTATATTACCAAAAATATCTTTTGAAACATACACATAAAAAAGTAGCCAATAAAAATAATACTCTCGTAACTTAAGGCCAGACTGTTAATTTTACTTTATTAATTATTTTAAGTTATTAGTCAGGGGTTTAATGACATAGATTTAATTTAAAGTGTTACGTTAACGAACCTTGTTAATTGGGACAATTTGTACCTGTCACCTAGGTACCAAGTTACATTATTAAATGTTTATACCTATCATACAGACATGCAACGCTGACCTCAAATGTATTTTTTTTGTTGATTTATTTATAACCAACTTATACTATTATCTATATAAATAAAAAGAGAACTGACTGACTGACATTTCAACGTACAGCCGAAACTACTGGGGCTAGGAATGTGAAATTTCGCACACGGCTTGCTATTATAATGAAGGGGAGCACTAAGATGGGGTTTTTGGAAATTTAACCTTTAAGGGGGTGAAAAGGGGGATGAAAGTTTGTATGGAAAATCGTCACTTTTGGTTGAACCGACATCCACGCGGGCGAAGCCGTGGTCAAAGTGCTAGTTATATATATTGTGATAAGGGCAAGATAATGAAGATCAAATATAATGTTATTTTGCCTTTGAGACTCTCTAATACAATAACCTATTGTTTTGACTATATAAGTTAATCAAAGTTAAACCGCATCTTTACACTAATCTAAATTGAGAAACTAAAAGCCAAACTAGGTCATGTTTGATCTAAAATTGTTTCAGAGAGGTGAACTAGAACGATTTTCATTCCCCTGAAATAACCAGATATTTTTTTGTTGGCTCTGCTTGGGAATATAGTGAATATAAAATACCTATCTTAAGGACTCGATAAATTCTCGTTACTATAATGCCTTTTGAGAAGTTTCCTCGATATCAGTAAGTCAGAAGTTGTGTAGGGAAAATTGGTATAAGCTGAAAACAATATTCGAAGTAAAGTACTTATCGTTTTCAATATTTTTAATATTCAAACAGTTGTACAATTTATTTCTTTAATCGTTATAACAAAACATTTTATTTTGAGTGATTTTTTAACGAAAACTGTCTTTTGCAAATGCAAAGAAAACACAACTCTGCCAATTCTTCCTCAGTTCAATGCAACCGCCATCAAGTTGAACCCGAATGATTTATGAGACACTGTATCTACATAAGAACTTTCTAAAAGAAGAGAGACGAAATAAAATAAAGTTACTGAAAACTGCGTCATTCCGTTGTGTTTAGTCGTTAGATATAGGTGAAAAATATTTTAGGTCATAAGTAATCTGGTTGATGAGTTTTCTGGTTAACATTAGAATACATAACAATTTAAGTATGTAATCCTCGAAGGATAAGGCAGCTTAGTGGTGTACCTACTAGTACACCCACATTTTGCCACTTATGTTGGCCATAGGGTAACATACTCGTAAGTGGCACATGATGCGAGCCTATTGCTTTCAACTCGGCACAGATCCAGACTCCGTCGCTACTACTCCGTGGCGGAAATTCTTGTTGGAAAAACCGAATTACACTTTGCCCAACCCGAGAATCTACCACCAATAAGGCAGTTTTCTTTAAATGATTAATAATATTGACTGATAATAGTAATAGCACAGTTTTGTAGGTGGATATTACGTTGGTCAATATAAATTGCCCGGTCCGTATCTTGTTGTAATGAATAGCATTACGCTACTATTACGAAAACATTACATGAAAGTAATTTGTTGTACAGGCATTAATATACCTTAGAATAACGTACGTTACTTTGTATGGGAACTGCTCAAAGGTTTTAATTAACCTTTAAAAGCAATACATAATTATAATTACCGACGAACAATATGATTATATTTGAGGCGCTTCGGAATCATAATAATATATCAAATACGTATGAATATGGTATCCTTATTTTTTACTCCATCAAAGTGCTATCCTACTGCCCCAAAGATTGACTGGTAGAGAATGCCTTGTGGCATTTATGTACCACTATTGTACATGCATATTAAATAAATAAATATTTCAAAATCGGATCCAATTTGTTCCGAAGTTTACCCTTTAAATTCAAAACTTAGAAACATACAAACTTTACGTCACTATTATACACTATTAATAAAGCTTACGTAGGTATATTTTTGACAATTAGCAATTTAAATCTATTCTTTCCATATTTTTAACATCGTCAAAAATATTGCAGACTGTAAACAAGAGTCCCTCATCAGAAATCATAATCAATTTTAACCACAAAACCGCACTTCAAATGTTTGTTCTCGACTCAATAACCCTAAAACGGCTTGCTCCCCGCCATAAGACCGCAATCATAGCGACCTTAAACTAACGATCTGGATCCAAGCATTCGGAGTGTGTTTGAAAGCGCTTGCCGAGTCAAAGCCCGGCTTTGTAAAGGTGAAAAAACGGAGGAGATGTGGTGTGAAACGTTGAGACTCGAGTGTGCAGGGTTACGTGGGGTTAGACGGGGCAACTTAGGCAAATATCATGAAGTTTTTAAAAAGTTAGATCTAAATATTTCACTGTATTTTTTGGAAACTTTATATTAACTTTAGTTAACTTTTTGGTAACTTAACTTCAGTCAAATATTTGTGGTGTAACTAGAAAGTATATCTCTCGAGGTCAAGAGCAGGCCCATTTTAGTATGAACTTGTGTCATTATTGTAGTACTGCGCTATTATCGGGTTACCTATAAAAATATGATGTAGTACAATGTAAAAATGAGTAATATAATAGTACATTACTGCAGCGGCCAGCAACAGAGGCATTGATGGACGAACGTGTAAATGTGGGCCGAGGCGAAGCCGAGGCACACATACGTAAGTCCATCAATGCCTAGTTGTGGCCAAGGCTTGTATAGTACTTTTCTCAAATAATGCGAGGAAATTAAATACAATTTACTTTTCAAAATCACATAAACAACAATAATTTTTCACGCGTTGAAGAGTTCAGCCAATTCGAAATTTAAATAAAACCTTTAATAAGTCACCTCCTTGGTTGCTATGGTTCAGAGTAAAAGATCGTTCCATTTTTAAATAACACGACAGATATGAGTTTAGTATGTAATTTATTTGGCCGCTAAACACGACAGATATGGATTTTCATACAACTTTTGCCGGCCGCTGGTCGCATGTATCTGGCCAGTACAGCAATTTCGATTTATCTCGAAGAAGGTTGTCAAAATAATGCTCAAATTTCCAAGCATGTTTGAGAAATAATTATTTAAAATCATAAAGACAAGTGAATGCGGTGCCAAACGAATGCTGAGGCTTTTACCCATAGATATAGAATTCCGTAGATTGGGCTTGAGAGTGAATGAGAGCTCCCGCTTTAGCGGAACTTTGCTGTGTTAACAGCGTCACTTTCTCTCTCTTTCTAAAGAGAGAGAAAGTGACGCTGTTAACAGGGCCAAAACACGTATTTGCTACCGGCCCATACCGGCCCCGGTAACTGTTTACGCGAGCGTTTCGGCAATTATTTAAGTGAACTACAGTGATAACCCGTGATTGAATTACCATAATACGATGGTTTCTTGTGCAGTACCAGGATGTGAATTTTCCAAAAAGAAAAATCCCCAGGATTACTCGTTTCACCAGTAAGTTTACAAGTTGTTTACATCGTTATTTCTGCAATAACAATGCACCTAATAAGCCGGCTTTAAGCAAAATATTATGAGAACATTATTTTATTTACGATCTAGATGAATTAGCATGCCTAAAACCGACGTATTTGAGAAATAACAAATAGAGAAATACGAAGGAGTTATAACCTCACTTTTTAGTGATGCGATGGCCTAATTTCTGTTGATATCGACAGCTAAGATAGCGTCTTACAAATGCATAGTCTTAGAAAAATAGATTATATGTAGGTACTTATTGTAACAAACAAAATAAAATATAGTCATATCAATGGTTTTTGGTCTCGTTTGATTGTTGACATTACCAATCTACGGAATTCTATATCTATGCTTTTACCCTTTGGGACAGAATAGTCTAATAAAAACCACTCTCACACTAATGTCTTTTTTAACATACAATAAATTGGAGTGGCAGAGATGCTTTAAAAACATTATGATCTTCTGAATTTCTCATGGAGTAGTAATACTGCTCGTAAGAAAGTAACATTACGAAATTATGTTATCTTGTAGAGCCTATCTTAATAGATCTAAATAGAACCATTCTTGGTACATACTAAGTACCTTTACCAACATTCAAATTTCAGATAATTATCGTTCCAATACTCAGAACACGATACAATCTAACTAGCCTCGTTCTTCTAAATCAGTGAGTCAATAGACTAAAACAATTACTTCAGTGTCCGCAGACGAGTCTATCCAATCAAATAATATAAGTAAATACGAGGCTTTTATCTCACCACCTTAGCCGCCAGACAGACAGACAGTTACATGACTGGATTAGTGATATATTTTTACTGTACTAGACATAACATTACGCCTATACTCTTTGAAGTGATGTAAGTAGAGTATTTTCATGCAATAGAAACGAATTCTGTAGTAGGTATATCTAAGTCCACACTAGTCCACAGTCAGAGCCCTCTCTCTCCTAACTGAGATTTTACGTAAAAGTAGATGATGCCCGCGGCTTTGCCCGCTTCACATTACATACTAAATCTTCCAGGACCACTCTATCCATTGGTGAAAACAGCATGAAAGTCGATGCAGTAGTTTTTGAGTATAAAACAGGAAGAGAGACAGATGCGGCGGAGGACTTTGTTTTTACCCGACTACGGCAAAGCCAAAGGAGGGTTATGATTTTGACTGGCTATGTATGTATGTATGTTTGTATGTGTGTATCTTCATCTGTTCCCTCATAGCTTCTAATCTACTTATCGGAACTCGACATATGAGGTATCGTTAGAACCGCCTTAATTTTACGCTGAACATAGGCTACGTGAAGTGTCACAAAAATCGATTTGGCGCCCTCTAGCGGACAAAAAGTCAACAGTAAAAAAAATATTTAACACCAAAATTGTTTAAGTAAAAAAAAAGTAAAATACTAAAACCCGACTACGACAAAAAAAAACGACGCTGACAAAGTATGAAACAAGATTTTCAGGATAGAACAAAAAGAAAAGCCGTAGTCACACGTTAATTATAGGTACCAACCTAAACACTTTAATACCGTGTGACTACGGCTTTTATTTTTGTTCTATCCTGAAAATCTTGTTTCATACTTTTTCAGCGTCGTTTTTTTTTATAATTCAAAGTCTACATTTGTGCCGAATTCATGGGAATAGCTCTCTTCCTATTAAAAATAACTAGAATCGTCTGCCTAATCTTTCGTCGATTGCTGGTCTAATTTAAAACTGGTCTATCTACTAGAGACCTAACTCTGTCACACTTAGTATAAGCTCCGCTGCTTCGTCTTGCATATTCACGCCGCGCCGTCTTGAACTACATTTCTTTACTTACGCCACTAAAACAAACTTCCACACTTATGTACACACAGTTTCACTAATATAACATATGTAGGTATATAATAAAGTACACAGATTCACGTTTTCGCATGATTTTGTTGGTTTTCGCTAACTAATTGGATTGTGTAGGATTTGTGGTCGCAATATTCCCTTTTTTTTATTTATGGTAATATACAAAGAGATTTAAGATATCCGATAGAAAAATGTGTCTCAGTTATACCCTGAAACAAAACTACATAATTATCAATTTTAATACGTTACAATAGAATAGCCAGAAGGAAGGCCAGTTTGGCTCTTGCAAAAAACTTGTACTTTTGTTTACGATGTCCTGTCTGTTGTATATCCTTAGACACATTTATGAATATGGAGGGCACTAAGTTTCTTCAATTAATGAAAAAAGGGATAATTAATTAAGAATACTGCTACAAGTATATGCTACTTGTGTATGGTTTTGTTTTCTTGAAGTACACAAATGTTTTATGAAGGTTAAAATATAACACGAAATCCTAAATCGTATTAGTCACCCGATGGCAGTCAGACCATTGGCAGCATGTCAGACTTCTTCTAACAGTTCTTGTGATATTTTGTTCATTGTCACTCTGTCAGCCTGTCTAACGAAATGAGAGAAATCTCTAACACAATATTTTTTATTAGGCATTTCTTTAAGAGTACTTGACAACTTTTCTTTTTAGTTACATTACATTCAGTCGTGTGTTAGTTATATATTAACTACTAGGTAGCTACATGCCATAGTTTCACACGCGTAGAGGTCAAAAATTATCCCACATTAATGAATTACCTGGATAAACATAATATTTTGTCATATAAGTCAGGTCATGTTTTCTTTTTTCTCGTGATCTGATTAACCTTTAACGCTTGAAAAAGTATTAGATAGAGTAACTTTCGTACTGGAAATATGAATATAGAATTTTATAAAATAAGATTAGCCCTTGTCACCTAGATATAATCTTGCTGATACTGTTCTCAAGCTTTGATTTTCACACACTGTTTTAAGCTTTCACGGTTCATAACTATATTTAAAATGTCACTTACGGGATATCTTCCGTGATTTATCGGGAACTCAAAACAAATTAAAATCACGGAAGATATCCCGTAAGTGACATTTTAAATATTGATTTTCACAATATTCCAAACAGTAACAATATTCTCAATTCCCCACAAATCGCAAAAACAATTAACTTTCCCAAAAACAATAACGAATTGTTTACCTTCACCATGAAACCGTTCCGTTTGGACAATGGAGTTAAACTTTAAATGAATTTAATTGAGGATCGGAACTCCTTTGTGGTATTTCTTTAGAGTTTAAAGTAACAATTTAGTTTAGCCTGAGTTTAGCGACTGAATTGTAAAGCTGGGGTTAGATGACAGTCCCAAATATTCAAAGTTTGGCAGCCATCTTGTTTGTTTATTGGTCACCGCAGGGACCTGGGTTGGACTACCAGTTCTGGCAAACATGACTTTTCTAAAACAACTCTATTGTACCGGGCTTGTGACCGGGAAATGACCTACTAATTACCAGCGAGATCGATACTGGAAATGAATTTAAATTGACATAAGCTGCAGAAAACTTTATGCCAATCTTGTTGGAAATCGTTATTGAAATACTTATGAAACGTTTTAAAAGTGACTGCTTTCTGGGTTTCATGTCCGCAGTTCTGGAAAAGTATTTTGGAATATCTGTAGGAAATTTTAAGGAGCAGCCCATGAAATTACCACTTATTATTTTGATGTTTCTCCTTAGTGTGATAATGACAACTAAAATCTTCTAAGTGTACATTTCATTGCTCGTGACATATCTGCCTACATTATCAGTGAAACAGCCTTCAAGCCATGCTTTATTCGTCACCAAACAATATATCCAGCTATATCCAGTATCTCAAACAATGTTTAATCCAACTGTCACCCCAGTAGAACTATCGGCACGTGGAATACCATATCTATAGAGAGTACGAACGTTGATCTCTGCCCGTGTACTCCTAAGCTAATGCCAAGTTCAGATTTGATCTGCCCACGAGATAAACTTAGTTGTGAACTGAGTATTACCTGGATAGGTGTCTAATGAACATAGCTTCTTAGAATAGTATTTGTGGAGCTGTCGACTCAAGATTTTGAAGTGGCTTCAAGTGTCTAACAGAAATGTTTGAGAACAGGTATTAAATAGTGAAGTTAGTATGGGTGTGTTATATTCGTCCGTTAGGTAGTGCCAGAAAGGACCATCTTCTATTATTGCAAAAAGCTAGGAAAAAAAAACTGTAAAATAATACTCTGGAACGGACATGGCGATTCATGCTTTTATCGTAGGATTCTCGACCCCTCGTATCGTGGAAGTTATCGAAAAAAAAAAAACATTCCTACCTTTATATTTTTAAGGTCTAAATAATGAAATTGATATTGTAATGAAACCATCTTCAGTTGCTTCATGTGTAATACTGGTATTCAGTTTCATCTGTTTAGTTTAGACGGAAAACCGAAAAAGACTAGGCAGAGAATGCATCGAACCATGGCTAAAGGTTAAGTCAAGATAGATGTCTTCTACTCTACCATGTATAGATATTTTGTGCCTAAAGATAGCTAATAAGCTTTCCTTTACTAGATCCAACTATCCTGGTGGGTACATTCAGAGCATCATTAATAATACCTAATGTACCTACTAATGAGGTTAACGATCTAGGAAGTTAATAAATCTTCTTTTTCTGATTTTTTCTCGACTATTGCCTACAGTTCGAGATACGGCTATTAAGTGTGTATGCTGTTATTAACATAATTATGTGGTCACAGGAATACCTTTCCCTTTTTTAATTTGTCAAACAATATTTCAGTATTTAATTTAAGTCATTTGTAGATCTTTGGCAGGTAGTCAGTGGTCCAAAAGTCAGTGAATCAGGCTTACCAAGGGGTATACTTAATAGAACTAACTGGGTTATAGAAGTCAGAGAGGTAATCGCTCTATTTAAAATACTGGTACTCTTCATCCGGTTAGATTAGAAGACGACCCCAACATTGTTGGGAATAAATAAATAAATAAAAATAAAAAAGCCTTTTATTTCCTAATATTACAATTTTTCTTACAACTACTATTTCTAATTATTTTTTAAAGGTTATATACAATTTTTGCACATGGTTACACTCTTATATTTATTTTACATTGTTTCGCTTTTAGTTAAATGACTGGTAGTAACTGTGTACTTTATATTTATTGTAGTATGACATTGTTGGGAAAACACTAGGCAAATGATGAGGATTTCTGTATTTCATTATTCCTAGCATTTATTTCGAATCCTAAAGTCTTGTATACTTAACTAGAACAAAGAAAATTCAGCAATAAATCAAAGTAAAGTCTAACAAGTTGTTACGTTATACAATTCACCCACGCTAAACAAAATTGTATGTAAGTAATACTAATTATTCTTACTCTTCTATTAACCTAGTTAATAAAGTTTTGCTTTTGTTGATATAAATTATACTTTTGTTGATGTATATTATTCTTTTGTTGAATTAATAAACCGCCTACGCATCTGCGTAGGCGGTTAAAATCACAAAATAAAGAACTTGTAGTAACTTTCATCTGAAAGTTACTACAAGTTCTTTATTTTGTGATTTTAGTGTACACGTAGTTTTCTATCATAAAAAGTAATATCATAAACTTTTCACTATCACCTTTACCTAAATTATAATTTGGTGTTTTGATTACTTAGAGGTAGAAAATTATGAGTTATCTACATATTGTTTTTTTACTATTATTTTTATGACTGACTTTTTAATGAGTTAGAAATTAGGTTTCATTTTTAAATGACAGTGTACACTGTGGAGATACAAACTAATCTAATATGTGACTATTATCTTATAAGAAAAGCAACAAATACTTCCAAATCTTGACATTCATCATGTTCCATCCACAGACATTAAGTATACCTACAGAACCACATCCACTTTTTGTCCACGAAGACAACCCGCGAGAGCCTACGTCACGTCCACAAAGATTTATCGCACAAAAGATAAACTACTCGCATTACTTTAGCAACACAGTACAATGTCCATTACCGACTCCACATAATAAACACAGGACGACATAACATAACGACCGTAACCCCCGAAGGAAGGCAGAGGTGAGCGTATAGTAAACCCACATTTTGCCGGTTATGTTTTAGTCTTTTAATAGGCATAGGTTAGCTTATAGGCTCACGAAATCAGTCTACTGTTGAGTAATTCATAACCAAAACACTTTTAACCCAGTTCGCACCTAGGAACCGAACTCAGAAATTCTTACTTTGCAGTAGCGCTCGCGACCACTGAACCTCCGAGACAGTCACATAAGCCGTAATGTAATCTATATAATCTATGTATATATATAAATAAAAAGAGAAGTCCTGACTGACTGACTGACTCATCAACGCCCAGCCCAAACCCTTGGACCTAGAAAGCTGAAATTTTGCACAGAGGTTCCCTTTATAATGTAGACAAGGAATAAGGAAGGATTTTTCGAAATTCAACCCCTAAGGGATTTAAATAGGGGATGAAAGTTTGTATGGAAAATCGTCATTTTCACGCGGGCGAAGCCGCTGGCAAAAGCTAGTATTATATATTAGCACTTAATGGACGATAACCAAAAAGGAAGGACAACAAAGGAAGGGTAAGGGGATGGACGACAATTTTTTTTAAGTGTGTAAGAAATAACGTGAGTAGAATAAGAAATATTATCATAATAAAGTGTTTCTGTCGAATTGATCGACTACCTATATGAAAAGATAGTTAGTTTCTTAGACTGGGAAAAGAACATATTTATTCTTGTAGGCTTACAAAGAGCTCGTGGCTTAATAAGAACTGCTACTCAGGTCGATCTTTAGGTAAAGCTGTGCTTGCCTAGGTCGGTCTGTGGATGGGTGACCGCCCGACATACCGAGTTTCCTCCGTGCCTCGGAAAGCACGTTAAGCTGTTGGTCCCGGCTGCCATATATAAAGATCTTTGGCAGTCGTTACAGGTAGTCAGTGACCTGAAATTCTGACATCCAGTCTTACCAAAGGGTATTGTATTACCTAGTATTAACTGGGTTGTGGAGGTCAGATAGGCAGTCGCTCCATGTAAAATACTGGTATTCAGCTGCATCCGGTTAGACTGGAAGCCGACCCCAATATAGTTGGGAAAAGGCTAGCCTTTTCCCAACTATATTGGGGTCGTAATAATATTTTGTAAGCCTCATCTGCCTAGGCAGATAGAGATCAGCAGTGTAGAGATCTTTATTCACGATTGAAACGGACTATGTATTATTAATATCTTGCCAGAATTTAGTTTCAACTCAATCTCATCATATTACAGCCCGATTTTATCCAATGCTGGGTATAGATGGGATATATTTATACGCTGGATTTATCCATATTTTTCACGCGATGGTAATAAAATACAGATAGCGCGCGAGTTGAATGCAGAGCTTAGGAATGCGGTAGTGCGTGACAGCACTACCGCATTACACTAGTGTGAATAGCACAGCACTACACTGCTCCCGCTCTTTACCTCAGACCCCGACTGCATTCAACTCGCGCGCTATCTGTAATTTAGTCATAGGATATGATAAACATCGTACATAAGTTCTAAATATCCTTACTGTTCAGTACTATGACCGCTTTCAGACTGAAACAATACTAAATCAAAAGTATATGCTCACTCAATATCACAGATTTACAAAATATCGATAAGTACATAAATTCACTTCATTTTACTTTCAGAATGTTGATCCCTTGAGAGGAGCGATGGAGGCTGCATCTCAGGGCTTCCAGAATATTTTGCATATTTGGAAATTGATAAAAACTCTTCTAGAAAACTGCAAAGCTTGCGATAGTACTTAAACTATATGTTTAAAAATATTTCTTCAAAAGAAAATTTTATTGGAAACTCGGAAAAAACGAGAGTGCCTTAGTGAATAGAGAATAAGATAAAGCCGGTTGTAAGAACTGTCAAATAACCATTATTCATGAGCATGAGATATTTTAGGTTCGATGTTCAAGTCATGGTGTTATGAGTTTTTCGTAAGGAATTTTCAGTAGGTAACAGACTCATAGCAATAGATCCTCCTTACATAGAACTTAAAAACCAAATATCTGACTCCAAAACGTGGGCGCACTGTTAGTGTAGGTCCGTGTGTTGTTATGTTGTTTTCAAACAAGCAGATACTAAAACACGGAAATAGTAAATCCTTAGCTAAAGAGAGATAAAGAGCAAGAAAATCATACTTAAGCTTAGTTAGAAAACATTTTTTTTAAGAAAAGAAAGGTTAAGAAATACACGAATATATACTTACAAAATAAATTTTCAATACACTTCCTCGAAAACTAGCTCTTATTGCACTACGATTAGGTTCGACATGCATCATATTTCGCACGCGTGCGGTAATAAGAATACAGCGTGCTGTAATACTATTACCGCACGCTGTAATCATAGAGCAGCGGTAATTCGATTAAAACTTATGAAATTAAAAAAAAAACACCACTGACTATTATAGAGCAGGCGTGTTTTTTTTTTAATCTCGCCATTTTGATCTGCGTCTTTACAGCGTAAATATTTTTTGAATATTTAAATTGTGTTTGTAAAAAGAATACTACTAATAAACGTAAATATTTTAAACAATTATTTACTTTTATGAACAAGTAAGCATTTTTTTGTGTTCTTAATTAAAAAATATTTAAATTTTATATTTTTCCTGTGAGGCTGTTTGGCGGCTTTATACCTTTGCTTCTTTTTCAACCTGGCGAAATCAAACCGCGGAAAAAAAGTAAATTAAATCATAGTCTCATCAAATTTGTTGACAAAAACACATAACGTTTTTAGTTAATTTCTTCGAAAGTGTATTGAAAAACGTCGTTTGATACACGTGGGAATTTGTTATTGCATTTCTCGACCCCATGAACACCCTCGCCATACGGCTCGGGTGTTCAATCTGCCTCGAATGCAATAACAAACTTTCCGCACTTGTATCAAAATGTACTATAGTTGTGTTGAGAATAGTTATTTATGATACTAGTGCGGTAAGTCGAGGGGTTACCATAGTCACGAGTTTGTAAAAACCAATTTCTGCACGTGTATCATACAACGTTTTTCAACACATTTGCGAGAAAACAGTACAATTATGTAATGAAACAAACTTTTTCAAGACTATTTTTACGTACGTAAAAAAAAACTAACGTACCTTAGTTCCAAAATATTTTTCATCTGGCGCGTCATTAAGAAATTTTTCTACGTTAGCTGCAGTGAATACTTTTGATTTCTTGCTTGTATATATTCTGACAGTCGTTTCAAAAATACATGTAGTTTTATGTATTTTATTAAATCTATGTCATTATTGGTTTTTATTAGAGTGGTTCATTGAATATATTGACCACATTGAGGACGGTTATACTTCATACGTAATTCATTGAAGTAGGTAAGCCATCAAAACATTTTCAGAGAATGATTGAGTATTTCTTCGAGTCTTCCATGCTATAAAATTATTGTAGGTAATTAAATAGCGCTCTCGCGATTTTGGCGGCAAGAGACCGTTTTCTGCAATTTGCGCCTCATTTAAAATATCAGGTGAAGTAGATTCCATAATAATATCGAATTCGCTTGAACTCATATTATTTTGTTTTTAAATATCAGTCGGAAAGTCGCAACAATCTTTGACGTTTTATTATTAAAATGCCGCGAAATGTGCAAAATGCGCAAAAGTGCGCGAAATGTGCAAAATGCGCAAAAGTGAGACAAACATACTGAACAAAAGCGCTTCCAAGGAGGTTCGTTCAGTCAGCATAATTATTCTAGTAATGTGAAACTCCTTGGTGGAATTCTTGTATTACTTTTTATGGAAATTAAAAAAAAAACGTAAAGAATACGAACGGTGCTATACAACGGGATATGGACCGTGCGGTAAAATATGTACTCAGGTGAGAGTACCTATTTTACCGCACGGTACTTAGGTGAGAGTACATATTTTACCGCACGTTCCGTTGTATAGTGCGTAATTTTTAACTTTCGAACAATGTATGCAGGCTCCGTAAATGCATTTTTCGAGCAAATGTGTTGAAAAATATATTAAAGATAGCCATTTAATTGGACATTCTGTCATTCCAACTACGTTTAGAAAATATATTTTCTGTTTTAGTTTATTTTCGTTACCAAAGACCTTTTAGAAATAACTACAACCTAATTAATAAAATACCTACGTTTTAGCTTTTTAAAACCTTTTTAGATTAATTCTCATCTGAAATCTGAATTCAAATCTACTTAAATATTTAATTATCTAGTGGAGTTTACTTAGTACTGACTGCTTTGTTGATTTAGTTGGTCGTGTCCGCTGGATGAGAGACGCACGGGACCGGTCAATGTGGCGACACCTGGGGGAGGCCTATGTCCAGCAGTGGACGTCTTTTGGCTGAAATGATGATGATGATGATGAATCGTGACTACTGAGCATGAGGTTCTGGGTTTGATTTTTGGGTCGCGCAAATTGTTTTTGGATCTCTCTCAGGAATTTCTAAGAAGCAGTATGGAGTATGGATTTGTGCTCAGTTGGAACTGTTGGACTTAAACATAACTGGCGACAACTGGTTGTACTATTACCTACACCTCTGCTTAACCCTTCGGGGTTTACAGGCGTGATGTTTATGTTATTATCATTATACATAGCATTTATTGAATGCACCCAATGGCAATGCAATAGGGCTCGGACTGGCTCAAAAAAATAGAATTCTGTTTAGTCCGTCAGTTAGATTATCGAAAAATATTGGATACGTGTTTTTTGTTTTATCAAATCAATAAAAATTGACGAAGATAAAGCGCGTCAAAGATCATGGAGTGGGGCTTGAAACGTCACTTGAAGGTACAAAATGTGCCCGTCGGGGCTGCGGTTTGGGCGAAGAAGGAACATGGGTTTGGTTTTTAGTCAGTAGAAGTCTGACACTCCCCTTCGCTCTGCCCAAGAGCAGGGGACCCCCCCTGCTCTTGGGCAGGGGGGGCTGCTCTTGGGGTGATTTTCAAACCACCAAAAAAAAAAAAAAAATACAAAATGTACTATCATATTTATGTCGTCACACGAGTTTTCGAAGCACCTGTATCGTCTTCATTTTTTGTTTACGTGAAAAAAGAAAAAATATGTGGTCAATATTTTTTGGAAATCTATCTGACGGACAAATTAGTTTTTTTTTGTCCGATCCCCTATTTAAATTCAATAGGTACCTACTTGAATTTAAATTTAATTTAAATACTACTATATTTCTACTTAGCCTACACAGTGGGTCCGCAAACTTAAGTACTACCCCCTGTCACAAACCACAGAACCACTATGCACTTGATTTTTAATAAAAACTTGAGCTTTTATAACCAGTGAATAAAACCTTCTATCCATAAACTGTTCACGGGTAACGCATTCAATTCCACTTCCAAAGTATTTAAGCCACTCTAAAACTTTTTAGATATTGTCAGACCTTTTTTATTTAAAGGTTACTCGAAATTGCAATAAAATTGATCGGGTTTTGTTCCACGTGATTTTCTTTTTGCTTTATTAGGAAGGGTTTGTAAACTTAAAATTGTGGAGGAAGGAAGTTTGAAGAATCTCTTTTTGATGTTTTTATCTTTGTTTTTGACAGTCATCACGTGCCTTCGGTATTATCGTGAATTACTTAGTTTTACGTAATTCTTATGCCTTTTATTTTGCAAATAGGTTTCTACAAACACTTTTTCAACTAGATGGGGTCGGTGTTTCGTACCTGATTACTCCAGCCGAAACAAACCTAGAGTTTTATTTTTAGGCCCGAACATAGGTAATTAAGCAGATTAGTGCATGAAAAAAATTCAGTAAATATTTGTACGGAACTACAACTACAATTTGTCCGTACCAGTTGGACCAAACCTGTCAAGTCCAAGTAACATTGTCATCAAAACTCCACTACTAAAGTGTTAAAATACAAGAGAATCGCCTTAAAAGGTCTAGAAATAAACTATTGTACTGAGAAGTGAAATATCAACACTGCCAAGTTCAATGTTAGAGATAATGCAATATTGTGACTGGTATAGTGTCTCTCACACTATTCATAGAAACTATCAGAGTATCGGAGTATCGAGACAAAGAGGACAGGACACCCACTCGTGTGCACTTTCCTTTATTCCTGATATCAAATCTTTTCTTCTTCGCTCCGATGACACTTCTAAGTTTCCCTTTGTACCGATTTTTAATAAAAACTCAACTTAAAACTAACACCTACACAGCGTTCCTTTAGAGTAAAGTTTTAGATTTATATCTACTTACAACGAAGGAACAGTTGCAACTAATAAATAGAAAAAGTTTTTGGTCACCCCTTTGAAAGGTGACACATTACAAAAGCAACCGTATTTTTTAACTTTAAGGTTTATTTTGGTTTAGCTGAGGCGGTATCCCTCTTCTGATCACCCTAAAGTGTTAATGAACAAGGTAACTGCCCAACTTAACCAAGCGGAACCCAACTTGGTACAATCGGAGACAGAAGTGAAAAGGAAAAGTTTTAATATGTTACCTTTAGTTTGCGATAGTGAGAAAACGGAGGTGGTTGACCTGGAGAGTTTGTTTATATATACCCTTTTAGTAAACTGTAAGTTTTTTTGCTGATCCAGGTACCTGGGGGATTCGAAATGCATTGTTTGAGCCGTTTGGGGTTGAAACACTGGGGCCATGGGGTCCGAGTGCCCACTTAATTTATCAGGAAAAGTACAAGTCTGACAGTCCCCACCACTCTGCCTAGAGCAGTCGTTTGATGATTTATCTTCCCACCCTCCATAATAAAAACTTATTAGTTTATTTTTCAGTTGAAATCAGTGTTGGTACTATGCAGATCATAATAACTTGAGTTAGGTTACTTAAGCGTTTGGTCGACTCTTCACGTGACCGGAGGGCTGGAATATTTTTTGGGCAAAGAATCAGCATTGCCATCCAACGTGGCAATGCTGTCAGCCTTCTGGGCACTTTTCCTGTTGACAGCGGTGTGGACGAATTTTTTGACGCCCTGTAATTACTTCCCCTTTTTGATACTTGTATATATATTTTATTATTATCTTAGTTCTGTAAATAGTAGTTTTTAAATGTTGTAAATAAAAATTAAAAATGCATTAGTTTCAATATAGAAACGAGAAAAACAAAAGACCGCTTTCTCTTAAGATAATATCCGGGATAAGGTTATAAGACGTATTCATAATTTAAATAAGTATTGTACCCAGGTCCATATCACAACCTGAAATATCATATGAAAAAAAAATGTCTCATGACTAGTCTGTAGAAAGAAAATGAAAAGTTTAAAAATGTACCTATTAGATTGATTTAAGCTTCCGAAAGGTTAATGTAAAGTGCGGTTCAACCGAGTGGCTTGGACTCCGGACAGGCTGCGGACATAGACATAACATGACAATATGTCCTTCATCACAGTACATCATCTGTCAAAGTTCGTTCCAGAATGTTCCCTGTGCTTGACCATAGGTATAGTATTTAATCCTTGCATTATTGAAAGTCTTCGTTGATAAATGAAGCTTAGTTCTCAAAAAAGGTCTACAACAAAGAGCCCATAACGAAACACGTGTTAACGCTACTACACACATCAACACGGTCTAGGGATATTTCATACTCAATTAAATAACTCGAAAAGTACTGGCCGCATTGGAATCTTTAATACACCGATTTGTTTGTAATTTATCTCAGACTAATTCCAAATTCAAATTTTTGAAAATTCTTTTGTTTCTGTGGCATAAAAATGTCTTGATGTATAGGAGAGGGAATTTTCATTTGTGCGAAATTTAAAAAACAATACGAATTTCGTTTAGTTACAGTTTTTTTTCATTTTTAAACGAAAGATAAAGTTAAAATTGAGGTATTGTAGCCTTGCAACGCCGACATTTGACGAGGGCGGAGATGTTACGAGCTGTGGGTATGCTGGAAGCTGGATCTGTTCAGCGTAATGTTGCTGAGGCCATAGGGACCCATCAAAATGTAATTTCAAGATTGTGGACACGCTATCGTGCCACAGGTGAAGTAGCGGAGAGGCACCGGGGGCCAAGTCGCATCACTACCCCCAGACAAGACCGATTTTTGCAAATTACTGCGCGAGCTCAACCAAATGCAACGGCGACTCAATTGGTCCAAAGGCTGCGAGTGGAACACCAAGTGCTTGTGAGTGACCAAACTGTAAGAAGGCGACTGCATGAAAGCAATCTACGCTCTCGTAGACCACTCCGGGTCCCACCTTTACGGAGAGGCAATCGTGGACGACGATTAGAATGGGTTCGGAACCACGTGGACTGGGGCCGTGAGCAATGGTCCAATGTGCTGTTCACGGATGAATCCAGGTTCGGCTTCCATCCAGATTCACGATGGACGCGTGTTTGGCGAGTTCCTGGACGATGGAGCCGTCTCCAGAACCCTCAGGAAGTTCACCCATACCAAGGAGGAACAATTATGGTTTGGGCAGGAATTCGTCTTGGAGGACGGACGGATCTCGTTTGGGTGCGGGGCAATATGACGGCAGAACGATACGTCCAACAGGTGCTGGGGCCCGTAATCTTGCCTCACAGAACACAAATGGGGCAAGATTTCCTGCTCATGCACGACAATGCCCGGGCACACACGGCGAGAACGGTAGCAGCTTGGTTACATACACATAATGTTAGGGCCTTAGACTGGCCTGCTCAATCGCCAGATCTAAATCCCATTGAGTATGCGTGGGATATGCTGCAAAGAAGAGCTCTGAAGGAAGTTCCTGAAAATTTGGCTACAGAAGATCAACTTTTTACGCACCTCAGAAGGACATGGGACAATATTCCGCAGCAAGACATTGACAACCTTGTTCTGAGCATGCCGATTCGTTGCCGATGTGTTATGAACATCATGGGCGCTTTCTCAGACTACTAACTTCAAGTTTATAAACACAAATTAAATGATTTTTCTATATTTTTCAGTTTTTACTCACAAATTAAAAGTTAATTCATATACGGTTTCCGTCTATGCTTCATTTTTTTTTCATAAAATCCTGAAATTTTAATCAGTACCTTAACCATTATTAAAAAATGATAGAATATTATATAACGTATATTTTAAATATATACATGTCATATAAATAATTAACACATCGATAGTAATTCGCTTTTTTAAAAATATCCCTAGACCGTGTTGATGTGTGTATTTCTTTATGTAAGTATTTAGTAAGTAAGTGTAATAAAGTGCTGACCTACGCAATAATTTACAGCTAATGACCACAATTCAGCGCGCTACTCAGCGTTAAGTAATAACAGACTTAATAAATGGACTAGCGTTCCTTGTTACGATATATTTACTTCTAAATGTAGTACTGCGAATAGGCTATCTTTTCTCTAGTGTAATAATGTGAATAACCTATTTTTTTGGTAGAGAAAAGGCTAGAAAGAATTTTTGTTACTGACATTAATTCATTAGGTAAGTCACGTGGGGGCAAGGAACACAGGGCCGGCAGTCTCTACAGAGATAACGACAAAATCGCTAACTTTCAATCCTTAATTACTAACGAATAAATTTGGCTGCAATAATGATGCTTACAAGTAAAGCAAGTCTCTACATCCATGATGCGTTTCTCGCAAGCATCATTATTGCAACCGAATTTATTCGTTGGTAAAATAATTAGCAATCGAAAGTTAGCGATTTTGTCGTTATCTCTGTAGAGACTGCCGGCCCAGGACGCCTTTTGCTTCGAGTTTTACTCCGGAAATAAGAACAAAATTCACTCGTAGTTTACGAAATATTTCGTACTAGCTGATGCCCGCGACTTCGTTCACGTGGAAATTTTGATGTGTGACTGTCTCGTTGATCGAGTGGTCTCAAGTGCAACTTACTGAGGATGAGGTCCGGGGTTTGATAAAAGTGTTTTCGTAGTAGAGGCCACGGAGCGTGGTTTTCGTGCCCGGTCGATGACAATATTATATCTATAGACATCAAACGCCCCCTATTACATGGCGCTTTAACATTACAGGCGAAATATGGGTTTACGATTAGATACACCACTGCCTAACTCTTTCGGGATTAAGTCGTAATGTTATTTTATATGTGAGACCTGACGGCTTGATCAAAATGTGATGATGTGGGTAATGATTACAAAAGGCGTCCTTATGGGCGCTGTCATTATGAGCGGCAGCGGCTTGAATCAAAATAAAATGAAGTCGGCACTGGATGGGAAAACTCTTCGGAAAGTGGAGTTTTCGCATCTACCTCTAATTCCAGGCGACTCTTTCCTGTTTAAAGCAGCTTATTTGCAAAGACATCTGTTCCATGGCCAGTCGCAGATTTTTGGTGATGTGCAAGTTGGGGTAAGATTCAGCGGCAATTTGTGAACGGAATCTCCAATCTGGCCCTTTGTTAAGCAAAGTTGCAGCAATGCCCGAGGAAGTCACAGCGATAAGACGGCACGGTTGGCACAGTCAAACGCCAAGGCACCTTGGCGTTTGACTGTGGCGCTGCATGTCCTGTATTCAATTCCCGCACTGAACAAATAGATGTATTATGTCGTGGGTCTTCTAATTTTAATTAGGTTTTTATTTTAAAGTTTTGCAGCTGTTTTTCTTACTGTGTACCGGTCAATTTAAATTTGTTGACTGTTCACGACAAATATTAACACCACAATTCAGAAAATGGTGTCAAATGAACAATGCCATATGTCGAAGACGAAGTTAATATGCCTAAAACTGCATGGGAAGCAAACACATTAGGGCTTAGGCTATGTAGTTTCCTGCATGAATGGCGCGCGGAGGCACTACACTGGGGGTAACTCCGCTGCCGCGGCATATTGCCGCTTGGCGGAGAGACCGCCCCGATGTGCTTTCATGGCGACATGAAGAGAGCGACTGTCGCAACCCCGTGCAGGGCACAGTGGTGGTAAGTCCCCTCTTTGAGGAGTGGTTTGAGAGGCGCCACGGCGCCCTCACCTTCCGTCTGGCGCAAGTCCTCACCGGACACGATTGTTTCGGAAGGTACCCGCACCGAATCATGCGGAAGGAAACGCCCGGATGCTACCATTGCAAGGATCATCCGAAGGCCACGGTGGAGCACACAGCGGAGGCCTGCCCCGCTTGGGCGGAGCCCCGCTTGGGTTGAGCCCCGTCGTGTTCTTTTAGTGGCAATCAGCGGCGGCGAACTCTCGCGTCCGTCCCTGGTGCGGGGCGAGAGGGAGTGGGACGCCGTCGCGTCCTTCGGCGAAGCAGTGATGCTAGCGAAGGAGAGAGAGAGAACCTCTCGTCCCAGCCGCAACAGGAGACGCTCCGGGCGTCGGGAGCCACGTGATGGCTTCCGGCTACCGTAGGCGTGGGCCTGTGGACAGTAATGTAGTGGGCTAGGTCGCCGTCCGCCCGTCTTATGACGACGACAGGCCGTGTCGACGGCGCGTTCGTGTTCCACGCACGCCTCAAAGAGATGTCAGAAAGAGATATCGCGGCCCCAGCACAAAGGGCAAAGAAGGAACATGGGTGGTTTTTAGTCAGTAGAAGTCTGACATTCCCTACCGCTCTGCTCAGAGAGGGAGGAGTCATTTGATGCTTTCCCACCCTCCTAAAAAAAATCCTATGTAGATTTTCAAAGCAGCGTCATTTAAACTAATCAAGAGTACCTTTTGCTATCGTAACTGTTTGAAAAAGACGATATAAAAGTTATCTTGTGAATACATTTATTAATTAGTACCGTTTTGGTGCAATAGATGTCGTTGCATGTATGTTTCTTAAAGATAAGTTCTTCTTAAACACTTTAAATTCGTTTATCTTTTGATAGAGAGTACCGAGCATCCATTACAATGAAACAAAAACTCAAACCCTAATCATATTAGTTTTAAAATGTACACGTGATAATACTTTAATAAACTAATACACCCAAGACACACAGACTACAAACAAAAAATTCTAAAAATGATTGTAACACAACAAAAGAAACCCTTTTTTTTCTCTAAATAATATGTTCTATATACAGAAACACCTACAGATTTATAAATTGTATAATATTGTATTTAAAATTAAAAGTAGATTATTATTAATCTACTCTGAATTGATTTGAAAACCATATACCTAGCATCAAAATAAAAACAAATACCTGGAACTTACAAAAAGTGAAAACCGATCGGGGATCGAACTCGCGAATAATATGTTTAACATTTTTGGAAATCTTTCAAAATTATAAAAAATCACAAAAAGTGGATACTGACTGTGATTTGAACTTGCGTACCTTTATTTACAGGTAAGCCTCAGTACCGATAGACTACGTACACCAGTGACAAAGAGTTTGAAATAGACCTTCTATTTTAATATATTATTTATATAGTATGACAGTTGACAGTTCGATTGTGATTCGATACCGGGAATTTAAAATGACGTAAGAGACTTCAGCTTTCCCTTGGATTTGCAACGCTCGCACCAGGCGCCTAAAGTGAAAAATTGCACAGCATGCTCGTCGTCCCTTGCGTTATTTCATATTTCCAGTATCAAGCTGTAAAACAGTTGAGGATTATGGATAATGCAATACTGCTCACCCCCTTAAGTTATTATGGGGATAATATATAGCCCATGTGTTATTCCAGACTATAATCTACCTCTGTGCCAAATTTCATTCAGATCCGATCAGCCGTTCTGGCGTGAAAGAGTAACAAACATCCATACATCCATCCATCCTCACAAACTTTCGCATTTATAATATTAGTAGGATGTCTTCGATTGTATTCATTCTACCATTCTACACTCAAAAAAAAACGTTTCCATGTAAATTTCATGCAGAATGTCCAACATGTTCACTAAAGTTAAATTTTTACTTTAAAAGAAATTTCCCGCTTCCAAGAAGCCAAAAATTACAATAAAAAAAGAACACGACAACAAAGTGAATCGTCAAAGAAAAATATTTCCAAAACGCGTACAAGATAAAGTACCCACATCAAATAATGCAATCTTCTAAAAACGTATTGCGTGCTTCCCAAACTACATTGACAATGAATAGGAAAATTCTTGCTGACTGAGAATTTCAGGCGATTTTTTCTGGCTATAAATCTAGATTTTCTTTAGTCAGCATAAAATTAGAGCACAGTTTCGCGTGTGCATTGGGGTCGATGACCGGTACTCGTTCGATACCGACGCAGTCTAGTGTTGCGTTTGAATGCACGCACACATGCACAAGTATTACGGCGTCCGTATGCACACATAAGCGGGGTTAACCCCTTCGATGCGACATGATCGATTGCCTGCCGATATTTGATTGGCATTAATATTTGTGTGGTAATGGATGGTGTGAATGTCGTCTAAATTGGGCAGTTGGTTGCTGTATATTGGTTAATCGATGAATGATATACATTAAATTTCGTGACTTTCGGTGAAGGATATGCATTAAGTTTGAACTTTTTCAGTCACGTTTCCAATAGATATACGTCATCTTTAAAACGTGCTGTGAATGTGTTTTCAATTCCTAGTGAGTCACACTCGTTTCTTTGAAGTTTGGTGATAAAAGAGGAGAAGAAGCTCCTCCTCCTCTATTATCGTCAATATTTAAATATAAATGAAAAACATCAGTCTGATATATCAAAAAATAACGTTGGATTTTTTTCAAAGAAAACCACGCAGTCACTCTCCTGGAACTTATTTCTTCTCAACTTAAATTACTCAGCATCCTTAGAAAAACGTCAGCTAGGAGCTATAAAGCAACACACCTGACGACACTTAGGGCTTCCCCTAAGTCTGGGTAAGTACCCAAAGTACCCAGACCAGACAAGAGCTAATATATTCACTCAGCGTGCTCAAACACTTGAGATATCCTCATGATTAGTTCGTCTAAACTTAAGTTCACTCTTGAGCGAAGATTGAATTTCTGCTGACTTGAAAATGGGATTTAGTTCTGAAAGTTTTTTGTCTAAATCCGATGCTTCGGGGATTTGCTCGCTTTTCCCGCCACAATCACAAATTATATCTCAAAATTATGGGTGACTAGCCTGTTATTTTCAATCTCTGTTTTTTTCAGCATTGAAATAAGGAATTGTTTTTCTAACTTTGTCCACCTAATGCTGGGTAGGTGTTTTACTTTGGGCTGCGGGTTTTTCGAAAGAGATACCGCGGGCTTTACACATAGGGCTAAGAAGGAACATGGGTGGTTTTTAGGTAGTGCAGAAGTCTGACACTCCTTATCACTCTGCCCAGAGCGGGAAGAGTCATTTGATAATTTCCCACCCTCCAAAAAAAAAAGGCGGAGTGAATTTTTACTTTGTTTTATATAAAAAAAAAAACTTTAATTCGGATAAGCCACATCTCTAACCTAACCTCTCCAGTTTGGGCAGTTTTGATTAATGGTTATCCAATTTCTTCTGGATACTTTAATTAGATCATCAGATGATCAATTAGATCATGATGAACAGATTCTGTTCACCTATTTAGTTGTCCTTTCACATTCTTCCGCCACGTCCCGTGATCTCCTCACCAGCACTTTCTTCCCCCATCTTCAATTCAGTCTACGGCATACATGGCCCACCCAGATTACACTTTCTTTTTGTTATATCCGTGTGGTATTAAATGTGTATAATAAACCTTTCTGTCATTCTTTCAATTAGGAATACGACCTGAATTAAAGTTTTAATGTTTATTAATTCTTCTCAAGTTATTCATTGCTGTTAGTTAATTGTTCACTTACTTACATTTAATAAACGTTTCTGAATGTGACTTTAACAATATATCATAGCACGTCTGTATGTCTGTTCTCAAGCATTGTAAAGTGAGATTGAAAAGTTAATGCTTGTCAAATCGAGTGAATGGCTGTTTTGTCTGGCTGCCGCCATTTTGTCATTTGTTTGGAAAGGACGTATGGCACTTGTTTGTCTTTAAGTGAAGCGAGGAATGAGCACTATCGCAGTTTAATGTGGAAGGGGAGATGGGCTATTCGTTGAAAAATGTTGAATTTCCAGATGTCAATTTGGCTGAGGGCTGATTTTCAGATGTCTTTTATTTAAAGATTAAAAGTAGATATGTAAACGAAAATAAAAACGTAGATTTGGCATAATGTTTGTTTACAAAAGCTGTCAAGCCTTAAATTTTTGTTCGTTGGCTATCTGAAAATTAAAAAAAAAAACACGGCCAAGTGCGAGTCGGACTCGCGCACCGAGGGTTCCGTAAAAAAAATATATTATGTGATGTAACTAAAAATTTATGGTTTTCGTAATTATTCCTTTATCTATGCTATAAGACGTTGCTTCGTACCAAATTTCAAGATTCTGAGTTCACGGGAAGTACCCTGTAGGTTTTGATTCCCTTGCGAGTGTCGAAAATTTGCGGCATAAACGGGAGTATCTTGATGTAACTAAAAATTTATGGTTTTCGTAATTATTCCTTTATCTATGCTATAAGACGTTGCTTCGTACCAAATTTCAAGATTCTGAGTTCACGGGAAGTACCCTGTAGGTTTTGATTCCCTTGCGAGTGTCGAAAATTTGCGGCATAAACGGGAGTATCTTTTGATCGCGTTGACTTAGAAGTTTGATTTTTTCACAGCTCCAAGAGACCATAGACTTGAGTATTTGATATGAATTTCAGCTTGATACCTCCACGCGTTCCTGAGAAAAAAGGTCTTGACAGACAGACAGACAGACAGACGGACAACAAAGTGATCCTATAAGGGTTCCGTTTTTTCCTTTTGAGGTACGGAACCCTAAAAACAAACTAAAGGATAGCTTGGTGAAACAAACGATGTATTCAGTTATAAGAACGTAATATAATTCCTCTTACAATGAAGTAAACAGCAATAAGGTCAAAAATCATCTTTTTACATAATTTCTCAAAGCATACAAGTCACAATGACATTTTCAAGACCGCTTCATAAGACAGCATAATATTTTTCAACAAATCTTTATAACGAGAACAATTCTTTACGCATAAAAATGATTTATCCGTGAGATAAACTCAGCGCTCACAAAAACTCACTGAGACCCGATTTTCTTTGACTTCATGTGCGCAGTAGACTTTTCTGCAGTTTTTATACGTTCATCAATTAAGGGTTTTTCGTTAGTTAATTAACTATGAGTTATCAAGTTCTGCTTAGATCAGACTAATTTATATTTCTTTATTTGACATCTAATTAATCAGTCACAGAACTGTTTGTTCCAGGCATTTTAAAGAATAAAACTATAGTTTGAATGGAAATTATTCTACCTATTCCGTTTAACAAAATTCACGTTAAAACATAGATCTATCATAATATATCCTAAGAAAACATAACCCTTCCTTCCTGGCTTTACCGTCGTCGAGTAAAATATGTTGTTCTATGAGACAGTTTGCTCCATTTTCATACACGTGATCGAAACATTAAATATGCACTAGATGCCATTTCGGTAAACGACTTCTAATGACTTCAAATCACTAGTATATATAATTATCTGTCTAGTAATTTATATATAGCAACCATACAAAAGAAACTGATACGAACAGACGCTAGGTAACGAACAAAACAAGTTTCATTAATCAAAACCGATACAAGGAAATCATCCGTCAAAAATCTAGACCGAAACCCAGCCATGCAGAAAAACTGTCCCAGTTATCGATGACGAAATCCTTATTTAACAAAAACACTCGTTCTAACGTTATCTGGGTCCCCTATATTACTTTGCAAATCGTCTGTCCCTAATACATTGTAAATTCAATAAAGTGAACCGGGTGACCGCGAAACCTGAAACCTTGGGTTGAATAAAAAATGCGAATCACCCCTTATATTGCGGCTTAAAATGTGTTTCTGACATTGGATGGCGGGGCTGGCATGAAAAGGAATACAAGATAGTAGGGCCTAGATATCAAGTTTATACACAACATAAGTAAATTATGCCTTTAACATACCGTAAAATACGTACATTAAACCTGAAGTTACAGACATCAGCCTACTAATAATATACTTACATACATACAGAACAAAAAGTAAACTTTCTGAATAATATGCGGTTTGAGTTTTCTAAAACCCTTTTTTTCTATATAAATAAACCCTCTAGCAAACGGCCTTTGAAGTCCTGGAAACGAATATCTTTCATAGTTAAGAAGCAGTAATAATTCAATAGGTTATATCAATCTAATATAGCATGCAAAAGACGACTGGAAATAAAAGGAAAGATTATACATCCACGAGTAAGATCTTTAGTGTCAGATTTAGATAAAATAATATTTTGACCCCACAACAACATAAACTCGTTTATAATTCCGAGTGGGAATAATTAAATGCTTGAATAATTCGATTATTTGAACCACTGCGTGGGTAGTGATAAAATTCGGTACGGTTTCAAATTTATAGCGAAAATTACTATTAAAATCAAAAGCTGAAATCAAGAGAGTGGGTTTTATGAAAGCCGATTCAAAAAGTTAAAGGGCACAATATGACTACCTTATCTCGAATATTGCCATTTGCTTGCAAAGCATTTCGTTATCTACAACGACTAGCTTTTGTCCAACCTATTTTTTTTTATTAGTCATTTATCGCTATTATTGGCAATACGTCACTTTGTTGACCCTGGGCACCCATCTTTGAAACGTGGCCTTTTGTTTGTTTACTACAGTAACTGATGGACGCTATCATAAAACTAGTAACTCTGTTCTGGGCTACAAAATTTAGATTGCCATCGACTCGCTAAAAAGACGATTTTTGCCATTCTGCCTAACTAATAAATCAATCATTTTATTATCAGGCTACCGAGGCCCATAGATAAAAAAGCAAAATTAAAAATTAAGGTGGGTGTTTTATGTTATTTTATCCTTTTTTCAATTAATTTTTAACAGCCGTGGGTTTTTTCAAAAATTTTAATTTTGCTTTTTTTTAACTTTTTATTTTTATTTTTTTATCTAAGAACATGCACCAATCAAACCTTAAGCCATAACTGAAAACTGAATCAAAATCGGACTTGTAATTTTGGAGAAAAATGGCAACTTTGATTTGCACTAAAAATGTTTGCTGCAGCGCCCCCTGGTGAGTTGTCACCGTAACACCTATCTAAGAACATGCACCAATCAAACCCAAACCCATAACTGAAAACTGCATCAAAATAGGACTTGTAGTTTTGGAGAAAAATGGCAACATGTATTTGCACAAACACACAAACAAACAAACAACCTCTCACCCCAAACGCATATACCGTCTCCGTTCCGTCGTGGGTAATAAAAATACATACTCGTACTCATAGTCGTACTCCAAAGCGTCGAAATACCACCACGACTACCACGCCTTTAACTGTTCTTGTACACCCATGTTATGTCCACACAAAAGTAGAAAAAGCACTTCCAACAAAATAAATTAAAAAAAAATTGTCGTACGAGAAACTTTCTTGTTTTTTCTTCGATAATACTACTTATCATGCCGTTAGTATAAGTCTAGGCACTTATTTTCTCTTGTTCATTATACTAACCTAACCTCAAAAGGGAAGGAAGGTGCTCGTAAATTAATTCAGCGAGGTGAATACACCGGTTGTGGGACAGTGGAACAATCACGATATATCGTACGTAGGCTTTATTAATTACCTAGTAGCTGATAACCCGGATAACAGATGATAAGAGCAGATTGATAATGGATATACAAGGTTTTGATTGTTTCCACTAATAACTTTTATTCTTTATTTGGCCGGTTTTTTAAATTATTTTATGTATATCTGCCTATCTAATTCCTAATAATTTCATTTTGAAGTGCTTGTGACAAAAATAGAATTTCCGTTTATAATACTTGTCATGAATTTGGATTAAAATTCATGACTTACCTAAAAAGCCAATTTAAGTCCATAGAAAATATACTTGAACATTTTGATGTTTTACTAAGCTTATTTAAATGCCTTTTACAATAAAATAAAACAAAAGTTATCTACCAATAATCACTACTTTTACGACAACCAATTACGACTCAATAAATCAAAGTTCGCTCAAGTTATCAAAGTGCAAGTTCAATAGAACCTTATATATTAGTTGCAAAAGTTTAGAATTCTACTCCCTTTGGAGACGTTGTTGCATCGACTTGAGTTCAAGAGAGACGTAAGTTTTAAGTGTTATAACTTAGAACTTGATTGAGGCGAAAACAAAAGTTTTTTGTTTGTGGCAGAAAGAATCTCCTAAAGTAGGTACCTGCGTAACTTAAATATGCTATTTTGCTTATTTTAACACTATTTACGTATTTCTATATTTTTTAGCAAGTGCAGTCAGTCTATTAAGAATGCCCTTTATTTTGAACTAGCTGATGCCCGCGGCTTCACCCGCGTGGATGTCGTTCAAATTATATACTAAAACCTTCCTCTTGAATCACTCTATCTATTAAAAAAAACCGCATCAAAATCCGTTGCGTAGTTTTAAAGATTTAAGCATACAGACAAACAAACAAACAAACAAACAAACAGACACGACTTTGTTTTATACTATGTAAGGAAGTATTTGAACTAATAGAGTAAGGTTTTTCTTAAAAAGCTTTCGGATTGTGATTGTAAGTATTTGTAAGTGTGCTACGTTATAACCTATTCCAGTTGGACCGCCGCGCCGATTCAAAATAAAAGAGTACTAACGTACTTTGTTTTATTCGGTCTCTCAAAGCATGATTTATTATTAATCTTCCTATTATTCTAAGCTAGTAGTCGTAACGTTACACTATATTATTATAGTTATTGGAGAGTTCGTAGAGAGTTTAATTAAGTACTATTATCACGTTATATCAATAACCTCCTTTGATTGCTGGAGCCATTATAATAAGTTTCGTTAAAGCAACTAGCTTTACTATACGTTGATATTCTTATATCAACGCATAGTAGGTAATTATTACTGCTGTTGTACCCAGGATTATCAGTGTGTTGGTTAGGTGGTTAGAGTTCAGAAAAGGCTCAGCAGATGCAGATGGATAGGAAAAATACCCAGTTTTTTTTTTTAATGTTAAATGGGCTTACTCTTGACCTCAATCTTGCCCTAAGGGCAGAGATGAGGTCGATGATGGAACGAGTTAACTCCCGGAGGCACTGCCGAAGGTTTTTTAAAAAGAAACAACAGGAGTCTGGTCGCGAAGACGTTTAATTCCAGACTAACTGGTTTTAAAATTAAAGTAGTAATTGGTTATATCGTCCCTTATCTAACAAACACCGCATAAGTCATTTTTACCAACTTTACAGGAGATGAAACTGTGCGGTGTTGAGAAGCCAAACCTTCTTGCGAGCTGATACTTCTTTTCGAATTGCGGCTTCTGATTGGCTAAAATCTATATCACTGACTGTGTGTGATTTGTGTTGTAAGCTTAGGGACGATATCTAACATGTATGTTTACTAGCGTGTAGGCGAGGGTAGTAACTGATGCTCCACGTGGCCGCGGTGTCTCGTTACAAGGAGTTGATCGTGGCAATGACCTTAACTTAGGAATATGTACGTAATGGTTTCCTTTTTGTTTTGACATTGAATGTGCTGAATAGTAATTGGGTATTAATTCTGCTGTCAAACGGTCGAATTGCTTTAAAAACTGTCTTTACTGTCTCTATTTTTCTCTAGAAGTCTGACTAATCTTAGAAATCTCAGAATTCTTCCAGTACACTACTGCAGAGATAATTATAAACACCTTCCAGCTTTGTACAATATTCTGACAAATAAATGCATTCTATTCTAACTTCTTCTCTTACAGCACGAATAGCAACACCACGCAAGACAAATGCGGATTGGCGATTTCAGACTGTTAATTTGGTCCCGTTTTCTTTGCGAAGTAAATATTATAAGTACGATAAAAATCTACGAGAAGTATGTTTTAAATAAATGCAAGTGTTTATTTAACAACGCTTCGTATAACTACCTATAACTAAATTACAAAAAACATTTAAATCTCAGCTGTCATTGAAATGCAAACAAAAATCGAAAGAATAGGTTCTACTGCATGCCTTTTGCCATGCACCGAGAATTGCAAATGCGAGGTGAGTGTCGAGCCCCCCGTGGGGCAGCGGCAGGTCGTTCACCCCTCGCAACTGGGTCACGGGGCTACATGGTGCACGTACCTGGTATTACTTCCATTGATTAAGGTTTTACTGTTCAAGGTAGTTCGGTTTTATTTCGATGTTTAGTGCATACCGTGAACTTTTGAAGAAAACGATGAAATATTCATTAATGGGAGTCTCAAACGAAGATTTATTTCAGACATTAGTACTGAAATAAATCTTCGTTTGCATTACAAATCAATGATTACGTTTAATGCTAGACCTTTTAAATCAATGTTTTGTTTCGTTCAAACTTTTAAAGAAAACGAAGACATAATTATGTTTAAATTTAACGCATTTTGGTGCCCTTATCTTAATAAAACAGTAACAAACTCACTATACGTACTGAGTCAAAGAATTGAGAGACCATCCCGAAAAAAAAATACTGTGAAATGATTTTCCTCATATTGGATACCCAAGTTTAACCCGCTACACTCAGTTGTAAGTACCAATAATTTTCCGATTTTATACGCTTCATAAGTAATATATTTTTGAGGATATCTCAGCAAACTCAAGGATGATTAAAACGATCCTCAGACAGTTTTCAAAGACGCCCGATTAATTAATACGCCCTTTAATATCCCTCTTTTTAATTAATCGTAACCTTGGCATAAAAATAGTGTTTCATCGACAGGATAGAGAAAATGAAACTTCAAAGCTTACACGGGGTATAATTAATAAGAAAATCTAAGCAAAAAATATCAATAATATCAAGGGAAAAATATCCGTAACGACTCACTGTAGCCTTATGTGACTGCTTAAACTTCGGAAATAACATGATTTTTGTTGTGATTTTATGATATTATGTAAAAGATAATATAGAATAACAAGATAGGGCAAATATTTATGCCAAGAGGGGTATTACCAATATTTAATATTGAGCTCAACGTAGGCAAAACATAAGTTTCCACAAATAACATGTAGGATACTACTACATCAAGATTAAGACAGAAAAGATGAAAATGAACCGGATACTGAAAAAGTTGTGTAGAAATTGTTTGTAATGTTCGGTAGACATTTGACACGGAGGAATGAGGTAAACGTCGTCGTCGTGAAGAAAGTTTTGAGAACGAGTGTGGATGACGGCTGCGGGGTGTTCGAAAGAGAACCCGCGGCCTCGGCACGAAGGGCTAAGAAGGAACATGGGTGATTTTTAGTCAGTAGAAGTCTGACAGTCCCTACCGCTCTGCCCAGAGCAGCAGAAGTCATTTGATAATTACCCAAGGCCCATGAGTGAACTGAGTGAAAAGTGATAATTATAGTTAAAAAATCTGAAATGACAATGAGGAAAAAGAAGATTGTGATCTTCAAATAAACAGTTCAAAAGAATATTAATGCGCCTAGTTTACCCAGTCACCAGCACATATAAAGTTACATAAACATTTCCACATAATTAACTTTTACGTGAACGTTACGTCTTGCGACGATATTACTTTATGCGTTAGTCGAGCACTTTATATCTATATAAAGTTATGTACCAAAGCTCTTTGAAGACGTTCCTAGTATGTTAACGACGTATTTATAGAGGGATTCGGCAGCAACCTCAAAGGTTTTACTGGATTGTGAAATATTCGAGCTATGTCTGTTATTCTTGGAGATACGTTTGATTTAATCTTGCATATTCGTCTGTCTGGTGGCATGTCTTTGTAACAAAACTATATTTACTCTAGTTACATTCGTACCTGCTAATTCTATTCAATTCAATTCAATTTATTTATTTCAGATAATAAAAATCCATAATATTACATTAAAACAATATGAAGTAAACACACAAATAAAGATGAATACATTTATACAAACAATAATTTAAAAATATTATAAAAATTTAGTCGTGAATGTCAAAACCTATTAATTACCTATTATAAGTATGAGGGGCCGCTAGCGTGCAGCCGCATCCACCTCATCAACATTGGTGAGTCCCACCTCTGGGACAACGCGCTAAGAATACCATGCTAATGATCTCTATGGGATTTGTTTGATTCCAAGGCCACAAAGTGTTACTGGGTTTCCCATTTAGGGTTTTTCTTTTCAAAGATTTTGTATGTACTTATTATACCTACTACATATATAGGCGGGTTGACAACATTAAATCTGCTCTCTATTGTATAGGACTCAAACATAACTGCATAAAGCCGCACGGAGAGAAGAGTGGAAGACTATGGGGGAGGCCTTTGCATAACTCTGGCTTACTTTTCGCATTTAGAAGTAAAGTTATGTAATGTTTAACTAAACTTCAGTACCTACTGATTTTAATAATCCTACCAGTGTCTAAGAAATACGGCTCTAATCTGTTCTAAGTAGGCATATTTCAAAAAGAGGGTACTAATATTACGCTGATAAAGACACACAGACTCATAACATAATAGTAACAACTATTATGTTATGAGTCTGTGTGTGCATTAAACTCAATGCGAGTTCGAAACCCCGTACGGATTAAAATCGTGACTTATTTACGTCATGCGTATCTTGAACTCACAAGGTCATAATATACATAATAATAATTAAAATCGCAAAGGTTTAATACCCCGTCTTTTATAATTACGAGAATACCTCACTTGAACTTTCAAAATATAAACACAGTGAAGGCAGTTGACTTACCTCTACAAGAGGCAACGCTCGAGTAGGTAGGTATGTCTTATAAAAACTTTTTTACAAAAAATAAAATTTGTTAAAAAGTTTTTATTTTTCACTTTTTAATGGTTCACATGTTCATGGGTCAATGTGGACAATGTAGTTTTTTTTGAGTTTTGTTGATTTTATGGGACCATTTCGGAAGTATACCCTTTCCAACAAAAAAAGAATTTTTCAAATCGGTTAGCAAGTGACGGAGTTATGCCCGAACAAACAAAAAAAAAAAAACAAACATCCGAATTGAGAACCCTTCTTTTTTAGAAGTCGGTTAAAAACAGAAAAGGAAAACCAGTCATTAATAAAATGACCAGATGAATGAATCTAGACGAAGCAAAAGGAGTATGGAAGGATAGTAGCTGCTACGGGTTGTTCGAAAGAAATACCGCGGCCTCGACACAAGGGGCTAAGAAGGAACGTGGGTGGTTTTTAGTCAGTAGAAGTCTGATACTCCCATACCGCTCTGGAGTGTCGAGGAGGAGTCATTTGATGATTTCTCACCGTCCAAAAAAAGGGTTCTTTTTTACCACCTTTTACCTGCTTGGGGACACGAAAAAGTCGTGAGTTTATGTATATAGTTAGTTTGTTGAAATCATGGTGACGAACGGTTGACTTGGCTAACCTAAAAATAGATGTTCAATCCTTTGTTATTTTTTTATTGTAAAGTGTTTTGGACGGTAAAGTTTAGTGTACCGAACAGTGCCTGTGTGCTACTTCATGTTGGACTCCACATTCCATCATGACCGACCAACAAATCAACGAAGACAGGTCTCATCTGTCGTCATATAGAAAAAAGAGTTAATCTGAATGATAACAATGTGAGCAAATTCGCGGGCAGAAGCCATTTGATTTATAAACCTCTACTGCAGGTAACTTTTAAGGCAGTGGACTAATCCTTGATACTTTAATTGGAAAACGTTGTAGTATTTTACGAGTATTTCCAAAAAAATGTAAGCGTTGGAAACTCTTAAACCACTTTGGATTATATTGAGCATTGGAAACAATTGAGTAAGAAGAATTTTTGAGTACAATTGACCGATTGCAATGAAAAGAAAATTCTAATGTTTTACCCGACTGCGGTGAAGCCCAAAAGGAGGGTTAATATTATTTTCACTTCTCATGCTCTGAAAGTGCTTATTTGTGCAGGATAAAGGCTGCACAAAATCGAATTTTATGCACAAGGGCATTAACGTATCTACTCATAAATGTATCTTTATTAAGGCAAAGAAAATGAGCCATACAGCCAAACACAATAAGAAGTTCATAGATAGAATTTGTTATTTTATAATATTTACTTAAATAAATTTATTTGCCTTAAGTGTTTTTTAAGACTTAAAAAATATTAGAATTTAAATTAAAGTACGGTAAGTTATTTAATTAATTAATGAAAATTATTGTTACAAAATTAATTTAATAGTAGGCTGTATACTGTATAGGTCTGCAAGCCTAATATCAATTTCGTAAGATTAAAAAAAAAACTATTTCCTTCAGTATTCAAAACTGTACAAATATACTTTGAATTTTAATTAAAGAAATATGTTATCCTACTGTTTTATTTCCTCGCATTCAAAGTGAAAAGCAGAGTTTATAACTCGTTCACAAAACCATTTTTATCTTCGACATTACTATCAGCCCTCGCCTTCGGCTGCGGGCTGCTAAAAGTCTCGGATAGAAATGGTTCGTTTTGTGCACTTGTTGTAAAATCTACTATGGTGAATTGATCCCATTAGATATAACACTGGGATAAACTAATCAACCAACTGTCGGTATTATGAAATAAGAAATTATAAATGTAACTGAGGGTAGGGAGGTAACAAGGTGAAGGAAGGCAATAAAGAATTCAGTCGTTAACCTTTTTTTTTTTTTTTTTTTTTTGGTGGGTGGAAAATCATCGAATAACCCCCCCCGCTCTTGGGCAGAGCGAAGGGGAGTGTCAGACTTCTACTGACTAAAAACCAAACCCATGTTCCTTCTTCTTCGCCCTTGTGTTGGAGCCGCGGTAACTTTTCGATATCCACAGCCCCGACGGGCGTCGGCCCTTGCAGGCCCCTCCTTGCTGACATCTCTTTGAGGCGCGCGTGGAACACGAACGCGCCGCCGACACGGTCTGTTGCCGTCATGACGACGGCCGGACGGCGAGCTAGCCCGTTACTCACCGTCCACAGGCCCGCATCTACGGTGGCCGGAGGTCATCGCGTGACCCCCGACGCCCGGAGCGCCTTCCGCGGCGGCTGGGACGTTGAGAGGTTCTCTCCCTCTCTCGTTCCGCCACCTCCTTCGCTAGCATCACTGCTTCGCAGAAGGAGGCGACGGCGTCCCATTCCTCTTCGCCCCGGACCATGGCTTGCACCAGGGCCGGGCGCGAGAGGTCGCCGCCGCCGATCGCCGCTACGAGAACACGGCGGGGCTCTGCCCAAGCAGGGCACGCCTCCACAGTGTGCTCCACCGTGTCTTCCGGTCGATCCTCGCTCAGTCGTTAACCTGAGCTGGTGTTTCATTGACATATAAGTTTTACATGGCGCAGCCGGTAGGATACTTCATTTAAATACGATTGAAGTAGATAAAATTCGTCGAGTCGAAAATAAAATTTAAAAGTTGGAATAAACCAACGAACATAAGTCGCTCTTCGGGAGGAGTATTTACAATGGAAACGGTACTACCGCCACCGCCTCCATTTTGTTTCAACAATAACGTCGAAAACGCAACGTCAGGAAACATCTCGAAGGAATGGGAGAAATGGAAGACGGCGTTCCTGATATATTTTGAAGCCTGTGAGCTCAACAAGAAGACCCACAAGGTACAAATTATTATATTTTTACATGTCGTGGGAGAACAGTGCCGAGAAGTTTTTGAGCAGTTCGCGGAGCAATTTGTCGACTTGAAGAGTTTACTAGAGAGGTTTGATGGAGTTTTTCTGCAAATAAAAAACATAACTGTACAAAGGCACACATTTTTCATACGAGAGCAAAATGATGGTGAATCAGTCGAGCAGTTCTCTTTGGAATTGAAGAAATTGGCGGTAAAATGTGAATTCGAGGGATTATGTGATGATTTGGTACGAGACCGATTAATTTGTGGAATTAAGGATGGATCACTTCGAGAGCGCCTTCTTCGAGAACCCAAATTGACATTGCAAAAGGCCGTAGAAATATGCAACATAGCACAGTTATCACGCGTGCAAGCAGGAAATATAAAGAAAGAGTCAGCAGAACACTGTGCGCATTGTGTAACACGAACGAGCAGTGAGAAAAGTGACAACGTGGAAAATGATACAAATCAAGTGCATTGGGTATCACGACAACGCCGTGGTCAACAATATCGAGGAGCGTCGGTGCGTCGTTCTCGACCGGGAGCGGGCCGCGGGACATCATCGTATTCCCAACAACACACAATGGCGTCTACGTCGAGAGGTTACGACGGCAACGCTAATCAGCGACTCCAAGAACGCTTGTGCCGAAAGTGTGGAATGGACCATATTGGTTATAAATGCCCAGCGATTGGCAAAAGATGTTTAAAGTGTAACAATTTGAACCACTTCTCACGTGTTTGTAGGGTACATGCAGTGCAAAGGGGCGAGGATGAGTCAAACGATCAGGTAATTTATTATTTTAACAATTCTTCCAGTGACTGGTGTATAGAGTTAGCAATAAATAACAAAGAAATTTCATTTAAAATTGATACTGGAGCGGATGTTAATGTTTTACCCTATAATTATTTAGAATCGTTAAAAATACCTAAGGACTGTCTTATTCCGACCAGTATTAAACTTCGAGGGTATTCGGGCAGTGACATCACAGTAGTAGGCAGCTGTAACTTGAAAGTAAAATATAAAGAGTTGTATTACATTATTGACTTCTTGATAGCAGATGTAACTTCTCCTCCAATATTAGGCCGCGATAGCTGTCAAGAATTAAGTTTGGTAAGATTAACACTAGCCGTTACCAGCTCAGGAAATAGCTCAGAATATAAAAATAGTATCTTTGTTGAATATAAAGATGTTTTTGAGGGTGTAGGTTGTATGCCAGGAGAATATAAAATCGGTATAGATAGTAGTATAAGCCCAGTTGTACATGCCCCACGCAAATTGCCAGTTTCTTTAAAAGAAAGTTTAAAATTAAAATTAGATGAGATGGAAAAACAAAAAATAATAGCGAGGGTAGAAGGTCCTACGGATTGGGTTAATAGTATGACGGTGGTAAGAAAGCCTAATGGGGATTTACGAGTATGCTTAGATCCACGGGAACTGAATCGTGTCATAAAACGAGAACATTTTCAGTTACCAACACTGGATGAGATTACAGTTAACTTTATTGGTGCAAGGTATTTTAGTACGGTAGATGCGAGGAATGGGTTCTGGCAATTGAAGCTTCATAAAGACAGTACAGATTTGTGTACCTTTAATACTGCATTCGGCAGATACAAGTTTTTACGTTTACCGTATGGGATTACATCAGCTTCGGAAGTTTTTCACAAGAAAATGTACGAGTTTTTTGATGATATCGAAGGAACTTGCCTTTTTGTTGATGATCTAATTATCTATGGTAGAAATAAACAAGAACATGATCAGCGCTTGAAAAAAGTTTTTGACAGATGTAGGGCAATAAATTTAAAATTGAATAAAAGTAAGTGTAAGATAGGGTTAACAGAAATAAAGTACTTGGGACACAAAATAACTAATAAGGGTATATATCCCGATGAGTCCCACGTAACAGCTATTAAAAATATGCCAAGACCAGAAAACACAAAAGATTTAGAAAGGTTTTTAGGATTGATAAATTATGTGGGTAGATTCATACCGAATTTATCGGAAAAAACAAACCCATTACGATTACTTTTAAAGAAAGAAGTAGAATGGCACTGGACACCTGAACACCAAAATGCATTTAGCAAATTAAAACAATGCCTCATAAATAAACCGGTGTTACAATATTTCGATGTGGGTAAACCAGTAGTTATATCGGTAGACGCTAGCAAAAGTGGTTTAGGGGCTTGTGTATTACAAAGTAATCTTCCAGTCAGTTATGCGTCACGATCTCTTACTAAAGCAGAACAAAATTATGCCCAAATTGAAAAGGAGTTGTTGGCATGTGTGTTTGCTTGTGAGAAATTTTACACTTATATTTACGGAAAAACAGACGTAGTTGTCGAAACAGACCACAAGCCGTTGGTAAACATAATAAACAAACCAATAGCAAGCGCGCCAGCCCGCCTCCAGCGCATGTTATTACGTTTACAGTTGTATTCATTCAATTTAGTGTATAAACCAGGTAAGTACCTATACATAGCAGATACTCTGTCGCGCGCTGCGGAACCGGTTTGTTATCAAAGTGTGGATCTTCGCGATCACTTTGACGCTAAGGCTCAGGTGTGCGCGGTAACAGCATGCAATCTATTAATAGACACGCATTTTGTACAATTACAAAAATGCACATATTTAGATAGTGAGTCACAACAATTAATTAAGTGTATACAGCAAGGTTGGCCAGAACACAAACAACAACTTAATGATGAGTTGAAACCGTATTGGATCTACCGTCATGACCTGTCAGTGTTGCATGATTTGGTTTGGAAAGGAAATTGTATAGTGATACCGAAAAGTATGAGGTATGAAATGTTAAAGAATATTCACGTAGGTCATTTAGGACTAGAAAAGTGCAAGTTACGCACGCGCGAGACAATGTTTTGGCCTAACATAAACAGTCAGTTAGAAGATTATATCAGTAAGTGTCAAGCGTGTGTAACACATAAGAATGAAAATAGGAAAGAGACTCTAATTCCTCATGACATTCCAAATAGACCATGGTGTAAGGTAGCCACAGATACATTCCATTTTAATAATAGTTTATTCTTATTGGTTGTGGATTATTACAGCAAATTTATAGAATGTGTAAAATTGAAATCATTGACATCAAATGAAGTTATCTCAAAGTTGAAGCACATTTTTTCCAAGCAAGGAATTCCCAATATTGTTGTGTCAGATAATGGACCAGAGTACAATTCCAGTCAATTCCAAATATTCTCAAAAGAATGGAAATTCAATCATATCACGTCATCACCACGATATCCGCAATCGAACGGACAGGCAGAGAGGTCAGTTCAAATTGTTAAAAATATAATGAAAAAGACTATGTTTGATAACTCTGATTATAGGCTAGGTCTCTTAGAGTATTCGAACACTCCTTTAAGTAGTACACTAGCGTCGCCCGCAGAATTACTTTTTAGTAGAAAATTAAGAAGTTTGGTACCATGCTCACCCAAACTTTTAAAACCAAAAGTACAAACAAATGTCAGGTATGAGTTAGATAATCGACAAAGTAAACAGGCTCGGTATTACAACAAAGGTGCAAAAGATATGATTCCATTAAAAGTAGGTCAAAGAATTAAAGTCAGAGTAAATAAGAAATGGATAAGCGGAGTTGTTGCGGCTCTAGTGGGTATAAGATCATACAGTATTGATCTTGATCATGGTGGAAATTTAATACGTAATCGTAGGCATTTGATACTAGACACAGCGTATAGCCCAACAGCTGATCGTCCGCAGCTGTTGCAAAGCTATGACGATGTCACTGTACCCGAACATCACGAATATTCTCCGTCACATTTACACTCGCAGGAATCAAACTTATACACTACTCGTTTTGGCAGGACTGTGAGGGAGCCTGACCGGTGGACTTATCCGTCGTCATAATGATGTAATTGGAAGTATCAAACAGTATAGATAAGATTAGTACCTAATTAGAAAGTTGGCGAGTTTAGTAAATAATGTATAGCTATGGTTCGTAATTGGTGAGAAATAAAATATCAAAAGTTAATTCAATTGATCAATTATGAAATGTGTCATTATTGTTTTATTTAATTTTGTCTTAAATTGTATACCTATTCTATTAATTATCACAACACTTGCTAATTGAATAATTTATTATGAAATATGTATTTTTATAAGTAGACGTTAATGATTTAATAAATTTTAGGATGAAATTTATATAAATTCCCAATTGATTATTATATAATGTATGCATACCATTTTAATGATACAGTATTTTGTAGGTAGAATGTGTGTGTTAATCAAATGTAGGTTATTGTTTTTAAATGATTTGTATTATTACAGAAACACTACTAAAATTCTAAGAAAGACTCATTGTTTTGTAATTAAAATAATTGTATGTGTCTTTTGATTTTAAAAGTGATTATGCATGTCTTTTTATTTTATTACAATAATGTTATTTAAACGTTCCTTTGTACGCAATATTTTTATTTGTAAAATATCGTTAAAACAGGCTTAAAATCAATTTATATTTTATGGCATGTTAGTTTGTAAACTTTTTATCATTTTTTTTTTAAAAAGGGAGATGGCGGTATTATGAAATAAGAAATTATAAATGTAACTGAGGGTAGGGAGGTAACAAGGTGAAGGAAGGCAATAAAGAATTCAGTCGTTAACCTGAGCTGGTGTTTCATTGACATATAAGTTTTACACCAACCTAACAAAAATGTACAGAACACAATCATCACAATCATCATCTGCCTAGCCTTTTCCCGGAAAACACAACATTTTCCCTAATTTAAATGTACAAAACAGATCAACCTAATCTATAGTTCATTGGTAAGTAAGTTATTAACAGTATGCATCAACTGACACGTTTCAGATCTCCCTAGGGCCAAGAGTCGGGCAGTCAAATATAAACGAAGCTAGCTAGCCAATGGGAACAAATGGAACCTAGTTTTAAACCGTCCCCTGGTGGAGCTGACTTAGGCTGGACCGACTGAAGTTTTGATAGGATTTAATTGGTTTTTAATGACATTTTGATTAACTAAAGTGGTTTAAATGAGTATCTAAAGGTTGGTAATCGGCCAATCTTGAGTCTCATGTGTTTTGTGTCAGAAAAATCAACAGTTTTTTATGGTTTGGATAAACTCACACCCTTTTTCACATGGGGTGGGTAGAAGCAGCTAAATTATTTGCTTGCATGCTTTTTAAAAGTTTCTCAAAAAGTGATCATCATCACAGGCATCTTCTGGGCATCCTCGTTCCATCATATACCTCATCTATCGCTTTCCATCAGGCGTCATCAAGGTAAAGAACTGGCCCATTTAACAAATTTACAAAAAAAAAACTCTTATTTAAATATTCAGTAAGAAGTAAAACACATAAAATTAGCAGTTATCCTGGTGCCAAGCTACTCACATAACGATCGATTTAGACCTTCAGACGTAAAAAGTTGCAGACGAATAGAATTACTTTCCCATTGTATTAGTATGGATCTTTTGTACTTTGACGCCTTCACATTGTGCGAAATCTACATTCAATTTGCTCTTCGCATCTTAAACGTTTTCGAAGAACTAAGAAATAATTATCACCTACCTAACGTGACTGTCAGGAATGAACACATAAAGTGAACATTCTCATATTTCCTGGAATCCTTAAACGTTAAATATTGAAAACAAAATAAAGATAAATTACGAGAAATGTCTGAACACATTTCTCTTAATTGTCTGGAATGCCTGAATAAGTTCGACATAAAGGCATAAAACGAGAATAGAAAATATATTATATAAACACAGTCGAATGTTTTATTCGATGTTTCCTTCGTTGTTTTTTTTATACCATAACGCCAGTGTTAGTCTGTGAATGGGTGACCATCCTTAACATACCGAGACCCGTCCATTTTACAAAAAGCACTTTTAACTGCTGGCCCTGACAGTCTTTCTATCATTATTGGCAGGCAAAAATCTGATAACGGCTCTTTCCACGGATTAGTCTGTATATAGCCCGGTATCTGGGTTGTGCACAGACGTAGGCACCGACGCAGTTGCGACATGTAAAAACCTGATATTCAACTGTTAGACTGGAAGCCCACCTCAACATAGACGGAAAAAAGGCTAGGTAATAATGATCTTTGTTCTTAAAACTCAGGGATATTTCCAATCAGACCAAGTACCTTTTTTATATAATTATCTATCTATCTATATAAATAAAAAGAGAAGTCCTGACTGACTGACTCATCAACGCCCAGCCCAAACCCTTGGACCTAGAAAGCTGAAATTTTACAAAGAGGTTCCCTATAAAATGTAGACAAGGAACAAGGCAGGATTCTTCGAAATTCAACCCCTAAGGGAGTTAAATAGGGGATGAAAGTTTGTATGGAAAATCGTCATTTTCACGCGGGCGAAGCCGCTGGCAAAAGCTAGTAATACATATGGGTGTACTCTTGACCTCAATCTTGCCCCAGGGGCAGAGATGAGGTCGACGATGTAACGAGCTAACCTAAACCACAAACATGATATTTTAGCACATTGATAACACATAAAAAGTTATATACAATGAAATTAAGCTAACAATACTCGTTCCGTGTCCAAAAATAAATTATCTCATTAAAATGTATGCTCCAAAAGATAAAATTAGAATTCGTTTATTCACAAAATGATAAAAATAGAATCGCTCCTGTTAGCACCCCAATTACTTATGACAAACGTTGCTCGCTGGCCCTTTGTCTAATGTGTCACAACATTCAAATTCTTCACTGGAATCTCCAACATATTTTAACGCAGAAAAGACAGGGATTCCTTTGTGAATCAATTTATTTTTTTAGCCTTTTTGTAATATAAAATTGGAAAGAACTGTCTGAATGTCATATAAATTATGTTGGTGTATTTTCTATGATTGAGCAATAACGCTTGTAATAATGTAAAAGCTTCGAAATATAATTGTTTTTGGGCTTTCTTTCTAATCACTAGAGTAGTTTTTAATTATTGTACCATTAGAAATGTAGTATACATTAGAAGTTTGGTCACGCGTAGCAGTGTGCTACGGCGTAGCAAAGGTGAAGCTACGACGTAGCACGTGTGCTTTGAAAATAATTATTTAATAACTGTTATTTTACCAAAAGTGGTATTTCTACTTTCTAATCAAGTAGAACACATCATTATTTTGTAAAAATTGCTAAAAGCCCACGACAATAAAGTACCGTCATCTTTTCCCGAAATACGAAAACTCAAGTCACTTAATTCATAAATCGCAATTAAGAAACGTCAACGACCTCCATTATCTTTACGGCATCGAGCAGACAATCGCGTTACACTTACATTAATTAATAGGCACCTACCTTTAGGTACCTACGTAAGATCACTGACGTCAGAAAGGTTTAATGACACACGTTTTATTTGAGCCTTGTCGTCGCAAGCGCTAGTGCTGAGCTTGGGGTACTGGGTTTGATCTCCGGGTAAAATAAAGTTAAGTTTTTCCGACAGGAATCTATAAGTAACCCCCCAATTTGGGCTTGTGCTTAAGTGATGGCAATAGGATTGCCTCTATTTTTAACCGACTTCTAAAAAAAGAAGGAGGTTCTCAATTCGGATGTTTGTTTTTTTTATGTTTGTTTGGGCATAACTCCGTCGCTTGCTAACCGATTTGAAAAATTCTTTTTCACTCCTCTTGCTCAAAAAGAACGTCATAATAGCATACCAGAGCGGGCGTAAAATTGCATATATTGCCCTAGGGCTAAAAGTAAATCTCGTACGACAACTTGATCAGCCAGCTGGTGCATGATTTAGTTTCAAGTAACAAAAATATTTTATTTTTAAAAGTGGAACTAAACGCGCTGAATGCATTGCTCTTTGCATTGCTCTTTGCATTGCAGCTACATTGGCGCGAAATTTTTGGAATTGTATTACCTATTAAATTTAATTTAATTTTTAATAAAATAAACTCATATTGAACATGGTTATTTTATTTTCTCGCAATCGTAGTGAAAAGTACAGTGTAACCCATTATAACTCGGTTATAAACTTTTTTGAAGTCGGTTTTATTTTTTGTTAAAAAGTTTTTATGGGATTTAAACATCAATCGTGACATGTCAGTTTGCTGTACCTTCGGATATTACAGGCGCAATGTCATGTGTAATAAATATATACGTACCTACGTGAGATCAATCATGCCACAAACATTTAATGAAACATGTCTTATTTGAGACATCGTGTGATTGAAAGTGCCTCATCGGTGTTGTGGGCCCAAGCTTGACTGTGTGAGGTGGAGGGTGCATGCTGATAGATGTCACGTCAACTTTTTAATCTAGAATAATATATAAAAGGTTTCCTCATAACATGTCTACCACCGTTTTGTGATGGTGATGTAATAATATATTAATTTAAGTTAAATTAAGTCTTTCACCTGACGACATAATATTTTCTACGCAAAAGATATCAAACTGCAATGTCTATTTTTTTGATGAAAGATGACTATAATTGTAATGTCAGCCCTACACAAAATGCCTGGGTTTGGCCCAAACAAAATACCCAACCGTTTCATCACAGCTCTTTAACTCATCGATTGATAATAACCAGTCGGTAACTGTTCGAATACAACTTTTCTTAATAATGTGTCGCATGTTCATCCAAATCTAAAAGGTTCAACGACATTCAAAACAAACTTCCTTCAACACTTAACGAGTTTTATCGTGTCTGTGAACCGGTGAACTTGCACGAGATTACGACGATATTTTACAGATAAAAACGTAATTCCGTATTAATTCATGTTAATGAGACGGCTAGGACGGCCCGTATACGTTCCGGACCGGAGTCTGACAACCGGGAGGAAATTATCACTGGGTAAACTTTGACTATTAGTCAAATGAAAATCTAATTAAGGAAAAATACACAGTTTGGCGAGCAGTAGTGCACAGGTTTACGGCCCCCCGACTGATGATGATGTCGTTGGTCCTGGATTCAAACCCGGGCAGTCAATTTGCTTTATATATTATTTCATATTTATTTTACTACGGGTCTTAAAAGTTAGTTGTTACACCTCATTACTAACACTTTCCACCGCCATTAAGAAACGGCATATTCTAGAACCGGACGATAGTGACATCTACCTTCCCGTACCACTGCCCATTCCTTCTCTTAGAATAGAGGGTACCACAGCAGTAGAAATTTAAAGTGTAAACAGATATTTTATGCGCACTGACCCAAAATTTCTCCAAGTACTATTGAGGTTAATCTACCCAAAAGGCTAAACATAAATCAACATGGTCCTACAAAAGTACAAACATTTTGTGTGTTTTGTTAAATTCTTCACTGTGATTTTGGCCTGGATCGAAAAATACTAGACCGTCCAAAAAAAACATTATGTTACAGCATTATTTTGGCTGTTACAATAAACTTTTAATGAAGACTACAATAATAATCATTTATTAAACAGATCATACAATCCAATTTGTTAGTAATACGTACACATCTTAAACACTAATGTTAGTAGGCACATACATTTGGAAAATTACCAGACCAGACCAGACCAGATTTAAAAAATATTTAGACAGATTTAAATTTTAAAAGTTTTGGTGTTCTAAATCAAAATAATAGTAAGTTGGAATAGAATCAAGTGATATTTATTGTGCTACACATAATAATATCTAGAAAATTAAGTTAGTTTAGTAAGTTGATTTTGTTTACCCTAATCGCAGCTGTGTATTTAATAATCAAAAAATTTAAACTTACAAACAGCTGCATTGCAGAGCAATTAAACAATAACTATAAAACTCATAGCGTTATAAGTTAAGTCAACTAATAATTTCATAATAATTCTCAATCAAAGATGTACTTTGTTTTGACAAGTAACGAATCTATTTAAGTTAGTTGTAAGTTACTTGAGCAATCATGTGAAGTAAGTTTTGGAATGAAATATGCGTTCGTAACATCACATTTTATGCAATACTAGCTTTTGCCAGCGGCTTCGCCCGCGTGAAAATGACGATTTTTCATACAAACAATCATCCCCTTTTGAAATCCCTTAGGGGTTGAATTTCGAAAAATCCTTCCTTATTTTCTACATTATAAAGGGAACCTCAAAATTTCAGCTTTCTAGGTCCAAGGGTTTGGGCTGGGCGTTGATGAGTCAGTCAATCAGTCAGGACTTCTCTCTTTATTTATGTAGATAGAAAGACAGGTATCTAGAAGATGATCGTACACATCTTCTATACTAATATTATAAAAAGGTAGAATTTGATTTTTTTATCGTCGGAAGTGGTCGGAACTACTGATTCGATTCAGAAAAACCTTTCACTATCAAGAAGCTACATTATCCCAAGTGTCATAGGCTACATGTAAATCGTTTGTACCTATTGGTTTTTCCGTACATAATGGGAACGAAGTCACAAGAAAAAGCTAGTAACTTTTATACTGTAAAATGTAACATTGTGAAAATACTTCTCGCCTTACAAACGTATCGCATACGTATTATACACCCATACGTTTTAATATCAATAGGATGTTCCTGTTTTCAGAACTTCATGCAAACGTAGCCGCTGGAAAAGTGTTTCGTATAATATAATTATTACGATAGGCACAAAAAGTACTTTTCTTTCTCATAATACATAATAATATAACATTAAGTACGTTACGAGTGGCCAAAATAGAAAATATATTCCACGAATAGGAATGAATATAAGTTTTAAGCTATTGCATAGCTTCTATCGCGGGCCTTTAGCGTGGAGAGCGAATCCAGAAATTCCGTAACGTTTATTTTCAATCAGGTTGCTATGGTTACGGAAAATAACAAGGTTGTCAACTGAGGTTGTCTAATTAAATAATTAATTATTTGCATAAGTTGATAAAAAATGCTATGCAATAGCTCTACCGCGGCAGTCTTCGAGTGCCACATTTAGTTTTTTTTTTTTTTTCATCTTACTCGATGAGTTTCTACATTAAGAACTGTCATAATAGTTTTCGAGAAATATTCTTTTTGGTATATTCTTTCTTTATCCACGTTTGTATAAACTTTCTTATTTTATAAACTCATACTATAGACATATAGCGCACAAAAAATATAGAAAATTCGACCTTAAATGACTTAAGTACGTTACTGTTACCATCAAAGACGAATTTCATCGTAATTTTGTGGATTTTTCCTATTATTACTCAATTCTTTTGACGCAAAGCCTTTACATAAGAAAACCCATAGAAATTACATTAAATGAAATATAAAAGGAATCAAAGTCTAGCATTTAATAGGTGTATTTTTTCATTTTGAGGATAAAAGTAACAATGACTTCTTATATCTCTATCTTTGTCTGGCCTGTTGGTCTAGTGGTTAGTGACCCTAACTGCTATGCCGGAGGTCGTGGGTTCGATTCCCACCCAGGACAAATGTTTGTGTGATGAGCACGATCATTTGTTCTGTGTCTGGGTGTAATTTATCTATAATATGTATGTATTTAGAAATATATAAGTATGTTTATCAGTTGTCTAGTACCCATAACACAAGCTCTGCTTAGCTTGGGACTAGATGGCGTTGTGTGATAGTTGTGGAATATTATTATTATTATTATATTAGGCAGTTGTTTTGAAAATTATATTAAACGGTTATTTTATGATAGGCAAAGTCCGTGGTTCTCCATTTTTGTGCTTAAAACAAAACATACTTTACACGTGTGATACAGGTATTTATAGCACACTTTCATCCATAGGGCTCCTCTGATAAGGGGCGAGCATACTGTCACTAACCGTGCTCAAATTTTAACTCGTACCGAAAATATATTCTCGATGGAAAAAAACCCGACATCACTTTTCCCGGCCTGGGTGTCGAAAACAGGATCTCTAATAACTTGCACACGTGCACGGCAATTGTAGAAGCTGCTAAATTGCCTGCAATATTTCAAGCATTATACTTGAAAACAAAACAATATATCTATGTATTTATACGCTCTTGAATTAATAAATAAGTTATAAAAAGTAATAAGTTATAAGTTAAAAAATATCCACCACAAATGGTGTCGACTACAACAGCAAAACAATGGCTTTGTGACATTAATACCGATTCAAAGTTACTTAACAATTGTTCTAATAACATAGAAAATACTTCAATAGCCCTTTGTGTCGTGTCTGCGTTAAAAATAGCACTTATATAATTGAGACTTTCACTCCAAATAAGTGTAGTTCGAAATTAATTGTGAAAGAGAAGTTTTTACACAAGGCTATATTGTAGGTTGTATCTGTTTAAGTCGCGAGTAAACAGGCTTCTCCTGGGTAAGCTCGTTCCATCGTCGACATCATCTCTACCCTTAGGGCAGGATTGAAGTCAAGAGCAAGCCCATTTATAATAATAAAAAAAAGTATAGACTTTTGGTAATCCTACTAATATTATAAACGCGAAAGTTTGTAAGACTATGGATGGATGTTTGTTACACTTTCATGCAAAAACTACTGAACGGATTTGGATAAAATTTGGTACACATATAGTTTATAACCTGGATTAATACATAGATAATTTTCGAGATGTAGGGGGCGAAGCCGCTGGCAACGCCTAGTATTATAATAACCCTCTTTTCACACTTGGTGTTTGGAATAAGGATTCCTAATTCGGGGAATTTGATACGAGTTTTCAAAAGATTGAGATATTTAAATACGAGATTTTGGTATTGAAGGTATATATTTATATGTGGTTATTGCTTTTGCGATTCCTTAGTTTCTTTTTCAGTTGATTATTCGGTAGATTTCCACTGAAAACATGAATAAAGGGTTTATTGAAAATATGTATGGTTTAAATATAATGTTCAGTTATTTCAAAGCTTTTTAAGCAAAATAAATTGTTTTACTTACAAGATTTTACAAATAAGTAAATGGTGTATCTCTTTGTGCTTTTAAATGTATAATATATTTTAAGTCATTGCTTAACTTAGTAGATTTCGAAAAAAAAATATAAACTATCTGAGCTGGTTTACTTTTGACAAATCGTTTGTATTTCGTCTCATTGAAGTTCTGAGATCATTAATAACTCAACTACTGAGAATTAGTTGACATTTTTTTTAAATAAATAAGTATCGCTTTTTATTGATTACTAGCTTTTGCCAGCGGCTTCGCCCGCGTGAAAATGTCGATTTTCCATACAAACTTTCATCCCCTATTTAACTCCCTTAGGGGTTGAATTCCGAAAAATCCTTTCTTATTCCTTGTCTACTTTATAAAGGGAACCTCTGTGCAAAATTTCAGCTTTCTAGGTCCAAGGGTTTGGGCTGGGCGTTGATGAGTCAGTCAGTCAGTCAGTCAGGACTTCTCTTTTTATTTATATAGATATATAGAAGATAGATAGAAGATTATAAAAAAAGGGACCATTAATATAATTTAAAAGGCAGCCTCTATATAACTGACAACATTCACTACCTATTATTTATTTTCACATCTACATTTAAATAAAATGAAATTCTATTCTTAGGATCATCATAAATCGTTATTTAAAATAGAATATTCTGATTAAATTAATCTACATAAGAGGTCTTTACCCTTTTTTTTTTTTTTTTTTTTTGGTGGGTGGAAAATCATCGAATGACCCCCCCCGCTCTTGGGCAGAGCGAAGGGGAGTGTCAGACTTCTACTGACTAAGAACCGAACCCATGTTCCTTCTTTGCCCTTGCGCCGAGGCCACGTAATCTAGTACAAATACCGCGGCCCCGACGGGCGTCGGCCCTTGCGGGCCCCTCCTTGCTGACATCTCTTTGAGGCGCGCGTGGAACACGAACGCGCCGCCGACACGGTCTGTTGCCGTCATGACGACGGCCGGACGGCGAGCTAGCCCATTACTCACCGTCCACAGGCCCGCGTCTACGGTGGCCGGAAGCCATAGGTCTTTACCCTCACGCGCGGAATAGCAAACTGATGATGATAGCCTGTCTAAACTTGTAATTGTGTACACCTAGGATTAAATATATTTCCTGTACAACTTTAGCGGTAGGTACCGAAATGAGCTTTTGTAATAGAAACTACCAACCCGCCCTAGACCCGGGTGGTGGATCTCGGCCTATGCCTATAGGAGAGAACATTATAGGCTAATGATGATGATGATGAATAAAATATACTCTATAGATTATACAAGGTTTTATTTGAACTCAGTTCCGCCAAAATCGTGGTTAAAATATTAATAATTCAGTTAAATATTTCAAAGTAATCCAACATTCATAAAAATCAAATGGATGCTTAGGATAGATTTAAAATGAATGAGTGTTATGTAACCAACATCGTTTAATCTTGAAAATTGGTAATGATATTTTAGTAAAACTTCGCATAAATGATCTATAAAAAAACATTACTAGTACTTAAATGGCATAAATATTTTAGCTTTTAGCGTCAAAACCTAATGGAAACTGATGGTTCTTGAATTTATGCATGCGTGATCTTTGTGAACATTATTTGCTAATGTATTATGTCAGTCAATATGTCATCAGAGCACCTAGTGAAGTAAAACATAATTTATTTTACATTATTTATTTTACATAATAAATTTTATTTTTAGTAAACATATTTTTTTAGTTTTCATTTATTTATTTATATTTAATGAATTTACCAACTGCTTAATTCATTTACAAAAAACAAATGCAACGTTTTTCTTTACTTCCTACAAAACTTGCAAAAGTTATTGAACTTATAACCTTTCAAAATACCCCTTTCAGCATATTTCCGTTTGATTAATTATTCTTCATTGTTTTACTACATCATCAATTTATAACTTTTCAATTTTATAACACAATAGTTTCGGCGTCTGGGTTATCGACCTCATCGAAATCTTAAGAGATGGGAAAAATAGTATCGATTGTCAAAAAAATTCTTTCGGCCACTATGTCAAAGTATAAGTATAGTGTGTTGAACGAAGCTTAATGTTATTTATGTTTAACGTGTTAAAACAAGTGACTGGTTTTTCTGGAACTAATCCAAACGACTTCTGGGAAATGTTGACTTTAATCTCCAATATATCAACGTGAGAATGATGCATGGTCATGAATATTTTAGCAGGTCCTTTTGGTATTTTGATACCGTTACCTAGAAGAGTGGTAATGTTTTTTGCGGAAAAGTTTGTAACTAGTTCTTCGCCCTTGGTTTTGACCCGGCCAGGTACCTTTTTGTTATGCGTTGTGTGTTTGTTGTCTATTTTTTTGTTATTTTGTGCACGTCATGTATTTGCGTCAAATAAATAATATGCTGACATTCTTTCATTCTTTTTTTCTATGGTTTTTAAATATCCTTAATGTGTCCACGTTTGCTCCCTGTGTAATGTTTAATCTTTATCATAATTCACTTTCCTATTGTTAAATGTATACTTTGTCTGACAGTGCTTACTCACGATACTGCAATACAAAACAACACAACGAAACAAAAGTACGCGAACATTTTTCTCCACGAATTCGTATCTTTTATCCGCTGCATTCCACTACATTTCTCAGAAGCTCACTTCAGTGAAAGTTTGATTCAATTCGACGCGATTGTACATGTGCTGTCGAAAGCCTGAAGTGAAGTTCAGACCAAAAGTCTCTAGAAACTCAATAACATCGGCGGTTCTATTTTATTGAATTTGCAGCCAATCACAGCAGACAGGCTTTCTTTGACTCTCAAACTCTAAGAAATATTTAAAAGATAGAACACTTGAGATTTCCTTCTCGTTGATGTTTGCATAGCTATAAACTGTAAATTGAACCGTCATTATCTGCTTGTCTTTTCCCAATTATATTGGAGTCAGCTTCCAGGCTAACCAGATGCAACTGACTTCCAATATTTTACATTGAGCCACTGTCTATCTATCCGCCACGACCCTGTTAGTACTAAGTAATTTGATATCCCTTGATAGACTATTTATATTTTCGGCCCACTCGATATGCTATGGTTGCAAATTGAACCAATAGCACCTATTAGTTTGTCATGGTTATAATGGCGCTCGTATATCCTTATCTTGAGGGCACAGCATGTATGCTTTAAGAAAAATATCTGTTGGGGCCTTCTGTGACTACGCATCGAAATAAACACATAAATTTTATATACCTAGTATTTTGCACTTAGTAGAAGATGTAGGTTCCTTCAAACTTGTTTACTAAGTGTGGACAGAGCGTAAAGAGTTGAAAATAGTTCCCATGAGGCTCGTTTGTGTCTTGCCAGAGCTGCGTAGGTTTATGTTACGCAGCTTGTGTGGGTAGTTTTGTATGATAAATGTAGCAAGAATTTGGTTACATTTGTTTTAAATGGACCGATACAATGCCTTTTAAAATAGGTCCTTTTTACGGTTTAAATCAAAGAATTTAAAGACATTTTTTTCACAAACACATTCCAACAGAAGTATTAGAGACTTTTACATTGAAAGAACTGAGCTTGAGAATTTGAAATGAAAATAGTTCCCAAACATTCACAGTTCTGGAAACAGATCCCAAAAATCCTTTTAATTAAAACTTCACCCTTTCTATAGCGACAAAAACAACCATTTTCACATATTTGTGACACATTAAGGACAATATAGCCTCTCTCCGCCATTTTGTCCGGCAAAAAAATGAGTTCATTGTTGAGGTTTTGGGTTCACCTGTAACCCAAAAAGCTGTCATTAATCTAAAAAGAAATATGTCAGACAACTTTAGCTGTTATTACAAGGCACCGTTAACTCTTTATTGGTCGTAAGAAGTACGGGAACATGTGGCCAAGTATGACCAGCTATGGCCACTAAATGTTAGTGGGCTCGTTTTGAATCAGGCCTATTAATTTTGAGTGCATAGCCCTGTTTTTGTTGTAGAATATTGTTTGGTGTAAGAGTTTATGGTTTAAATAACGGTTATTGTTTAGTTTACAGGGTCGTGTATAGAGGTCAGTTATTTTGTTATTATAATACCAGATTTTTCTATTTTGAGAAAGATTAATGACAGTTACTTTGTTCACCAAATGGACCATAATTAAACCTGGACTATAATTATATCTTGCAAGGGGCAGTCCTTGTTTTTAATTATAGTCCAGATTTAATTTGTTTTTTAGATGGTATCATAAATTGTATAAAAGTGTATACAGTCATGTGGAATATTAAGCCACATGCCAATTTTAAACACGAGGCAGGACTTACTTGATTCTTGGTTATATCTATAAATATATCTCGCCGTAATAGGGTTTCAACTAGTATATGTTTCAACAATTATATTATGCTATAAAAATTACCCTGGCAACAGCGAATGGGCAATAAGGAAATACAACAAACAAATAAATAAATTGGATGAAAGTATATTCGCTATGATACCTTTTAATCAAACTTGCCACTCACAACATAGCAGGATAAAGCCTTCCAATAGAAAAATACATTATGATGTCTAGCAACGAATAAAAGGATAAAAATGTACAGACGTCAGAAAAATAACTAACACATTTTATTATGATGAAGCCTTGAGAGACCCTTGAATAAGTGTGTTTAAAATGATAGAATTGAAGTCAGGCCTACCGGAATGTTAATCGTCCTTCTTTAGTAATCAACTCGTCGCTGTATAGGGACGCTATTTTATTTGTTTTATTTTCTTTTAAAAAAAATGCTATGACAACCTATATATTGAAGGCGGTATGAAATTGGCTACGATTTTGAAACCTTTAAGTTTCAGTAGCCATGTGATATTTCTGGAACGCGTAGGATACGCTAAAAAAGGTCCAGTCATGTGTGGAGCAAACCTGAATGAGGCTGGCACAGGACCGTGGAGATTGGCACAAAAGAGAGGCCTATACCCAGCAGTGGGTGAGTTCGGGCTGTGGTTGATGATGATGATGTTTAGTTTCGGCGCGTTCGTGTTCCACGCGCGCCTCAAAGAGATGTCAGCAACATGGAAGGGGCTAGCAAGGGCCGACGCCCGTCGGGGCTGCAAATTATCGAAAGGCATTAACGCGGCCTCGGCACAAGGGCGAAGAAGGAACATGTTTTTGGTTGTTAGCCAGTAGAAGTCTGACACTCCCCTTCGCTCTGCCCAAGAGCAGGGGGGGTTATTCGATGATTTTCCACCCACCAAAAAAAAAAAAAATTAAGTTTATGTAGAGTAAATTCTCTCTACCAGACAACACGTTTTCATAATGCAAATGTGTTTTTACGCGACAAGTCTCATTGTTATTCCGTCTCATGCTTATATCGTCTCTCACTTAGGAATGTAGTTGTGCGGAGAAATGCATTATGTGCGATATTATTACCATGTTCCCATATCTACACGAGCATGAATCATAGCGGGAAGGAATGCGTGTCGGCGATAAAACGAAGTCGAGGTAATCCTCTGGTATGGTAAGTGAATGAGAAATAAATGTAGGGTTGGCAGAATTGTTGAGATTTCTTGTGGTAGCTTGAGTTTTATTTTATGATTTCGTTTTTATTTATTCTAGTTATGAAATAATATATAAGCTGTATGGGTCTGTTTTGACACAATATATTACGCATTGTTGGATTTTCCCCTTGAGTTGAAATTTTAATTATGCAATAATATTGTAGCTATGCTTTTTTTCTGGTGAATGTTGATCCGCTGGATGCGAGATACACAGGACCGGTCAATGTCGCGACACTTGAGGGAGGCCTATGTCCAGCAGTGGACGTCTTTCGGCTGAAACGATGATGAAAATTGGTATTATTGCGTTTCAAAGAGTTTGTAGTACCTGCTCAACATAATCAATGTGAATGAGACAGTTTTTTCTCTGTATTAGTAAGTCATACAAGATTAAATTTGGAGTAGGTAAGTACCTTCTGAAATTGGGTTGTTAAAGTTAGTTTAAATTAAGTTTACCTAAGCCTTAGCCTACTTGTGTACCTTATCTATTCAAATATTTGATAATGTATTGTTTGGACGCCTAGAAACTTCTATCGAAGTCAACAATTTAGGTCATTCGCGTCACAGACGTAAATCACGTGTATGTTTTACGTGGTCGTAAATAAGTTTGTTAGATTATCTATATTTTATCAAATAGGTGAAAAGTTTTATGAGTGAAATAAGAGGATTTCAATGCTGAGCGTGAGGATTTAGGTTCAATATCGGGGTCAGACAGAGCATTATTTACTTTTAAGAATTTTTTGATAGGTATATGATATAGCTCTTCTTCTATTGCGCTCACTTTTTATCTTCTACCAATGCGGTACAGTTATTTCAAAAAGATTTGTTCTTATTGCCATTTTTATCTTGTTCTTTTATGTCGGCTGACCTTTAAATAATCACACTTGGAGTGATCACACTCCGATTTCGTAATAAACAGTAACGAAATCTAATTATTGAATTAATTATCTATTAGATAAAATCACTTAGATTTCATTTACGGCTTAGGAATGTGGCGTAAAGTAAATCAAGGTTGATCCAGGTCTCAGCTCCAATATATTTGCAGAATACTAATAAAAGGTCACATTGAAACCAAATACGTATTTGATTGACATAAGATACCGTACACAATATAGGTAGTATTTAGCAGGTATAGTTAATATTATTTGGAGCTGTGATAGTCTATTGTGACTGTGGGTCCGTCAGCCTTGAGTTCGAACGAACCCAAAACACATACCTCTTATTTTTTGGATTCATCTGCGTATTGCATAATTATCACGTGATTAAGTTAAGGATAACAAGGTAAGGAACACAGCGTACGGTCAGCATCAGAAGTATATTAACATTACTCAAAGTTTCGAAGCTGTTTTTTTAATAAAAACTTGTTAAGATATTACTCGTTACTACATGTTATTGGAGTGTAAGGACTATTTTAACGAATAACCTTCTGAAACGTTAAAAATAATATCTAGAGTCCTGTACATAAAAGAATTAAAATTCCGAAATTTTCAGGTACTTCTTTCTAGTATTTCTTGACAGTGTGTGACGCCAAGTTAGACGCCCATGGGTAGCATGAAAGCTCTGATACCAAGTGAGACACTAACACATGATTAAAATAGTAATATAAAAGTTTATAATATGTAATTGTACATAAATTTCAGCCATTTCATTCACAAACCTCAACTTTTATTTTAACAAAAACAAAATGTCAACTCAACGTGAAAAGTTGAAGAGGATTATTTTGTAACATTCATTTGACCATGAAATACTTTCACAATTCTTATTTTGTCTGGCCTGTTGGTCTAGTGGTTAGTGACCCTAATTGCTATGCCGGAGGTCGTGGGTTCGATTCCCACCCAGGACAAATGTTTGTGTGATGAGCACGATCATTTGTTCTGTGTCTGGGTGTAATTTATCTATAATATGTATGTATTTAGAAATATATAAGTATGTTTATCAGTTGTCTAGTACCCATAACACAAGCTCTGCTTAGCTTGGGACTAGATGGCGTTGTGTGATAGTTGTGGAATATTATTATTATTATTATTATTATTATTTTATTACTGGACCGTCTTTTACAAAAGCTTCAGTCGTACTCATTAGAGTGAGATTTTTAGTAAACAAAAATACAAAAGAAGACAATTGTCACTGTCGACCTGAACTTGTGAGCCAGTGTCTCGTTGTTTATAAAATTCTTGTATTAAAGAAAAAGGTTTTTGACATTGACATTATCTAAATGGGACATTGGGATTGGGCTTGAAATACTGACAAAGTTTGTATTAAATTGAATCTCTTGTATCTTTGTTTACCAAGCAACATACAAATTATTTTGTAGTGGGAGCATATTGCTACTTTCTTTACAGAAAATGTGCTAAGCCAATTGACTACCAACTTAAATATTCCGTCCGCGTATTCATGTGACTTTAACATAAAAAATATTATCATTAAATTACTTTCGAAAACATTTTTTAAATCACATAAATGTATATTTGAAGATTTTGAAGTATTGTTATGGTAATTACAGAGCAATACATCCAATACATCATACTTACAGTCGTCATTTTAACTTGAAATCTTCAAGAGACAAAAATAATGGAATAATGACTATTACAACGTTATTTTAGTTCAATTTCTGTAATGTGTTTAAATCCATGTCTGTCTTCGAGATTGATAGTTTGTCGAGGCATTGTTCTTGTTGTGTATTTCTCGTACGATACATTACGTTGAGTAGTAAAGCTAATGTTTGCGAAAGAAGTCACATTGGTAACCTACAATAGTATAGTTATTTTTTTCATTGGTTTTATTACCTTTGAAGTGTATCTGCCGTCAGAGTTCTCAGTCAATTTTGTTCTGAACTATTCATTAAAATAATTGCATTAACCTAAGCTTATAAACATTGTATCACCATTTGTTATTTCACTAGTGATTCATACCTCATGGTCCAGGTCGTCACACACTTTGCCACATTTTTTTTCTGAAGGCTTTTTAGAGATTTATTGCAATGTTTCGAATCGTGCCTCGCTTTCATTGTTTTGGCTTACTACATTTATCTTTACAATACTATTTTCGCTTCTTTATTTATAGAAACGAATGTTTGTAAAGTTCATTATTGAGTGACAGAAGTATTTGTGCGTTAGGAAAATAATACGGTATTAGAAGTTAAGACTTGGAACGTGAGGGAATGCAAGTTCAAATACTTGGCGGTGAAATTGAAGAAATTTTGGTAATACGCACATAATACCACGATTCAAGACAAACTCACTTAGTCAAAGCATGCAGTGATATTGCAAAAAGCTCTAAAGGCACTTGTATTTTTTAAACTTAATTCTAATATTCGAAAAAACAATAACAGCTCTTACAATTATTTTAAAAAAGATTATCCCTCAAAAATGAACACATATAAGATAGAAAAAAACTAGTTTGTTGACAGTACCTATATTATTGGTTCATATTATGTAACGTGTCAAACATTTTGCTGCAAAAGTGTCACTCGGACAAGGCGTCAAATATTTTCTTTGACCATTCCTCTGATAACCTCTCTACAGCGTGTAACAGTAAAGGTTTAGTCGTACCAACCTTTTAAAAAAACCAAACCTCATATAGTAATACCATACATAACAAAGTTTCAACACCCACTCGACCCAAATGTGTGAAGTAGTTGGTTTGTTTTTTCGTGACCACAATGTTGGTCCTACGGAGAGAGTTTGTAAGTCTATAGAACACCACTATACCCTTTCTGGTACTCGTTGTATGGTACCTTAAATCTCGTTTCAGAACAGTCACGAATCAATTAGCTAGATTTGGTTTACTATTATTGCAGTTGTGTAACCCTCCAATCCCCTTCGTTCCTTACGTACACACATTAAAATCGTAACGAAGGCGTGCCCTCTGATTGGCTGTAATGTGTGACGCAATGCCATTCTCGACCTGTTACTCAGAGGTCATTGGTTCAAATTGTTCAGTTACGAAATTGTGTGCTTCGTTTGTTTTTCAATTAGCTCTGTCTGATTTATAGCGATTGTTTTATTTTTGGAATCTTTGTTTTTAGACGTTTATTGTGACTGTCTCATTGGTAGAGCAGTGGTGGCCCAGTGGTGGCGGTCCCGACTTACGAGCAGTTGGTCGTGGGTTCGAACCCAGGCAGGCGCATTACTTTGTTTAATTTATTTCATCACCACTGCTCTCAAAACGGTGAAGTAAAACATCGTGAGGAAACCGGCATGTCTTAGAACCAAAAATTCGAAGATATGCGACATCTGATCTACCAATCCGCACTGGGCCCGCGTGGTGGATTATAGCCCATCCCTCTCCTAGAGAGGAGGCCTGAGTCCCTGCAGTGGGAACATTATAGGCTGATGATGATGATTGGTCTAGTGGTTGCAAGAGCGACTTCCGAGTCGCTAGTATTGGGTTTTTCAATTGGTTTGCATTTTTTTTTTTTTGAATAATCGTTGCCCCACACTAGGAATTTCTCCTGTATCGTGGGTGCGTTCACAAACATTTAAACTCACATACACAAATACCCAGACCCGAAACAACTATCTGTAGGTCATACAAATAATTGTTCCGTGCGGGGATCGAACCCGCGACACGCAGCGCAGCAGTCCAATCGCTGAGCCACTGCGCCAACCGTGCCGTTCTCGGTAGCAGCCACGGATTAGTGCCCGTTTGACGGCAACAGGCTCACCCTAATTACAAGGAACTTAAACATAACCGGTGGTTTTCTTTCTTTCCGTAATGTTGTGTCGTTGTCACAAGGGGCCTAGAACAAGTAATATTTTCATCAGCGATATTAAAGAAACAAAAATAAAAAAGTAGTTAACAAACTAAAAAACCCGACTGAAAAAACTAAAAAAACAAGCACATTTTAAATTAAACAAAACTTGGAAGCAGGCGGGGTTCTATTTTTTTCATTTCGTAATTTAATATGCATTAATGAACCCCGCCTGCTTCCTTGTTTAATTTAAAATGTGCTTGTTTTTTGCTTTTCAGTTTTTTCAGTCGGGTTTTTTTAGTTTTTTAACTACTTTTTTTATTTCCAACTTTTTAGTTCTTTCGTGTTTGTTCTTTCGTTGGTCGCGTAAAATTCTTCGCAGATGATTTAACTTTTGTGCTTGTTTATAGGATTTGTGACTTTGAATTTCTTTTAATCATATAAGTGTTATATATTTTTGTAATCTCCTTTTAAAACCCTTTATTTTGATACCCTACTCGATGGTATTGTAAAAAAAAAATTTTTGAGCTCCACAATTTCTCTTTGTTTTTTTAATTTTGATGTAGCCTATAACACTCGCGCCACCAAGACGAATCTAACGACGTACATTTCATTAAAATCCCTTCATTCATTAAGGAGTTATGAGGGAACAAAGAAACGGACATACATACATACATACATACACGTCAAACACATAACCCTCCTTTTGGGCTTCGCCGCAGTCGGGTAAAAATGGTATAGGACTGATTTAAATATGCTACCGGAAAGCCTGCGACGCGGTTAAATCCAGTCGAATTAATAACAATTGCTTGAACATCCATCACTTGAACATCCAAAACTTGTTCAAAATTGCCACAAATCAAGCATAACGAAGAGCTAAAAAAACCCAATGCTGCTAAACCCAATATTTTCATCAAAAGCAGGAGTAATTCTCAAACAGCATTCTTAGGCGTCTACAAAATAAAGAAAGAGAGATCTTAAACATATTCAAATCTTATAAAATATCCATCTATATCAATTCTTTATCCTATTTTCCAATCATAAAATTTCAAGTTCACTTCAACTAAACTATGACTGAAATTTTTTGACGAAAAATGTACTTATATAAGCAGGTTTTTCATCCCCCGGATAAGCGGCTTAGGTACGTGGTTTTTCTCAGCTTTCAATCCGAAATTTGGATTGAGAAATGGCGAAACGGATTTTGTCTTGTACCAATTTCACTCTACCCTTCCGTATATAAAGTTTTTATACTAAGACAACCTAAAGTAAAAGGGAGTATTCCACATTGGGCACCCGCTTTAACGGCACCTGAGGTAATGGCACCTGAGGTATTCCACATACGGCACCTGTCAATATTTTTCGCAGGTGCCATTAGTGGAATAGTTTATTAGTTAAAATTTTATTCCACATACGGCACCTACGGATCAGTAGTTAGTATGACTATGAAGGGATCGTAGCAGGTGGCGTTCCGTTGTTTTTGCCTACACCCATGGGAAAAGGGCGTGAGTATAATATGTATGTGTATATAAAACCCTATTGTTGGATTTTTAATCATTAAAGGTTATATAGGCCCACTAACACAACAAATCACTTAATATATTTAACGTATTACGAACATCGTTCCACTTCTGTTCCTAATTTGAAGTTGATAGAGAGAGAAAGACTTTGGCTCTAAACGTAGTTTAGATAAGTGGTGCAAACGGACCACAGAGTCTTACATCGGCAATTCAATAAAGCCTGTAACTAACCTACTTGAAATAAATGCTTTGATTTCGATTCTTGGAATTTATGTTTTGTAAAAAGGGCTTTTATTCAGCAGTATGTAGAATCAAACAGATTAACTGTTCTAAAACACGGTTTCTGAGAAACCTATAAACACAAATACTCTCTGAAATAAAAAAAAAACTGACAGAAAGTAAAACTGTCATCAAAGACTTTCATAGACACACGTGTAATTTTCACAAAATCCCTTGATGTCATAGAAATAAGGTTGAAAGTAGTAAATATTTATAAGGTCCTAGGTCTTAATATTATGTCGTCTAGACCTGGTGGAATGCCTAGACTTCAGCTTTAATAAAACGTTTGACTGCAGTTCGGAATATAATGTGTCGTCAGGATATAATGGCTGAAGGTAGCACTTTGAAAATTTTCTATCCGTTTTAGAGACACTTTGGTAGTGAATGAGTAGAAATGAGAAAATGGTTTAAGAAGAGTTTTAACATGTTTGAAGTTTGTAATTTATAAAAGTGATTGCTTTGAATGCAAAAGTTAGTTTTATTTTATCAAATAAAGAGGAATGAATAAAATAAACAAAATCCAATTTAATTGTTCATAGGAAAGCACTTTAAGTCGTTGCTTAAAAGTAACATCAAAAATTAAATACCTAATTTGCTAATTAACTGCTATTATAATCAATATCTATCGCATTCATGAAAGAAGAAAAGTTTTCCTGAATGAATTTTCCTTGTAACAGCAGCCGCACAAATTGTGGAGAATTTCACAATTCCATTATCTCGCTAATAACTTGCGTTTTCCACGACATCCAATATAATTAAACAATAAGGAACAAAGTGCATCTCACAACTCGGAGCAAGTTCGATATCTCCCGATGTTCATTTGTCTGAATTTCAACAGTTGCGAAGTTGGACAGATGGCAACTATTGTACTGAAACTATTGATGTGTCTGTGGTTTAAAGTTGCTTTTCGATAGAAGAAGAAAAATATTGTACAGTTTAAGGGTTTATTAGTATTGATTTAAGCTGTAGTTTGGAACCTTTTTGGTACCTTTGATAGTGATTTCCAAGTGCGCTAAGAGTCGTTTTCATTCAGATTGTTGTACACAGTATGAATGTACTGCTCCTGATCAGACCACATCTCAAATTTTCACAAAATGCGTATAGCTATAGTTGCTATAGAAGATAATATTAATAAAATAATATAGATGGATAGATGAAGGCAAGAAAGGAGGTGATAGATGAGATTATGAGTAATAGAGGCTGACCCAAAATAAATTGGGAAACGGAACCTTTCGTGTGCAAGTCCGACTCGCACTTAGCCCATTATCTTTGAGCCATTTCCGGGTTCAGGCAATTTGTTTATTGTTGACTTTCTGTAAGTACACCGACACCGGATGTTTGGTTTCACAAAATTAATTCAATTTTACTGGGAGGCAAAAAATAATAACAAAGAATAATAAAATAATTAAGAAAACAAAGGCTTTCCGTTAATATGTTTTCGAAAGAATGGTAAAGGTCATGTGTAGGCTGAAAAAAGTTGATAAAAAATAACAAAACTTGAAATAATCGGTGAGCCTAGATGTTTACATTATCTTGTTTGAATGAAACTAATTTAAATAAAGAAAAAAAATAAACCTTTGCTTTCTTTGATGCCAGTTTTAACGAAACACTAGGCGGTACCTAAACAAATACCTTATTAAAATCGCACATTGAAGTATCGGAGAGTTAACATGCGCAAAGTGAATTACTAATTACAGGCGTAATATTATAGTATACCTACTCACTTAAGTATAACTTAGCTAACGAAAACGGAAATATAATATTAATAACCTTAAGTCCCCAGTGAAGACCGAATGCCAACTCCATTCCATTATTGTGAACTCAAGAAAGCAAAAATAGAAAAGGAAGTAATTTTTTAGTTATTAATTTGTACCGTATCACAATGTCGTATTATTTAACCAAAAGGTTGACTTGTAGCGAATACTCCGCGAATACTCCGCCTATGTACTACTTATTATTATGTACATGTAATTAAAAAAAAGCTCTCGTTACATTGATCATAGAGCTTGCTGAATATTTATTATGTAACAAAAAGATTTTTATACAAAAGAACAGTAATAGATGGCAAAAAAAAATCCTTGTTAATTCACCTAATTCAAAGTGTGTCTTCGTGTTATTTCAGATTTTACTAACTATATTCTACCAACCGTTTAACTTGTAGTCCTAATTCAATAAAACTGTTGATTCATAAAGCCTTTAAACACAGCAACATAATCCTCTTTAATTGGCTCATTTAGATTATATTACTCTGTGACATACAGACGACTGAGAATTAAGACATTAAGGTTTTAATTACACAAACTATGTATGTTAATCCTTAAAACAACATTTACGTGTGTATTCGCTGCTTTTGATTTATTTACTTAGTGTCAAGAAGATTGCTATGCTATATTTTGACACCATGTCGTACGTGTGTTAAAGTACGTGTAGTCTTCGACATATTGGGCCTTTATCTGACTTTAGCTTTTGCCTTAATAATAACTGCCACTCGGGTCGATCTTTACGTTAAACTGTGCTTGCCTGGGTTGGTCTGTCGATGGGTGACCGTTCATTATATAGGTACCGAGTTTCCTCCGTGCCTCGGTGCGCACGTTAAGCTGTTGGACCCGGCTGCCATATACATCTATCTTTGGCAGTCGTCATAGGTAGTCAGTGACCTGAAAGTCTGACAACCAGTCTTACCAAAGGATATGGTATTACCTAGTATTAACTAGGTTTTGGAGGTCAGTTACGTAGTCGCTCCATGTAAAATACTGGCATTCAGCTGCATCCAGTTAGACTGGAAGACGACCCCAACATTGGGAAAAGATTGAAAGAAAAAAAAGGCATAGTTTCGAAATATTCATGCTCTAGTTAGGTTACAGTTATTTTAAAAACTAGACGGTTTCGTTAGTCTCTGTTAGATTTGTATTGATCTTCCTATTTCTGTTTGAATCTGAGTTGCAAAATCTAGGTCTGTCTCACGATGATTTAAATGATCCAACATTTAAATCATCGTGAGACAGACCTACAGCCGGTTTCTGAATTGAGTATTTGAAGTTGAAAACGTCTCAATCTATACTTAAGTACTACTTAAACATTTTTCCGTTTCTGAATTGAGTTTTTTAAACTCTAATCAAGATTTGAGTAATCTGTCATCATTTACTCAAATTTGACAGAAAGCATGCTCAATTCATGCTTAAGACCAGCACTTGCGTTTCTGAACTAAGAAAAACGTGTTTGACTATACTCAAAGCATTATCAACGACAAGTTAAGTAGTTGAACGTTGACACACCAATTTCGGCTACTCAAACTGTACTCAACATAATTTTCTAGTGATTTTGTAAGTGATTTTGATCGAAATGAGTGACGATGATACTTCCTTGTCGTCTCTGGAGATGCATCAACGCAGACAACCGCGCCTAAGAAGAATAGCAAGACATCGGCCTTTTTTAAACGGTTTTTTTATTTATTTTTTTGGTGGGTGGAAAATCATCGAATGACCCCCCCCGCTCTTGGGCAGAGCGAAGGGGAGTGTCAGACTTCTACTGACTAAAAACCGAACCCATGTTCCTTCTTTGCCCTTGCGCCGAGGTCACGTAATCTAGTACAAAAATCCGCGGCCCCGACGGGCGTCGGCCCTTGCGGGCCCCTCCTTGCTGAAAGACATCGGCCTAACTTGTTCATCACGCTAAGCGATGAACAATTTAAGAGTCGGTTCTGCTTCACGATGGGGTCGGTTAGGTTTATTTTCAACAAAATAAAGCCTAAACTGACCTGTCGTATTCAACGGCGAGACTGCATTTCTCCCATGTTGCAGTTCTTAATAGCTCTCAGATTTTACGCGACTGGTAGCTTTCAAGCTGTTGTGGGGGACACTGTGAATGTGAGCAAGGTCAGCCGCGTGATATAGAGGGTGACTAGTGCGATAGCGTTTTATTGAGATGACAATAATTATGTTTGTAGGTATGCCCAATGCACAGGAGAGACCATCAGTAGCGGCACGATTTTTTGACATTGCTGGATTAGTAGGTATTATTAGGTACAATGGGAAGTTTTAATAAAAATATTATCAATTCAATTCAATCATTTTATTTCAGGCTACAATGGCTCAGAGATATATACCTTATAAACTAACATAAATAAAGTAAATACAATTTTTTGTTAACAAAAATACTTAAGACTATGTTAGTAGCACTTCACTTTTTAACACATCACTTGTGCTGGCTGTCCAGTGGAATTTGTCCGCGGAAGCGACGGAACACCACGTCCTGAGGCCAAAAGTCTTCCTTCATCACCTGGGGCAGATAACAATTCGGTACTCGCACCACAAACGCCTTGAAGTTGACATTGCGGCGCGACTCCAGTAAATGCACCCTCGGCGTGTACCTTATCTTTTGGCGCACGTACTCCACGATGTTGCTGATGATTATCAGAATTCCAATAAAACTTGTTGTCTATTTACTAACAGTCTGACAAAATCACAATGACATTCACAGATTCACGATTCGTTTCGATTCACGATTCGTCAAAGACGTCAAATATGAAATTGCTAAAATGTGCATAATGCAACTTTAATAAAATAAATTTGTTGATATTAACGCTGTTATTTAAAATTAGTTTACTTTTTAAGTCTGTTTTAAATTTATAAGAATAAAATGATTTAATATTATGAGTTTTGGAAAAATACCGGTTTTTTAATGTGAATTGGAACGTGTTAGCTTTGATCAATAATACCTAAGTAAATGATCAGTTGAATAAGGTTTGACGAAAATAGATTTTAACTTGTGAAACGCAAAAAACTTAAGCACATACTTATGTATTTGAGAATAATCAGTTGAGATTTGCTACTTTTCTCAAATCAGAAACCGGCTGTTTGTCTAGCTAGACAGGCCTAGACCTGTCAGTCTAACATTTCAGTCTAAACATCACCTTTTATCCCTGAAGTTTTATTTTCAAATAAAGCTGTACCTATATAAAATGACGTTTGACAAATACATAAAATAAATAAATTATGAATTTATAACCGTAATGGTATGTGGCTTTTCTTCAATAATTCAACTACCTCACGATTTTGTGAAAACTTTTAAGACAGATCTCGGCGAAAGCAACAATAGCACACAAGATAGCATTAAAATTAATTCTTCGAACTTTAACTAACTTGGCATCGACAGAAACAACTTTCTCGCTTATCTAAGCTGATCTTAATTGTGAGGGAATCGGTTAACGAATCCGATTCACGATCGTCGCCGGAGTACACCGAGGTGTACCGAAGTTTGCCGAGGTATACCGAAGTTTATCGAGGTATACCGAAGTTTACCGAACTGTGCCGACCGCTCAAAGTAAGCTCTAACGAGGGACACTCACTGAGAAAATGTTTTATTTTAACAAAAGGTGTGACTTTTGAGATGCAAAACTGTTGCATTTTAAGTTGTTTATTTTGCATTTATTTTAAGCAAGAAAAGTTTTTTAACTCTTTTTTTTTGTTTGTTGAGAGTTTTTTTTACTATTATTACATTGGAAAGCTTCTTGAGTTTTCCATGGTAGAATCGGTTATTTTAGAGACAACATTAAGACCCTTTTTCGCATAGTAGTTAGTAGGTAACCTCTTTTATTCGTAGAAGACACATAATTTTGCTAAAAATCTGTAACTGTCAAAACTGTAAGTCTTGAAGTTTTATTCTATGACAGACATAATTTTTTATCAAACTTGGGATTTTATTTCACTGATACTTTATATTAATACGTATCTGAACAAACCAATAGGTATATGTATGTTAGTAAACGTACGTTACTTTATTAGTAAGCAGCGTTAGGTACACTTCATAAAATATCTATTTCACAAAGTGTCAAAAGTGAAAAAAAGCCAGTCTTAATAAATAATTGGCATACAAACACGTCATGTTAGTACAGCTAAAAACTTCGCTAAAATATTCCAGCGTGGAACGTAACGAGGTACTGTCGGGGACGCAAGACTAAATGTGAATAATTTAAATAATATTGTCAAAGGCAAACCTTTCAGGACAATGTAAGAGCATTACCGCTCTCTAATTTTGGTCAAGGTTATAAGGTTGTGCATGGTATTTGTCACAGAAAAGATTTTTTTCTGGAAATTCTTCACATTACTTTTGCTTTTAATTTTTTTTTTCAAAATGGGATATTTTTAAGATTATTTAGCGTTTGTTCGTGACTTGGTCCACGTGTTGTATAGACTAAAGGCTTTCTCGATAAATGGACTGTCCAAGGCAAAAATATTTTTGTGGCGGCCTTTGTCCAGCAGTGGGACAATAGCTAGCAGGCTATAATAACAGTCAAAATGTATCATACTCTTTCATAAAAAAAAAACAAGCAAAAAAAAAACATCGTAACACTGATCCCCGCGAATGTACAAGCAAACGCCATTGGTTCGTTCGAGTCTCACTCCAGCTGCGCTGCATATTTCCAGACCGCAGGTCTGTGTAGCGGTAACGCGGGCTTTGATGACACATATGCTCACCTCGGGTGTACAGGGCTTGTAATTACACTTGTTTGTGCTGAGAATGACGTCTAGAATGGTTTGAGATGGTGAAACTGGTTTTGATCTTTATCTTTGTTTTTCTCACAATATTGTTTGTGAGAGTGAGTGAGTTAGAGAACCGCGCGTACGCATGACGTCCAATCAAGCTCTTACATCCAATTTAAGCTGATCTCTTATTGTATGATAAGCTTATACTAAGTGTGGTCAGGTTATACTTGATATTTATATATTGAGGTGTCCCCGTGTGTATGTTACTAATTCTTTCCTTAGCATTTTTTTTATTTGTTTTCGTATCCGTATCGCAGTAATTATTATAAGTTGTAATCGTCATGAGTATGAAGGGGTCAGGAATTAATTTAATAATGAATTTATTAAAAGCAAAATATTGCACTTCCAAATAATAGTCAAAATCAATTTCACTCGAAAGCCTTGTTTACACCCACTCGCTCGTCCAAACGAACCTTAGTAATTACCAGAACAAAGTTAGGTCCTACAACAAGTCTGGATGCATAAACTGGCAATTTTACTGGAACGTCCGAATGTAACGGGCTGCTAATAGCACTAATTGACGGAGTTAGCTCGTTCCAAACTGAACTGGAATTAATCGTGTACACGAGTGTTGAACTTAAGTACTTTATTTGTGTTATTTATTTAGACTGTTGATGCATGTGAGAGATAGGGCGACTGATCGCACTGGATCTAGATGATAATGGGCTTATTTACGCAACTTAAATCAGTTTATTTGATAATAATTAATCTACCACCGGTAAGGTGCCCCAGATTCTGGTATATCCGGCTCGAAGGACCATGTACGACCTGATGATTTCCAGCCTTATACTAGGCAACCGAGAATCTTAACACTGCGATGAGTACAAAATAGTACGACGCCATCTATCGAGGTAACGAGAACTAATTTACAAAACAAAGTTTACAAACATGGATACACACCGATAATATGAAATAATATACATATTATTATAAGATCATTTTCACACCGGTAGTGCGTAATAATCATCTACCTTATTATAATATAATTGGATTACAATAATATAATCTTGTATGCAGGTGTCGGTTCCGGTAGAAAAGACGCTGAGTTTATGTATGTATGTACGATTGTACGTATATGTACTACTGTGAAACGTAAAGATGAAGTTGGTTTGAAGCTTGTGATCACCCACTGACTTAGCTCTGATCCTACGTTTCCATGATAGCTTATTAGACATCAATATTTCCTCATACAGATATTTTAAAAAAACTCAAGTAAAAGAGACACATAACTAATAAATGAAAATTACGATATCATCATTTCTCCAATATGCTCGAAAATATTTGAATGTCTTTGCAAATAAAAAAATTCAAACAATTCTTCGTGAATGAAATGAAATTAAGACATTTTGAAACAAACTCCATTCAGAGGGTCGCACTCCTTATAAAATATACTTTTAAAATCTAGAGTGGCAAGTGTTTGTCTTATTTAAACTAGAACTCTTGACTATGCGGTTCTAAAACCAACAGCGCATATTTTAACATTTTTTATTTCAAATTCAAAATAAACATTGATGTGTAACGAATCAAATGGTTTTGCATTCAACGCGGTTAGCGTTTTTGAGTTGTTGATTCTTTCTCTCGAAATTGTTTACATTTATTATGACTGGAAACCTTTTATTAAAACTGACTCTTGATTTAACTTTTACACATTGACAGCATTGCAATGTTTTTACAATACAACAAAGTGTCTTTATTATAATAATTTAACCCTATTATTAAAGTATTAGTTATATATAATTATATAAACTATCCGGAATTAACTCTCATAGACAACCTCTTCAAAAATGATTTTCCTTCGAGAACCCAAAGTGCACCAAAATGAAAACAAGGCGGGTGTAATCAATTTATTCTTCATACAGATACGAAACTAAACTTATAAACAAAATTTAGTTTATTTTATTATAATCTATATAAATAAAAAGAGAAGTCCTGACTGACTGACTGACTGATTGACTGACTGACTCATCAACGCCCAGCCCAAACCCTTGGACATAGAAAGCTGAAATTTTGCACAGAGGTTCCCTTTATAATGTAGACAAGGAATAAGGAAGGATTTTTCGAAATTCAACCCCTAAGGGAGTTAAATAGGGGATGAAAGTTTGTATGAAAAATTATCATTTTTGATATTTTCCGACATCCACGCGGGCGAAGCCGCTGGCAAAAGCTAGTATGTGTATAAAGACAATTACAAAAAGTCCCTATTATTTCAGGATGAACGCAACAGTACCTTTGCACAATCACACCTAGGGCCATAAATAACCTCCATTTAACTCCTTTTATGAACCCGAGACAATAGCCCAGGTGCAGTCTATTGAGCAAGGTTCATCCTAATGGCAATTCAAATAGATTCCATTGTTGTAATATGTCTCTTCTTTTATATTTGTCTTTATATTTTTTGTATTTCACTTACATCTGAAGCAATCTGCAGTATGGTTGAACGAATTGTAATCAAACAAGAAAGCTATTTGTTTTGGAAACAGAAAATGGGTTTTCAAAATGACCTTTTATGGTGTATGGTTTTCTGTAATGGCGGCGACGTAAAAAAAAGCGATTTCCTTTGGTATCTTTCTATGCCTATCAAATATTGTTTAATTCGTTAAATTCCACTAACAGTGGTTTACAAAACACTCTGTGTCTCTCTCTGTCAGAAAGTTGACCTGAATTCAGCAGTGGACTTTTTTGCTGAATATTCTATTGGATACATCTCTGCCTAACCTTTCGCGGACTACAGGAGTGAAGATATGCTATGATTGCTTGATCTATACACTTTTTTTTATCATCACACTGAAAGAATCCGCGACATAGTTTCTTTCATAAGTATATTTCTTCTACGCATAGGCTCTAGTAAAAACTACAGTATCCAGTATTGCAAATATGTAGTATGGTTGTCTGTTTGCGAAATTAGATTTTAATGAATAAAAAATAGGGTTTTCTTTGCTTCACTCTGTAAGACAATATAGTATTACTTAAAGGTATAGTTCACCGCATCAGTCTAGACAGGAAGCGATCCGAACTGACTAAATACATAGTATAGCGGAGCACTGGGCTATAGTTGAGTGTCTATGTGAACGGTCTTCAGACCAGATAAGATTTCTGCGATACTTTTAATTGAGTCTAGTAGAGTGGAAACGGCTTGTTTTTTACCCGACTGCGGTGAAGCCCAAAAGGAGGGTTATGTGTTTGACGTGTATGTATTTTTTGGTGGCATTTAAAGGCAAAATGTTTTTTTTAAACGAATCAAAATTCATTTATTTATGTTGTAAATCTGAGGGCCTAGATAAAGAAGCAACGATGAAGCACTTTATTTTGGAACCTTTCAAAAACATTTCATCAATCCCGTTGAAAGTCATTGTCGAAAAACAAAATGCTTTCAAAGCAATTTCCTCTTGTATAGGCCCTAAAATCACTCATTTGTTTGGTTGCACGACCTAACGCGCGACAAGTCGTTCGTTTCTAAGACTCGGGGTCAAACATCACACGAAACCGACTTACTATAAAATCAAGGATTGTATTCACTAACCACACCTATAAGTTATAAACTAGATTAAAGATTAAAAGTCCAGTGACTCAAGCAGCAGCAGCTGTTATGAACTATAATTTACACTTCCATTTAACTTTAAACTTGACAACTTATTGTTTTCAACTTAGTTCACATTCAAACCGTGCATCGAATAAATAAAAGAGTAAAACAAAATCTGTATAATCTTCGAAGTATTAACGAAATAACTTAACAATTCACACCATACAAATATCATACTTATGAAAGCAGCAGTCATAACATCTGATACCTTTTCTCACTTGAAACACAATGACACTTCACACAATGAAATTCGATGAATTTCAACGCATGAAAAATATCATATTTCCTAACCCAGATATAGCCCTAGGTTAGAATATTTTCAATCCCGGTAGCATATTCCAGTAATATAAACTCCCATCTTCACACAACAAAACTAGTTTCTAATGTTTATTTATACCCGTTTTAGTAACATTACCCGAAGGGACCGACACATATTGCCAGAACTGGTTTACTTACAACAAACAAAATATTATAGTGATCTATCTAAAATATACCGGGACAACAGTTATTGATTAGCCGACTTCCAAAAGTCCCAAAGGAGGGGTTCCCAATTCGCTGCTTTGTGGTTATTTTGATAAGGAAATGATTACTCTGAATTTCCGTCTCAAATAAAGGGAAGTGGTATAATAACTATGAGCGGTGTTTCCGCAGTTTGAGAGCAACACAACAGTTTGAGTACTGCCACGAGCATCAGTAAAAACCAAGACAAAAAAAAAACCAACCAACCACATAAGTGAAAACCCTCTTCTTTTTGGAGGGTGGGAAACCTTCAAATGTCTCCTCCCGCTTTGGACGGAGTGGAAGTGATTTTCAGATTTCTACTGACTAAAAACCACCCATGTGCCTTCTTAGCACTTTGTGTCCGGGGCCACGGTATCTCTTTCGAACAACACGCACCAAGTGCTTCCCCCCTGTAGTATGCATCGAAATAGAATGAAGTTATGAGCATGGCATTTCCAAAACCATACTATCTACTATGAAATATATCTGTTTGTAAAGTTGCATACGCTTTTTCAATTATGTATATGGTATTTATGTTCGTAATCATTCTAAAACCGGTATGATATAATACCTCTTCCAGAATGTTCCAGCACTTGATGGTCTCCTACAACTAACGATACATACCAACAAGAGTGCACTGAGACAACCCCCACGAGTGACGACACTTAAATGTACGTCTGGCCCAGCCGGGACATTTAGCCCCCAAATACTTTGCTGCACGCAAAATACACTACTGTTTACCGAGATAAGAGCTATTTTCTCAAAGCTAAAAAAAGACTCATTTGTAACCCTTAAACTATTCATTGAATAGAATAAAAAATGAGTATGTAAGAGGGAGTCTCCCTTGGGGGCTGCGGGTTGTCACAAAGATACCGCGGTCTCGACATAAAGGGCTAAGAAGGAACATGGGTGGTTTTCAGTCAGTAGAATTCTGACACTCCCTTTCGCTCAGCCCAAGAGCGGAAGGGGTCATTAAAACTTGATGGTTTTCCACCCACCCCAAAAAAAAAACATAGGAGGGAGTCTGAAAGTGGCACCGGTGACTGAGAGCTTGTGTAGTAATCGGTTGTCTTGGCATTGGCACGTGCCTATGAAGGGAGGAGGAAAATGTCGTAAGGAAAGTTTCGGTAATTAAAATGTATGGCTTTGTGGTAGTAGACGAAATAAACGATGGATGTACTGTGTCAGAAAGGGAGATAACAATTCATAGAGAAGTTTGTAAGAAGAAGAAATGCTGTGCCAAGTTGAAATAAATTGGGAAAAAGGCAAGATAATGATCAGATGGCCATATTCTGTAATTCTTCCATTGAATAACTTCAAATTGTATTAACCTTATTTTTCTACATCAAAAGAGATAGAACTGATATAATATGTGTGTGTGCCATACAATTAATCTATAACAATGAATCAACTATCGATTTCAATCTAACATCTAAAACAAATGAAAAACAATTCTAAATCAATTTCGTAAGACATTCTATTATCTAGACAGTTCAATGAATTTACGACGCAATTCTTTATAAGATGGGTCCGAAATTAAATTCAGTTATTCACTGGCCTACATAACAAATAATTTTCTTAGTGTCAGAATCAGTAAGTGTCTTGTGGATTCAACTATGCAAGTGTGTTAAAATATCCAAGCGTACCTATTTACATTTTATGATTATATAAAATTGTTAAAAACTTTTAAATTCCTGCCCACCGTCTTTTCTGTACCACAAATGTAAAACATTATGAGTAAGTCAAATATTTTTATTTCATTAATGTATTTATGTATAGTTACATAATAATATATAAAACAACGAAAAATCTTTATTTTAGTAAAAAATATCCTAGTACATTATTCACAACAAAAATTTTTACTACCTAGAAATCTGTTGTATTATATTTATTTTATAGTTACACTTCAGACCGTACTAACAAAGTAACGGAAGTATGGCAAATAGTATTCATAAATGACTTAGCTTCCTACTTCGCCAGAACACCCGACAAATATCCTCAAAGCATTGCAAAATACATTTAACCGATAAATTATTTGTACTACTCTGCCAGATTTAGGCACCAAGATCACTACTTATAAAAATGTAATAAATAACAAGAACCTGTATATAACCGTTATAGTTGTAATAAATTCAACAAACATTGATTAAGACAACATTACCAATATTTTTATCACTTACCTTTGGAACTCAAGACGTAATACACTAAATTGAATCCCTATAAACGGAAACAATTTTTCCATCGTAATGTATTAAGAGACTGACAACAATAAGCAAAACAATCATGTTTTGTTTCCAATATAAATATCCTGTTATATCACAAACAATAGAAAATAAATCAAAAGTAGACTTTTGAAAATAATATTCATTATTAAATTCTAAACATAGAAACAGTAGGCAACAAAATTAATTCAAGTCTTAATATTAAGATTCAGTCAACCTGGAACGGACATTTATCAAATACTTCAGGAAAATATCTGTCAGTGTCCGATCTCCGGAACCATGTCCGCAATTCGTCCGCATCGATTTGACCGAAAGTTTAATTTTCACCTTTGTAAATAATACGTATCTACGTGTACTTGTTCGAAACTCCAGTTTCAATTCCAACCGATGTTCTGGAATATTATGTTTCAGTTCGAATTTCCCTTAAAAATCACAGTGAATGTGTTCCTAGAAATTAAAAGCAAACATCTATTTTTCCGAATCAGGCAAAACGATAAAAAACTACCAAAAACGTATTATGCAGAATACTCGTATTCATTCCGATTAAGACCGAAATTCTTTGAAACGCCGCGCCGTTTCTTTTAACAGTTCCCTGAAAAATCACATTGAATTCTTTTCCAGAAATTAAAATCCTAAACAGCTATATTTACGAATCAGGAAAAAATAACAAAAAAGAAACTGTTTCACCCGCCCAATAACGCTTTTCACACCGAGACGAGTTTTCGCTAAAATTAATGAATTCCACAAAAAATATTATCTTTTTTATTTCGCTTACATTGTATTGGGTTGATTTACGAGTTAAGCATGTTCCAGTCGATCTGTTTTAATTGCTTTGGCTCAACACACGCATGTTTCATTTATTGTAAAAATAAATGGTGTTATGATTACGTAAGCTAAACTTTTATAGGATCTGTACGGGTATATGTTATTTTAAAATGATCTGATATTTGAAAAATACGAATATAGTTCCACACATACCGTTAGGAGTATTTTGTACGTTTTCGATTGTACGTTTTTGTGATAAGCCTATTTTTAGTTTTCCAAAAAAAATACTAGTTCCTAAATTTTCATTCCACACGAATCATAAATCAGAGACACATACAATTTTCCGATGAATTCACAATAACTCTGCAAAAAAGTCACTACTAGCTAAGGTACTCACGGACAAATATGTTGGACATCAGCGTGGCGGGCAAACAGAAGACGATCACCAGGATATCAGCCACCGCCAAGTTCACGATGAAGAAGTTGGTGACAGTCCTCATGCGCGGCGAGCGGTACACCACGGCGATCACGAAGCAGTTCCCCACCAGCCCCACGAGGAAGACCAGCAGGTACGCAGCGCAGTACACCGCGGTCATCGCGCCGCCGTGACGGTACATGAACTCGTCTCCTATCACCCCCAGGTCTGACCGGTTCAGCGTCACGTTCATCCGCAGAGGATGATGCCTCTCCAACGCACCCTCCATGTGAGTCGACAGCGGCTCCAAGTCCGGTAACACACTGTTGTCCGGCACAAACTTACTGTTCATCGCTTCCATTATAGAGTTCGACAAAATATCCACCATGTTGTGCTTATGAGCCTCCCTCATGTGGGAGTGGTTGTGGTGACGCCAATGATGCCTAGGCTCATGACTCGAAAAGTTAAAGTTAGCATCCTCACTCATGAAATCACTCGGAATCCTTAAAGGTGCCATCTCTCAATATGACATTTCCGCAAAATAATAACACTAAAACTGTCAACAACTATTCGAAATTATCTCAAAATTAAATTCACACTTCACTAATACTATCCTAATTTATTTATCATTCGTTTCACACATCAAAAGTTAGCAAATTAAATAAATAAACTTTGTTCACAGCACACGTAAACGTAAACTCTAATGTTCCATTAGAAAAGTATGAAAAGTTCCGTAGCTTCGGCGCGGCGTTTCGTAGCAGGTCTACGCGCGGTGGGTTTGGCGATCGCGCGCCGTCTGGCGTAGCGGTGCTACGGGCTACGAGCGTAGGCCCGCGCGACGCATGTGCATTTTGAGGAACGAATAGACACACGTTTTACTGCATTTCCGTTAGTCTTTATGGCTGTTGGAATAGAATTTAAATTACTTTGTTTATCATTTGTTGTCAAGGATAGTTTGTGGGGGAATTTGGAGGCCATCGAAAATGCAACGGTAGTAAACGTGTTAGCGTTTCATAGGTTTTAGTGAAATAGAATGTTAAAAGGTTTGAGATATTTGTAAAATAAATATTGTAACGCTACTTATAAAGATTTCTGGTGATAATAATTAAAAACACAGCTCAGCTACTTTACGTAAGTACTCAAATGGAAAGGTTTATACATAGTAATATATAGGTAAATTGTTAAAAAATAAAAATACTACTAAATAAATTATTTTCTCCTATCTTACAATATCAAGTCACGTAGAAAAAAAAATCGAGCAGTTTTATGGATGTTTTTTTTTCGGTGCGAGTAACTCGAATTAGATTTTATCTTGTTATCTCACGTACGCAATCCAAAAGTGATTTGTTGGTGTTATTGGTTAACATACATAAACTTTTCATGCGGACATCGAACCCGCTACCCACGGTGTGAAAATTGGAGAAACTTGATTTAATGAACTTATAATGATTTGTTCTGCATGAGGCTGGCACAGGAAAGAGAGGCCTATATCCAGCAGTGGGTGAATTCGGGCTTTGGATGATGATTTATTTATTTATTTTATTTACTTATTTTCTATCTTACCACTATATATACAGGGTATGATGATGATGACAATGATTTATTAATAATAACGGCACGGTTGGCGCAGTGGCTCAAGCAATGAACTGCTGCGCTGCGTGTCGCGGGTTCGATCCCCGCACGGAACAAATATTTGTATGACCTACAGATAGTTGTTTCGGGTCTGGGTATTTGTGTATGTGAGTTTAAATGTTTGTGAACGCACCCACGATACAGGAGAAATTCCTAGTGTGGGGCAACGTTAAATAATTTAATTAGAATCCGTGTTAGGATGAGGTTCCCCGGTGGAGAAAAGGTCAAGGTTTTAATGTTAGCCCGTTCCAATATTCCAGTATAATGAGCGGTGAAATCTGTTCGTCTTTAGATTGGTGTAACCAGAAGTTTTCGTAATGAGAGTTATGGTTAGATATTCGAAACATTTTCATATGAGCTCATACGCCTTATTATAGACACAATTAAATAGCCATTGTTATAAATCTCCTGGAGATTTATTAGCGGACGGGAGGTTAAAATAGATGACTTTGTTCATTTTTAACCCCCGACGCAAAAATGACGGAGTGTTATATAACCTCTTGTCCGTTAAGACATCTCCAGGAGATTTATAACAATGGCTTTTAAATTGTGTCTATAATAAGGCGTATGAGCTCATAAATTACTTTTTATTAATTTGGCAAGTATTAACTTGTTTTTCGCTTTCGTAGCACTACTAATATGTACGTAATTAATGGGTTTAATTCAACTTTCTTCACACAAGGGATCGAACCCCTACGACTACCCTCTCAAGGCTACCATACTAACTAATTAGCTAATAGTCGGTTGAAAATTATCGGTCGCGCGAAATATATACGCTAAGGATCTCGTGAGTAAATAATAACAGCCGCTCAGGTCGATCTTCAGGCTGAGCCGCACTTTATATATTGGATCCCACACTGTCTTAGACAGCACATTAAGCGGATGGTTCAGCCTGTCTTCGATTTTTGGCAATTTTTACAAGTCGTTCTAAAGTCTGACAAAAAGTCTTACTCACAACAGTCACAACCCAGTTAATAGGGAATCGGACTGACTTAAAAAAAACATATATCTGTTTATAGTCCGTCAGTTAGATTATCGAAAAATATTGGATACGTGTTTTTGGTTTTATCAAATCAATAAAAATTGACGAAGCTATAGCGCATCAAAGATCATGGAGTGGGGCTTGAAACATCATTTGAAGATACAAAATGTACTATCATATGACGTCACACGAGTTTTGAAGCACTGTATCATATAAGAAAATGAAGACATATATATATGTCTTCATTTTTTGTTTTCGTGAAAAAAGAAAAAATATGTGGTCAATATTTTATCAGATCCCCTATTCTCTGTCAGATAGGAAGTCGCTCCATGTAAAATACTGCTGTTCAGCTACATCTGATTAGATTGGAAGTCCACTAGGGCATCCGCAACCAGGTTTCAGTTCCATATTAAAACAGGTTTCCTGGGTTTTACTATGGGACCAAAACCTGTCTTCGTATGCCACCCCAACATGGTTGAGAGAGGGCAAGCAGCTGACGACATTGAAAAGGACAAATGCCCTTGGCATTGACAATATACTACTTATTCTCAATATAAAATAACTTACATTTATAATAAAGGGCAAGGACAAACACGTGCCTTATGAAATGTTTTGTCTGTTCCCGACAGGATTTTGTTTATATTCACGTTTTATTTATTTTTCATCCCTTCAATTCGAAAAGTGTCGTTTTGTTCCTCTATAAGTGCGAGCAAAGTAGCTCTTTTCTCCATTAGACTTTTTAGCGGGCAGTAATGAGATTTGAATTTAAAACATGAATCGTTCATTGAAATTGAACGCAAATTGTATTGTGTTGGCTGTACGGTGCGAGGAGACGCCGCGCAGTAACTAAATTAAAAAAAAAAAACAAAAGCGCGCGATTTACTTCCCTGTTCTAATAATCGGTACGGACTTTATTGTATTTTGTGCAAAAAAAAATGAGCTCTACGTCGAGTTCTGAAAGTGATAGTGCATTAACTCCTGAAACAATAAAAATAGAAGCTAATAACGTCATACAAAACTTAATCCCTACGAAATCCCGGGAGAAATATTTAAAGGTACGACAATTTCTTAATATGGAGTAGAAGGTTGTTTAGTAACGTGTTGTCTTAATAAGGACGTAAAACTGGACACATATTCGTAATTAATATGTCTGATGGATTTAAACGTGTCGTCACTCTATTTTTATTAAATAATAATATTACAATAAAATATGAGGCGCCTTTTATTTTCTCATAGAGGGTGATGAAAAGTCGAGTGTATCACTCGGGTGCAAAATATATTTTGGGCTCGGGCGACGTACTTTGAATCCCTCGCTACGTTCAGGATTCTACTAAAGAATCCCTCACTACGTTCGGGATTCTACTCTAGAATCCCTCACTTCGCTCTGGATTCAAAAAAGCGCCCTCGCCGTAAAAATATTATTTTGCTCCCTTATGATACAATCTACTATTGTTCTTGTCAGATTATCGTGGATATTTTAAGACAATAGGTATTATATTGGGATAAGTCTTTATTGTGAAGTTACCATTGTATGATGTAAGAATGCTTTGAATAAAGCTTCTGTTATTTGTGTAATGATTCATAAAAACATGACTGACTGTTCTCCTTGTTTAGGATTTATATACAGGGTAGAAAAACTGAAAAAGAGTGCTGCTTAGCGCAATTAGGAAAAAATATACTATCAGCCGGTTTCTGAATTGAGTATTTGAAGTTGAAAACGTCTCAATCTATACTTAAGTACTACTTAAACATTTTTCCGTTTCTGAATTGAGTTTTTTTAAACTCTAATCAAGATTTGAGTAATCAGTCATCATTTACTCAAATTTGACAGAAAGCATGCTCAATTCATGCTTAAGACCAGCACTTGCGTTTCTGAACTAAGAAAAACGTGTTTGACTATACTCAAAGCATTATCAACGACAAGTTAAGTAGTTGAACGTTGACACACCAATTTCGGCTACTCAAACTGTACTTACTCAACATAATTTTCTAGTGATTTTGTAAGTGATTTTGATCGAAATGAGTGACGATGATACTTCCTTGTCGTCTCTGGAGATGCATCAACGCAGACAACCGCGCCTAAGAAGAATAGCAAGACATCGGCCTTTTTTTTTTTTGGTGGGTGGAAATTAGTGGAAAATCATCGAATGACCACCCCCGCTCTTGGGCAGAGCGAAGGGGAGTGTCAGACTTCTACTGACTAAAAACCGAACCCATGTTCCTTCTTTGCTCTTGCGCCGAGGTCACGTAATCTAGTACAAAAATCCGCGGCCCGGTTTCGGTTCGGTTCTGCTTCACGATGGGGTCGGTTAGGTTTATTTTCAACAAAATAAAGCCTAAACTGACCTGTCGTATTCAACGGCGAGACTGCATTTCTCCCATGTTGCAGTTCTTAATAGCTCTCAGATTTTACGCGACTGGTAGCTTTCAAGCTGTTGTGGGGGACACTGTGAATGTGAGCAAGGTCAGCCGCGTGATAGAGAGGGTGACTAGTGCGATAGCGTTTTAAATTGAGATGACAATATGTTTGTAGGTATGCCCAATGCACAGGAGAGACCATCAGTAGCGGCACGATTTTTTGACATTGCTGGATTAGTAGGTAGGTATTATTAGGTACAATGGGAAGTTTTAATAAAAATATTATCAATTCAATCATTTTATTTCAGGCTACAATGGCCCAGAGATATATACCTTATAAACTAACATAAATAAAGTAAATACAATTTTTTGTTATATATATGTTAGTAGCACTTCACTTTTTAACACATCACTTGTGCTGGCTGTCCAGTGGAATTTGTCCGCAGAAGCGACGGAACACCACGTCCTGAGGCCAAAAGTCTTCCTTCATCACCTGGGGCAGATAACAATTCGGTACTCGCACCACAAACGCCTTGAAGTTGACATTGCGGCGCGACTCCAGTAAATGCACCCTCGGCGTGTACCTTATCTTTTGGCGCACGTACTCCACGATGTTGCTGATGATTATCAGAATTCCAATAAAACTTGTTGTCTATTTACTAACAGTCTGACAAAATCACAATGACATTCACAGATTCACGATTCGTTTCGATTCACGATTCGGTTCAAAGACGTCAAATATGAAATTGCTAAAATGTGCATAATGCAACTTTAATCAAATAAATTTGTTGATATTAACGCTGTTATTTAAAATTAGTTTACTTTTTAAGTCTGTTTTAAATCTATAAGAATAAAATGATTTAATATTATGAGTTTTGGAAAAATACCGGTTTTTTAATGTGAATTGGAACGTGTTAGCTTTGATCAAGAATACCTAAGTAAATGATCAGTTGAATAAGGTTTGACGAAAATCGATTTTAACTTGTGAAACGCAAAAAACTTAAGCACATACTTATGTATTTGAGAATAATCAGTTGAGATTTGCTACTTTTCTCAAATCAGAAACCGGCTGTATTTATTTTAAACTAGCTTTTGCCCGCGACTTCGTTCGCGTGGAATAGTGACTTCCGGCAGATTTTTGGTTTATCTAGCGAAAAAAAAAAAAAAAACTATCCTATGTAAAGGACATAGGATAGTTTTTTTTTTTCCAAACTATGTCTGTACTAAATTTCACACAAATCGGTTCAGTAGTTTAGGCGTGAAGCAAAGACATACAGACAGACAGACAGACAGACAGAGTTACTTTCGCATTTATAATATTAGTTAGGATGACCATTTCTAGGTTATCATCTATCACCATACCAAATTTCATCAAAATCCGTTTAGGCGTGAAAGAGCAAAAGTCCCAACAAAAACGACTAAAAATCAAGAACTCAATTTAGTTATCTGCCTACTGCCTACCCCCTAAGAACGATGGCGTGATTATTTATAGCCTATGACCATTTCTAGGTTATCATCTATCACCATACCAAATTTCATCAAAATCCGTTCAGCCGTTTAGGCGTGAAAGAGTAACAGACAGACAGACAGACAGACAGACAGACAGACAGAGTTACTTTCGCATTTATAATATTAGTATGGAAGTATGGATGACCATTTCTAGGTTATCATCAATCACCATACCAAATTTCATCAAAATCCGTTCAGCCGTTTAGGCGTGAAAGAGCAAAAGTCCCAACCAAAACGACAAAAAATCACTAACTCAATTTAGTTTTCTGCCTACTGCCTACCCCCTAAGAACGATGGCGTGATTATTTATAGCCTATGACCATTTCTAGGTTATCATCTATCACCATACCAAATTTCATCAAAATCCGTTCAGCCGTTTAGGCATGATAGAGCAAAACTCCCAGCAAAAACCATAAAAAAATCACTAACTCAATTCAGTTTTCTGCCTACTTCCTACCCCCTAAGTACGATGACGTGATCATTTTGATCTTATATCCGTTTTTAGGTAACCATCTATAACCTTACTAAATTTCATCAAAATCTGTTCAGCCGTTTAGACGTGAAAGAGCAAAAGTCCCTACAAAAACGACTATAAATCACTAACTCAATTTAGTTATCTGCCTACTGCCTACCCCCTAAGAACGATGGCGTGATAATTTATAGCCTATGACCATTTCTAGGTTATCATCTATCACCATACCAAATTTCATTAAAATCCGTTCAGCCGTTTAGGCGTGAAAGAGCAAAAGTCCCAACAAAAACGAATAAAAATCACTAACTCAATTTAGTTTTCTGCCTACTGCCTACCCCCTAAGAACGATGGCGTGATTATTTATAGCCTATGACCATTTCTAGGTTATCATCTATCACCATACCAAATTTCATCAAAATCCGTTCAGCCGTTTAGGCGTGAAAGAGTAACAGACAGACAGACAGACAGACAGACAGACAGACAGACAGACAGAGTTACTTTCGCATTTATAATATTAAGTATGGATGACCATTTCTAGGTTATCATCTATCACCATACCAAATTTCATTAAAATCCGTTCAGCCGTTTAGGCGTGAAAGAGCAAAAGTCCCAACAAAAACGAATAAAAATCACTAACTCAATTTAGTTTTCTGCCTACTGCCTACCCCCTAAGAACGATGGCGTGATTATTTATAGCCTATGACCATTTCTAGGTTATCATCTATCACCATACCAAATTTCATCAAAATCCGTTCAGCCGTTTAGGCGTGAAAGAGTAACAGACAGACAGACAGACAGACAGACAGACAGACAGACAGACAGAGTTACTTTCGCATTTATAATATTAGTATGGATGGATGGATTCATTTAAAACTCCTCAATACAAACAACGAGGTTGGTTATCAACGTAATCATAACACAATGAAGGTTTACGTGACACACATTCGTGGATCGATGGCAGACATCGAGGTTTCTAACGTCCATACTAAATACGTAAACTGTCCACTTGCAGTTACATTGAACCACTTTATTGTAACCTCGCGTTATGTTATGATTGCTTTGTTATGTATTGTTGATTGCTTTTGATTGTCAACTTATTCTTGACTAGCTTTTGCCAGCGGCTTCGCCCGCGTGAAAATGATGATTTTTCATACAAACTTTCATCCCCTATTTAACACCCTTAGGGGTTGAAATTCGAAAAATCCTTCCTTATTCCTTGTCTACATTATAAAGGGAACCTCTGTGCAAATTTCAGCTTTCTAGGTCCAAGGGTTTGGGCGGGGCGTTGATGAGTCAGTCAGTCAGTCAGGACTTCTCTCTTTATTTATTAGAAGAAGAAGATAATAGTTCCGCGAAGTGTAGTTGTGTTCGAAGCCGGTCATAAACGATGGGTTATTATCATCAGCCTATAACATTCCCACAGCAGGGACTCAGGCCTCCTCCCTAGAAGAGGGATGGGTTATAATCCACCACGAGGACCCAGTGCGGGTTAATAGATGTCACATGTCTTCGAATTTATTGGTTCTAAGACGTGCCGGTTTCCTCACGATGTTTTCCTTTACCGTTTTAAAAGCAGCGATGACGAAATAAATTACACAAAGTAATGCGCCTGCCTGGGTTTAAACTCACGACTTACTGTTTGTAAGTCGGGGCCGCCACCACTGGGCCACCGGTTCTCAACGAACGATGGGCTATGCATGAGCAGTATTGCTCGTAAAATCAAACTGTGCAGGCATCCATCATAAACGTGTTAGGAGATAACTGTACAGTTATCCTGGCCCGTATATGACACCTAGAAAATATTGAAATAGATGTTTATCGGCTTGGTTGCCTGAGCGGTCAGACTGGGCAGGCCTAACCGATCGTGTTTTGCAGGTGGCATGCACATCTTTAAGTTTTTAGTTCATAACATATTTTTACTTAAAGTAATAAACTTACTAAAGTAACCATACGTCGGTCGTGTAAATCTATATATATAAAAAGAGAAGTAAATCTATCTATCTATATAAATAAAAAGAGAAGTCCTGACTGACTGACTGACTGACTCATCAACGCCCAGCCCAAACCCTTGGACCTAGAAAACTGAAATTTTGCACAGAGGTTCCCTTTTCAATGTAGACAAGGAATAAGGAAGGATTTTTCGAAATTCAACTCCTAAGGTAGTTAAATAGGGGATGAAAGTTTGTATGGAAAATCGTCTTTTCACGCGGGCGAAGCCGCTGGCAAAAGCTAGTAAAAGTTAAAGGGATAAATACACCGTGACGTCAAACAGTACAGAATGGAAGAAGAAAACTTTTCGTGCCGACCCTAAATAGTATGGGATAAGGGCAGGAAATGATGATGGTGATGACTGTCGTGTGCTGCCGACGATGTTTTACTTGCTAATTAACCCACCGACAGCCTTGCAGTTACGTAAGTGTCTTTAGGGGAAATCATCAAATGACTCCTCCTAGTGTTTTTATTATAATTTAAAGTGTTTTTAACCGACTTCTAAAAAAAGAAGGAGGTTCTCAATTCGGATGTTTATATATTTTTTTATGTTATTTTGTTCTGTTTGTTCGGGCATAACTCCGTCACTTGCTAACCGATTTGAAAAATTCTTTTTTTGTTGGAAAGGGTATACTGCCGAAATAGTCCCATAATTTATCCCATTTTTTTTTTTATCGAAATCGGACAAGCGGTTTTTGAAAAATCAACAAAACTCAAAAAAAAACTACATTGTCCACATTGACCCATGAACATGTGAACCACTAAAAAGTGAAAAATAAAAACTTTTTAAGAAAAAATTAAACCGACTTCAAAAAAAAAAAACACAAAAAAAGTGAAAAATTAACTTTAGAAGAAAAATCAGTTTCTGAAGTCGGTGGCAAAAAAATGAAATCAAACAAACAAAAGTCACCGACTTCAGAAACTGATTTTTCTTTCTAAAGTTTATTTTTCACTTTTTTGTGTTTTTTTTTTGAAGCCGGTTTAATTTTTTGTTAAAAAGTTTTTTTTTTTAAATGTTTTTTCAATTTTAAGTTTTTTTATATGTTTACTTTGTTTACCTTTAATTTTTTGTCAATTTGTTTTTGTCCTGTGGGAAACCAATAAATCATTTTTCTTTCTTTCTTTCTTTCTTTCAGTGTCAGACATCTACTGACTAAAAACCACCCACGTTCCTTCTTAGCCCTTTGTGTCGAGGTCGCAGTATCTCTTTCGAAAAACCCGCAGCCCCGACGGGTCCTTTAGGGGCCTCGGTTTTGTATTTAAAACTATCATGCGTACGAGTATCCTATCGTCGCTGACCAGCTTTACAAACAAGTTCAACAAAATTCAAATAACGGTCATTGAATTTTTTAGAACTTTGTGCAAATAAGACATGAATTACGTTGGAGCTTAGATTACCATTTGAGCGACCGGGACTATGTGTTGAGTCTCTACAATTAGACCTCTAGGTAAACCAAAATCCTTTGGTTAAGGTCCGTGTACATACAAGATGAGGCAGTCCTTTACCAAAAATGATTTTCTAGTTGAAACCGTTTCTTGGCGGAGTGTGCTGAAAGACTGATGGAATGAATTGGAATAATAAAAAAATATTTTTATTGTTGTTAAAAGTTACGAATGAGCGATGAATAAGAATTGGAACGACTTCTATCTTGCCTATGAAAGATTGCCATACAGAAATAGTTGTTTGACAATGATCGCTAACCAATATCTTGAGCAAGAGGCCAATTTTATAACCTTAGACGAAAACGTGGCACCATGAGGATTGTATTTTTTTATTTATCCATACTATCCATCCATATCCATACTTCCATATCCATACTATAATATATACTATAATACTATAATACTATAATATACTATATACTATAATATACTATATACTATAATATATACTATACTATAATAATATAATATATAATATAATAAATGCGAAAGTAACTCTGTCTGTCTGTCTGTCTGTCTGTCTGTCTGTCTGTCTGTCTGTTACTCTTTCACGCCTAAACGGCTGAACGGATTTTGATGAAATTTGGTATGGTGATAGATGATAACCTAGAAATGGTCATAGGCTATAAATAATCACGCCATCGTTCTTAGGGGGTAGGCAGTAGGCAGAAAACTAAATTGAGTTAGTGATTTTTATTCGTTTTTGTTGGGACTTTTGCTCTTTCACGCCTAAACGGCTGAACGGATTTTAATGAAATTTGGTATGGTGATAGATGATAACCTAGAAATGGTCATAGGCTATAAATTATCACGCCATCGTTCTTAGGGGGTAGGCAGTAGGCAGATAACTAAATTGAGTTAGTGATTTATAGTCGTTTTTGTAGGGACTTTTGCTCTTTCACGTCTAAACGGCTGAACAGATTTTGATGAAATTTAGTAAGGTTATAGATGGTTACCTAAAAACGGATATAAGATCAAAATGATCACGTCATCGTACTTAGGGGGTAGGAAGTAGGCAGAAAACTGAATTGAGTTAGTGATTTTTTTATGGTTTTTGCTGGGAGTTTTGCTCTATCATGCCTAAACGGCTGAACGGATTTTGATGAAATTTGGTATGGTGATAGATGATAACCTAGAAATGGTCATAGGCTATAAATAATCACGCCATCGTTCTTAGGGGGTAGGCAGTAGGCAGAAAACTAAATTGAGTTAGTGATTTTTTGTCGTTTTGGTTGGGACTTTTGCTCTTTCACGCCTAAACGGCTGAACGGATTTTGATGAAATTTGGTATGGTGATTGATGATAACCTAGAAATGGTCATCCATACTTCCATACTATAATATTATAAATGCGAAAGTAACTCTGTCTGTCTGTCTGTCTGTCTGTCTGTCTGTCTGTTACTCTTTCACGCCTAAACGGCTGAACGGATTTTGATGAAATTTGGTATGGTGATAGATGATAACCTAGAAATGGTCATAGGCTATAAATAATCACGCCATCGTTCTTAGGGGGTAGGCAGTAGGCAGATAACTAAATTGAGTTCTTGATTTTTAGTCGTTTTTGTTGGGACTTTTGCTCTTTCACGCCTAAACGGATTTTGATGAAATTTGGTATGGTGATAGATGATAACCTAGAAATGGTCATCCTAACTAATATTATAAATGCGAAAGTAACTCTGTCTGTCTGTCTGTCTGTCTGTATGTCTTTGCTTCACGCCTAAACTACTGAACCGATTTGTGTGAAATTTAGTACAGACATAGTTTGGAAAAAAAAAAACTATCCTATGTCCTTTACATAGGATAGTTTTTTTTTTTTTTTTCGCTAGATAAACCAAAAATCTGCCGGAAGTCACTATTCCACGCGAACGAAGTCGCGGGCAAAAGCTAGTTTATTATAAATGGGCTTGCTCTTGACCTCAATCTGGCCATAAGGGCAGAGATGATGTCGATGATGGAACGAGCTTACCCAGTAGAAGCCTGTGTACTCGCGACTTAAAGAGATTAGGGTTATATGAACTCGGAAAAACCGACACAGGCAGGGAATTCCACTCCTTGGCTGTGCGCATAATAAAGGACCCAGCAAAGCGCTTCGTTCGAATGAGCGGAATGTCGACTAGGTATCGGTGATACCCTGCAGTACGTCTAGTCTCCCGATGGAAGAAGGGAGATGGTGGGATCAGCTCGTGGAGCTCTTGCGAACGCTCTCCGAAGTACAGTCTGTAGTGTGATTGTATATAAGAAAACATTCGCCGTAGTCGGGTAAAAAAAATCGGAAATACTTATTTAACTCGAGTTTACATTTGTTGTTACACAGCAACAAATTAATGATTCGCCAGACATTACTATAATTGAGATAACGATATCCGGTAGTACCTAACAGTAGGTACTCTGTAGAACAGCCCGTTAATCTTGCTCAGACCCTCCTGATGTCTTTCCTAATGGGTTATGTTAGATCCCTGAAGGTCAAGGTCGTGATTCTGGGCCTATCGCAACAGCCACAGGGACCATTTGACAGAGCCGACGCCGGCACTAAACTTCACGTTATGTGGTGTGTAATTAGTTCGGAAAGTTGCCAGCATTGGGTGTTGTACAATGTCGTTAGATTTAGTGTTGTTGTGTTGGTAGTGGAGATTAATGCTTCTATTTAAAGGACAGGCCTTGCAACTGGGGACAGAAGTCTATGGAAGAAAGATAGGGAAGGTTTTCACCAAGCAGTGAGACAGTGAGTGAGTGAGATTTCATCAAACTCATTGATATATTGGTAGTCAATTGGTATTGAGGAAGATATACGAAAATAATTAATGAGGGAAATGGTGACGAAAATTAAATTGATAGCAAGAATAGAGCTCCAGGATACACCATGTTACACTTGCTTGGCCATGCTTAGTAATAATCTTTCTGCAGGGTTCGAGCCCCGGAAGTCCGCATGGATATCCTTGAACCTCGTGAAGTGGTGTTACCTTAACAGATCAGTGGGCAGTGGGTGTGGAGCAGTGTCGGAAACTATTCCCCACTCCCTATCCTGCCCACTGAGCCTCAAAACATGCAGCCACCCAGGAAGCAGTGGAAGTGACAAAGATATGGGTCAATAATCACGTGCTGGCGACACACGCCCTTGAGGGCCACAGCAACATTGCATTGCTGGGGCCCGCAAGGGCTGATGCCTTTCGGGCCTGCAGGTTGTTCGAAAGAGATACCGTGGCTCCGGACGCAAAGAGCTAAGAAGGAACATGGGTGGTTTTTAATTAGTAGAATTCTGACACTCCCATCCGCTGCGCCCATAGCAGGAGGAGTCATTTGATAATTTCCAACGCACCAAAAAAAAAGGCTTATTTGTTGTAATTTGTTATTTCTTGCCTTAGAACCCATCACGTATGCTGAAGAGTCACTGATGGCGCACAGACCAATTATTATCATAAATTACGATCCCGGTCTGCATGCTAAACGTGCATATCTAACTAACTTCGCAACTAACTGCAACTGTTTAACTAACAAGTTTAACTGAAACATTCATCATGTAGCAAGTTTGTAATTAGCCTGTTCCTGCGTTAACTTGAAATTCTAGCAGCTGTTGTAATACCAGGTACTTGCAGACATCTTTGTTTATTGTTATCACTTACCCCACGTCCCAACTTAAGTTCGTCAAATCATCATCCATTGTGTAAATGACGATGACGTTGATGTTGTCGCGTCCATAATGTTGTGGTCAATCATTTTTCTAAAAAACCGTGAGAAATCATGTCAAGATCGCTGTTTAGAACAGCTGTACGCATATATACGTACCCACGTATGCATATCCGTTTCCTATTCCTTCGTTATTTATTTCTGAATAATTTCATTACGGGATCCAAGCCTGTTAAATCGTTTCTCTGGGACTTCGTCAAGCTTCATTGTCTCGGCGCTTTTCTGATGATTGCCACTGTTGATTCTGGCTTAAGTTACAGTGGTTTGGGAATAATGTGGCGGGCTTGACCCATTAAAAAAAATATACGTACCCAGTAAAATTCTCAATAATTCCCTGTTTCATTGCCCAGGCAAACATCGACATCATACGATAAATATCGCTAGCACAATACTTTTTTGCTAATTTCACATTTTATCCGATTTCTGGCAATTTCATGAGCACTAAAGATGAGATTCTATATTAATAGCGTCCGTCGTTTGCTCGTAAAACATTACTGTTCACACAGAATGCTACATGTCTTTGGGGAGGCATTGATGTAAAGCTTATGGATGAGACAGAAACTAGATACTACTGCTGAATAAGAGCACCCACTTAAAAACCACACAATATATTCAAGTATCGGTTTCTACATTATTGTTTTACGAGTATGATAAACAACAACAACATGTTATTTTAGGAAAACTTTGATAACACAGATATCAAGAAATAACATTAAATACTTCCTTTTAGTTGTCGATAATTATGTCATCCTTTTTTAACAGTAAAGACTTCTTCCACAACTTTCTACTCTTCCCTATGGATTCTGTCATCATAAATAACAGAGTCTCCTAAGTCTCCCTCAGTGATGACTTCCGTCTTCTGGCAACCCATAGCGTGACTACTCTGGCCTACCTGTCCAACTGCCGCACTCGGAGACGTATACTGATTACTTAGGTCATTATTACTTAGTAAAGATTTTGACTTTAGTAAACGTTTTCTATGTCAAATCTTTACTAAGTGACTGCCTAAGTAATCATTCAATATCTCTGAGTACCGGAGGGTAATGTCTTTATACACGGCTCACCTAATCTTACTACAGCCTAGCAAACAACTCGAATCTAATAAAAATTTAAGAACAAGGTGCTAAAGAATTTCGAACAATTCGCAGGATTATTTCGCACGAAAGAAGTGTCAATCTTCTTCTTCTTATCGTGTCGATTGTATTATACTTCCATATTATAAATAGGTAGCCACGTTTATTACTTTTAAATCCTCACGGGAGGTACTTAAATCCGCTTATATGTTCTGGAGCGATGATAAAGAGTGTTATTTATATCCCTCGCACCTCCTGCTTGGAGTACGTTAGGTAATTACGAAGCTATTACGTCGATATACTTCCAACACCTTGCATGTGGGGTCGACGACATCTGGAGAACTGTTTTCTTGAATGTTATTATCAGAGTTTAAAGTGAAGTGGTTCTAAGATTGGCTGAATCGGAAGTAGGAATGAGAAGTTTTTTTTTGAAGTGAAACTTCTATATAGACGGGGGGGTATTAGGATTAATTATATCACGAAAAAGCGTTACGGCCGCTTGAGGAGAGGTATCTCACCTTGGACACCTGGATGGGAAACGCACGGAATCGGGACATGTGGCGGATAAAAGGGGAGGGTTATACCCAGCAGTCGGTATGATGATGATGAGTGCTACGATTCAAGGTGGTACAAAATATTAAAACTAGTGGGAACAAAAAGTCTCACTTATTCTACCGATGCTATTATAAAATTTTACTTTAATACGGATGGGGTTTTACTGCGTCGAAATATCAGGAGCTCAGGGTGTCTAAAATGTCATCTTTAGCAGATCATAATATGAGTTGCGTTAAAAAGCTTAAAATAGACTTTTCATAATTGTAACTGCATCTGTGACCATTTTACGAATTTTAACGCAATTTATTTTATTATATTATGATCTGCTAAGTGGCCATTTTAGAATCCCAGAACAGTTGTATTGCACGAAAGATATCCCGTAAGTGACGTTGTACTTTATTCTAGTATTTCTACATCCACGTTAGACTAATAAAATGTCACTATAAATAGCGTCCACAAATCTCAGAGTCGATCGTAAGACGGTAGAGGAGTCGTGTTCATTACACTATAACACATACCTCAATATTAATTGGTGACAATTTAATTGTATATGTTTTAAGTATCATTTTCAAGAATAAAGCAGGAACTTAGAACCAAGGAAGAGTAAGACTTGCTGTACTTTAAAGACTGAGTAACATGATTAATAATTAGTAATCATCATAACACCTTAATTTTCTTGAAGATCGGATTATTTAAGCCTACAAATTTTCTCCACAGGCAAGCTTGACAATTAACAATTCATATTTTTAACCGACTTCTAAAAAAGAAGGAGGTTCTCAATTCGGATGTTTGTATTTTTTTTTTTTATGTTTGTTCGGGCATAACTCCGTAACTTGCTAACCGATTTGAAAAATTCTTTCTTTGTTGGAAAGGGTATACTTCCGAAATGGTCCCATAATTTTTTTTCGAAATCGGACAAGCGGTTTTTGAAAAATCAACAAAACTCGAAAAAAAACTACATTGTCCACATTGACCCATGAACATGTGAACCACTAAAAAGTGAAAAATAAAAACTGTTTAACAAAAAATAAAACCGACTTCAAAAAAAAAGTGAAAAATAAACTTTAGAAGAAAAACCAGTCTCTGAAGTCGGTGGCAAAAAAATGAAATCAAACAAACAAAAACTTTTTAACAAAAAATAAAACCGACTTCAAAAAAAAACACAAAAAAGTGAAAAATAAACTTAAGAAGAAAAACCAGTCTCTGAAGTCGGTGACTTTTGTTTGTTTGATTTCATTTTTTGCCACCGACTTCAGAGACTGGTTTTTCTTCTTAAGTTTATTTTTCACTTTTTTGTGTTTTTTTTTTTGAAGTCGGTTTTATTTTTTGTTAAAAAGTTTTTATTTTTCACTTTTTAGTGGTTCACATGTTCATGGGTCAATGTAGTTATTTTTGAGTTTTGTTGATTTTTCAAAAACCGCTTGTCCGATTTCGAAAAAAAAATTATGGGACCATTTCGGAAGTATACCCTTTCCAACAAAGAAAGAATTTTTCAAATCGGTTAGCAAGTGACGGAGTTATGCCCGAACAAACATAAAAAAAAAAAAAAAAAAAAATACAAACATCCGAATTGATAACCTCCTTCTTTTTTAGAAGTCGGTTAAAAAAGTCACCGACTTCAGAGACTGGTTTTTCTTCTAAAGTTTATTTTTCACTTTTTTGTGTTTTTTTTTTAAGTCGGTTTTAATTTTTTAGACAGAAATTTCGTCAGGCCGTGTGAGAGCTATATTATATGACTCATAATAATCTTATCAGAGCATAAGCAGGCTATAACTTTCCTACCGTTGGGTGGGACACAGGCCTCTAGTTCTGAGGGAATGGTCCTTATTCCACCAGACTGGTCTAGTTTTCGTTGATGATCTTGCATTTTTATTTCTAGAACTTGCTGGTTATTTCACGATGATTTTTTCACCGTTTTGATGAAAATAATTATAGAAAGTAATGTGCCTGTACATGTAAGTCGAATGTCGTGTCACTTGACAACCACTGCTCTCATGTCATGAGAATAAGGTACACATTGGAATAATATATATAAATGCAAGTTCTGTATAAGCAGACGAGTATTAACTCATCTATCACGCACGAGAGGCTTGTGACGTATCACTGATAACGAGAGTCAACGTTCAAGAGGGCAACACTCCCTATCTGTCAGTTTACGTGGTAAATATTTGTGTGTTGGCAACATTACGTTGCTAGTTACAGTGACTGACCTGTCTACTCTGATGTAAGGCTGCTTTTAATCCCGTCGGGGCTGCGAATTGTTCGAAAGAGATACCGCTGCCTCGACACAAAGGGGCAAGAAGGAACATGGGTGGTTTTTAGTCAGTAAAAGTCTGACACTCCCTACCGCTGTGCCTGGAATGGGAGGAGACATTTGATGATCTACCAACACCAAAAAAAAATGCTATTTGTAAAGTGTTTTTTCGTTTGTAAAATATCTTCTCTTTTGGAAAAAAAGAAATAAAAAAATGCGAGATTTCACTCACTGTCGTTCTAAAAAAGTTCCAGTTTCAGTCTTCCAAGACGTGACAATTTCAAGATCCATTCTATAATCTAACTTAATATTATAAATGCGAAAGTAAGTCTGTCTGTCTGTCTTTGCTTCACGCCTAAACTACTGAACCTATTTGTGTGAAATTTGGTACAGACATAGTTTGGAACTTGAGAAAGGACATAGGATAGTTTTTTTTTTTTTTTTTCGCGAGATAAACCAAAAATCTGCCGGAAGTCACTATTCCACGCGAACGAAGTCGCGGGCAAAAGCTAGTATGACTTTATGTGACAACGAGCAACTTCCCGAAGTAATTTCTTAGAGTACAAGAGAAGTCACTTCAAACGTACATGTTTAAAGTACTTAGAACCGGTAAACAGTTATGAAATACTCAGAACTAATAGATGCAGGATGTCACAGAATCAGCACAATACCTCTAGGTGGTGATCCGGACCTTTTTTTTTTGGAGGGTCGTCATAGGACTCCTCCCGCACTATGCAGAGCGGTAGGGTCAGACTTCTACTGACTAAAAACCACCCATGCTCCTTCTTAGCCCTTTATGTCGAGGCCGCGGTATCTCTTTCGAACAACCCTCAGCCCCGATGGGTGGTGGTTCAGACCTGCAATGGACAACCTAACCTAAGGAAGACAAGCCGAAAAAAATAGATTTCATAAAAGAGGAGTTACACTCTATATAAGACAGATACGAGAAGAATATCATTGCTTAGAAGATTCCTGCACCCTCCAAGTTCATCAAAGGTCACCAACCCGTACCGCTTAACACGAGCCTCTTCAAACTCGCGAATCCTACTGCGGTAAATTAGCCGCGAAACACGCCGAGATTACGTGTCGAATGTTAAGCACAGATACGTTACGAGTATATTATATTTAGAGTTTAGTTAACATTACATTTGCATAATCATCTGAAGTGAAGTACACAATCGGGGTTCATTGCCCTGTGGCCATAAATGATGGTAACTATAATATCAATTTGTCTATAATTTTAGGAGAAATCACGCGTCGTGATTGTCTATTGTTTAAGGCCTCGCAACGCCGTCGTGAAGTACCGATGTGACGTTTTCGATTCATAATTCATTAACTTAATTAGTTTATCTTGAACATTAAGAGTGTCTATGGAATTTCTTGCCCATTCTTCTCCATATCTTCTGATTTCTCATATCTTGAGATCTACGCTTTGGAATAAGCAACTACAGTAATTACACAAGTTATTGTGCGTTGTGACTTTGACCATAACTTGTTTTTTTTTTTTTTTTTTTTGTAATGATTACATTGAAAAGGGCCTGTATTGGTCTTATTGAAATAAATGCTTTGAGTATCAATTTATTACTAACATCGGAGAAGGAAAACATCGTAAGTTATCAGAACAGAGCATATCCTTCCGCTTTGATCCACAAGTGTACTTAGTACCCGAATCCTACAGGTAAGTACAGGCTATCTGCAGCTCAACTTAATGTCAGCAGCTACCCAGTACACCACCCATCTGTCACCTAAAACAACTGGATTGATTTATCATCGTCATCAGCCTATAATGTTCCCACGTGCGGGACTCAGGCCTCCTGTCTAGGAGAGGGATGGGCTATAATCCACCACGCGAGTTCAGTGCGAGATGGTAGATGTCACATTTCTTAAAAAATTTGTATTACCTAACATTATTTTCCCCCAATTACGCAGAATATTAAGGTCAGAATCTCCTCCAAAAAAAATCTAGGACTAGTATCACGTTTCAATATAAATAGTTTCTCAATTCTCAATTCTCAATTCTTTATTGCGTACCATAATGTATACAGGATATTAGGGAAAACAGTTTCATAAGTCTCAATTATGGACCCTGTCGGGCACAGCACAGATAAAAGTAGTAGAGAGGAGGAAGAACGCTCGGCGTTTAATAATATACAAGTATTTATTTAGTAACATTGTAACCAATAATTACTTTAAAAATAAATATTAACTATAGTTTCATATATTTATTATTATTTTTATTTAATATGTACGTTATTTATTTATTATTAATTTTATTAATTATGTAAGTCATTAAGTTATTATGAGTAATTTAATTATTATTATTTATTATACAAGTAACTTTAATTAATTATTATCCTACAGGGGTAAGTTATTTATTTTATATTTCTAATTTATCATTAAAGTATTCGCCTATACTATAGTAGCATTTGCTTTCAAGGAATATTTTTAATTTATTAATAAATATGTTATATTTATCTAAATTCTTAATTATTGCAGGTAACTTATTATAAATTTTTATGGACATGACAAAGGTACTATCGGAGTGCATTTTTAGTCGCGATATTGGCAAGTTTAGCCTATTTTTGTGCCTTAGAGTTATTTTTGTTTGTGTTCACAGTGACAGTTTGAAAATGAAATGAATGGTTGTCCTTGAAATTCTTTGCCTGTATAATATTTTGATTGTTTCTATCGTTGAGATCAAGTTAATTAACTTTGTGAGCGCATGGCAAGACACGTGATTCAATAGAAACACTTCGACGTTCTACTCTATTGAATTAATAACTAGAATTCTGGAAGCAACGTGATTTTGAGAATTCAATTGAAATTGAAAAAGCAGTATTTAGGTTGGTATTATTTTGTTTTTTTTTTCACATTTCCACTACTTTTGCAGAAGCTCGAAAGTCTGACAAGCAGTGTTACCAAGGGGCATCGTAATACCCAGCAGATCTAGATTGTAGAGATCAAGTAGGCAGTGGCTCCATGTAAAAACTGGTAAATGCTTACCCCCACATACTTGGCAAAAGGCTAGGCAGATGATGATTTAAACTACTTTTCAGAGAAAATATTTTTTGCACATACTCGTACAAAACTTTCACATAAATAACTATAATCTGCTATCCAATAGAAAAACGAATATAACAAGTGCACAGAAGCTGAAATAAAACGCCAATAAAATAAACTTCCAAAGCAACCGGGCGCGGGCGTCGTAACTGTCGCCCCCATCTGCTACGGCGTAGCAGCTAGCTACGTCGTAGCACCAGTGTATTCCTTCAAGAATAATTTGTCAAAGATCTTTTAAATTTTTTAACCTTTAAATTAAGGAATCTGTATTAAAAAGTACAACATTATTTTCTTTATGTGGTCTGTTAATTAATGTCTAGGCTCCCTCTATGAATTTGAAAAGATTGATTTAGAAAAGTATGTAAACTCCATATTGTAGACTAGAGATATAATTAATCATAGCCGAATAAAAGGATTAGTTAATTTAGTGTTAATGGCTTTAGCTGTACTAAATGTAATAAATAAATAAATAAATAAATAAATAAATAGACTCGTACCCCAGGAGACCCGCAGGTCATGCGTAAAACCACGCTCTGTGGAGCACTAACGTATGCAACAGTAAATAGTTCACGGCAGTCGGTTATTTAGCATTTATCAGTAACTATGACAATACTTAACCTTCTTTAATGTCAGCATTTTCCTTTTTTACCCTCGACAAAAACAGCGCGGTGTTATAAACTCAATGCCTGTCTGTGTCATCAATATTATAATGCCACCTGTAAGAAAAACAAAGCCATTCCATAAATTGAGCAGTCTCTTAAATACTTGTTCACCTGTTGCACTAAATCTATTAACATAGAATAAAAACACTTTACGACCATTTTATAATGACATTATGTAGGCTATTCAATAATAATGGTGTCCAAATATAGGGTATTTTTGAATATTTTAGTACAAATACACTCGATAAAGAAATGAATACAATTATAATAAAACTAGCTTGAGACCGTTTTATGGGGGAATGCCATTAAATAAATACCGTCTACATTATTATTAAAGGTTCGATTTTCGGCGACCTTAGAGTTTCGTAAAGGTGACTCGGAGATGACGCTCTTCTAAAGTATTTATAAAATCCATTTGTAGAAGAGTAGGTACCCTTAATCATGATTGGATGCACCACATGAGAAGTCCGAAGAATAAAACTGCCCATATGCAAGTCGGTATTGCACATGAAGGGTTACCATTGCTGTAGATATTGAGAGATTTTCCATGTTATTTTAGCAGCAGACTTCTTAAAGGTTTTCCTGTAATCTATGAGTGTTGAAATTTCTGTATTGTTTTCAAAATTGTAGGCTCAATAGTTTCAGAGATAAGGGGGGAATGGTCCCCGTCGGGGCTGTGGTTCGTCGAAAGGTTAACGCGGCTCCGACACAAGGGCGAAGAAGGAACATGGGTTTTGTTTTTAGTCAGTAGAAGTCTGACACTCCCCTTCGCTCTGCCCAAGAGCGGGGGGGGGAAGGGGGAATGGATAAGGATAGACGGACAGGCAGACAGACACACGAGTGATCCTATAAAGGGTATAAGGGTTCCGTTTTTTCCTTTAGAGGTACGGAATTTTAAAAACTAATGAACAGCAAGAGAAGCTGTATGAAGCTGTAGTAGTTACACTTTTACGCATCCTCGGATATGGTTACTGGTTTACGATAGTAGTAGATCTCTGCTTTGTCTGAAGTTCTAATACAAAAGTCATCATCATCATCATTCCCACCAATTTATTTAGGCTCTGCACAGCATGTCTTTATCTTCCATACTTGTCTATTAATCGTCATTTCATTAAACACCTCCTTTCTTGCCATATAGTTCTTCAGACATTTTCTCGGTAATTACAAGATTTTTTTCATTTGGATTACACTTATGTAAAGGCAAGAACAAGCCCATTAATAATAATAAAAAAATGTTCGTAAAACTACTTACCGAAGGGCTGGCTTTTTCATTGGCCAGAGGCTAAGTGTTACCATACAACGCGGCAAACTCTGCCAGTTCCTGGGCACTTTACCTGCTGACAGCGTTGAGGAGGAGTTTTTAGGTAGTTTGTTTTTAGTTTAGTTTATATATTTTTTTGTTATGTTTAGTATAGTCTTATAAATAAACTACTTGCACAACAAAATAAAATAATGTAGAGTAGGCACCTTATTATATAAATGAACATCATAATGCTTAATTATTCATTTTATGCATGACTTTCTCTAGAACTGGAAGGAGCGTAGGTGGAGATCTCGATGAAATTGATCTCGAACTATGAACACTACATTGAAGGAATGCCACGATATTTCATAATCAGACTTACATAGCGGAATAGCTTTATAATTATTTAAAAGTGTAGGCATGGCACTATAAGAAATTTGTATAAATGTACGATGGATAAAGATTATAAGCAAGTTCAGACTTTAGAAATCGCAAGCACTTTTGAACGAATAATGGGGATTTAAATTATAATGCTTATTAAATAATGTATTAAAATCTGTGCTCGTCCAATGATTTGCAAGATACAAGTGATTTATTTAACCCATGCATGCACCATGGTCATACATACCTAAGTAACTATCACCATTAGTCCTTACTGTTTATAAAATCGACCTAATATCATTGACATAACATTGGTTTTTCGATTACGCTGTCAAAACAAAAGACGTATAAATTAGGCCAATCTTCATTTTATTGCAAGTTTGCAAGAATGAGCTCATTTCTTATTATGTTTGCATTCAAACATCGTTTGTCAGCCGTTTGGCAAATATTTAATTAACTTACAAAGGGGATTATTTTCAGAATTTGCTAAGAAAAGCTCTGAGTATAGATGAAATAAATAAAGACATACAATTATTAAGTTTCAGAACCGTTTTTGGATTTGCAAATTTTTCATTTCATAACAGCATTCATTTTGGCTGAAATGATGAACAGCATTCACAACAGTGAAGAAAATTACATCTAAGTTTGAATGCGCCAGTCAGCCTGGAACAAGCAGGGTGATCAATGCTCATGCCTATTCTAGATGAAAAGAGGCGCCCGTCGGGGCGGCGGGTTCTTCGAAAGAGATACCGCGGCCTCGACACAAAGGGCTAAGTAAGGCCATGGGTGGTTTTTAGTCAGTAGAAGTCTGACACTCTCTAGCGGCTCTACCCAGAGCGGGAGGAGTCATTTAATGATTTCCAACAATCAAAAAAAAAAAAGGTTTTATTCAGCTTGATCCAGTTGCCTCACGAGAGCCCTTGAATGCAGAGCAAATTTTGTTTTCAAAATATTACAGAAAGTACAGAACCTTCAAGCTGCAAGCTGATAATATTATGCCATTTTAAGGGATACTAGATATAACTCACGAATTACCGGCAACAGAGGAACTGCCTGTCGGGGGCTCTCCGCCTCTAAATAAATTGTGCCTGGGAAAAGAAAGGTCAAGCCACCCTGACCAGACACAAACGACATCGAACAAGGATAATACAGAATACCAACTGGTAACAAAATAAATGGAATGCAGCTAGAAGTTAATTGAAAGTGACGCTGATATGTGATGTGGTGTACGTTGACATGAACTCTCTGACATTTTGCAAGGAACAGTGATTCAATAGACCGGATCTATCTTTCGGATCTAAACAGGTGGTTAGGTCAGGCTGAATGCGTAAGGCGTAGGTGAGGGAGTAATAGCGGCGCTTGAGATAAGTATATTTCCAGCTATTATAATATGTAGTGTGAGACGCAAATGGTCATCATCATCTGCCTAGTCTTTTTCAAACTATGTTGAGGTATGCAGCTGAACACCAGTACCAGTAAAGAAGCCACTGCCTCTTACTTCCAACACCCAGTTACTACTGGGTAATATGATATCGCTTGGTTGTCAGGCTTTCTGGCCATTACGACTGTCAAAGATCTAATATAACGGAAAGTCATCTATTATCTATATAAATAAAACAAACGGGGTGAGCTAAATAAAACCGTTTAATAAAAAGAAAAGTCCTGACTGACTGACTGACTCATCAACGCCCAGCCCAAACCCTTGGACCTAGAAAGCTGAAGTTTTGCACAGAGGTTCCCCTTATAATGTAGACAAGGAATAAGGAAGTATTTTTCGAAATTCAACCCCCAAGGGAGTTAAATAGGGGATGAAAGTTTGTATGGAAAATCTTCATTTTCACGCGGGCGAAGCCGCTGGCAAAAGCTAGTTAGATAATAAAGCCCTAAGGTCTGGTCACCCATCCACAGACAAATCTAGGCAAGCGCAGTTTAACCAGAAGATTGATCCGAATGACTTTTATTAATTAGTCACAAGATCTTCAGTCCATGAGTGTCAGTGAACCTTCTAAATTCCACACCAAGTGCACCGACTATCGGTATATTTAGCCGTTTCGCGTTAAATGTTCACTGGGTGTAGTTCGCGATAGGGCCCGTTACAACTAGTTAAGATTGTCAGTCTTGCTAGACATTATCGGAAATCGAGGGGTCGACGAACTTTTCTATTTGTTAGCGATCATTGATCAGGCCCTTTTTTGCCTAATTTTAGGGATAGAGGCTGTTAAGTATGTGTAGAGATTCCTTTTATTGCTATAGTTAGAATCTGTTTAATTAAAGTGTCTTGTTTCTTGTTAGCCTACATGGTGTCCCACTGCTGAGTAAAGGCCTCCTCTTACTCTTTCCATACCTTTATATCCTGTGCGATCTCTGGCCATGATAGCCCCGCAATCAGAATCAGATCGTCACGCCACCTTCGCCCAATTAAAGTGTCAACTAACTAATATCACACTAAGGCACATTGTTTGGATGTTTGTTTCTCTTTCACGCAAAAAATAATGAATTGGATAAAATTTGGTACACAGATAGGGTATAACCTGGATTAACACAGGATAGTTTTATCCCGATTTTATCTTCCCGTGGGATAATTAGGGTTCCGTAGTCAACTAGGAACCCTTATAGTTTCGCCATGTCTGTCTGTCTGTCTGTCTGTCTGTCTGTCTGTCCGTCTGTCCGTCCTCGCTTAATCTCTGTGACCGTTAGCACTAGAAAGCTGAAATTTGGTACCAATATGTGTATCAATCACGCCGACAAAGTGCTAAAATAAAAATTGGAAAAAAATGTTTTATTAGGGTAGCCCCCCTATATGTAAAGTGGGAAGTGATTTTTTTTTTAATTTTAACCCTATCGTGTGATATATTGTTGGAAAGGTATTTAAAAATGAATAGGGGTTTACTAAAATAATTTTTTGATAATGTCAATAATTTCGGAAATAATCGCTCCAAAAGTAAAAAACAAAGCGTCCCCCCCCCCTCTAACTTTTGAACCATAAGTTTAGAAAATACGAAAAAAATCTGAAAAGTAGAACTTTATAAGGACTTTCTAGGAAAATTATTTTGAACTTGGATGGAAACAACAGATGGAAACTGCAGTTAACCAATATAATTTGGTCCCTGAATCGTATGAGCGCCTATACAATCCAGAGGTCAAGTTTCATTGGCCCGTATTTCAAACAAAAAAAGAATTATTACTACGGAACCCTACACTGAGCGTGGCCCGACACGCTCTTGGCCGGTTTTTTTTTAGTTGTCGCGGGTGAAGCCGCTGGCAACAGCAAAGTTTGTTATAAATACTTTTGCAAATTATTTTTGTACAAATAAAATCGTGAGCAGGTTGGTAGTTAACAATATGATACTGTATTGTTAGCAGAAAAGACACCGTCAAGACGATGCGTGAAGAGGAACGCACACTCCAGCCACCACGCGGCTATATAAACCGCTGCACGACGCATTTCGTTCCTTTTTCACCATCGAGTCAGCAAGCTACGAGGAATCTCTGCCCGTTAGAACAGCCAATTCTGCCTACCTTCAATTTGATTCTGCCTATTTAGTGTTCTTTTTATTTCCTGTTAATTGAATTGTTTAAAATATAAAACCGTTGGTTGATGGTTGTTTTTATTTTTATCTGTTTAATGCTAGTTTGCTAAAATCAGAAGTGGCATTCATTCTCACGTCTCCACTCTGTTGTTAACGCAAAATTGGCTGTTCGAATTTGAAAAAGGAACCAAGTCACTGTTTTACATCGTAAATAAAATGTTGACTTTTTTCCTGCTATTATCATAATTACTGCGGGTAGATGTGTAACATGGTAAACGAAATGTTGAAAAATCTGGTGAGTACGTTCCAATTTGTTAACTGCATTATTGAAAAGATGACGGTAGTGCGTTTACGATTGCATTTTATAGAATGTTGTTCTGTAGCTTGTTTGTAATTTTGTAACTTTGTTTGTTAGGTTCAGCCTAGTAACGCTAATTAGCTATCCAGCTATCCTTATTAGTGTTTTGTTTAGTGAATAAGCTATTTAAGTACCTCGTACCACGCTTGCGCGCTGAACGGAATGTGAACATGCTTAATAGCAGAAAGCCGTAAAAGCAGAAGGCTTTCTAAGAACTGTGGTTCTCAATCTAGAAATTCGTGATTCGAGTTGTGGTCATCCAGGTCATAGGAACTAGGGCTCTAGTCGTACTCCAAAAGGACGTAGGTCACCTAACAATTTACTAACAGATTTAATGCATCAAATCCTAGATCGGGTGACGTCTTTGGAAGTGCAGCGTCACAAGCCTCCACCGCGAGCACGTGGGGCAAGTGCGGTCGCGTCCTATTGGCCGCGGGAGCCCACCGAGGCGGCTTTGCCCTTCCCGGGTCGCTTCGTTTCGCGAGCGCCGTGACTAACCGCGATGCCGCATGGCCGTTATCAACACGACGCGGTGAGATCTAAGCAATCTTATTTTTCTAATTTCGATCAAAGTATCAACGATACAGACAATAACATTTAAATTGACGGCACGGTTGGCAAAGTGGCTCAGCGATTGGACTGCTGCGCTGCTGTGTCGCGGGTTCGATCCCCGCACGGAACAATTATTTGTATGACATAGTAGTTTCGGGTCTGGGTGGTTTGTGTATGTGAGTTTAAATGTTTGTAAACGCACCCACGCTAAAGGAGAAATTCCTAGCGTGGGGCAACGTAAGAATTATTGAAAGGATAATGAATTAATGACTGTCTGTATCGAATTGTAAATCGCTTAATAAGTGGGTCAGTAGTGACGGTAGATGGAGTAATTAAAAAAAAATAATGCTGTGCCATAGGAGGCCGGATATTGCAAACATTTTACATGAGGTCATGAAGACATTAGGTCCTGGGTGTGATTCCCAGGGCGGGCAAATTGTTATTAGGTTTTTGTGGGTGTACTAGTAGATACCTCTGCCTTACTTACCCTTCGGGGATTGCAAACGTGATCTTATGTTGTGTGTCTTATGTTTGGTGAGTGTTGATTGATTGAAACTTGATTTTGATTCTGGAGTTGAAATTTCCTAAATGAAAGAGTAAATTTTGCTTGTAAATTTAAATGATGAGGAGATTTTGAACATTTTGATCTTTGAATCTAATTGAATCTTTAAATACTGCACGACGTGCCTATGCCATACAAGTGTTGCTCTGAGATCATGTGGTATGCTAATGTCATGCCATGTGAAGTTGTTAGATTGCTGATAAGCTAACGTAGTGCCTCTATCATGCAAGTGTAGAGATTGTTTGGTATGCTAACGACGTGCCTATGCCATACAAGTGTTGCTCTGAGATCATGTGGTATGCTAATGTCATGCCATGTGAAGTTGTTAGATTGCTGATAAGCTAACGTAGTGCCTCTATCATGCAAGTGTAGAGATTGTTTGGTATGCTAACGACGTGCCTATGCCATACAAGTGTTGCTCTGAGATCATGTGGTATGCTAATGTCATGCTATGTGAAGTTGTTAGATTGCTGATAAGCTAACGTAGTGCTTCTATCATGCAAGTGTAGAGACTGTTTGGTATGCTAACGACGTGCCTATGCCATACAAAACGCTGAAATCATGTGGTATGCTAACGTCGTGCCTATGCCACGTGAAGTTGTTAAAAATATGCTAAAGTTGTGTATATGTTTCTTACACTTATGTTTTTGTTCGTGTGAACATTGTTCACTGTGTATAATGGTAATGATGCGACTGAGATGTCTGCATCGTTTCAGTCTCACTGTTACTAAACGTTATTTAAAAAAACGGAAATCACGAGTAATGTTTTAAAATCAGAATAGTAATACCAGCTGTTTGTGTTTTCAGACCGTAATGCCGAGGACGTGGAGTCTACGCCTGAGCTGCCAGACACAGTGATGTGCCATCTGGCGTGATGATGCCAGAACCTGTACCAAGCACCTCCAGTGCTGCCGAAGCCCTGCCACCTGAGATATAGGAGTACGAGGACGTCCTCCGGTCAGGAGAGGCCGTGTTAGCAGAAAAGACACCGTCAAGACGATGCGTGAAGAGGAACGCACACTCCAGCCACCACGCGGCTATATAAACCGCTGCACGACGCATTTCGTTCCTTTTTCACCATCGAGTCAGCAAGCTACGAGGAATCTCTGCCCGTTAGAACAGCCAATTCTGCCTACCTTCAATTTGATTCTGCCTATTTAGTGTTCTTTTTATTTCCTGTTAATTGAATTGTTTAAAATATAAAACCGTTGGTTGATGGTTGTTTTTATTTTTATCTGTTTAATGCTAGTTTGCTAAAAGTATATTATAAATAGGTTGTGTAATTAGTGGTAAGCCCTAACTCTGTAAAGGTTATATATTATAATTAGGACAGGAAAAACGATTCCCTAGCCCGTAATAGAATTTACGGAAAATCTTATTTAATCAAGTCCTGAAAGTCCACTGACCTTATCGGCTGAAAGAGATTTAATTCAGTAACCATTCAACTGAAAAATCTGATGAAAAGATAAAAAAAACTATGATATGAATGTTTACACACGAAAAAATAATAATGTGTCGTAAAACACAGCTATATTTCTGTCGTCTGTAATAAATCTTATCGAATGATCGGGACGAACGATTTTGAATGAAACGTAGGTAATTTTTTTGTAATAAAACACTGAACAAGTTTGTTTGTGATACGCAGTTTTGGTTCCGTAGTTAGGCCTTATAGTAATTAAATAGTTTAACTTGAGTAAGAACCTTGACGTTTTATTTGAAAACTATGTTTTACTATCATATTTTTAGCTGTTTTCGTCTACTTCAGGGATATTGTACAAACGTACACACGGCTACACATCAAGCTATACAAAACCAGTATAATCTGATCGTTCATTGTGCGAAAAGATCTAGTAACGTGAGGCCAAGATTAACTGGTTTTGTATAGCTTGATGTGTAGCCGTGTGTACCATTCCTTTGAATTAACAACAGAATTGGAGAAGATTCATTTATTTTTCAACAAAATTGCAATACGTCTTTCGGTCTGATGACATATCACATGAAATACGAGTGCCGTTTCCTCTATTGACAGCAGAACCCTAAACACCCAGGTCGGTGTACTCCGAACAATGGCACATTAAGGCTGTATTTCAAGCCACATTTTATGACTACCCCCCTGACCGCCAACCAAATGCGAACAAGAACCTTTCTATAGACTTCCGCTATCAAAGCGTTTTATTATCATTTTAATAGATAACACCTTTGGTAATCGAGATTTTATTTATTAACAGACAATTTTTCGATATAAATATACTGACCGAGTTGCCCTTTCGGGGAGGCATTGAACCCAGTTCAAATCTCAGACTAGGTTCAGGATAAACCCGGATTTCAGGCTCGGGTTGGAATCCGAATTCATTCTGCTCAGATGATCTGGATTTGACCTTTGTAGTTTTCATATATTAAGCCGTTTAGGATTCTATTTATAACGTAATTTGATGGTATCGGTACGGTTCAGTGGTCCGAAAGTCTGAAAACCGCAGTCTTACCAAGGGGCATATTATCCAGTACTAACTGGGCTGTGGAGGTTAGATAGACTGGCACTCTATGCAAAACACTGGTATTCACTACACTGGTGCGTATGGCACTCGTGGGCAGCAGCTGAAAATCAGCGTCAGGTGGTGCACTTTGTGTTGCCATCTGGCATTATGCTGAGCTGAGGCCCTTTTGGCATTATTAGTTTTAATAATTTTAAATTTATTTTTGTTAACTTTTATGGTATTTTTGCCAAATAAACACAATTTTCTTTCTTTCTTTCTTCTTTCTTATTCAGCTGTATCCGGTTAGACTGGAAGCCGACCCCAACTTAGTCGATGCTGTGGTAAGTAGTAGTATGTTGTGCAAAATAATTTTATAGATTATCAGGTAACTACATCTTTTACTTACCACGTATACTAATTAAAATATGAATCGAACCTGTCACAGTTCAGCATCAGTCACGAGCCCTTGCCAACAAGAGGATAGAGCTTTTGTTTGTAGCAAAATAAAACAAAACAACAAGTTAGCGTTAGTTAACAAGTTAGTTAGTTACCTGCCAGCCTGTATAATATTTATTAGTGGATACTTAGATATAATCAGTCAGTCCGACTCAACTGTGTTGGATAAGTACTCAGTTTTCTAAGTTAATTATCTATATTTTTCCTAACAGGTAAGTTCTATTCCTAAGAAGTTAGGAAATTATTTTTGAACACATTACTATCACAAATTTATAAATCCATCATAAGTTAGTCCTTAAGCACGTTAAGCCGGTGGTCCTGCGCCTCATCTCTCTCCAGTCGTATGGGACCATTGCCATCCCATCGGACTATTAGATTAAAAGGAATAGAGAGTGCATATGTATTCAGAACCTGTGTAATATTGGCCGCCGCCGTGACCAAAAACTGTTAGGAGAGTACGCTGCGACAGCAACTGCGAAGAAGAAAAATTAATTGAGTTTCTAAGACAAGATTTGTTCACGAGTTACTGCGAGGCGAATTACGGAGGGACATACGTAGATGGTAGCTGGTGAGGTGTACGTGTCGGTTGACGCAAGTCGGCGGAGTTAAGTTTCTTCCCCTTTCTTCTACATAGAGATCTACGCTAGGGAATGGGCAACTATAGTACACTCACATTATTTTATGATGCCTTGTGACTGGGACTGTAGCTTATTTTATTTTGTATTTCTTCATCTATTCAAAAGTGTCTTTATCTGGCCTACTTGAAAAAAATGTTTTGATTTTGATTTTAGAATTTACGTACACTTCCCTTTTACAATAGCTTAGGGTGACAGTCGATTCTTTGAGATCTATTTGATGTGACTCACGGTAGTAATATTATATTATTTCATGTAAATTGATGAATACGACACGTCGAGACATCGTAAACTTGAGACGGCAGTGTGTTCGCATTAAATTCGGTTTATTATAATATTTCATTGCGGCCCATAACCTCAAATTCTGTTAAAAATGCACCAATGTTTATAAAGGTGAGCAAATAGAAGTGTTTTTTCGTTAGACTGGAGGTCGTAAACGCGACTATCTATTATGGGTTCCTAGGTTTAATCCACGAGTCACCAAATTAAATTACTTATTGGGGTTTTGCAGGGAGCCTGAAGTCTGGCCGTTTGATGCTCATTTATTTGTTACTAGCTTTTGCCCGCGACTTCGTTCGCGTGGAATAGTGACTTCCGGCAAAAAATCCTGTGTCCTTTCTCACGTTCCAAACTATGTCTGTACCAAATTTCATCAAAATCCGTTCAGCCGTTTAGGCGTGAAAGAGTAACAGACAGACAGACAGACAGAGTTACTTTCGCATTTATAATATTAGTATGGATTAACTAGCCCGTATTATATGGGATTTTTAACATGGATTGCCATCCAACTATGAGCTTCCCATTAAATGTCTCTGCAAAGCCCTTTGAGCAAAAGAACGGAATTCTAGATGTAATGCTCAGTAGTCGAACTCATAATCAGCCAGGACAACCAACCAAAAGCCATCATTAATTTACAAAAATTTGAGCCACAATCGAGAATCAGAAAACTATCAATTAAAAGTCAATTGCCCCAAATAAATATGTACAAAACATACCCAATTGGTTAAATGGAATTGATCAAATTAATTTCTAGAACAACTTAGATCTAACTTGATTGTGATAACTCAAATTGAGGAGACTATTAAATAACTTGACATTCAAACACATTTTCCCTTGCCTAAATATTTTTGATATGATCACACCAAATTGCACTTTAGGTACACAGTTTCACGGTTGCTAATACGTCGCTTAAAACCATAGTAAGCAATTTCAACGGTAAATAAAACTTGGTATCCAAACCAGTTGTTTCTGCCATCTCACCCTTCAAATTAGAGACTTATGGGCTCTAGAATTAGGTTGGTATTTGTTTGCCAAGCTGTAATTAAAACGTGTCTCGTTTGCTATCAGTTTGGGGTGAGCTAAGCTTTCAGTAATTCAGTACCAACTCGTTCATCGATAATATTGAGGCTATGTAAGCGTCTTTGATTTGATGGCGGAGTCTCCTAATACAAGCAATTCCTTGCTTAAAAGGCGATCTACAATAAAATTATTTGTATCGAAATGCCAATTTTGTAATTGAAATACACATTTTTTTTTTTTTTTTTTTATTTTAATTTTTTGATTTTATATTTTTCATGTTTTGGGTACTTACGGGGTAATCAAGGATCTTTCTGTACCCAGGGATCGTTGATGGCGCACAGTAGTTCCCATGATCTCCAGTACAAATGTGAAAAGGGAACACTGAGATGGTTTTAAGTCAATTAGAGTCTGTCAAACTACTCCGCTCAACCCAGGGCGGAAGACATCCGTGAGAATTTTCCAAACCAGAAAAAAAATAACAAGACGGTAGATTTATTCCGAATTTGGCCGTGAAAGCTTATTATAGCTGTACAATATCTCTCCCAATCCCCAAATATAAAATCAGGTTCCACAATGCCATTTCCGGATCACAAATAAAAAGCACTTGAACTAAAAACATTACTATGGTACAAAACGACGTGCAAATACTATGTAGTATGTATTAAGTAAACAAACTTATTTCAAACATAAACCAGAACAAAACTAACTTTTACACCAAACTTTATGTGCCAGTTAAGTTGAGTTTTACTTTTAACTATCTGTTGTAACACGGTTGTAACAGTAACCGTAGTTACTGTAGTGGGACCTGCACGTGGATCCTGACTGGTCAACAACCCAGGAACGAATATGGGTTTTCACACTGTTTTCAAAGTCACAATTTAGCGTGAATGGAATGTAGAAGAGAGGAATAAATGTGTATTTATTTAAACATCACGTACCATGCTACGAACCAACTAGTCTACCTTTAAAATAAGAGTAACAAACACAAAATAGACCTAATCTATCGCTTTCCGTCAGTCGTAACCGAGGACAAAAGCTAGCCCATACTTATTGCAAATTCATTATAATCAGATACAGCAAAAAATGTAAGAAGCAAACTACCCAAAACATGAAATACGACCTCTTCCAATTATACAGACTTCTCAAACTGAAGCTAAAAACAGAACATAAATATAAACTTCATCAAGTTTTATATCGGAATACATCAAAATCTTTTCGAGGAAACATTATAAATAGTATACTGGGAATTGTAGAATCCACATAAATGTTCTACACTGAGTACTGTAGAATTTTGATAGACGGTTCTTTGACTTGCGCATTTTTATAGCCCGGACTAGCCTGAGCTATAGTTAGAATTGCGTGCAGCTTTTATTCTTAAGGGATTCCTATTCCTTCTGATGAATTATTTAAAGATGTTTGGTGAAGCAGACAGACTGTCTAAAAAAGTTTTGGTATTTTTCCGATTAAAGAAAAAAGTTTAAGTAAATGAATAAAAGTCCTATGAGTTCGTTCTTAATTTAGGGATTATTTTAATTTGAATATCCTATTCAAACTTTTCCTTTTAACAGTGATTGGCAGATTAGCTCAAGCCAGATCTTTTTAATAGACAAAGATGGACAGAAATCGACAATTTTACATGTTTCTCTTGTGATTTCATAATTATTTTTGAGACAGTATTAGTCACGAAATGTGTATTGTATATTAAGCTAGCGACCCATCTTCTGCTTCGCACGGATGGTAATTAATTTTTAAACTTGTGTAAAATATAGCCTATATTATTATATATGTTACTCAGGTATATATATATAGTACTCTTCACCGTATCAGGCGACAGCGACCCAGAGTACTTGTCTTCTCTTTCGTGAGCCCTCTGATGACAAGCAAAACCAAACTTGGTCTTGAATACCCGGTAGAGAAGCAATCGACGAGTGAAAGAATTTTTGAAATCGGTCCTGTCTTGAGTTCATTCGATACTAACATACAAAAATCAAAATTTACTAAATCTTTCCTCTTTCTATATCCACCACATTTTATTTCTCCCCCCACTATAACCATTTAGTTCTCATAATCTTTGTAATTATTTTTATTAACTTCACTGCCCACAGACGCATTTAACGAGAAATGCCCAATCTCGTCCAAAGGTGACACAGTGACATTACGTATATACAAACATACTCGTATATCTAACTATTTGCGTCATACTTTTTGGCATAATGGCTAACTGGTGGGCGTCACGTCTTTGACTGAGTATTAAAATCTAATTATTTTATGCACTTCTTTCTAATGGACTGTAATGTCAATCATGTTCAAGAGTTCAAGATTTAGGTCAAATTTATCATTTAGTGGATGACAATATTTTCTAGTTACCATGCAAAATTAATACTTGATAAGCATGTGAGATACTTTCAAAACAAAACACTAAAAAGTAGAAAATTAAAAAATAGAAAAGAAAAAAATAAACAAAAGTCCCAACTTCCGAAAATAAAATTATTTTCCACGTTTTACTGTTTTGGGTTCTGTACCTAAATAAGGAAAAACGGAACCCTTGTAGGATCACTCGTGTGTCTGTCTGTCTGTCCGATCATTCCCCCCCCCCCCCCCTTATCTCTGAAACTCCTGAAGTCCTGAGCCTAAAATTCTGAAAAAAAATACAGAAATTAGTTCAACACGTATAGATTACAGGAAAACCTTTAAGAAGTCATGGTGCGGAACCCTTCATGTGCAAGTCCGACTTGCACTTGGCCAGTTTTTTATAAAGTAGGTTATTTTTTTATGTGGTACATTCCGGCGTAAAAGTACCTACTATGTACCTACATAGTTTCTTTAAAAGATAAAAAATAGGTATTTCTCTATTTAAGAACACCACCCCTTAATTTGACGCTATATCTAGCCTTTTCAAAAAAACATAAATGCCAAGCCCCTTACGATTTCTGATTACCATGACGTGGTCATTCACATACAGAATAAACGAGATGCTTCTCACACGGGCAGCTGTACGTCGCTTGCTCCCGCGTCACCAGCCCTGACTCTCTTTACATTTTGGCTGCGGATAGCCAACCCACTATTGTTGTTTATCGAAAATTCCTGTAAGTATGTTATTTTTACCCTATTTTGTATTCGTTATTCATTGTTTTCTCCATCTGCTTCAGTCACAACTTATGACTTAATTCAGGAGAATCACCATAAAGTCATTTATTCAAAGCAGGCTGAAAATCAGCACAAAAAGTGCTGATTTTCACACTGAAGGTCAATTTTACAAAAGACCTTCTCACTCTGTTACTGCACTCTCTGTAGATATGAAATGTTAAGAAGAAACGGGTAAATGAGTGAACGGGTATTTTTTTAAAAAGTGTAATCGTAGGTATTTTTGGTGCTGTATAGCTTTCACGCAGACGACGTCGCGGGCAACAGCTAGTACAGAATAAACAACGTTTACTCACGTGCGTCGTCAAAAGGGTGGCTTTACACAAACACTTGAGGATTTCCGGTCAAAGCACTCTCTTCAAAGACGAGGGTATTGTCAGCTAAGTGCTGAAAAAATGAGTTGAATGCTCTCTTCGATTGATACTTACATACAGGAAGATAGGAAATGATTGACAGTCTTTTTAAAGCAAAGACTAAAAATAACTATGGCATAACATACTATGATAAAAATCGCACGTACAGAAGAGTTGCGAGGCTATAGGGGAGGCCTTTGCCCAACAGTGGGATAATATAGGCAAAAAAATGGCATTTCATCACTCCTACAGTTCAGCGAGGGATCAGTCAAACACAGTTGTATTTTAGTATTCCTTGATTTTGTAGTTATGTTTTAGTGCCATGTAATATGAGACAAGCCTTCTACAGGGCACAAGTTAAATCTAGACCTGTAAACCTAGGTAGGAATATTAATGTCCCCAGTAACATCAAAACTTACCACAAAACTAGTTTCTTGATGAAAACACAGCAATTAGGGACTACTTTCCGACACCAATTAAAGGCAAACTAAAAAGCGATTTCCCAAAAGTCCGAGCCCATTGAGTAAATCGCCTCCCCTTCAACAGTCAAACAAACGAATTAACTAGACAAACTGATGATGACGTCATTGAAGAGGCTTGACTTTGGACCGCACTACAGGGACATACAGAAGTCCAAAAACATCTAATTTGTAAAGGATAATCTTCGTGAGAGAGATTTGAAATCGCAAACCTATTTAGCAAGTGTTAGTAAGGCCTATCAGTGAGATAATTCATCATCATCATCATTATTTCAGTTGAATGACGTCGACTGCTGGACATAACGAAGAGGAAAATAGCACAAAAACCACTAGTAGTCCCTCGTAATAGACTAAAACTTGGTGATAATAGTACATTTTGATACAAGTGCGGAAAGTTTGTTATTGCATTCGAGGCAGATTGAACACCCGAGCCGTACGGCGAGGGTGTTCATGGGGTCGAGAAATGCAATAACAAATTCCCACGTGTATCAAACGACGTTTTTCAATACACTCACAAAGAAATTAACTAAAAACGTTATGTGTTTTTGTCAACAAATTTGATGAGACTATGATTTAATTACCTTTTTTTCCGCGGTTTGATATCGCCAGGTTGAAAAAGAAGCAAAGGTATAAAGCCGCCAAACAGCCTAACAGGAAAAATATAAAATTCAAATATGTTTTAATTAGGAACACAAAAAAATGTTTACTTGTTCATAAAAGTAAATAATTGTTTAAAATATTTACGTTTATTAGTAGTATTCTTTTTACAAACACAATTTAAATATTCAAAAAATATTTACGCTGTAAAGACGCAGATCAAAATGATGAGATTTAAAAAAAAAACAAGCCTGCTCTCTAGTAGTCAGTGGTGTTTTTTTTTTAAATTTAATAGGTTCTAATCGATATACCGCTGCTTTATGATTACAGCGTGCGGTAATAAGATTACAGCACGCTATAATCTTATTACCGCACGCGTGCGAAATATGATGCATGTCGAACCTAATCGTAGTGCAATAAGAGCTAGTTTTCGAGGAAGTGTATTGAAAAAACTGTTACACCATGGCGGTGAAAATATATAACCACTTAGCTGAACAAATTAGAAGTGCTACAGAATTAGAATTTAATAAAAAGCTATATAACTGGTTGTGTGAGGATGTTTTTATTCCATCGATGAATATTTTAAATGCAAAATGTAAAATTTATTAACTATGATTATTATGACATCTAGGCATAATTATATTGACATTATTTAAATATTTCATTATTATTTTATTTATTGACGTGACATACTTATTGACTGCTATTTTAAACATAGTTGATTAATATCTTGTATGATTGAATTATTGTATTTAATTTTAATCTTTATAGGTAATTGAATAATAATCTAAATTTCAATTGTTATCAGTATTTCTTTATTCTAATGTTTTAGCTATTTAACAATATGTATGTACTGCATGCTACAAGTACCTACAGCATTTTGATATTATTTAAATATTTCAATTTCTACTATTCTTTTTGTTTTTTTATTAACATGACATCACTAATAATGTTTGCTATCTAATGAAATTGATAATAATTGTATTTTATTGTATCAAGTAATTGCATTGTAATATTTTAAATTGATATTAGTATTTATATGCTGTTGCTATTTAAAAAATGTGTATTGCATGCTACAAGTATGAATGGAATAGTATTTAACTTTATTAAGTGATTCCATTGTAATCGAAATTTAAATGATTTTCAGTACCTATTTTACGTAAGAGCTGATTGATAAAATGTATGATGCATGTCAAAGTATGACCAAAATAGGTAAATCTAAATATTTGTATGGCAGAAATGCCGAATGTAGTGAAACCCATATTTATATAAATCAAGAACTTGTAAAAACCTATATTCTGCAAATAAAATAATTCATTCATAGGCATCACCCCAAGCGTCACCACATTGACCCATCCCTTGCGTCTCGCATTCAGCGGATCCCCGCAACGTCAACGTCATAAGGTGATCGGTTCACCTATTGGGAGGTTTTCCAACGCAACGGATCAATTCAAGTAGATGCCTTGTACGCGATCGAAATGACACTGATCCAGAGTGTCCAAAGTTGGATAGCAAGAATAATAAAATTGACGGTAAAATATTTATCTCCTATTTTTAGGAGAACCAAAGAATTCATTGATGTATTGCAGACGAAAGACAAAATGGGTTGTGTGTAACTCTTAAAATAATGGCTGGCATAAAATAATTGAAGAGGAAGACAATCTGCGCAGACCCCAAAATAAGTTAGGCTAAGAACAGGAAAATGACGAAGATTTCAGGAGTTGACCTTCTCCTGGTGCCTACTATTTGTTTACGCGTAGCAAGTAAAGGGTGTGATGTGTAGCGACGGGGTCGGTGACCTGTGACGTGGCTCGTAGACGCCGAGTCAGTAGCCGGAGCCGTTACTGTTCCTATGTGTTATGAGCGAGAAGATGTGATCCATTGGAGCGATAACATAAGATAACATCACGCCTGTAATCCCAGAAGGGTTAGGCAGCAGGTGTAAATAATAGTTCACCCAGAATTCATTGGAGCGATAAGAGTTCATTGATTCCTCATATCAAGGGAAGGTGATAATATTTGGGCTCTGTTTATATGTCTATATACTTGAAAAAAAATCCGTTGGACTGTTTAACGCTGGGCTATGGTACGGTTTTCCGTGTTGGGGCTGTTTTAAATGAAGAGTTTCAGCTATTTGAATGAAAATAATATGATTACTTATGTACTTAATTAATAGTCTAGTATAGTATGAATATTATCAGCTTGTCACATTCCCCTGCTGGAGACGTCCGAACCTCCTGATTGTTCCTCTTTACGAGGTGGAAAAGGACCAGGTGCGGATTGCTAAATGAATATCATCGTCATTCTCCTGCCGTTAGCCCAATTTAGTTGGAGTCTTCGTCTTCCAGACTAGTATTACATTACTACACTACTACCATACGCCCACACTACTACTATACTTCCATACTGTCTTCCCTGTCACCTCCTTTCTACCCATATTACTTTGGAGACCCAGGTGGAAGGGTTAGTACCTGTCTCCTTTTGTCGTCTCGAAGAGAAGGTTGTTGATTACGAGAGAAAGTAAAACTCCAACTTGCAGTAGAGCGATATATTTTGAGAAACACAGTTATGGTTATGTACACTAATAACTACTATATAAACTAACTAGCTGACCCGCGCAACTTCGTCTGCGTCACATAAATATAGCTATAACCTTTCTCGATATATCGACTATTCGACATTAATTAAGCTAAATCGTAACAAACAAAAAATCTTATCTTTCCTCTTTATTACAATAGTTTAGATGGTTTAGATTAGCTTAGATTATATTAAAGTGTGAATTACTATAAAATCTATATCTTACTGTTAAATATACTATAACACTCTGTACTGTACATTATGATGCAGTAAATATTTTGAATTTGAATTTCCCGGAGGCCAGCCAGAATCCCCCGTACCTACATTGCGACGCAACCCGCGTAATTATTTTTCCGCGCGGGTATTTTTACATTGCGATATCTTCTAAGATATTTGTTTAAACTGTATAGAGTAAAGAGCACAAATATTCTATATTAAATTTCCGTTCTAACGAACACATTTATTTAGATATAGATTAATACCATATGGGTTAAATAAGCTTCGCAAAAAATAATTCTTTTTAACCTAACATTTTAATAGTAAAAAATGGTTACAGTGAGTCAATCTTAAAAGATAGACAGATGCTGTCGCGGACTTTTTTTTAGAACTTTTAAAGACGAATAATTACTTTAAACATGATATTCTCGTAACTTAAACCGTTTTCGCAGCGCACGCAACGGAAGCTCTCAGAAGGGAATTTCCTTTTCCCGTTTTTGCAACATTTCTCATTTATGCTCCGCTCCTATTGGTAGTAGCGTAATGTTATATAGCCTATAACCTTCCCCGATAAATGAACTATCCAACACAAAAAGAATTTTTCAAATCCAACCAGTAGTTCCAGAGTTTATCGCGTTCAAACAAACAAACAAACAAACTCTTCAGCTTTATAATATTAGTATAGATTAAACTATACAACACGCGTGTGCGTGGCGTGTCTCGCGACGGTCGACAAGTAACAGGGGGACTCTATGGGAAGCGCCCGGGACCGAAGCTTGATTTGTATGCGACGTCAGCGTCACGTAATCTACGGTGTGTTCATACTGCTTAGTACGTGACGCCACATTACCCTTCACACAGTCCATTCATTGTTTCTTTGGTCTACCTCTACTCTTATAGCTGTCTACACTGTAGAATCTATAGTCATAAAAGGGGTTGATGAGTTATACGGAATAAATCATTCTTTTTATCTACACACAGACTACATTTTCATTACAATATCGAGCATCGAACTCTTGTCTTCAAATCTGCGATTTTACAGTGAAATTGAACTTCCTTTACAGGCGTCTCGTTCATGGGGAATCACGTTTTACTACCCATAAACTTATTTTATTCTCACATTGTCATCTTCCATTGTAGACTTTGAGTTTTATTATTGAGAATACATAGACTTTGTTGAGTATAAATATTTATTTAATCTTGTATAGTAAGAATGACTTGTTTTATATTATTGTTTTATTTTGTTGTGAGACGGTTCACTGCCTATTCCTTATTCCTATTTGGACTGGCCTGTTGGTCTAGTGGTTAGTGACCCTAACTGCTATGCCGGAGGTCGTGGGTTCGATTCCCACCCAGGACAAATGTTTGTGTGATGAGCACGATCATTTGTTCTGTGTCTGGGTGTAATTTATCTATAATATGTATGTATTTAGAAATATATAAGTATGTTTATCAGTTGTCTAGTACCCATAACACAAGCTCTGCTTAGCTTGGGACTAGATGGCGTTGTGTGATAGTTGTGGAATATTATTATATTATTATTATTATTATTCCTGTATATTATTCACCTACAGCCCATATTTACATCAAATCTGCCAACAACGGGCAGCTGACAAGTTAAATAAAAGTTCCTGGAGTGTTTGTTCCACGACTTCTTCTAATCACTGGGAAGCGGTCAAGGCCACGCATTTTGGGAAAACATTTTATGTTTCTACTTTTAATTTAAAAAAAGTTATAGTGTCAATTAATATGATCCCGTAATATTTTATATTATTGGTTATAGCCGTTACACCCACATTTCGCTAGTTATGTTTAGATTAAGTCCCATGTAATAGGAGGCGAGCCTATTACCAACAACTAAGCACAAATTCAGGCTCCGAGGCTGCTACTGAGAAATTCCAGGAAAAAACCAAAAAATGCAAAAACAAACTATGTAATCACAACTCAATAACTCTTTCCATGATCACTCAAACTAATACATAACTAATCCGACCTAAATTCCTAGTCTGGCACAAACTAATTGGCAGCTGCTGATACTGGCTAGCACTGGTCAAACAGATTGCCACCGAACGGCCATTGTGCAAAGTTCAAACTGTTACAAACTAACACTGCCAGACAGTGGTTCGAATATCATTTCTGGATGCTGAATTGGTGGATTGATGCATAATTATCTATTCTAGAGACTTATGCACAATTTTGAGGCAGAATTGTAAATTACAGAAACGGTTTTGAATTTTCTTTCACCTAGCAGATTCTTGCGAGCTTCAATAAGCGCATGAGAAGTCGTTAGCGATTCCTGAGAGAGCCGGTCCAACAGTGGACTTGAAAGGGAAGGAACCTAATATCAATCATTATGAATTATGCATGTTTTTTTTTTTTTTTTTATAGCCCTTTTTCAGATATAATATTATAAGTATTTTTTTTTTCTTTTCTTTTGTTTTTTTTTTTTTTTTTAATCTGTGTGCCCCTTGGCAAAGGCCTCCTCCAACACTCTCCAATCTTCTCTCTCCCGCGCCAGTCTCGTCCATGTTTTTCCAGCTGTTTTAACAACATCATCTTCCCATCTTCTGAATGGTTTGCCCTTTTTCCTCTTTCCCTCTCTTGGGTACCATAATGTTATCGTTTTATTCCATTTCTCTTCTCCCCTAATTACATGGCCAGCCCATTTCCACTTAAGTTTTCTTACTTTTAATACTACATCTTGGGTCTTTGTAGCTTTCCTAATATTGCTGTGGTTGATTTTATCTATTTTTCTTTTCCGAAAGAATTACAGTTTCAAGTGATTATAATTTATTATTGCATCCATAAGGCATGCAAAATTTACAGATAGAGTCATTATACAGTCATGTATACAATCATCAATTAATAAAAATATAGATTGAAATAAATAAAATTAGATAAATTATGCATGTATCTCATATTAACTAAATGTACTTTAATAATTCTAGGAATGACATTGAAATAATCTTAATATTTTTATTATTTAAAAAATAACTTATTCTCCACTATGACTTCAACTTATTATAATTATGTATATCGTGCTTAATTCATCTAATTTTATTTATTTCAATCTATATTTTTATTAATTGATGATTGTATACATGACTGTATAATGACTCTATCTGTAAATTTTGCATGCCTTATGGATGTAATAATAAATTATAATCACTTGAAACATGTAATTCTTACAACACCATTGTAACAGTGTATTCAGCAAAAATAAATGAATTTGATTTGATTTGAAGGATGAAAGGAAAGGATCCTGATGAAATAAGCTTATTAATATCAATTGCAATTTAAGTTTTTCTAGAACCTTATACGTACACAACGGATGGACTGTGTAAAGGTTGCTATGGCAAGAAAGGAGGTGTAGGTATGTTGAGATAACGAATAATACAGGAACTGATGGAGGCTGCTGAAAGTGCCGAACTCGTCGCCAAATTTTGGGCCGACTCAATTTGAATTGTCATCGACACGCTAAGAAGAAGAAGAAGACGTAAGTAAGCGTTAAAGACATTATGCTTGGCCGACCACAAATTAATTGCGATAAGGGCAAGATATGATGATGATACGTACACATAATGACTACGTCTGATCTCTAAAGTATTCAGGAGCCAGTCGATCCAAACATAGTTGGTCATCATTGCATATTTGAACTGTCCGACTTATCCCAATTTATTTGTGGTTGCCACAGCAAATCTTCTACTATCATATATATTTCGTTATAGAGGTGTCCTTTTTATACCCTTCACACAGTCCGTCAATCGTAATCTGTATTTTCCTGCTCTTATAGCCATCCCCATTCACATTTAAAACTTTATCACGACATTGAAACCACCGCAAACTTTACCCCTCCAACTTCATTTGCAACACAATTTTAACCAGCCCTACCAATGGAAGCTGGCCCTTAGCCCCAAAAACTTAATGTGACTTCTAAATCAGTTTGGGTGTCAGACAATATCAGCGCTAAACTGGTCCTTGCCGATTAACCCCAAAATGGCGAAATATGCTGAACTGAAGCAGATTGAATTCATTAGCTATTGAGGTTATGTTTTGTGGATATAACCGTGGTAGGGTCACTGAGAGATAATAATAATAATAATAATAACGATGATAGTTTTCCTGTAATCCTTACATAGTATAAAACAAAGTCGTGTCTGTTTGTTTGTTTGTTTGTTTGTCTGTATGCTTAAATCTTTAAAACTACGCAACGGATTTTGATGCGGTTTTTTTTAATAGATAGAGTGATTCAAGAGGAAGGTTTTAATACCTTTTTTGTACCCGTGCGAAGCCGGGGCGGGTCACTAGTAAAAAATAATCATAAAATTGACCGCAGTTAGGAGGATAATAATGATTTGGTATGTTTGCTGACTACTCAAATGAAATAAGTAGCTATAAGTTTTCTTAAAATTAATAAAATAAAATATAATGTGAGAGGTCTACAGCGTTTTAAAAAGTAGTATATATCTGAAATCTTACTACAATACATGTTAAATCCAGTAATACTAGAAATTAAATTAATAAAATACAATATTTTATTAGTTATTTCTGTAAATAATTGAATTAAAACTACTTATTAAATAATTAAAACTAAATATTTACAAAAAAAGGACTAAAATCAGTAACATAAACATAAGTGCTTCACATCGCTGTCATCAGGAAACGTGCCTAAAAAAAGTGGCAGCATTGCCACGTTGAATGGCAATACTCTTTCTTTGCCTAAAGAATGACCAAGTTTTCTAAGGAAGATTCAACAATTCAGCGAAAAACTAATAATGATAATAGAAATGGATAATCACATTGTTCTTCGCCAGAAAACCGCACAAACACATACTCACCAGAGAATATTAGGTCAGTGCTTTTCCCTGAAACGATTAATATGTGAGTGGTTACTATCTAGGCTACCCCACTGAACTATGCACATACGTAAATAGGGGATCTATGTTGGAGAGCTGTTGACCGAAAAGCCTCGGTGGGATGAATCAATCACTTAGTTGACCTGGAGCTGGTCCAGTGAAGATATCGGCTGAAAGGATTTTGGAAGGATATTTTGCTGAAGTAATTATAATGTGTGTTTTTTTTGTTTACTGGGTTATGAAAAAAATGCTAGGGAAACTCTGGTCTGCTTTCAGAGGACGAATCGAGAAACAAGAAACATTATTGACCCCCAACATCAAACCGATTTTTTTTTATACTTAAGTAATCTAATTTCAGTTGACATGATCCCCATCATGAAATTAGCTTAATATTTTTGCTGCCTCGTTGGTCTTGTGGTCGCAAGTGTTACTTCCGAGCATGAGATCTTGGACTCGATTCCTAAGTCGGGCAATGTCAGCAAAGTATTATGAAATTTTACATCTCTCATATTCGGTAAGTAGGTCCTTATTACCCCTAAATGGGGCTTGTAGGTGACCAATTAGCGCTCTAGGGTAATAATGTAGCTAGAAAAGCCCTAGGGCGATAAGTAAATAAAAAAAAACACTTCACTATTTTAAACCATCATGAATGCATGATGTCTATTGCCAGTGCAATAGACATCATGCATTCATCCCAATGACAAAAGAGGTCGCTTCGCTATTCAGCCTTGTCTTCGTATGAGTATAGCGCAACCCCCACATAGGAGCGTTTTTGCGTTTTCGCGTTTCTGCGTCCCAATACTAAATGTTCTAAGAACTCATATCAACAATATGAGAACGCAGAAACGCGAAAACGCAGAAACGCAAAAACGCGCCTGTGTGGGGGAGGCTTAGTCATCAATTTTAAATATCGAATGGCGAAGCTCAATTTCAAGAGATAAAATTTGAAAATTGTTCTCATTTGTTAAAATGTTTTATTCTTGTAATGCCGGTTTTTTTCTACTTACCTCACAATCGAGATGTAAAGCAGAGTAGTTAGCTCGGGTGTAAGCATCAATTGCACCCTTGAACTATAGGCGCCCTGGCTGCGCTCGTGCGTCTAAATATCTCGGGCTGCAATTGATGCCTTACAGCCCTTGGCTACTAATCTACTATTTCCATCAAGAGTATCTCATTAGCAGCCAGACACGTAGTTCGGTGTACTCATGGTAGCTTATCGAGCGAACAGTGTAATAATGTATGACACTGTACGTAGCATTTGACTAATCTATCTAGCTAGAGACTGTCATGTGTTCAATCGCAAACCGTTGCTCACATTGATATAAATCTGTTCTCGTTAACAACAAAAGATACTTATTATAAAACGGAAAGATAAAAGTTAGCTCAAAAACCCCTTCCTTCGATCCTTCGATCTAAATATAACTTTAAATCTCAATAAACTAACTTTACTACGAAGGGCTATTCTCTCAAACCTTCGAAATATTTCGCAGTTGAATGCTCTAAAAAACTCGCCAAATGTCTGTCTATGATGGCCACTGAAGCTACACATTTATTCGTATTTGCCTCGGGGGCATCATGTTTACTCGACATTCGACATATTTGCATTGGAGATGGTTTCTGTAATAAATCATTTGGGAATATCCGTCTTAGGGTGCTTTTCAACCAGAGATGTGCTATGCTACGTTGCTATGGATGCTTTTGATATCCACCAATTATATTCATTGGTGCACATAGCTTAGCACTGGTGGAAACGGACTCAACTAAGCTATGTAATTATTTGTCGAAAATAATGTATATGGATGGTATGTAAACGATTTTTCACTCAGAACCAATCGGAATACTGTAAGAACGATTTAGAAAAAATAAACTATGACGGATCCGGTACTTACCACTTATTACTCTTATATAAATAATCCTTTTCTCAAACGATTTGCCCCTATTAATAATCATCATCATTCTCCTGTCGTTTTCCTAATTTATTTTGGGTTGGCGCAGCATAATATCTTTTTCTGTGATACTTCTCTATTATTATTATTAATATTGAAAACGGGATATTCACCACGTTTACCATGTTTGTTGCTATTATTCCTCATCTTAGTAGTCATCTCCTTTCTAGCCATATCTAGCTGGGATGATATGACTAGAAAGCCCCCCTAATTATAATCATCATCAGCCTATAATGTTCGCACTGCAGGGACTCGGGCCTCCTCTCTAGGAGAGGGATGGGCTATAGTCCACCACGCGGGCCCAGTGCGGATTGGCAGATGTCACATGTCTTCGAATTTTTTGGTTCTAAGACATGCCGGTTTCCACACGATGTTTTCCTTCACCGTTTTGAGAGCAGCGATGATGACATAAATTACATAAAGTATTGCGCCTAATTATAATAACCCCCTAAATATATTAGCCCCTAATTATAATAATATAGGGTGTAAACTGCGAATCTTAAATTGAGTGCACAATTAAAATGGTGGTAGGGTACGCTTCTGAATGTATTAATTCCTTAACTAAGAACAACACCTGCCCTAGGTTTGTTCAATGTAACCAAAATCAATTTTCACACTACTACCACGCCTTTTACCAATTTCATGCAAATACAAGGACATCGCCAAATTTTGCACGAAATTAGGCATAAACTGTCTTCTTTTAGACAGCAGTAACACTTGACCCGGTTACAAAAGGCTTATAAGTTCCAAGGTCGGGCAGGAACAAGGAGGGAAGTTTCGAGAGGCTGCGTTCTAAAGGTGAGTTACAATTCACTGTTGGAAACTTATTTAACATGTAAGTTAAGGGTGTATTGTTATGTGCTCGAGGTTTCGGGTTTGTGGGTAAAGGGACTATTGTATAAAATAGGATGTGATTCGTGATAAAACATAATAAATTAGTTTACAGGTAAATTATACCACACCGAGTTTCCTCCGTACCTTTGAAAGCACGTTAAGCTTTTGGTACCGGCTGCCATATGCATATATATCTTTGGCAGTCGTTACAGGTAGTCAGTGACCTTAAAGTCTGACAACCAGTCATACCAAAGGGTATCGTATTACCCAGTATTAACTGGGTTGTGGAGGTCAGATAGGCAGTCACTCCATGTAAAATACTAGTATTCAGCTGCGTCCGGTTAGACTGGAAGCCGACCCCAACATAGTTGGGAAAAGGCTAAGCAGATGATGAGTTTATAGGTAATTATCGGTTGGTTGAGAAGTTGCAAGCAAGACTGCTAAGCTGTCGATAGGAGATATCGATAGGTGTCCGTGAATTCTATTCGAAAAGTGTTTTTGGGTTTTTCCTTGAGGAATTTCTCAGTGGCGGAGTCTGGATTTGTGTCCAGTTGATGACAATATGCTCGCCCCCTTTTATATGGACCTTAAACATAACTGGGAAAGGTTTTGAAAGAGATAGCAAACCACCAATGCTTACCTACACCTAAGTCCCTAGTTTCTCATATATATAATTGCACCTTTTGCATGAAGGGCTCTACTTAAGCGCTTTTAGGTCAAATAATAATTTTAATAAATAAACAAGCGACCCGCCCCCGCTTCGCACGGGTGGAATGTGCTACATATAAAACTTCCTCTTGAATCACTCTATTAAAAAACCCGCATCAAAATTTTAATATATTTGCATACATACACACACAGACAGACAGTGGGAAGCGACTTTGTTTTATTCTATTTAGTGATGATGTGCCTACCTGGTGAAGCCACTAGTGGACTGAACAATCCAGCCATTTATCGATGTTAATAAAAGTAATAAAACATCCATTACCTCCATCACATCACCATTAACTGCCCTGAAGCTAAGTGCTTCAGCTCAATCCTCGAACATCATCCAAGTTTCAAAAGGATTGCTCCTCCACGGACATAAAGCGTTATGTTATGTTTAAGATACGGTTTTCCGGTAAAGAGTTACCAGTTACCAGGGCAGGGGTAAGTAGGCCAAGGCCGCTTGCAACTGTAAAGATTTAATGGCAGTCTGTTTTTGGCCGCATTTCGGTACTGGTGCGACTGTAAGAGGAAAGCGGGTGACCTATTTATGTAGTTACAAGTTCATCTCAATGTAGCTAGTAAAAGGTAGTTTCGAAGCAATACATAATAATAAAAAAATAAAAAATACTTAAATGCGGACACGGAAAAATCTCTCTTTCTTTTTTTTTTTTTCAAAACTTTTCAACATTTACATTTTAATAACCTAATTTTCGTCATTCTTTCATCTCAAAATCAATTAGGTCACTATCATCTCCTGACAGACTGTCCATCCTTTCCTCATTTAGATATGAAATAAAGTCGTTTATGTTAAAAATTATTAAGTACCTAAATGTGCCCGGAGTATCACATTTATCTCCACATCCTAGTATAACCCACAAATTACCCTAAATAGTTAAGGTTCACTAGCCTACATAAGGTATAGATACAATAGATGAGATACATCTAATCAGTTCATCATCTAGGGTGTGTGGGGTCGTTATACCTTACTGCCCTCATCATAAGAAGAAGATGCTCATCATCACCGCTTATCGCTTACACGAAGACGTCTCCTCGGTCCGCGGCCCAGGGCGGTCGACCCAAGTCTGTACACATATTAGTTTATTTACGAGAGCCCTGTTTTAGAATCCTATGGGTATAATTAATGATGTGAGGAAAAGGAAGAGAATAACGATGGGAGGAAAAGGCCTCGTGTGCTGCGGGGTAATTAGTGAACTGGCTTTTATTATGGCAGCGTTATTATGAGAGAAAGGGCTTAGCCGTGGTGTAAAATCAGCCTCATAAATCACTAAACGTGCATGATCTTTAGCATAATCAGCATATATACGTCTTGCCTTTGGCCTGGTACGGGACTAATTTTAGTTTAATGTACCTGTCTCTGTTTTAAGTTTCATACCTTTTTTTTTTTGTTTTTTGGGTTATTGTTAATTTAAAAAAAAAAATTGTCCTGTGTGAGACCACTAAATACTTTTTTCATTCTTTCTTTTCTGTGAGAAGCGGGCCACAATACACCACACGGGCCCAGTGCGAAATGGTGTATATCAAGAATGTCTTTGAATCTTTGGTTCTTAGAACCTAGGACATACAAGTCTCCTCACAGTTGTTTGTGAGAAACTTAATGTAATATTGTCAGCCTTGAAACAAGATAATTTTATCAGAATCTTCCAGACAGCCACTTTCACATGGCCCTACAATAAAAAATGCATTAAAACCGATTGGCTACGTTACTGACGACCTTTTTACTCGAGGATGTCGTGAAGCTGATCATAACCATGAAAGGCAGGGTCCATAAACGTCCTGTTACAATTGGCGGTAATTTCAAGGATTAAGGACTATAGGTTGAATAAAATGACGGCCTTGACTTGGTTTGAGAAAAATAACATCGTTGCGTTGTTATTGGTCGTTGGAATTACTGATGTTGTAATTGATGTAAGAACTGAAGACCTTGACAATGTCTGCATCATATGCCTAGCCTTTCCCTAACTATGTTGGGGTTGGCTCCAAGTGTCACCGTATGCATCAAGTACCTATCTGGCCTACTTACACAACCCATTACAATACAGCTTGGTAAGACTGGCTGTAAGATTCAATTGTTATTACTTAGCCACGAGTTCCTGCCCTTAAAGTCTATGGAGGAAAAATAATGTACGGTGCCTGGCCCTTTAAGTTAGCATCGTGACGCATACACACTACAATTTCATTTTGCAGGCGCAAACAACCCTAAGCCGTCACTTATTAAATACTTAAACTTTACTAAGTGACACTTTAACAGTATACTTAGTATACTGCCAAATAGATAACACGGGCCCGGACACAAAGGGCTAAGGAGGAACATGGGTGGTGTTTATTCAGTAGAAGTCTGACACTCCCTTCCGCTTTGCCCAGAGCGGGAAGAGTCATTAAATTTGATGATTTCGCACCCTCCAAAATAAAAAGTGGTGTGCTGTGCTGCCGTCGTAAGAAAAAGGGGCACAACTAACATTTTGACAAAAAATGAGTTATAATATACATATTATTTGGAATCAGAAAAAAAAGGCGCATCTGCTCAATTTTTCGTAAAATTTTCTCATCAAGGAATTCGGAGATACAGTAGGCTCAAAAGGCACAAATTACACTAATTTTCATGTTTTATAGAACGAAAAGGCACATTTATTTACCATTATATTGAAAAGGCACAAATACGTAGATGTGACTATTACTTCATACAGATTTTAACTAAAATCTACTTTGAAAAGGCACACTTAACATAAAGAACCAACATAACATAAAGAAAAGGCTCAAATGCCCAGATGTGCCCTGTCTACTTAATTAATGATCCATGCATGTCTCAATTATTAATTTACGTATAAAAGGCACAAATAACCATTTGTGCCTTTTCTTTAAATTATTTAGGATTAGGGGTTATGAAAAAAAGTCAGGGTTTGATTGAAACGCGCCAGTTGTGCCTGCGACGTCGAAGTGACTCTACGCTTGTCCTTATGGCTATTGATGCTATTGAGTTCCTCAGGGGTCTGTTCTCTCCGCGACACTTTTCCTGCTGCACATCAATGACCTCCTTGTTCCTGGCATTGTTGGGTACACAGATGACAGCACTGTCCTGGAGAGTTATACAACCAGCGCAAAAGCGATGAAGTACGTTCATTGAGAGAGGCCATGGTAGAGCGAACGAATTCAGCCTTAAGTCTTGTCTCCAAGTGGGGTAACGAGAATCTGGTTGATTTCAACGCCACCTAAACGCAATTGTGTCTATTCACCGCCAAAAGGAGTCCGTTTAATCTGGCCCCTACTTTCCGGAGTATGTCTGTACAAGTTACCGACAGGCTCGAGCTTCTTCAGCTGAACTTCGGCGCCTACATTGAGTCGAAAGCTCAAACTGCGGCAAAAAAGCTGGGTATCCTAAATAAGGTTGAGCGGTACTTCAACACAGCTTTCAGTATTACATAAAGCTCAAGTCCGGTATGCATGGAGTATTGCTGTCCCCTTTGGGATGGCTCAGCCAAATACCAACTTGCCACACTTGACTCTGTAGAGCGCAGAGCCAGGAGGCTAATTGGCAACGATAAGCTGTTTGTCAAGCTACATAGCCCCGCCGCAAAGTTGCATGTCTGTCGGTCTTCTACAGACTGTACTTCGGAGAGTGTGCGCAGGAGCTTCCACCATCCTTCTTCCATCGGGAGACTAGACGTACTGCACGTTATCACCCATACCTTGTCGATGTTCCACACATTCGAACAAAGCACTTTGCTAATTCTTTTATTAAGCGCATGCGACCTGTGTGTTCCACCTGCGTCGGTTTTCCCAAGTTCATATAACCCCAATCTATTGTCGCGAGTAAACAGGCTTCTTCTGGGTGAGCTCGTTCCATCGTCGACCTCGTCTCTGCCCTTAGGACAAGACAAAATAATAAAAAAAAAATTTTACGGGGACTTATAAGCTATTTCCTGTAAACGAACAATATTATAATTAGAATAAGCTCTAATAGAGTAGCTTAATAAAGGATATGTTTTATTATATAGTTTATTAATCTTTCTTCACATGATTATTTGTTTTTTTTTATAGAAAACCTTAAGTCAATTTACATTATAAAGGCGCAATTAGACAAAATGTGCCCATTATTTTAGACTCAATAACCAATTTGCTGCAATATTAAAAAGAAAGGTCACATTTGGTTAATTATGCCTTTTCTTTGTAGTAAGTGGTATTTTTCAAGTATTTTTTTTTTAAGTTGAAAGGAATAATTTGAATTTATTTAATAACTACTTAAATATAAAAACTAAAAAGTAAAAAAAAAAATAGTACTAACCTTCACTCATTTAACATCAGTATTTTTTTTTCTTTTAAGCAATACATTTCCACACTATGAAGCAGAATATGGTAAAAACTTTAATCCCAATTATCTCAATTTTACCAAAATGCTAGTTGTGCCCCTCTCCCGTACGACGGCAGTGTGTATGGCGTACGGTGAGCAGTGTACGGTGAGCAGTGCTATGTCCTTTCCTCTCCGCTTTGCACATCTCCTCACAACTGCGCTGGGAACACACATGCTTTTACGCATTTACTTTCCGCGAGTCTCCACTTTGGTGGAGTCAGGTCTACTAGCGACTACAAAGTGTAATTTTCGAAAAAATATCGAATGTCATTTGTAACACACCTCTTTTCATGCAATCTTTTTGTTTGAAAATTACGCCGATGTCGAGTATTCAGCCAATGTGAATTGATACTTTTGTAGGTCAGACGTTTATTATTGACGTTTATTTGATTGATGAGTGCTGCCAGACTGGATTACTTTTTTGCAATTTAGCCAAATATAAGAACGGGACCAGAAAATCATTAAAAAACTTATTTCGCAAGAAAGTCTTATATTTAATAAAAAACGAATACTCTACCTTTTTTATTATGTAAACAAATCGTGACTATAGTTTATAATAAACTAGCTTTTGCCCGCGACTTCGTTCGCGTGGAATAGTGACTTCCGGCAGATTTTTGGTTTATCTCGCGAAAAAAAAAAAAACTATCCTATGTCCTTTCTCAAGTTCCAAACTATGTCTGTACCAAATTTCATCAAAATGCGTTCAGCCGTTTAGGCGTGAAAGAGTAACAGACAGACAGACAGAGTTACTTTCGCATTTATAATATTATAGTATGGATTATATTTTATTATATAATAATATATAGTCCTCCTGACCGTTTTTCGGCGGCCAATCCTAGCGGAAATTAGCCATCTGCGCGGGAGATATTATAGTGCACAAGTGTGTGCGCAGGCACAAGTGCACTCTCTGTTCCCTTTTGCCTTTTGTGTCGGATTGCCGTCCCATCGGACTATGATACCTAATATAATATATGTATGGATGGATGGATAGTCCTCGGATCCTGACCGTTTTTGGTCACAGCGGCCTCTAATCTTAGCGGGGATTAGCCATCGGCGCGGGAGTAAAGTATAGTACATATTTATAGAGTAGTATAGTACAAATCACTCAATTATTTTTCGCTCATACTCCGATGAGACATCAGGTTCAGGACCAATGGCTTAACGTGCCTTAAAATTATACGTTCATTAATATCACCATCCGTTGTGTTGGCACGTCGTTGTCCATGGGTTGGCACACTTGGCACGTAACGATGGGAACAGACGAAAAGGTATGACTATAACCACTTGAAATTTTGGTAAACCTTTGGTGTGGGATGCAACTTGCGTCAACACCTCTGCACCATTCCATCTTACATTATCAAACAGTGGCTTATGTGTTCGAGCCATTTGGGGTTGAAGCACTACAGCCATGGGCATGGGGTCCTAGTGTAGATGGGCACTAGGATGGTTGATCGGTTCTTCACGTGACCAGAAAGCTGGTTTTTTTTTTTTGCCAAAGATTCGTTATAGTCATCCAACGCGACGTGGAGATGCAGCTCTAATGGATATCTTTCCCGTTGACAGCAATGTCGACGAATTTTTGACACCCTGAATTTTTTTCCCAATTTTATACTTTTACATTATTTGAACTTATATAAATAAAAACAAAGTTACGCACATACTGAACAGGTATTGAAATGTATTACTTTTCGATGCATCTGTAAGCAATATTAGTTATCAATTATTCTGTCTCGGAAACATACAGCTAATTTTCTTTTAACATTCGGCATACTTATTTAGACATGATTAAATCAGGCAACACTGATTACCTCCATTCACCCATCGTTTCATTAAAGTAACCTTTTTTACTACTATTTTTTTTTTAATTTATTTATTTATTTATTTTAATACAAGAGCATTTTTTAGTCCCTAAGCCTAAGCGTATTATTTTATTATTATTTTTAAAATAAAATGGCGTTGAAATCGAGGCCAGTTATCTTCGGGCGTCTCTCACAGTTGCCTCGTAGTTTATCAACATCTAGCGCTCTAGCTAAGAAAGTGGCTGTGCGTGATGCCCTCAACTTGGCTATAGATGAGGAGATGAAGAAAGACGAAAGGGTATTCATATTGGGCGAGGAAGTAGCGCTATACGAAGGTGCCTACAAAGTGACCAGGTATGAAAAATAACTATAAAACGGCTCGGGTATCTGAAAAATAGTATAAACAGCACGCAGCGCTAAAAGGCTCGGTAGGGCGCGGGCGCATGGCATGCGACGTGTTTATTTATATACACAAATTTTAGAGGACGTCCTTACAGGCCCCAATTGTTTGGGTCCCATTAGAAAGTCTATTTTCCAATTCCGTTACAATAAAGGATTAGTAGAAATTAATGTTCTATCCGAGTTGAAAACAAATTCGGAATCAGATTGTAGGTATCTCTGCACTAATTGGTTCGAGGTTTCAAAACCTCTTAGACAACTATTCACATTGCTCAAGATAATAAAATGTTGTCGAGGCCGTAGGTGAAAAGCAAAAGAAAATAATTAAAAGTTCCAACAGCGATAAAGTAAGACGGCAACCACTTAAGAATCGTTTGGAGCTTGAAGGAAAAATTTAAATGTTTAAAATTAAAAGTTCTTCGGTTAAGCCTATGGATCTTGGTTATAAAGAAAATGTCAAGGTCTGTGTCCAAAGCTGGCCATGAACATCATAAACTTAATACTTTTGACCTTTGTCGAAAAGCGACAGCATCATTTGGCCCCTTTACTTTAGGCAGTGGTCCGACCGCCGACAATGAACGAGAAACGAGTAGAACTAGAAACTATAAACGAGCTGGCGATCAGCGGGAAACGAGTGTGTAGTTTTAATAGTTTTGTCTCCGGGCTATTAGCGAGTGTGCAAGTGCGACGAGCGATTACTCGCGCCACTCGCCCACGGTAGCTCAGTCCTGTGCAAACCAGTAATCCGAGTATCGCTGAGCGAGTTTATTTTTGAAAGCTCGTCGCTCAGCGACAAAACGAGTAAAGCGAGTCGTCGCCGGCAGTGTGAACAGTCAGAGAGCAATTGGAGAGCAACTTTTAATGTATACTTAGGCATCTCTTTCGTTTACACGGAATGTACATTTATTGTGCTTTTCTTGAGAGAGAAAATCGCCAATAGTTTGTCATGTTGAGTTGATTTTGAGAGTGGGTGTCCCTAAAGCCCGATTTACTATAGAAATAAAATTCGAACTACCTACATGACTTAGGGCTCGTTTACGGAGGCGCGGCGCGTGCAGAAGGCTCGTCTCGTGTTTTTTTATTAATTTACTGAGAGACGATTCCACCGCAACAAACGCTGCATTTTAAACTAACGTGCGAAAATAGCTTCTCGTAAAATCGACGATTGAAATCGTTAACTTTTTCATACATCGCCATGTGTTTGAATTAAAAACGCAGCACGCGCCTCGCGACGCCCCGCTTGTAGGTAGCTACTTAAACATGCACTTAATTGAAAGCATAATAATGAAAGATGCTTTCTTCGTTAGCGGACCGATTGGCATTTTTCGTGCCGATGTTCATATTCCTTCCAATTTTGAAGTAGAGAGTAAAAAAAACTGGGGGAAGAAAACTGTCAAATAGTTCCACTTATAGGGCGCTGTACATTGGCTACAAACAAACTGTTTAGCTCCATAGAAATTGAACAATATCTTAATATTTTGCGACTTTTTTCAATATTATGGGTCGTTGTGTAGCGGTTGGATGCAAAGAAATGGGCGTTGTCAGATTTCCAAGAAATTTGCGCATGAAGAGAAAGTGGGAAAAGGCACTGAAACTAAAAAAAATCAAAACAAGTAATCTTTCGAGGTTAAGTGGGAAACATTTTCAACGAAACAGACTACGAGACCACTTCTAAGGCGACAGGTTAGTACGATACCTATTATTAATTCTGACTTTTTATTAATAATTTGAATGTGTGGGAGAAACAAGGGTCGAACGTTGACTTGGTTTCTCCCACTTCAAGTCAACGTTCGCTCATGAGGGATTTAAGCCGCACTGATATATGCCAAGTATTAACATTACCCAATATTGTTTCAGGCTTTCCTCTCCAACGCAAAATTTTGAAGAAATCTGCTGTCACAGTATAAATATGTGCCCTCTATATTTTGTTGGAATGAATCACAGAGTGTCACCTCAGCTCGAACTGAGCGATTGCAACAGAGAAATGCAAGGCGTTGCTTATAATCAAGCCCTATAATATCAAACGAACCACTGCCATCTACCAGCTTTGATCTCATTTATTTATTTATTTATGCACACACAAAATACAAAAAAACCGGCCAAGTGCGAGTCGGACTCGCGCACCGAGGGTTCCGTAAAAAAAATATATTATGTGATGTAACTAAAAATTTATGGTTTTCGTAATTATTCCTTTATCTATGCTATAAGACGTTGCTTCGTACCAAATTTCAAGATTCTGAGTTCACGGGAAGTACCCTGTAGGTTTTGATTCCCTTGCGAGTGTCGAAAATTTGCGGCATAAACGGGAGTATCTTGATGTAACTAAAAATTTATGGTTTTCGTAATTATTCCTTTAATTATGCTATAAGACGTTGCTTCGTACCAAATTTCAAGATTCTGAGTTCACGGGAAGTACCCTGTAGGTTTTGATTCCCTTGCGAGTGTCGAAAATTTGCGGCATAAACGGGAGTATCTTTTGATCGCGTTGACTTAGAAGTTTGATTTTTTCACAGCTCCAAGAGACCATAGACTTGAGTATTTGATATGAATTTCAGCTTGATACCTCCACGCGTTCCTGAGAAAAAAGGTCTTGACAGACAGACAGACAGACAGACGGACAACAAAGTGATCCTATAAGGTTCCGTTTTTTCCTTTTGAGGTACGGAACCCTAAAAAGGATAAAAACATAACAAATATAGAAGAGCACAAAGGTACTGCTTATTTCAAAAGAAATTTCTTCCAGCAGACCTGCGAGAGGAAAGTTTGATTAGAAATGTAGACACAGTGTGTAGACACGAATAACATTTTAATTAAAATTAAGAACTAAGTATATCCATATAAAATAAACATACATACCTACTAATACATACACATATAAAAATAAACACTAGTATCCGAATAATATACCTGTAATAAACATACACATTAGAATAATATAGAATATTACAGAATAGAGGAAAGATCTGGATCATATTCCAGACTCAGACCAAGAAAAAAAGGAAGACGGACCGCCACGAACATCAAAAGTGTTACAACTTTTTGTCTATGTGTGTGTCGAAGGGTTGCCATTTGTTAAAGTTTTTCCCTATAATTTGGGGAATAATATTTTATGGGTAGAATAATATTGTATGAGTAAGATAATTATTGTATGGCAGTGTTTTTCAACCTCTATAAAAAAGTTGCGAGTTGTCGTGAAAACTTCCTTAAAAAAAACAATAAAGAATAAAAATATGTAAGTACTTTTATTAACAAAAAAAAAACTTGTGAGGTCACTTCCATCGCCCGCGAAATTCGAATTCTCTTACGTTTTTTCGCAATTTACCGGTCAGTGTCAGGTTGTATGTCACCACTTCACTACATCACTACATAGTATAAAATAAAGTTGCTTTCTCTGTCCCTATGTCCCTATGTATTCTTAAATCTTTAAAACTACGCAACGGATTTTGATGCGGTTTTTTAATAGATAGAGTGATTCAAGAGGAAGGTTTATATGTATAATAACATCCATTTGCACCCGTGCGAAGCCGGGGCGGGTCGCTAGTTAAATATAAAAGGTTTCGCGACCGATCAAAATGTGACTTTACTGCGTTATAATGATTAAAATCACTAATACAACCACCTTCTCAGATTATAAAAGTTCGTTGAGTGACTATTTGATGAAAGAAGCATTCAAGAAACCATTATAAACTGAGAGGGTTGTATTGGTGATTTTAATCATTATTATTCAGTAATGTCACATTTGTTACGGTCGCGAATCTTATTTAACATACAACCTGACACTGGCCAGCAAATTACAAAAAACGTAAGAAAATTAGAATTTCGTGGGCTACCTTGGAGCTCAACCTGCATGCATTTCTATCAAATTAACAAACTACGCTGGTTTTCGATGACAGCCATTCTGAATCATTCCGACTAATTGTAACAGCTCCTATCCATTTACTTTTTAATTCAGTATTCACAGGAAATCTAAAATATTATAAACATAATAAAAAGAAAACAGGAATATCGAAGTAAGAAATCATATTGATTTATTTTTAATCGAATGGGGAAATTTGAAATCATATTATGGCAGCCCTCGTCTGTACGTCATTGCTTTCGTTTGTTGAGGTTTTTTGTTCAAGTTACAAAATTTAATAATTAATAAACGATGATATTTAAAGTACTTACAAGTAAAATGTTATTACTTGAGATTTTTGATGTAATTTATTGTTGTTTTTGCAAGTTGTTTTCACTGCACAGGACGGCATATTTCTATATTTTTATTAACGTTGTTATCTAGACGATGACTCGAGTGGCGTACTGGGAGAAATGCGTGTGGTTTTAGTGTAGGTGTGTGTGTGAGCGTGTATGTTTACTTGAAGGCGTGTGGTTTTATGGCTTCACTGTTGGTGTTCGTGGCGCGCCGTCTTTCTTTTTTTCTTGGTCTGAGATTCCAGACATAAGAATTGGTTGGGTGGGGAAATGGGTTCTTTTCAAAAAACTACATTTTGTAACATTTTAACAAATGATGACTGTAATAGCTTAGTTTGTTTATTATTAGATCATTAAAAAGCAAAAAGTAAGTGAGTGAAGTTTATTTTACAACCTGTAGAACCATAATATTGCCCAGAAAACAGCTAAAAGTCGATAAAATGTTAAATCTATTGTACTTTTCGACAAGCTCCGCTTTCTTTCCTTGTTGCGTTGCTGCTCGTTTTTTTCAGTTCCTCCTTCAACTGGGTGATACGCCAGGTAGCATACATTGTGCAGCGACAAATTGAGTTAAAAAACCCGCGCAAATACTTGAAAAATCGTCCACACAATGCAAACGTTTATTTAAAAAAAATTGACATGTGTAGCCATAGAGTAAAGTAATATATCGGTGTGTAGCCAAACACCAGCGCCATCTTGCGGCGAAGTTTCCAGGAAACAACCCCATTGCTGCTTATTTCGGGTGCCGCACCGCTTGACAAGTTATGTGTTGCCAAAATATATAAGTAAGTTTTTTGTATTTAGTTCTATCTAAAATTAGGGAAGAAACAAGAAAAAATATGGTACTTGTGCCCTGCATGGCCTGCATGGCGTCTTTTTACCTGAAACCTATTTGATAAAAGAAACCAATGCTAAACTGATGAAAAATAATCTTTTACCGTTGAGGCGATTACATTTTAAATCGTTATAGGTAATGATTTACAAACAAAAACTCGTTTATAACAACACAGTCTTAGTGAATATTGAAATGCAATAATAAATAATTTTTGTTGCATCTGTACGTAAATATTCTATTGTCTCCGAAAGCCCGAAAACTAACAGCGGATTTTCTTTTGACATTTCGCTTTTATCAGGCAACACTGATTACGAATAACGAGTTACGCGACCTCCATTCATCCTTCGTCTCATCAAAATAACGTTTTTAACACCATTTTCAACCAAAACCACTGTAAAAATCTTTCCACGAGTCAACAAGTGCAGTTTTTTAAGTTCTTAAGTGTAATATAGTAGTTTTGAAATGAAAATGGCGTTTAAATCGTCGCCGGTTATCTTCGGGTTGCTCTCTCGGTTGGCTCTTAAGCCTCGTAACTTCGCAACGTCTAGCACTCAGCTCAAGCTTATGACTGTGCGTGATGCCATCAACAGTGCTTTAGATGAGGAGATGACGAGAGACGAGACGGTATTCTTATTGGGCGAGGAAGTAGCTCAATACGATGGTGCCTACAAAGTGTCCAGGTATGCAAAAACGGTCTACACAACCTTTACGGGACGAATTGGCCCGACTTTTGAATGAAAAAACTGTAATTTTATATAATTTTATGTGAACACTGAAAAAAACAAGCTTTTCAAAGTTTTTCCTTTGCACAAAATTGCTTACAATATTACATAACCAAGAAGTTTTGGAATTTAATTGAAAAGGTTATCTCTGTGGAATGCTGTCAAATATCATAACTCATAACTATAACCCTTTAGAAGCTAAGAACCAAGTCAATTACTTAATTACATTGCCATGTCAAGTCTCAGAAATTAAGTTACCAATTTATTTTTATTACTTACTTAGAGTTTTATTTTCTTGTACAATGTCAGTACCATATTGACAACCTAAAAAGAAATTGGTGTAGTACTTAGTATAACCATAGTTTAATTAAGCATTGTTTATTAATATTAAAATAAATATGAACATTATAATATTGTCAATGGTTACCCGGGCAGACATTTTGATCGAGTGATATTCCCACCTGCACGCAAAATACGCGCATCGGACGTGGAGTTGCGGACACCAGCCCGTCGTACTTATACTTATATACCCGGGCAGACAGCCTGCTGGTGTGGATACTAACAAATCATACCTATTTTAGTTATTAAGTACAAGCATACAAGTTTTTTATTTTTTTGTTCGGTACTAACACAGACATTTAAGTCTTTATAGCTTGCTTTTTTTAAAACACGAACAGGTAATATTATTGAGTGGTTAACCAGATCTATCATGTTGTAAACAATAATGTATTTTGGTAGCAAATGGTGTGTAAATACCATTGTCTAGTGGTGAGTATATAAGCATTAATTGCAAATAGTCATTCAATACCTTGGTCACAATTGCACAGTTGCCACGAGTATTTGAGTACTCAATTCAAATTATTTTAGTAGACAAATTATGATGGATATTACAAGTCTTTGAATTATTTGACTTCCTAACTTTCGCCATTATCTTCCTGGCTTTTTCCCCAAGTTATTTGGTGTTGGCGTAACATATTTTTTCCTTACATTCCCAATCCGTTCCTATTCCCGCTTACTACTTATAAATGATCATACAATTCCAACTTTTCTTTGGTCTTGCTCTCCCTTTCCACCCATTAAAATTTGTATACATCACTTTTTATGTCACATACAATACGTCCCTCCTCATCACATGCCCATACCCCGACAGTTTAGACCACATGGTTGTAAGACATGCCATATGTGGCCCCGGTCTTCAGCCGTGACGAAATGATAATGAAGAAGACAAAAATACCATTTTAAATTATTTTTTTTAACATTTCAGGGGCCTTTTGAAAAAGTTTGGTGAGAAGAGAGTCATAGACACACCAATTACAGAAAGCGGTTATGCCGGAATAGCTATTGGTGCTGCATTCGCCGGCCTCAAACCAGTTTGCGAATTCATGACGATGAACTTCTCTATGCAAGCCATTGATCAAGTAAGCTAAATTTCTATATGTATCTCACACCTGTCATCCCTGGAGAAATTCTGCCGCTTTGATACCTACGGTAAATTCGTAACTGCAGTAGAGAAACACAGGATTAGAAAATAGAAGGAAGAAAAACCATAGACCTAGACCAGGAGTTTTGTTTTTGGTTTTTTGATATTTATTTATACTGAAAGAAAGAAAGAAAGAAAGAAAGAAAAAATATTTATTGCCGCAGAATTATACACATACAATAAAAAAGCAGTAAACACAACTTACAACTAAAAAACAAAATTGGTACAAAAAAGAAAAAAAAAAGTTTTAGTTTACAACATTTAACAATAAAAAAAAAAACAACTGCGACTGGTATTTCTTACTAGTCATAATGGTAAATAAAACCATTATGAAAATATGTAATCAGTTTTTTTTATTCTATTAAACGAAATATCAACATCAATTAAGTATTGCAGTTCCCTCTTTGTTGTAGGTATTTATTTTTCGATTCACTGTCCCGGGCGCTGGGGCACGACAATTGATTTGAAGTCGGGCGGTTAAAAGGTATATCTGAGTACTGCAGTTGGCAGTGATGAAATCATTCTATAGGTATTCAAAGTGAAAGACTCTCATATTATGTATCATTCATAATTACCCTTATTGTTCCCACTGCTGAGACAGAAAGTAAATGTCATTTGCCAAATGCTGTTTGCACTTGTTATAAAGATATGAATAAAAAACAATCAGAGCAGATAAGATAAAGGCCTACAATTTCATGGTTACACACATAAATCTTGTAGACATCTGATGAACGATAGTTTATCTAATCTGCGTGATGTCTATGCGAATGTCAAGTCAAGTGCAGGCAATGAAATAAATTATTATGTTACTTATGAATGTTGTTTTTTTGCATAATTATTGTTATTCATATAGTTTATAATTATTGGTATTCAGCTGCCATCCAGTTAGGCTGGAAACTGACCCCAACATAAGTGAGAAAATACTAGGTAGATTATGACTTTCAGCTTTCAAAAAACTAGGCTCTAGTACAGGTATCAGTGACATAGACACTTTGAAATATGACCCGGTACAAAAGCAACTCTAGATCAAACAAACAATCAAACTCACTTTTGTACACCAGCAAAAAGGTATTAAATGTGCTGTTATCCCCTCGGAGTCTCGGCGACAGTGTACCTACAGGCATCTGTAGAATTGAGTATCATTCACTAAACTAGTACAATTACTATTAGGGAGTAAATTGAACGGCAAACGTTTGTCGTTTTATTCTTAAGAGGCTAACACAACGACGTAAAACGCGAGTTTTATAATGCGTAAAAGTATATGATTCACTGCAGTAAACAAAATCAGAAAAATATATGATATTCTTCAGAATATATGCTAGAAACATAGTGTTCTGAAAACATAATACAACTAACTTTGCTCTATAGAAAAAAATCACGAAGATACCTCTAAGAAATTCTTTTAACGAGTAAAAAAAAAAAAAAAAAACCATACTAAAATACATGTCATCGTTCTGATCCTTAAGTAAGTATAAGTACGACGGGCTGGTGTCCGCAACTCCACGTTTGATGCGCGTATTTTGCGTGCAGCTGTGTTCTGATTCTTTTGCCAAATAATTCTACAATCAACATACTAAATTCATAGTGTTTTACTTTTTTAGTCCATTCAATAGCTTTTTTTAAATCGCAAAAAACCTCTAATTTTGCACTATTCGGCCGCAGCGAAAGACGTACCTAACACCGCTTTGTAGTGCAAGCTGATAAGAACTTTATTCTAACAGTATTTCGTACGAAGTTTGAACCACCACAAATAGAGTTGCTAATCTGAGGTAGTATAAGCTCTTAACGTATCAATGACTTTGTTTGCTGTACATTTTTGGAGATTAAATCAAAACCTCATTTATTCAAAGTGGGCTGGTAATCAGCACTTTTTTAACGTCAACAGGTGAGCGTTCCCCAAACGCCTTTCACCACTTCCCACTGTTTTAGCTGGGAAGTGGCTGAAATAACTTCCTAGTCTAGTGCCCAGTAATTATCTAGCTCCCTAGTCTAGTCCCCAGTAATTATCTAGCTCCGACAAACTTGGGAGCAAAGTCTATTTAGAGATTTCCAAGTTGAAGTCTGCAAATCGTACGTTCGTGAATATTACCAACACGAACGTGAAATATGAGCGGTGACTGCTACATTCCATCCTAACCTAATGACTTTGTCTTGTATGACAATGCACAATTAATACATACTCCAAAAAAACAGGTGTGTGTCTTGGTTTCCAACTCGAGACCAATGACTTGGTAGTCATACCACTATGTTATCACTTATTATTATTATTCACACACTGTTTTCCTATAATACAAGGACACCATTAAACTTACAGATAATCAACTCAGCAGCGAAGACGTTCTACATGTCAGCAGGTCAGATTCATTGCCCCATCCTGTTCCGTGGACCCAACGGCGCGGCTTCAGGCGTCGGGGCGCAGCACTCGCAGTGCTTCGGCGCTTGGTACAGCCACTGTCCCGGACTTAAAGTGCTCATGCCCTACAGTTCCGAGGATGCCAGAGGTACTAACATCGTTATAAATGAAAGAGCTCTCGTCATTTTTATAAAGAAAAAGTATTTCCTGGACTGACAGGATGATAATTACAGGAACTTAAAATAGATAAAATCAATAAAACATTTTTTTTTTTTGGAACAAATTGAACTAATTTCATGTGTATTAATAACTAGCTTTTGCCAGCGGCTTTGCCCGTGTGTAAATGTCGATTTTTTATACAAACTTTCATCCCCTAATTAAATCCATTAGGGGTTGAATTTCGAAAAATCCTTCCTTATTCCTTGTCTACATTATAAAGGGAACCTCTGTGCAAAAATTCAGCTTTCTAGGTCCAAGGGTTTGGGCTGGGCGTTGATGAGTCAGTCAGTCAGTCAGGACTTCTCTCTTTATTTATATAGATTTTGCAATATTTCCGTTTGGTCTGTTTTAGGTACCTATAACACGTTTTTAGTCGTTGTCCTAAAACCTTACAAAAATCACATATCAGGGGCAGTGACAATACAAATAATCAGCTTGTACTGATTTTCTTATTATAAGAAGGAAATCTGGTGTTGTGTTTCAGGTCTCACGAAGGCTGGCATCAGGAGTATGGACCCCGTGGTAATGTTAGAAGATGAGCTTCTCTACGGAGTGCAGTTCGAGATGTCTGAGGAGGCACTTTCTCCAGACTTTGTAATTCCAATAGGTGTGTATCTCTAGAAAGACGCAGCCGTGATGTTGTTTGCTTTTATTCAACATTATACTACAGTCTTGTATTATTAAATTGACAGGTAAAGCTAAGATAGAGCGGGAGGGAAATCACATTACGTTAGTGTGCGCCGGCAAGGCAACCGACACGGCACTCAATGCCGCCAAGGAACTCGCCGGAAAGGGTACGTCTCATATCATATAACTTATTTACTACTACCTACTTTCACAGTTTATTTTGGTATTTTTTCTGTGTCCCAGCAGTGGGAACATTAGAGGCCTCCCACTAGGTGGACCGATGACCTGGTAAATGTTGCGGGGATCCCTTAGATGCGAGAAGCACGGGACCGGTCAATGGCAGCAGTGAACGTCTCTCTGCTGAAATGATGATGATGAATCGTTTATTAATAAACCCATTGATTTGTTGCAGGTATCGAATGCGAGGTCATCAACCTGCGGTCTATCCGGCCGATGGACTGGGAATGTATCTCGCGCTCCATCGCAAAGACCCACCACCTCGTCACCATCGAGCAGGGATGGCCGCAGTCAGGTAACTTACATCTTCATGGACTAGCGAGCCGTCCGTCCGCACTATGACGACAGCGCCGTGTCGACGGCGCGTTCGTGTTCCACGCACTTCTCGAACAGATGTCAGCAAATGGAAGGGGTCTGCAACTGCCGCGGCTACTGCCAGTTCCGCAGCTCCTGCAGGAAAGAGATACCGCGACCCTTGAACACAAAGGTTTAGAAGTTGAGAAAAACGCGAGTGGGTTTAGTCAGTATAAGTCTGATACGTCTTATTGAGTACTTTCCTAAAAAATACAATTTAATAAATAAAGAGAGAAGTCCTGACTGACTGTCTGACTGACTGACTCATCAACGCCCAGCCCAAACCGTTGGACCTAGAAAGCTGAAATTTTGCACAGAGGTTCCCTTTATGATGTAGACAAGGAATAAGGAAGGATTTTTCGAAATTCAACCCCTAAGGGAGTTAAATAGGGGATGAAAGTTTGTATGGAAAATCGTCATTCTCACGCGGGCGAAGCCGCTGGCAAAAGCTAGTCGATTATAAGCACTATTTGAAGATATTCACATCCACCATCTTGGATTTTCATTTCGACCTTAAAATCGTCATCAGATCCCCGGAAGCAACTCCCATGACGAAAAAGGATATTAGAATTACAGCTGTTTGAAGAAGGATCAGAACGCCTCGTAGTATAGTCCCCGACACGTAACTTGGCAAGGTTTCGAAATTCGAATTCAAAGTTCGCGCATCGTACACTTTGTGCCACAAAAAGTGGTCACTTTTATTGCTTGTCATTATTCTATGGTTATTGACATACTTAATTTATTTTTAACCGACTTCTAAAAAAAGAAGGAGGTTCTCAATTCGGATGTCTGTTTTTTTTTTTTATGTGTGTTACCATAATTTAATTTAATTTAATTTATTTATTTATTTCAGACCATAGATCCATAAAGTGTTAGTAAAAACTTAACCTATTGTTAGTAAATAATAAATTACAAAATTACAAATTATTTTAATTGGCGACATGCACGTCCGCGCGTACATGCCTACCCGCCCAATGCCTAATAAATGGCCCATCAATTTTGTCCGCCAGTGTAGCTAGAATATTGTTAAGGCTGCCCTGAATCGCCGTAGCATAGATGCACATCGCTTGCGCATGACGGCATAAAAGTCATCAAGCCTCGCTTCAGCAAACATGCCTGATGCGCTGCAAAAACGAGGCAGCCCCAACAACATCCTCAGTGCATTATTATATTGCACGCGCAGAGCATTGTAAGCCTTCTGCGTATACCTCACCCACAGGCTGCACGAGTAAAAAGACTGGCAATAAGCCTTGAACAGAGTCATTTTCACCTCCTTAGTACACCGTGCAAACCTACGAGCAAGCATATTGCATCGGGCTGCCAATGCCCTGCGCTCCCTATCAATATCTTGATCATCTGTGAGATCATCCGTTACCACATGGCCGAGGTATTTAAATTGAGTAACAACCTCCAACGGAGTTCCTCGTAACCTTACAGGTGGAATGGTTTAGGCGCAGAACGTCAGAAACGCAAAATGACAGAAACGCAAATCGTCAAGTGTGAGATTTTTTTCTCAAATGGTCAGAAACGCAAAATGACAGAAACGCAATTTACAGGTGTATTATTGCGCACCTTAAAAACAACAACTTTACTCTTATCAGCATTATACCTCAAGCCATGAGCCTCCGCATAACTCTCACACATGGCCAACAATTTTCTCAGACCGCAGATTGATGGGCTGAGTAGCACCATATCATCAGCGTAACTTATGTTGTTAATCATCCTTCCATCTATCGAGCAGCCAACCATGGTGCCACTCAGCCCACCAACCAGCTTATCTATATACAGGTTAAAAAGACTGGGTGAGGTCAACCCCCCCTGCCTAACTCCACATTCTAGTCCATATGACATCGATTGAGCATCAGCCCACCTTACACAATTCTTCTGGTTTTTATACCAATGTTTAAATAAATTTATGAGCTCAGTTGGTAGTTCCGTTTCATCCGACAGTTTTTGCCACAGAATCTCATAATTAACTAGGTCAAAGGCTTTTGACAGATCCAGAAAACAACCATACACTGGTGTCTTCCTGTCTGTGTAGTACTGGACAGTTTGCTTCAAACACAGGATTGCACTTTCGGTTGACAAACCAGTTCTAAAACCAAATTGCGCATCGAGTAGTTTAACGTGCCTTTTCAATTGCCTTTCAAGCAAGCTGTCCAGCACCTTGCCAATAACTGTCGCTAGTGAAATAGGCCTATAATTATTCTTGTCTGATGTGTCACCAGTCTTATTTTTCGTTATGGGAACTACGACCGTTTTTACAAGTTCCACAGGCAGGTAAGCATGACCCACACAAAGATTAAACAACATAGTCAGTAACCTAGGTAAATGTACACCAGCGGACCTTAAATGCTCAACACTCAGACCATCATGCCCTGGTGACTTACCCCGTCTCATATTCTTTAACGCAACTTTAATTTCTTTAGTTGAGAATCTTACGTGCAAATCACCCTCACACTGGGTCCGAGTGTTTCGCACAGATGTATCTGTAATAAGCGGAGTGCCCTTAAAGTTACTCATGAACATGTTAGCTATATCACTGCTCTGTGAAAGGCCATCAACGTTTGCAGGCAGGCTTGGCTGAGGATTCAAAGAATTTGTTTGTTTCCAAAAGGAACTAAAGTTTTTTTCATCATGAAGTGTTGCAATAATATCCATTTTAATCTGGTTTTTATTATTCTGACACCATTTCAGTTTACTCTTAAAACTTTGTCTCGATACCTTCATGTCATTATAAATATCACCCGAGGAAGGTCTTCCATGCAAAGTCCATCTCTGAAACCCGAGCCGAGCCAACGCATGAGCCTCTTTCACATGTTTGTTCCACCCAGTTACATATTTGTTTTTTTTCTTGACAATTGTTTTATGACTCGAAACGGCAGCCACTTGTAAAACACACACAATCTGGTTGTATAGACCATTAATCAATAATTTATGATGAATATCGTTACATATTTTATCACTACAATCAATAAACTGACTAGGAAAGTCAATACCACGAAGTGCTTTGTGACATAGTTCAGAGTAGTTACGTGTTTGCTCAGAATTTCTAGTTCCCCAAATGACTTTATTTAGCACTACGTTTTTCTTGCTATATTTAGACACTAATACATTAAAATTACAGGTTATTTCTAAAGGGAAATGGTCCTACCATGAAATATCATTAATTACATTTACTTTTACAATAGAACATTTCGTAATACTTGTTACCAAACAGTGGTCCAACCATCTGACGCACCCGTGTGTGAGTCACTCAAGTACGTATAAGTGTTAGAATTTATACCAAGTATATCAATGTCTGTCTGCACATACAAACTTAAAGTCAGAACAAAACTGTAATAATTCGTTACAGAATAACTCACCAGGGTGCGCGTTGAAGTCTCCCAACACAAACACATTTTCCACACTATTACATTCTACAATTGCATTTACTTCAGCCAAACATTCCGTATATTCACTTAAGTTGTTAATGTTACACACTGGCATGTACACAGAAAAAATAAGAATTTCTCGGTTATCAATGACTACCTTGATCGCGGCCAATCTCGCACTATTACACTTTATCACCGAAACACTGTCAAACGCACTCGACCTCCACAGCAAAGCGACCCCCCCATAGGGTCGGCCCCGCAGTAGCTCTGATGAATCCGTTGCCGAGACGCCCGTAGAACCAAAGCCGGTACAGATACTGCTTAGGTACGCTAGATCATGCGGGAGTAACCAGGTCTCCTGCAGCGCTATCACATCCGATGTTACACATAATTCTCTCACGTAGTCAACCGACCTTTTAATCGATTTACAATTGAAGCTTATTAGCTTACATTCCCGTTTTAAATGTTTTGCTTGTAAAGGATTCATTTTTGTGCCTTATTATGAACAGTGCCTTGCGTACTTTTTGTTTTAAACACAAAGTAACGCCTGTAAAATACGCCATCCGGCCACATGTTATCATTTTCAAATAAGTTCATTTTATGCTTTGGAATAGACATCTTATAAGAATTGTATTCTTTAGAGTGCTTCATTTCTAATCTCTCCGGAGCAACAATAACCTGTGTTTTTTCCTTCACGTAACTCGCAATATCCTCAGAACTGACATCTTTTGACACATTGTATATCATAAACGGGATTTTTACATCTGCGGCCTTAAACTTCGTATTTATATCAACATTGGCGGTACCCTTTCTTCCCACAAAACGAGACTGTTTTTTACGTGACTGAACTACCGTCCACCCTCCCTCATTATCGGGGACAGGATTCTGTAGCCGCTCGTCACTCATCTTTTGCCTAATTATCGGCTCAGTCAATGTACTTGGTGAAAGATCGCTGTCTCTGCGCTTCCGCCGGCACTGTTTGCGCTACTGATAGTGACGGTTCGACACTCATAATGTGTTTTGCATTTAAAACTGGTTTTGTGAGTGCGACGGCAACATCGCTACTCCCGGTGGGTGCAACTGAGCGCGAACTATGTTTACTTGACGAATTAACACAGTTGTTTTCTTCCTCATTCAAAGATTCCAATAAACACATCGGTCCGCTTTCCACTAAATTACTAGATAAGTTGAAGGTAGATGCACCGCGCTTTTTGTAGTTAACATTGCGCTCAAAGTCGTATGTTAAAGACTTAATACTGGCTGCTCTAACCTCTTTTAGTTGCGTCTTGGTTGCATAGATATCCTTAATCTGTTTTATTTCCGATTGCAATACAATAATGTCCTTCAACAACCTTGTTACATCAATATGATCGAATGTCAAAGGGGGTAGTTTTTGCAGGTCTTTCGCCACAAAAATAGGTATACTTTCCGGGTCTGTGTTCTTAAATAAGCAAATTATATCTTCCAGGTCCCGACATAATTTGTTTTCTTTTCTACGTGATATTTTCTTTGTTGTTATCACTGATTTGAAAAGTAACGTTTTTGCAGTGTCCACATCTTCAACAGTAAATGCAGAACTACACACTTTCACGATACTGTCCTCGTCCATAATCTGAATCTTGTTTTGTATGAATGCGAGCACTTCGCTAATAACAATATTGCACGAATTACATTTTAGCAACGACATGTTTCTTTTCAAACTAAGGTCCGAGACCACACGCGTCCGTCCGATAACTCGTTAGGAGCGAGACTGATATTATGTGGAGGCTTGTTATTAGCAATTTTTTAATTTTATATTCTTTGTTTCATTGGTTTGTTAGTCTGTAAGCCTTCTTCAAAATAAAATAAATAAATAAATGTTTGTTCGGGCATAACTCCGTCACTTGATAACCGATTTAAACAATTCTTTTTTTGTTGGAAAGGGTATACTTCCCAAATGGTCCCATAATTTTTTTATCGAAATCGGACAAGCGGTTTTTGAAAAATCAACAAAACTCAAAAAAAATACTATATTGTCCACATTATGACCCATGAACATGTGAACCACTAAAAAGTGAAAAATAAAAACTTTTTAACAAAAAAAAACCGACTAAAAAAAAACAAAAAAGACAAATTAAATCAGTTTCTGAAGTCGGTGGCAAAAAAATGAAATCAAACAAACAAAATTCACCGACTTCAGAAACTGATTTATTTTTGTCTTTTTTTTGAAGTCGGTTTTGTTTTTTGTTAAAAAGTTTTTTAATAATGAAGTTAAAGAAAGGTGAAGACTTTGTGACATTTATTAGGTGTTATAAATAAAAATATGCATTTAAAAGTAAAACAAAACAACAAAAACTAAATTTAGAACAACAACACTCGTAACAAAAACTAAATTTAAAACAACTAACAAAAACCAAATTTAAAACAACGACAACTCAAATTCGTAACAAAAAGAAATAACAAAAACAACACAAGTTTCGTGCACCGCAAGTGTAATCGGGAGCGAACGGAACGTATGCATTTGAATGCACCAATCACACGCGCGGATGACGCTACCTCATACCCCGCGCCCCAAGCCACAAACAAAGAGACCTAAAAAATTACTTTTGCGCAACTAACTACTCTTGCCAAGTTACGTGTCAGGGACTATATTTCTTTAATCCCAGAAAGCGTTGTGGTCGAAAATCAAAACAGCCACGACGCGAATGCACTTCGTGATCGCTCATGTTTGATTTGTCAGATCGCGTTGTGATCGTAGTTTTCGCTCAGTGAGATGACTACTTGGTTTTTCCGCTCTTGTCGGTACCTATAAGACCTACTTCAAACCTTTTATAGGCGATACGTTCAAACAAGCCCACAAGCTTGGCTTTCCGTTATAACAAACTACTTATCATCATGATGTTCGGGTTTGTGAACATGCTGCTTGCCTTGTCGGCTTGCTGGATTACTGACCCGCAAGGCACGTCACTGAAACCTATCAACTTGTCCATCCGCAGGTATCGGTGCAGAGATCTGTGCGCGAGTGATGGAGTCCCCCACGTTCTTCGAGCTCGACGCGCCGGCGTGGCGTGTGACTGGAGCAGACGTACCCATGCCCTACGCGCGCAGCCTGGAGCTGGCCGCGCTGCCTCAGGTCAACGATATAGTGCTCGCTGTCACCTCCGTGCTCGGCAACAAGTGAGTACACCCATGCCCTACGCGCGCAGCCTGGAGCTGGCCGCGCTGCCTCAGGTCAACGATATAGTGCTCGCTGTCACCTCCGTGCTCGGCAACAAGTGAGTACACCCATGCCCTACGCGCGCAGCCTGGAGCTGGCCGCGCTGCCTCAGGTCAACGATATAGTGCTCGCTGTCACCTCCGTGCTCGGCAACAAGTGAGTACACCCATGCCCTACGCGCGCAGCCTGGAGCTGGCCGCGCTGCCTCAGGTCAACGATATAGTGCTCGCTGTCACCTCCGTGCTCGGCAACAAGTGAGTACACCCATGCCCTACGCGCGCAGCCTGGAGCTGGCCGCGCTGCCTCAGGTCAACGATATAGTGCTCGCTGTCACCTCCGTGCTCGGCAACAAGTGAGTACACCCATGCCCTACGCGCGCAGCCTGGAGCTGGCCGCGCTGCCTCAGGTCAACGATATAGTGCTCGCTGTCACCTCCGTGCTCGGCAACAAGTGAGTACACCCATGCCCTACGCGCGCAGCCTGGAGCTGGCCGCGCTGCCTCAGGTCAACGATATAGTGCTCGCTGTCACCTCCGTGCTCGGCAACAAGTGAGTACACCCATGCCCTACGCGCGCAGCCTGGAGCTGGCCGCGCTGCCTCAGGTCAACGATATAGTGCTCGCTGTCACCTCCGTGCTCGGCAACAAGTGAGTACACCCATGCCCTACGCGCGCAGCCTGGAGCTGGCCGCGCTGCCTCAGGTCAACGATATAGTGCTTGTACCAAGCCGATGATGGTACATTGGAGGGCAAGCGCAGTTTTCGATACGTATTTCAATTATTAAATGACTAACTGTGCTTGCTCGCGGGGAGACGGTTAGACCTTCCAAGCAAAAAGTGCGTCACTCACCTGCTAGCTTCCTGTGGCTCTTCGAAGGAATCTTGTCCTGGTGGCACGTGGCTGGCTTAGCCCCACGACCGGCCGGTCCGATTGTCCACTCACAAATTCGTGCAACAATGTCTGTACTGCACTTTAGGAACCTTCAGGAATCACTATTCAGTCCAGATAGAAGCCGTTTAGCGACGATTAACCCTCATTCCAAGGATTTTAACCGGGAGCGCGCACTTAGGCAACCGTTGCTGCTGCCATCTTGGATTCAACACGTTTTCCATTCGTTCGCAAGCACAGTGCGCGCATAGATAAAAAATATGGTTACGGAACATTCCGCCCACCAAAATGCATAGTATTTTCACTACGTTGAAAGAGCGGAACTCGAGAACAACGGATAAAAACGAATGAAGAGTTGATGTGATCGATTGACATTAACACTAACTAAAGTTAACACTAACCTAAACTAAACTAGAATCTAATGAATTTAAGTTACGGTAGACGATCTGGCTAATCAGTCTGAGTTGGCAGAGGGCACAACTTTACAAGAGGTCTCGTAAGAACTGATCCATTGGCCAAGCGCACGGTGGCCACACGTACCACGCTGTCAGGACCCGGATGTAATTGCGTGACCCGAGCAAGAGGCCAATGCAGCGGTATAGTGTTTTCGTTTTTGATGACCACGATTGAATCTACAGCTAACGGTTTGCAGTGCTTAGTCCACTTTGCTCGCTGAGTCAACGATTGTAGATATTCGACCTTCCAGCGTTTCCAAAAGTGTTGTTGGAATCGCTGGATGAGTTGCCATCTTCCTAGCCGAGTAATATTTATGCCTGATAGATCCTCATCAGGGACCGAAGTAAGCGGCTCTAAAGTAAGGAAATGACCCGGAGTCAATACGTTTAAGTCATTGGGATCTGAGCTCAGCGAGTAAAGAGGGCGCGAGTTCAGCATAGATTCGATTTGTACAAACAACGTTGTCATCTCTTCGAACGTTAATGTCTGATCACCGATAATGCGATAAAGATGGGATTTAACTGCTTTAATTTGTATCTCCCATACACCGCCAAAATGACTACTAGCCGGAGCATTGAATTTAAATGTTATGTTTTCGAAATTAGATGCGTCCTTCATGTACTCATTTAGTTGGTTGCAAGCGCCCACGAAGTTGGTTCCACAATCTGAATGGATAACGCTTACACGACCCCGCCTGCCAACAAATCGGCGAAGCGCTGCTATGAAAGCGTCCGAAGTCAAGTCCGAAGCGACTTCCAAATGGACTGCCTTCGTTGTGAAGCACACAAACAAGCAAAGGTAAGCTTTACTTATTTTAGCTCCTCGATGTCGTCCTAACTTAATGCGAAAAGGTCCACCATAGTCAACACCGACGATTGAAAATGGCTTGACTTGATTGACGCGAGTCGCTGGTAGATCGCTCATAAAAGGTTCAAGCGGTGTAGGGTGCGTGCGGAAACATTGTAAGCACTTTGACAAACAATGACGGATTGCACGTTTTGGTGATAATATCCAAAATTGCTGTGTCAAAAGATACTGCATTGTATTTATACCGGCATGACAGTTCTCACGATGGAGTGCTTCGATGATCATGAACGTTAGTTTAGAATCCTTAGGTAGCAGCGCAGGATGTTTATGCTCATACTCGAGCCCAGAACGAGATAGGCGACCGCCCACCCTAAGAATTCCCGATTTATCTAAGAAAGGGTTAATTTTCTGCATAGGTTTTGAAAGAGGTTTTGAGTCTTTCAAACGAGTTATTTCCTCATCGAAGTGCAATGATTGTACTCTGCGTACGAAAATCAATAAAGCGTTATGAAGCTCTGTTCGATTTAAATGATGGTCAGAACTTCGCGAAGATTTGTTGCGAGAGCATTCTACGAAACGAATGCAATACGCGAGTACTCGTTGTGCTTTACGAATTGATGAGAAACTTTCGAGTAAAGAATCAATGACGTTGGTGTCGTTATGAACAAAAGAGACCGCGCGCTCTTCAGATAATACATCCGCTTCGTCAACATTATCACTGTTGTTTGGCCAAGTGTGAGAAGGTTGAGCGAGCCAACAGGGCCCCGCCCACCATAACGAATTGTTGACCAACTCAGCAGGATAAAGACCTCGAGAGGCAATGTCAGCTGGATTATCTGAACTGGAGACATGGTTCCAGCGAGCTTCCGGAATAGTGTCCTGGATATGACTCACTCGGTTGGCGACGAAAGTCTTCCAACGTGACGAGTAAGACCGAATCCACGATAATGCCACCATCGAATCTGACCACGCACAAGTGTCAGCTATGGGGAAAAATGATGAATAGGTTTCTCTGACGAACTTCAGAAGATCGGCAAGGAGGACCGCCGCGCACAATTCGAGACGAGGTAATGATATTCTTTTTACAGGTGCTACGCGAGATTTTGAAGACAGAAAGAAGACAGATACACTACCATCGACGCAAGTGACACGTAAGTAGATTACAGCTCCATAACCTGACTCGGAACTATCAGCAAAGCCATGGAGTTCACATGATTTCATATCTTTTACAGAAATGCATCGAGGGATCTCCAAGGATCTCTTAATGACAGGTAACTGCTCAGTGTAACAACGCCATTGTTCAACGATTTCACACGGTGGAGAATCGTCCCAATTAATACCTAACATCCACAATTTCTGAACTAAGCACTTAGCTAAGAAAGTTATAGGAGTTAGAAAGCCCAAGGGGTCATAAATACGTGCGAGTTCACTTAGAATCGCACGCTTTGTGCATTGGCGAATGGCGATCGATAGGTTTGACCTCAAACAAAAATTTGTCTCTTCTGGGACACCACTTCAGGCCCAAGATCTTCAGGGTGCTTGACTTTTCGATGTCCATAGACACAAAGTCAGTTAGACAGTGTTCCGGAGGTATATCAGCAAGCACCTCTTGTTTATTGCTAGCCCACTTACGCAGCTCAAATTGACCTCTCTTTAAAAGCTGGATGACCTGAGTTTTGACTTGAATGGCCTTCTGGATATCAGAACTGCCGCTCACGATATCGTCAACGAATGTATCAGAAGTCATTACTTCGCAAGCAAGAGGTAAGTCGGTTTCATCTTCTGCAAGTTGTTTGAGAGTGCGGCAAGCTAGAAAAGGAGACGATGATAATCCATAAGTTATAGTATTTAATCGATACTCTTGAATTGGGTCTGTTGATTTGAATCGCCAAAAAATTCTTTGGAAATCTCGATCTTCAATTGACATAGTAATATTTCTAAACATTTGACGAATATCGGCTGTAAATACGACAAAATGTGTTCGAAAGCGAAGAAGGATCTCGGCAATGTTAGCCTGCAGTTTAGGACCTACGAGTAAAGCTTCATTCAACGACACACCACGAGTGTCTTTCGCAGAAGCGTCGAAGACCACTCTTAGTTTTGTTGTTGCGCTGTCAGGTCGCAAAACGCAGTGATGAGGTATGTAATAACAACCCTGGTTGATTTCTTTTGAAGGAACTAGACTCATGTGACCACTTTGTAAATAGTCAGACATGAAGTCACAATATTGTTCGCATAAAGCCTCATTTGCCGCTAACTTGCGTTTAAAACGTCTTAAAGCAGATTCTCGTGATCCAGGAAAAGTTAGATTCTTGTCTTTATCTTTGAAAGGCAAAGTAACGGTATACCTCCCTGAAGTATCGCGGGAATGTTCGGTAACGAATTTCTGTTCACAGAGTTCTTCATCCGGAGTTAACTTTGAAGACTGAGGAATGTTGTCCATTTCCCAGAACTTCTTAACCTGCTCATTGAGCAGATTATCGTTTGAAACGAAGAACGACCTTGGCAGTTCGTGATTATCACAGCAACTGACGTTTCCTAGTAGGATCCAGCCGAACACAGTGTTGATTGCAGATGGTTGGTGCAATCCTCCACTAACACTACCTGGTAACAGGAGTGAAGGGAAGACCTCAGCACCGAGAAGGACATCGATTTGACCAGGTAAGTGACAATCAGGATCCGCTAGGTTTAGATTTCGAATATGATGCCACGCAGATTTGTTCAGCTTAACGACTGGCATATTGCCGCAGATCTTAGGTAATGTTAACGCTTCAATACTAAACAAATCGTTGTCGTGGACACCTATGCTTAAGCTGGTTGTACCACTAGCGGATGTTGAAGCATGACCTAGGCCGTGAATCCTACGCGTTGACTGCGTTCGTTGGAGACCTAAACGCTCAGCAGCGCGTTCAGTTATGAAGTGGGCCTGACTTCCGGAATCAATCAGCGCACGAAAACTTTGATAACGACCCGATGAATCACGAATTTCGATATTAGCTGTGGACAGCAGAACCATGGAACGATCACCGATATTGGTAAGTACACTGACCTGCGAGGTAGTGGCCTTTTCGGTATTATCGGTTTTCGAAACCTCTAGATCTTGATGTAGCAAGGTGTGATGTCGTTGACGACACACTTGACACGTGAACATTGAATTACAGTTTTTTAGTCCATGTGATGGCTTCAAACAGTTGAAGCACCAATGTTTGGTTTTCACGTGGTCAAGTCTTTCTTGAACAGATTTGTCAGTGAACGATTTGCACTGATTAATGGAATGTTCTTCCCCACAGAACGGACACTTGTACTTTCGAGGTTCAGTTGGTGACACAAGAGCTGTTTGTGAAGGACGCGATGCTGTTGACGATGATGGTGCAGTTGCGTTCGATGTGGTTGAATTCGATGATGTGGGCGCAACTACAGGCGGTTTGTCAACTACTGTATTTGATAGAAATGTCGAAGTAGGTTTTTTACTTACGACCGCGGTGTTAGAATTCCGTAAACCACTCGGCTTTTGTGGTTTTTCGTTGGCACGATTATCGCGACCACTTGCGGAGAAGTGTGTGTCGCGAACCAAAGCCTCGCATCTAGTGTACAGGAAATCGTTGAGATCTTTGTACTTTGGAAACTCATGAGAAGTAGTAACTCGTTCAAAAGCACAACGCAAATTTGAATCCATTTTCGATAGTAAAAGGTAACAGATTACAAAATCCCACTGATCCGTCGGTAGCCCTTGCCGTTTGAGAATCGATAGGTTTTCGTTGAAAGAATCAAGGACACGTCGTAAATCAATGGGTGAGTTGGCTTTCAGGTTAACGTTCAAGATCTCCCTCCAGCAAGTAAAGGCAAGTTCCCGCTTGTCTTTATACCGCGCAACCAATGCAGAGTATGCTTCGTGGTAGTATAAGCCCGTCACAGGAAAGGTTCGTATAAGTGCTAACGCATCACCAGTCAGACTAGAGACGAGGTAATGCATGCGCTCCGTATCCGAAAGTGAGCCATTCTCGTGAATCAGCGAGTTGAAGATATCGAAGAATTCGGGCCACAACTTTATGTTACCACTGAATTGCGGTAAATTAATTTTAGGTAACTTTACTTTGAGTACACTCGACGGCTCATTATGAGATTTATTTGGTTCATCGTTATATGCGTTAGGCTTATCGACCGTCGTTAAGCGTCGGTGTATCGCTAAAATCTCATAATATCGTTCGTCGAAGTCGGATCTGATACCATCTTGTTCCACTTGTTGTTCATCCGTAAGTTCGCATAAGCTAAGTATGTCATCATGGGCTTCTTCAAAGTTATTTACTAATTTTGTTAAGTCTGAGCAATGTGCCAATAATTTACTTAAATCACATTCATTATTTTCCGCTAAGCGAGCGACTTCAAGCGTCTTAGTTAACCTATTAAACGCTAAAGTACGTTTTCTACGCAATACCGGTAAGTCGCGTTCGGTTGGGCATTCGACTTCAACCGATTTACCTTTACTCAATCTACGTAATGATTTTTTAGAATAGTAAGGCATTTTGTTTATTAGTTAGCCTTATTAACGTTAAAACAATCTATATTTAACAATAAGATTCTATAATGAACAAGTATTGGCACCGTTATGTTTAATTAATAACAATGAAAAAGGTAAACAAACCTTTCCAAACTGAATAGAACGAAATCCGATCACCGTACGTCAACTGTTCAATCACAGTTCATTTGGCTCATTCACTACAACGCTAATCCAACAAATTAATATTGTCGTTGAATAGAAAGAAAAAATAAACTAAACGTTAAACAAATTCAATTGTCTATGGTTCAGTTCAATTTCAAATCGTAGATAGAACAACGAACTACTCGAACTAATATGGCGGCGATGAAAAATACAAAATAATCAGTTCATTCAAATGGAAGAAATGTTCTAATTAAGGTTAATTGTGGTTATTTACGTTTCTATTCGATGTTATATCGATTTGTATGATAATTGCGATAGAATATAACAACGAAATACGTGTAGCCACACGAGTTTACAGCGAATGAACAAGAATGCATCGGACACACAAAGAATTTAACGATGATAATATTCTGAAAAGATCGATGTACGTTTGAAAATTCACTTTTTTGTTTTTCAACGATTAACGAAATAAACTAGTGTAATGTATAGCAATCGACCTAAAACGAATATGTAATGCCCAAAAGTGGGAAATAGTTGGGGGTAAGTGGGACAAAAAATGATTTTAATTTCGTTGTGTCGAATGTTGAAAATTACCTAAGATTTTACGAGAACTTTACTGTTAGCGGGTAAACGAATGAATACTTATTATCGAATTATATCCGTTGTTCCCTGGTTTCGGCACCAAAAAATGTACCAAGCCGATGATGGTACATTGGAGGGCAAGCGCAGTTTTCGATACGTATTTCAATTATTAAATGACTAACTGTGCTTGCTCGCGGGGAGACGGTTAGACCTTCCAAGCAAAAAGTGCGTCACTCACCTGCTAGCTTCCTGTGGCTCTTCGAAGGAATCTTGTCCTGGTGGCACGTGGCTGGCTTAGCCCCACGACCGGCCGGTCCGATTGTCCACTCACAAATTCGTGCAACAATGTCTGTACTGCACTTTAGGAACCTTCAGGAATCACTATTCAGTCCAGATAGAAGCCGTTTAGCGACGATTAACCCTCATTCCAAGGATTTTAACCGGGAGCGCGCACTTAGGCAACCGTTGCTGCTGCCATCTTGGATTCAACACGTTTTCCATTCGTTCGCAAGCACAGTGCGCGCATAGATAAAAAATATGGTTACGGAACAGTGCTCGCTGTCACCTCCGTGCTCGGCAACAAGTGAGTACACCCATGCCCTACGCGCGCAGCCTGGAGCTGGCCGCGCTGCCTCAGGTCAACGATATAGTGCTCGCTGTCACCTCCGTGCTCGGCAACAAGTGAGTACACCCATGCCCTACGCGCGCAGCCTGGAGCTGGCCGCGCTGCCTCAGCTCAACGATATAGTGCTCGCTGTCACCTCCGTGCTCGGCAACAAGTGAGTACACCCATGCCCTACGCGCGCAGCCTGGAGCTGGCCGCGCTGCCTCAGCTCAACGATATAGTGCTCGCTGTCACCTCCGTGCTCGGCAACAAGTGAGTACACCCATGCCCTACGCGCGCAGCCTGGAGCTGGCCGCGCTGCCTCAGCTCAACGATATAGTGCTCGCTGTCACCTCCGTGCTCGGCAACAAGTGAGTACACCCATGCCCTACGCGCGCAGCCTGGAGCTGGCCGCGCTGCCTCAGCTCAACGATATAGTGCTCGCTGTCACCTCCGTGCTCGGCAACAAGTGAGTACACCCATGCCCTACGCGCGCAGCCTGGAGCTGGCCGCGCTGCCTCAGCTCAACGATATAGTGCTCGCTGTCACCTCCGTGCTCGGCAACAAGTGAGTACACCCATGCCCTACGCGCGCAGCCTGGAGCTGGCCGCGCTGCCTCAGCTCAACGATATAGTGCTCGCTGTCACCTCCGTGCTCGGCAACAAGTGAGTACACCCATGCCCTACGCGCGCAGCCTGGAGCTGGCCGCGCTGCCTCAGCTCAACGATATAGTGCTCGCTGTCACCTCCGTGCTCGGCAACAAGTGAGTACACCCATGCCCTACGCGCGCAGCCTGGAGCTGGCCGCGCTGCCTCAGCTCAACGATATAGTGCTCGCTGTCACCTCCGTGCTCGGCAACAAGTGAGTACACCCATGCCCTACGCGCGCAGCCTGGAGCTGGCCGCGCTGCCTCAGGTCAACGATATAGTGCTCGCTGTCACCTCCGTGCTCGGCAACAAGTGAGTACACCCATGCCCTACGCGCGCAGCCTGGAATTGGCCGCGCTGCCTCAGGTCAACGATATAGTGCTCGCTGTCACCTCCGTGCTCGGCAACAAGTGAGTACACCCATGCCCTACGCGCGCAGCCTGGAGCTGGCCGCGCTGCCTCAGGTCAACGATATAGTGCTCGCTGTCACCTCCGTGCTCGGCAACAAGTGAGTACACCCATGCCCTACGCGCGCAGCCTGGAGCTGGCCGCGCTGCCTCAGGTCAACGATATAGTGCTCGCTGTCACCTCCGTGCTCGGCAACAAGTGAGTACACCCATGCCCTACGCGCGCAGCCTGGAGCTGGCCGCGCTGCCTCAGGTCAACGATATAGTGCTCGCTGTCACCTCCGTGCTCGGCAACAAGTGAGTACACCCATGCCCTACGCGCGCAGCCTGGAGCTGGCCGCGCTGCCTCAGGTCAACGATATAGTGCTCGCTGTCACCTCCGTGCTCGGCAACAAGTGAGTACACCCATGCCCTACGCGCGCAGCCTGGAGCTGGCCGCGCTGCCTCAGGTCAACGATATAGTGCTCGCTGTCACCTCCGTGCTCGGCAACAAGTGAGTACACCCATGCCCTACGCGCGCAGCCTGGAGCTGGCCGCGCTGCCTCAGGTCAACGATATAGTGCTCGCTGTCACCTCCGTGCTCGGCAACAAGTGAGTACACCCATGCCCTACGCGCGCAGCCTGGAGCTGGCCGCGCTGCCTCAGGTCAACGATATAGTGCTCGCTGTCACCTCCGTGCTCGGCAACAAGTGAGTACACCCATGCCCTACGCGCGCAGCCTGGAGCTGGCCGCGCTGCCTCAGGTCAACGATATAGTGCTCGCTGTCACCTCCGTGCTCGGCAACAAGTGAGTACACCCATGCCCTACGCGCGCAGCCTGGAGCTGGCCGCGCTGCCTCAGGTCAACGATATAGTGCTCGCTGTCACCTCCGTGCTCGGCAACAAGTGAGTACACCCATGCCCTACGCGCGCAGCCTGGAGCTGGCCGCGCTGCCTCAGGTCAACGATATAGTGCTCGCTGTCACCTCCGTGCTCGGCAACAAGTGAGTACACCCATGCCCTACGCGCGCAGCCTGGAGCTGGCCGCGCTGCCTCAGGTCAACGATATAGTGCTCGCTGTCACCTCCGTGCTCGGCAACAAGTGAGTACACCCATGCCCTACGCGCGCAGCCTGGAGCTGGCCGCGCTGCCTCAGCTCAACGATATAGTGCTCGCTGTCACCTCCGTGCTCGGCAACAAGTGAGTACACCCATGCCCTACGCGCGCAGCCTGGAGCTGGCCGCGCTGCCTCAGGTCAACGATATAGTGCTCGCTGTCACCTCCGTGCTCGGCAACAAGTGAGTACACCCATGCCCTACGCGCGCAGCCTGGAGCTGGCCGCGCTGCCTCAGGTCAACGATATAGTGCTCGCTGTCACCTCCGTGCTCGGCAACAAGTGAGTACACCCATGCCCTACGCGCGCAGCCTGGAGCTGGCCGCGCTGCCTCAGGTCAACGATATAGTGCTCGCTGTCACCTCCGTGCTCGGCAACAAGTGAGTACACCCATGCCCTACGCGCGCAGCCTGGAGCTGGCCGCGCTGCCTCAGGTCAACGATATAGTGCTCGCTGTCACCTCCGTGCTCGGCAACAAGTGAGTACACCCATGCCCTACGCGCGCAGCCTGGAGCTGGCCGCGCTGCCTCAGGTCAACGATATAGTGCTCGCTGTCACCTCCGTGCTCGGCAACAAGTGAGTACACCCATGCCCTACGCGCGCAGCCTGGAGCTGGCCGCGCTGCCTCAGGTCAACGATATAGTGCTCGCTGTCACCTCCGTGCTCGGCAACAAGTGAGTACACCCATGCCCTACGCGCGCAGCCTGGAGCTGGCCGCGCTGCCTCAGGTCAACGATATAGTGCTCGCTGTCACCTCCGTGCTCGGCAACAAGTGAGTACACCCATGCCCTACGCGCGCAGCCTGGAGCTGGCCGCGCTGCCTCAGGTCAACGATATAGTGCTCGCTGTCACCTCCGTGCTCGGCAACAAGTGAGTACACCCATGCCCTACGCGCGCAGCCTGGAGCTGGCCGCGCTGCCTCAGGTCAACGATATAGTGCTCGCTGTCACCTCCGTGCTCGGCAACAAGTGAGTACACCCATGCCCTACGCGCGCAGCCTGGAGCTGGCCGCGCTGCCTCAGCTCAACGATATAGTGCTCGCTGTCACCTCCGTGCTCGGCAACAAGTGAGTACACCCATGCCCTACGCGCGCAGCCTGGAGCTGGCCGCGCTGCCTCAGGTCAACGATATAGTGCTCGCTGTCACCTCCGTGCTCGGCAACAAGTGAGTACACCCATGCCCTACGCGCGCAGCCTGGAGCTGGCCGCGCTGCCTCAGGTCAACGATATAGTGCTCGCTGTCACCTCCGTGCTCGGCAACAAGTGAGTACACCCATGCCCTACGCGCGCAGCCTGGAGCTGGCCGCGCTGCCTCAGGTCAACGATATAGTGCTCGCTGTCACCTCCGTGCTCGGCAACAAGTGAGTACACCCATGCCCTACGCGCGCAGCCTGGAGCTGGCCGCGCTGCCTCAGGTCAACGATATAGTGCTCGCTGTCACCTCCGTGCTCGGCAACAAGTGAGTACACCCATGCCCTACGCGCGCAGCCTGGAGCTGGCCGCGCTGCCTCAGGTCAACGATATAGTGCTCGCTGTCACCTCCGTGCTCGGCAACAAGTGAGTACACCCATGCCCTACGCGCGCAGCCTGGAGCTGGCCGCGCTGCCTCAGGTCAACGATATAGTGCTCGCTGTCACCTCCGTGCTCGGCAACAAGTGAGTACACCCATGCCCTACGCGCGCAGCCTGGAGCTGGCCGCGCTGCCTCAGGTCAACGATATAGTGCTCGCTGTCACCTCCGTGCTCGGCAACAAGTGAGTACACCCATGCCCTACGCGCGCAGCCTGGAGCTGGCCGCGCTGCCTCAGGTCAACGATATAGTGCTCGCTGTCACCTCCGTGCTCGGCAACAAGTGAGTACACCCATGCCCTACGCGCGCAGCCTGGAGCTGGCCGCGCTGCCTCAGGTCAACGATATAGTAATAATAATAATAATAATATTCCACAACTATCACACAACGCCATCTAGTCCCAAGCTAAGCAGAGCTTGTGTTATGGGTACTAGACAACTGATAAACATACTTATATATTTCTAAATACATACATATTATAGATAAATTACACCCAGACACAGAACAAATGATCGTGCTCATCACACAAACATTTGTCCTGGGTGGGAATCGAACCCACGACCTCCGGCATAGCAGTTAGGGTCACTAACCACTAGACCAACAGGCCAGTCAGTGGCAATGAGTACCCACTGAAAATAATTGGTTGTCTGATAGTTTAACGGGACAACGTCATAACAAAACGTTCTTTCTTCTCCTGGGACGCATAGGCCAATAGAGTGAAAGAGAGATAGATGCGGCGCAAGCCGATCGTGCCGTTCGCTCGCTCGTGCAGCGCTCTCGCCCCGATCGTAACGTTACAATGAGCGTAACGTTACAATGAGTCACCTTTTTTCTTGCGTGCAGCCTGCGTTCATCGATCTCTGTTGCTTTCAAAAACTACATAACGGCAACTTTCGTACGCGTTTAATTTTTTTGCCGCGCCCCGCCGCACCTCCTACTCAGAAATTGTATAGCCTTTGGTGAACTGTGTAGCCCCCAAAAGTCATCTGGTTATTTATTCCTAAACTAGTTTTAACAAGACACTTTTCCTCTGTTCCAGGATCAGTCAAGCGAGCAGCCAGTGAGAGGGAATCTCTAGAGTATGCCTCCGATATTACGGAGGGTAACATTCAAGTGTAAATATTTTTGTTATTTACTTCGATCATATATTTATTTTATTAATTTTTATTTATGTTGAATGGAAATGTAAAGGAGGAAATAAATGATGTTATTTAATTACTGTGTTTTATATTATATTACATAACATAACACCAACCCTGTAATCCCCGAAGGCATTAGGCAGAGGCGTGTCTAATAATAGTACACCCACATCTCAATTATAAGTAACCCTCAAAACTCCTGCTATTTCTGTCACTCTGCGTTAAAGTAACAAAGACAGCACGAGATTTAAGTGCAACATAAAATTGAGTGACGTTTGAGTATTTGGGCGTTAGTCCCATGTAATAAGGGGCCAGCCTATTGCCATCAACCGGACACAATCCAGTCTCCGTGGCCGCGATTAAGATATTCCTAACGGAAAACCCAATAACACTGCCCGGCCCGAGAATCCAACCCAGGAACACGTGCTCAGAAGACGCGCTTATTTTAAACCCACCATGTGGACTGTTAATTTGGCACGTACCGCGGTACCGCCATCTATCTTAATTTTTAACCGACTTCTAAAAAAGAAGGAGGTTCTCAATTCGGATGTTTGTATTTTTTTTTTTTTTTTTTTTATGTTTGTTCGGGCATAACTCCGTCACTTGCTAACCGATTTGAAAAATTCTTTTTTTATTGGAAAGGGTATACTTCCGAAATGGTCCCATAATTTTTTTATCGAAATCGGACAAGCGGTTTTTGAAAAATCAACAAAACTCTAAAAAAAAACTACATTGTCCACATTGACCCATGAACATGTGAACCACTAAAAAGTGAAAAATAAAAACTTTTTAACAAAAAATAAAACCGACTTAAAAAAAAAAAACTAAAACGTGAAAAATAAACTTTAGAAGAAAAATCAGTTTCTGAAGTCGGTGGCAAAAAAATGAAATCAAACAAACAAAAGTCACCGACTTCAGAAACTGATTTTTCTTCTAAAGTTTATTTTGCACTTTTTTTTTAAAGTCGGTTTTATTTTTTGTTAAAAAGTTTTTTATTGCACTAAATAGTCCCTCTACTATCCGTACGGGGTATAATCGACGGTTGCGTTCTTTTCTAAAATGGTAGATGGCGTTTACTACCGTAATTACGTCAATAGATGGGAATTCGTAAACCTTGATTTGACACCTGTCAAACTGATGATACGTGGATAAGTGCTCTATAAAGTAATGAAAAGGTCTGGAGTGGCGACCGCGAACCTCGAAGACCTCACTAGGTGGACCGATGACCTGGTGAAGGACAATAACTTTACTCTGGATGTCGTATATGTTTTGTGTAATAGTAGATTAGTAGCCAAGGGCTGTAAGGCATCAATTGCAGCCCGAGATAATAGTTCGAGGGTGCAATTGATGCTTACACCCGAGCTAACTACTCTGCTTTACATCACGATTATGAGGTAAGAAGAAAAAAACCGGCATTACAAGAATAAAGTTTTCAAATATCTCTCTTTAGAACTTTCAGGCAAAATATTGTTAATTGCTGCTTCAGCTTCCATTTTCATTGAATCGGGAGTGCAGCTTAGGTATATCTTCATCACTTGCAGAACTCATGTTTTTTTCCTAATTAGCACGTAATTATAAAAAATCCCAAAAACAATAGTAGATTATTAACCAAGGGCTGTATGACATCAATTGCATACGAGGTTTTTGGCGCCTGAGCGAAGCGAAGGCGCTAATTAACCCGAGTATGCAATTGATGCTTACGCCCGAGATAAATACTCTGCTTTACATATCGATTGTGAGGTAAGTAAACAACAAGACAGCAGGTTTCAATGAACATTTATTAAGAAGAAAAAAATGTGTATTTAATTAAAATTAATAGTAAAATTATTACAATTTGTAAGAGATATGGTCACGTTCTTTTTAGGTATATTTATAGTTTGTACTAGTAGACTGCCTTTTTTTTTTCACGCACGCAAGCGCGTCAAATCTTGCTGGCCAGTTTGATTTTTAAATCGATTCCATCTAACATACGATGTGGAAACAAATAGTTCCATATTTAAAATAAAATCTTTATAAAATAAATTGTCTAGATTCCGATTCGAGTAATTAATCGATACCGAGAAAAAAAAAATTAACTTTTTAAAAATATTCTTCGTGCAGTATGAGTATGACAGTTCTTTTTTCAAATTCCAAAACCTATGCTGTAATGATAGTCATACACCCCGGCATTCAGGGGTGTAAGGGTGTACTTACCTACAGAGCATGAGATATGTAAACAATATTTATTTAGTAAAAGTTTTCTATTACCGCCTTTTTCATCTCTTTTTTTAATTCTTTTTTTCAAGAACGAAATTGAGCTTCGGCCTTCGATATTTAAAATTGATGACTAAGGCGTTATACTCATACGAAGACAAGGCTGAATAGCGAAGCGACCTCTTTTGTCATTGGGCTGAATGCATGATGTCTATGGCCAGTATGATGGTTAGATGTACGTGAACTTTTTGAAAGAGTGAAGTGTTTTTTTTTAATTACTTACCGCCCTAGGGCTTTTCTTGCTACATTAATACCCTAGAGCGCTAATTGGTCACCTACAAGCCCCATTTGGGGGTAATATGGACCTACTTACCGAATATGAGAGATGTAAAAGTTTTTTAATACAGTTACTTACAGCCTTTTTAGCTGTGGTATATTTGATGGGGTTAATTGATCTCTCTTGATCTGTGAGGTCTGGGGACACAATCTACGTAATAATATTTTACATGAAGCTACTGCCTATCTGACCTCCACAACCCAGTTAGTGCAGGGTAATACGATACCCCTTGGTAAGACTGGTAGTCAAACTGTCGAGCCACTAACTACCTGTATCGACTGTCAAAGATGTACAAATGCCAGCCGGGACCGACCGATTTACATACCTATCGAATGTCGTCCATACCTCGAGCACGCAGAACACAAGCAGGTTAAGACGATGGTCCCGGCTTGTAGATATTTAACAGTTGTCATAGTTAGTAAGTGGCTTGAAAATCTGAAAACCAGTCTTACCAACGGGTATCGTTCTACCCAGTACTTTAAGGGTTGCGGAGGTCAGATTTTCAGTGGCTACATGTTAAGTTGGTACTGGTATTCAGCTGCATCCGGTTAGACTGGAAGTCGACCCCAACATAGTATGGATAAGGCTAGGTAGATAATCCACTCAGTAAAGATTAGTTTATTCGTCATCATCATCATCAGCCTATAATGTTCCCACTGCAGGGACTCAGGCCTCCTCTCTACGAGAGGGATGGCCTATAATTCACCACGCGGGGACAGTGCGGATTGGTAGATGTCGCATGTCTTCGAATTTTTTGGTTCTAAGACATGCCGGTTTCCTCACGATGTTTTCCTTCACTGTTTTGAAAGCTAGTGGCGATGAAATAAATTACACAAAGTAATGCACCTGACTGGGTTCGAACCCACGACTCACTGATGGAAGCAAGTAAGTTTATCAGTATTTCGCTGTATTTTTGTTCCCACTGGTGTGACGGGATGATGAACAAACGAGTTGGTTAGTTTGGTGTGATTTACAGACTACTTTAGCCTGACTATTTTAGTTGGTTTGTTTTAGTTGGCTGTTACCTACATACTATTGAAACATCATCTTTCGTAACAACCCAAAACTGTCCTCAAAAACTATTGAATTTACAGCAACCAACAGATGTCGACGCAAAGAAAACATCTAAATTAAAATAACAATATAATCAATATAGTAAATCCGTCACGAGTCGAACGATAAATCCATACAATAGCGGATTCGTGAGATTTTAGCGAAATGTTGCTTTTGTGCGACAGACGTCCGCGCCGGGGGACGCCCGATGACAGAATGATGGATCGGACGACGCTCCTACAAAGTACAATGTTATGTGCGAGTACACACGGGCTATGTGGGAGCTTCAATTGTACTGGGATCATTTCTTATGTAATACGTAAGTACGTATTGCCCAGAAAAAAAAACATCGTGTGGTGGTAACCTAGCTACCTATCCATTCCTTGAATACCTTTTACTGTGGTTCAGTACACTTAAGTATAAGTATAAGTATAAGTACGACGGGCTGGTGTCCGCAACTCCACGTCCGATGCGCGTATTTTGCGTGCAGGTGGGAATATCACTCGATCCACCCTAGCTCCCCGAGAAAAGCCAGCAGTCCCTTGGTGTTACTGGCAATCTCGCGGAGAGTACCTGGGTCACCGAAGTACTTGGTCCTATACCGGGCAACGCCCGGACAGTGCAGAAGCACGTGGGCGGCTGTTTCTTCTTCCTCCATGCAGGCTCGACACAGAGGACTATCTGTGACACCTATAACAAAGAGGTGCTTATTAAAAGTACCGTGTCCAGTGATGGCAGCCGTCACTGTGCGTAGTTGCAGCTTAGTCAGCCGGAGCGCTTGTTTGGTGAGGCGGGTGTCGATGGCGGGTAGCGCCTCCTTGGCCTGCCTGCACTCGCCGTGGTCTAGCCACAGCTTGGCGTGAAGTTCTTTGGTACGTTTCCTTACCAGCGTGCGAAGATAGCCGAACGGGAGTGGCACGATGGGTTCTGGTCCCACCACCGCCATGCTCGAGCCCCTTCGAGCGAGCTCGTCCGCTGCATCATTGCCTCGGGAGCCGCTATGTCCTTTAATCCATTGAATGGTTACATTATTGAGGTTACCAACCTGGTTCAGGCGTTGATGGCACTCATGTATTAGCCCGGAATTGACCGTGGGGCTCCTTAATGCCAGCAGCACTGCCATGCTGTCTGAGAGAATACGGATGGAGTGATCCTTTACCTCCCGAGCCAAGATGGCAGATGCCGCCAGGGAGATACCCAAGCATTCTGCCTGAAATACAGTGTTGTGGGCCCCCCAGAGGTACGGCGATGTGGATATTGAGATCCTCCGAGAAGACCCCTGCTCCAGTACCAGTACCTGTTTTGGATCCGTCCGTGAAGATCCGTACTTCTGCAGGGTTAAGTCCCTCGCAGCGGTGGTCTTCATGGAGTTGGATTTTGTATTTTTTATCGAATACGTACTGCTTGGGTACTCCTGTTGGGCCTGAGGGCCCCTTCGGCAAACGCTGGCCTCGCGTTGAAGACGGGCACCGGTAACTCCTCCGCGTCATGAGAACAGGCTTCGGCGAGCATCTTCCTCTGAAGAGCTTCGAGGATCTGGTCCGCCACCTCCTTGTTGATCTGGCCTGTCTTGCCGCATGTGACTGCGACGTCGAGGTCAGATCCCGTAGCTTGGGCGTAGCTCCGGTTAGCTACCCGCTTGGACTCACCAAGCCGAGGCCGCTTGCGCTCCCCACGAGGTGATGAAGTCTCGTTGAGAGCCCGCTTGGCCGCGGCCTGATCACTCCGAACAGGTCGCTCCGTAGCCGCCTTAGCTGATCCTTCAGCCGTGCCAGCCGGTGGTTGACTGGGTCCAGGTCGGCTGTTGCCGTCCTCGGCCTGCAACCGCTTGCCTGCGGAGAAGTTGACATTACCTACAGTCGGTTGTACCTGATCTGCGGCATTCACCAGCGTTGGTTGAAGGGACTCACCCTTCGCTTGAGCTGCTGCTAGCCGTTGTCTCTTGCTCGGCCTGTTCTTCTTCCGGTTACCACTAGCTGAGGGAACTGGAGCAGCTTGCACTGCGGGGTCCGCACCTTGGCGACGTGGTGCCGGAGCGTTACCTCCCTTCCTGCCCTGGTTCCTGCCCTTCTGCACCTTCCAGTTACGCGTAAACACGTCGTCGGGGGTGCAGAGCTCCGCCGACTGACCAGTGACGGCCACCGGGGGAGGGGCGACTAGAGGAGCTGTAGGCGGGGGAGGAGTTGGTAGCAGAGCCCGTCCACCGGCGTTAACCTTTGCGGGGGGCTGTGCTGAAGGATCGGCACTGGTCCCAAGCAGCTCCGATTTCCTTCCCTTATTGTGGGACTTGTTGGTCTTGGCCGCGGTATTCGCCGTTGCCGGACCGGTGCCCGCACAGGAGCTCGCCGCGTTAGCAGTCGAACTCCCGGGGGCCGAAGAGGTGCTTGGAGCACCCCTCTTCGGAGTTTTGGCTTTCGCCTTGGCTCCGATGTGTGTGTGTGCAGTGTGAGTGTTTGTGCTAGTGGTTGTTGTATGTGTGTGAGTGGTTGGTGTGTCAGTGTGTGTGTTGGGTGTGTGTGTGTTAGTGGCGTCAGATTGTTTGTTGTCCATAGTGTAATGTGAAAAAAATTCGTCTCTTTGGCTTCCCACCCTCCTTGGAGCCCGCACCAGGGAACGTCTCGCTACAAGCTAGCTCGAACGTTAGAAATACCAACGAGATATAGGAGTGAGGGGTACACTTTTATTGACGCAACCACACACCAACGTTTATAAATATACAGTCTTTCAGTCTGTGAAGTAACCCCTGAAAAGACTTGCGCTGCTACGAGAGCTAGCTATCAATGAAATATCTTTTGTAGCTAAAGTGTGGTTAGTGCTTATGCCAAATGCTGGGGTCAAAGTTTTTATGCCGCCTCTAACTTGACATATTTTTCAGGCATGCTCGTTTTTTTGCGATGTTTTCTTCGGTGAAGCAAGTAATTAATAAACAATAATATGACTTGGCAGTCCGACAGTTACACTACTGTGCACTGGGGGTCTCTACTTAAACATAATAATAATAAGTTGCATATATTATGCAGACCGAATGACGATTTGCAAAGCGTAAATTGTTTCAGCGAATCAACCTGAAATTGGTTCCCCAACTTAGGTACACACATAATCCGTTTACATGCCCACATCTCAATTTCATTATTACCCACCTACAGCAAAAAAGTGCTAACGAACACGTCAATCCCGTATAAAATGTATATTTTACGTATAAAAGTATAATTTCTGCACACAATGTGAGTGATCCATCACGCGAGACGGCTAGCGACAGATTTTTGTGAATAAACCCAGAGTGGGTGAAATTATACATTTTTAACTCCATAGAAATTGTGCTTTTGGGTACTGTGCGTAAAAAAATTAGTGCTACCTACTTATCTATTTAATATTTGTTATTGTGTAATTCTTAAGTACTACTTATTACAAACGAGATAGAGATAGTGTATAATTATTATGCATCTTAGACTATCTTCCTTCAGTTAACTGCACTTAAAAGAAAACAATTTTCTTTGAGTGTCTATGGAGTTTCTTACCCGTTCTTCTACATAGGATCTACGCTAGGGAAATGGGGAACTGCAGTACTTTCACAAGTTATTATGCCTTGTGACTGATAATGTAGCTTCGTTTTATTTATTTTTCTGACATTCTAAAGTGCCTGTAATGGTCTAATTGGAATAGGTAAATGCTTTTAGTTTGATTTGGCTTTGTCAGCTCCGTAATTTCAGCGCAGTAAGGAAATTTTTCTTAGTTTGATTGTTTCTTCTGTTTCTGTAGGCTGTACCTTTCTTCAGTCGGTTGTCTTACATGGAAAGTTAAAAAATTAAAAATACTTAGGTACTTGCGTAGAAGAACGATAAGACGGTGACCTATTATCTTAATGAAACCACCAGTAAAACCTTTGCCTTTGCATGTTTGGCTTAGCAAATATGACACACACAAGATACTTAAGTAGATAGGTATCTTGTGTGTCACATTTGTGATTAAAATAGATACAGAAATAGACAACCTAATTTGTTCAGTCACTTCACAATAATGTTAAAAAATTGTCAGAGCGTCTGGAACCTTCACGTTTTCCAGCGATTACCTCAAAAGAAACAAACGCAACTCACAAAGCGGTGATCCATCAAAGAACCTAAGTTTTGACGGCGTTCTGTTCCCTTGACAAGCTGCATGTCCGGCAGTTTAGCACAGGAATCATTTTATGGAAATAGGGAGAAACTGTGTGACTGCCTCTTCCTCAGTTTTCGCTAGCGCTTCTGTTGAGGATTGGGTGAAGTGCTATTGGGTTATTTCAGGAATTAATCAATTGCAACCCGGAGCTACGAGCCACGCAACGAGCCATCACATGGAGAGAGCTATACTCGGAGTTTCTTTGTGCGACAAAATCCGAAGTGAGGAAATTCGCCGAAGAACCAGGGTCACCGAGATAGCTCTCAGAATATGCAAGTTGAAGTGGTAGGCCTACCACCAGGTGGACCGACGACATCGTGATAGTCGTGGGCAACCGGTGGATGCAAACGGCAGATTGCAGTTCGTTGTGGCGTTCTATTGGGGAGGCCTTTGTCCTGCAGCGGACGTGTTACACTCGTAGCTGATGATGATGATGAACCCGGAACTTATTGGACTTGTTGGTTGATTTGCTTGGTTCATAGCAATAAGCTCGCTCCCTATTTATTACCTACTTAACTACATGGAACTTCAACATTACTGGCCAAAATATGTGGGTGTAATATAGGTAGATACCTACCTACATCTTTGTCTTATCCTTTTTGGATTACAGTCGTGATGTTATGCCATTGGAAGAAACTAAGTCAACAACGGCCTGTATTCCTCGAAGGAATAGGCACGTTTATGTAATTAGTTAAATTGTTACAAACAGCTTTCTCCTCAATGTTTCTCCTGCCATTTTAGTGAAAAAGAATGTGAATAATGGCACGGGCACGGTTACCACGAGTCACTATCATCGTCATGCCTATAATGTTCCCACTGCAGGGACTCAGGCTTTCTCTCTAGGAGAGGGATGGGCTATAATCCACCACGCGGGCCCAGTGCGGGTTGGTAGATGTCACATATCTTCGAATTTTTGGTTATGCCGGTTTCGTCACAATGTTTTCCTTCGCCGTTTTGAGAGCAGTGGTGATGAAATAAATTATACAAGTTATGCGCCTGACTGGGTTCGATCCCACGACCCACTTCGTATTAAGTCTACCTGCGGAGAATTTCATAGTGGAAAACACAGCGATCGAACTTATGGCCCTTAGTACTATCAAGACGATAGGAATTCCTTGTTTCAAAATATATTAAACGCCCTATTTAACTTGAAAGGGTGATTTTAATTCAATAGAGTGTTTTACCAAGAGGGTTGGCCTCTGGTTTAAAGAGGGGTGGTGACAGATTTTAAACGGTGATTTAGTTTAAGACGAGCCTTTTGACAAATTAAGTACATGACAAGTTTAGTTCCTACCCTACCTACTTAGCCAGACTTATTTTTTTTGCACTTTTTCATGAATGTTAAATAAAAGCAAAACCTAAAATGATAGTGTAAGATTGGATTCGATTCCCGGTCGCAGAATAGGGGATCGGACTGAGTCAATAAAATATGATTCTGTTTAGTCCGTCAGTTAGATTATCGAAAAATATTGGATACGTGTTTTTTTGTTTTAACGAATTAATGAAAATTGACGAAGATAAAAAGCGTCGTGACGTCACTTGTGGGTAAAAAATGTAGGAGTTCACGAGTTTTCGAAGCACTGTACCTATCGTCTTCATTTTTTGTTAATGTGAAAAAATAAAAAATACCCAAGTAACACAGATATGCTGAACAAAGTTTGAGTAACAGCAATTCGCAAATGTTTACAGCTATAAGTTATAAAACGTGTGAGTAAGTGGATATTGAAAGAGCCAAATTCTGAATAATATTCTCTTTTGGCCTTTATAACAGCTCTTTTAGCTTAGTAAAATTTGTATTAAGTTGACTATTTTTCTTAAAGCTTAGTAATAACTTCTATACCGGCGCATATAACACAGATGTTGTTAAGCCTAAAGCATTACAGATGACTTTAATTTGAAAAAGAGTTCTTGGGACAGCATTTATCTGTATAATAGTATAAGGAGCTGAATAATCGTAGTTATCTAATACTAATATACCAACTTTACTCAGCTTATTGCTTATGAAACCACTATATGCTGTAAAATAGTGAGTCTTCTGAATAATGTTGTAGTTAATTTCTGTTAAAAAGCTTGATTTTGAATAACCGCTTTTATTTTGTGTTCAAGTCACATAAAGTTCCATATTTTATCGATTATTCAGCTACTCTACTGTATAAAAATGTTTTCTGGGTTCTCTATAGAGCTTATTCCGGTATATTAGAAATAAAGTCATGGTTTATAGCTAACTAACACAGATGGAAGTTGAATGATGTATTCTTATTCCGCAATTATTTTACTTGTAAAAGTACCATTTTTAAACATGTTATACAGGGTTTTTCTGGGTAGTGAATTAGTGATGTTATACAGGGTTTTTCTGGGTAGTAATGTTATGCAGGGTTTTTCTGGGTAATAATTAAAACATTGTCCGCCTTATTACAAAAGATAGTTAAACCTGGTTTAACTTAGACTTGGTTTATCGCGCATGCCGTCACTTTCTTTTGAATATTTTTGAAGTGAGACGTCATGCGAGATAAGCCAAGTCTAAGTTGAACCAGGTTTAAGTACTTTTTGTAATAAGGCGGTGTTTGTTTGTCTATTAATCAGGGCCTGATTTAGAGTTCTGACCGCCCTAGGCTAACTATGAATACGCGCCCCCAGCCTGTCCTGTCCTACCTTTTCATACAGGTGCAACTAATTAAATTACAAGTACAGAAGAGAGCTTACGTAATATTTTTTTTTTGGCGGGTGGGAAATCATCAAATAACCCCTCCCGCTCTTGGGCAGAGCGAAGGGAGTGTCAGACTTCTACTGGCTAAAAACCACCCATGTTCCTTCTTAGCCCTTTATGTCGAGGCCGTATCTCTTGCGAACAACCGGCAGCCCCAACGGCCCTTGCGGGCCCCTTCCATGTTGCTGACATAATTATCTTTGAGGCGCGCGTGGAATACGAACGCGCCGTCGACACGGTCTGTCGCCCTCTCCACGACTATCGCAACCCCGCGTGTCATATTGTCGACAGCCGCCTCATGCGACCCCCCCTGTGCCAACACAAGCGTATCATCAGCGTAGCAAACTACGCTGACGCCAGTGACGCCGCTAGGGAGGTCGGAGTGCAGCACGCAGTCGTAACCGATGTTCCACAGGGGCGGCCACAGAACCGATCCCTGCGGAACACCGCACGACATCTCTTGCCGGTTCCATTGTACGTCTTGACCAGGATAGACGACAGCCCTGTCTGTCAAATAGTCCCCGACTACACGACGAAGGTAGGCCGGCACCCGGTGATACCGGAGTGCCTCCCTAATGCATGGTGTTGAAGGCGTTGGCGATGTCGAGAGACACCGCCAAGACCACACCGCCCTGAGAGACCGCAACCCCCTGATGAGGGCTCTCACGCGCATGATGGCACCCACCGTCGAGTGCCTTTTGCGAAAACCAAACTGGTGTTCAGCAAAATCCGGACCCATTCCCTCAAGGTGCTCGGCGAGGCGGTTTGTAATTACTCTTTCTAAGAGCTTGCCCCCTCGTCGAGTAGCACAATGGGCTGGTATGCGGACAGGGAGTCCGCAGGGCGCCCCGGCTTCTGAATGTGGACCAGCTTCCCCGTCTTTCAACGAGGCGGGAACTGGCCTCTTTCCAAGCATGCGCTTAATAACCCCTCCAGTCTCTGAGGCCAGGACCCAGGCTTTGCCTTTACCGAGACCGCTCTTTCTCTCATCATCAATGAAAGAAAGAAATAACAAATAGCGGAAAAAACCGGTTTAAACTTGTTGTGAAATGAGAGGCGCGTGGCGCGGCCGGGCGCGGGGTTGGGGTGCGGGGCTGAGGCGCTCACGCGCTCATTTAATTTTTTAACACACGTATTTTCCCAAACGCCGCCCCCTAGGTCCTTGCGCCCTAGGCTCTAGCCTTATTAGCCTGTGGGTAAATCAGGCCCTGCTATTAATCACAATTTATTTCATTAAGCTAGCATTCTTAGTTTCCGAGACTCAGGTATTTTTATATAACCCTAATTTAATTCATTTCTCTCGAATGTAGGTAGTTATATATAATAAATAAATAAATATAAAGTTTCCTGAAAAATTGGTTCTATCGCATTTTATTTTCAACCATAATTAGCTGTATAATTAATCATATTTAGTAACATAATCAAGTGTTATTCAGATATTTGTACTACCAGATCACTATTTCCCAAATAAAAGCTTAATAATTAGAAGACGTGACTTTTTATTCAGAGTTATGTAACATCTGCAGTACGTGGAGAGCTTTTATTCAGCTTATAATGAATCGCCATTAAAACTTATTTTTAAGTAAACTATTGAATCATTATGTATATCAAATGCCTCATTTTAAAAATTAATTACAGCTAAAAATACAATTTATAATTAATTATTTAATGACTTTTGAAAGATAAGCATTAGCTGTGGTATCCTAAGTATTTTTGTCAACACAAAAGTCTTTAAATTTCTTATTATTTACTATCACTAAACTTGATTACCTAAGCGGCGCGTGAAAAATATTGAGATAATTCATATGTTATTCACGATAAAACTACTTGCGCAGTAATATCTAACGTGTATCATGGTTATAATACAATAATAACATTTACTTAGCAATTCTCGTCGTTATTGATTTTATTCAATGCAACGAAATACGAAGTGTCAGAACAAAGACGCACTGCAACTTGCAAGATTAAGCACCACTTTTTTTCTACTTTACAGCATAACTATTAATTTTGTCTGACAAGTATTACGCAAATAAACTTAATCCTAAATAATTTCTGAATATCAATATCCATATGCATTTGTCTGAATAAATATGAAATAACAGCTCTATAAAAGAGATGTCAGCTTTTTCTCAGATGTTACTAAGCTATGTGGGCCATTACTAAGCTATTACTCAGACTTTAAATCGCTGTTATTCAGACTAAAGCATTTACAACTGTGCCCAAATTGCTTGATTAACAGCTGAATAGACGTTTAGTCAGACATTATTCAGACAATAGTTGCAGCTTATAGTTTCGCGGATCGCTATACTCAAAAGAACAATGGCAGCTCCTCATACATTAAATTAGCTGAGATTAAATTCATGCGTCTTTATATGAAAAATATCTTGTTTAACTCGGCGTCAATTTCTAAATTAGTTTGTGCCGGAATATTTGTTCGAGAACTCGGAGAATAGGTAATAGAAATTCAGTCATGAACTTTTGTAAACATAACCTAGAAAAGTCTGTGACATGAGTTTTACCAATCTATAGACAGCTGTCAAAACAACTTATTTTTTTAGATTTGGGGTAATAGTCTTTTTGCCAGTCATTAATTGGAAGTAATTCATTTATTTTTATACTCCAACATTTTTACCTCCCTGCAAGGAACACTTTCACTTAGAAATAAACATTATTGTTAATTAATTTCACTCCATTTTATTAAAACTAATTATCCACTCAAATGTCCCGGTCCCTCCGGCGATGTTTTTCATTTATATACTTGTAACACTGTACTTAATGTCACTTGACAGAATAAATACAAAATGGCGACACTAAACATGAATGAACAAATCAAATAACTTTTCATTTAAAATATATTTTTTTATCCGGAGTTAACTAGTTAATGTGATACTTTGAAAAAACGTAGAAAAATAATAGAACTGCCGTAGTATTTATGTCACTTTTAGTCGCTCAAATTCAATTCAGCTAAGATTTCGCCATTGTTCTTTATTCAGCATGACTGTGTTACTTGGGTAGGTGTTCAATATTTTTTGGAAATCTATCTGACGGACTAATTAGTTTTTTTTTGTCCGATCCCCTATTACCTGGGCACACTTATACTTTAGTCTACCTACTCAGTAATTTATTATACCTACTTATAATAGGTGAGTAGGTATATAGAAGTAGTTAGGTACTTACATTAGTCGGTCTTATAATAAACTTTTAAGCATAAATGGTAAATATACAACGATATTTACGTAAATATATAACATGAATAAGTATACGTGTGGCCTAAGACAGAGGCGGATGGAGATATTCGTGTAAAACGCGTATTTTGAGAGAAAATCGTGCATGCATGGCAGGAAGAAAGTGACAAACGAGATAATTATCTTGTTTTTGTCGTACTCACTTACGTAAGCAATTATTTTGATGTGAAAGTAGTTATTTTTTATGAATGCTGAAAACTTTCACAATCTTATGGACAATAAAACGACTGTTTCTCTCGTCATATAAAAAGAAATGAATAAAAGCACATGTTAACGAATAAAGTGGAGCGCGTAAAAACTAAACAATTTCGTGCATAGATAAACACATACCTAACACATATCTATGCAAATCGAAATCACAGACAGCTGTTAATAATTAAATTGCGCAAATACGTTGTCAAATAAATATGATGTTTCATAAGAAATAACTGGTCTACTATGTATTTATAATAATTATACCTAGTTGTGCTAACAGCTTTGAGAGAAATACCTATTTATTTTCTAGGACATCAAGTTATGGTGTTGCAAACAAACATACTTAGGTAGGTACTTATTTCCTAAAGGGGTGTAGGGACAAGTATTTTTGTAGCCACAGACAGACTGGAGTCCATTATCAAAGATTAAAGTCGTTAAATCGCCCTACCGCGTCAAAACTGGTCATGTTTACTTTTTTATTGCTCTATGTGAGACGTTAGCCTTCAGTGGATACAGCATATGTATCGAATTCTGTTTGAATCCACTGTTCAGCATTCCGCCTCCAAATTCGTAGGACTAGGCTGTTGCCAAACTCATCAAGAGGCCGCAGCTACAAAGTGAAACACTCCACCCAATGCACGAATTGTGCAGCGTTCTTGGGTGCGTGGGATCAGCTATAGTCCGCTAATTACAACGTCTCCACAGCAAGACGCGTTCGTTAGCGAGAGCTGCTTAAACTAAGCCGTCACAGCTTCATCGATTCAATTGAGAGCCTTGAACGTGGCACACGTTGCCGTGGCCGACTTGGAAGTCTCTAAATAGACTGCCAACCCAAGTCGGCCAGATGAGCAAAGATAATCTCCTCAAATGGGGGTTGATGGACGGCTTAGATCTCAGGTACCTACGGTACGTATGCGGTGTGTCTCCACAGACTACCACCTTCCATCTTGTGCTGCATGCCCTGACACCTGCGCACTTGATGATATATTTGAAATATGAGCTTATTCTTCTCAGAATCGGAGGTCGTGTAACATACACCATCCTAACGATTTAAGATTTTTGTTTTATTCTGTTTCTAACAACTGCTACTCTTTTTCTAGTTGCATATAGGTACAAGCACCTCGTAAACATTTTTTTCAACTCTAATAATACCATAGGTACTTTCCCGTATTCCAAACTCCAGAACACGGCGTACTTTCGTCTCGCCATACCCCATAGGCCTTGCTAATGGCATGTGACAGCGGCTGTGATGGATCGGACTACCCCCCTCCCCCCGTCGCCCCTCTGCACGGCTACCGATAAAATTAGACGATTTTCCCCCAAAATGAGACATTCTTGTGCGAGATATTTTTGCTATTTTTATTTTATTCTACTGGTTGGTAAATAGACCGGGCGGCTTTCTTCATGGCAAGTATCTTAGCATGGGTAGCAGCAGGATTACATCTATTCAGGAGTGTAGTAGTATCCTCTGCTCCACAAAGAGGTTTTTCTGGGGCTGGAAGAAACATTTTAGCACCCCGTATTTAAATAGGTCTGGATCTCCTGAATAGTATATCTATTTTATTTTGAGGCGGAGGGAAGAAGGAACAACATTGCATCTTAGTCCCCATCGCCCATGATTTTATGAAAAGCAAAATGAAAATAAGTCTGAAAAACTGTTCTGCGTAGTAACTTTTGCATCTAATAACGTCAAACATTACTTTGCTTTGATAGCTCTACATGTAGACCTACAAACAACAGAAAACAAACACACAAAACAGCTGTGCTGTGACACTTTGCATCTGTGTCCACAATGGCAACTTTAGCTGATCATAAAATGAATTGCTATAAAATAAAAACGTAAAATGGACCTTGAGAACTGCTTCTGTGAACATTTAGGAAAATAGATCATAATAGAAAAATAATATGAATTGCGTTAAAAGTCGTAAAATTGTCACAGACGTAGTTTAGAAAGGTCATTTTACGCTTTTTAACGCAATTCATTTATCTTCTAAAGTAGCCATTTTAGTCCCCTGGTATCTGTTGCAAATCTCGAGCTGCAGACTAAAGTGGCGACGATCTTCCGACGAATACAAACATATACTTACGAACGAAAGGAAAACTTAAGTTGCTAATTGCTATCAGTAAAGGAAAACGGGTTGTAACATTAGAAATCTACCCGTTGGTATTTCATTACGAGGCCCATTAGACAGGTATTCTCAGCCAGAATAAACTGAAACCACAGACTAGTAACTACCTAATAACATTAATTTGCATATTACTATCCATTTCTAGTTCTCAGTTTTCTATGAAATATCAAAAACGAAACCGAGATATCACCACATTCCTAAGGAGAACAGCAAAAGTATATCAGTCAACAATTAAACTAATGGCATGACTTAAATTAATAATACGTAAGTAGTCTAACAAAGGTTTCTAACTAAAGTATGTGAATGTGAAGGCAAACAACAACGGAAGAAATTAAAGATAAGGTTGAAGGAATATTAACACAAATTAATTGTTAACGCAAATACCGGTCAATGCTTAACTGCATTCTTTAGATCAAACCTACTCGATGAATTATCAAGATAATATCCAGAAATTATATGCCACTTATACGCAAAGCTTCACAAACGGTTGTTATAGTACATTTAATTGATCCCTTTTTGTATTTGGGGACTTTAAATCCTGTATCTATTTGACATTGAAATAAGATGTTCACTTTCGAATCCAATTTGCCAAGTCCAACACAGGGAATGACAGGGATGATAATATGGGTTAAATAATTTTTAGTGTAGGTATTATTTTCGTATTGTTATCCTCAAGATGCCTTGTGCCCTAGTGCTCTATAAGCTATAGCCAACCTTGGTGATTAATGGTAAACACCCAGGCTTCAAAACTATAGCACGATGTATTCATACTTTCATTAATCTTCGACCAATTGTTTAATTTGATTAATTACCCAACCGAGGTCTAAGCGAGGACGGATCATGGCTGACTCTCTCTGGCGATCGTGCAACGTGGCAATTTAACACAAGATACCTTCCGTGGTACGGTTATTTCTGGTTTAGAAGGACGATGTCTTGTTTTGAAATAGATTCAACTAATTTTCTTTCCAATAGCGATGCCAACGCCTGGACAAGGTAGTTGAATAGTTGACAGTTCTAAAACCTCGTAAAAATTGAAGTGAAGTTATTCAAACCCAAACACACAAGATGAAAAATTGTGGACATGACAGCTGAAAAATAAATCTACAGATTAACTAGAAATTAAATACTAAATACTTCCTATAAAGAAAAACGAAAAAGCTAACACGGAAAGAAAACAATCGGACAACATAGACGGATATCGAAATCAATCACCCAGTAATCCAAGGTTATGGTCAAGCCGAATACCAAACATTTTGTCGTTCAATAAACTACCCAACATTCTTAACAATAGAGTATACAATCAATGATTCAGTGAAGACAATAGATTTTTTCTTTATGATTTCATTTGGTTAATGGCCTGGTATGGAGTGGGGAAATTTCATTGAAGACAATGATCGGATGGGTGACCAGCCACGCGTATCCCGTGGTTTGAAGTACTTAAATCATCGATGTTTGCTCTCCTTTGGAGTAGTTTGGAGTAACAAAAAGAAACGTCTAAGCATGAGCGCTAATAAGCTTTTCAGGGGGCATTTCGTCTTTCTTCTCGTGGTTGGTTTATCAGAGTGTTTATTAATATTGTATGGATTTTTATTGGATGGTCAAGAATATAATGCTCCAATATGCTATTCTGGACCATGAATAAAAGTTAAATTTGACCCACGGCCATGATTTAGGTAGGTACCTAACTACGATGTAAGCATACGGAATCGCTTGGGGCTTTCCTTTTGCTTATATTATAGAGTAGGTACATTCCATGATTTTTTATTTAGTTTTTATTTTGGTCATGAGGACTTGGTATTTTTCGTTATGTACCGTATCTTGTCTTATTCATTGTTACACAACTTTTAAACACATGAATGCAATAAAAAAATTGAGTTTGAGTTTGAGTTTGAGATTATGCTTGTCTTCATTTTTTTATAAACATTATCATATTTGTTTCCTCCGGCATTATTTCAATATAATATGCAAATGAACCTTGCTCTTGATTTAACAGAAATTGAAATTCTACAACTTTGTGCCGATTCATGATTGAGTTATTTATTTGCAATTTTCAACATCGAACAGACTGTCTTGCATTTCATAGAGATCTTAGCTAATAATACTGCTTTTAAAATAGATTAACATGCATAAACGTTATCTAGGAAATGATCCAAATCTAGTTTAGAAAAACTGCTCAGTGAATACCTACCGATCGATTTTAATACGGATATAAGCTCTACAATCGGACTTGATTAATTTTAGGTTTACACTTCCCGAACGTGGAAAAAATATGATGTGGAAAGAAACTTGCCCTTCAAATATTTTTGTAAATTTCTCCTAACACGAGGCCTAGGTATATTGCCCGAAGGGTAAGGCAGAGATGTGAATAAACAAATGTGGAGCAAGAAGAACATTATACTGCGCTTACTTGGGATTTGGAAGGAGAATGCTAATGATGATTATGGATATCATATTTTATTATAAATACCTATCTATCTAAAAGGCATGCATCGCTAAAAGTAACGGGGCTGACATTTGTCCACTATGTAAGGTGCATTCGTCGTTCATTGTGACGACTATTTTAACTAGTTTGTATTCAAATGACGACCACATTGAGGCATTCCGCTTAGATCACCAATTTGAAGATAATGGCTGATCTTTGAACTGGTGATCTTACTCATCAAAACAATTATGTAGCCTGTTAACTATTTTCTGCTCACGAGTTTATCTGGGTGAACTTCAGAATTGGGTCCACTTGTAGGGATAAAATCTGCTAAGTATAACAAGGAATATGGGATTGTCATCCACGCACGTCATTAACTACCTGTAGTACCTGTGTTCCCATCCAAATCCGTTCAGCCGTTTTTGTGTGTGCTTTAATTGATTACATTAGTTGATTAGTAAGGCAAACATTTTTTTTAAGGTTGTTTCAATGTTTGCAAAATATTGAATGCCCCTCTCTAAATTCTACGACTGTCAAGTGTCATGGGTGCTTACACCACTCCTCATTGCGATTTTATAATGGGCCTTGAAATTACCTAATAGGACTTGATCAATTTATATCTGTTTAAATATCAACTACTTTCTAGACGTGACAGTTCGATATTTTTGTTACAAAAAATGTTTAGTGGTCAGTTGATTACTTACCTACTCAATAGTTGATTACTTAAGAGGGGACAGGGCCAAAAAATAGGTTTTTGAAGAAGCTCAGACCGAATACATAATTATATCACAAAAAATTTACTAAATGTATTACATGTTGTATTCTCCTTTCTTCTTTCTCCTCGAACTGAAAAGATTCAATTATTTTTGTCATTAAAGATTTGAAAAAAGAGTAGGTAAGTCTACGTACATTTGTGTTAAAAACTTTCGGATTCCCTGTTTTCGGAATTTTCGGATTCAGTTAAATGGGGCATTTTTGACATTTTTGGAGGGTTATAATCACATAAGTCGATCAAAGGACCTTTTGGAATACATTAATTTGTATGAAGAATTGCACTACCGTGTTCCCTCTTCTTCTCAATATTTAATTTTATTTGTAATTAACAAATGTACTTAATACAAATCCAGCCCAACTTGACATCTTGTCATACGACTGAGATCTGAGCATTGAATCTACGCAGAACCTTGATATTTCAAAAGTTTATGTGAGCTCTTACAGCCTGCCCAGAGTGGGAGGGGTTATTTGATAATTTTCACCCCCCCCCCCCCCCAAACCACTTACAGCCTGACTACAGATGTTTTTTTACCAATTTACTAGACCCCTATAATACCAGCTCGAAGGGGATTGTCGAAGGGGATCCAAGAAACCCGCAACGAATCCTCCGGAGACGGGTAGGGTACTCTACATTTTTGCCATGAGAGCTTTTAATAGTAGTTTATGCGACTGTGCATAATGAAGGGCATTACAACACAAGTGTGGGTTTAAGAAACGAGCCGAAGGCGAGTTTCTTAATAGCATCACACGAGTGTTGTAATGCCTAATTATGTATAGTTGCATACACTAATTTATCTACCCGAATATCATAAGGGCTCTATGATGGGTTCAGGAACCATAGGGAAATGACCAGCATTGTTACCAGTGTAATGCAATAAAAAATAAACAGGATAATAGTTGCATTCGTCGCTGCATTTACGATATCTGGCGGAGTGTTCATGTTAATTTCTGAGTCACTTTCACTCATTTTCGACAGAAATAAAGAATTAACAGAAAAGTCTACTCAATGAAAGGGAATAAAAAGCTAACGAACAAATGACAGCTCGAAATGGCGGCGTTTCGGATATCTGTCATTTTTTTTAAATCATAGGCAAACGAACAAAGTCACTATTCTTGTGTCACTCGAGATCAAAATGTCGTGCGATTTATAATTAAAATCATACTGAATTGGGGTTTCGTATCGAATAGGTATCTGTTTTAATGTAGTCTATACGTGCGCGCGGAACTAGTTGGCCGCGCCTTAGGCATGTTTTTGTTTTTATTTGTATTCTTTTCAATAAATTGAACAAATTATTGTTCACGGTATCTCGAGATTGGTCATCACTGTCTAATTATAGTCTCCTGTGCATTGTAAAGTTACATACTCTTTGGTGCATTGCGAGCTGTAGGCAACCCGCCCCCTCACCCCTGTCGCCACCTAAGGCGTGGCCAACTAGTTCCGCGCGCACTATAGAATAGCATACTCACTTGAATTTGACACCTGTTCCAAATTTAAAACTCATAACCTACTGTTTTCAGTAGGTTATGAGCTCATTACAGTTCTGTTAATTTCTGCTGGTTGGTAATGCTGGTCATTGCCTATGGTTTTTGAACGCATTAGAGAGGGTTTATGATATTTGGGTAGATAAAATGCTTTGCAGTAGGTTTCGGGCATTGAATAAAGAGTATTGTTTCTTAGACTGTTTGACTTTTCCAAGCTTGCCAACAGGTCCAGACAACGAATGAACGTTCCTTCAACCTCGTGTCTAATAGAACTGATTTGAACCCCTTTTTTTTTTTTTTTTTTGGTAAATCATCGAAGGAAAGCTGGACAAAATACAAAACCAATGCATGCGTATTATCGGAGGATTTATTAAAAGCACCGCAATACACGTGATGGAATGCGAACTCCATCTTCAACCACTGAGTACGCGTAGGTATTATCTTGCTGGCAAGTTTTGGTTTAGATGTAAGTCCTTTTCTGATAATGATATTATTACCATCGTTATCCATTAAGCGTAGATAAGTAGATATCTTTTTGTGAGGCCTATGAGGGTGGCATGATCATGTCTGATCAAACCCTCCATAAAATGAATAAATATTAAAAAAAAAAAACATCGAAAGACTCCTCCCACTCTGGGCAGAGCAGAAGACAGCAACAGCAGTAATAGATAAGACTTATTACTCTATCGAAGAATTTTTAAATGATAAAATATGACATTACCAGCCCTTTATTATAATTTATTTTTAATTATAATTTATTTTTAATTGATTTATAAATGATTAATATATAATTGACATTATTTACAGTATTATAAAATTTGACATTAATAGCCTTTTAAATAAATTACCGTTGACATGACTGAAAAATAAATTATAATTGATTAATTAATGATTTATATTACATTGAATTCTCATTATTTACTCGAACTTGACTTTGTATTCTATATAATTATTCTACGAGACTTTTTACTAAAAATCCAATGTTTGTACACCAATTTTATTGGTAGGACATAGAGAGACTAAAATGTATGAATAACACCTTTATTTCAATACCTGTGTTCACAAATAAAGATAATTTGAATTTGAGCAGTCGGTAGAAGTCAGACTTCTACCGACTAAAAACCACCCATGTTCCTTCTTAGCCCTTTGTGTTGAGGCCGCGGTACCTCTTTCGAACAACCCGCAGTCCCAACGGGTCCTTCTTAGCCCCTGTGCCGAGGCCACGGTATGTCTTTCGAACAACCCGCAGTCCCAACGGGTCCTTCTTAGCCCCTGTGCCGAGGCCACGGTATGTCTTTCGAACAACCCGCAGTCCCAACGGGTCCTTCTTAGCCCCTGTGCCGAGGCCACGGTATGTCTTTCGAACAACCCGCAGTTCCAACGGGTACTTCTTAGCCCCTGTGCCGAGGCCACGGCGGTATGTCTTTCGAACAACCCGCAGTCCCAACGGGTACTTCTTAGCCCCTGTGCCGAGGCCACGGCGGTATGTCTTTCGAACAAGCCGCAGTCCCAACGGGTACTTCTTAGCCCCTGTGCCGAGGCCACGGCGGTATGTCTTTCGAACAACCCGCAGTCCCAACGGGTACTTCTTAGCCCCTGTGCCGAGGCCACGGCGGTATGTCTTTCGAACAACCCGCAGTCCCAACGGGTACTTCTTAGCCCCTGTGCCGAGGCCACGGCGGTATGTCTTTCGAACAACCCGCAGTCCCAACGGGTCCTTCTTAGCCCCTGTGCCGAGGCCACGGTATGTCTTTCGAACAACCCGCAGCCAGAACCCCTAAACCAGAGAGCCATCACGACAACACGCTCAAGCGGTACCTCAGTACATAAGCTCTGTAAGACTTTATACTATGTAAGACAGACTAGATGTTTAATATCTGCAGTCAAAATCATCGAATCAACATGCGCATGCGTCTTTCTGCCGTCATTCCGCAAGCCGCGCCCGCGCAGCACAGCCGCGTACCTATTTAACATTTCAATTTAGAACAATCGATCGTGTTTTATTACGATACATTATTTGGTTAAGTGAATGTCGTTATAACTTTTTAGTGATTGTGTCCTGTGTGTTTTTTATTTTGTTGCTAGTTATAATTCTTGGAGTAATCATGATACGATACTTGGTGAGTTTTTTTTTATATTATGTTTTTTACTTCCAAAAAAAAAAACCTAAAACAAGAGCCTAAAATCGTCTCTTTTGAAATCAAAATACAGGGAGGAGGTTGAGGCCAAATATTTATAGACGCTCGTAACAATTTTCAGGTTAAGCCGCGCTTGCCTAGCCTAGGTTGGTCCGTAGATGGGTGACCCATTACATACTGTAGTTTCCGTACATCTGAAAGCATGCTAAACCGTTGATCCAGGCGGTTGTTTGTAGATCGTTGATAGTCGTTACAAGTAGCCAGTCTTACCAAGGGGTATCGTATTACCCAGTGCTAACTGGGTTGAGGAGGTCAGAATTAGTATTCAGCTGCATCCATTCATCACATTACATTGATTTATTCAGACTGGCTCTATCTGTAACGACTGTCAAAGATCTACAAATTTTATGACAGCCGGGAAAGACGGTTAAACGTGCGTTCCCAGGTATTGAGGTAATTTGGTATGAAATGGATGGTCACCCATTCAAGGGTTACCTAGGCAAGCAGGGCTTAACGTGAAGATCGATCCGAGGGGCTGTTATTGTTTAGCCACAAGCTACTCTTATAATTTACATGCGTTCGAACTAGTTCGAAGTCAATTATACAGTTTGTATCACTATCGTACTATAAATATTTGCCATGTGCCGAGGTTTCAATTCTGTTCCGTACCGAGTTACCGACACATAAATGTGAAATTAATAATTTCAGAATCAAAACTGTGATGCAATCCTATGTACAGTCGAACAAGCTAATAAGTATTATATACAGCCAGCTAACTTGTATTTACTTTTATGATTATACAGATACATTTAGAGACTGATGTCAAACGATACAGCATTTGACATTAGTCGCTAAATGCAAAATACCTGATAAAACAAAATTACAATCAATATTTTCAGTGTTACAGAATTATAAAGATCTCTACCCTGTATACTTATTAGCTTGTTCGACTGTACCTAGTACAGCCAGAATCAAACTTTACTAAAATTTATAAATCTATCTACAAGTTGACGTTCAAGGCGTGTATTTTTGGTGTAACTAAGAAAATTGATCATTCCTCAGCTTTTCAAGGAAGGCATCTAGCTGAAAAGTAGATTATTTATAACATTCTCAATGTAGTTTTGAATTAAATTAAATTAAGCTTTCCTAATAACATAACATCACGCCTGTAATCCCTGAGAGTGAGGCAGTAGTGTACCTAATAGTATACATACACATTTCGCCAGTTTGATTTAAGTCTCATGTCATTTAAGGCGAGCCTATTGCCATTAATCAGGCACAAACCCAGACTGTGCGGCTGCTATTGAGAATTTTTTAATATTCCAACTTTGAACTTTGACTGGGAACCAAATCAAGGACACCTCATGCTTAGCAGTCGCGCTTGGAACTACGAGATCAAACGGGGCACGACGCCCCGCGTCTCCGTAAACGAGCCCTTAGACAGAGGTGTACCTAATAGATGCGATGTCACACTAGTGACTTAAGTATCAGGAGGAGGGACATTGCAAAAGACATCCGGACTTCGTACTTTGAGGTCTTCATTCATATGATTTAATAAGGAATAAGGATATGGCAACATAACATAAGCTATTTAAATAATATCATCATCATCATCATCAGCCTATAATTGTTCCCACTGCAGGGACTCAGGCCTCCTCTCTAAGAGAGGGATGGGCTATAATCCACCACGCGGGTCCAGTGCGGATTGGTAGATGTCGCATATCTTCGAATTTTTGGTTATAAGACATGCCGGTTTCCTCACGATGTTTTCCTTCACCGTTTTGAGAGCAGTGGTGATAAAATAAATTACACAAAGTAATGCGCCTGCCTGGGTTCGAACCCACGACCAACTGTTCGTAAGTCGGGGCCGCCACCACTATTACTAAGTAAATTAGTGTTATATTTAAATAATAAATATAACAAATGTTTGTGTGATGAGCACGATCATTTGTTCTGTGTCTGGGTGTAATTTATCTATATTATGTATGTATTTAGAAATATATAAGTATGTTTATCAGTTGTCTAGTACCCATAACACAAGCTCTGCTTAGCTTGGGACTAGATGGCGTTGTGTGATAGTTGTGGAATATTATTATATTATATTATTATATTATAATTTACTTAGTTGGCAGTTGTGTTAACACAACGTCTCAGTGCTGGCAATTAGTATAATTATAATACGTTCGATGGAGAGTTGCGAAAACACCTCGCGATAACTTTTAGATGGATAGTGGAGAGGTATTCTACAAGAAACCAGCTCTCCTTACCGGTTTTTAAAAGTATTTTTTTTTGTGATTGCATAAATCAGTGAGGATTTATAGGTCACTCAGTTAAAAAAGTAAAAGTGATGATAACCGCCAATGATGGTGATGGTATTGATACTTTGGGACATAAACTCTTATCTATATATATAAAAGAAAGTCGTGTTAGTTACACCATTTATAACTCAAGAACGGCTGGACGGATTTAGCTGAAAATTGGTAGGGAGGTAGCTAAGAACCAGGAGAAGGACATAGGATACTTTTTTTTTTTTTTTAGGTAGGGTAGTAGGTAGGTAGGGTAGTAGGTAGGGTAGTAGGTAGGGTAGTAGGTAGGGTAGTAGGTAGGGTAGTAGGTAGGGTAGTAGGTAGGGTAGTAGGTAGGGTAGTAGGTAGGGTAGTAGGTAGGGTAGTAGGTAGGGTAGTAGGTAGGGTAGTAGGTAGGGTAGTAGGTAGGGTAGTAGGTAGGGTAGTAGGTAGGGTAGTAGGTAGGGTAGTAGGTAGGATAGTAGGTAGGGTAGTAGGTAGGGTAGTAGGTAGGGTAGTAGGTAGGGTAGTAGGTAGGGTAGTAGGTAGGGTGGTAGATAGGTAGGTAGGAAAAACGCATTGCAACGCATGCGCGGGTTCAGCTAGTAATTGATAAAATAAACACATTTTAGGTTGAGATTGGGATAGTGTTGCTGAAAATGTCAGAATTGATTGATGAATGAATACCTCGCTGGGCTAGGTGTAGCAAGCGTGTCTGCTGTAGGTACACGAGGTCGTGAGTTCGATTCTCAAGAAATTTCATAATAGCACCCATGGAGTTTGTATTTGTGCCAGGTTGATGGCAAATAGGCTCGCCTCCTATGACTTGGGACATGAACCAAACTGGCGAAATGTGGGTGTACTATATTAGGTAGGTACACCTCTGCTTATGCCTTTCGGGATTACAGGCGTCATCATCTGCCTAGCCTTTTCCCAACTATATTGGGGTCGGCTTCCAGACTAACCGGATGCAGCTGAGTACCAGTATTTTACATGGAGCAACTGCCTATCTGACCTCCACAACCCAGTTAATACTAGGTAATACGATACCCTTTGGTAAGACTGGATGTCAGAATTTCAGGTCACTGGTTACCTGTAACGACTGCCAAAGATATATATAAATATATGGCAATATATGGTATGGTAATAATTATATGGGTGATAGATATATATATGGCAGCCGGGACCAACAGCTTAACGTGCTTTCCGAGGCACGGAGGAAACTCGGTATGTCGGGCGGTCACCCATCCACAGGCCGACCTAGGCAAGCACAGCTTTACCTAAAGATCGACCTGAGTGGCAGTTCTTATTAAGCCACGAGCTCCGAGATTACAGGCGTGATGTTTGTTTATGTTATTTTTACATGCTGTTTACAAACTTCTACAGTTCCGCATAAGCTGGTTTAACAAAAATACATATTTAATTGTAAAAGTGAGTTCAATGGTATTGGTATTCGGAAGTAGGACAATCCCAAGGCATCTTACACCTTGCTCCACATTTGCTTACAATTTGCATTCTTAACCGTTACGCCTTTTACGTGGTTACGTTCTTACTTATTATGGTAAATCAGCTGCGCCCGAGCTGCACAAGTGAAAGTTTTTCATTTTTTCTTGTTTCTTTAGTGTACCGTCCTATGCTAATAGTGATGAAACATACTGCTTCCATATGAATGACTACTCTATTTCTAGCAGTTTGAAAACATAATGATGTTTTCTTCTGACATTCAAAAGTGCCTGTAATGGCTTAATTGAAATAAAGAATTTGAGTTTGAGTTTGTACACATTTAAACCCCATACACAAACAACCGGGCCCCTAACAACTATCTATAGGCCATACAAATATTTGTTGTGCGGGGATCGAACCCGCGACACGCATTGCAGCAGTCGGTCCGGTAGTTTCCAGCGAAAGTGCGAACCGTGGCAAATCGACAATAAGCAGCCTATAACGTTCCCATTACAATGTGAGGAAGTGGCTCATCATAATCCACCACGTGAACCCAGTACGGTTCGGTGGATGCCACAGTCATGTCTTGTTGTTTGGTACTAGCACGTGCCTGTTTTTCCTCACGGTCTTTCTTTCACGGTTTTGAGAGCTGTGCAGTAATCTATCTTTTATATCTTCTAATAAATAAAGAGAGAAGTCCTGACTGACTGACTGACTGACTCATCAACGCCCAGCCCAAACCCTTGGACCTAGAAATCTGAAATTTTGCACAGAGGTTCCCTTTATAATGTAGACAAGGAATAAGAAAGGATTTTTCGAAATTCAACCCCTAAGGGAGTTAAATAGGGGATGAAAGTTTGTATGGGAAATCGTCATTTTCACGCGGGCGAAGCCGCTGGCAAAAGCTAGTGAAGAAATAAATCATGTGAAGTGTGTTCGAACTCGCGTAACAGCACTACATGTAAGTTTAAGTCGACACTACTGTGCCATGCTCTCAAAAATGAATAACCATTCTTTGGGGCTTCGACGCAGTCGGGTAAAAACATTCATTGCAAATATAGCTACGTACCTACTTTTGCAAAAGTTTACCACAAAAAATAATAAATCGTAGTTTCATAATTTAAAACTTTCCAACGTGGGCCAATCTCTTGGCACAGCTGACATCTTCCACCTTGATCCAAATTCGCGCGAATCTCGTCCACGAGCTCGTCGTCCCTCGTAACGCAATAAAATATATGACCATCGTATACTCGTATAAATAGCTACCTTCAAAGATGTACGTAAAGGCAAACCAGTTGTTTTAGAACGTAAATAAGCACATTACTTACGCCACATTCACGAACTCGGCGTTAAGGCTATATAGGTCTATCAGTCTAGAAACTATGTATGTATTATAATTTCTAGTTCAGATATACTTAATTTTATCGTATCTCGCAATTTGTTTAAAATAATTACGAACATCCACTATTATTCCGCTGCTCTCAAAACGGTGAAGGAAAACATCGTGAGGAAACCGACATGTTCTAGAACCAAAAAATTCGAAGACATGTGACATCTACCACTCCGCATTGGGCCCGCGTGGTAGCGATTCCCTCTCTCCCAAAGAGAGGAGGCCTGTGTCCCAGCAGTGGGAACATTAATAGGCTGTTAAATTGTTGATTATGATGATGACTATAAAATAAACATATTTTTTGAACACACCTTTTTTAGCTTTTCCTATAACCACATAACTATGTAAAAAATCTTCAAATCTTCATCACTGAGCACCTACCTAACCAACCTTTTTATTGGTGCCTATAAATTCCGGAAGGATACCTGCGTCTAATTCAATTATGTGTATTCAAATATTAGGCCGAGGACAGGTATAATTTGAGCGGCATGCAAATAACCACTAGAAAATCTCAATCGCAAAAACAGCTTAATTAGTGATGAATGATTAACTGTTATTTATTACTCGTTACTTCATTAATCGTCATCATCATCATCATCATTTCAGTCAAAAGACGTCCACTGCTGGACATAGGCCTCCCCCAGGCGTCGCCACATTGACCGGTCCCGTGGGTCTCTCATCCAGCGGGCTCCCGCAACCTTGACCAGGTCATCGGTTCACCTAGTGGGAGGCCTTCCAACGCAACGTCTTCCGGTTCGCGGTCGCCATTCCAGAACTTTTCGGCCCCATCGGCCATCCGTTCTGCGAGCAATGTGTCCTGCCCATTGCCACTTAAGTCTGGCGATTCTTCGGGCTACGTCGGTAACCTTGGTTCTCATGCGGATGTCCTCATTTCTGATTCGATTCCTCATTAATCGTGCTTACATATAATCGGCATATCAGTGTTTTTAATTACCCAAGCGTATTTTTTAGATTTTCCTTTCTCATAACTCTCCACTTCATGCGGAAACTTATAATGGTCCATATTTTGTTTAAACTTCTTATTAATCACTGTCTGTGGGTTTTCCTAAAAATGAAACAAATATATAAAATAATAATAATCGGTATCTATTTATTTGGCCCATGATAAAGTTAATGTCTAGGTACTATTTAAAAATCTTAAATTCACTAACAGGCAACGTCTCACATAGAGAGTGTCTGCACACTGCTGACTTTCTTTCGGTTGATAGTTTGGTCGAGTATGTACTTGCGCTAGCACACATTATTATGCGCAAACTGATTTATCGGCCGATACCGAAACCGATAAATCAGTTTTACGAAGTGTCAGTCTTGTGAAAGAACTTCGTCATTTTTGCTGATGGGAACTTCCACTTAGCTCGAATCTTGTTTCACGAAGATCAGAAAAGTATCTATTGTGTTGAACTACAATATAATTATAGGTTGTAGACTTATCGTTAACGACTTCCACAATAGGCTATTTGGTTTAATATGTTACATTTTACCCACGACACTGGGTCGATACAAAATGCAGGCTCCCACCGATTCCCATAATCAAGGTATCAAATTGAGACTTGCGAAAGATAAAAACTTTTTGCAAAAGAAAAAAAAAACGACTTCAGAAATACAAATAATATCTTATAGATACCTATATTTACTATGAAACCTAACCCTTAACCTTCAAGATTCCCTTATTATTGCTTTCAACTTCTAACCATTGCAGAGTAGTACCTTCCATCATAAGCTCATCAACATGAAGTGATGACTCCTAGATGCGAATACTTGTATACTTAGCGTCAGAAGAGCCTATGAAATTTGAGGGTTGCCCTCGATTTCTCTGGAATTACATCACCACGTCCTGGTTACCATATCATGGTACCACCCTTGAAATATCTCCGTTCCAATAAACAAAGAATCATCAAAATCATCATAAACGACGAAGTTATTCGCGAACATACATAAACGACGAAGTTATTCGCGAACATACATAAACGAAAAATGTTCATAAAATAAAAAGTACTAGGCCAAACCATCTTAAATGTTTATGGGACCAAATAAATGGCAACTATTCCGCGTCAAACTAAAAAAGAATCACAAAAATCGGATCATAAATCGCAGCGTAATCGGTGTACATACATAGATAAAAAAACATACCAATCGAATTGAGAACCTACTCCTTTTTGGGAAGTCGGTTAAAAAGAAATCGCAACACTAGGTCAAAGAGTTGAGAACATGTTGGTCCACTTGCGTAACCAAATAAACAAAATTACGACATGATAATAGGACAGATGTTACGCACTTTTGTCATGTGCGTAGAAAAATCTCTGGTGGAAAACACGTCATACTTACATACAACTGCTGTCAGTCTCATGTCATAATTCCGAATTTCAACAAGACAAGACACTGCACTACCTCAAATTAGCAACTCTATTTGTGGTGGTTCAAATTTCGTTTGAAATACTGTTCGAATAAAGTAACTTGCTTGTAGCTTGCACTACAAAGCGGTTGTTACGTCTTTCGCTGCGGCCGATTAGTGCGAAATTAGTGGTATTTTGCGATTTACAAAAAAACTATTGATTGGACTAAAAGCAATATTCCAACAGGCCCTATGGATAAAATACGAAATAACCAATTACAGGATTCTTTAGTAGTATTTGTATCGAGATGTCCGTGTCCGAATCCATTCGTCAGAACTGGTTGTACCAAACTTTAAGTCGAACCCAAGGAATTCGGTGAAAAGAGATTGATCATACCAGCAGGACACAGAGTCTCTCGGAGAGGAGAAAGCTTTCTAACAATTTTTGTCCTGCTTTTGTTAATTATAAACGAAGTACATAAAAAAAAAATGCTGATGACGATATCTAAAAACAATTTGATATTTCAAGGGCTAACTAATTTAGCAGTTTTCTCTCGGAGATTGTAAAATATTTATAAAATGCGTGTGTCTGACCTTGCTCGAACATTTGAAACTAATTAAAAATTCAGCCTTTATCCCTTGTTACGGCTAGCTGGTTCCTTCAATAAATTGTTTGTGGAGAAACCTCAAGAATTTCCCAACAATACGCTATTCAGTTTCAAACAATGTATCGTTATTGTTAATGCCAGAGCAGGCAACAATTTCTTGCAAAAACTTCCACTTATGGATTAATAATTATGATGAGATGTGTTTCATCATTAGCTGGATTGACTCTGTGCAAACTTTATTGCCTTATTATGGGACCTACTTACTTAACACAACAAATATAAATAAATAATCACATGTACACTTAATAAATAAACTTAGTGCAATAAATTCAAAGTCTAACCACGGTATTAGTAATCAGAACGCGTCGGGGAAACATCCGCATCATACATACACACCAATTAACGAACACGAACGAAAGTGAACTGGCCAAATCCCGGAACATTCTATTTCCTATCTTCTTCTGATAATTTGGAAGAAGTTAGAACAAAATAAAGATTCTTTTTCATTGCTTCCAGCCATTTGATCCCAAAAATTTGAACGCCAAATAGACCAACTGCGGCACGAAAGCTTTCTCTCCCTTCCATGCACAAAGAGCGGTCCTAATTTAAAATGAATTCATGCTGATAGTAAAACGCAGTTGACATCTCAAAAGAAACTTGACTTTCACACTCCAGTAACCCTTGATAAACGATATGAATGTTGAATAAACAATTAAAAACAAAAATATCTTGCTAATTTGGCCGTAACCACTAATTCACTGGTGAGTGGTTACCTAACGCAACCACGCAATGTTAACTGCTCCATAAAGCAAAAGAATAAAGATACCGGTTTCGAAAATAACAACAGTTACGCGTTATTTGGTTCAATAAGCGGAAACTGGTTGAATAAAGTCGGTCGACGCATGACCATGTGAACCAGATCATCAGAATCATTACTAATTATGTAGTGCATGTTAATTTGAGGACATCTCTGAAAGGGGAACCTTGGCGAACAATGTACCTAATGGTGTGAATCCTACAAGGGTGTTTGTTTCGAAATTCTGAATAAAATGTTGTGTGAAAAAACTCTGTTTTAGTTTGGTAAGATTGCAAAGATAAAGAAAATCACCTTGACTCTAACGAAAATTGAATATCCTGTGAATAAGATTTACAGAATATTGTTATAATAACAGAGGTAAATTGAGACATCGATATGGAAATTCTCCAGTCTCATTGGTCCTATTATTGAATTGCTACCCCTCTTCCTCTTTCCTAATGTTGCTGTGCCTGACAACGTCCATATATATGGAAAGCAATTAAGAATTGAGTGCTGAGTCTGGATTAAAATTTGTGCCCTAACTAGGCAATAGCCTCGCCTCCAATTAAACGGGACTTGAAATTATAATTAATTAACTGACGAACTAGGTGCAAAATTACATACATCTATGCCTTACCCTTCAGGGATTACAGTTGTGGTTTTAAATATTGTCATTAATTTGATGTTTGTTGTTGGTATTTTAATTCACATAGCTGACCAAACCTTGTTATTTACAGGTACCTCTGATACTTATGCTAACATCAGCAAACTCATGGCTGGACGGGATGCCCAGATTTCAACATATTCGCCCTGACATGCAAGTGGCATCACCGTCGCAAGTCAAGTTCGCCCTAGAGAACAAGTACGATGACACAGGACCAGGAGCCAAGCAGCCTGAGTACGCTTACAACACGTACAAGAACCTAGAAGAGGCACTGGTAGGGTACCTAGACGACCCAGACACGAAACTGCCAGAACACGAGAGAGAGAAAGCAGTCAATAAGTTACTACAACAAGATCGATATGCCCACCGTGGGCCTGCTACCCAATTCTTAAAGGATGAGGGAATCAAAATACCTCGCAAACCTCAGTTTCCATACCAGAACACTCAAACAAAAATTTACAACTTGGCCATTGGGAAACACTTCTACGATCAAGACGCTAAAGTTGGTAAAATTACTAACTTTGATGTAAACGAGGTGCCGAAAGCTCACCTAACAGATACGAAGGTGGCACCGTTCAAGTTCCAGAGGTTACACAAGGGTATCCCGCTGAGCTTAGGACACTATATGCGGGACCCGGACCTGCAGTCGGCGCATGACGAGTTTGATACACACCCCAAGTACATGTATTCGTATGGAGTTAATGTAAGTAGTTGATACTGATTTATTTAGAGAAGTGTCCTTTTCGACTTTAATGTTAAGTTTAAGATCCGAAAGTTTTCGGTTTATAATAGGAGGACCATAAGCGTATAAATAATTGTAGTTTCAAAGCGAAATTTCGGATTGGCCTAATCTCTTCTCGGTCTTTTGCGAATATCCGCATGGCCCAAATCCATCGGTGATTTCTTAAACATATTGCTGCTATTTGACTACTTTATTGGAGATAAAGTATATGTCAAGACTACCAGGATCGACAGATACATTATAAATAAATCATTGTAGAATTTACTTATAGTGCTTAGATCTATGCGATTCGAGTGCGCAAGATTCCCAACTACTTAATAATCGCGCGCATGACTTCAGCTTTTATTTGGACGATATTTTTCTTTTGTATCTATTGTATTTTACCTTCCAATTTGGTAATCATTTCGATTGATGTTCCGTTGGGTGAAGTAGGCTTGAAGAAATAGGACGAGATGGGAAGATGTACCCTAGCAGCAGCCTTATTTTCTATTCCAGGCCCAGGTATTTTCTAGGATTTTCTTTTGAAAACTTGAGAACCGCCACGACTGCCTCGGTGGTCTAGCGACCGCAAGTCCGACTGCTGAGCATGAGATCATGGGTTCCATCTCTTCCCGGGTCGGGCAATGTTTTATTGGATTTTTACATCAGGAATGTATCAGTTACAGCAATAGAGTCTGGACTTGTGCCCGGTTGATGGCAATAGGCTCTCCCTCTATTATAGGGGACAATAAGGTACCTACACAACCTTCGGAAATTACAGGTGTGATGTTATGTTGTTATGTAACTTTAGAAGATTCGCAAAATTCCTTACACGGTAAAGTTAAGAATGACACAGATAAAATGTAGACGGTAATTCAAGTTCGGATTACGTCGTGTAATTTCTCAACATTGTCGTAAAAATGCAAGTCTTCAATGAGAATAAGAAAGTTGTTATAATAAGTTCCCCACGTGGGTTGCGACAGCACGAGACTGGCCTTGTTTCATCGATAACGATCTTTATACGCAAAAACATAAGGTAAACTGTGAAATCTTGATGGCTAGACTTTTTTCATATTATGTCATTTCATAATATGAAAAAAGTCTAGCTGTGCTTTGAGATTGAATGTATTTTAGTAGCCTATTTTACAAAAGCAAAAATAGATTCAAATTCTTTCAACTTTAAAAAAAGATGTAAGTTTACTACTGCCAGATTAACACTAACACCAGAAGCATCGTTTTATTATGAGCGCCATGTTGGAATAGCGCTGATAAATAGGGAATAATACACTTGTGTAGAAATAACGAATAGCAGGAGGTATAGCAAAGAGGTTGACACGATAACTGATGTATGTTCCGCTGTATAAGGGGGCCCAGGATTAAGACCAGATTGAAGGCCTCTCCAATCTACTTATGCTATATTTATGTAGGCCATGCACTATACTGGACTTCCTTAGGCCTAGTCAATAGGAATGGCGGAAAATATGATAACTACTTTTTCCTTATTTTTTCGTGTAGTGTCTACTTAGTAAACAAACATAATTTGCCAACAGCAACCGGCATAATTACACAACAACAGCGAGTACTAAGAAATGCGTGATAATTGTGGTGGTGCTTATTAACAATGCAAGCGGTACTGGGGCGTGACGCTGGCTTTCCACCGCGTTGCTGCGAACCTTGGTGTCAGTACTTTGTACACATTTCCTGGAAGTAAGGTTCATTTGTTTCGAAGTTGGGACACTAAAAGAAGTTCTAGAACTGTTTTTTAAAACTTTGGGCTAGTGGCAAGGTTCCTGTGGGTGTTTTGCCATAAGGTATCGAAAGGTTACCGCGGCTCCGACACAAGGGCGAAGAAGAGGGAACATGGGTTGGTTTTTAGTCAGTAGAAGTCTGACACTCCCCTTCGCTCTGCCCAAGAGCGGGGGGGGTTATTCGATGATTTTCCACCCACCAAAAAAAAAAAAAAAAAAAAAGGCCTCGACTTTTGGACTCATTTTTTTTTTACATGTCATAGAATAACCAATATATATAGTTAGTTTTGGTTACACCAAATGTTGTTTAGGCTTTGTTCATTGTTGTACTTAATGAAGTATCTACTTCTCCATACGTTGTATTGACGTGCTCCTTGTCTTGACTACCCCGTTGCTCAAGCAAGCAAGCGCGATCGCTGAGGGTGTGGCCCTGGGTCGACTTCCAAATCAGGCCAAACGTGCTATTGGGTTTTTCCTTTGTTCTTGTTCTTTCTTCTTCCGTTAGTCCTACGCCTGATCTCTCTCCAATTGTGTCGGATTGCCGTTATATCGGACTATAAGAGTAGAGAAACAGATAGTGCACCCGTGCCTTCGCAAAAACTTGTGGACTATGGCTAATCCGCGGTAAGATTTGCCCCCGTGACCGAAATCGGTCGGAAAGACATTTACATACAAGGCAACGAATATGTTTCAATGAGTTTATGTCAAGTTCAAGTATCTCAGTTCGTGATTTTGTAGAATTATCTACAGCATTGTTATACAGTCAGTTAATCCCTAACTATTACTAACATTTGACATGTACCTATGTAACAAGCTCATGTCGTGATTGTTAGTAGTTCAAGGTTCACTTTACCAAAAATTGTATAACACTGGCCTAAAATAAAGCCGGTACTTAGTTTTTAAAGAATTGTGAACCTAGAAGGAAATTGCAATTTTAAACATTTACATTTATTCATATCTATGGGTTATAAAATTATTGGTCTCGATCACAAGTACATGTTTTTGGATAGTATGTGTTTACCGTCATACTCACACCCTTTTAATTTCTTAAGCATATGCGTTTATAAACATTTAAACTCACATACAAACAGTCAGACCCGGAACAAACTACCTAGGTGCAAGTACGCATACAAATATTTGTTCCGTGCGGGATTCAAACCCACAACACGCTGTGCAGCCAACCATGCCGTCAGTTGTATTTCGATATTAATTTGTTGCACATTCGGGCTAAGAACCTGTAACCGGATTGATCGCTATGAGTTTGCTTCCCCAAGTTACTTCATTGCCGAAAACGTGCGTTTAGACTCCGTCTGTCACCTATAAAAGATGAAACAAAAGATAATCTAACAGCAACAATAAACTATAACTGACACTTGTAAAATTTTCGTGTCGTGTTCGTGAACAGGTCGAGGTTAATCGTGCGCAGAATTAGGCAAACCGAATCGTTTTGTTTTGAACTCAGAAGTACCCACGAAGTTAATGTAAAGATCTATCGTGATGGCCTAGAGGCACAGGGCTTCGCAATATAAGGCTGTGGGTTTGAATCTAGCAGGTACTAGCAAAAGACATTTTTGTTTGCGGGGCAAATATAGCCAAATATCGAAAGCAAGCACTTTTTGTAAAGAGAAAGGGGAGGTTTTTGCCCAGGACTGTAGAGGAGTTCCAGTGGTTTGGGAATACGGCGGGCTTGTACAGGAGTGGGACACGTGACAGGCTAAGAAAAAAAAGACATACCACCCTAATATGTAATTAAGTAAACAACAAAAAGAAAGATTTCCCTTCTAAGCACACGCAAAAATAATAGAGTCGTAGGCTAACTGCCTAAATCGATGTTAGGCATTGTAAGGTATTGAAGTTCTATATAACCAGTTAGAGAAAAACATGCTTGTCATGCCTTTTCTATGATAATCTTGGACATCGCTGCCAGACGATGAAAAACCACAATATGTGCTTATAATGATCATATCGGCAAAAAGCAACAGCTTCTCTGATCTATGCGACCATTGCCCTTTGCCATAATGCAAAATATGCCATGGGTCTATTGCAGCCTGACATTATTACTGTTTTGCATTATGACTTACATTAATAAGATTCGTCAATCATATCCCGATGCCCATTCATGTCGAATTCAATATAATTTGTTAACATTCTAATGTCCTAATAATCAAGTCATGATTGTTGATATAAATCATGTAAATTGTCTTGACTAGCCTCAGGCTGTGACTTTGTCCGTGATACTAATAGCCACTTGTTCAAGTACAGCCTACGTTATGTGATTGAAGGGAACATAAATGATAATTTAAGTGTAAATTGTTGTTTAGTACTCTGTTATTATGGTATCAGAATCGGAATCTCAAGGTAGGTTTATGATAGTATGAATTTAAGTAATCCATAATTGTACTGAGTGGGTCTAAAGAAAAAGGCTACCTTGTTTCTTTTTGGGGGGGAGGGGTGGGAAATCATCAAATAACCCTCCCGCTCTTGGGCAAAGCGGAAGGGAGTGTCAGACTACTACTGACTAAAAACCACCCATATTCCTTCTTAGCCCTTGTGCCGAGGACGCGGTCTCCCACGCGGTAACAACCCACAGCCCCAACGGGAAAACAGGCTACCTCTGTTCTACTTTTAAGCACTGGAAACTACTAAACTGGGTACTAAAGATAATTTTGTAGCGTATCCTGCGTCTTGATCTCATGATATCGTCAGGGGCAGTGTACTGAATCACAATGGACTGATTAGTGACGAAGCACCTTTAGTCCCTGTTCGGGAGGTTTTATCGGGGCTTTAAAATTCTCTAGCAAGCGATACTACTGAACATGAGGTCTTGATTTCAATTCCCAGGTCAAGTAAAAGTTTTTGGGAGTCTGGATTTGTGCCCATTTCATGGTAATATGCTCGCCCGTCATTACCCAGGAGTTGAACTTAGCTGGGGAAATGTAAGTGTAAAAAATAAATACTCTGCCTTACCTTGAGTGTAGAACAGGCGTGACATTATGTCAATACGTTCGTCACATTTAATTGATTTCTCGGACACCGACACGGAACTACTTTCAACATAATATTTTTTACATAAGAACCATTGACCAGTATTTACTGGTCGCTGTTCATTCAACTCGATCCTGGCTGTGAGTCTGTGACCAAAGGAAATAAATTACTTTTGTTAGTTTATGCATCCGTGTACGACATTTAAGTAATAGCTGTGCAAATTAGTGTAGAAAAGTGCATACGTCATCTTGTAGTAGGATATCTGTGGCTGAATTCAGCTGAAATGTAAAAAAAACCGGCTACAAAAAAACCATTGTAGACCGTTTTTTTTTACAGATTTACAAGTTGTCTTTAAATAAATTAGGTTATAGCTATAACGTTTTTAAAAATCTGCTAAATGAAAATCTTATTATGAGGATTGAACTGAACAGTTTCTTACATGAGGAAGTTGAGCAAGATTTTTGAAAATTCAGTCCTAGAGATATAGTCCAAGATCCCAGGGCCGCCAGACGTCACGTATTTTCTGACGAAGGAAATGTGGGCGATTTAGTAGTGTTAGTATGAACTAAGAACACACTACTACCAGCTAACTTGCTTGGACGGCCAATTTTCAGGTATCAGGTCATCAAGGTACACAAAAAAATCACTTAGGTAGGTACTTTACGTATTTTCTACAAGCTGATTTTTACGTATATTTTAGGCAATGTCCTTAAAAGCGTTGAAAGCAACGTTTTCAACAAAATTCTGAAGACACAGGAAATGGACAGATCCTGTTGAATGCCCACCGAATGAGTCCAGTGGAGGTCTGTATGTCAGCCACACGAGCGATGTCATGCGATCTCAGGTAAACAGCCACAATACGTTTAAGTCTTAACTTTTTGGGAACTTTAAAGCGTCTGTTAAGCAAAACGGCCGCTAGGAAGTGTCTGCGAGTATTGGCAACTTATTTTTAAGGATATTGCCTACAATATACGTAAAAATCAGCTAGTTGAAAATACTTGAAGTTAGTAATGTTTTTGTGTACCTTGATGTCCTGATACCTGAAAATTGGCCGTCCAAGCAAGCTAGCCGGTAGTAGTGTGTTCTTAGTTCATACTAACACTACTCAATCGTCCACATTTCCTTCGTCAGAAAATACGTGACGTCTGGCGGCCCTGGGATCTTACTCAAATAGTTAAGCGGATAGGAAATCCCGTATTTTTTTCCGCATTCATATATTTTAAGAAAATATTAATGAGGAATCGTGTGTTTCCAGCCGGATACATAACATCACGCCTGTAATTCTCGACGGGTTAGGCAGAGGTGTACCCATTAGCACACCCACATTTCGCCTGTAAGTTTAAGCACGTTAAGTCCCATCTATTAGGGAGCGAGCCTATATACAGCGTGTAACGGAAGGGGGGTATCAACCCTGAAGGAGGTGAATGTGCTCATGAAACTCAACAACTTTCACCAAAGAACATAGGTCGAAATATGAAAAAAAAAATTGGCCCTCCCATAGTAAATCAATCAGCTGGTAGTCAGTTTTGTATGGGAGGGCCAAATTTTTTTTTCATATTTCGACCTATGTTCTTTGGGGAAAGTTGTTGAGTTTCATGAGCACATTCACCTCCTTCAGGGTTGATACCCCCCTTCCGTTACACGCTGTATAGGGTATGGGCCCATGAGGTTTTCAACCGAATTTTCTTTGCAAATCTGTCCCCATTTAAGTGGTAACGTAATACTTTACTAGTTTACTACACAATGAGCTCTTGACTCAAGTAGTGTTAGTTCAAATGGTTGTTTTTGCACGTAACAGTAACAGTGACATTGCCGTAACACTTTCACGCGACAAGCGACGCATTCTAGATCCAAGAACACTTTCTCGGATGGCTGCTGTGAATATTATCGAAGTAAATTACACTTCTAGAGTACCTGCACGTGCTGGGTACTAGAGTTAAGTACCATTCGTTCGAGATCGGGCCAAAATAATATTTGAATGTATTTGCATAATACATTTCTCAGTGGCAGCCCGGAGTAAGGAAGTTGGCAGTATGATACCTCCGTGCCTCGGAAAGCATGCTAAGCCGTTGGTCCTTCGGTCATTTGCAATGTCGTCCCATCGCATTATGAGTAGGTCGTAGACCCTAGTCCTTATATTATAGGGTATAGGGCCTATAATATTTCCCGCACGGGTACCATCTATCTGGCAGAAACTTGATGCTCCGAAATTTATTTGGCATAACACACTTGGCATATTCTTCTTTGAACGAATGTGTTTATGGCAGAACAATTATTTAATCGAATACTCATTTCGCAGAATGTTTAAATAGCCGAATTTTCAATGGCATACTTTTAAGATGGCAGAATTTTATTTGGTAGATTTTTTTAAGGTATAACGACCGTCTCGCGAAAGTATCCTTTATGGGCGGCATGGGCACCGGGCCGTAGGCCGACGAAGGAGGCCGGCGGAGGCCCGGCACTTCGGGGACAGAAGATATTAGTGTTATCTAATATGCGAGCGAAGCGAGCGCGCGTCATGGAGTACATGCGTTGCATAATATGAGTGACGTCATTATTATTATTGATAATAATAATAATAATTATTTTTGACATACCAACATTTAATGTACTCAGCTAGAAATTTTAGCCGGGGTGAGCTGATAATAATAATAATTATTATTATTATTGCATGTTACACGTACCTATGTATGAAATGAAATGCGTGCCAAAAGACGATTCTGATTATGAATTTTCGGCGAAATGATGGTTCTGGAAATGAAGTTTATGCTCAAAGATGATTCTGACTTACAAAATTATGCCTTTTTTAATTTATGGTAAATGAGTGTATGCCAAATGATTTTCTGCGAAATGAAGTTTCTGCCATCCACTGTTATGCAAAACAAAATTCGGGTATAAAAAAATCTGCTAAAAAAGGTAGACCCCTATTCTGCATACATACAATGAGGAAATAGTTTTATTATTGACAATGGCAGGTGTTCACCTTTGTTCGAGATTTCAATTGCGCTAAACAATTCGAAGAATTTTAAAGAGAAACAACTAACTATGACTATGAGTAACCAATTGTTTCAATTCAAACTATGTTGGAAAAATTCGTTTGCTCAAGAAAATTAATGTTTTTGAATTTACAAAATGAAAAGCATTGTTATTGTTTGTGTGTTAGACAAAATATCCTGTTTGTTTTGATGTTTTTGCATGTGCCATACCTAATCAATATTTTTAATGTGGCGACACTTAGGGGAGGCCTTTGTCCAGCAGTGGACGTCTTTCAGCTGATAATTTAATTAAAAATGAATTAATCCAGGTTATAAACTATCTGTGTAATTTTATCCAAATCCGTTCAGTAGTTTTTGCGTGAAAGAGTAACAAACATCTATACATACTCACAAATTTTTGCATTTATAATATTAAGTAGGATGTATTACAATTCGTATTTCTTTTAGTCGTTTAATGGACGTAATTTTGCCCATAAACACTTCATTATAAAAATGCTAATATCTAATTTAACGAACCTTGAAATAAATATTAGCTCTAGCTAAGTACTATTTATCTTCAAGTGCAATCTTTGGCGGTAGCTGTCAAAATACAAGGACTTTCATTTGAAAAATAAACTAATTATTATATTAACAAGGCATAGTTCTGCGAAATTAGCTTCTAATTGACAACTTAATAAGTACCTTCAGTCCAAGTTAATTACAGGTTTGATTCCCAGTTTGCATGCATGTATTTAAGACTGTCGAAAGAACTATGCATAAACTAGAGTGAGAGTGTTTTCATTTGACTGGCCTGTTGGTCTAGTGGTTAGTGACCCTAACTGCTATGCCGGAGGTCGTGGGTTCGATTCCCACCCAGGACAAATGTTGTGTGATGAGCACGATCATTTGTTCTGTGTCTGGGTGTAATTTATCTATAATATGTATGTATTTAGAAATATATAAGTATGTTTATCAGTTGTCTAGTACCCATAACACAAGCTCTGCTTAGCTTGGGACTAGATGGCGTTGTGTGATAGTTGTGGAATATTATTATTATTATTCATCGGAAACCTAGATTCACAATACACGAACGTTTTAAAACATCTCGCAAAATCCATTGTCTCTTCAATACTGGTTGTTTAAATCTTTCTCAGTACATTACCGGCAATGTATGCAGTGCAATAGGAATGCGGTCGGAATTAATTGCCTTAGTAGGAAGTAAAGCGAAGGTGTGTCTGTTACGTAATGAGGTATACTCGACTGTCGTAAGGTTACGCACCGATGACGGATCAAGGATATCGTGTTCTGACGAAGTGACGTTTAGGAAAGCTGAAAAATTAATTGCTAAGCTGTATTTTATAATATTTTAAACAAAAACTTTCAAGATATATAGAGAACTTTAGAAGGAAAACTCAGGACCCAAGATCGCCAAAATGGAACAGATATTTAAATATGAAAGGTACACGAAATTAAATACATCTTGGAAACTTGTTAATTAGACAAAATATTGCTTACCCACTTCCAGTTACTTTTAATGAAGATTACGTAATTACCTACAGCCAAAATTGTTAACCAATCTCCATTTTTTCAACAGAAATATTTAAAGTTACACAATTTAAAAAATAAAAGTAAAACTGCTCTGTAAATGCTTTTACAATAATTACTAGAAGGGGTAATTATAAACTTAGCATTAAAATGAAGTGAGTAGGTACCTAAGAAGTTATTAACATTCCTCGATGAAAAAAACAATCATCTGGTAGATACTAAAAAAACTGGCCAAGTGCGAGTTGGACATGAAGGGTTCAGTAACAAAACGAAAAATGACGTTTGTTTTTAAGTATTTGTTGTTAAAGCGGCAACAGAAATACATTTTTTTTTTTAAATTTCAACGATCTAGCTATCGCGGTTCTTCAGATACAACATTGACAGACAGACGAACGTCCTAGTAACAGGGTCCAGTGCAACTTTGGGTACGAAACCCTTAAAATGCTCACAATTTTTAACAGATTTATCGGCATGTGGTACTGCTGAGTGTGTGGTTCCTGAAATTGCTTGGTCAGGCAAGTGTATTTTGGGTTTTCCATAAGGAAATTCTGATTGTAACAACATTTTGGTACCTACATACAATGTGGGAGTCAGAAAGAGCCTCTGCCTTTCACCTCACGGTTTGGGAATTATAAGCGTGAAGTTATTTTATGTTCTAACAGCAGTGTTCCACAAAAGTTAATACCGGTTGAACTGACCAAGGATAAAGCAACTGTTTCAAGTTCGCAAAAAACATACATTCACATATCAGCAATAAGGAACTCTGCATAATTACCAAAGTACGTACCTACGCCATATCAAACGCATTACTTCGCTCTTGACCTCGGTAGTCGGGTATACCACACGTGAATGCGTGTACGCAGACTTTTAACTTGTAACCTTGTACTTGTCCGTCACACCTCCGTAGGCGTTCCTATTCAAAAATAGACCATATACTGTTAGGTCAAAGTTTAATTTAGTTTGTCTTTAGTAAAGGGTTAGCAAAATATGGAGCTGTTCTAAAATAAAGCTTGTTTTAGCTGGATAAAGTTCAGTTTGGTTTGTTCGTTAAAAGGCTTTGGATACGCTATATCATTGCAGTTTTTTAAGGCAAACCAAAATTAGAACAATTTGCAATGGTTTTTAATACTTATGAATGTCGTATTAACCGCATTTTTCGAATATATAATTATATTATTACACATGAAAGAAAAGGAAGTGAATATACACTTAAGTGTCAGAATGAATACGATATGAATGTATGAATAGTTAATAGAGCATGAAATTTTATATCTTCGTAATTTAAATTAATCAAAATCAAAATCAAAATTCATTTATTCAAACTAGGCTGATAATCAGCACTTTTCGAAGGTCAAAATTTACTTTACTTTACTTTACTTTACTACAGTGAAATAATAATAAATCCTTAGTAACCTATTTGTTTTGTGAAATAATGAGCCTATTTGTTTTTCCTTTTTTAAGTGGTTGCATTTTACCATAAGTGGTACAGTTATACAACCATTAACGAGGTTCTAAGCTTCGTAGAGCTAACGCTACGCCGCGTAATACGCTACGGCGTAGCGCTATCTCTAAAAAAATAAGAATCTTCCAAAACTTTTAATTATTGTAATCTTCCAAAAAATGCACGTTCTTCTCCATTTTTCTCGACTTTTATAAGTGCCCATGTAAGCTGTAGGTTGTAAAAAAATAACTCAAAAGATAAAGCATTTATTTCAATTAGGCCGTTACATACACTTTTAAATGTTAAAAAGTAATTAAGCAGTCAATTTAAGATTGTTGACCTTCAAGTTACCACACCCAAATAAATTCTTAGAAAAAACCTCTTTGTCTAGATTCATAAAACTGATAAGTCACTACATCACGACCAAATGACGGTTAGATAGGATTATGAACTTACATCTGAAATATAAACTAGGAAATTAATTTACATAATTATCGTTACAAGGCTACAAGTTTTTTAATTAATTTAAAAGATTTCCTGCATGTTATAGTCTAATTTAATTTTAAAATATAATTAAACTGTTATCTGTACTACTACAGATAACAGTTTAATTATATTTTATTTTAAATTAAATTGGACTATAACATGCAGGAAATCTTTGACTATACTACAGTGAAACCTGGTTAAGTGAGACCTCCAAGGGACCTGAAAATTTGCCTCATTTACAGAGGTATTCCACTTACCCAGTGTCTCAGATATCCAAATCTGTCTCATGGGACCTCAGCATGAGTTCCAGTTATAGAGGTTTCTCGCTTATCCAGGTTCTAGTTAACCAAGTTTCACTGTATTACGTTTATAGCAATAATTATTTTTATGTACAGTCCATGTCGTTTTCGCTAACAACAGATAACGCGTAAATTATCATCATTGTCTCACCTTTATCCCTATTTATTAGGGCTCGGCGCGGCTCGGTCCATACTTCTCCATTACTCGTCATCTCAGCAGTCACCTCCTTTCTAGCCATGTTTTTTTTTTTACTCTTGACTTCAATCTTGCCCTAAGGGCAGAGATGAGGTCGACGATGGAACGAGTTTACCCAGAAGAAGCCTATTTACTCGTGACTTAAATAGATTGGGGTTATATGAACTCGGGAAAACCGACGCAGGCAGGGTGTTCCACTCCTTGGCTGTACGAATAATGAAAGACTTAGCAAAACGCCAAAATGTCCTCCTTCACAAAGTCCATACATCGTTTCTTTGGTCTTCCTCTACTCTTATAGAGTAGATGCCGAAAACTGTTGCAATATCAACTTTATCTCTCGGTTCAAAACGGAGCAATGTTCTTCCAACAGAGCATTTTGGGTGTAGATACTGAGGCAGAGGCACACCTCTGACGATCCCTTCGGGGATTACAGGCGCGATGTATGCTTTAGACAAATGAGTCCTACAATAATAAATCCTTTACAAAATCTTTGACCCGGAGTAGAGTTCGGACCGAAATACCAATTCGATACCGACAATTGGATTAGTATTCGGTATTCCGGATCTATTTAGTAACCTTGAAAGCGTAAGCATTACAACTAAAATTTGACATTAAGTACTTGCATAAATCAAGTTACTTTAACACCCTATTATTACAGATTGAAAGATACTGGCTATAACAAAGTGCCTATTTATCGGCACTATAGTACCAAAAGAAGCACTTTATACGCGCTGCACGTTTGTGAACTTAATGATATCTTGTTAAACTCAAACAACGGATGTGTTGTTAGAACAAAGGGGAAGGAAGGTTGTGACCGATGATTTGTAGTTCAAGTTAAATGCCAGTTGTAAAACATGTGGTGTTAAACTACAGTTACTAGAGAGATATCCTTGGCATGGAAATTGTGTTCTGTAATCTTTACATAGATAACAGAAATAATATAACTGTCCATTGATAACTGCTAAGAAAGAGCTGGGTTCGTTGAACTTCGTTGCCAAGTTTAGGCAATGTTATAAGGTTTTAGAAACTGGAGTTTCTCAGTAGAATAAATTCTGACTTTGTACCCGTTTAATGGCTTTTAGATCGCCCTTATCACTTGCGACTTATACGTACCTAAAATACTATACTACACGACAAATAAAAACTTCCAAAGACGACAAGAAAACATCACGTATTCATTTGTCGGCTCTACTCGACCATGAAGTTCAAAGGGTTAAACTGTGAGTGTATCACTGCCTAACTTTTCGAAACAAAGGTCCATCATATCACTGTTACTGAGAAGAATTGGGCGTTTATAACAAGAAAAGTACTCATCTAAAAACTACCCAAATCGCTTCAAGAATGCCTATAAAATTTGAAGAGTTCTCTCTATTTCTCCAGGATCCCATCATCAGATCCTGACTGGACCACCTGTATAATGCCCGTTCTTCTTCTTCATCTTAGTCGATTCACTCTTGCCAGAGCGGTCGTGGTTATCTTGTTCTGGAAGTTAGGGCAGCAGACAGCAATACCCTTTACCAAAAATAAAAAAATCCAAGTCGGTCCAGCCATCTTCGAGTAATCGGGAAACAAACATAAAAAAAAAAGTTCCGACAAATTTAGAACCTCCTCCTTTTCGAAGTCGGTTAAAAATACCTTTTCACAAAGACATTTTTCTCTCTGATTCCAGGACAAAACCACGGGCGACTCGAAGACTGCGCAGGAGAGTCGAGACGGCGGCAACGTCCGCGGGTTCTACAGCTTCCTGGACTCGGACGGCAAAGTTCGGACGGTCCACTACACGGCAGACGACCGGCAAGGGTTCCGGGCCAGCGTGCAGAAAGCTTAGACTATTATATATTTTAGAATAAGAGCGATGGAACTTTCCAATAAATATATGCGGAACGTTACAAACGTTTCTGTATACTGATTTAATGTTCTATAAAAAATGTCATTCCTTTTCAGGCCTACTGTTCTAATTGAGGCTGTTTTGAGAATGAGTACTAATTGCCATTTTACTGTCATAACTTGCAACAATAAAATGCGTTGCTACATTTAAATTAAATTAATGTATTTTGTAGATACATTTAAAGTTCCACAAAATACCAGGGATAGACTGCGTTATTAAAGCATAGAATAGGTCGAAATATTCCATCTCATCATCTTTCGTGTAACATAACATCACGCCTTTAGGTCCCGGTGTAAGTCTGATAACCAGTCTTACCAAGTGGTACCGTATTACCCAGTTCTAACTGGGCTGTGGACGTGAGATCGGCAGTCGATCCATATAAAATACTGGTATTCATCAGCATCCGGTTAAACTGGAAGCCAACCTCAACATAGTTGGGAATAGACAGGCAGATGATGACGCCTGTTTTTCCCGAAGAAATTAAGCATAGTGTTATTCAGAGGGAACTCAAATTTCACGAGGTTTTTGCAATCTGTCAGGCACTGATACAGACCTGAGTCTGCATCAGTGCCTGACTGATTGCAAAAACCTCAACAACCCCTTAAAACAACCCGTAGCTTCAACAGCCTCATAGCTGTCGAAGCTACGGGTTGTTTAAAAGAGACACCGCGGCCTCGGCACAAAGGGCTTAGAAGGAACACGGGTAGTTTTAAATCAGTAGAAGTCTAACGCTCTGCCCAGAGCGGGAGGAGTCATCTGACTATTTCCCACCTTCCAAAAAAAAAGTCTGTTACTGGGGAAATCTTGGTGGCTTGGTCCCTGGCTTAGACAAAGATTCAGACGTGATACATTATTTCATTGTTAAACCATTTACTTGGGTTAGTCATTTCATTTGTACCTATCAATATTTAAAAAGTAAAATTATAACTCCTTTCATAAAATGTTTAGTGGACAAACAAACTTTCATTCTTCATTGTATCTTTTGTTACTATTTTGTATGTATGCCTATTATAGACAGATTTGTTTTGAAAACAATTAGCTATTGAATGTAGTGACAGTGTCATAAATAAGCGCAGATATAGTATAGATCTAGATAACGCAAGTTTCACAATCTGTATGAAAACCAACCGTGCCATTTTTTGAAAGAAAGAAAGAAAGAAAAATGATTTATTGGTTTCCCACAGGACAAAAACAAATGACCACCTTCAACCCAACCCCCACCAGCGCCGACTTCCGACTAGCGCTATACACCGATGCAGATTGAGCGCAAAAGTGGCCACTTACGATTTTTGTACGTAAGCTAGGCACGCGAAGTAGTTGCTATTGCGTTATAGATCTAGGTCTGTCTATATCTGTAGTCATAAGGTTTTAAAACTTAACCGTAGAAGTACGAAAACACAATGACGAAAATTTAAGCAATGGTGCCTTTTTATTTCTTTCCGCCCATTAACAAAACAAATGTTAGTTTAAACGGGGCATATTGAAGCTATAGCTTGCCGATCGGCCGTCAACGGCAACAGACCGTGTCGACGGCGACGCGACGCCCGTCGGGGCTGCGGATTATCGATAAGGCATATCGCGGCCTCGGCACAAGGGCGAAGAAGGAACATGGGTTGGTTTTTAGTCAGCAGAAGTCTGACACTCCCTTCCGCTCTGAGAGCGGGGGGGGGGGGGGGTTATTTGATGATTTTCCGCCCAACAAAAAAAAAGGGGCATATTGAAACCCCCAATACCAACGAATAACGAAAATACCTTTTTCGTGAATTTGATACGATATACCTTGTTCTTGGCCGCGAAAATTATTAAGGTCCTGCATTTTGTTCTTTTTGTTGATAGGCTTGTAAATGTAATCGATGTAGAATCTAACGTGCCATTTTATATAAACTGACCAGTGATGCGCGGACTCAAAATTATTATTAGCACTCAAATGATCCGGAGTTTTTAACCGACTTCCCAAAAAGGAGGAGGTTCTCAATTCGATCGGTTTTTATACATTACGTTCTATTCTTATTATCTCCTATTTTTATTATTAATACATGTTTGTGTAACGCAGTCTATTCCGATTTCTTCGAGTGTAAATATTGTTTTTTATTCTGTTGTGTGGAAACGTAGGGTATTGGCAGTAAAATTCAATAAGCTGGCACGATTTGCACGACACGTGCTCTTTTTAAAGCATAGTAGCATAGGTACTGCCAGACATTTTATACCTGCAGCCTGTGAGACCGCTATACGCAAAGATCTTTCCATGCCCTACGGGCCCTGTACAATAATGGTTTTCGGGTGCTGTTGGGGTTGCCTCACTTTTGCAGTGCATCAGGTGGGTCATTATCAGGAAACTCATTATTTGGTTGACTTCGGTGGCAATTTTTTTTTTTTTAATTTGTGGCATGTTATCATGAAATATCAAATCTAGAGCTAATTTAAAACATATTAGTAGTAGAGGGAATCGTATAGACCGAAGGATATGAAGGGATTTAATTTTTTTTAAATTGGTGTCCACCGAAATCAATATTCTTATCACCGAAATCAAATATATCAAATAATTTATTTTTCAAATACTGTTGTTTTATAAATGTTATATTAACTGCCTAAGTTTTACTATGAAAATATGGTCTGTAAGAAATTGCAGGTAAATTTTACAGTAAGACATGTCCCATTTATTAAGTTATAAGTACTTATAGGAAAATTTAAAAAATCAAATTTAAAAGGAAGCTATATATTTTACATTAAATGTAATTAAAAGTAGTAGGTAGTCTAAAACTAACAATATAGGAACTTGAAAAAAAATCCAGCTTAATCACAGACAATTTACTTATTAATACAAAATTACTACAAAAATCACTTTTCAGTCACAAATCAGTCTTTCTGACAACAACAGCAATTATAGAAGGCTCTTAATTAACTTATAATGTATGTATTTTTATTAAAAAATATTATGATGCCCGTTGGTTTTAACACAATTAAATAAGCTAATAGATTGAGATCTAGATTAATCACAGACAATTTACTTAATACAAAATTACTACAAAAATCACTTTTCAGTTATAATAGGTCTTTAGAGGCCTATGTCCAGCAGTGGACGTCTTTTGTCTGAAATGATGAATGATGATGAGGTCTTTACGTACCTATGAAATTGCCGTTTTGTTTGAAAAAAATTAAACGATTTTTTTCATGTATTTTTTATTTGTATTAATCGAAGTAATCACCCATGCAATCAATGCATCTTTGCCAACGCAGTGGCAGTTTATTGATGCCCTTCATAAAGAAATCAGCTGGTCGGGAGGCAACAAATTCTTCAAAGGCATTTTGTACTGCCTCTCGGGTATTGAATTTTTTTCCCGCCAAGAAGTTATCCAAATTCTGGAAAAAGTAGTAGTCTGTAGGCGCAAGGTCTGGTGAGTAGGGCGGATGACGGAGAGCTTCCAACCCCAATTCTTGCAACTTGGAGACCGTCTGCTGTGCAATATGAGGTCGCGCGTTGTCGCGCAGGAGCAGAGGAGACGAGCGATTGACCAATGCTGGTTGGAGATGTGCCAGCTTCTCCATCATTGTGTTCAGTTCTTCACAGTACACATCTGCAGTAATGCTCACCCCGTTTGGTAAGAAGCTGTGTTGAATCACACCGCACTGAGAAAAATGTAAAGCTGAATGTTTCGTAACGAGGGCGGATTTATTCGTAATGAAGGCGAAAAAACGACCAAAAGTCAACCGACCGAAAACGCCTTCCTAGGTTGGAGGCGTTTTACGCCTTAAGCGTAAGGCGCAAAAATTATGCAGCAATATACTCTCTTATGTGTATTTTAGACGTAATTATTAACAGATAAGCCTTAATTCAAAAACTATAAACGTGGTAAGTCAGATAGGATCGACTGATTGACGATGAGATTTAACTTCCGGTAAGGCGATATAAACGGTAAAGGGAGGTGCTCGGGTCACACACATAAAACTTTCCGACGTATCATTGTCCCAATTGACTTCTAGTAAGGCGTTTTACGTCTTTACTTACAGTAGATTTAACCTGGTCACTAAGCGTTTTCAAAGTTTACTAACTCGTAATCGACTTCTTATAAGGCGTCTTATGGTCTTTCCTTACAGTGGTTTAACCTGTCCACTAAGTGCTTTTAACGTTTATCGACTTCTAGTAAGGCGTCTTACGTCTTACCTTACTGTATTTTAACCTGTTCACTGAGCATTTTTAACGTTTCCTAAGTCGTAATCGACTTTTATTAAGGCATCTTAAGTCCTTCTTTACCGTGGTTTAACCTGTGCACTAAGCGCTATTGATGTTTTCATAAGTCGTAATTCACTTGTAGTAAGGTATTTTACGTCTTTACTTACAGTGGGTTTAACCTGCCCACTAAGCGTTTTCTACGTTTACTAACTCGTAATCGACTTCTTATAAGGTGTCTTATGTCTTTCCTTACAGTGGTTTAACCTGTCCAATAAGCGCTTTTAACGTTTACTAAGTCGTATTCACGTTCTAATAAGGTAATTTATGCTTTCTTTTCGAGCAGAAATGTTTTATGAAGACCGGAAAAAAAACCTTCTAACGGCTGGTGACGCTTTTCCCTAAGGGCATGATTGACTTGCTTTACTATCAGTTATTTGTTCATATTAAGGGCATTGGGCCGCTCAAAGTGCGCGTTCACTCTAAGGTAGCGCGAGCTAATATCCTTCACATGAACTTCATGATAATGCCTTCAGTGAACAGCGTAACCTACTGTTCTTAGAGAGCTGTTCTCCCAGTCTTTGTAAGCTTCTGCAATCAATAGAACAAAAATGTATACTTAAATTAAAAAGAATACCATACCTATGTGTTTTAACAGCCCAACCCAACATAGTTGGGCCAGCCGTAAGGTCTGGTTTTGGTTAGAAAAACAAGATAATATACCAGTGTTTCATAATTTATTCTAGATCAACCAGTCACTATTACAATGTCTGATATATAAATCTAATTTAAAAAACTAAAGTAAAAAGATCTGAAGGATCCAATATGTGTTGCTAGCATCAGCAAGAAACAAATATCTAGAAAATACTAGTTTCCAAGTAGGAAACTTACGTAAATACTTACTCACACTTCACTTATGTGCTATACATTTAGATAATTAACATACTAAGAGACTTAATTAACAATAAGAGATTAGAATAAAAGTATTACAGTTTTTACAAGTGTTTACAAAATAAAGATGGTAAAATAAAAAGACAATTTCTATTCTATAAAGGTGTACAAAAATAAAACTCAACTAATAAGTACATCTATTTATGCTTAATTTAGGAAAGATGGTTATTAGGTGATTTCAAATTATATAATAGAGTAAACTAACTACGTATATACATTAATAAAACTATTAAATAAAGTTACTAAAATTAAATATGTTCAAGTCTTCTAACTAATTGTTCCCTTAGAACCCTTCCTCTGATTAGGTCAGACGTTTGAGCACCTATTACTCTCTCTGTGGGAATGGGCTTATTATGTTGTTCTTCATGGTGCAATCCTAAAAATATAAATAATTTAATATTCAATACACATTTGTGTCATTGATTTTCTTTTCGAATTATAAATTTATTAATACCAACCAGTGATATCCGCCTCTTCTGCAACATTAAAATCAATGCCAATATTATGTAGAACGCAGCAGGCTTGTATGATTCTTGCACATTTGAGTGGCTTGTAGTGGAGCACTCGATCTTTGTTAAGACATCGCCATTGATTCTTCAACCGTCCAAATGTATTTTCTATGACAACTCTGGCTGCTACATGCTTATGGTTGTATTTGGCTTACAAGGTGTTCGGAGCAGCGTCTAAAATCGGAGTCATCAGCCATGGTCGTTGTGGATCCAGAGTCTCCTACAATGATGATCAATGTATTAGTTTATTGCCATAGCCTAATGCACAATGTTGTTCAAACAATAATATATAATTGGGTAGAACTTACCTAAAAGCCACACTATCTCCCCATTTTGGTGCAAGGGTTGATGTCAATGTTTTCCCAAATAAAAGAATCGTGATTTGCACCTCCAAATTTGGCATTTACATTTAAAATTCTATATTGGTCATCACATACCTGTAAAATAAAACAAACCAGTTAAGAAAAATAATTATTTAAATAAATCAAACTCATATAGGTATCTAATTAAATTATTATTTAGGTACCATTTGAACATTTATTGAATGATAGTGCTTACGGCAATATTATAGGTGTTCTTCATCCTTTGGCGGTCCAAATATTCTAAAATGGCTACAATCAATACACCCAATTACTCCGGGTATTCCATATTTGTCACAAAACCTGAAACAAACAACATAGGTACATAATAATTATGCTTTTCATATTACAATGTCATTAATATTGTATAATAGTTACATTAAGACTACTATGTATGTCAGCAAAGTTATAGTAGACCTTACCTTTGACTGATTGTTTGCCTGGTAATTGAAGTATTAGGAAATCTAATGTATTTTTTTAGTATGTTCTAGTGTGTCAGAGCCTAAGTAACATCTTCAATGTAGACACTGCACATTTTTTGTGAAACGTTTTTAGCCACTCCCACTGGGCGCCGGAAAGACCCAGTTGCATAAAAAACCGGACTGTAAGGACCTAAAATAATAAATAAAGAAAATTAGGACATTGAGCCATTGTGAGATTGAAAAAAGTGTTTCAAAAGTACACACTGATACATTACCTTATTTTCCAAGGACATCCGTTGAGTAGACTTTAAACCAGCAAGCTGCCTCAGCACTCGATACAAAAACCTGAAGGCTGCCTTAGGAAGCCTACATCTTCTCTTAAATTCAGCCTCCGGAAGGTCTCTAAGCGGATTGCTCGAGTTACGTGCTCTTGCACGACCAATGGACATTAAATTACGCTCATCTTGTGCTCTCGCGGTCTCAAACATCCTCCAAGTGAAATACAAGCGAGATGCCATTGTAATTTACAATCACAAATATGAAATTCAATTCAATAACTTTGTTATTACACCACTGTCACGACGCACTCACCACAAAATCACAAGTGACAATCAAACCCGTTGCAAGGTGACTCGTTTTCTTATTCGAACATTACGTCATATAACGACGTACATATTTGGTCAATGCAGCCGTAAATTTGGCAACATTTGTCTTAATAAGGCGAAATATGCTTAGATCACGACGGATCAAATGGTAACCTTAGGTTATATAACGACGTACATATACGGCACATATAAACGTAAATACGGCAATATTCACCTTATTATAAGGCAAAACATGGTCAAGTTACGACTGATTGAACGGTAACATTACGTCATTTAACGCCGTACATATTTGGTCAATGCAACCGTAAATTTGGCAATATTTGTCTTATCATAAGGCGAAATACGCTCAGGTTACGACTAATCAAACGGTGAATAACGTCTTAAAACGACTTACATATACGTCGAATGAAACCGTAGATTTATGGCAATATTGACCATTAGGATAAGGCGAATGATACTCGAGTTAGGTACAATTTAATCAAACGTTTAAAAAGTCTGATAACGACTTATTCGGCTAATAATTATAAGCGTAAATTTGGCAATATTTAAGGTTAACCTTTCTAACCTTTATGTAAGGTATAAAACTTATTGGTTGTTGTAAATCAGCAATATCATCGGGGTGCACGGCAGTGCCCCCGCCGAGTCAAGCGCGAAGCAAACACTGCCGTACCATCCTTTACTGGAACCATTTCGCCACATTATCAGGCCCCTATTTGAGGACCTCTGGATAAGATCAGAACGCTGAAATTTCCGTCATTCAGTAAGCTATACAAACACACTTAAAATAAAAAGTTTCAAGTCTGTAGGTCATTTAGTTCCGAAGTTAAGCGAAAGCAAAATTTCGTATTTATGACACTCACTCACTCACTCACTCATGTGTAGAAGCGAGGGCTCTGCCTCTGGCTGGCAACAAGGAGGATCATAAAGCCACAGAATAAAGATCATAAAATATCTAATATGGTAGGTATAGGTACCTACCAATACCTACCATATTAGATATTGACCTGAAACTCACCAATTTACTTAAGGTCCTTTGTCGTACCTACATAATACACCTACCCAGTTCAAACCAACGAGTTCTGTGTTCCACACTCAGTTACCTACTCAGCAGGTAGATATATTACTTAACCTACTTATATTGTTTCTATTTTTAATATAAGTAGGTACTTATGTAGGTGCCATAATATAAGTAGGTTTGTACGGTAACCCTCAGTGCGCTAGTCGAATTGCACTAGGCCAGGTTTTTTAACCCTAATTTGCCGAATGCGTAAGTCGTTAGACTTTGTAAACGTTTGAATAAATTATAAATTGTCACCATCATAAGATAGGTATTATTTATTTATTTATTTAAACTTCTCGCACACAAAAAAAGGTACAAAGGCGGACTTAATGCCATTATGGCATTATTGCCATATCTATCTACGGTTTCATTCACCAAATATTATGTAGGTACGTCGTTATTGACCTTATGAAAGGGGAAATATTGCCAAATTTACGCTTATAATTATTAGCCGAATAAGTCGTTATCAGACTTTTTAAACGTTTGATTAAATTGTACCTAACTCAAGTATCATTCGCCTTATCCTAATGGTCAATATTGCCATAAATCAACGGTTTCATTCGACGTATATGCAATTCGTTATAAGACGTTATTCACCGAATGATTAGTCGTAACTTGAGCGTATTTCGCCTTATGATAAGACAAATATTGTCAAATTTACGGTTGCATTGACCAAATATGTACGTCGTTATATGACGTAATGTTACCGTTCAATCAGTGGTAATTTGACCATTTTTTGCCTTATGATAAGGTGAATATTGCCATACTTACGTTTATATGTGCCGTATATGTACGTCGTTATATAACCTAAGGTGACCATTTGATTCGTCGTGATCTAAGCATATTTCGCCTTATGATAAGACAAATGTTGCCAAATTTACGGTTGCATTGACCAAATATGTACGTCGTTATATGACGTAATGTTACCGTTCAATCAGTCGTAACTTGACCATGTTTTGCCTTATGATAAGGTGAATATTGCCATGTTTACGTTTATATGTGCCGTATATGTACGTTGTTATATAACCTAAGGTTACCATTTGATTCGACGTAATCTAAGCATATTTCGCCTTACGACAAGACAAATATTGCCAAATATACGGTTGCTTTGACCAAATATGTACGTCGTTATATGACGTAATGTTACCGTTCAATCAGTCGTAACTTGAGCATATTTTGTCTAATGATATGGTGAATATTGCCATATTTACGTTTATGTGTGCCGTATATGTACGTCGTTATATAACCTAAGGTTACCATTTGATTCATCGTAATCTAAGCATATTTCGCCTTATGATAGGGTAAATGCGGCCACATTATACGTTTATATTGCCGAATACATACGTTGCTGAAAAACTTTATATTTACGTTCAAATTTTTGTGACTGGAGTATATTCCGCCTTATTATAAGGTGAATATTGCCATGCTAAAGATTATTTATGACGCTTTCGAAAGTTTGTTTATGACTTATGTTTACGTTTGTTTAGTTTTTATTGAAGTATTATATCGCCTTAATTTAAGGTAAATATTGCCTTAATTACGGTGATATTCACCACATATTCGACGTCGTAAATTTAAAGCGTATTATGTAGTCCATTACTGCTGTTTTAAGAGTATAAAGTTGAATTCCAAGACTGCCTTACGGTAAGACATTTTTGTCGGTTAGTGTTTATCATAAAAGACGTACCATTTTAACGGAAACGCCTAGCTAAGCCAAAATAACCGTAAGCGTTACAAAATCGCCTCGCGTCATTACAATTTAGCCGTCGAAGGCGGAATACACCTTAAGCCAGAAATCAATTTTTCTCAGTGCGGCGCTAGACCACCAAACAGTGACCATCACTTTTCTAGGGGTAAGTTTTCGTTTAGGGCATTGTTTAGGTGCTGAACCAGGATCCAACCAACTTGCTGAGCCCTGCCAATTTGACGCAAATGGACCAATATTGTTTTGACGCTAACGTCGAAAGCTGCTGCTAATTCAGCCGTAGATTGTGTATCATCAGCTTCTTTAACAAAAAATATTTTGATTTGAAATGGCCAGTACTGAAGAACGGCAATTTCATAGGTAAAGACCTAATTATCAATGCTTTTCAGTCTCAAATCAGTCTTTCCAACAACATCAACAATTATATAGAAGGCACTTACTTAACAAATAATATTTGTATTTTTATTAAAAATATTACTTTTCCCGATAATTTTAACATAATTAAATATTTTTTTAGTAAATAAAAATAATAAATAATATATAATTTTAAATATTAATTTTTCTCCTTGTGCACTGCAAAAAGCACTGGATCACTCTTGATGCGAGCTTTCCGACGTCGTTCAGCCAATCTCTTTTTAACCAACCGATCTTCTTTTGAATCTGCCATAATCACAGTTCTGAAACAAGATGAGAGGTGATGACAAAGTTAAATAAACGATCTTAAAATGTAAATAAATAGCTATTGATTGATTTCGGTGGTTTTAAAATTGATTTCGGTGCACCTATTTCCACCGAAAACACCGAAATCAATGCCACTGAAATCAAAATAATTGACAAAATCCTAGATATTTTCAAAAGTAACCCGAATTTTTAATATTAATCTCTTTTGTTGAAATCGAATACATAGAAGACATGCTTTTATTATAATTAAAAATTATTCATTCAAATAGTTGTGGATAAAAGGGATTCACCGAAATCAATTTTAAAGGTATACCAAGCCACCGAAAACGATTACGTACCTCAATAAAAGAGTGACACGGAGACGCACAGGCGAGTTATCCTTACCACCGATGCGGCACGACTTACAGTTTGTATTACTCGAACAAATATTCTCGCAGCCACTAGAATACGGGTTTTATGAACCGATCAGTGCGCGCCACTGATATCAACTCTAAACGTCGGACGTGAAGACAAACAGTTATAACTTGTCTACTAAGGCCTAATAAGGCGTAGAAATATTATAAATTGAGTTAATATCTATCTAGGTGTTTATGAATACATGAAAAATAGCGACATATATTGCAAAAAAAAGATATAAAATAATTTCCGCCGCAATACGGGGCCGGACGCGGCACCGAGGTCAATATTTTGGAGGTTTTTATTTTTTTAAACTAAATTATATTTAATTTATATAAAAAACAACACCGGCCCCTCCTAATATTTTGATCTTACCTATTAGATAAAAAAATATCAAGTTGTTAGTTATCCATTTTGTACTGGATTTCGACCCGGACACGCATTTTTAAGCCATCTGAGAATGACCGAGGTATGTTGGCTAATGCCAACAGTACTGACTGCTTTACTATAGTACAGAAAAGAGTGGCCTCCCTGATGGGCCGCGTGCGGGGCAGCACCAATAGCCTTCTGAATATTGAGAAGGGTTGACTGTCCGGTTGCGAGGCACTGGAATACTGATCTGAAGGGGCCCTTTATAATGTAAAGTAAATGTAATAAATTAATAAGTTATAATTAATAATATTGACATGGAATAATAACATGCTAACATAGTTATAAGTATAATTTACTATTAACTATGTTAGTATATAATTGTTGTATGGAATATTTTTTGATTCTGAAATAAATCAATAATAATAATTATACCTAGTTTTTTACGAAAATATAATATTAATTGTGTAAATAAAGTGACTTTTAATGAAATGCTTAGTCATTATCTTGTTGTTATATTAATCCCACATCATCCCAAATGCTGAAAAGCCGAAACTGCTTTCAGACGGAAGGAAGGAAAGAAGATGGAAGGAATTAAGGATGCAATACGTCGTCACAGCTTTCATCATTCCGAAGACCACTTGCCAGTGAGTGGGGGTCACACCCCCACTTACCTAACCCACTCGGTCCTCCTGATGAAAATCTCCCACCCGGACATGAGTTGCCAAGGCCAACCTGGTAGTCTTTAAATATACTCCGGACCCAGGTTGTTAGCAGCAACGAAAACTTGCTGAGGTGTAGATTCGTAAATGAAATCCTTTTTTTTTGGATGGTTGGATGGAAATCATCAAATGACACCTCCCACTCTGGGCAGAGCGGTAGGGAGTGTCAGACATCAACTGACTAAAAACCATCCATTTTCCTTCTTAGCCCTTTGTGCCGCGGCTGCGGTATCTCTTTCGGACAACCCGCAGCCCCGATGGAAAATGACACTACCCTGGAGTGTTAATGTGATGTTGTTCCACAAACGTTGGTTGTTCACTACAGGAACTGATGGAAGCTAACGAAAGCGCCAAACTACTAGCTCAGTTCTGGGTCGATACAATTTAGATTGCCATGGACACGCTAAGAAGAAGAATCCCAAATGACCCTGTCTGTCTGAGATCCCAAAAAGGTAACATCGTTCAAAAAACTAGGTTCATTGAAACAGAGGATGACTCTTTAGTCGTACAGCAATGACCATTGAAAAGTCAGCCTCTCGTGAAGCTGAAGCAAAATACATACTAAAACTACTAGATAAGTAGGTAATGTGTGCATATTCTATTTTTTACACAACAATCGGCACAAGTAGACCACGTTCAAGACCTGTCGGTGTCAGAATTACTATTTTGACTGAAACAGACGAATTTTGTATTGAGAAAAATAGAATTTCTCTTTATTCGAGTATCCATGACTAAAAAACTGTTAGTAAAACTTACGACCATGTAAGTAATTACATGACCGACCCATAGTCACACTAAACTACCACACCAGTGTGACTATGGTTAATTATATTTATCCGTAGTCACACTGGTGTGACTACGGCTGATCCGTAGTCACACCAGTATCGTAGCTTTTGGTCACGTCACTCATACATGCAACGCATGTACTCCATGACGCGCGCTCGCTTCGCTCGCATATTAAATAACACTAATATCTTCTGTCCCCAAAGTGCCGGGCCTCCGCCGGCCTCCTTCGTCGGCCTACGGCCCGGTGCCCATGCCGCCCATAAAGGATACTGTCGCGAGACGGTCATTCATCCACTTAGCGGACGACTAGCAACAGCCTATAATTTTGGTTATTCATCCGGGTGTGACTACGGATCAGCCGTAGTCACACCAGTGTGACTACGGATAAATAAAATTAACCATAGTCACACTGGTGTGGTAGTTTAGTGTGACTATGGGTCGGTCACTAGTAATTACAGGTACTTAAACATATTAGTAAACCCACATTTCGCCAGTTGTGTTTAAGTCCTATTTAATAGGGGGCGAGCCTATTGCTTCAACCGGCGGCGAGCCTATGCTATCAACCGGGCACGAATCCAGACTCCATGGGTGCTACTGACCAATTCCTGATGGAAAAATATGGAAAAACCCAATAACACTTTGCTCGACGCGGGAATCGAACCCAGGATCTCATGCTTAGGAGGCCATTAGGCCAATGAGGCAGTCAGAACGGCTTAGTAGGCGACTTGGCCTCTGATACTTGTCCGATCCGGCCGAGACAGGAATTTCATTATCATTAATATTTTTGAGTGGTGTTAGTGAGTTTTTTTTTTTTAATGAAACAGACAACTCTTGAGCCGTTTGTAAATCCTGATCATTGATGAACCAGCTGACCTTAATATTTAGATTTATAAACACGACATGCTAACGCCTTATAAAAATAAACTAGCAGTATTTTAAGTAAGCGTTAAACTCAACAACGCCTTTACAAAATACCATGGCAGTAGTTTTTAGTTTGGGTTTGCTCTTACTGTTGTTTTGCTATTAGTGCTCTCAAAACGACGGTGTTGTAGTCAAAGTATATAGGTAGTATCAATTTTTTTTGTGCCGAACATGATATCTATATACATATAATTATAATATTAGTAATAAGTGACTCCCCTAATCGATTGCCCCTAGTATACCTAGTATTTGGTCAATACAATGGCCAATGGATACTTCAACTCTAGGCTTTAGAGCCTAGAGTTGAAGTTCTTGCCAAATGTCATTAAATTTAGTGCCCTTAAGTGTTAGTCAAAACAGGTACCTATTAATAACAAAGTGAGTACCCTAACTAAAGAAACATCCGCTCGGGTCATCTCACATCAAACTACCTGTCACACTTATTTACAAAAAGTTTAAAAGGACGTTTAAACGCATTACAGCTACCGATTCAAAGATTATCCTATTGTTGTGGCTAATATTGTTAGTATAAGCTCCAAGGATTATTCGCCATTGATACGCGTTTTTGTGAGCCCCATAACATGCCTGTCAGAGATACACATCTTTTGAACCGGGTGACACTTTACAAGTTTGGTCAAATGTTTTTTTTTTAGTTTTTATTTTGTGTCGATTACTTATCTCAGTCTCGGTTTTTGAGTTGAGCAGATTATTAAATGTGTCATCTATATAAATAAAAAGAGAAGTCCTGACTGACTGACTGATTGACTGACTGACTGACTCATCAACGCCCAGCCCAAACCCTTGGACCTGGAAAGCTGAAATTTTGCACAAAGGTTCCCTTTATAATGTAGACAAGGAATAAGGAACGATTTTTCGAAATTCAACCCCTAAGGGAGTTAAATAGGGGATGAAAGTTTGTATGGAAAATCGTCATTTTCACGCGGGCGAAGCCGCTGGCAAAAGCTAGTTTTAAATATAAGGGTCTCAAAAAACAATATTGAGAAATTCTTGTGGCTCTGATGCCCTCATGAGCGTATGCTCAGTTTAGAGTCCGGGGTTCAATCCCCAGGAATAGAGATAATACTTGACAAAAATTCAATTAGGATTTCATTAGTACCAGGTTAAAAGCTTGTTATGTGCACAGTCGGTGTAACAAGGAATCTGTTTCTGTTATAGGTACTTTGGGTTTTTTTTTAATATTTTTAAAACATAACAAGCAAAATGTTAGGTCTTACTCTTGTTTATTATATCTATGGTCTTACACCGCCTATTCTATATACACCGCCTTGAATTCATAGATGACTTTGCTCTGGAGTGAAAACGTGGTCTTACGCCACAATCAGTGGGACATTTAATATCGTATCCTGCCTGCCCCTTTAATAATAATAATAATAATAATAAGATTTATTTTCTCGCCACAATACACATTAAATACACAATACATTTCAAGTGACCAAGTGAAAACAATAGGTATATTGTGGGAGACTGGTGCCTAAACAAGGCTTGCGGCCTGTATTTCAGGACACCAGGTCCCCACCCTTAAGCTTTAATACATTAAATTAAAGAATAGAATGCTTCAGACAGTGGTAGCGAATCATTTAACAATTTTTATAGCAACTTATATATCTATAATTAATTATAGTGTTAGTATGGTTAGTAATGTGTGGGGATGGAGAAATGTGTAGGGTTGAGTGTGTTATTGTATAGTGTAGTGAGTGATAGGTATGTCAAGTCACAGCTATTTATACAATAAATTCAATTAAAATTAAAATCAAACTCATAATCAAAATCAAAACTAACTTTAAAATCAACAAAAAGAATTAAAATCAAAAAACAAATTAAAATATAAATCAAAATCAAAATACGAAACAAAACATAAATCAAAAAATTTTAATACATGGTATGTCGTGAGCTACACCGAGACAGCTAGGATTTTCTCAGTTTCAAGGTAGTTTAAATCCTGAAGCCAGCTAGTAATTTTAATTTTACATTTAATCTTATTAAGGTCATAAATAGACAGAGTCCTGTTAATTCTGTTGTAGAGGTAATGTCCGAGGTGGCAAAAGAATCGTTCTGAAAACTTGGTCGAAAGACGGCTGCGACAACTGTCTGCGGGGTTGTATCTCCTTTTACCGCGCGATAGAGAGGGGGAGTATGTTAAGAGGCCATGCTGCTTCATAATTGTTTGTTGTACGAATAGTTGTCGCACTGTTAAGACTTTCGCTTCTTTATACAGGAGGGTGGTAGGGTATCTATAAGGAAGGCACAATGATACTTTCAAGATGGCTCTCTGCGCTCTTTCTAATTCAAGAATAGTGGATTTTGGGGCACCACCCCAGGATGTGATGCAGTAAGTCAACAAAGATTGAGCGAGGGCAAAATACACCGATCTCTTCACCTTTTCCTCCGCCACCCGTCTAAGGGTCTTAAAGACGTATATTAACTTCCGCAGCCTACCACTCAATACTGTAATGTGCTTGTGAAAATTTAGTGCACTGTCTATGATAATGCCCAGATATTTTACATTATCGGCTTTATCAATATGAGCACAATTACAACTAGTGCAGCATGACATCGGACAAGAGTGAGCTACGATGGAAAGCGGAGCAGTAGTCGAGGTAGGCCTGTTACTTTTTATGGAGAAAGTGACATAATTGGTTTTCGCAGCATTTAGAGTAAGGATATTATTTCGTAACCACCCAGATACCATGTTGAAGCCCAACTGTGCATTTCCGTAGACCTCACTCCACGTGGTCGCGCTGAATAACAGGGCAGTATCGTCAGCAAAAGTTATAATTTTACCCCCAGGGAGAGTCAGCATACCGAGTTCGTTAATGTATATAAGAAAGAGGGTAGGTCCTAGTACGCTGCCTTGAGGCACACCGTAGGTAACTTGGCGCTCGTCACTGACGTACTCCCCTATCTTTACGCTCTGAGTACGCCCACTCAGATAGTCCTCAAAGAGTTTCAATTGGACCCCTCTAATTCCAAGGCATTCCATCTTCCGAATTAGTATAGGCACAGAAACCGTGTCAAATGCCTTCGCAAGGTCCAGAAAAATCCCCAAGACCTTACGACCCGCGTCCATGTTAGTGACGATAAAGTTAGTAAGATCATGAACAGCATCAGACGTCGATTTACCAGCCCTGAAACCGTATTGAGAGGAAGATAAAAGGTTATTGCTCTCCAAGTAATCAATTAGTCTACCGTTCATGATCCTTTCAAGTATCTTGGATAGCGCTGGCAGCACGGCTATGGGTCTATAGTTGTTGACACGGCTTCTGTCCCCACCCTTAAATACCGGATGAACAATTGACTTTTTGAATGCCCTGGGGAAGTACTTTGCTCGCACTGAAGGGAAACAGCTATTTACGCTTACGAGGAAAAGTCCTCCTAAACTATATTGCACGGTAAAACGTGCTCGATAACAATTAGATAAAACAAGGACTTACGTAGACGCCGGCGGCAAGATATAGTTAAAAACATTTACCGTATCTATTGTAAAAATCACAAGAAATATCACCAATGCTACCATGATACGCAACGCTCGCGCTGATAGCTTTAGGTAATTGAAAATGTTGCGAGTTCAGGAATAGCGATTCCGTACATTCTGTTTTATTTTGTTTTTTAGCTGTGCAGAATGTAAAGCTCTATCACTTTCCTACTCTGAATTATCAAGTAGTATTAAATATCATACAACTACTATAATCAGAGTTTTTAGTTGGACTGAGTAGTACTCAGTCCAACTAGTGGCAGTTGGAAGTATCTGTCGTATCTACCACCACAGGTTGTAGTGGTGGTGGTGGTAGAACAATTGCGTCTTAGGCACTGGTCTGTGACTTAAACTTATAAGAGACGTGAAATGTACGTATATTGGCAGAGGTAAGGTACGGTACCTTACCTCTGCCAATATACGTACATTTCACTTCTAATAAGCAAGCATGCAAAGGTCACAGAATTTCAGCAGGTTCTGAAAGTTTTCAGATGCCTTCTAGAATTCCTCCCCGCACCAAATACCAAGGAATTCTAAAACAAAAGCAGCGTAAAATTGATTAATTGCTAATACATTATGATAGCAGTGGCAGTCGGTATCGCTGATAAACGGCTTACAACGACCGAGTTATATGCGAGGCGATAGCTGCAATGATTTCTGATATCCGTGTCATGGTTACGCAAGAAACGGCTGGATTTACACCTTTTTGGGGAAAACTTCGACTTCACCCCACTTAGTAGGCCGAAACTACAGAAACATGTAGCAAAATGATGGTTGATACATGCAAGCCCGGTGCCGCCATCGTCCACCTGATAAAAATATTGTATCTGCGTCCAAACAACATGTTGCTGTTTCAATTTTGTAGGGTGTATTTGACTCCTTACCCACCATTCAGGCACCGGAGACCTTCGTAAACGTTGTAACACCATCGATTCATGACATGTAGGCCTCCACATGCCAAGTTAAATGAACTGAGCTGATTATTATTTCTTCAATAGACTGCCCATCTATTTATTCAGCGTCCTTTATACTTTCGGTGACCTCACTGCGATCCCCAAGTCGCCAAGCGTGCGTTGCCCTACGCTAGGAATTTCGCCTGTATCGTGGGTGCGTTTACAAAGATTTAAACTCACATACACAAACACCCAGACCCGTAACAACTATCTGTAGACCATATATAAATATTTGTTCCGTACGGGGATCGAACCCACGACAGGCAGCGCAGCAGTTCCAATCGCTCAGCCACTGCACCAACCGTGAACGAATGAAACACAGTTGAACTTTTTGCTATAGTATAAAGACGAACCTTTTATTCAAATATCTCAATTCCCCAAAGTGCGTCTTATTCCTCGAAGTTCCCACATCCAGTGTATTACAAGCCAGTGTAGACAAAAGGTGTGTCCTGTATATAACAACAGCTAACAACGGTGTTGTTTCGTGGTGTAGCGAGGAGTACGGACTTGGTGGAGGCGTCCCGGCGAGCTGTCACAACAACACGAGCTGTCGCGCATCAGCGGATGTGTACCTACTGATGCTCAAAGTTCTAACAGGGAAAATAATGTGACTACTCTGTAATAGGATAGGCGTGATTGAAAGTTTATTTTTTCTTGGTCTAAAATAAATAACAACCACCAGATTAAAGATTTGACGACACGGTCGGCGCAGTGGCTGAGCGATTGGACTGCTGCGCTGCGTGTCGCGTGTTCGATCCCCGCACGGAACAAATATTTGTATCGCCTACAGGGCAGGGTCTGGGTATTTGTTTAAGTGAGTTTAAATGTTTGTAAACGCACCCACGATACAGGAAAAATTCCCAATGAGGGGCAAAACTTAAAAAAAAGAAAGACAATAAATGGAATAAATAACTAATAAACTGGAGTCAAATGTCACTTTTAATCGATCTACGGCGTAGCAAGGGGTTTATTTTTATTATTCGTTCTCTAGTACTAGAAGTCATTATCATTCAAATAAATTCAGTATTGTAACGGTAGTACTTTGACAGCCTGTTACCTGATGAATCTGTCCTCCTCTGGTTCTGGATCCTCTGTCTGGAGTAGAGATGCTACCGATGATATTTCTTTTCTTTTTTTTTAAACTTGATAGGGTGCGCTCTACCTGATTCCCTTTAAACTGTTTTGTGTTTTAAAACGACTTAGGTACTTACATGCATCATGAATGTGTCATGAGATGTCGTTTTTTTCTTAGCCTATTTTGTCCAACTGCTAGGCAAAAGCCTCACCCATAGCCTTCCACTCTTCCCTCTAAGTGATTTTCTCCATCCAACCCGTCACAAACGCTTCTAGGCCGTCACACAAGCGTTTTTAGGCCTCTTTCGGCAATGTAAAAAAATCTCATAAAATTATAACCTATTTGCCTTCCAAGCAAACTTTGAGCACCTCTGTACCTGCCGTCAATCGTTCAATGATTCGGAACGGCATCTCGTTTTTTTTTCGGACTCGGGTCGGTGTCACAGCACAGGTAGAAACCCAGACGTACACGATTCAATATTGACATCAACCTGTAGGTCTCACTCATTTTGGCAGGGCCTCAAGTAGGTACCTACTCTGGTTACGAGCGACAACGTAGGTACTGAGTCCTGCTGTTTTGTGTCACTTCAACACTGAATGAAATTATTCATTTAGAGAGATTATGAGTGCCTTTCACTAAAAACATAATAAAAAGATGATTTTCCGAAATGTTAGGCACGCCAGACAGAGATGTTATGGACACCAAAATTTTGCGAGTCTGCAGTTTTAGTAAGCCCAATTAAATACAAGTTACTGGTACAGGCTACTTGCCAAATATAGATAGGTATAGGTATATCTATATATAAATAAAAAGAGAAGTCCTGACTGACTGACTGACTGACTCATCAACGCCCAACCCAAACCCTTGGACCTAGAAAGCTGAAATTTTGCACAGAGGTTCCCTTTATAATGTAGACAAGGAATAAGGAAGGATTTTTCGAAATTCAACCCCTAAGGGAGTTAAGTAGGGGATTAAAGTTTGTATGGAAAATCGTCATTTTCACGCGGGCGAAGCCGCTGGCAAAAGCTAGTAATATATACCAAGACTCTGGGCTTACGTGGGTACTACGTGGTTTCTATTGGAAAATCCGAAAAACAAGAGCGAGCTCCAGGATCGAGAGGATCGAGATCCAGGTATAGAGTCTAATGTACATAAGCGCTACGGTACAGTAGTGAATAACTTAAACAACTATATTTTATTTGTTTTTTTTTTACTATCACCCATTCCTATTATAAGCATAGAGTATAGAGCCCCCACACCACACAAGATATGCCAGACCTGGTCTCTTGCCCATCGTGCACAAGTAAGTGTACGCTTCAGGACTTGAATGAAGCAAACTACATAGCTATCCAAGTTGAAATCCAATCTGAGTCATCGATTTAAGAGGAAGAAGAATACTTACAAGCATTTTCATCTTATATGAAAAGGATGGTTCGTACAGCAATAACTTAGCTAAGTTTTTTATTTTACTACAATTCAAACACACACGTGAATACTTAAGTTTCGCAACTAAGGCTTGATAGTAAGGTGTTGCGATGAACAGATAACGCGTTCTAGTCGACGTGCAAGGAAATTGCAGTCAGCGTCTCGTCGCACGCACACAGTCGCTCGCTTGCATAAGGACTACACGCTTGCACAAGTACGTACGTAAGTGTGCACACGCCCTACATGGAGAACTGTGTTTGTGGGGCTTACATTTAGGGCATTTGACGTTGGTTAGTTGCAGCGGTGGCCCAGTGGTGGCGGCCCCAACCTACGTCGGTACAGTAAGTCATGAGTTCGATCTCAAAACGGTGAAGAAAAACATCGTGAGTCATCATCTTCCTGCCCTTATCCCTTCCTTGGTCTTAAAGCAAAAATTTTGAAAACATGTGTCATCTACCAAACCCGCACGCGGGCCCACCGCGTGGTGGATTATAGCCCATCCCTCTCCGAGAGGAGGCCTGAGTCCCTGTAGTGGGAACATTATAGGCCGATGATGATGAACCTTGATAAATGTGCAGGATCTTGAACCGATGACACTGCTGCACTGTGGAGATACTTTAGGAACTGTTTTTTTTTTTGCGTTGGATGGGTAGCATGGTCTCTGACTGACAGCTTGGCCAGAAGCTACCCGCTGAACCGAGACAGCGTCACTGAAAAACATAAAAAAATAACGTGAGCAGTTCTTGAGTCATCGCGATGCGATTTCCGCTGGAAAACACTACACAATAGCAACAAGTCTCGTGAATGGCGTGCGTTACAATTGATAATGGCTTACTTACAAGATCAGATCTGAAGAAATTTGTAGAAAAAAAAGAAAATAATCAATGAATTCATATTACCCAAGGTTCTATCGACCCAAAAAACTTTAAATTTAGATTTACATGACATGAGCGTTGAGCAAATATATATTAAAGAAGACATAACACAAAGGATTTAAAATCAAGGCTGGCGTCAATAACGTCACTGGCCACTAACGGACCTTACATTGATAAGTGATAGGAAACACAAGATAAGTGGTTATGCTTAGTCAAGCTCACGTATGCACTAATCTTTCTTTATCCTCCAAATATATCAGGAAAGATAAGAACGAAGTCAAAAACAATTAAACAAAGGTGCAAAAGGTGGATAGAAAGAAAACCTTTAGCAGTAAACGAAACAAACATTTTAAAGATCGTATGACCACCTACTGAGAGGCGCGTGTGCCATACAAAACCATCATTTAAAACAGACATTACTATACACTTGGCAAAACACTATAACACTCATAATCTCAGTACATAAGGTTTAAAATAAAGCAGCGTTTGATTTTGAAACCGCAAATGAATTGTGGTATTTTACCTGTCTGTAATTTGTACAGGAGTTTGACTAATTCATAGAGGAATTTGCTTTTCCTATGGGAATTGAGTTATTTCTTCGTATTCCGTGTATCAGTTGTGTCCCTGTGGAGATGCCTGTGGTTTGGATTCTATTTTGTCAAGATAAGGAAATGTTTTTTTTGGGGAAAGATCAGACCACGATATCTTCTAACTTTTAAACTCACATTTTTCTCGTTATGATAGTAATTCACAATCAATAATGGAATCACTTTGGATATCCGTTCACATAGGTAATTCTGATAGCAGAACTCCTTGAATCAGGTGCGTAAATAAGGTGCTCTACTTCTTCTCTTTGAATCGATGACTCAGATTTTGTCCGACCAGTACATACATTGTTTGCTTCATTCAATTCCTGCATTTGTTCTACTAAGCTATGTCGTCAAAATGTACGAATTTTAAAACAACGTCACTGTCCGATCGTTCTTAGGATTAGATAGACCTGACCTAAGGTGCAACTAGGCTGACACCTACGTTCCTCCACTACACCTGGTTCTCAACCTTACAAACATCCCAGGTGAACTTGACAAACCTTGAATTAAAGACGAATATTAATGACTGAACACAAAAAAGTTAATTCGATACAGACGCGTGTCGCGGTTCACCACAATACTTGTAACTTGTAACGTGCTCACAAAAACTTGTTACCCACATTAGTATAGGGTTACAAACTGTTGTACAGTGAAATCATATTGTTAAAAACATTGTAGAATGACTTGGGCCAAAAAATTATAATTAAATAACAAATTGCTGACACGACCTGACCTGAAACTCTTTTACTAGACTCTGGACCCAGTTTCAAAGAAGTAAGTAGAATTTGATCAGGAAATTCATAGACAACTCTGCCCTGAGTGAAAATGTCGTGAAGTTCCACAAACAATGGAACTTTCAATACCGTGCCCCGTCGGTCCTGTTATTTGCACAATCCAGGAGCTGTTGAACGCTACTGAAAGTGCCATGTCGTCGCCAAATTGTTGATCCGATTCAATTTAGACTGCAATCGACACACTAATGAGAAAGCAACACTTGTCAACGTATTGTGGGATATGAACGTATTCTATCATCTTCCTAATAACTGGAAATGTAAAGTAATTTATCAAAGATAGACTGGGAACTCGGAAGACGTTGCGTTGGAAGGCCTCCCACTAGGTGGACCGATGACCTGGTGAAGGTTTCAAAATCAAAGCAACACAGAAACGTAAATTGAAACCAATAGTGATGATAAACCTGTAAAGCGGGAGAACTGTCAGCTAAAATTAGGGGGGCTCATGTGATTCCTTACCGGCTAATTTCTATTGAAACGACTAATTCTAAACTGTCTTTTGACATTTTAAGATTCCGAACAAATTCTCATTCCGAAGATTCAATTGTATAAATTCTAGTCTTGTTATGTTCCATGTCATAATTCTTCAACCTTTCTGTGACACAAAATTATGATTATCAACCAAAATCCTAAAAGTCAAAATTCAAAATTCATAAGCCGTCACGATGGAATCGTTTGACACTTTTCAAAGTTACGATGATCTGATGTACAGTCTTGTTCCTTTATTTTTTACCTCCAGACCGGAAAGTATCATCTTATTTGTTTATCTCTCGAGCTTGTCGACAGCCCATCGCCACGTAATTAGAAAGACAAGGTAGCTTTTTTTCATCATACATAATTGACAGGAAAGATTTTACAAAACAAAGGAGAATCAACCTTCTCTCAAAGATTTAGGAGCTCTTGTCGTATGGTAATACTGATGGGCAGTGGTTGACAGTGTAGCCTTTTTGTAGAAATATTGTTTTTCGTCGACACTGCCATTTTTATTGAGTCTGTTTCGGTTATGTTTTGTTTTTTAAGTTGATGTTACTCGGAACGACTAATGGCTTCGTCTGGATTAAAAAAAAATACTATCTTTACTATCTCTTCTATTACAGTTTATAGGTAGAACTGCTGGGTTCAATTCAAGCCCTACTGTTACTTCAAAAATGGCCGTGATATTAACTTTAAAAGCTGTTCTAGTCTCGTTATAGAAGACTACAATAATGAATGACAGGTTATCTACAAGTGTAACTGACTATACTCTTTAGAGATATTTTTCCTATAGATTGATTTCTTTGCAAATCGTTCAGGTTAAACGTTCTGTATACGACATAATTATACCAAAATTCAATCCCGCTCCTAGTCCTATATATTATATAAATAAAGAGAGAAGTCCTGACTGACTGACTGACTCATCAACGCCCAGCCCAAACCCTTGGACCTAGAGAGCTGAAATTTTGCACAGATGTTCCCTTTACAATGTAGACAAAGAATAAGGAAGGATATTTCAAAATTCAACCCCTAAGGGAGTTAATTAGGGGATGAAAGTTTGTATGGAGAATCGTCATTTTCACGCGGGCGAAGCCGCTGTCAAAAGCTAGTATAAAATATATTACATTATCTAAAAGTAACAATAACATTGGAATCGATAATTGTCACACGTATCTGTGATTACCGCGTGGCTTGCACGTCATTACACATCGTTTGAGCATTAGTCTAGACTATATGGGAAAAACCCACAATCATTGATTCATATTTACCTCAAATCAATCCAAAATCTACTGAAACTACTATAAAATGAATTACATAAAAAACCGGAACCAATTCAGGAACCATTAATTTAACGATATTGGTTCTCACTTTTGCAATAGGTACTAAAATTGCAACGTTTTACAAAACACTCGAAACAACCAAACGTCAACGTCGTCAACGTCAACGTTCAAAGTCTGAATTCCACTACAGAGTACAATAACTAATGAAAAAATGACTTGGAAGTATACCTACAAGAAAGCTACAGACATGATAAAACAATCATCTACAAAAATAGCAATCAGGTTATCGAAAAGAAAATCTCAATGTCATCAAGATTAATAAAGCCGTACCTACTGCTGCCTAAAAACGGCCGTGGTCTCCTGCAAAAACATTATTGTACGAAAGCCAGAGCAGAAGACATACAAGTAATAACATACAGTAATAAAATTACGAGCAAATGGCCGAAATCGGCTCAACCATACACACTCAAAGCCTTTGCACGTATCATGCCTATGAGAAATAAATAATAAAAAATGCACAAATCCTAAAAGCGAAAGTCAACGTCAGTGAACGGGGTTCGCGAGAATGAGTTTTTGGGCTACACGCAATTGAACTTTTGCGATCGATACGCTAGAAAGAAAAACAGCAACGATCGATAAAAAGCTCTGAGGTAAAGAAGTATGAAATTAATAAATTAGTCTAGACGACGTTAGTCAGAACAGGGTAGAGAAGAAGTAAGATTTCTCCTCTAGCCTGTTCTGACTAACGTCGTCTGGACTAATTTGAGGAGAAGGTAAGTGTTCTCCTCTATCGTATAAGACTGAAAAAGCAAAAATTGGTTTACTGTCGTCTTTATAATATGGTGTGCTACCAAATCCGTCAGCTATCTTATCAAACGGGTTGTCCAGTAGCTAATTCTCCTAATCCTATAGTACGGTCCGACAGATAGATCGCTGTATATTGGTTTTCGCACGTGACGCCCTTGGTAAATATAGTTGTTTATTTGTAGCTGTCTTATCATCGTTATTAGGGAAATATTCGTTATTGTATTCCTTTGTTTCTGTTGGGTTACTAAAATATTCTAACACCCGTATTTGTAAACAAGTAATTACTATTACCTACTTGAGTAAATGTCATTGTTTAAGATACGTATTTTTCTCTGTAGTTTAGTAATTCCTTAATGGTAGAACTATCAAACGTTAGAATTCTTAGTTTTGCTTTCATTGACGGTTCTAACTTCGTTTAAATTCTTGCCCATTGCATAAAAATATTTGCATGTAATTACTTAAGTCCAAGTAATTACTTTGACTTGACTATAAGTACGGGGGTTAATAACCTAGTCTTCATTGGATCACTTGTCCAATGCGGTTGAAGGTATCTATACAGAGTTTTACATGTTCAGGCATATTTTGGACAGTTTTTGACACGTTTTATTCAGGTTTAGTGATGAGTTAATGACTTTAAGTTTGAAGTGCTACCACATGTTAGTAAATAAAATCAGATTTTGTATAAACTTTTAAAGTTTCTTAAAAAGTTGCTTTTCGATTAACTTCCTCTCCTATATTAAATGTATTTTCATCTTTAAAATAAAAATAGGTAAAAAAACTTTTTAAGTTAATCGGTTTTATGTTAAACATACATTGCAATGTTTAAGATAAATGTACTAAAAACCAAAAAATAATAAAATAGATACAGTCGTGGGAAAAAACCGTGGGGCACGTCAATTCGGGACTGTCGTGCTGCGGAAATTACAATTGACGTGCCCCACGGTTTTTTGCCACGACTGTATCTATTTTATTATTTTTTGGTTTTTAGTACATTTATCTTAAACATTGCAATGTATGTTTAACATAAAACCGTTTAACTTAAAAAGTTTTTTTACCTATTTTTATTTTCTAGTTTTTAGCCGCCATCTTGGATTTTAATTTTATATAGTATATTGTATTCTGCTTGTTGAGCCCTTTCATTTGATACCCATATTGATGGGATTAATAAAACATAAATTATCCGCCATTTTGTAGCGGCGGCCATCTTGAATTTATAATGATAATGAATAAACATAATTGTATTGTCACCAAAATCCAAAGTGTATACAAAATTTCAGATTAATCGGTTGACAGGAAGAGGGTGAAATTTGAATTACTAAATTTGACCCAAGAATAAAACAAACGGGGTGAGCTAAATAAAACCGTTTAATAATAAAAAAAAACAAAACACGTACCAAAGATAACGCTTCGCCCAAAATCCATGGAGGCGACGAAATCTAAAATAATTGCCAGCTACCGAGTTTGTTCATAGATAAACATGATATATTATGTGAACACAAGCTCATATCTGTACAATAATATCTTTACACCCGAAAACGATATCACCAACCTTATGTATCTGGCTGAAGAGTTTTAACGGTTTTTAGAAAACGCGGGAACGAGCGGGCTTAATAAGCCTGCTTGACAGTTAGCGACTTTTGACAGCGGGCTTACTAAGCCCGCTTGACAGTCAAGAGGGTATAGTAATTGCAAGCCTTTTGATATTTGACTGTCAATTATATTAGGTGCTGGCTATCATCAATTTGGAACCTGTTGAGATTGAGAGCAGAGATAGGAGGCAGGAGACAGGTACAGCTAAATGTTAGGAGGTTAAGAATGTAGGTGAGAATGTTTATGTACTTGATTTGATACCTGCATGTAAGGATGAAAAGGAAACTTAAATGGGTGATTAGACAGACAGAAACATGCATATTATTATAATTATGATGTTGTGGTTGCGTTACTCAATATCAATGGCAGAATTTCGACGTCCTCAATGACGCCTGACTGCCGGTCCAATAAAAGTGTGGTCATCTACCACGGTTTGACAATTGTACATCGTGTAATATGGATGTAACATCGATACCATGAGAAGGACAATGGAAAAATAGATCAGTAATTTTCAATCTGTGCGTGATTTGCTATTTGCTTCTGTGCTGCAACAGAAATTATGCAAAAAATGTTCTAACAGTCATAATCTCGTATCGTGTTACCCAGCAGCTGCGGGATAGAGGTCAGATAGGGAATAGCTGCATAGAATATACTGGTACCTATTCATCTGCATCAGGCTATACTGGAAGCTAGTTAGAGTCCAGTTTATATTTGACAGTTTTGCCAGTCATAGTAATCTGTCCTTGGAAACGGCAAATATACTAGAAACCAAATCTATTTTTGTAGTAAGAGTGAAACTTGTGTGCATTTAAAGGTACAATTTTAATTTACCAAACGCCACTGATATGATAAGCTCTGTTTTGACACTGATAAATACAAAATTTTCAACTTATGAAATATCAAATGCTATCACCATAATTATCGGCTGTTGACGTCATCAATATTTATTTTTGTTATTAACTTGATATTTTCACTGTTAGTTCACTTCACACGTTCGTTCTAATTTATAATGTTGATACAAATAAAATTCTTGATAAAGGTAACTAATAACTTCGTCGTGATTCTAAAATCTAAAGTGAAGTATTGATATTTTATGTTTATTGGTACCTTTATGATTTAAGGTAAACAGTGTGTTTTAATATCTACAGCAAGATAGTAATATAATGATTAAATCTACTATCTTGAACCTACGTCAATGTAATCTGTAAATGATCGCTACCATCTTTTATATTCATGTTATCTTTTAAATACCTACATGCAAAAAATATTTACCTGAGCTAATAACGTACCAACTAAGTTACTATCTGTGAGCATGTCGCTATGACAATTTTCAAAACATGGGTACGTCTATGAAGTTTCTCGAAATTGTATAAATAATGTTATAAACAGATAGTTGATGGTAGCCAGGACAGGAGACGAAACTTGAACATCGAATTGCTCCGCCTGAACAAATTCAAATTTAAAAAGTTCTTAATGACCCTACGACACAGAGAATCATAGAGCAACCCCAAACAACAATGTTTTCATAAAAACATAAACGCAATTAATAAATGAAGAAAGAGGATCAAATAAATCTAAATTGACTACCAACATCGAAGTTAGAAGATTACGATATAATCTGATAATGATCAGGTAGCTACGTGTTATAAAATCATAATAATTATCAGCATGTTTGTCGGTTATCGAATTCTTTGATTTGATAGTGTCAGATATATCAGTGTAAGTAGGTAAGTAAGCTGGTGCTTGCAAGGACAGGAAAATAAGACAATTAAAATGGATTAGAACGACCTGAATTAGATTTATGACGTAAATAGCAATGGAAATTAAAAGTAGAGTTTTGATGTTTAGAACTCTTTAGAGCCAACTCTTTTAACTGAGTTGTGGAGATCAGATAGGCAGTCGCTCCATGTAAAATACTAGTATTCAGCTGCATCCGGTTAGACTGGAAGCCGATCCCAACATTGTTGGGAAAAGGCTAGGCAGATGATGATGACTCTTTTAGAGCCGAGTAGGCAGTAGCAGGTCCTGTATATAATATATTTTGGGCCTATTTGACCCAAAGGTAGGCAAAAAAAAAAGGTTGACTGGTATAGTGCCTTGTGCCACTCAATTTACATATGTACTTACCAGTCTTGTACATGAATCTATATATTATTATACATATAATAAAACAGTAAAAAAACTGTGTCTGTACCTACATTGAATATATTAAAAAAGAAATTGAGGGGGGTTTAGAAGCAGTAATAGAGCACTAATCGAAAAAAAAAAATCTGTCTGTGTGTCTGTTTGTCTGTTTGTTTGTACACGCTAATCTTCGGAACTACTCGACGGATTTGAATGGTTTTTTTTTTTGTATAGATATTAAGTCTGGGCAACATATAGGCTATAATTTATCTTGGAAACTTGAACACCTGATGCAGAACTGCAACAGACCAGCTTAACTATAAGAGATACAAAAATGGTACCATAGCAAAAATTGTTCTACGTGATGAGCATTTTCTGCTCAGAGAATAAATTTGAAGATCTGGAACACCTGATGTGGAACTCCACGAGCCCAGCTACACTATAACATATATAGGAATGACGTCTTAGCAAGAATTGTTCAGCCTGATGAGCACTCTCTGTTGTCGTATAAAATTTGAAGATCTGGAACACCTGATGTGGAAGTCCAAGAGCCCAGCTACACTAAAACATATATAGGAATGACGTCTTAGCAAGAGTTGTTCAGCCTGATAAGCACTCTCTGTTGTCGTATATTTGAAGATCTGGAACAGCTGCTGTGGAAATCAAAGCTATCACTAATTTCACTGTCACTCAATCAACGAGACAGTCACTCATCAAAATTTCCACGTGAACGAAGTCGCGGGCATCAGCTAGTTTTAAATAAACATTAGTTGGGTCAGAGTCAGATAAAATATCCTCCTTTGACTTCTCCGTAGTTGGGTAAAACTATTTGATGCTGAAGTAAACGAAAAGAGCCAATATGACGACATTATACATTTTACCTTGACATTGAAAATATTTAGTTAAGTTACATTGACATATAAGTACCTACTTACTTAACATTTATTTACATAGTAGGTATAGGTACCTATAAATGTTATATACATTACGATAATTGACAGCAAGTTAACATAACCGTGTTAATTAATATCATGTTATCAGATTCACCTTAATACATTGCTCACAATTAATATCTATTTATTAGGTTGGCGACAAACCGTCAAATGTACTAAACAATAAATAATAATTATGATAAAAATGTTATATTATAATGCTATGTTTAAAACTATGTTAATGATGTAAGTATATGTATCCCCTTAGTGAGTAAGTCGTTGAAGTGCCATAAATAAATAAATAAATTAATGATGATGATCTTGTAGTGAAATAACAACTAAATGCATCAGCTGCCTAGCCTTTGGTGTCGCATAAATTATACAGCTGAATCTAAGTATTTTACATGAAGCGATCTGACCATAAATTGACCTCCACGACTCAGCAATTGGCTAACCTAACATGGTATTTTTGGTTATACTTTCAGGCTTCTACGGTCTACACGTAACGGTCGACAAATTACAGTCAGAGTCTGAATGTAACAGTCATAGGTACCTATTCGTACTTATTATACTCAATGCAATAAGTATAATAAATACACCGTTGAGTCATGCACTTTCTAATCTATTTTCTGCATCCTAGGATTATTAAAAATCTTTTAAGTTAAGGCGCTGACAAGAGCCAAATAGGCTTGTATTGAACAATTTTTTAGCCAAATCTATACAGTTTGACACGGCGGAAAAAATATATGTTAATCTTGAACATATTTCTGATAATTTCGTTGTTTTCAAAACACGTTTTTGAAAAGTTTTCTCGATACAAAAAAATGGTAAACTAACCTCTTAAAATTATCTTCCAACAAAAATATCTGTATTACTGATGAACGTACGTTGGTAAAATTTATAACAGTAACGTATCATATTTAAATACAAAATTTGGTTGTTTTTAATTTTTGATTATTTAATAAATTATTATTTTATAATTAATCATTATATGGTTTGTAAGAAGTTCGAGCGTTGCGTCATCGCGCTCTCTTTCTTACGTATGCAATCCGACAGTGAGCGCTTAGGCGCGGTGCTAGACGGACGTATGTCACTTTGCGCCCCACTGACAGCTATCCGTTCATCTATAAATTATTATTGACCGCGTCACAATGTTAGTCCAGGATCCACGGTACATTTTTTCACTTGATTACTATCAAGCTAATTTTCCGTGAGCCAACATTACCCTATACGAAAACTCTCGATTGTGGTAGGTAATAGGGGCAGCAGGGATAAAATATATATTGATTATATATTATTATAATTATTTATTTGATGATTTTCAAAAATCTATTACTAACTATTTTATTTTTATCTGATGATCATTATCTAAATCCAACATGTATTGATAACGAGCTCATCAAAAATTACTACAAACCAGGGGTCCGTAGCCGAATGGCAAAAAACGGAACCCTTATATATTCGTCATGTCTGTATGTCCGTCTGTCCACCCGTATGTCACAGCCACTTCATTCGGAAACTATTGAGACTACACAGTTGAAACTCTACAAGTATTCTGTGAACCGCTTTACGATTTTTATACAAAAATAAAAAAAAGGATTTAGGGGGTCGCCCCATACATGGAACTGAAACTATATTTTTTTTTTCATCAAACCTATACCTACGTGTGGGGTGTCTGACCTGTCTAATGTCTACATTAGACAGGTCTTTAAAAATGACATTGAGGTTCCACAAACAATTTTTTCTCAAAGCCAATCGTTTGGAAGACAGACACTTCCAAATTTGTAAAATGGCGACCGGCCTCGCGGTCGCTTGCCTTCGGTATTGCCAACACTGACCAGCTTTTCAAGGCTGCTATCTCCTCTTTGCATTATGTGGCCGAAATAAGACAAAATACGCTGTAGGCAAACTGTTGACAATCGAGTCTTGATATCGAGTTGGTAAAAGATAGACACATTTGTGCGTTTGGCCGTCCATGGAATTCGGAGAATCCGCCTAAAACACCACATTTCGAATGCGTCTATCCTCTGTCTTACTCTTGTTTGGATTGTCCATGTCTTAACTTGTGGGGAAAAATGCTCCTTCCGAGAAGCCTGTGCCTGAAAAGGAACCGATCCAGGCTGATGATGGTTTCGTGACGGTGTTGAGGAGGAAGCGCCGTCAGCGAACCATCAAGAACCGCTGCGGCACGGCTCCATCGGAGCCCAATGTGCATATTCGTGCCGCAAAGCCGAACACGCCTTTGTACCTCTCCCGTCTACATTACACCACTACGACGGAGGACATCGTGGAGTACGTGCGCCAGAAGATCAAGTACGTGGCGAGAGTGCAGCTGCTCGAGTCGCGCCGCAACGTCAACTTTAAGGCGTTTGTGGTGCGAGTACCGACATGCTACCTGCACCTCGTCTTGGAAGAGGACTTTTGGCCGCAGGGGGTGGTGTTTCGACGCTTCCGCGGGCAAGTGCCACATGATCGCACAGTGACGTAGTGCAACTGTAGTGATACTAATATAGTTTTAAGGTTTTGTTTACTAACACAAGCTGTCAATTATATCGTATGTATGTTAGTCTGTAAGGTATTTATCTATGGGCCAAAGTAGCCTGAAAATAAATAAATATTATTATTATTAACTCTATGGAGGAAAATCAGGAAAACTAGTGCTCTGACCAAACGGGCCTTCGTTTTAAAACTTATACCACGTTTTTCCCAGATGTTCCGGGGGCGTAATATAGCATCTTTAGCCATGGCTATCCGCCGTTTTATTTCTGTGACGCAGCTACCTTCATTACTTATATTGGAGCCCAGTTAATCGAAGCTGTCCACAGTATAGATGCCTTAGATGTTATAGGCGCCCGATAGGTTTCCCGCACGATGTACCACCATAAGCTTGGTTTTCTGCCTATTTATTGCAAACCCTACTTTGCCACTTTCCACTTCCAATCTGTGCCGTATCTCTTTCATGTTGCCAAATGTTGTAGCAAGGAGAACGGTGTCATCAGTGTACCTCAGATTGGAAATCCACTTTCCACCAACAGTAAACCCCTTGTCCCAGCCCTAAAGAGTCTTGAATGATATTACTCTTCGTACATATTGAAGAGCAGAGGTGAGAGGATGCATCCCTGCCTAACGCATTTGAACAGTCGGTGTCTATTTTGACGAAAGAGCGGTTGTTGATGTGTAGGTAGAGGCATCGGACTATGTCAATAAGATGTTGAGGCGTTCCCATGTCTTTAAGAACCCCCCACAGCTTGCCCCACTCCACGCAATCAAATGCTTTGGTATAATCTATGAAACATATCAATACAGGGCTGTTAAATTCCCGACTTTTCTCTATAATTTGGCGAACGTTCAGGATTTGTTCCCGCGTGTCTTTGCCTTTAACAAAACCTGCTTGCTCTTCTGGAATTTGTGGCTCCAGAAAGTGTATTAGCCTGTTGTTTATGATGTACAGGAGTATTGATGGTGCGTGGAGTAAGTGCCAAACACTTAATATAATTTTTAGAATCTTGTAGGCAACTTGTAAAGAGTGGGTTTAATAGAAAATATCCAATCCCCAAAACCCAGTTAGTAAGTAATCATTTTTAATGACTTCGTTATCGATACATACTGGAAGGAAGGAAGGGGACTCTTTGATCAAACCATACATTTTGTAGGACAAATATTTTTTCAAATAATTTAGATAATTATCATCAGATTTAACAAAAAAAACCCAGCTGATGATTCTCAAAAGTGTTTGTACTTAACACTTTTGAGAATCATCAAACCAACATATTTTATCCCTGCTACCCCTATTACTTACCACAATCGAGAATTCGAGAGTTTCGTGCAGGAAATTGTTGGGCGTCTCGCCGTCTCATCAAAATTAGCTTGATAGTAATCAAGTGCAAAAATGGACCGCGGATCCTGGACTATTTGTTTCTTACTTGGTAGTATGGCGCTAGGGTATCGGAAAAATTGTGGGCGTGTCCAAAAATACTGAAACATCAGAAGTCAATAGCTATTGTCATCGTCTGCGCGAAATTGCAGGCCATTAAAATAAAGAGTTTTTACCCGAATTTGCATACCAATCATGCATGATCCACCTTTGCTGTTAGTCAAGTGAACTTATAGCGACTAATAGCGGGTACCGCTGATTACAATTAAAATTATGTTGATTGTTTATCAATTTATCATTTAAAAAATAAATAATTCAAATAATACCACAAATATCCCCTTTGTGGTGTCATTGTGACAATGTACCAACAAACCCAACCAAACTCAGTGTCACGACAACCGTCATCAAGCCGTATCGACTACATCTTATAAAGTGTCAATTACTGCTCTCGTATAACCGGCCTAATGCTAAACCACTGTCAAATCAATTAGCCGCTAATTAATCACGCGCGACTCAGTCACGCCGCGCTGACAGCAGCTGTCAGTGTGACAGTTCAGGTTTTGACAGCTGTCACTTTGACATCTCAAGGACTAGTGGCGGTTCAAGGGTGAAGTTGTTGGCAATGATATTTATTGGACTTCCTTGTTGTGATTAAGATCCGTTTAAAGGAAAAAAAATACGTGTTTCCGAAACCATTATGACACGTGGTCGCATCAAGGAAAACCTACTGAGGTGGGAGATTCATAAATTACTGCCGTGGAGTGTCATTGTGGTGCTATTCTACAAACGATGTTGTTTGTCTTGTTGTCTGCTCACTCAGAAACGAATGGAAGCTATCGAAAGTGCCAAACTAGTAGCTCGATTCTGGGACACAAATTAGATTGCCATGGACACGCTAAGAAGAAAATGTGGTCAACACATTGCAAGGTACAGACCTCCATTCCCTTTTTCCGCTTTTCTCTATTTAATGCTATTAGGGTTGGGTGGAGGTGGAGCATACTGCAATCCTTTAAGACTTGTGCTTTCACAAAACATTTATGCAGCATTATTTGGACTTCAAGTGATATTTATCTGAAAATTCAATGTCTCATCAAAACCCTATCCGGAATGAAGCAATATAAAACTTCTTTCCCACGGTCATGAGTTAATTTTATGGTGTCATTAAAGGTTTAATTACATGATGCCGACATGGTATCTGATAAGAGATAGTGTAGAACAATATTTGTATATTGATCGCTAGGAAACAATCATCCTTTGTATTGGCGGCAAGATAATGGGCCAGCGTGGGCATGTATGTAAAGAAGATACTTCAATGGTAGCTACTGTAAGATTGTATGATATAAGTAGGAGTTGCAGTTCTTTTGCCGAACGGGGTCGATTTGGCGCAGCCGTGAGGCACACATTACGTTTTTTTTGTTTCCTTTTTTTCGTGTACCTCCAGTTTGAATCTTGCATATTATATAAGTATGTCTTAGTCTATACATACTAAATACATTTATATTTTTTATTTTCTGTGTTAAAGAATAGATTTTTAGGTACTACAAGTAAGTTGCACTTAAGCTATAAACCGAAGGCATTGTTAGAGTTATCATGTCCGATAAATGCGGTTTTGAAAGCATTCACAGCCTGTTTACGATAATTTTACTTGCAACTATATTCTCAATATTGATGAATTAAGTACCTACTGTAAGTACCTACACACTGTAAAGGGTATTGCTGCAAAAACTTTACCACTCTTTGCCACAATGCCACACATGATTCTAAATTCCAGCATAGAAAATGTTTATCAATAATTATAAAAACAGTTGTTCAACATCGACGCGGTCGAAATGTGAAAAAGCTTTCCACGATTTTCCCTTAAAGCCCCCATCAAAGAATACAAGTTCCGTATGAAATATTCCCGATCACAAGTGTGCAGCAAGTTGGTCCGGGGTCCGGAGTCCGGGACAAGATGGATGGTCCCGGTGCGGTGGAATCCCGGGGGACTATCGCACGGAAGTTACCTCACATTTTTGGTCGAAGTGGTTCTGTATCGGTGGAAAGTGTTGTGTGGTTTGTAATGCAGTTAAAACGTACGTAATGGTGGAAGTTCTTAAAGGTGTATGAATGTATCGTGAATGAAAATACGATGCTCGTCGCTTTCGTATGAATGCTTTTAAAGAGCGGATAATCCTGACTGTACAATATCGTTGACACTCGGTTAGAAAGTAGATGCTTATCTTTGCTATTGGGAATAGAAGACAAAAAAAGATCGGAACAACTCTGATATCATTAGGAAAAGGTCCGAAAAGGAGGGAAAGATCTGAAAAGACTCAAAACAGATGAATATCTATTAGACCACCACCACCGATGCCACCCATCGGATTTACTAACGTTACAGTGTAAACGCATGATTTATTTCATCTTTTCGCGCAAAATGTGCAAAAGTGGACTTAAATCATAGGCATTATTTGTGGAGAGACAACATGACAGGTACTTAGCTTGAGAATAAAATGCAGATCAAGATGAGACCACATAACATGAATTCTTGTTCAAAACACTATTATCCACATGAGCACGAAGAGAACACGACCCATACTTGCAAGATCAAAATAAAAGCACTTATTTCAAGTAGGCCAGTTACAGGCACTTTTGAATTGTCGAAACAAATACAACAAATGTAGCTACAGTTCAAGTCACAAGGCATAAAAACTGTGATAGTACTGTAGCTGCCCATTACAGAACTTAGATCTTTAAGGAGAAGAACGGGCAAGAAACTCCACACACGCAAGTACCAGTGAAGCCGATCCATCTATTTTGGTGGCATCTCGTCTACATGAGACGTCGTCAAAAGCAAAGCTAGCTAGCTAGGTAGGTATATGTACAACGGAAGTACGTCACCCGATAGCGCGGTGGTAGCTGATAACACTCGTCTATCCGTCTATCCTGACTTGTTTTAACTAGCTGATAGGTTCGATGGTCTTGGCTGGTGATGTGATGATATTCTTAAATCTATACTAATATTATAAAGAGGTAAAAGACAATGACCAAAAATCTTACCAAAAAATCTCAAGCGTCAAAATTATAATTATAGTAATTATTTTCGTGATTTTATTTTCGTGATTTGAAAATTGTTTTGAAAGAAATTCTGTCAGTTCGGCTGATTTCACATCGTGGAGGTTTCATTACAATATTGTGACTTTGTGAGTCTGATGTGCCCCACTGTAGGGCAAAGGCCTTCCTTCCTTCCATTTATGTACCTATGTTAGGTTAGCTGTTGGATGTTAGTGCCCAATCCTATAAACAATTGTTTTTTTTTTGGTAGGACAGACCAGTTTTCTAAAAAAAAGTCATCAAAAATGTTTCAGCAAGTAAACATCCACATCGGGTACTGCAAAACACGTACCAAATCCCAAAGTTAAAAAAAAAAACTATCAATCACCAAAAAAATGCAAAAAGTGTCCGCAGTCGGTAGGATTCGAACCTACGCTCCCAGAGGGAATCTGATTTCTAGTCAGACGCCTTAACCGCTCGGCCACGACTGCTGCGTGTAAGTTGCAAATAATTTCTAGGTCCATTCTAAATTAATTGTAGTGTCTATTTTAGACATTCTTGGGCAAATGTCTGCGACGCCATTTCGAGTCGAGACGAGATTTGCATATTTTCGTCATGTTCGTGGCGCTACTTATGGCAGTTAGAAAGAGCGAGAGAGAGCGAAACTATATGTTACAACAGTATTATCATCGGCACGATTCTTGAGCGCTGACGCAAAAGTGAGTTATTGGGTCCCTTTGGTGGTATGAAGTGAGACGCGGGGCGGGGAAAGTGCAGTGATTGGCCCGTAGCGCATCGCGTCATAGCCGTCACTCAGGATTTGTTCTTTACTTCTGCTGCACTTACCTCACGACCAATAAATAATAAACGGGTGTGCGTTTTATTTGTCATAAAGTGTACAGCGATCCCCACTCTTCCGCCGAACGCTCAAGAACCGTGCCGGGTATTATAGAGTCCATTTTAAAAGTTTAATGGACTGCAGTATGAAGGATGATATGGCTAGAACGAAAGTGACTGCTGAGATGACGAGTAATAGAAGAAGAAGACATGCTGCGCCAACCACAAATTAGGGTAAGGCCACAGGAGAATAAGGATGATAATGAAGTAGAGTTCATTTCATAATCCATCCAAACTGCCTTATGCGAAAGTAGCTGCTTCACGTATTATCGGCTGTATTTTGATGTAGGTAAGCATAACCATGCATGACTCATGTTAGGGAGTAGGTAGGTAAGCAGAATATTTACGTTTTATCCCGGTGGTAGATACTACTCCCAGGCAACAGCTCGTAAATAATAAGGTTTCTCGAAAGGAACTGGAATTTGTTTTTGGCTCTTGGTCTACTTCCAGATCAATAGCTCCTTTAATTTCAATTTTCTTTCGCCGACTACAAACAGTTTTTCAATGTATTTTTATTCCTTCTCAATCGCTGGATTTAGTGCACTCAAAAAACTTGATAATTCATACTTTCCTCCACTTCTTAATGACAGACTTTATCGTTTCAACTCAGCGAGAGCACATTAAAGTATCCCTTATCGAGTTCAGACAATGAAGCTCTGCTAACACCCGATGTCTTCATAACAACGTAAAAACAATGGCCTATCGCTTCGACATGCTATTAAAATACACCACTTTATGTTAATACGATACTCACCTTTTCTTTTATCAAAATAAAGTTGATTTTCCTTTAGTTTGTCTACTCTGCTTTATTACCAAAAAGTATCAAGACTTTTGTAAAGTTGCAAAGGAATATGGAATTTGGGTTGGAAGAGTTTAAGTTCTTTTTTGAAGGTGTGGAGAGGTGGAAAGAAAGGGTTATAATTGAATAACGATATCATAGTGTTTTGACGTGTCGTTTGATTAATAATGAAGGTGACTTGTCCACTTCGGACCGTTTTTTTATTATAAAATAATAATGTTGATGCAGCGAACATGTATGCTTTTAACATAAGCTTATAAACTTTTTGTTTTATACACACGAATTATTTCGTGCTTATCATTACTTTTGATGGTTTAAATGGTGCACCGAAATAGGTACCGAAATTTTAATTGGAAATCTTGACTGGGGAGTCAAATAACTGCAATTTAAAATTGCGGGGAAAATATAATACATTCATGACCAAGGCTCGTGAATAAACTATTCACTACTACATACTACCTATACGTTTTTTATTGAGGCTCGAGGAGCCTCGAGTGAACTAAACGTTTAAAATTAGACTGCCCTTTCTGCCCGACAAAATCAAAGAAATTTTACTATTGAAAGTCTGCAACAAGGAATGGCGGAGCAAGCCCTCTTCCAAGACTTTTATCTGCCAAAGCAATCAAAAAACCAACCGAAAGAAGGCCTTGGTCTTTCATAATGTTGACTTTACCGAAACTTTCAAGCAAAACAGTTTAACATAAAAGACAGCGTCAAAAAATCTCAAGGCGCCCATTCCATAGATCCCAAAAAAGATATCAACAAAAGTATCTATCACGAGAAAGTCACCAACGTTATTTACGAACAAGACAAAGACAAATCTAACATTACTTTCTTAAACAATCTCAATAACAACATAATCTCGGTATATCCAGCGGCTAATGGCCACTGACCACATTATACCGAGCCCACAATAGCAGCGAATAAACCCTTTACTCCATTAATCATCAGATCAACTCCAGTGCTTCCGTTAAACCGGGTGAGAGAGACAGGAATATAATGGTTTCCTATGATGGAGAGAGACGGGGGCACTCGATAACTTAATTGAAAATAAGTGAGGAATAGGGCTGGGCTGGGCTGGAATCGATGTGTTCTGTCGATTAAATTTATGTTTCTGTTTGGTTTAAGATGCCAATGAAACGTAAGACAATCAGTTTTTAAGATTTTTGGAGATTTTTTGACTGAATAGTAGCTATAGATATTTCGCATAAATCAGTTTTATTTGCATCGGTACATTCGGTCCATTTTATGAGAAAGCCTTCACATAAAATGGGCCAAATGTACATCATTTCAGAAAATAGTTCAAAGATCGACTCCGTCCGTCTCAGGAAACTAGTTTTGCTAGCCAATACCAAATCAGCAATCAGAGAATTTTATTCAATTTTTTTTCTTCGATTCAGAATTCTCCGGTGCCAAATCAAACTAAAAATGATGAATCGTTGCTCTTATCCTGTCTTTCTCTCTCACTCTTTTGCCTCCCTAAATTATTTGAGAGTAGAACTTTAATAACCAGTGTCCACTTATTTCTTTCTGCTTACTTACCGTCGCGTCGATAGATTTTAATATTCAGTGAACATGCCCCATCCTTTTTTTATTCCCCGTTACACCCATAATGCGTTATCTGTCTCGTCTTGTGCATTAACACGTCCAACCTCATTATAATATTCACAATTTTTATCCACATTTTAATCATTTAAATACCACCTTTAGCATGCTTGACATAAAGTTGAAATGTGATGCAGTAGTTTTCCTTGCAATCGCCCTTACAACGGGCAACTGTCGCCAGTCTGTTGTGTTTGTATTGAAAGTACCAGTCTATTGCATTGGTTTTGAAAGGTTTGGTACAGTAAAATTTAGGGCTTACCCTTAACACATTACGGAGTACCTATATTATTGTTACTGTACTATTCAAGTGAAAAATCATGGGCATGTGCGATCTTTCCTTCCCGTTTTGATCACAGACTTAATATTTGACAAACATTCAAAAGTTCAAACTCAAGTTTTGCCAACGTGTAATGGACGTGCAATTAATTAGACATCTACAGTTTTCAAACTTCTTCTTCTTGACTGTTATCCGTAAAATCAGCGTATTTTTGTAAGATGTTACATGAAACACAATGTCTGCAGTGTCGGACCTAAGACACTGCCATATGGTACACCAAATATTCAACTAAGCAATATTTAAGGGAAAATCATGCTTATCTTTGTCAAAAGCTTTAGTTGAATCAAAGTTGACACTAAGTTGCATATTTTAACCTTACGACGAAGAGATCTTTCTTAGTTACAATTAACCTTTCAAAATCCGTGCTTAACTCTTAAAATGGTTTATAGGTACTTCCCACATCTACAGTACTCTACAAGTCTAAATGTCTGGTGCACTAAATAAAGACCTGTAACAATTATGATGTCGGACAGTCTTCTTATTAATAAATCATGGTATGTTTAGACAGTAATATATGTTAGCACTACCAGAATCAGGTGCCAGTTTTTTAACAATATTAGTTTGTTGCTGATCTGAGTGTCGATTAGAAAAAGAGTAGGTTAGTGTACAATACCTGTAAGCTGAATAAGAGAAATAAATTATGACATAGTTTTGTTTCTATTGATTTTAATTTTGCATTGTGTCATACTATCATCTGCGTATAATATTCCCAAATGTGTTGAGTTTGGTTTCCAGGCGGCAACTTCGTGGTACAGCAGAATTCGTGCGGACGACGGGCGGCAACCTATCTGACACCTCTTGGTAAAATTGTTTGTCAAAGTTGGGCCCTTACTGCCTGTAACGACTACCTATACTATCTTCGAAAGACAGTCGAGACGTTCTTTACCACGTTGACGATATCACAGTTTTAATAATGGTGTTATTGACCATGTCAGTTTCATTATCATCATCAGCTTATTAATGTTCCCACTGCTGGGACACAGGCCTCCTCTCTTTGAGAGGGTTAATTGATGTCTGTTTAAAATGAATGGTCAATTGGTCACCCATCGACAGATATTCCTCAGCTAACCGCTTGTTTTGTTTGAACTTGAGGATCGATCCATGTCACCATGTCGCTTTTGTGCTGTATGCAGTGTGAGGTACCTACCAACTACCAGTTGACACAAAACGGTTGACGACGAGATCCAAATTCCGAACAACGAGAAACTATCAAACTATACAATTCCCAAACGAATTGGCGTCGTTCAAGTTATCTTCTTCATAAGCCGTGTTCTCATGTTCAAGAGCAAGTCATCCATTACCCACTGACAGCTGTCGACTGAGGGGTGACGATGTTCACAAAACTTAAGATGCAGGAATTGACATAGTGGATACGATATCACCATGTTTCTGAAGCACAACTTGCGCATGCAAGTAATTTAGGTGACCTCTCTTTTTAGCCTGTATACCTACATAGTGGGATTCTAAACATTTCTGACCTTATCGCTCTATGGGGAGCGAAACTCAATATTTATGGGAATTAGGTATTTTTTTTTAATATACTGAACTGATTGTGCCAAAAAGACAATAAGATAATATAATATTTCATTTATTTATACAACTAAGATCCTTTCCATTGATCCAAATATGCAATGTTCCTGGACTACGGTACCCTAGAGAGTTCAAATCCTACCTAACCCCACTGAACTACTGGGATAGGTAGACCCTCAGATATACCAATGTATGAAGATTTACCTACCTACTTCAAAGGGATAAGACTACCAATTTTTAATGGTCAGTAACAAGCAAGAAATGAAATGTAACTAACAAAAAAAAAATAAAGAAATGTAATAATGAATGATAAATGCATCAGTAGAAAGAGATAATAATTATTATTATGTTACAAATTAATGTGATCAAAATATAATGTATAAAAGTAATGTTTAATTAAATGCTAAGGTCTTGTTAAATGTAAAGTTTAATGAAATGCTGAATGAAAATATAATACAATAAGTAATTTTATATGAATGAATGCATGTATGTAGAAAGTTAATTAATTGTTAAGGCAAATAAAGGCTAAATAAAAAAAATAAAAATAACAAGCAAAGATTTTCATGGTAGTTTTTAAAAAGAACACTGATTTGTTTTTTATTAATTATTTGTAACAACTAAGTACATTTTTACTTTACAACGTCAACGGTAAATATAAGAGGTAAGTATAGCAAGGTTTAATCCTACATCGAAGTCATGAAAAATTCAATCAATTCAATCATAATTTCAATCATTTTAATGGCAGTAAAAATGTAATTGTAAAACTTTTGAAGATTCCATCTAAAAAAAATAAACTAAGTATTATAATTTTCACCTAGACAGACAAACCAGTAGCCGATACATAAGGACAGCTGCGACGGAATATAAAGACAGAAAAAACGAATAGCACGTAACATTTCCCACCTTGAAATCGATTTACGTCACCAGGATAAATTAAAGCATTCCGAGTATAAACGCCGAGGACCATTCACAACGACACAAAGTAAATAAAAAAAACTCCGCCGCTCGCATCCAGCCTCCCAGATTCGCACTATTATCTCCATGCAACCAATCCAAAATGGAGAGCGGAATACAACATACTCATTGGCCCCTCGCTGTAACAAGCTCCGCCCTTCGCAAAGACTCCTCCCATTGCACAAAAAGTTTTCAGAATCCGCTCTACCTGCCCACGTAACGCTCAGTCCACAACTGACGTCGAACGCATTCATTAACGCAATCATCAGCCGTGACTACCATTCTTTACATTAAATCAAAATTCTTACTCTTATCAATTGGTGATACGATCAAAACTGTCTGAGATAACTCCGTCTTTGTCGTGCGGCCAGATTTTGGACTCGACAGAGAGGGACGGTGAATAAAAGTTTTAGGTGTGGTTAAGAAAAATTATGCCGTCGTGCGTGCCGCGATCAGTGTTCGTCGGTTGAGCTGACGTGCGGGCGTGCGGTCGATAGCGCACGGTGCGGCACTAGCCCGATTTAAATTCGAACGGTCCGAATTCCGGGAGGCCAATAGCCGTCGCGCGAACTGTTTGATCGCAGCGCAATAGTGATGTGTGTGATGTAACGTATTGTTGTCGATAGACACAGACACGGTGATCGTGACAAACATGATGACTATGGACGTCGGGATGTACAACAACCAGCAGAACGGGTACGGGGGCGCCGAGTACTACCAGCAGGGTGCAGCGTACCAGCCGCCATATGAGGGTTATCACGAGGGGTATTACGAAACTCCGGGACACTACTATGAGCCTTTACTCCACGGACAGACACACGAGCATCCTCCTACACCTGTCATAAGCACAGATACTGGTTTATGTTATACGAACCTAGACTATGGAGAATTGCAGCCGAACTACCCAATCCACACGTTACCTCCTCATCCGGAGCCGTTTAAACACAGAGAGGAGGTACCTCGCCACGAGGAGATGGTGATGCACGAGCATAAGCTAGACAATCACTACCTGGAGACTAAGTACAACATGCACTTTGTGGATGAGACCACGATGCAGTACAACCACGCAGGTTCTCCCCTCCCGTGTCCTGAGTTTGAACACTATCAGCCGAAAGACGAGTTCGGAGGGCTGAGGGATGGGTTTCCGCGGGAGGAGTGTATGACCTCTCACAGCCATCTTCAGGGTCACCAGGCGCACGCGTCGCACGCGACTGTGCCGACCTATAAATGGATGCAGGTGAAGAGGAACGTACCCAAACCTACCGGTAAGTTGAAGTACAGTATTTAATTTATAAAATCTTGCGCATTGAAAGAAATGAAGATGAGAGAGTGAGTAGATCTTCGTAATATCTTCTTTATGTTGCCAACACATTACATGTAGGCACATACTTTGTTGGAGATCTTAAAAAATAATAATAAACAAACACAATGAACAGTCACATAAGATTTATGGACGTTTAGGAAAGTATACCTACTTACAGCCTTCTTCAGGAATTGTTTTGTTCTTATAAAAGCATAGGTATCACCAGAGTCTTGTTACGTCTTCATTGCCACATTTTCTTGTTTGAATAGGATTAATAGCATCAGCATCATTCTATTTCATGTCTGCATCATCACTACCTAGCTATCGTTGATCATGGTCACTGGTAGACCAATGCGGGCTTCATTATCATCATCATTCCAGCCTAAATTCACCCACAGCTGGGGTATAGGCTCTTTTCTTGTACCAACACAGTCCTTTGCCAGCCTCATCCAGGTTTTTCTCCGAATGTTGGCTTAATCTTAATCAATTCATAAAACTTTTTCTGCGTAGATTACCACTTCCTACCAAAATAATAAACAGTCTGTATTCAACATGAATTAACTTATGTAACTAATTAGCTATTCAAATTATGATGTAATTATAATTCAACTAATTGACTGCAATATCACTGTCGTTAGATAATTGAGCCGTTGCAAAGCAATGTCAATGTTTTGATACGACTTCATATAAATGTCAGGTATAATATTTGGTAGCAATACCTAATGAGACAGACACTTTTACATCACAAATACAACAATGAAAAATGTAGCTACAGTAAACTGCGAAAGTACTGTAGTCTGTAGTTGGTCCAAAGCATATACAGCCAGCAGCACACAGACCAGGGAACAATTGCACAAAAGAAGAGGAGTCCTATACTCAGCAGTGAGTTGAACAAGGCTGCAAGAATAATGATTACTACTGTAAGAGCTACAACACAGGAAAAGAACATCATTGAACTTATAGATGTTAAACAAAACAGTAATGATCAGTAAATGACAACAATTTTCGACACGTTCCGATCAATAAGAGCTTTTTCGTCGACATGCTAATATCGATGGTTCATTATATTTATGCACCAAGTGAGTTACACCAAAAATTTTGTAGTGTTAATTTAAAAATGTTTGGTGTAATAGACTAATTTTGTGAAAAAATGTGGGTTACGAGTTGTCAACGTATGACCATCGATATGATGTTTCGGACATCGCAAATCACGCCGCGTTTGACTACGTATTCAATTTTATTGATTACACTTGATAAGTCTCTTTCTAACCACGTGTTCAACGGCTAAACGACTTCACCTGCCGTGAAACTATGAACTGCTGTCACAACAAGCACATTAGCCGCCAATCATTTATCACTTTAATTGACAACCGATGCTACATCAGAATCTCTGCTTACATACATAACATAATAGATATAACCCAAGCAAGATACGTGACCCTTTATTCTTAACATTGACTTTGAACGTCCAAATCCAAGTAAAGTTGACTCGACTCTTGTTTTAAGACGTAATTACTTACTTGACTTCGTATTTACAGACATTCAAAATCTAAATCAAAGGTCATTTATTCTGTGATGATGATGCTATCTAGCCGATTTCGGCCACAGCGACTGCATTCGCTGACTTTCCAAAGATTGTTAAGAGCTTTGTTCTGCTGCTCTCTCCTGTGCTCTTAAGTGGCTAGCATATCCAACTTTGGCCGAAAAGGTACGAGCACAAAGCGGACATGTCAGAACACCATTGATGATATTATAGGGTATAGCTTTAGGTTGCCTAGCTTTAAGGTCATCGCGCTTTTGATCCAATTGTGACCTCCTTTTTTCTTGAAATGTGTTAACTTGCTGACGCACACGACGTCTCCACTCGGGCCGATTTTGTGCCTGCTTTTCCCACACTAAAGGGTCAATTTCGCATCTTTTAAAGTGTCATTTATTCTAATTAGGCTGTTAAACAATTAGCCTTTTGGATTAATCGATCCAGTTCCATCATTATCATCATCATAAAACTCTCTCATCGCTAGCCAGTTTATATAACCCTCGGCAACAATGTAGCTGTCACTAGGCACTTTCCGAAGAAACTTTGTATTCAGTATTCATCATCATCTTCCTACCCTTGTCTCAAGTTTTTTGGGGTCGGCGCAACACGTTTTTTCTTCCATTCTAGTCTGTTAACCGTCACGCTATCATTTACTCTTTTTCTTTCATATCTCACACAATCTATCCGTCGTTCGAAGAAACTTTGTCTTATGTGGGGTAAATTGTAACAAGTTCATTGAATTCACATTTTCCAACTGTTATTTAATTTTGACTATAGCATCCTCACTCAAACAGTTTATAGTTATGATTATGAATGACTCACACTTGAACCTGACACTTTAAAAATGTATGAGTTTTACAACATGATACTCATCTAGGTAGAAGAGAAGATAAATTCTGCAAAAGATGTGCAAAACCGTATGTGGAGTTTAAAAACAACTCGGTCATACAGTGAGACACAAAAGGCTACTTTAAATTATCATAACATGACAGACGGATTTTTTTTACATTATCACAAGTTCTTCCTCAACTTTTTGTGTTCCTAAATACTTGAAGCCTTCAAGTTACCTTCACACAAACGCTTCTAAGTTACGGCAACGCTCAACGTCAGTATTTTGACGTTTGATGTCAGTCTAGCGCTGACTGTGAGCAGTTCAAGGGTTGCGACTCGACCTGTGTTCGACTGACGCGCAGAGCAAATAATTTGACGTTCACTGCTTGTCAGTTGTCACGGTAGTACAACACTACGGTGGGGTCTGTGATGGACTCGTAAGGCCCGGGCTCCAAACGGAGACGAACGGGGCGGAGGGAGACGGGTAAAAACTGACAAATCACATTGGTTGAAAGTTGAAATGTGGTTCATTGTGGTTCATTGTGTCTTTCGTCATCGATTCTTGCACATCTCACCGCTCCGTTTGTCTCTGTTTTTGAGGAGTACGGGTCTACTCCCAGCTGTCACCCCGGAGGACAGGGCTAGAGGGGACTATTGAGAATAATCCCAAATTTCGACTTGCAGGAAAGCTGTTTACAGCTGTTTTGGGGTTTATTGTTACTTGTTTGTTAAGAATTGAACGTCGTCTTTCGTTATTATAGCTTGCAGTTAATGTAGGTACTGTTAAAATTCAAGTTCCTTGATGAATCTGATGTGCATTTTCATAAAATTCATCACTCATGAAACTATCTAGGTGTTTCCGAGCATTAAAATCAGTCAGACAGGCCACACCAAATTATTTTTTTACTTGTTATTTTAGTAGTTATTGTGATTAGGTAGGTACCGTTTATAGGGCTATTTTAAAATTCAAATAACATTTAATTAAATAGCTTAAACAAGTTTTTGAAAAATAAACACCGACGCACAAACTTTTGTATGTACGTCGCGTCGTTGCGAACTCGCGACGTTTAATTAACGTTTGTTATGTACAGCATTGTTAAGGAATTAAGTGTCTGTTACATGTTCCTTAGGTTGATTTTTTCAAAATGTTGTCAAAAAAATTGTTTGCGTGACAGCCAACGGAAATAGTGCCTAGAGAGCACGTAGCATCATTGCCACGATCGATGGCAATGCTTATTCTTTGGTCAAATCATAGGCCAGCCCTCTATTCGCGGGAAGAGTCGCACAACCGCTTGGAAAGATTAGGTCTGCACTCGGACCCACAGCACTTGATAAGTAAATAAAATAAATAGCGGACTTGTACAAATATGAAATGAAAATACATTTTATCCAATTAAAACATAACCACAGGTCAGTGCTTTCTACTATGGCAGTCGATGCAGCCCGGACAGGCTTCAGATGTCCGTCCTGATAGCGCCACGTTGCCATGCGCAAGCGCAACGCCTCGCCTTCTTGTCCCGTCTGAAAGCAGCCTTTAAGCGTGTTCAAAAGAAATGGCGCTAGACACCCCGTATAGCTCTGTTTCTTTTCCACACTGGAATAAAAATAAAACAAGACTGGTTTAAGGCGATGTGGTAGGCACCTGAACGAAAAGACGATTGGTGTGAAAACTAGAAAGTTACTTCAGTATATGTTAAACCGAGCCATTTCATGTTATTTCCTAATAGCTGTGCCCTGCGGTTTCACCTGTCGCGTAGGTAGTTGTTTCACTTTTTGCTCGTCTTTTTAAGGTCGTAGCTTTATCTTTTTTATTTTTGCTTTGCTATAAAACTTATTTCGCGGTCTGATGAGCGGGTATTTCTAGTCAAAAAACAGTGCCTTCATTGCAAGTGATACCTTCATAAATCACATTTAATTTAAAAAATACCCACTTAAGTGATTCTGAACCTTAATCGTTAATATTATTAATTTATTATGTATGATTATTATGTTACCAGTTTACCAGCGGAAAGCCCAACGCTTCAATTCAATTTACCTTTTTGTAACTTTTTACTATGGGGTCACTCAGAAAAAAAATAACCTGTGCCGTGACACGGGTTATCAAGGTTTAAGGAACATCGTGATGTCCCTTAAACTTGGAGTATAACTAAGGCTTTTAATTTTCGCAGCCTCCAAGTTTTCTAACTTCAATACCCAATCGTCACTCGAAATAACGTTCTCCAAAGTTTTCCAAGCATGGGAGCAGCTAGAAAAAAAACGTTATAATTTTTTCAATGCAAAGACTAGTCGTTGCCGCAACACTTTGCCAATGATTTCAACACGTTGTAGTAGGAGGTGCTAAGACTGGAATCTTTTTATTCTAATTTGAAACAAAAGCTAGTCGCGAGAACCAGACCGTAAATTCTATCTATCTATCTAGGTATAATAGCGTAGTAGATTTCATCTCATGAAAAATGCATGTCGGTTCAGTATGTTGAGAAGGCATTTCCCCTTCTCAACATACTGAACCGACATCACCGTTTCTGATCACCGTTTAGGAACCCATTGTACAAATTAGGTAGTAGTATAGTAGTAGTTCTGTTATCTATGGTAGTAGTCTAGTTCGAACTGAATAAGACATAATCCTCTGCTGTAATAAAAAAAAAAAACTGGCCAAGTGCAAGTCGGACTCGCACATTAAGGGTTCCGTACCAAAACGGTATGCTATAATTTATACAATTTCTTCTACGGGCCAATGAAACTTGACCTCTGGATTGTATAGGCGCTCATACGATTCAGGGACCAAATTATATTGGTTAACTGCTGTTTCCATATGTTGTTTCCATTCAAGTTCAAAATGATTTTCCTAGAAAGTCCTTATAAAGTTCTACTTTTCAGATTTGTTTCATATTTTCTAAACTTATGGTTCAAAAGTTAGAGGGGGGGGACACATTGTTTTTTACTTTTGGAGCGATTATTTCCGAAATTATTGACATTATCAAAAATTGTTTTTAGTAAACCCCTATTCATTTTTAAATACCTTTCCAACAATATATCACACGTTAGGGTTGAAATTTAAAAAAAAATCACTTCCCACTTTACATACAGGGGGGCTACCCTAATAAAACATTTTTTTCCAATTTTTTATTTTACCACTTTGTCGGCGTGATTGATACACATATTGGTACCAAATTTCAGCTTTCTAGTGCTAACGGTCACAGAGATTAAGCGAGGACGGACAGACGGACAGACGGACAGACGGCCAGACGGACAGACAGACATGGCGAAACTATAAGGGTTCCTAGTTGACTACGGAACCCTAAAAATGAAAGCGAATTCCCGATGCATTGCACGGCAAAGAAAGATCATCACACTCAAAGAGACGTTGCTAAGATCGGGATTGAGCTTCGCAATGTTTAGCAATGAAAGAAGACAAGAAGAACCGACCAAAGATGTGGGAATTATAAAATTTTGAAAAGTTTGTATCTCACTAGTATCCACTGAAGGATATTAAACTTAAAAAAAAATGATTTCATCGAATCTTTGATTTTATCACAGGACTATAGGTACTGGAGATACAATGAATAGATTGAGTAGGTAAATAAAAAAAACTTTTTTGCAAAAAAAAACCGACTTCAAAAACACCAAAAAGTAAAAAATAAACTTCAAAAGAAAAATCAGCTTCTGAAGTCGGTGACATTTTGTTTGTTTGATTTGGCTTTTTTGCCACAAACTTCAGAAGCTGATTTTTCTTTTGAAGTTTATTTTTTACTTTTTGGTGTTTTTGAAGTCGGTTTTTTTTTGCAAATTATTTATTTTTATTTTTTCATTTTTAGTTGTGTAAGTATCTTATAGAAATATTTACCATGAAACCTATACTTGTATAGCGTCAGAAAAAGCACGAAACACGTAATACGTGCCTATGTTTGAGGGTTGCCCTCGATTGCTCTGGGATTCCATCACCAGGATCTGGTTTCCATATCACCACATTCATTCATTCCATGGTACCTTGAAATGTCTCCGTTTCCAATAAAAAAAGAATCATCAAAATTGGATCAAAAACGACGAAGTTATTCGCGAACACATAAAAAACGAACGAAAAATGTTCATAAATTATAAAAAAATGGTCATAAAATGAAAATTATTTAAAAATTGGCATGGTTTGGCCATGCCAAATTTTTATGGGACCAAATGGCAATTATTCCGCATCAAACTAAAAAAGAATCACGTAAATCGGATCATAAATCGCAGCGTAATCGGTGTACATACAAAAAAAAACATACCGATCGAATTGAGGACCTCCTCCTTTTTGGGAAGTCGGTTAATGATTAATTGATGATATAACTAGAGAGAAAACCAATGGTTATATCTATAGAGATAAATGCAAAAAGAAGAAAAGTTATAAAATCTCTAATGTCTAAAGAGATTAATGGAAGAGTAGGATATGTAACAAAAACTCATGAGTTTATTTGAAAACAAGATGAGAAAAGAAAATCGAGGAAGCTTTAAAACTACACTTAAACTCAGAAACGCCTAATTAAAACATAAAGTAACGTGTTCCAATCACACGCAACGACAGACAAGCAACAAGAGCGAACAACCCGCAACAACCCGCGTACAACAACACGCGTACTATAACCCGCACACGCGACTTGGTTTACATTCGCCTAAACCTCGTGCGGGCTATCTCTCGTGTTTGTTTGTGCACGCAACACGCACACACCGTGCTTGTACGAATTGGGGATACTGTCCTAAAATTGTGCTGGAAATGGACTGTCGTTTTGATTGAGGTTTTTGCAATTATTGAAAAGTCTAGGGAACACTTTTTCAAAATTTCTCTTGGGTTGTAGCTAGACTACTAAAGCAAGGGAGAGTGTTGTCGCCGAAACTATTGTTGCAAAATCTTCGTGTAGTATATTTTTTATCATAATTTTGAAACTTAGGTGTAAATAAGGGCAATAATGTATTACTGCTATTATATTCCCTTTTTGAAACAACTGATATCGTTGCGAACCGTTCAGGTAATACCGTAAAATTTTAGTACTCAGAATTCTACCATTCAAACATTTTTTATACATCACAAATAAGATTGTGAAGTAAGAAATATAAAGCTATGCAAATTCTAACCTGATTCAAATCCTCCACGAGCGGCTTATACCCCGTAACCCCTACCGCTTTTTGTGTAGTTTATTTAATTCAGGTTAGAACTTTCGGAACTCTTACAATTACTTTTGACCTAGGTACGAACGTGCGATCTTGTGTGCTTTGGGCGTTGAAAAATCATAATAATTTTACTAACGTAGGCAAATATTGTAACAAGATGCTATCTGTAACAAACTAAAAAAAACTAAATGTGACACTCGGAGACTGCCGCGGTATTGCATAGCATTTTTTATCAACTTATGCAAATAATTAATTATTTAATTTGACAACCTCAGTTGACAACCTTGTTATTTTCCGTAACCATATAGCAACCTGGTTAAAAATTTTCGTTACGGAATTTCTGGATTCGCTCTCCACGCTCAAGGCCCGCGATAGAAGCTATGCAATAGCTTAACAAATCATTATTTACATTAAGTTGTAACGCATTTATGCCCAAACGTATAGTCTAGCCTAGTAGTCTTAAAAGATCGATGAAGGTAGCAGTCTAGCAATTGTAGCCACAATAGCAACACACATTATCCAATAGTCAGGCCACAGTGTCAAATTGCTCGCAACAATTGCTTTAAATTGATGTTCGCAAATACTCTCCACAGCTCTTTGTCAATTTAGCTGCTGCTTCGAAACGAACTACATCAGAATCTATCGAACTTGTTTCTTTGTTATCGTTCTGGTGGCCTACTTCTAAAATGGTCCTTAGTTCTTGTGATACCTCAATATAATCATCGTCACCCACAGCTCGACTTCACTCCCTGCCGGAATTAAGCCGGTCTCTGCTTGTGATCGTTTTGGTGGCCTACTATTTACATGGTATACAACTGCCCCGTTGGTCTCGTGGTCGCAAGCTCGACTTTTCGCTCGTTGGTCCTGCGCCTGATCCCTCTCTGGTCGTGTTTAATTACCGTCCCATCGGACGCACCTGTGCCTACGCACACACTTGTGCACTATACCTAATATCTCCCGCACCGATGACTAATCTCCGCTAAGATTGGCCGCCGTGATCGAAAAACTGTCAGGAGGACTATTATTACTTACATGATCCTTAGTTTCTGTGATACCGAACATCATCGTCATCAGCTACAGCCCGACATCACTCACTGACTGGAATAGGTCTCTCTCTGCTTGTAATTAACTTGATGACATTTTGAGGTTCTAGAATAGTGCCACGAGTCTCTAGGAGAAATAGAACATGTTTTTTTTTATATATAAAGAGACTGACAATATCTTGTATTTTACTATTTCGTTGCTTTTTGCAGAATCTGAATTTATCACAACAAATCTGGCTACAAGTATAGACTAAGCCTGTTACTACGTAATCATCATCAATCATTTGTGTAAATAAATAGTAGTGTAATATTACAACTAACAAAGACCTTCTTGCTAAAATTATCTTAAAATGAGACAATGCTGAAATCAGATAAAATTCTTTGTTGAGTGTTTCTGATATGTAGATATCAGCAGACATTGAAAAAGATTTAAATATCTGAAGTGTTACAATAGCTTTCAATGAGTTTATCATTTCAAACGTTGTTTCTAGGAATCTCATAAATGTTTCTCATTTACTGGCGTTACTTTGTTTGATTTTTTATGCGTCAAAAGTTTGAGACATGAGTTCGTATGTATATTCATCTTTCTGCGTAGACAGTGGACTTCGACTCTTTCTCCCTCTTCGATTATAAATTTTCATTATCATTCCGCTGTCCTTATCCCATATAATTTGAGGTTGACGGAGCATGTCTTCATCATCCATGCTTTTCTTTAAATTGTCATCTCATGTTTTACTTTACTTTACAAGTTCATTCATCGTATCTCTGGTCTTCCCCCACTCTTATATTCATCCACATTTATACACAAAACTTAACTCACCACGTTTGCCAACAGTATATCACAAAAACATTTAAAATCAATGTATCGACTGACCCTAGCTGACCCTCGTAAACGGGCTAATTAGATTCTCCATTTCATATCAATCAACCTTTCTAGTAAGGACAAGAAAGAGTCGCTGATTACTAAATAACAATCCTCAGGGTTCTTCCCCGAAGAAAGATTGTGTTTATCTTATGCAAGTATATACATGATACTCGTTCAAATTATTCGTATGATTCGAAGTGTTGGTGATGATTTATCGCTTTCTCAGGATAGTGAAAACCTTTATCATCAGCAAGGATTAGAAAGAGGTAGGTATATAGCACACTCAGATTCGCTAGTTATATTTTCGTTTTTGGACTACCTCTTTTTTATCATCAAGAAAATCAGTTCCAAAAATATTCATATCAGAACATGATATAGATTGAAACACAATCGTTTTCCACAGACAGTAAGCCACCTCTTACAAATTTAGCATCAGATCCAAGCAGTCCAGAATACAGAAACCACATTGTCACGATGAGTAGACAGCGTTGTGCGGTGCCCAATAAAGTAGAATTAACATTGTCGCGGCGTCACAGACATGCTGATCAATTACAGCGGGTATTAAATTGTATTGTGGTGATTTTATTAGCTTCTACTGCTGCTGTTGCGATCGTGACTGTCTGGTTTGTGTCATATGGTTCGTTTGCTATATAGAAAGTAAAGCGTAGACCCAGAATTTTGGAATGTTTTTTTCAAATTGTGTCAATTCTCGTATTATGTCAGAAATTATGTCTTTCGAAGATCCTTCGTTAACCCAGGTCTACGTAGGTACTTATCAGTCCTAAAATTGAGACTTTCATCCAACATTTTTCATTTCATTCACTCAAAAAAAATTAAAACTACCATGTAGCAATCGAACAAAACTTTAGGTTAGCTTAATATGTCAATCCAATACATTTTTACCTTTTCAAACGAATGTAGACCCTCAAGTTTATTAATTCTCCGTCCTCACTAAACCATTCCACATAAAAATCATTGTACACCCAACAAACAAACAATTACAAAAACATGCCAAAATTAGACCACACGTGAAGTCTGTCAAAGGCCTGAGTTAGATCTTATCTATTCCCCGCGCACAATGCACGCCCTGTGCCCGTGTGCCCAGATATCAACCTCGCGGGAGTACTCTACAACTTTACTTTACCTTCACCAAAAGTGATGCCATGTGAATTTGTACCCTAAGTCTACAACGCCAAGGTAAAGGGTCTTCCAAGGTGCTCAATGAGACAGCAAAATTTAAATTTGCAAAGGAAAGGATAGGTAGGTATCTCACATTGTCATTTTCCGCTTGCAAGTCGACTGTCGCATGACGTTTGGATCTTCGGAAATATTGATCATTGACAGCCTATTTTGAACTGTATTCAGTCACTGCTTTAGTTTATTCTGTCTTTACAGGTTGTGGTAAAGGTTTTTATTTGCATTTTTGAGGAATGCGTAAAGTAACTTTGTTGTGATTGGCAAAATCATTGATGTTTGTTCAAGACGCTTTGGGACGATGACGTAACAGAAATGTTTGTAAGTTTCGCAGCCGCTGAGATTGTATCTGGTGTCGCAAAAAGATTCCAATGTTTGTATTGTATACAAACCTACATCAAGTTTAGGAGACGGCAATGAAGCATCAAGGCTAATGCTAATTAGTAAGACGCTTTTAAACGATAAACTTTTTAGTAAACTCATTCTTGGGAACACGAAGCAAAAGACTTAAGGAGTAAGAATGTAATACTTGAATCGTAGCAGACGGCGTTGTATAGTTTCTGCCTTCTCCCACGGGCAAGCATGAGTTTATGTATTTGTATTAATAACTAAGTTAAAATCAACCAGCAACCACAAGCAATGTGCTAATGGAAAGTAATAGACGAACATAAAAGAAATTCAGCGAGCACTTACAAATCCACCATAAAATCATTTTACGTCAACCCAATGAATTTGACTAAGTTACCCCTAATAGCACTATTCCTTATCTTTCAAGTGGATGTCTGAACCATCAGATTGGAGGAGAAACGCCTCTGAAGGGGTTATTAGGAGTGGACTGGACTGAAAGTGGCTCGAAGTGGCATATTAAACGCGGCTTGCAAGTCACCTGCATTAGGTGAGACGTTCGCAGTGGCACGATTTGGGAGCGATCAGCGGTGCTAGGTAATTGATTAGCAGTAAATCAATGCACCATTGACACTATACATAATGAAGACCGTACAGAACTGTGCCGATTAAGCAGGTTGAATGCAGATAATACTGATATTCTAAGTCGTCAGTGCTAGCCGAGCTCTGTTATTATATGGGAACTACTATTAGATACTTCAATGGTTATCATGATCCAACTTATTACATGTTACAGATTGATATTGATATCGGCAGAACGACAGGACATTCCTCTACTGAAATACTGATTTTTCTGGAGCTTTTCTCACTTCTTCTGGTACCCAAATTTATTTGGGGTTGACGCAAAGTGTACTTCTTTACTTCATACTTCTAGACTACTCGTCTCTCAGTAGTTTTCCTTATCAAGGCCAATCATCTTTCGCACACCACTACCGTCTACCGTCCTCATTTATGCTCATACTTTGGTCACCTACTATTGTACCACCACGTCACTTCCATACCTTTTACCCCATGATAAATATACACCATCGCTACATCTTCCACCTAGGACCAACCACCAAAGTCGCTAGGCCCAGTAAACCGATTAGACTGGCGTCCACCGCGGGGAGACTATCGCACAATCTCACACGCGACCTGCTTCTTACACCCCTTCGCCTCTTTCACCCCTCACCCCGTCACGTGACGCACTTTCCAATACCTTTGTCCTGGTAATGACCCCTTGACTTGTTTTAATATCAATAAAAATATTTTTGTTAGCAATGCTGTGATTGTCGTTAGATAGGAACCTTCGTGGTGGACTTTCTGTGGTTTGGTTAAGGTGGTGAGTTGATGTATGGTGGTCGTGATGAAATCTTACTTAGGAAGGTGATGATCTGATGAACATTTACTCCTTCTTCTTCGTGTCGATGATTCCTATTGTTATTAAATTAGTTTTGACCAAAAATCTTCCACACTCCACATTCCATATCGAAGTGTCGATGGTTATCTAAATTGAGTCAGCCTAAAGTTTGGCAGTTTCAGTAGCGTCCATCAGCTTGTGTAATCAATAGGACAGGCATGACACGATATTCAGTGGAAAAATGATTTTTACATGACATATTTTATAGCTTGGAAACAAAAGGTCCGGCTCGCTAGATGTAAGTTACTTATCAATTTTACTAGAACTGTTTTCATTCGAAATATTCATAGAGTTATTTTCTGTGGTTTCCTGAAACTACTTAGTACACGTCTTAGGTATAATCAGGCAACAACAAAGTAAACATACAGCTAACAACCCCAAACTTTCAACAACCTATCAAGATGAAAGACAAACTAACGGGAACACAAAAGGTTACTTTCTAAATATTAATGAATTTCCAAAACATTTTAACCCACGTGTTTACCGAATAGATACCAGATATGGATGCATTCCTCCGAGATACGGCCCATTGTCTTTGTCCAGTTTCTGAGATAGAGCGGACGGACGGACAGACAGATTAGCGTGCGTGGGACGAACGCAGCCATATTAATATTTTTTTTTAATAAATTATTCAGTGATCGTTTAGGGTTCGTTGTAGTTTTGGCTCATACTTGGACTATATCTTGAATATTTTTATTCAGTTTAGATTCACTACAACTGGCTAGTGTATTCATGACTAGAGGAACATTTTCCTATTCATTTTTTGCTAAAACATTAAAAATCGGAAAGTATAGTTCATGGGGACATAAACGCTCCGCCCCGTCACGTCGGGAAAACTAAATGATATTGTAATAAAAGATTTTTAACGTTCATTAAAATAACATATATATAATAACATAATAATAACATATATATGTATATTATAATAAAGTTTTCTTCTCTGTACCAGCACTTACATAACATTAGAATGATGTATCAATTCATATAATCCGCAATGTAAGTAGTTCAAGTTGATTGGTCTCAACATCTGTAATAAAAGACGTTCACTGCTGGACATAGGCCTCCCGCTAGTGCCACATTCACCGGGGTTTCACGGAAAACTATCCACTTGATATTACTCTTATTAAATTGATACGGAACCTTTAAAGCTTTTTAAATTGTGAACAGTTTGTAGGCGGCCGATGTAAAGTTCAGTTACCACTTTATCGGATCACTCTATAATAGGAGGATTATTTATTAAATAATAATGTACACTGATAGCCATTAGTAGTGGAGCAGTGATCTTCTTTGACCGCACAGTATTTTTGGTACATAATAAGAATGTTAGAAGAGAATGTTTTTTTTTTCGATCAAAAGTTTGAATCAGAATACAAACTCAAGTAAGAAAAACTCGAATGAGCATAATTTAATTGAAAAACTCATTCTCATTCACCTATAATGATCAAAGTTCTTTTCATCTATGGTACTTACGGAGATAACCTCGTAAATAAAATATTCTGAACCGTGAGGTTAATATACACTCCCTTCAAAATAACCCCTTTTGTGTTAGTGAGATTTTCCAGTTCCAGGCTTGGACTCATTATCAAGTTTTGGATTAACAACACAAACTTTACTTTTATAAAATTAAATGTAGAAGGAAACTGACCTACGAGTGATTTTAAGGCAAAGTTACACTAAAGAACATCGCTGACTGTATACGGCAACATATACCCAGTATAACCTGAACTCGCTTTGTATGAGCTTCCCGTACAATGAGGTTTATTGTAACTTGATTGGTTGTCGTGCATGTGATCTATTTTTATAGAAAAATAATACTTACTTAATCTTATGAAATACAAAAAAAACACCCGTTTCACGATAGAACAACTGCAAGTCTTTCTGTGACGTGTTTTCATACGGCTATAGATTTTTATCGAAAAAAAATGTCCCTACAATAACAAACTATTATACTTGTTCTATCTTCTAATCAGGGTAAAAATTAAAAATCAATTTTAATCTTTATACAATTTGCGTCACTAGGATTAAGTCATGGTACTTATCGGTATCGGTATCAGTGGAGATGGACTGATACCATAAATTGGACAGCTGTGTTCTGATTACGCGGTCACTTCGGTTACTATATCTAATCAGTAGGTGCGGACATTTGATTTTTATTTACTGGTTTTACGTCTTAGAGTCATAAAAATAGATTAGTTTTCAAACTAACCTACGTCTAAGTAGGTTCTACTGGTTTTGTTAAGTATTTATATAGTTTACTAGCTTTTGCCAGCGGCTTCGCCCGCGTGAAAAAACGATTTTCCATACAAACTTTCATCCCCTATTTAACTCCCTTAGGGGTTGAATTTCGAAAAATCCTTCCTTATTCCTTGTCTACATTATACAGGGAACCTCTGCGCAAAGAACAATGGCCAAATTTCTATAGGAGCTGGACCCGACTTTTATTTTTCATGTCCCAAAACAAGCTATAGTTTAATTGGTTTGTTTTTATGTTGTAAACACCATCCTGTTGAAAAATCGCACCTAAATAGCCACGATTTTTTGTAATAACGTCAACAATACTTTTGAGGTTAGAATCAACAAATACCTTTAACCCGACTGCGAAGTAGCCTAAAAGTGTAGTTAGCGATAAGCGAAGAGGCTTATTATCGATCTCGTTCCCATTTATTTCGATTTCTCTCAGATAATTACCCAAAAAATGGAACATATCTCAAAACGCACTTCTTGTCTGTCCATGAGTCTCCTAGAGTTGTCACAAAAAGAGCCTTCTGTCAAGCCGTCTCGTGGAGTCTGGCTGGTCCGCTTCGACGGCAGATTTTGCCCGACAATTCAATGAAAACTACACCTATTGCTCTAACTTTCACAGCGTATAGTGTAAAAAACAAGGATGGCATAATAATTATCATCACACGTGAAGTCTTTTATGAACGACTTCAAAAAAGCCGCGTATCGATGACCACAGATTATGTAACTTGTCGATCACAAATGACGTTCCGTTGTACGTGAACAAAACGCTAAGTGAAAAACGTTGCCGTTTGAGTCGCTAAGCTTACTATGAACCTACATAATTATTTTTATGACAAGAATCCAGTACATAATAAATAAGCATAGTAGTTGAAATTGATGCCTGCGTACTAATTGAATTGAATTTGGATGAACAACTATTCAGAAAAACGTGAATAATTAGTCTTTGAATACCAAGTCCTTTCATCCGCAAAATGAATCGTAATTAGGTGCGTTCCAGTGCGTTCTGAAACTATTATTTTAATTATTTTGAAACAGTTACAAGAACACAAATAAATGGATAACTTTTTTTTGTGGCTACTTAGAGAGTTATTTCTTGCGTTTTTTAAGACCTTAAAAAATAAGGGTATTTTTCATATATATGCCATATTGGGACCCCATCGTTTCATCGTCAGGTACGATTTGGCCGACCTTCTTTCAGCTTTCTAGGTTCAAGGGCTTGGGCTGGGGGTTGATGAGTCAGTCAGTCAGTCAGGACTTCTCTCTATATTTATTAGATAGATTTATCTTTAACAGCGGGTCCAATCGACCAAAGAAAAGTAATGTAAATAATGCAATTGGTAGATTCATCCCGCGGGTCCCATCTGAGTGGGATCAATTACCAAAGAGCCGGAAGAGTAGATAGCCTAACGCACCTAGTTTTCTTTTTGGCATTTCGGTCTACCTTTTCAATAACGTGTACAACTTCAACTTCGTCAGCTGCATTGTTGTAAATCAAATATTACGAGCAGACACAAAGTTACTAATCAATAAGCTTAAAATATACCAATAATTCAAAAAAGTCGCTGTAAAGCTTCAATATTTAGGAGCAAAGATTATTATTACTTGCCATGTCGTTATTTCTTACTCATCATTGTAGGAAATATCATAACACAAAATCGTTTGTTCGTCTTCGTTAATAGTTGCACCAGCGAAACGAAACGAAATATTAACAGCGTAACGAAATCTTAAAAATATTTTTTTTTATATTCAAGATTTCGTAACGCTCAGCTATTCCAGTGTACTGAAATGTAATGAACAATAACCAACAAAAACTTATCTCTCTTAGAAAACATTTCAACTTGGTAAATAAATAATCTATGCAGATAATCTGCTAAGATTTGTGACGTCACGTAGTACTGTCACAAACACTTCGTCATGTTGACTCACACTCACAGCATCTCTTCTACAGGAGTAGTACCTAGCGTGACATCACCGTTATTGTTTTAAACCGAAGTAATGTAGAAGAACCTCACTTAACGATAGATCATATTGTAAGATAATCAGTTTTGAAGATCAGCCCGAGTCTGCTATTCAATAGTGTCAGAATGGTCGATCATTGATCTCATAATGGTTGATTTACGACAAGCCAAAAAGTACCTTAAGTCGACAGGCATAAGGTACTTTTTGGCTTGTCATCAATCAACCATTATGAGATCAATGATCGACCATTCTGACACTATTGAATAGCAGACTCGGGGCCCAGTGTTGATGTTCTTCCGATTGGAATTGGTGTTTCTACGACAATAATCATCATTATCATTTTTCAATGTAAATTTATATAAGTATGTATGTATGTTTTATGTATGTATATGTGTATATTTATTGTATATAATTATGTAAATGGTACACCACAGGCTACCTGCAGTATTGTTTCTCCTACTTTCATATATCCATCCAAAGGTTGTCTTTAAAAGATCGCTTTAAGCGATAAGACCGCCCATTGTGTCACCCCTTGTAAAATGTTACACTATTGTTTTTTTGTAATTTGGTGTACATAATAAAGAGTATTCTATCTATCTATCTATCTATCATTTTCCTGCCCTAGGCCTATGTTACTCGGGGTCGGCACAACCCCGTTTTAAACTGCAATGTCAGAAAATTGCAACCGGATTACCTACTTGGATTGTTGAAGCCAAGTCTTCACTTGGTTTCAACAATAGCTAGTTATAAAACCATCACTTGTCCAATATTGTCAGATAAGCCTTCTTTTTCTTTTCCCGTTAGCATTTTGTCCACTGCTGAAAATAGGCCTCCCCGAAGTGTCGCCACATTGTCAGGTCGCGTGCGTCTCCCCGATCCACCGGAGCCCCACAACCTTCATCTTCAACCTTCGGAGTTTCCTTGCGTGATCGAAAAAGAAATGAAGACATCCGTAAGAGAACCAAGGTTATCTCGCACAAGTGCTCGAAGAATTGCCAAACTAAAGTGGTATTGCTCATAAACATACGATCTATCTCATTTGAAATATTGCCTAACTGCCCTGTAAATAACAAAATACAAAACGGGTTTTCCTCTTCTCTACAAGATTTATGCTTCTGAAAACTGCCCTATTTCTCCAAAAAATCCATTTTATAAACAAATTCTAAATAACGGTAACCCAATTTCCCTAACAATGCTACCGCGGAACAATGAAGTCATCAGCCGGCAGGGCCCGCCGCCATCTTGGATGCACTCAGTCGATCGATTAAGCTTCGCCCTCAATCGATCACGGCCTTCACTATCACGTGTTGGTATTCAATAATTTATTACATTTGCGCCGAGCTTCCGGAGTGAGACGTTTTACACTGTCAACACTCTATAAATCAATTATATTAAAGTTAACATCTTATTTGGGTACCGGTGTTTGGTATCTCTTGTCTATGTCAACAGAGAACTGTTTGGGGATCAGTGGCGTTATGATTTACAAGGTTATCGATGATAGATAGATATATTACGACAGGAGTGTCCTATAGTTATAGGTAAGTCTGTCATGTTTAGCCATTACAGGAGTTACAGTGAAGATAATTCCATAGAACAGTTTGTTTTGTGCTTAACAAAAGATTAATTTTGCAATTTACAATAATTTGTAGTATAATTATCATTTTGCACTACATTGTTAGCTGAACGTATGCCTCATCTGCATCTCTCTTTGCATATTTCGCAGAGCATTATCAAGTGGTTTTCTGACTTATGAAAATATTCCTTAGAGGCATCCTGAGTACAAAGAGTGAGTGTCAGGCATTGTATTGTCTATTGTACATATATGTACCATAGAGCAATAGTACATACATGACCATCCCGGGACACAATCTAAGGGGACCGCTGCACGATAGGGGGATTATTATTGTATTGTGTACCACTCATGAATAGTAGTGGACGATTATTACAGAATTTCATCTAATACATTATTTAGCTCATCTAATACACCTACCTGTGTACCTAATGGTACAACCAAACCTTTGACAGTTACTTCTGTAGGTACTCCGTAAGTTTTATGGTTTTGGACTAATGTCCGCAACCCTACGTCGAAAGAGCGTAGGTATTAAATTAGTTAACTCTGTACCTCATAATAACTTTTTTTTTCATATTAATTATGTCACATTGATCTGAAACTGCATGGATGGACTGTGTGAAGGATGATATGGCTAGAAAGGAGGTGAATGCTGAGATGACGAGAAATAGGGAAGTATGGAAGAAGAAGACATGTTGCGCCGACCACAAATGAATTGGGATAAGGGCAGGAGAATGATGATAATGATTATTTAAAACTGTAAGTTCTTTCATCATCATCATCCTATAATGTTCCCACTGCAGGGACTCAGGCCTCCTCTCTATAGGAGAGGGATGGGCTATAATCAACCACGCGGATCCAGTGCAGGTTGGTAGATGTCACATGTCTTCGAATTTTTAGTTCTAAGACATGCCGGTTTCCTCACGATGCAATCAATTTCTTTACCTCGTCTCAAACCAAAGAACGTGTCGTTTATGGGCAGGTTACTACGTTTACTAAAGTCTGGATCAGTGATCGCCAGGTGAAGAACAGTGGTGCTGTGGTGGCACACACACTACATATGGACCACAAAAAGCACCCTAATAATAATATACTAAAAACTACCTACTTAAGATACCGCAACCATTGTAACAACATTCTAAACAAAGTTAAAGACACACACGAAAAATCAGAATTAAGGAAACATACAAAAAATCCAAAAGAAACCTGGAAACTAGTCAAAGAAATAGCAAACATAAATTCAACACGTGAACCTAACTTAGACTTGCTCAAACTAGGAAATACCCCGGAGGAAGCAGTAAACAGTGTAAACAACTATTTTGTCAAAGTAGGTGAAACCCTAGCAAGCAAGATAAACGCACCTAACGACATCCCAACAAACAATAATGACCCACAAGTGTGTAACTCATTAGTTTTGCTTGAAACAGATGAGCAGGAAGTTGAGCAAATAATTTTAAACCTGAGAGAAGACTGCGCTAGAGGTTGGGACAATATACCTGTCAAGATAATTAAACTGGCTAGAGATGTTCTGGTCCCCGCTCTTGTTCATATTGCCAACTTAAGCTTTACCACGGGAATATTCCCCACTCTGTTTAAACTCTCTGTAGTCCATCCTATCTACAAGTCTGGTGACAGGGCCGGTGTCAGCAACTACAGGCCAATCTCTGTGCTCCCAATACTTTCAAAAATATTAGAAAAACTCATTAATAGCAGACTAGTAAATTACCTAAACAAATATAAATTAATTTCTCCTAACCAATACGGCTTTGTATCAGGGAAATCTACAGAGGACGCGATAATAAAACTAACAGAACATATTGCAGGTAAACTAGATAACAAAAATAAATGCATAGGAGTCTTTCTAGACCTAGCGAAAGCTTTTGACACCGTCTCTGTCCCCAGGCTGGTGGAGAAGATGGAGAAAATAGGTATTCGAGGAACCCCTCTTAAACTACTCACGGACTATGTTACTAATAGAACTCAGATAGTAAAGATAGACAAGCACATAAGTGATAGTGCAAATATAGATTTTGGTGTACCGCAGGGGAGTGTGCTTGGTCCAAGTTTATTTCTCATCTATATAAATGAGATATGTAATTTAAATCTACAAAATGGACAAATAATAACGTATGCAGACGACACGGCTATCCTTTTCCATGGAAACACATGGACAGAGGTTGCTGCTCTTGCTAACGCTGGGATGAGAACAGTTCTCGGATACCTTAACTTAAACTTACTTACCCTTAACGTAGAAAAAACAAAATACCTCATGTTCTCAATAAAGAAGACTCCACCGTCTGTTAAAGAATTGGTTGAAGTTCGAGCACACACCTGTAATCCTAATAATATCAGCGACTGCAATTGTCCCCCTATTGAAAAAGCAAACTGCATAAAATATCTCGGAATACAAGTGGATGACCAGTTAAACTTCCACCACCACGTAAAAACACTAAGCTCTAGGGTTAGAACGTTAATAACAGTTTTTAAGAAGTTACGCAGGGTGTGCGACCAGAGACTGTTAAAAACAATCTATCTATCCCTTTGCCAGTCAGTACTGGAATACTGTATCTCTGTCTGGGGGAGTACACACAAAACTCATCTATTAAACCTAGAAAGAGCCCAGCGTGCAGTTCTCAAAGTAATTCACAAAAAAAACTTCCAGTATCCGACTGAGCAGCTTTATAAGGATTGTACGGTTTTAACGGTTCGACAACTTTATATCAGGAGAGTTCTGCTTTTAAGCCACAAAGGCTCAACGTACGATCCGGAAAGGATAAAAAGCAAACGAAGAAAGGACCTGGTTTTTGACCTGAAACCGTGTAAAACAGACTTCTTCAGGAGACAACCATGCTACATGGGCCCATACCTTTATAATAAAATAAGTAAACATACACAGTTGCATAACTTACCGCTAAACAAAATAAAACTTACCATAGATAACTTCCTTCTCACTCAAAATTATGGAGATACCGAAAATTTATTAAATGGGGGCTTTTTAATGGGGGCTGCCATTAAATGAACTAGTTTTGCAATGTTCAGCTCCCGACGGACATTCTTGGGTTTTTTTTAAGGTGGGTGTTTTATGTTATTTTATCCTTTTTTCAATTATTTTTTAGCAGTCGTGGGTTTTTTCAAAATTTTTAATTTTGCTTTTTATTTTAAACTTTTTACTTTTATTTTTATAAGAACATGCTCCAATCAAACCATAACTGAAAAGCCAAAACCCATAAAGCCATAACTGAAAACTGAATCAAAATCGGACTTGTAGTTTTGGAGAAAAATGGCAACTTTGATTTGCACAAAAAATGTTTGCTACAGCGCCCCCTGGTGAGTTGTCACCGTAACACCTATCTAAGAACATGCACCAATCAAACCCGAACCCATAACTGAAAACTGAATTAAAATCGGGCTTGTAGTTTTGGAGAAAAATGGCAACTGTGATTTGCACAAAAAATGTTTGCTGCAGCGCCCCCTGGTGAGTTGTCACCGTAACACCTATCTAAGAACATGCACCAATCAAACCCGAACCCATAACTGAAAACTGCATCAAAATCGGACTAGTAGTTTTGGAGAAAAATGGCAACATGTATTTGCACAAACACACAAACAAACAAACACACAAACAAACAAACAAACAACCTCTCACCCCAAACGCATATACCGTCTCCGTTCCGTCGTGGGTAAAAAAGTATAAAATAAAATAAAAACCGCTTAGTGCCCATTCATAAACGTAAACACACACGCACACACACATACACACACACGCACACTTACACACACACACTTACACACGCACACACACTTACACACACACTTACACACACACGCTCACTCACACTATATGTTTTCACACACACGAACGATAGTATAAACAAAGTAATGATATTTAATACTATAGCTACATATACATATTTGCACCGCACCACACTTGTAATGGCAGCTCGATCATGGTGGTGACGGAAGTAACTGGTGCTTATAGCACAGGAGTCCTCCTAGTTTAAGCCCAGTTGCACTTGTCTTGTATCTTGCCACTAAATTAAGTCTAATTAAGGTTCAATAATTGTAATAGGTTTAAGTCTTGAACAAATAAATATTGTTTATTGTGTTTATTGTTTATAGTAGAAACGGCCGCGATTTACGAAAGATAAAACTCCTTAAATAAAACTGTATTACCTTAAAAATGTCTCAAAACTTCCAAGTGTGAGGGTCCACGAACTCAGCGGTAATCTAATCTGCATGCACATGATGTGGAGGGCTCGATCGCTTATCTTTCAAGATTTGCTACGCAAACAACTTGACTGATTTGCTCACAATTACTTTTATTGCATAGGTATGCGGAGTATTTTGCTGTGATTTTCAGTGCTCGTAAATATGGTTCTTAAAGCTTTTTGGAAAAGTTCTTCGCGAAAGAGAGCCTGTTTGATCATCAGAGTTAGTTTTACTATTATGTTGGACGCAGCTTAATCACTATTACAGTTCTCTCTGTATTCTGGTTCGAAGAGATCTAGATCTGGAACTAAATTGAGATAACAATTTACACGTAAGCACTGTTGCCGTTTCCATTTATTTAGGGTTTAATTGATATATGACATAGAAATAGATAATACCGATATACTAGACTGAATGTCACATTGCCGTCCGGCTGCAAGATAGATGGACGGCATTATTATTATAGCTTTATTATCAATTGCTAAGATAAATGAACACATTCCACTATTATATTATAGAGCATCACATTTAAGTCAAATCACTGTCTGTCAAGACACTTGCAAGTTATTTAACCTAGTTTGAGAGACAGGGATTTCCATTTTGTGTACAGATTTTATTTCCGTAGGTATATCTGCATTTTTGAGAAAAAAAAAATTTATTATTATTATTCGTAAACGACATTTCTGTAAAGGTATACCCCATTACTCGGTGGTGGTGGAGTATACTCTCGCCTAGCCTCTCAAAGGGGATAGAACCGATGTGGCTCGATATGCCAGCTTCCATACAAAAAAGTTCAAACCCCTTTCGACCATAGGTACATAGTCTTGAACACTATTCCCTTAATCTATTCTATCTACGGCCAGGAACAGTGGCGTTATCTGGTAGACGTGATGACTATCAACAAAATTACATAGTTACCTGCTTTGAGATAACGTTATGATCGATGACACGCCATAAATGAGTCAGATGCGTCTACTAGGATGCCGTGGATAAGCAAGTTAGGGTAGACATAGACTAGGTGTTGTACCTACCCAATGACGGTAGGGATAGTGGTGTTCATGAATCAAGCAAAACTAAAATACGTTAGCTGACTGACAAATTGTTAGGCAACACCAAATAAACTGATCTGATGAAGCATTTATAATGATGTATCAGATTTAAAATACTGAATTGTTGCTATCATTGTCCTAATCACTGCAACGCATATGAGTACATCATGAAGTTTTGCACAAAAGTTCCTACAGCTACAATAACAACTTTTTGCACAAATATGAAATGAGAAAGAGTTTTTGAAACTTTATTTTACGGGATTAAAGCAAAACAGTTTTTGTTTGGGCACATTTGCTCGCAGAACGGATGGCCGATAGGGCCGAAAAGTTCTGGAATGGCGACCGCGAACCGGAAGACGTTGTGTTGGAAGGCCGTCCACTAGGTGGACCGATGACCTGGTCAAGGTTGCAGGAACCCGCTGGATAAGAGACGCACGGGACTGGTCAATGTGGCGACACCTGGGGGAGGCCTATGTCCAGCAGTGGACGTCTTTTGGCTGAAATGATGATGATGAGTTTTTGAAGTGAAAACTTCTTTAGCGGCGTTGAGCACTTTGGGAAATTGTTCTGTGATGGGTATAAAATCTTAAACTCGCGTCAGGACACGTGACCACGTGACCCTGATCGAAAAAGCGTAAGACGGATGGAGAGTAGACAGCTATCCCCTCTCTACGGCGCGGCGAAAATGTATGCCTGGGCCTACTGTTTCGTTTAGGCAGCGCAGGGCGCTTAATAATAATAATAATTATTATTAATAATAATATAATTAATAATAATAATAATAAAATAATTAATAATAATTAATAATAATAATAATTAATAATAATAATAATTAATAATAATAATAATAATGATGACAGCTGTCAAAATTGAAACAGCTATATCTCGGAAACTATCGACCTTAGACTAGTTGTGTGTAGGGACAATTGATAGGTCTCAATGAGATCTACATTTCGGATGACAGCTGTCAAAATTGAAACGGCTATATCTCGGAAACTATCGACCTTAGACTAGTTGTGTGTAGGGACAAGTGATAGGTCTCAATGAGATCTACATTTCAGATGACAGCTGTCAAAATTGAAACGGCTATATCTCGGAAACTATCGACCTTAGACTAGTTGTGTGTAGGGACAAGTGATAGGTCTCAATGAGATCTACATTTCGGATGACAGCTGTCAAAATTGAAACAGCTATATCTCGGAAACTATCGACCTTAGACTAGTTGTGTGTAGGGACAAGTGATAGGTCTCAATGAGATCTACATTTCGGATGACAGCTGTCAAAATTGAAACGGCTATATCTCGGAAACTATCGACCTAAGACTAGTTGTGTGTAGGGACAAGTGATAGGTCTCAATGAGATCTACATTTCGGATGACAGCTGTCAAAATTGAAACGGCTATATCTCGGAAACTATCGACCTTAGACTAGTTGTGTGTAGGGACAAGTGATAGGTCTCAATGAGATCTACATTTCAGATGACAGCTGTCAAAATTGAAACGGCTATATCTCGGAAACTATCGACCTTAGACTAGTTGTGTGTAGGGACAAGTGATAGGTCTCAATGAGATCTACATTTCGGATGACAGCTGTCAAAATTGAAACAGCTATATCTCGGAAACTATCGACCTTAGACTAGTTGTGTGTAGGGACAAGTGATAGATCTCAATGAGATCTACATTTCGGATGACAGCTGTCAAAATTGAAACGGCTATATCTCGGAAACTATCGATCTTAGACTAGTCGTGTGGGAGTTGGACATTTTGACCCTGAACGTTAACGATGTCGACTGTACAGTCAATAAAATACAAAAATAATTTATTTTGAACTAGACTGTACAATGTTTTTATGATGCTTAATCGGAGGCATGGGAAAAAATATTCCCGCTCCTCCTACCAATCGGAGTTCCGATCGGAGGACAGGGAAAGACAAAATAAATGGGTTAGCATAGTTATGGCGGAATAATTGAATTTTTAAATAATGAATTTGGTTTAACTATGTCGAATGATCGCAATCTTAGCACAACGAAATACAAAACTACTATTGATGCGGTCTTTATTAGACATTTAAATAGGTTCGAATCAAAACTGTTCGTTTCTTACTTCAGCTACCATAAACCTATCGTATCAGTTTTAGAGATTGGCGATGATAGTTCTGGTAATGATGATGGTGAAAAAGTCGTTGAAATTATGGATAAAAGTTGATTTTTCGGAGAGATAAACTTTTTAATGTAAAATAATTGTAATAGTTTTAAAGTGTTAAATTTTTAATGTAATATAAATTGTCATGTTTGTGTACGATAGCGCAATAAATCAATATTGTATTCTACCACATAAATGATAGTACTTTTATACTGTTAAAGCAATTGGTGCAAAATTATTCCCTAACCATTCCAAAATATCAAACATGCTCAACGTTAATAATCAAGTTTTCACTTCTGCCGGCACTCCCGGAGTGCAACCCGTCTTTTTTTTTTTTTAAAGTTTGTCTCTTTTGTCTATAGAAAACCCTTTTGAAAACTTCAAAAAGAGTTAAGTCGGTAAACCCAAAGATGACGTTAATTTTGTCCATTTATTGCATCATTAAAGTACTCTTATGAAAATGACCGTCACCGTCTTCTCTCTAGGATTATCGGCAAAATTCTAACAAAGAAGTGACGTGGAGTTTTGGGAAAACACAATTTATTGCATCTTTATCAGTTAAGATAGGCAGATGTCTCGCGTAGTAAGTACATCAGCACATCCAGCACTCTTATATAATGTGATCATATAGTGTGACGTCACGTTGTCAAGTGATAAACATTGATTTTTGACAAAAACATGTGCTTGTGCTATCTAGTAACATGGTTTGGCTTTATTCGTACCTACTTAAAAATTAATATTTTCCTAAACTTGAGTTTTCGAAACAAACAACTGGCTTATCGAGATTTAGATTTGCTTAGAGTACATGGGTACCAGTAGGGCTATGGTAGGGTATTTGGAATAGGGAAGAGTAGATTTTTCCTACAATACTCTATAGAGAAAATACATCTTTAGGAATAGTAAAAAAGGTGAACATCTTGATAGAAATAAAGTCACTGCTTTTGCGATATTTTATTGTTAAAAACATGCAAACAAACATATTCATCTTATATGTCTATATAGAGTCCTTCTGGGGTCTGACGTCCAGCATAACCGAATGCAGTAGCAACTGCTTATCTGGCCTCCACAACCCAAGTTGTAAAACTGATTGTGAGACTTTCGGGTTTTTAAACAATCCTTACGGATATTATTATTTCTATTTTCATGTAGTTATTATGAAAACTGGTTGAAATGTTGTGAGGAAAATGTTGAGTATGAATGTAGATGGCTATAAAAGGAGAGGAAGGCCAAAGAAACGATGGATGGACTGTGTGAAGGATGATATGGCTAGAAAGGAGGTGACTGCTGTGATGACGAGAAATAGGGAAGTATGGAAGAAGAAGACATGTTGCGCCGACCACAAATGAATTGGGATAAGGGCAGGAGAATGATGATGATTATGAAAACTGGTACACAGGATTTGCCATACTTTCCGTGGCACAAGAGGTTTTCAATCTCGATAATTAGAATTAATGACCAACTAGTCTAACCACGGAAGGATATCGGCAAGCATACCTTTTAACCACAGGTCAACCCAAATTGGAAAAATTAAATAAACAACAACAAAGCAATTAAATTAAATAACAGATGGGCAAAGATACTACAAATACATTTACAAGGCCAGATAACTATCTACGTACAAAATATGTTTAAAACGGATTTAGTGAAAATCTAGAAATCAAATCTTGAACGCGATAACGGTTTATAAATGTTGCCTATCGATACATTTACCCTTTGATACCGATATCGATGGCGTATATCGAAAGATATGGCTAATCATAGTTGAGTACACACACACACTTTACAACGGAATCGGTAATCGTAAGATTTGTTTTGATCAAATCAATAAAAAATAGAGAGGTGTCTTATGGACACGCGGTTGGAACGGAGTTCCTTTCGCTGTATATTTTTTGAGTTTGTATTAACACCTGCCTGCCTAGCATTTTCCCAACTATGTTGGGGTCGGCTTCCAGTCTAACCGGATGCAGCTGAATATAAGTGTTTTACTGGAGCGACTTTCAGGTCTACCTGTAGATTTTTGGTGTAGCTTTCATTATTGCACATTAATTTTCAGTCTAGCTAGCTCGCTAGCTTCAGAACAATCAGAATAAGGAACTCCGTTCCAATCACTTCCAAAATTAACGAATACTTGAAATACAATTATCCTCGTAACCTTCTTGTTTGTGTTGATGGTATATATGTCACTAGTGACCCGCCCCGGCTTCGCACGGGTACAAAAAAGGTATTAAAACCTTCCTCTTGAATCACTCTATCTATTAAAAAAAACCGCATCAAAATCCGTTGCGTAGTTTTAAAGATTTAAGCATACAGACAAACAAACAAACAAACAGACGCGACTTTGTTTTATACTATGTAAGGATGTACGTACTAATAAAGCTTAACCTAATACTATAGAAACTATTTCAGCAAGTCAAAGTCGAAAATGTGTTGAATTCACTTATGCCACCGAAAATCAAACCTACTTGTTGTAATCGGTGTAGAAATAATTTCCTAATTAAACTCGTACAAGACTTTTCACTTCAGTCAAGTAGATGCATGCCTTCCGGCATCTATTTAATCTGGTATGCAAGTGAAACCGTTCTTTCACAAATCAACAATTTGCTCTTTAGTATTTTACTTCTAATCTTTATTCCTTACTACTTAATACAATTTACTACTAATATTATAAATGCTGAAGTAACTCTGTCTGTCGCGCCTTCACGCCACATCTACTGAACCGATTTAAATGAAATTTGGTACACAGATATTCTAAAGCCTGAGATAGGACATAGGCTACTTTTTGATGCGAAAAAAGATTAATTTGGTCGCGATAACCGACATCCACGCGGGCGAAACCGCGGGCATCAGCTAGTACTTAGCATAAATTTGAAAATAAGTCTGCATGCATGTCTGCTACTTTGTTACGCCAGGAATTTTGGCACACAAGTGTTAAGTAAATCATGTGCATTAGAACATTATTAAGATACATTTTTACCCGGTAGTCCCGGTCCCGGTAGTCATGACGACAAACTCACGAACAAAATCAAATTCGTACATATTTACGACATCTGTAACTTAAAACGCATCGATTGTTTACAATCAAAGGTTTTATCATTGTCAATGCTAGCACGAGGCTGAAGGAAACAGCTCTAATTCTTCTTATCACTCGATAGTGCAGATTTGTGATAAGCTAATCTCATTTGATGGACATTGCTACAAGTAGTTTAGTCGTAATATAAATCTAGAGAAGTGGACGAGATGTTATCAGTCGAAATTGAAAATAGACGTAATGAAATTAATGTTTTTGTTTCCATGTTTTCAGATAGGTATGAAATGAAATGAAATTAATTTATTTGCCAGAATATAGGTAGGTACATATACATAATAAGATGGTAAAATAATTTTAGTCTCACTATATTCGACTCATCAGTCGTGCAAATGTTTTTGGTAGATACATGCTTATTAATAGATAACATAATTACATTAATAATTGCAGTAGTCACAAACATCTTAATCATAATAATAAAATAAAATTTATGGTCTTGCTGCGTTGATATTAGTTATGCAAATTACATTATAAAATATATTAGATTAATTTATTAGAGTATTTCACAGTCAAGACAGTTCATCAATTTGTTGATAGGATTTTAGATACTTAAATGTCAATATGTAAATTGTACGTTCAGGTTCTTTTCAACTAACATGATCACTTTACACCACCCTGTATGAGCTACGTGGTACTCATCATCATCATCCACAACCCGACTGCACCCAGCGCTGGGTATAGTGTTCTCGTTGCTATTCTCGCAATGGCAACTATGTCATTTACCCATCTTGCCGCCAGACGTCCAACATTTCCTTTTCCATTCCTTGGACGCCACTTGGTCACAGGTTTACTACACCTGCCTTCTCGGTGTCCTACCATTACGTGATAACGTGTCCATAACGTGATTTTGACGCGAATGTGTGACTAGCAAAGCTAGCTAGCCTTTGCCTTAAGTTCACCTATTCAAACATCGCATTCTATTTTAATAAATATCTTTGCCTATCTGGGTGTAAACTTGTCAGGCATTTTCGAAATTATTTTATACTTTTGATTCACATTAGATGTTTTCCACTTCTACTTAATTTAAATATAACGCTATGATTCTGTTTTTTATTATGATTCCAAATTAATTAAAAATGCTTGTTCAATTTATGTTCATACTCTAAAACAATGTAACAGTGTCGAATATTTCTGGCTAGATATACACCCGTCTTAGCTCCATAGAAAAATCTATATTGGTATAAATAAAACAGTACCTACAAACCTACGGTACACAAACTTGTTGGTTATTTGCTAAATAACTAAATAAATACTACTTATAGCAGCGCTCCCCTCCCTGGGAGGATCCCGTCACTCCGCACGATTGATCGCCTCCCTACGGACGTGTAGCCAGTACCCTCACCACTTTTTTTACTATTTTTTCTTATTTTTCTCTCATAAAGGACATCCGGAAGTTTGTTATATGACCGAGTATTTTTTTTTTCGTGTTTTTTGGTTAGGAACAGTTGGTTTTGAGACAATCAATGTATGAAGTTACTCTACAGTTATATTTGTTAAACACAAGTTGATGTACAGGAATCATGTTTTATCAATGTTTCTCTATAGTGGGAAAATATTTTGGAAATCTTTTTGGATTTCTTCGATTAGTCACCTACCGTAGAACTGTTGTCTTTGCTTAAGAGATAGATTCGCGTGAATGAAATACATGCCACATTTAGATTTTTACAAAAGCCATATTCATAACAAATGTTTCAGTTCTTATCATAGTATTAATTTCAGATTTCCTTTTTTTAATACAATCAAAAGAAATAATTTCACAACGCATCAATTTTCGAATGTCCCTCAAAATAAACCAACCGTAATTTACCGAAACCTTTTTTTCTAATAAATAAAAAAAAACATTGTTCATAAAAATAAAACCCCTAATTCATTAAAATACGACAGTATCTCAAGCGTGTCATCCCTAAAAAATTAAAAGGTACCTTTTTTGGAGCGCGTTGATGTCTAAAATTGCGGCGGTCTTAAGCAAATTTGCCGAGCAAATATTATTAGGGATTTTAGACGCTACCCTTCGGATTGGGGAGTGACAACCCCTGGATTTATCAGCGATGCAGTTGAGTGGATGTGTTGAAAAGGTGAATTACGTAATCATTATATTGAACTCTTAATTTACGTTGACGACGCTTGATGATTTAGAGATTTGTGTCGACTGATCGGTTGAACTTTATTTTGTGTATGTTAGTTTTTCATTATCTAATTTTTCAACTCAATTCATTTCTTTAGTTCAGATCGTAGATCCATAAAGTGTTAGATAAATCCTAACTTACAAGTAAAATACAATAAATACAGCAAAAAATTAATTGGCGACATTATCGTCTCTCCGTACAGTATGTGCATGTCTACCGACCCAGTGCCTGATAAATGACCCATCAATTTTGTCCGCCAGTGTAACTAAAACATTGTTAGTGCTGTCCTTTATGGCCATGAAGCCTGCTTGTCATACTTCGTGTCTCGTAAAGGACCTTATTACGTCGTTCCCAATTGCCATTTATACATTTTAAAAAGATGTAGTTTTTTTAGATAGTCAGACGCCTGATAGTCTCACAACGAATGCTATAACAGGGTTGTTAGTGTATAAGTAGTCGCTCCCTCCTAAATGCTACATCTGCCTGATTAGAAATAAAGCAGACCCCAACATGGATGGGAAGAGACTACTTGTAGGCACCAAGTAGAGACTTTTATTCATCTCTGTCTGTGCAATACGTTTTTTTTTTCATTCTTCTCTGTCAATCGTCACGCTTCTTTTTTACTCTTATAATTGGTAGAAATTGTATCCCAACCTATCCATTTTCAAATCTTACCTTATTTCAACCAGCAATCTTGCGTTTAATCGTTTCTGGTTATCATTATACTTCGCGGCAGATGTTCAACTTACCATTTTTACACCAATACCCGGAACCAGAATATTCTAATAATGATACCTATATAATTTTACCCAAATCTCTCAGCTAAGCCAAACAATTATTCGTTTGGAGCCCCTCATGGTACGTTAATAATTCCGTACTAGCGTCGTGCATTATGGCGGGCGACAGCGCCATGACTGATCACCGACAACCCTGGCTGCTACCGGCACATTCGTGAAAAAATATTGCTATAATATACGGCGAGAATTATTGCCAGAAATATTTGGTTGAAAGACGGGGTTTTTTTGGAATATTTCTGCGGAAAAAAGGTATCAGGGATAAGGTGAAATTGAAGTGTCGCTTTATTACTTTAGGTGTCAGTTGTTGAAATGAATTCTTGCACTGATGGTCTAATCATCTAGTAACAAGAGTCTAAACTTAAAGGTTTTCAAACCAACCAGTCTTACCTAGGGGTATCAGGACATTTATACTACTTCAATGCAATGAGAAGAGGTTTATATCCAGAGATAGATGACCCCTTAAAATGTGGATTTGCAAAGTAAAGAGAAATAAATCCTGTTTTTATTTATTTTTTGTGCTATGTGAAAATATCCCCCACAAAATATTAAAACATATCTCCCAGAAAATATTAAAAATTTTATGTTCATACTGAACTTCACATTTAAATATAACCCAGACGCCAGGATCTTTGTAATACGACTTTTGGACCTAAATCAGAAGAGTCAGTTTAATGGGTTAGCATATTCAAAGCTTGAGCTTTTAGTTTCTTTCCTATAATACATTGTGTATAGATCATGACGCCACACAGTTTTCACTGTAAATATATGTTTTTAAAACATATTTTGAATAATACAAAGCGTTAGCCCCTATTATATTATAAGGATGCTAGTTTTGTTAGGTATAACTACGTACGTGCGTAGTTGAAAGTTTGACACTGGACAGTTTGAGAAGCGGAACACTAAATAAACAGTTTAAACAGTCGTGGTATCAATAACAACCCTTCATTTATAACTAACGTACAAAACAGGATACGCAGCGTTAATACCCCAGAAAATTAAACAACAAAATGTCTAATTACACTACCTTTCAATCATCCCATCGACAGCCGATTGCCAAAAGGAGTGTGCCATAAACCCCACGCCAGACGATTATATTTTTAATAAAAGCATAACTAAAACAAGATAAGAGCGTCCCCACACTCCCCACTGAACAACAGAATAAACATTGTAACGCCAATACACTTGATCCTGTAATCCTTTAGCTCCTGTAATGGGCCCTTATCTACCTACCTACGTAAGTATTTGGTGACGAATTTTTTTAATAAAATTTCTATGTACGCTGCTCGATAAAGGGCGTTTTGGGGTTTGAACCGTTGGTTTTCAAATATTTTTCTTTTAAAGCTGATTTGGTGGTAATAAGAATCTTGTTTGATTAGTAATTTTATCCCTGTGAAACAGTTTGTCCTACTTCAGGGGTTGAGACGACATTGATGTAGATAATGCTTATTGAAGTTGAAGAAATAAATTTATTTATGAATTTAATACTAGTATTAAAGTACGTAAGTAACGTACTTTAACATCTTATATTTGTATTTAACGCAGTTCAAAACTAAATATAGCCAATACTATTCGGGTTATTCCACTACGTTGTGAAGTTCAGTACCTATCAAGTTTGCAAAATGTTGATTTTTTTCTCTACATCTATCTTAAAGATAGGTTCGAAGATAGGTACTTACATAGTATTTACTACTACTCAGAATGAGCAGGGGAAACATAAGACTAGTAGTAGGCATCGCAACAGGACACTGTGGACTCAATAGACACCTGACGATTATGAAAGTAAAGGAAGATCCCATATGCCCAGCATGTGGAGAAGCAGAAGAAACAAGTTTCCACCTTGTGGCGGAATGCACAATGTATGAGCCACTCAGATGGGAAATCCTAGGAACAGATGAGATTAATGAAGAGAAGCTCGCAGAAATCTCTACCGAACAACTGGTGAGCTTCTGCAAGGCGACAGGAAGATTCGCGATGCCGACCACCAGTAACCCATGAAGGGGATCCACCAAAATGGGGAACTGGGCGAAATAATCCACAACGAAAGGACTGATCGCCCGTCTGGTGTCTGCCGGCGTCCCCGAAGATAAATAGAATAGAATACATAGTATTTACGTTCAAGTGCATGTAATCGATCAGTGATATCAACAGTAGCATTATATACCTGCCACTTTTCCTTGCACATACACATAAGAAACAAAATGCATCAACTTAAACCCACTTCATTAGTTTTAACTGACATGAAACTTATCAAACTCACCCACAATCTAACCACTGAAACGGAAGTGCAATGCATCATGCAACGCAACAGACATATCACTTCTTGTCATCATAATAATTCCAACGAATCCTTCGTTACTGCCTTATTTATATTCCCTCACCTACTTTAATATGTATGATTTAATTAACCACTCGCATCTCCTGTCAACTCTCCACGACGAATTGAAACGTCAGCTGCGTATTTTTTTCCCTGTAATACACACCCATTTTTCGGTAAAGAATTTAAGCAAACATGGCCGTGTAAAAGTTGAAAAAAAAAGTTTATTCGTGAACGCATCTGCCGCATTGTCCAATTCTCGACCAATGGCGTCGTATCCCGCTCCCCTAGCTGTCAGTTGACTGTCAATTGTTTGAAATTCGAATGTTATTTTTTTTTGTCTCGTGGTAGGGCGTTGACGCGGCGGTACACAGCCAGTCGTGTAGTACAATTGAATTGATTGAATTACGGTTAATTTGGGCCGCGGCGTATCGTAATGGATTGCCACCCGCATTGTGCCCGGTAAATAAAGGGATAAATATACCTACAATACATACATGTTGTTAACAATTGCAACTTTTACTGGGAAATGGCTTGAAATAACGACGATTTATTTCTGTTTCTAAACTTTTTCAATATTTCGAGTTGACGCGTAAGTTAATTTCTAATTGAGTAAGTCTAAGTAGCTAACTACTTAGATATATTTTCCGGATAAGACGTTTCTTTTTTGATTATCTTTAGAAATCAAGTTCGTAAACAAATTCACCCCAAGTAAGTCCTAAATTGAATTCAGTACCTACTGCATTTTTCTTCTGCTTAGCCGTTCCAAGAAAAATCAAAATAACTCGGTTTTTTCAGGGTTCCGTACCTCAATGATGAACTAACCACCATCATAAAAATATAACTCTCTCTGCGCTAGTCAGACTCATACTTGTCCGTTTTTTCCATATGAGTAGACATATTTTTTTTTCCTTTCCAAAATTTTATCAAAGTATCTTCCAATGTTCTAAATTGCAAAACATTGTGCAATTCCTCAAAAGAAGTCATCACCAAAGATTGGCCCACACCACCAACAAGTTGAAATCGTTCCAATATTTCAAATCTAAACACTACCCCGTTGCGCTAACCCGATTCTCATTGGACAAAAAAACGCAAACACGGCATAGTCGTACGCAAGCACGACCGGGCAAACATTTGCTTGCGATCGCGTAATGGATTAGCGTTGTCGCATCGCCCGGTATACTATTACAACGGCCGCTGGACAAACAACCACTGTCGGTGCCTTTGTGCCCCGCTTTACGCTGGCGGTGACGAGTAGGCGGCTTTACGTTGCTTTGCTTTTCTTAAGTTCTGAAGGAAAGTTGAGAAAGTTTTTCCAAAGTCTCGGTTTGGGCGAAAAGTCGCTGTGATGTCAGCCTCCGAAAATACATCGATAAGGTAACTAGCAGTTATAGTGGTATGTTCATTAACCTCAGCCTTCATTAGCTCACTCCAGCTTACCCTATTTCTTGACATCGTGGCCAGAAGCACTAAACACTCACCAACTTTAAAAAAAGTAGTTAATCAGTGAAAAAAACTGATAAACATATTGATTGGTTTCATGACAACCAATCCAACTTCATACCAAATTTATTTTCAAAACCTTTTTTACACGCCGTTCAAATCTAAATTAACTTTTCTCCTGTGCAACCAAGCTTATAAGTGTATACGACATTAACCGCCAATCCTCGTCTCACTCATAGACAATGCGGAGGTTTGCTTTACTGTCAATATTGTCAAGAGCTGCGTGCACGCATCCTGTGTCTATGGTTCATACACATTTGCTTCTACGACACGTTATTTTAATAATATTATTTTAAGCCTATGTTACCACTGCAAGGTAAAGACCTAGCTCCACTCCCTCTTTCCACTTCTTTATTTAATGCTATTGTGACAAATTCTGCTTATCTTTTATTGAATGTTTGACGATGTCGATGAAATAGGGCCTTTCCTTTGTCTTCCTTTGTATTGTTTTAGTATCACACTTACAAAAACGATAATTTTCATCATTTTATATGGTACATTTAGGTTAATTTTTCACTCTGTCCTTCCTCCTCACTCTCCGTATCAAACCGCTTTTCCTAAAAACATTTGAGTATGTTTTCAAAAGTTTCTGTGTTTTAGGCATTTTAGAGATTTAGGTATCTTCTGATGTATCAGCGACTTATTTAGTAAATACTAAATAGCATAAACCAAGCCTCCACATACATACCACAGGCCTCCCGCATAGCGTTCTAACGCAAACTGTAGTTAATTACGCTCATACCGCAGCCGCGCAGTACAACGGAAACGCACACATCTGTCCAGTTTGCCAGCGCTAGCGGACCGAACGTTGCGCAAACACACAGACGGACAAACACCCGGCTCTGTTTGATCTGCCAACGGGTTGAGATGGCCAGGGACCGGGCCGTAGCTACCATGGCGGTAGGCGCTCGTATATTTGGTGATCAATATCTTTGAATCAATGGAAGAGACGTGCTGGTTGGAACTGACTGGAATGATGCGAGAACTAGTTATCTTGTTTATTGAAGGCTGTGTTGTGTTGCGGATGTCGCTTAGTACACATAAGGCATGAGGTCAAAAAATCGAAAATTTAAGCATACCTCTTAGTTATAACGATTTCGTACCCAAGTGCCGCACACTCTTGTATTTAGAAGTAGGTAAATGATAGATAGTTTACCTAAGTAATAGATCTACATAATGTAGGTATTTATAAGCTGAAGCTTTCAGGTCAAATTTTTTATTGTTTGATTCAGAGATTCATTACACTTTACTGTACATTAACATTTTCCACCTTTGCAATTGTGTCTCTATCTTTTCTGTACACGCTACCATCAACCTTAATTTATCTTTCCCAATAACACGAACTTCGAACGTATCATATCGTCGGCAAATATATTAATTTCTCCCCTTCTAACGTTGTTATTAAGTAACAAAGTGTCGAAAGGATTATCTGGACAAATGGACAGCAGGACAGATGGACGGACGGTCAGAGAGGGTATTAGTAGATATCGCGTCATTAACTGTACGACTGTTGATGAAGCTTTCATCTGTCATGTCCATCTTAGCGTTGGTGACTTGTTTATCGTCCACTTTGTTTTCTTTATTGTTCATCTCTGCTATAAAGAAAGATCTGAGTACCGAAACGTTCCCTATTTGTATCTATTTCGTTAACTTATGATCTTACAATATCAGTGCTAGTTAGAATCTGAAATATCATCCTATTCTAAATCTGCAACTATAGATGTTTATTTATTTATGAATAATGTGAGATTTACTACGCAATTTATATTAATACTTAGACCATTTAAACATTCGATGACTAGATTCTTATGAACGAAAAAAATAATTTTAGAATCTATAATTAATCTTCAAAACCTTGCACATCATTGTTTAATTAGACCACAAACATTTCTCAATTAATTAGCTCCGAGGAATTCAACAAACACCACACAAGGTCAATTCTAAGAAATCAAAACATCCAAAACACACCTGACAAATACGAACTCAAATATTTGTTTAGTTTTTAATTCAAACATGATTTCGTACGTGGCTTCGATTGCTATGTCAGACATAGAACCCTGTCCATGTCGGAAACAAACGTGTCTTACAAACAAAGGTACTTTATAGTATAATAACCGTACTGAATATGTTTACTTATGAACAATGTACGTCAAATCCGAAGTTTACCGTGAAACGAGTATGGGCCACTCTTGCGCAGCGGGGCGTCGTCTTTAGGCTAATATTGAAATATCTTTTATCTCACTTCTTTTTTTCTTTGGATGAATTAGAAAAAAGTGACACCTGTCATAAATGGACCCGTGAGGCTCCCACGGACTTTCTTTGGAACGTTTTAAAAAGATTATCCCTGGCAATGAGACGTTTGGGTAAACAAACCTGTGTATCTGCAAATAACAACGTTTATGAATTTGAATGGCCCGGAAAAGGAAGAATGGCTGTGTTTACTAAAAATACTTGTACAGAATAATACGATTTATTTTGAACTTTTGTTGCAAGTCATTACACTTTGTTTGATATCCCTAAGACACCAAACAAAATGTTTAAAAACAGTTTATATTACCGTCTCGATTACTCGCTCTGTCACTCTCTACGTTCAAAGCGTTGAGTAACAAAATCAAATCAACATGAATTTTCTCTTTTTTGTTCCAGCTCCAAAACTGATGATTCCTCCAACCGAGTTCGTCAGCCAAGGCGGCATCGGCAGCCCACAGGAAGGGCTCCGCACGCCCACTGGCAACCAGATGCTGGCCAACCCTCTCCTCAACCTGAACAACACCGGCCGCACCAACTTCACCAACAAACAACTCACGGAACTAGAGAAAGAGTTCCACTTCAATAAGTATCTAACACGAGCGAGGAGGATAGAGATAGCATCAGCCCTCCAGCTCAATGAAACACAAGTCAAGATATGGTTCCAGAACAGGCGGATGAAACAGAAGAAGAGGATCAAAGAGGGCCTCATAGTCGCCCCTGAAGTAACCCCAACTTCCACCTCCCAGGCAAGCGTCGTCGGCTCCAGTGAGAACAGCCGCGAATCTAGCTAAATCGATTGCTTTCAAAGACAATTAATCGAGTAAACTGTTGGTTTTATCGATTTACGTAATCATCAAGTGATTCTACAGTTTTATTTTATTGTGAAATATTGACTGTCAGTTCAGAATAGATTTTGCTGATTTGTGTGTTTTATTATATTGATTTTTACTGTGTTCATTTAATGTGATGCGATGTTTTCATACTTAGTATCATTCCGTCGGTCATTTTCCTTTGTTAGTTATACTTGTGAATCACAAACCTTTTCCGTAAGAAAATTATGCATGTACTCTCTGGAAGCTTTTACATTGTAAATACCTTGCTTCTGCTATTCACAGAATTGAAATGTGACAGCATGCATTCAAAGTTTGACTGAGAGTGTTAGGAAAACAAGAAAAATATCTGCTTATCCTGCAACGGGATAACACCAGATTATAAAATCAAACAAATAAAAAGAATAAATCTATAAGGTAATCGCAACACATCATTATATATTTCCATCCTTCAAAGAAAAGCAGATAGTGCGTAGCTACATTGTTTTTGCAGCATTAATTTTGAAAATAAAACTTATATCAAAAGAGATTATTGTAATAATATTATTATGGAAATTATAAAGGCTCAATTAACCTGATTAGTGTAAACCAACGGATGTGTCAACGTAATGAATTTTCTTAGATTTAAAATGTTAACAAATCATAAGCTAAGTGTTACTACTAAGATCAAACGCCTGTTTTACTAAAAATGCTTTTAGGATCGTCCGTTAGGAGATATTCCAGATCAATATCGATAGGATTTGTATTTTTTTAATTTATTTTTCAAAGATCCTTTTTATTTTTAGACCAAAGCTTGTTTTTCTTCGTTTAATTTATTTGATAGAGTCAGTAACATTATTGGATGAATGTTTTGTATCTTCGTTGATATTGCGTTGACTTTATCTATTCCTGCCTTCAACTTTTTTGTGAGTTAATTTGAATTTTTCAAAATCCCAAACTTCATACTCGTATACTCTATTCTGCTAGTTTTAAAAACATTCATTGGTAATGTAATTGACTGTGATTTTCATACTTTTCAGCATAAATGTCCAATTGTTTTCCAAGTTAGAATTACAATTTCAATGATGCCGATGGTATTTCTTCTTTATTTATCCGAACAGAAATATCTTAATATTCAGCAACACAAAGATTATTATATTATTACAGAGTTTTCTTTGTCTGTTATCTTTGTCTGTTATGATTAAGGTACAATTGGGCAATTCTGTCTGTCTATACGTATAATATAAACTAAGTTTTTCATTAGTACGTTGACGATACTAGTCTTAATTTTGTAATTATATAGTGTACAAATCGTATATTGTATATAATAGTGGTGTGTTAGGACCGTCTGAGTGTAAATTATGTATTAAGATAGTGACTACTACTTTATCATTAAATTAATTGTACCTATTTTCATTTATTGAAGTTTTATTACCCTTTTACATATTTGACTATGCTGATTTATTTGGATATCTTTGTCGAGGACGGCAAGCCAATGCCCAGGTACCTAATTCCCGAAGATGGAGTACAGGTGCGTGTTTACGTACAGTATACACCCACATTTCGCCAGTTTTATTTAAGTCCATAGTAAACTAATAGGCAAGCTCATTGCCGTCAACCGGGCACAAATGCAGGATCCGGGCTACTACCTACTGAGAAATTCTTGATGGAACTCACCATGGGATTCTAGACATTATTATATGCTTGGCAGTAAGTATACAACCACTAAACTAACGAAGCAGTAACATCTATGGCCCGAAGCGCAGCAGTAGGTAGCGCTGGCCTAGCAGAAGTGTCATGCCGTGATTGTCTGACAAAACTTTACGAAGAAGATGGCATGAATGATTTTTTCTAATTAAGCCAGTAAAAGGCAGTTTTGAACGTCAAACTTTACAAGGCTCAGCCTTACCAGTTAGTCCTTTAGTAATAGCATAGCAAGTATATGTGTTATTTTAAATGGAGTGTCGGTGGTGCGACATAGGTAAAAGTACCTACTTACCTTGCTTACTTTTTAAGCAGATGCTTATGAATATAAGCCTCTCCAAAAACGCTAGGGTCTGCTTTCAGTCTATCAGGGCCTACATGCAACTGAATACCACAATGGGGCGACTGCTTTTTGACTTTGACAACCAAGTTACTTATAAGTATATAGGGTAATACGATAGGTAACCCTTGAAGAGCCTACAGTTTGTCAGAATCAAGGATAGTTGACAAAAAATATCGAGTTTGTCCATCAGATAGATTTCCAAACGATATTGGACACTTCTTTTTTCTTTTTTACCCGACTGCGGCGAAGCTCAAAAGGAGGGTATAACGTTTATGTATATTATGTATGTCCGTTTCTTTGTTCCCTCATAACTCCTAAACGGATGAAGGGATTTGAATGAAATATATACGTTGTTAGATTCGTCTTGATGGCGCGAATGCTATATGCACTATGCTATAGGGCTATACATTAAAATAAAATTAAAAAAACAAAGAAAATTGCGGATTTTGGGGGTCAAATCGCGGAGTTCAAAAACTTTTTTTTTCCAATACCATCGAGTAGGATATATAAAGGGTTTTAAAAGGAGATTACAAAAATATAAAACAATTTTATGTTTTAAAAAAATCAGTGTCAAATCCTATAAAAACAAGCACAAAAGTTAAATCATCTGCGAAGAATTTTACGCGACCAACGAAAGAACAAACACAAAAGAACTAAAAAGTTGGAAATAAAAAAGTAGTTAAAAACCAAAAAACCCGACTGAAAACAACTAAAAAACAAAAAACAAGCACATTTTAAATTAAACAAAACTTGGAAGCAGGCGGAGTTCATTTGAATAATAAATTATGAAATGAAAAAATAGAACTAAAATAGAACCCCGCCTGCTTCCAAGTTTTGTTTAATTTAAAATGTGCTTGTTTTTTAGTTTTTTCAGTCGGGAAACATTCCTATTCCAATTTTGCTCGTTCTTCTTCTCGATGGCAATCTAAATTAAATTGTGTCGGCCCAAAACTGAGCTACTAGTTTGGCGCTTTCGGTAGCGTCCATCAGTTCCTGCAGTGAACAACCAACAGGGCAATCATTGATCTCATAATTGTTGATTTTGACAAGTTTGGTGTTGTCAAAATCAACAATTATGAGATCAATGATTGACCATTCTGACACTATTGAATAGTAGACTCGGGCCCCTGTTCACATAGGACACGATGTTATGTGCCCCATTGTTTGGGGAACAGCACCACATTTCAATGTAGAGTCATTTATGAATCTCCCTCACTCGTTTTCCTTGCTGCGATCTACCTGGGTTCGGAGTCTATTTAAAGACTTCCAGGGCAACCATAGTAACGTGTGTCCAGGTGGAGTAGTTCATCCATACCTAAGCCAAATGGCTTAGGTATGGATGAACTACTTCACCACAACTTTATTCTTAGGTAGACCGCTCACACTTCAGAAAGCTGTTTCGGCTTTTCAACCTTTTCGATACAAGGGTGTTTAGATGTAAAGGGTGTCGTGCCAAGTCATTTTAGTTCTTTCGCTAGAGCTTACCACTGTTCAACAAACTTCAGGCGGCGCTATCCCTGCCAGTGGGTACAGCATCTGTACCGGGGTCGGTTTAAGGCAACCAGTGATGATCCGGCACGTTTCGTTTAGAGCTGTATCCACTAACTTTGCATGAGATGAGCGGCTCCATACGGGGCACGCAAATCGACCACCTGAAAAAGATAGTGCCAGTGCAGTATAGTCCGTAAAACATGAGGCGAAGCACCCCACTTTGAAGAGACTAGTCACTTTATGAGACTGTTACGGGTGTGCACCTTCTGCTTGATGTTACTGGAGTTTTTGCTGAAGGTCAATGATTAAATCATATCTCGGGGTTTCTCTGAACAAATTTTGTTCAGAGAAACCCCGAGATACTTTGGACAGTCACTATGTGCTCGATAGACACTCCATCCACCCCAGACGATGTTATGCCTCTCTGTTTCGAAAGTGAAACATGCAAGACTGGGTTTTGCTCGGATTGCTCGTTAGAATACTTATCATCATCAGCCTATTAATGTTCCCACTGCAGGGACTCAAGCCTCCTCTCTTGAGGGGATGGGCTATAATCTACCACGCGGGCCCAGTACCGATTGGTAGATCAGATGTCACATGTCTTCGAATTTTTTGGTTCTAAGACATGCCGGTTTCCTCACGATGTTTTCCTTCACCGTTTTGAGAGCAACGGTGATGAAATAAATTACACAAAGTAATTACCTACAGCTAAATGTACTTAGTATGTCAGAGCACGTCACGTCATTATTATTATTCATCATCATCCTACAATATTCCCACTGCAGGGACTCAGGCCTCTCTAGGAGTGAGATGGGCTATAATCCACCACGCGGGCCCAGTGCGGATTGGCAGATGTCACATGTCTTCGAATTTTTTGGTTCTAAGACATGCCGGTTTCCTCACGATGTTTTCCTTCACCGTTTTGAGAGCAGCGGTGATGAAATAAATTACACAAAGTAATGTGCCTGCCTGGGTTCGAACCCACGACCTACTGTTCGTAAGTCGGGGCCGACACCACTGGGCCACCGCTGCTCGTTAATTATAAAATCTAAAGTTAAGATTTTATAATTAACGTTTTTTGATAGCAGGTGGTTATTTTCCCTCGACCGCGGTGGAGCCCTATCACTGTGATATTATTTTTATACCAAACATACCTACATACAATATACATACCACCCGGTATATATTGTATGTATGTCCGTCTCAATGGTTTCTCCTGGTACTTACCTACCTATACATATTGTATGTTTGTGTGATCCGATTTTAACAAATGAGGTGTGCTAAAATGCACTGATTACACAACGTTAAATAATTCCAACTTGGAGGAATTTACATAGGTCAAAAAAACATATTTCGATAAAATAAGTTAAATATATAGGTATCCCTAATGCCTACAATCTACGGCTGTAATAGGTACAACGCGGAATGAGAGTATAAAAAGTTAAATAGTCCATGAACATAAAACGCTAAAAGGCCCCAACTAATCTGAAATTGCAGTTGCAGTAGGTATGCAGTTCTGACTGACAAGTATTAGCAGTATGCTGTTTCGATTGACAGGTATTTGTTCAGAGATTGAAATAAAATAACAGAGGAAGAGGTGTACATTACATACACATTACACACACATTTGTGCACTACTTGGGTGAATTTCAACAAGAGATTTTTATGTGTCATTTCGGTGGATTTTTTTTATTTCAATGTTATCTACATATTTTTAATGACAAATAAAACTTTAGCCTATTTTATAACATTGTGCGTGAGTGGACATCAAATATCATCAAAAGTTACATATATATTTAAGGATGAATTTTTAAGAGTCCACTGAAATGAAAAGTGTCTACCGAAATGATAAAAATTACCACCGAAATGATATACTGTGCATACTAATCTAACACGAGTTATAACAGCCACCGAAATGAAATTATTTTTGTCCTCATATCACTGAAATGATAAACTTACTTTTTTGGCGGGAAACCGCAAGACGTTGGGACCGGTGCGTTCGCGCCGAGAGCTTGAGCCGGACTGATCCGAAGTGAGGAAAGGTGAGGGGGGCGTAACAACGCAATGTTGACATGGCTATTCTACTAAAACTTACTATCCTCTGAAATGATAACTTTTTTCCAGACAAAAGTTAACTGCCTGTCAAATCCATGAGAAAGAAGATAAACAAACAAAAATAGTTTTATTTGATCGAATGTATTATAATTTAATGATTACAAAATCGATTTAAATCCATATTACGAATGTATTTGCAGGGGAAGGTATTTTATGAGCGGAATTGGGTTCAGGACAGGCCACTGTGATGATAGAATAACACTTTGTAATTTTTTTTTTCGTATATTAATGGGTAGAAATCAATTATTTTTTTTGTCAAGGTAGAGAAGTACTTACGCTGTTGAGAAAAAATATAAAAAATTAAAAATTAGCACATTGCACTACCGTTCTCAGGTTTGCCGTGTATTTTTTTTGCTTGGGCAATTCACCCACTTATAAAATTATTATCTCCTAAGACGATAGCTCATCTAAGCTGTGATTCCCTGATACTGTCGAAATTAAGTCTTGACGAGAATAATCAGTACCAGACATCTTTCACAACTAAAGCTTGTGTGAATCACTTTTTCTTGCTATCTTAAGTGTAGGTAGGTAGGTACGCTAGTATTATATTATCTGTGGTGCAGGGTTCTGAAACCTTGAAATGAGGACAAAAGAAAGTAAGAGGAAAGATGGAAGGGAGGAAGGAAGTAAGAGTAAGGAATAATTTATCATGTAGGTAAATAAAACAAATAAATAAATAAGATTGACATCTTATATTTAAACTTTGAAATTGACAACATGGCTTTACAAAAGCACATCAAGATTTCTTTATTTTTCTCTTAAAAATAAAGGCAAGTACTTATACAGGAATTACCAACCTCAATATTTATGACAAAAAATTGTTCGATTTCGATACATTTACAAAAATACGATAAAATGCCTTAGAAAATAATCACAGCATTCAACCAACGCCATCTAGTTTTATAAATCAAACAAAAAACAAATTTAATTTAACGCCATCTGTTATCCAGTACAATCCGTAACATTTTCACATTAGCGGTACCAGCGACATCTACCGATGAACGTCAAAAGTATCGAAAACAATAATGAACCTATTCGTTTCAAAGTAATGAGGTAGATGGCACTGTTCACTACATATTGCAAGTGAAATAAGTTAATTCTGTTTAAAATATCACAAAATTCTACGATATAATATATCGTAGCGAAGGGGAGTGTCAGACTTCTACTGACTAAAAACCAACCCATGTTCCTTCTTCGCCCGTGAAAGGATCTTTCAGCCCTTTGTTTTTTTTTTTTTTGATGCTGGGGCTCCTTCCGGTCTAGGCAGAGCGTGTAGGGAGTGTCAGACTTGTACTGACTAAAAATCAGCCATGTACCTTCTTAGCCCTTTGTGTCGAGGCCGCGGTATCTCTTTTAAGCAACCCGCAGCAAGCAGCTTGTCAAGCTACAGCATTTTCTATACCAGAGCGCCGATAGTTTTACAAAATACCTATTACCATAATTTATATACTTATGTACTTACTTAAGTACATAAAAATATTATTTCTGGTAAATGCTTTGAATAACTAATTAGGTAATATCAATACTAGTTCACAATATGGCAACTGTTAGGTACTTAGGTATTACTATTATAAGCTGGACATGAATGTACTAAAACAGGTACTTATCAAAGTCATACAAAATTACAAATTAAAATAAATTTGACATTCATATAAAAAATCTTAGTAGACGTACCACTTTTCATCATACTACAATTTACTTTTAATTTTGTAGTTTACACAACCACACCACCCGGTAGTTTTTGTTATCTCTCCAGAATCTCATTATAAAAGCTAGCTTAAAACATATAACACCACGCCATGTTTTCTCTGAACAGTTAGACAGAGGTGTACCTAGTTGATCTACTATGTAGATACAATCACACGTGAAGAACTAAATAATTATCAACAACATCGATCTTAAAGCTTGCTCTACTTACAACTAAATGCCCGCCAGACTTAAATTAAATGAAGTTATTTGCTAATGATTTCATACTTCAAGTCGTTTTCGATCAGTTTCTGGATGAGTGTCGTATTTTTGAATGCTGAGCCTGGCGTCATCACGCCGCCGCTATGGAAAGATAAATAATCATGGTTACTAAATGATATAGAGTATTCACATACCAATATTATTTTTAAAAGAAATAGGAGCACTTCGAGGGTTTAAAAAAATCTAACATCATCATTATTATTTCAGCCTGGAATCAAAAACTGCTCTATATACTTAGGTATCAAATTTATTCTGCCATACGGCTGCTTTTCCACCAGAGATGTGCTATGCAGCTATGCTGCGAGGATGTAATAGCTAAGCTGTGAAACAAAGTGACCTGATACTAAGCTATGTAGCGGTGCGAGTAAGATTTATTTATTTAAGATGCGCAGCTCGAGCTATGCGATGTATCGCTAGTAGGGAAGATAGCATAGCAAGTAATAGCAACACATAGCACTGCACATAGCTACACCACTCGCAACGATCCATTGCACGCATCCTAGCACACATCCATAGCACGTATCCTTCCATATAAAAAACATATCTTAGTTGAATCCGTTTCCACCAGTGCTAAGCTATATATGTACACCAATGAATATGATTATTGGATATCAAACGCATCCATAGCAACGTAGCATAGCATAATTATCTCTGGTGTAAAAGCACTCTAATTCTTGCTTCCGTGCATACCCAGGTGTATCCCACAACTTAGACGATATTGAAACGTACTTTTGGACCGGTTTCTTTGGTTTCTTTGGCCTAACCTTGGATATCATTCCGTCAAAATCCGCCAGACGTTATCACTAAAGTACTGTGATAAAAAGACAGAGACTCACGTGGCAGGCAGGTTGTGTCTCTCCCTGAGGATGGAATGCGCGCACATGATGACGGCGACGACTGTGGACCCGTACGCGGGGTTCTTTCCTGTCACCTGCAAAGAAAACATAAGCCCTTTCATGTACTAAATAGGAGCGATTTTAGGATACCTGATTGGAAGAGAAAATCACTGTTAACACAATGCCTACAACTGCAACCACCGAAGAGCTAAGCAGAGGTGTAGGTAAGCATTTCGTCAGTAATTTCCCAGTCTCATGTAACAGGGTAATGCCTATTGCCATTGACCCGGCATAAATCTATGCACACACTATGACCTGGAAATCGATCCCAAGACCTGCTCATTGCGCTTGCTAGCTAGACTGCCACTACACCTACGAGGCAGTATATTTTGTTGTTTATCTACAATGCCATGTTATTTATTCAGTGCTATCTTACCAACTATTAGGGGTACGTACCGTCGTTATGATCCGTAAATGAGTCGATATTATAGATACTGTTCTAATAAATATGATAAAATTCGAACACGCACTTGACGGCAACACCTACGGCATTGTAAATGTGTTCAAATTAGCCGTTTACTTTTATTGCCGAACTTAGAAAGAACTTACAACTACAGTTTAGAAAATAGTAGTGAAAGAATGAGTCACAACAATATCATGACTGCGCTTCACCGTTAAATTGCATTGATAACATATTGCAGTTTTGTAGAAAACATCCTACCAAAACTTCGAAGACTTGTGACATCTACCAATTCGCACGAGGCCCGCATGGTAGATTAGAGAAATATATAGATATAGAAATAACCATTTTAGGTTCGGTGTTCCTTCCACCTTGTAGATGCTACCGAAAAAGAGAATTATCACTAACCTTCGCAACAACAGTCTTATTCGGCGGCGTCTTATCCACATTGGCACCTTCCTCCCATCCTTTCCCAACGAGCTCAAAGGTAAAGTTCGTATTCTTCATCACACCTTCAGTAGGACCTTCCTTGGTCACGTAACCCCCTGACCAGTACTTCGGGTTGTTCAGCAAATACTTCTGGGTACAGCCACAGTTGGCCATCGTGAGTAAAGTGACGCTATTGAAGATGGTCCCGATGGATGTTCCAAGGGTGCCAGTCTTGAAGTAAGCCTGGAACTGTATGGGACGCTGTCTCTCGTTGAAGTATAGGTACCGCTGCGTGCGGCCTACGACTGATTCGTCTGCTCCAGGGAACGGGAGGTACCATTCGTCGTCTTTTTTGTGGAGTGTCCTGGAATAAGAGGTTAAGATTTAATGATAAATTATTTTGCTTGAGTTTCATAGTATCTCTCAAGTCGTCATCTCTCTTATGGAGTGAGCCATCATCCACCGAAGGCCTTGAGCGAGTTGGTTGATGTCAAATGTCATGTCCTCAAAATTATGATTTTGGGACATGTCGGTTCCCTCAAGATTTTTTTTCTACGACGATGGTGATAAAATCAATTACCCAAAGCTGTTGCTTAACGATATTCGTTTTAGTTTTCATAATTCTGAACTTTCCAGAACCCATTATCATCATCCAAGGTTGTACCTTGCCATGTATAATTTCTGAGTCCTGAGTTTATCACACCCCGAAATAGATAGTGGAAGGATATACGACATATACAACACAAAGGCCAACAAAATAAAATAAGCTTACTTCTGTTTCACAACGGGCTTCATCTGCGGAAAGGGCTCTGGATAAGCTTTTTCCAAAGCTCTTGCAAGTCCCTTAACTTCATGTTGGCTCGCCATGCTGAAACGACACAAATTATAAAGTGAACATAACTTTCATACACACATACACTTAGATCCAGCCTATCCCTTTACTCCCCCATTGACACCCTTAGCTGAGACTCGTACCCCACAGGGGGTGCCTTTAGCGTGCTCTCACTTAGTAGATACATAAGTATTTAGGTCCTGGCTGGAGGCCATCTGGAGGTCTTACACTCAAGGCACCCCGAGGTCACGCGATGACCTCCGGCCACCTACTACGCGGGCCTGTGGACGGTGAGTGTTGGGCTAGCTCGCCGTCCGGCCGTCGTCATGACGGCAACAGACCGTGTCCAAGGCGCCAGAGTGTTCCACAAGCGCCTCAAAGAGATGTCAGCAAGGAGGGGCCCGCAAGGGCCGACGCCCGTCGGGGCTGTGGATTATCGGAAGGATAACGCGGCTCCGACACAAGGGCGAAGAAGGATCATGGGTTTGGTTCTTAGTCAGTAGAAGTCTGCCACTCCCCTTCGCTCTGCCCAAGAGCGGGGGGGGGGGTTATTCGATGATTTTTCACCCAAAAAAAAAGACGCCCTGAGGTTGGTCCGGTTAAACAGAAGGCAGCCTCCGAGAAGGAAAGTAATAATTATTGAAGTAACAGAGTAATGTTGAAATCGCATGCAATAGGAGGCCCTAACGAGGAGAACCTATTTACTTCAACAGGCTGCTGCTCCAAAAGTCCTGGTGGAAAAACCCGACACAGTTTCGCAGTCCTAAATCAAATCTAGAATACCCCAAGCCATGGTCAGTACCAGTACGAGCGACCTTAGAGGCAGTTATTGTCAGTTCAATAGTAAACCTACCCGTATACGATAGACTCCCACGTGCCAGTACCGATGACACCGTGCTCCTTCGCCTCTTTGTCGCACTCCGGAGGGAGGTAGAAACTCAGGTAGGACTCCACCGAGTTCAACGTGCCTGGAAACGAAATGATAATGAGTTAAGAAAAGCAGCATCCTATGATAAGTGGCTGAGGATGATGGCAATGACTTGTTCCGTTATGAAGGCATGTAGCTACATAAACTGCTCCCTTGGTCTTGTGGTCAGACAAAGAGTTAAGATTAGAAATATCTAAGCAGCAGCTCGGAGTTTGGAAGATGCTGGTCTGGTCTGGTCCACCTGGGTCTGAGTTTAGAGCCGTTCCATCGGACTATTATGCGAGTAAGGAGAGACGGGGGATTGCACCTATGTTTGGGCGCGCAGGTCACTTAACATGCGTTTTAGGCTTAGAAATCTCTAAAAAGACTCCGAACCTCATTCCGCCGTAGCAAAGACAATCTCATCAGATGGGGATTTAAAGACGTCTCAGATCTCAAGTGTGTATGAGGTATATCTCACATTATCTACAGATATTGGCCCACTTTCCATCTTACGCTGCGCACTTGACGATCTAATGACTGCATCAGCGAGTGGAACTCGCATAGGTACCCGAATTTTGGTCCATATTTTTTTATATAAAACTTACGTAAACAGCAAATCTCCATGAAATTGGCTATAGTGACCGAGATTTGGTCGACAGCTATTATTAATATCCGTAATAGCAGTGGACGTGTGACGGCTGATGATGATGATAATATGCAAACTATCAAACAGACAAAGTGTTACCTACCTCTAAAGTTTTGTTTAAGGAAGGTGACGCCCATATCAGCAGGGATGCTGTCCCAGCCACACGCGCTGATCACGAACACGCCAGCCTCACGCGCCTTCTCGTCGAACTGAATCTGCATCGCCTCCATGAACTGGAAACCAAACAGAAATAATCAATATTTAAGTATTACTAGTTTTTGCCCGTGGCTTGAGTGGCTTGTTGGGTAGGAAAATATCGCATGAGAACGTTTTAATAATCCTATGATGACTCTTGGGAAAAATATAGCTTTCCAGTTCTTATTAGAAAAGAATATTTGAAATCAGAAGTTCAGACGATTACCTACCCCCTACATCTTTAACTCTTTTCATAGTAGTACAAATTAATTATCTATACATATAATAAAATCGTAGGAAAGTCAAAACTGTACATTGAATATTTTTTTAAAAGAATACTTGGGGTGTGATCTACAATCGATACCGAAGCCAAAAATATAGTTTTTAGAATTTCTGTCTGTTTGTCTGTATGTATGTCCGGGATAAACTCAAAAAGTACTGCATAGATTTACTTCAAATTTGGCACGAATATTACTAAGAAGTCGGGTCAACCTATAGGCTACATATTATCACGCTATCACCTACGGGGAACGAGCAGTGAACCTTTATTTCTTCAACGCATTCTGTAACAACGTGTAATCTAACGACGCATATTTAAATGTTGTTATTATGTTAACCATGCTATAAGCTAGCTTCACACTGTAAAAATCACGCAAAATAAGTTACTTAGGCCGATAAACATAATAATTATTATAATTGTACTATCAAGACAATTTAAAGCAGCGCCATCTATGGGATTTCAAAAACATCAAGTCGAATTACATGTGTAAGTCCTTTTTGGATAAATAATTTAAATTTGATGATGTTGGCGAGGTTAATAGTTGCTTTTAAAAGTCATAGATGGAGTTGTGCATTTTCTTCTTAAACATTGTATCGTTAATTCGTTTCAGAGATGAGCAAGACAATTAAAAAAATTGTGTTTAATTGTTTATATAAGTTTTAAGCTGCTTCATCTATGTCTTATAAAATTCATCGAGATTGTCTGTGATGAACGCGTGCTGAACACCTGTCTCAGTTCACTTCAAGACGTGGTCATTTCTATCGGCGGCAATCCACTGGTCGAATATGGGTTACCAGCTCCCCAATCAGCACCGCATCAAGACCGTGGAAATCAGGAGTATAACACTGAGACAATTTACGATCCGGGCGTAATGACCACCATACGAAATTACCATGTCGCTTTGTTCTCTTCAGAGCAAAATCATGACACCATCCTTGAAAGCGTTGGGCAAAACCAGGGTAAAATGTTTTTCTTGGATGCTCCTGGTGGAACAGGAAAAACATTAGTTACCACTGGAATAATTGCAGAGGTCAGGAGGCAAGTTAAAATTTACCATTGCTGTAGCGTCGTCGGGAATCGCTGCCACAATGCTTCCGCGTGGCAAGACAGCACATGCCATGTTTAAAATTCCCATCGATTTAGAAAGCGCCGAAAAGCCTGTTTGTGGTGTGTCACGTAACAGTGATAAGGGACACGTGCTCAAGGATTGCTCTCTGATCGTATGGGATCAGTGTATGATGGCCAACAGGAAGGCAGTTGCGGCCGAGGACAGAACTTTGCAGGACATCCACAAGAAAATAAATAAACGAACATTTGATGGGGTGTCACAGTTCTGTTCAGTGGCGATTTCCGACACACGCTTCCCGTGGTGACGCGGGGATCGAAGGCTGACGAAGTGAATGCTTCGTTGAAATGATCTTCGTTGTGGTCACGAGTTCGTACACTGCGCTTGACCATTAATATAAGAGTTAGGCACGGCGGCAATGCACGTGCTCAATAATTATTCGATGTCCTTCTAAGGCTTGGCGACGGCGAGGAGAGAGGTGGACAGGTGGCGCTTCCAGAGTCTCTCGGTAGAGTTGTATCCAGCTTAGAAGAACTCATTCGCTGTGTGTACGGGGACATCAGTCGTATACTGCACCAGCAGAATTCTTGGGTGTGCGAGCGGGCCATTTTAACGCCTAAAAATGATCGCAGACTGCGGCAATTAAGGAATGCATTCTCTCGGAAATTGAGGGGAATGAAGTGGTCTATACCTATATAAACACTGTCGTCGAGCAAGATGACGCCTGACATTATCCCGTGGAATTTCTGAACTTCCTGTCAGCAAGTAGATTTCCAGCGCTTACCATCAAGCTGAAGGTCGGTGTCCCGATTATGCTTCTTCGGAACCTATCTCCTTCGAAGTTGTGTAACGGGACCCGCCTTAAAGTCATCTCGCTCCACAGACATACCTACCATTGAGGCGAAAATTCTCACGGGTTGTGGAGACGGCGAGGCAGTATTTATACCACGTATTCCACTCATACCTCATAACTTCCCGATCCAGTTCCTCCCTCCTTGCGTCGTTTCCTCAGTGATGAGGGTCGTGACCTCCCTTCGATATCACTTTCTCCAGTACGATTTTCCTCCATCTATTTCTGTCTCGGGCGGTGTGGAGGGCATTATGAAACGTAGAGTTGAGCGCGGTGCGGATCCAACGTATTGGGCTGCGTCCACGAGGCCTTTTCCCGTCTACTTTGCCGGTCACGATGAGTTTCTCGAGGTTGCCACTGTCTTTCCTTGCAATGTGACCGAAGTATTCCAGGACTCTGCGTAAACATTCGGATGACAGCCGCGAGGAGATCTTGAGTTCACGCAATATGGAGACGTTAGTCCGGAATGCTGTCCAGGGGATACGGAGCATCTTCCTCCAGCACCACATCTCAATGGCGATCCAGTTCAAGCGCGTACAATTCCCCGTGAGTGTTTGCTTCGCGATGACTATCAATAAGTCGCAGGGGCAAACACTGAGGGCAGCGGACGAGCTGCTTCTCACACGGGCAGCTGTACGTCGCTTGCTCCGCGTCACCAGTCCTGACTCTCTTTACATTTTGGCTGCGGATAGCCAACCCACCATTGTTGTTTATCGAAAATTCCTGTAAGTATGATATTTTTACCCTATTTTGTATTCCTTATTCATTGTTTTCTCCATCTGCTTCAGTCACAACTTATGACTTAATTCAGGAGAATCACCATAAAGTCATTTATTCAAAGCAGGCTGAAATTTGCACTTTTTGAAGGTCAATTTTACAAAAGACCTCACTCTGTTACTGCATTTTCTGTAGATAGAAGAAACGGGTAAATGAGTGAACGGGTATTTTTAAAAAAAGTGTAATCGTAGGTATTTTTGGTGCTGTATAGCGTTCACGCAGACGACGTCGCGGGCAGCAGCTAGTTATTAAATAACCACTATGTGGCGCCCTGACATAAACAGAGAGGAGCTCGTGGCTTAATAAGAACTGCCACTCGGGTCGATCTTTAGGTAAAGCTGTGCTTGCCTAGGTCGGTCTGTGGGTGGGTGACCGCCCGACATAACCCGCCTTATTACAACCACATGACGTCTCACTTCAATAATATTCAAAAGAAAGTGACAGCATGCGAGATAAACCAACCAGGTTTAACTACCTTTTGTAATAAGGCGGAACGAAATTCCTCCGTGCCTCGGAAAGCACGTTAAGCTGTTGGTCATGGTCCCGTCCCGGCTGCCATATATACTCTTTTGCAAAAAAAACGGGCACTTCATATTTTTTTCTCTACTTCAATGAAGAAGGACAAGTAAGAGGTTTTATTAATTTGACGATGTATTGGCATGTTATTTGAAGAATCCTGGCATGATTCTGTACGTTCCTTTAAATTTTGAAATTAACAAAAGGAAAATAATGATTATTGTAGATTATTGTAAAATTGCTTTATTAATGGCGCGAATTGCTGAAACGATTTTATTACTGATTACTAAAATTTTAAAACTTTTTGGATATTTTCTGCAAATTAAACAATTTTATCTTTCTTTTTACATTAAATACCACTTTTTGACATGAGTGATAAAGCGTTATGGGCCGGTAAAATTATAGCCCTACTTGAAGAAGGTTGTTCGCAAACTTACGTGTCTCAGCGGCTAAATGTGAGTCGTTCAACTGTCCAGAGGACTTGGCAACGGTATCAAGAGACCGGTTTGGTCAAAAGAAGACCCGGTTCGGGAAGAAAACGACGCACAGAACCAAGAGATGACCGCTTTTTGGTGAGTCAGGCCTTGCGGAATCGTAAGGCGTCAAGTGTGGACCTGAAGAAGAGCCTTGAAGAAGTAAGAGGAATAGAAGTTAGCTTGTGGACCGTCAGGAGGAGGCTTTTGGCTGCCAATATCAGGAGTTACCGCCCGGCTCGGGGACCTAAATTACTCCGTGAGCACCGTGTTGCTCGACTTCAGTTTGCTCGAAACTGTGCTTCATGGACTCTGGAGGACTGGAATAAAGTATTGTTTTCTGATGAAGCTAGAATCTCTTTGTGTGGAGAGGACCGACGCCGGCGAGTGCTACGAAGACCACGGGAACGCTATGCGGAAGTGTGTTTCGAAGAAATCACTCCTTATGGCGGAGGCTCCGTTATGTTTTGGGCAGCAATTAATTCGACGGGGCGTACGGAGTTAGTTCTCATAGAAAATGGAACATTAAATGCACACCGGTACATAATGGAAGTCCTAATTCCATATGCACAACCCGCATTGACTGCACTTGGGGAAGATTCCATTTTTATGGACGACAATGCTCGCCCGCACCGTTCTGGCGACGTGGAAGCGTACATGCAAGAAGTTGGGATCCGTCGTTTAGATTGGCCAGCTCGAAGTCCTGACCTCAATCCAATTGAGCATGTCTGGGATGTTCTAAAGAGACGGGTAAGATCAGTGCAACATGCTCCACAAAACATCAGGGAGCTAAAAAGAGTCATTGCAGAAGAGTGGGAACGTATTCCTCAAAACGTCATTAAAAACATCGTGGAAAGCATGCCCAGAAGGATTCAAGCTGTGATTTTGGCAAGAGGAGGTCACACTCGTTATTAGGTTATTACATTTGTAACTTTATTTAATTAAACAAAGTAAAAAAATCTTCTTGTCTTTATTGCCGACCACTTCTTATTGTTTGGCAGTGTACCATCGCCTACAATAATGCATGGGAAGTTCAGAAAAAATACCGTGTGAAGCAAGAAATGACGCCACCTGGCGTAAATAAGTACTCGATTAGCAACATTGATTATATTGTTGATGCTACACTAATAACTAGAGGGCGCTCACGCTGTATAAAATGTTCATGTAGTTTCTTTTTCTGTATTTTACATTCAAATAATTTATAATCAATTATTTCTATTATATAAATTTATTCCTAACTACCTACTATGTTTGTTTAAATTGAATATTATTATCATTTTATAACTAGGTATCTGATTTTAATTATCTATGTTTTAGTTTTCAAACTTGAGGGTAGGTCGAATATGAATTCATAAACAAATTTGTAGGTAGTAGAAATAATTAGATTGAAGATTTAGATGAGTTAAGACTAAGCTCAATTGATTGTTCGTTATGTTTGTTTCGATTACCTCATTCGAGTGTGTTTAGCTCAGTTTTATTTTAATGTAGGTGAATTAACTTATTTCATCAAAATGAGTACGCGTTGTAATATTGTTTTCTTTACAAGAGCTCAAATAACTGATTTGCAAAATCAAGGCAAAAACTTATCGACACTCGAAACTTGTCGACTTATCTTATTGTTAACGTAAGTAGTTTAGATTTCAAAATTTTTATAAGAAAAAAAAATGTTTTAGTTACGTGATACGTCTATACTACTTATTAAATAATCATTATTGCGTGTTATTATATTTCTGTTATAATTATTGTTGCAGAGAAAAACAGTTGTTCTATTGGTACGACGATTTGAAGACGAGGGATCTTTGCAACACCATCAAAGAACTAGTAGACCACGGCTCATAAACACATTACAGCGTCAAATCGTGTTATGAGAGTATGAAGAAAATGGATTCCTGCCGATGACCGACTATGCTGCTTTATATGACTCAAGTGTTGACAATGCCCGTCGTGCTCTTATAAGTGAAGAGCTGCATTATAGGAGGCATGTTGTGAAACCCTGGCCCACAGAAAACCATTATAGGACAAGATTACAGTTCGCTTTGGATCATGTTAACTTTGATTTGAGTAACTTTTAAGTCCAGTGAACACGGACGCTTATGTTTGTGGTGTAGAAATATTACGTGATAAACAAGAGGCGCAACAACGAGGAAAGTGGAAGGAATGGGGGGAGGCCTTTGCTCAGGAGTGGGAAAGATTAGGCTAACTAAAAAAAAAAAAAAAAAAACAAGTGGTTATGTGTGTCCAATATGCTGGTCATATTGCAGTGAACGTGTGGGGATAGATAAGTGTTGCCGATCCAGGATTTATATTTCATAATACTTAAAAATAATATTACTTAACTTTAGTACTTATTTTTTATATTAACTGGAGACCGGGTTATTATAACCTATTACGACTGACTGTTATTATAACCTATGACTTACGTATTTTTTTTAATAACTAAAAAAAGTCAAACAATTTTTTTTTTTTTTACATTACATAAGAACCTTTTCGTATGTTTTTGTGCAATTGTATAGCTGTTATCCTCCTATTTAATTCATTTAATTTAACTTTTCACTTTTGTGATAAAATAATCCGGTCTCCTGTTTGTCTTTGTTGAGGTTACAAAAGCTTCAATCCTCTTTCCGATTTTGGAAACGAATACTTAAGCTATGGCCTCAATAAGAAGTTTTATATAATATAATAATGTTGAACGATATTATATGTCTGTTTTTGAATAATAAACTTAAGAAATAAACCTCTAAAATTTGTGTGTTTTTTTGTTTGTCTCCGTTCATCCCTGTTGCTAACTACTACTAACTCAAATATTATATTTTTGAATGCTATGCGCACTTATTAGCTTAATGAAAACATTCCTTATGGTTTCTTTCGTATTTTTTTTATCTTTTAACTTCTCACATCCAACCTAATACGTGTTTCCTAACTTCTTACTTACCTAACCTATTCCCAAGTCAAAGTTCATTTTTTTCTATATCTCAATTCTCAACAGAATAGTTTACATTTAGGTTATAAAAATCTACCTCCATTTTATTTCACCTACAGGTGACACCGGGTAATCCGGATATTGTCATTGCGGAAAGTAAAAACTTTAAAGGTTTAATTTCTTATTATTATTTAAGTAGGAATTACAAATAAAATTTCTGTGAGGTAGAAACAGAAATAAAACTTATGCCACCTACAAGTGACACTGGGGATTAAAGAGTTTAATATCACAGTTGTGCAGAAACCAAACGCCATCTATTAATTATTTTCGAAAATTTGATTTCTACCTTCACAGAAAAATAGGCCCTAAGGTATCCATGCACTTTTGTGGGCGACTGTACATCGGTTTTAAAGAATTCATAGATTTTTTTTTTAAATTGCCACAGTTCACTTCACGCGTATTAATTTACACGATTATAAGTATACAGACTACGTCAAACAATTAAATTTCATTGAATTAACTCAAATCGACCTTAGAACGTAAATTTCCTAAGGTGCCCGTTTTTTTTGCAAAGGAGTATAGATCTTTGGCAGTCGTTACATGTAGTCAGTGACCTGAAATTCTGACATCCAGTCTGACCAAAGGGTATTACCTAGTATTATCTGGGTTGTGGAGGTCAGATAGGCAGTCGCTCCATGTAAAATATTCAGCTGCATCCGGTAAAATCCGGTTAGACTGGAAGCCGACCCCAATATAGTTGGGAAAAGGCTAGGAAGATGATGATGTGGCGCCCTGACACAGCCAGAAACCTTATCCGCAAACTTCGTAAAACATGGTGGGACGAGCTGGACAAAATTAACGACTTTAACAAAGAGTCGATTTTTTTTAAATTCATCGAGAGTCACATTTTCCCAGCTGTGGAATGATGTGTGTGTGGAAAGGGCCTGATGAGGATGAGATGACTAGACCTAATATAATCGTAATGCAGAAGACATGCTGCGCCGAATCCAAAGGAATTGGGATCAATTTTATTAGTTATCAAAAGTTTCCTTAAGATACATCACTTTTAGTGGGAAAGTCAGCAGTAAATATAATGAATATTGTTGATGGTTAAGTGGTAGGTTTCTGTTTTTGTAGCATCGCAAAGTATGTAGTTTTCAGTAAACATAGGTCAACAAGACATGAAACGATAAGAAGAATTGAGTGGCAACAGTTCTCATAATTACATAAATAAACGTAATTATATACATAAGTTCTTGGTATTCAACTTTTTTGTAAATATCTCGCTGGAAGGGCGTAGTAGCATTTCAAGTTTTGTTTATGATATTTAAAACTAGTTTTATAAAAAACTTTGACCTTCAATATCTCTTAAACCAGTTGATGCCCATTAGGTCAATTTAGGCGTGGTTCGATACGAAAACAATGTTGCAATGGCGTGAAGAATGTGTATAACTAATAATTTATACGAACCATATATTTTTTATTTTTTTGCATTACTTAATCCAGTATTTTTTTACTTAAAGGGTGTGTTTTTTGCATAAACTTGACGTCATAAAAAAATGATTCCTGGTGCTCAGAGGTATCTGAAAATACCCCATAATTATGTTTCACGATTCTGGATAGTTTTCCAGTACCTAATAGTTTCTTGGGATAAAGGTAAGGGAATGATGATGAGTTTCTTGAAAATTACCTTGAACAAAGTCACTTGCTATGATATACCTACTGATAGTTCTCCAACACGGTTTAAATAACATTATCGTGATTAATTGATAATGTGAATTAATTAATTAATTAATTAATTAATTAATCACCATTAATTTGTGAAATCCGAATAAACCACTCAGTCTTCACCCCTAATGAAGATGAACTTAAAACCCCATCCTCACCTGTGGTTCTCCAGCAATATCAATGTAGTGTGTCTTGTTCTCCACGGCAGCCTTGACCACAGGTTCTCCATACAGGCGGTAGGGGCCGCAGCAGTTCAGCACCAGCTGTGCCTGAGCGCACATGTCCTGGAGAGACTTCTCATCACCCACGTCGGCTACTATCAGACCGACGTTGGAGAGGTCCTCACCTAGAACGAGGTTAGAGTGGTTATGAGATGGAGAAGGGGATAAAAGGTGAGGGAACCTGAGTAATAGCTGTTGTATACTGAAAATAGTACGTAGTTTTTATGGCCTAGTAGTGTCAAATCAAAGTCTAGGTCTCGAGTTACAACCCAAATGCACCTCTGATTTTTCGGAATCATGTGCGTTATGTATCACTGGAAAATATTGTGAGAAAACCAAGCATGCATAAGAGATATTTCTCGACAGCATGAAAAGCCAAGCCACAGGCCCAAGGGCGGCATAGTAACTCTTACACGGCAGACTACCTGCCATGCAGTATAATTTATTCAAATCCCAAAGATTCGCTTTTAACTACTACAGATAATAACAGAAGCTCGGATCGATCTTCAGGATAGCCGATCTTACAAAGGTGACTACCTATTACATACCGAGCATCGATTTAATTTAAATAATAGACAAAAGCCCTACTAAGCCCAATTATTTGTTCAGCTATATTATTAACTAGCTTTTGCCAGCGGCTTCGCCCGCGTGAACATGACGATTTTCCATACAAACTTTCATCCCCTATTTAACTCCCTTAGGGGTTGAATTTCGAAAAATCCTTCCTTATTCCTTGTCTACATCATAAAGGCAACCTCTGTGCAAAATTTCAGCTTTCTAGGTCCAAGGGTTTGGGCTGGGCGTTGATGAGTCAGTCAGTCAGTCAGGACTTCTCTTTTTAAACGGTTTTATTTAGCTCACCCCGTTTGTTTTATTCTTGGATCAAATTTAGTAATTCAAATTTCACCCTCTTCCTGTCAACCGATTAATCTGAAATTTTGTATACACTTTGGATTTTGGTGACAATACAATTATGTTTATTCATTATCATTATAAATTCAAGATGGCCGCCGCTACAAAATGGCGGATAATTTATGTTTTATTAATCCCATCAATATGGGTATCAAATGAAAGGGCTCAACAAGCAGAATACAATATACTATATAAAATTAAAATCCAAGATGGCGGCTAAAAACTAGAAAATAAAAATAGGTAAAAAAACTTTTTAAGTTAAACGGTTTTATGTTAAACATACATTGCAATGTTTAAGATAAATGTACTAAAAACCAAAAAATAATAAAATAGATACAGTCGTGGGAAAAAACCGTGGGGCACGTCAATTCGGAACTGTCGTGCTGCGGAAATTACAATTGACGTGCCCCACGGTTTTTTCCCACGACTGTATCTATTTTATTATTTTTTGGTTTTTAGTACATTTATCTTAAACATTGCAATGTATGTTTAACATAAAACCGTTTAACTTAAAAAGTTTTTTTACCTATTTTTTATTTATATAGATCATCTCAGACATCAAAAAGACTAGACGATTAAAAACTCAGTGAGTTTTGAATAATAATGTAAAAACAACCAAAAGATCACAAACAACTCTACCTAATAAAGGATACTGTAAATATTCCCATACAAGTACCGGTCGAAAAAACATACCAAAGTAAATTATACATAATTGGAAACACCGTCCACCCTTACCTTGATAATAATCTTTGGGCTATTATTATACACTCGAGTGTAATGTAGATGAATCATCTAACAACCATTAGCATTACTTGCTATATTAGACGACTACTCCAAAACTTATTTACTTTAATATTAGCGTAATAAAGCCATTTCAATATTTACGACAAGGCAAAAGAAAAGTGAAAATCTATAAACATCACATCACGCCTGTAACCCCCGAAGAGGTAGGCAGAGGTGTACCTGAGAATACACCCACATTTGGCCAGTTATGTTTGAGTATCATGTAGGTAATAGGGGGCGAACCTATTACCATTAATAATAATAATAATAATAATAATAGCCTTTATTTAACAATCTTATAAAACATGTTGTTCTTATATACTAAAGTAAAATATTTAACCTAGACACTGGTTTCACAAAGACTGTCTTGCTAACTCAGCATAGGCCTCCCCTAAAGCCTGCCATAAAATGCGGTCATGTGTCTTCCTTCTCCATGTGACACCTGCTATTCGTTTTATATCGTCTTCCCATCTCCGACGCTGTCTTCCTCTCCTTCGTCTGTGTTCTCTTGGACACCATTCGGTCACCTCCTTAGCCCACTTGTCTTTCACGCTCCTCATCATATGGCCTGCCCACCTCCACTTTAGTTTCTTGACACAATACGTCACATCAGTAACCCTAGTTTGCTTCCGGATGGCTACAAGATTTATTTTATTGCTTAGCTTAATATTGAGCATACTTCTTTCCATCCCATGTTGGCAGGTCTCTAATGTGCGCATATCGTGTTGTGTTAGACTCCATGTTTGACAACCATAAGTCATAACGGGTAGAATACATGAATCGAATACTTTTTTCTTATATTTTAGTGGTATCTCTGGGTTTTTGAAGATTTCTTTCAAAGACCAGTATCTTTTCCAGGATAGATTAATTCTGTTGTTTATTTCTTTCTTTGTCAGGTCTTTTGGAGATATTATTTGTCCAAGATATGTGTATTCATTCACATATTCCATCTGCGTACTATCGATTCTAATAGGAACTTGTTCTACATTTGTCATTAGTTTTGTTTTCGAGGTGTTCATTGACAGACCAACCTTTCTACTTTCGGATGTAAGTTGTTCGAGCATTTCATGTAGGCTTCTCGCGTCACCTGCAATAAGTATCAGATCGTCTGCGAATCTTAGGTGGTTCAGTTTAATTCCGTTAATAGTTAGTCCATAGCTGTCCCATTCGAGGCGTCTAAATACAAATTCCAAAACTGCAGAGAAAAGTTTAGGTGACAGCGGGTCGCCTTGTCTAACTCCTCTTTGTATAGGAAAAGCTTCCCCTATTCTTTCTGTTTTTACTTTTGCTGTCATATTCTGGTAGATATTGCTAATAAGCCGTATATATTTTTTGTCTACTCCCTGTGTTTCTAGCGCCTCCCATATTTTCGCGTGTTTGAGTGAATCGAACGCTTTGTTGTAATCTACGAAAGCTATGTAGTAGTCGATACCGTATTCGTTACTTTTTTGGATGACCTGTTTTATGGTGTGAATGTGATCAAGCGTTGAGAAGTCACTCCGAAATCCTGCCTGTTCCCTTGGTTGATTTTCGTCCAGTATCTTTGTTACGCGGTTTAGCAGAATTTTGGAGAAAATTTTATACACGTTAGACATGAGGCTAATAGGTCTATAATTTGTTATGTCGTTTTTCTTTCCTTTTTTGTGTATAAGAATTATGGTTGACGATTTCCATTGCCGGGGTATGTATTCGGTATCTAAAATTTCATTGAATATGTCTGTGATAATGTTTAGTGTTTTGTCCGATGTTCCTATAAGGAGTTCGTTAGACATGGCATCTTCTCCAGGTGCTTTCCCTCTTTTCTGCGACATTATTGCTTTGTTGACTTCTTTTCGCAATATCCTTGGGGTGTAGTCCTCTTTTTCGCCTTTTTGGGTTATTGGTTGCTTTATTTCAGACAGCATTTCCTTTTCACTGTATAGCTCTCGGTAATAGTCAGTTGCGATTTTCAATATTTCTAGTCTATTTGTGTTGTTTCTTTTGGTTCTTCGGTGTGTAACGTTTTCAATCCAATCTAAACTATCTCTTAGTTCCTGCCAAGCTTTTTTCGCACCACCTGTTTTTTCTATGTAGTAATTGATTGTTTGTGTTCTTGTGTTCTGTCTATGTTTCCTTATTTCTAAGTTTATTTCTTTGCTTAGCTTTGCTATTTCCTGTCTGTTGTTCTTCCTATCTTGAAACAAGATCTTTCTTTGACCGATTAGGTTTCTAGCCTTCCATCCTATTTTGTCCTTTGTTGGTTTATTTTGTGTAACAATGTTTTCTATTTGTTTAAGTTCTTTTTCTAAAGCATCGTATTTCTCTTGTATATTTTCGACGTTTTGTAATTTTACTAAGTTGGCTTCTAGAGAGTCTAAGATCTTATCAGGAATTGGTAATATTATACGGTTTTCGGTTTTATGAATATTTTTTCTTGATGGTTTTGGTTCTATTGTGTATAGTTGACTTCTAAGCATTCTATGATCGGTATTAAAGTTCAGTTGATTGACAATATCTACTTTTGAGAATAGCTTTGGTTTATTTGTAATGATATAATCGATTTCGTTTTTTGTCTTCCCGTCCGGTGATATCCATGTCCATTTTCTGGTTTTCTTTCTTTTGAAGTAAGTATTCATAATGTGGAAGTTATTTTCTAGGACAAAGTTAACCAGTTTTTGTCCATTATCATTCCTTTTTCCAGTACTATAAGGTCCAATTATTTTGTCTTCATTTGTTTTCCTCTTTCCGATTTGACTGTTAAAGTCGCCCATTACGATTATTGTGTTATTGGGATTCAAATATGTTAACGTATTATTAAGTTGGTCGTAGAATTCATTCTTTGTTTCTTCTTTGGCATCTTCGGTTGGAGCATATACCTGAACAATTGAAGTTGTTTGTTTGTGACCGGGGAGCTTAATGGTCATAACGGCAAGTCTGTCTGATACTCCTTTGAATTCTATAATGTTATTTTTGAGATATTTCTTCACGATAAACCCTACACCATATAATCCCGCAGTTTCATTTTTGTAGTATAAAATATAGTTTTCATGTTCTTCAATTTTCTCATCTGCTCTCCGTATCTCACTCAATCCTATGATATCCCAGTTTATTTTTCCTAAGGCGTATTCAAGTTCTAATAGAGATTCATTGGACTTTAATGTTCTAGTATTAAGTGTTGCTATATTTAGTTTGGATCTCGGTGTTTTCTTTGCGTTGGCTTTTATAGGCTTTTGGGGGATGTGGTCTATCTCCCCGCGGTGACCAGCCGAATTGGGGATCTGGTTGTTTTTAGTTGGTACGTTTCTTTTTTTAGTTGTAATCTTTGCGATTCCGGTGTCTGTTAATTCCTATGCCTTGTTTTGTTGTATTTGTTTATCCGACAGTGAAAGAGATCGAGCCCTCATATAAGCGAATGCGTCAGTTTTATGCATTTTAGAAGGGGCTATAATAGTCTTTTCCTCTGTATTGCGTTGTGGGGTATATATATTATTGGGTGACATGGAAGATTCCCTTTTCCTTTTTTCAGCTTCTGTTTTTTCTTTTATTATGACCTTGTTGTTCTTAATGAATGCTATATTTCCGCGTTCCTTTTCTTGCTTCAATTGAAGCTGCAGGTTTTTACGCGTTTCTATGGTTTCCCTTGAGAAATCTTCGGATATATAAGTATTTTTTGGCATATGTTTCCTATTCTTCAAAATTTCTGCTCTCTTATACTGTGACGTGAAAGTGATTAGAATAGGCCTAGTTTTGCCATCTTGTTTCTGACCAAGTCTATAATATTTGTTTATTTCGAATTTTTCGATGTTGATTTTTATATTCTCAAACATAATATTTTTTATTTTGATATATAACTCTTCATAAGATTGTTCTGTTTCCTTGACTCCATGTAGCAGTAAGTTGTTTTTCCTATTCATGTCTTCAAAGTGCTTTAATTTTCTATTTAAACTTTCCACTTCCGCTTTTAGGATTTTGTTTTCTTCCACGATTGGTTGAATTTTTTCGTCCAAAGAACGCATTAAAGTGTCAGTTACGTTCTGAGTTATTACAGTTGTTTGTTTCTCTAATTCTATTTTCATCATATGAAAAAGTTTTAACATATCTTCCGACATTCCCGTGGTATCCATAATGTTGATATTAAAGGCGTTCGGATGCGTGAAACGGAACGTTTTTGGTAGCTAGTGGTAGTAAATGTTCGTTAGGTTGGTAGCACTTCAGATGTGTCAAGTCTCAGACGTTCTATATAGTCTATGATCCGACGTACTTATGAGGCTAACTTCACACTTGTTTACGTGATTAGCAATAATTTTTCTAACCTTTTACTGTTGTTAATATGCTTTTTCCTCTAAGATCCGATCCAATCCATGTGCTGTTTGTTTCCTGGTACTGATTTCCAATAGGTTTGGTTTAATTTTAGTTGTTATTTGCTTCGATTTCGATTTAATTTCGGGAGCTCGTTTGACACGCTGTTACTGGTTTGACAACCGGAACCGGATGTGGCGTGGATGTGTGATAGGGCGAACCTATTACCATTAACTCCAACAAATTCAGGCTTCGAGCATACTTAGTTAAGACGAGAATCGAATACTGAATACCCTCCTTCAGTATTTTTTTAAATACATAATTTGTGAAAATTTCAACTGTCTAGCTATCACGGTTGTTGAGATACAGCCTGGTGACAGACAGGCGTACGGACAGCGAAGTCTTAGTAATACTAATAGGGTCCCGTTTTGGTACGGAACCCTAAAAACGAAACCAGAGGACACAAATATCTACTTGAAACAAGTTTTTTTGATAAGCACGTGTAAAGCAAGCATAGACTGATACAATGATGACGTGAACCGAAATATGCTTGGTCACGGTGAGCCGACACAACATATGTATTTATATTAGAATATTACATCAAGTTGCTAACCAATGTGTGGTGGATAATCTATCTGAAGCCGGGCAACTATCTGTATCTACTAACAGGTGGCCTACCATGAAATCTTAGAGCAGTATAACGGCACGGTTGCTGATTAGCTGCTACGCTGTCGCGGGTTCGATCCCGCACGGAAGAAAATTAAATGTTTGAATGATCTACAGGTTCCGGATCTGGCTGTTTGTGTATGAGCGTTTAATTTTTTCTAAACACACCCACGATACAGGAGGAATATCTAGGAGGGAATTTTTTTTTTTTAAATATTATGGTTTTAATCTCATTGCAGAGGACCCCAAACTTTTCCCACTCTAGAATAAGAATATAACAATGGTAACCCAGATCACAAAATCGTAACTTTTTTAATTTTAGCGTGTCGATGCAAAATTGGGCGACGAGTTTGGCACTCTCAGTAGCGTCCATCAGCTCTAGTAATGTGCAATAGGATATCGCTAACAACCTTTTTAATAGTAATAAAGAAGTACGATGGGACTTTACTGATTAGTTTTTCGATTACCATGTATGTTGGTCCCATGGTAAAAGTTGTTCAGTTTGAAGGTTTGTTTTACGCCCTATAATCATAACCACACCTTTCACACGCTGCATATTCACCTATAAGTATTCGTTTTGAAGTAACTCGATGTAGCTAAGAATAGAAATTATACTCTAGGGTACACACTAGGGTTGCGCCACATGCATCAGCACGGAGTCGCATTTTCGATAGATCGCACTTCCCCTCCATTTTTCGCTCTAGAACATCTCGGTTCTGTGTCTGAGTGACGAAAACGGATAGGAGTATGGAAAAATTGGAATGGGAAACCGCATAAAAAGCTCTACATTATGGTTAGTGTTAAATTGTCGCTCTATAAGCTGCTGTGTATTATACCCATTCAATCCTTTTAGTTAGTTTCGTCTTTTTATGTCTAAAACTTAGATTCTGCCGTGAACTAAGGGTTGGGGAGAACTTGTAGGCTGAACTGGTTGCCCTATTGTATTTTTAATTTAACCTCTGCCTTACCCTTCGAAGATTGCAAGCGAGATGTCATGTCGATATTGAACTGATTAAAGAGTTTGTTTCAAATGCCAAACAGTACCTACCTACCTATCCAAATACATATAGCAGTCATTACATTAATAGGTGGAAAAGTGTGTAGTATATACCTTTCTATAATAATTTGGACCAGCACCTAATGATGATGACAGAATTTCATATCAATCTATCAATCAGACACCATACCTACTTGATACTGGATACCATACTGCGCATGACCTATAAGAGGCCCTTCGGTCATTCGCTATGACCTTGCCCTTCCACTTTTTAAAGTACCTACCTTTTATTGATTTTTTTAAGAACTTGTGCCATGGTCAAGCAACAAATTCAAAGGTGTAGAAAGATCATGCATTTCGAAGCTCAGACTAAACCTCCCGACCCTATGGTGATATTAAAACCTCACTCCTTTTTACTATGGGTGTAGGTAGACTCTAAAGAATGCCACCTGCGGCGATGCTTACATACTCGTACTCCTTTTCTTCGTTTGATTTTTTACGTTATTTTACGAAAACGAGCTTTCGAACTTTAAAATTTATCAGATTCAGATAAAGAAATATTTCGATCGACAAACAAAACAAAACGAAAAACACATAACTCGAAGCCTACCTATATTTCCCAAACTAGGAAAAGATACCACCGCTAGTAAATCCACGTTTCACTAGTTCTAATTCAGGGGCAAGATATAGCTAGGCTCTGAAAAACTTGATAAAATTACTTATGAGGCTCAGCCTGCAATTGCGCATGAGATCATCATCACCGGATCAAAGGAGCAATAAACAAAATATATACCCACATAGCACTAATGTGGAAATAATTACCTATGTTTACCATACTATAGCGAATTAAAAACGACAAAAAAATGTGTGCGAACGACGGAAAATATGTCTTGTAAGGTAATTATATAAGTGCTAATTATTATGATCACGGATATATATTATAGCTACTACATCATCTCCTTTTCTCTGCTATGTTGGGGTCGGCTTCCAATCTAACCGTATGCAGCTGAATACCAGTATTTTACATGGAGCGACTGCCTATCTGACCTCCAAAGCATAGTTAGTACTGGGTAATACGATTTCCCTTGGAAAGACTGGTTGGTAGACTTTCATGTCAAAGACCTACAAAATTAAATGACAGCCGAGACCAACGGCTAATGGCAAGGGGGAATGGGAATACTCGGTATGTCATTATTGGTCAGTCATCCACGAATCAGCTGCTGGGCTGGGCAGCTTTTGGGAAGCTTCGTCGGGTCTTCTCGTCACGCATTCCACAGAGCCTAAAGACTAAGGTCTTCAACCAGTGCGTCCTGCCTGTTATGACATACGGAGCTGAAACGTGGACACTGACGATACGGTTGGTCCATAAATTTAAAGTCGCTCAGCGAGCTATGGAGCGAGCTATGCTAGGGGTCTCTCTCAGGGATCGCATCCGGAATGAGGTGATCCGACAGAGGACCAGAGTTGTCGACATAGCTCACAGAATAAGTAAGCTGAAGTGGCAGTGGGCCTGCCATATTAGTCGCAGAACCGATGACCGTTGGAGTAGACGTGTTCTTGAGTGGAGACCGCGAATCGGCAAGCGTAAGGTGGGACGCCCGCAGGCTCGGTGGAGCGATGATCTTCGCAGAGCTTCGATCTTCGGCTAGTAACAACTGGATGAGAGTTGCCGAAAATCGAGTTGAGTGGCGTAAGATTAAAGAGGCCTATATCCAGCAGTGGATTGCAATAGGCTGATGATGATGATCCACGAATCAACGGCACGAGCTCCTCACGGATAAATGTACTACAAAATCGATACACACGTACTTTAGAAAATACTAGAATTAAGCTGTGAAAGTATAAAGTGACTATTCTTCTCCACGTTAATCTCACGCTTGGCAAATTGCTTCGTCATTAAAATTTCCTTCCTTCCTTGAAGGATTCACTTTAAACGATCCGATACAAAGTGGCATTATTAAAGTAATGTAATTTGCGGTTCCGTAGTTCCGTACAAAATGTGTTACTGTTATTACATGAAAACCTTGTAGTGTTCATAAAATATTCATGGCGTTCCTGAAGTATCAACATAATATTGATTTTACAATTGACGCCGTATATTTTTGCTGCTGTTTTTCCTCCTTGTGTATTAAAATGGTGATACTGCGGTGCCCGTAATAGTTTCAAATTTAACATCACGCCTTGTAGTTGAAAGGCTTGGCAGTGGGGTATTTCATCTGTTGATCATAATTTTGGGATCGAAATTGTTATTTCCGAGAATTACCTAATAGTCATTGCAGTAGGTGCTTTAGAATCTAGGTAGGTTAAAGGCTTGTACTGAGATTGTTCTGATAAATACCTACTCAAAAGAGCTTTGCCCGAATTAGTACTTGCAGGAATAGCATTTTTGACCAAAAGAGGGACGACACTTAACTTTAATGACCTTCGTGCTATACTTAATTTTATCGAGTCTCTATACAAACGTCGATGTCTAGCTAGACAAGCCAGAGACAAAATATTTACATTTCACGAAAATCTACTACCTACATACCTACTGCTGTTAAGGGGCCGGTGAACGAACATTCTCCATACAAACGTAATACCAAAATCATTCGCGATACGAACATATTACCAACTTAAAATTATGTTATTCGGATACAGACGATATTTATCTAGGTTCCTATTAAACTTTTTTTTAAAAACATTTACTATTTACGAAATGCAGGCGAATTGCTATTTAATTTTAGTATTGACGAAATGCAATTCGCTTCGCGAATGATTTTGGTATTACGTTTGTATGGAGAAATGTTCGTTCACCGTCCCCTTAAGGTACATAATCAACCAATAATGTCCCCCTATTACGTGACGAGAACTTGAAATGGAGTTTACCGGAAATAAACTGCTAAAACAGTCGCGTCTCCCTACGGGCCCACGCGATTCGGGAACTTTACCGCCACCACTCAATATCATCTGCCTAGTCTATTCCCAACTATGTTGGGGTCGGCTTCCAGTCTGACTACCAGGTTTCTGGCCACTGACTACATGTAACGATTGCCAAAGAACAATATAATTATGGCAGCCGGGATCAACGGCTTAACGAGCTTTCCGAGGCAGCACGGATTAAGCTCGGTGTGTGCACAGAGACCAACCTAGGCAAGCAAGGCTTAACCTAAAGATCGATCGATTATTAAGCCACGAGCTCCTCCGCCACCACTACAATCTTAAATAATCTAGTTTGTTTACAATTTAGAAGTTATTTAGAAATAAATCAATATAAATAAAAAGAGAAGTCCTGACTGACTGACTGACTGACTGACTCATCAACGCCCAGCCCAAACCTAGACCTAACCTTAGACCTAGAAAACTGAAATTTTGCACAGAGGTTCCCTTTATAATGTAGACAAGGAATAAGAAAGGATTTTTCGAAATTCAACCCCTAAGGGAATTAAATAGGGGATGAAAATTTTTATGGAAAATTGACATTTTCACACGGGCGAAGCCGCTGGCAAAAGCTAGTATTATATAATAGTAGTTAGAGTTACCTGTTGTTTTGGAGACTTCAGCAATCAAGGCATCTAGCTTGGACCTGGTCCGTCCAGCAACTCCCCAGGTCCCGAGATTATACTTCTTGGCGAAATTCACCATGTAGGTCACCACCTGCTTCCCTGCGAGGCCGGTAGCACCGAAGATCACCAGGTCTAGTCGAGACATCTGTACACAAATTATACATTTGATTCAGTGCCGGATTAACCATATAGCAAAAGTAGCAATTGCTACGGGCCCCGCGCATTCTGGGGCCCCGCGTATCCAACCACCTGGTTGTAATTTTATTTGAGTGAAACTTACATGACCTTAAGTGGTATATTGAATTAACTTGATGCCACAAAACTGAAACATTACTCCTTTTCCGACAAAGACACTCCAAGTCAGACAATTAGTACAATTTTCGAGCTCGCTTCGCTCGCTAATACTTCCTTTCTCATATTTGTCTCCTTGGAAGATGGGTAGGTCTTCAGTGTGGGAAGGTTGTTGTCCCTTTGCAACATGGGGGGAAATGAATCTCTCTCTGGCAGATCAAGGGCCCCTGGATAGAATTAGCTACGGGCCCCGCGCTTGCTTAATCCGGCACTGATTTGATTACTTAGATAGGTGGAAATACTTAATAAGTTTACGCCTTTATACATAACAGTTATATCGTTATGCGTGATGTTAAGCACGCCTGTAATTCCGAAAGGTTTTGGCAGAGTACTCCCACAATTTCTCCAGTTATTCGTCCCATGTGATAGGTAGGGGGCGTTCCTATTGCCATCCACCAGTCACAAATCCAGACTACGTGGCTGCAGAACTGAGAAATTCTTGATGGAAAACCCCAATAAAAAAAAAATCCAACCCGGGAATCGAACATGGGAACTTATGCTCGCAGTCGCGAATGCGGCCACTAGAAGAGGCGTTTACGCCTTCGTATAAATTATTCCCCGTAACGGAAGTTAGAGGTTTTAATTTGGGACAAGAACAGAAAGATTATGTCAACTGGGGGTGTTTTTTTTTTTTTTTTCAAGAGTTTCGATGAAGATTCGAGTCCAACCAGTCAGAAAGAGCTTTTAGCGTTAAGTGTACCTATACCTAGCACCTGTCTGTCCGACTTACGAACAGTAGGTCGTGGGTTCGAACCCAGGCAGGCGCATTACTTTGTGTAATTTATTTCATCACCGCTGCTCTCAAAACGGTGAAGGAAAACATCGTGAGGAAACCGGCACACGGTCACATGTCTTAGGATCAAAAAATTCGAAGACATGTGACATCCGCCAATCCGCACTGGGCCCGCGTGGTGGATTATAGCCCATCCCTCTCCTAGAGAGGAGGCCTGAGTCCCTGCATTGGGAACATTATAGACTGATGATGATGATGATGGTATACCTATAGCGTAGGTATAGCTAATCTGCTAATCACTCTCTTACTCGACATAAATTCAGACACCCAGCAGTCAGTTGCGACTGAAAACTTCGAGAAGCTCAAACTTCCGAAAACAACAAAGATTAAATTGTATTATTTTGTATCAAATGAGTATATTATATACCACCATCTGTTTTCTTTGCACTCAAAGAAGTATAGAATCTATTAAGTAATTACTTGTGCCTCAAAAGGAATATTGTTTATCGAATTCTACTCAGACGGAATTTTGGGCACAGGTACCTACTACAAAAACGCCAGAAGGCACTTGATGGACCTGTTTTGTACTGGATAAAAAATCTCGCTCTTTTGACCCCCACACAACCGATCGCGCGGCAATCACCAAATATAATATTATGTAGCTGCTGTTAAGAAGGTTAATTATTCAAGTACCTATATTCATTTTTTCTGAAGTGTTAGAATATGGTATCCTATTTAATTAGAAAATCAACTGTTAAACTCACAATGATATTCTCGTAAGATACTCTTGCTTGAACTGTAAAAGAGACCCTGATTTTTAATTTATTTTCAGTTAACAGGTTAGCAAGCAGGAAATACCGCCTAGTTTTAAAATATTAATCAAATCCATCATATTAATTATAAGTAAACCAATCGATGTGGTAAAAGCTGTTTAAAATATCAATTAAGTTAATATTTTCACTACAGTTGCTATTGGTCGTCCTGTAAACTCACGCATTTTACCCAAAAGGGTAAGATGCAACTGGCTTGTTTACACTTAAAATACCTGATGTTATTGTCCTGAAATCCTAGCCAGGAACTTATTTCAGACAAGCTTAATATTGCTTTAGTTGTTATGGAACCTCTACGAACTATTTGTCATTCATAAATATTATATTTTAGACTTCATATCGAAATATCACACGCAAACTGACTCTATCTAAAAAAAAAACAATATCAGGTACCTACTTATGTAACACATTTTCTTATCACGTGCTAATTAAAATAATCTAAATAACACATCGCAATAATCACAAAATATTTTACCTTTATCAACAAAACTTAGCACCGGCCTAAAAGATATTTCACACGTAAAAAATATTCAAAATTCCGTCTCGCGCCACACGTCATTGACGAATCAGAACAACAAACTGAACTAATACAAATAGGGCGGGGAAGCCGCTTTTATGTATATTTTATTATGACTTCATTCAAATCGAGTTCGACTTTAGACATCTATTTTGTGAATTCTTTCTGAATTTGACGAGTCATTGCATACATTTTTAGGAATTGTCATCACAGGTCATCAAAATAATTATGGACATCGAAAAGTGACTAGGTACCTAAGTGCTCTATAGACTGAAATCTGGAAACACGGAAGAGAAAAAACCGTGATTGTAACGGACTCGAAATAGTTTCAGGATTCAAATGAAAGTTGAGATGAACTAATTCAAAAAGAGGCGGGTCTTGTATATTCATCAAGAAGGGACATAATTGCAAAGAAATATTAACATTAACGAGTTGTTCAGTCTGCTCAGCGTTCGAGTGTAGTGCTATTGAGCTGACGGACTACAAAATTGTTATTGTTTGTGTGTATAGAGTACCCCTAGCTAGTAATATTGATATATTTTTTGATAGACTGAACAAGATCCTAACCCTACTCTATAAACACTATCACAAACATAAGATTGTTATAGCTGGGGATTTTAATATTAATATTCTAATTAAGAGTAAGTTGACAAACGAATTTGAATGTTTACTATTAAATCATAATTTAAAATTACAATTGAAAGAACCTACTAGACATGTAAGTAAAACATGTATTGACAATTTTGCCCATAACTTTGGGAAAGCATGTAAATCAGAAGTAATTGAATTAGCACTGTCTGACCACACCGCACAATTGTTAAAATGTCAAGTGAGAAACTTATGTATGATTAAGAACTGGAAAATAAGGAGACGGGATTTCTGTGTAGAAAATCAGGCCAAATTCAAATATTGTATAGGTCGAATGTCATTTGCAGATATGTACAGTACTTGTGATCCAAACATAGCATATAATGCTTTCATTGATACATTTCAGTTGTTTTATGACCTTTGCTTTCCCCACAAAACTATAACTATTCACCTCCACAAAAAAACCAAGTGGGTATCACGGGGTATTAAGACCTGTAGCGCTAAGAAACGTCAACTACTGTGGAAATATAGAAAAACCCCAAGTGTGGTCAATAAATCAAAATTGAAGCAATACACCAAAAGACTGAAGAGGATTGTATCTTTGACCCAACGAGCGCAAAACAATTACAACATCTTAAACTCTAGTAATAAACCAAAAGCTGTATGGCAAATTATTAATAATGCAAAGCAAAACAGACCATTAGAATCTATCCAATATATTGAATCGAATAATAATATCGTGACAAATCCGTATGACATATCAAATGAATTTAATGACTATTTTGTAGATAAGATATCACCCATTAATACTGCGCACATCGATCAGCATAAGCAATACCTAACATCTAGGCTAAACTCAATCTTCATGAAGCCATGTCTGCCAGAAGATATAAAACAAATTATAAAAGGGCTAAAAAACACCAATAGTGTAGGATATGACGGTATCTGTACTAAAGTCATCAAGCTGGTAACGGAATGTATTTCGGAACCTCTGAGTTACATTTTAAACCTCTCTATTGAAACGGGTATATACCCAGAAAAATTAAAAATAGCAATTATTAAACCGATTCATAAAAAAGAGAGTAAAGAAAGCATGGTTAACTATAGACCTATTGCCTTACTTTCAATCGTATCAAAAATATTTGAAAAATACATTTATAGTGAGCTGATTAAATACTTTGAAACCCATAACATTTTAGCTAAGGAACAAAAAGGATTCAGACAAGATAAAAGTATCAACCTTGCTATATATGAGTTCCTGGAAATCATAATGTCGACAAGCGAATACCGATCTGCGGCATCTTCATGGACATGACACAGGCTTTCGATCACGTGGTGCATGACGTTTTACTTTATAAGCTCGAGTTATATGGCATAAGGGGCAACGTTTTAAAATTAATAGAAACGTACCTCAAGAACCGCACTCAATATACACAAATTAATAGAATTAATAGTAGAACTAAGATGGAGGAGACGTATTTATCAGGGGGACGTAAAATTCAGTACAGTGTCCCACAAGGAGGCGTATTGAGCTCACTACTTTTCATTATTTACATTAATGACCTTCCGAACGCGAACTCAAACCCAATGACACTCTTTGCTGACGACAGCACCGTTGCAATTAAGTGTAATGACAGAACATCTTACGAGCACGAAATAAACAGTAGCCTAGGTGCAATCATTCAATGGTTAGATAGCAACAATCTGAAGGCAAACATTGGGAAAACAAAAATAATACATTTTAGTCAGCGTATAAATGCAGATGCACCTAAGATTTACTATAAGGGTGAACCTGTAGCTGAAGTCCTACTAACAAAATTTCTTGGTCTTACTCTAGATAATAAGTTAAACTGGAAATCCCACATTGAAACATTGTGCAAAAGAATAAATAAATCAGTATATGCCCTACATGAACTCAAAAAGGTCTCAAATATAAATACGTTGTTAGCGGCGTATCATGGTTTAGTTGCTTCAGTACTGAGGTATGGTGTAATTTTCTGGGGAAATTCGACGGATATTGATTTAATTTTTAAAGCACAAAAACGGTGCTTAAGGGCTATGTTTGGACTTCAAATGGTTGAAACCTGTAAACCGTTTTTCCAGGAGTATCAGATTCTGACTCTCCCAAGTCTTTATATTTATGAGGTCTCAATATTTGTGAAAACCAATAAAAACCTATTTAAATTAGCATCTGAAATAAATAATAGGCAACAACGGGACGCACTTCGCCTTTATGTACCCCGAACATGTACGTCTTTAATGTACAAGAGTGTGTTCCATATGGCTCCTGTAATCTTCAATAAATTACCTAAAGAAATAAGGGCAATGAATACGGCCCTATTCAAGAAAAGTTTAAAGAAATTGCTGGTTACTAAATGCTACTATAATTATATCGTGCCTAATTCATCTAATTTTATTTATTTCAATGTATATTATTATTAATTGATCATTGTATAAATGACTGTAATGACTCTGTCTATGACTGTATAAATTTTGCATGCCTTATGGTAGAATCACTTGAAACATGTAAATCTTTTAACACCATTGTAACAGTGTATTCAGCAAAAATAAATGATTTGATTTTGATTTTTTTGATTTTGATCCAGCAGGTTTTGGTAACTTTATCAATTTAAGCTTGCCTTGCCAGGCCTTGCCATAAAAGCTACTTATCGAAGAATGTCGAAGAATATAATGCGTAATCATTATAATTTCGGACATGGAATTCTATAGAGGGATCCCCTTGAAGGTATGCGCCCCGAGCACTTTCCATTTCTCATCTTTTTTCTGGAAAACTAATTACAATCATTTTAAGTACCTACCAAGGGAATTTGTTCATTCTCTACCCCTGACTTTTTAGTTCAAAATATGCCTGACCATGACCTTTGACCGCGTGCATCGATTTTCATACATGGTTATATAGTTTCATAAACAACCAACTTCAAAGATACAAATTACTTAATAATACTGGATATACGTAATTGTTTATTCCTTCTGCACATAAAACAGAAAACCTGAGATAATAAAACCGTTTTTTTGCTTTTTAAGATTTTACAAAACGGGAAACAAAACGTTTTGACGGTTGCATCAGCCAACAGCTGACACTCAATGACAGTTAACTGACACTTGAAGTTGACAGTGACATCCTTCTCGCCGAAAGTAGAAAGTAGGTCCGTGGCTTCATAACCTCACCAGTATCTAAATTAAATAAACATTATGGAATTAAACGAAAGAATTCTTCACTACATAGATAAAAGTGATAAAGTGGACACTATTAAATTAGCTAACGAATTTAATGAAGACCATCAAAAAGTGGTGGGTGCTGTTAAAAGTCTTGAGGCACTTGAAATGGTGGTCTCTGAAGCTGCTAAGAGTACGAGATGGGAGTTGACTGGAGAGGGTCAACTGGTTGCTGACAAAGGAAGCCATGAAGCTGTCCTGTACAACAGTATTCCTGAAGCTGGGCTACCTCAGGCCGAAGTTATGAAGGTAGGTGAATCTGATGATGAAATTAGCTAGCATTATCGGACACTGATTTAACAGAAGGTCGAAAGTCAAATACCTAACTTTGTATTCACCTAGATAAGGTGCATATTTTGATAACAATATTTACTTAAATTCTTTCTTTATTGTGTGGTTAAATAGTGGTTAACCTGGTCTCGAGAGCTTTAATTCCGCCCATGAGCCTCGGACTTTGCTTATATTTAACTTACATGTAAAATACAAACTAATACTTAAATGGAAAATCGAAGGAGGCATTTAAGCAGACTGTTGCAGGTTATTGCATTCAAAAAGTGCTAATCTTCGGCCTTGTTTGACTAAATTACTTTTAAATTGATCATATACCATCAATAGCAGAAGCATGTGTTGTATTACTTTATACTACAAGATCCTTTCACTCAATAACAGTTTAATATCTTCCACAGACAGTCCCAAATGCTAAAGTCGGATTCAGCAAAGCCATGTCAGCTGGCTGGATAGTCATAGACAAATCCGGAGGAGCACCGCTTGTCAAACGTAAAGTACAAACTATCACAGACACCGTCCAGGAACACTTGATTGAAATCAGAAAAGGCATAGACAACATACCTGATAATGTCAGGAATGACTACAAAAAACGGAAGCTACTACAAGAAGTTACAATCAAGAGTTTCTTGTTATCAAAGGGACCGCAGTTTGCCACAACTATTAAGAAACTAGAAACGGACTTGACTAGTGATATGCTGTTGACTGGTGCCTGGAAATCATTGCAGTTCAAGCCATACAACTTTGATGCTTTGGGTGAGAAAGGATTATCACTACATTATTATAAAACAAAGTCCTCCGCCGCGTCTATCCGTCTGTTCGCGTTAAACTCAAAAACGACTGCACCGATTTTCACTCTGTTTTCACCAATAGATAGGGTGGTTCTCGAGGAAGGTTTTAGTATATAATTTTACCGACATCCACCCAGGTGAAGCTGTGGGCATCAGCTAGTTTATGTTAGTTTCATTGAAATATTAACAGCTCCACCTCCAAGATCCATGAAATGCACATTGAAAGTAAAGAAGTAGTAAAGTAAACAGTATTTTATAGTTATTACTAGCTGTTCCCGGCATGCGTTGCAATGCTCTTTTACCTACCCTACCTACCGACTACCCTACCTACCTACTATATATACCCTACCTACCTACTACCCTACCTACTACCCTACCTACCTACCAATTTCTCACCATTTAAACCTTCCCTGGGCTTCCACAAATATTTCAAGACCAAAATTAGCCTAATCGGTTCAGCCGTTCTCGAGTTTTAGCGAGACTAACGAACGGAAAATCATTTTTATTTATATAGATAGATTATGAGTATTTTTGTTTAATTGCCTAGTCTGCAACTACATAGCAATACACCCAAGCACATATTTTGTATGCAATACAATTATGCAAGAACATAATAATTATATTGTGTGGGGCATGTTTTACTCCAAGTAAATTTTTAATGATTGATTATTTAAATGCCCAGACTGCCCTATGGACCTTTGTGTTGCTTTGAGTTGTTGAGCTCCTTGAAATCTGGGCTGAGCAATTGTGTACCCGATTGAAAAATGTGCATACTGACTGAACATTGAAAAGGTCCACTCAAATTATTCGCTGTACAGAACATTCATCATAATCTATTACAGGTCAGCCACCAGAATGCGGTCACTTACATCCCCTCCTCAAGGTTCGGTCAGAATTCCGTGAAATTTTCTTAGAAATGGGTTTCAACGAGATGCCAACCAACCAGTACATAGAGAGCTCTTTCTGGAACTTCGATGCCCTCTTCCAACCCCAACAGCATCCAGCTAGGGATGCCCACGACACATTCTTCATGTCTTCACCGACTAGCACCACGGAGTTCCCGATGGAGTATTTAGAAAGGGTCAAGAAGGTTCACAGTAAAGGAGGCTATGGGTCACAGGTATGTCACTGTTCGGTGTTTCATTATCTTAAGGGTAAACAAGCCAACGGCACGGACTAGTTGGTGGGCGGGGCTAAATGCATGCTATTTCATCCGACATCACGAGCGAAATGCATGGAGCGAAAGAGACACAACTAAAACGGGCGCGCGATTGTTTCTATGCAGACCTTTGGTAGTATGGATACCATGAAAAATTCATTGAATGTATCTGTTCAAAATAAAATTATTTTAATTCTTTAATAACTAATCTATGTCTGTATAGTTTCACTTTTTTCATTTTCATACTATATACGTAACTTATTTACGCCCAAAGATGGTTAAAATTAGTGCTAAAATATGAAAGTTTCGACGCTCATAACTTCCAAACCAATATTTTTTTCCAATTCTGCTTCCATACAGAGCTAGATAATGATAAGACCAGTTGATACAATTTTTAATTTTGAACCTGCACCGTCAGAGGAGTAATCACCATACTACGTTTGTATGGAAGAATGACTGGCTTGTTCAACCTTAACAAGTTTCTTTCTATTATTTAAAAAAAAAATCGTTTCGGTATTCTTGTTTGGTTGCTTTTAAAGAATACCTCACTGGGTCGGGTAGTTTATCTGCGTAGTACCTGCTACCCGTATCAAAGCCGGGAGAGCAACATATACATAACCAGTCCGTTACTGTTCCACTGCTGTTCCAAAGCCTCTCCTAATCATCACCATTATCTCAGTAGCAGTAAACTTAGCGAAGTCAGAATGTACTTTTAGATACACCTCTGCTTAACTCTTTGGGTGTATAGTTGTGATGTTATCTTCACTGAATAGCAAGCAAGCAATTAGAATCCCAAGTTAAATATAGCCGCTAGCCACAAGCCCGTCGGGGCCCCGGATTTTTGTACTAGATGACGTGTCCTCGGCGCAAGGGCAAAGAAGGAACATGGGAAAGAAACCCCTTTGTTTTGAAGTAGTGGTGGATCATCAAATGACTCCTCCCGCTCTAGGCAGAGCGGTAGGGAGTGACAGACTTCTACTGACTAAAATCCACCCATGTTCTTAGCCCTTTGTGTCCGAGGCCGCGGTATCTCTTTCGAAGAACCCGCATCGCGAAAGAAACCCCCCCTAAACATATATTCATACCACAGTATTAAACACCCTCACCTACCAGGGCTACAGATACGAGTGGAAGATAGAGGAAGCGCAGAAGAATCTACTCCGCACCCACACCACCGCTGTGAGCGCGCGCATGCTGTACCAGTTGGCGCAGCAAGAAGAGTTCACGCCGCAGAAGTACTTCAGTATTGATAAGGTAGGATATCCTATTTTATACACTTCGGAAAAAAAAACTTTTTGCAAAAAATACCGACTTTCCAAAATTCTTAAAAACCTTACTTCCGGAATCGCTGACTTTGTTTGTTTGACTTTTTTGCCACCGACATAAAATTATTTTATTTTAGACTTGTATGTTTTTTTGGATAACTGTTTTTATTTTAACTTGAAACGACTCAAAAACGTAGATCTCTAAAAAGTAGAACGGACAAGAAACTCTCTTTACACGAAATCCAAATCTCCATATCGAAATTTAGATATTACAAGCTCGTCTTCAATTCAACTTGTACAGGTCTTCCGTAACGAGACCCTGGATGCGACGCATCTAGCAGAGTTCCACCAGGTGGAAGGCGTGATCGCAGACCGTGGGCTGGGTCTGGCAGACCTCATCAGCGTTCTGGACGCGTTCTTCAAACGTCTCGGCTTCGACAGGCTACAGTTCAAACCTGCTTACAACCCTTACACCGAACCTAGCATGGAGATCTTCGCTTACCACACGGGTTAGTTGAACATTAAAGATCTTTTTCTAGGAACCCTGTATAAGAATGCTGGCAGTGACCGCCCCCTATCGATATAGTATCAGGTTTGATCCGATCATCATCATCATTTTATTTGGGGTTGGCGCAACACGTTTGCTTTATCCACTCTTCCCTGGTAGACGTCACGGTGGCATTTACTCCTTTCTCTTTCATATCATTCTTCACACAAACCATCCATCTTTTATTTGGCCTTCCTCGGCCTCTCCATCCATCAACATTCATCCATCACTTTTTTAGTCACATACGTTTCATCCTTCCTCATTACATGACTTGATCCGATCATGTTACAACCAATTTGTTGCAATCAGTTCGACGCGGCGTGTTGCCTCGTTAGCTGCTGCAGCTGACTGCTGAACATGAGGTCCTGGGTCCAATTCCCAAGTCGGGCAAAGTGAATTTCTCAGTAGTACCCGCATAGTCTGGATCTTTACATTTTTGCCCGGTTGATGGCCGTAGGCTAGCTGCCGATAACATGGCACTTAAACATGTTCTGGTGAAATGTGGGTGTGATACCTAACCCTTTGTACCCTTATTACAGATGTGATGTAGTTTGTTCAAGATATTTTCCGCCACTTTCTTCACATCAGCTAAAACATCAACACAAGTTTTCCTTGGTTCGATATGCATGTCCTGTTTTTTAACTTTTCTCGAAAAAGACACTGTTTCTTCTTTTTAGGCCTCGGAAAATGGATTGAAATCGGCAACTCAGGGGTGTTCAGACCCGAAATGCTGCTACCGATGGGTCTTCCCGAAGACGTGAACGTTATTGCGTGGGGCCTCTCGCTGGAGCGACCGACGATGATCAAGTACGGACTGAACAATATTAGAGACCTGGTCGGTCCCAAAGTGGACCTACAGATGGTACAGAATAACCCTATATGTAGGCTTGATAAGTAAATATTTATTCTTATTAATAAACCTGTTTGCAAAATCCTTGATTGTATTATTTGAAGATTTGGCAGCTAAGTCAAAATCTAGGTCCTTTTCGTTCGTCATCTGCCTAGCCTTTGCCCAACTATGTTGGAGTTTGAGTCGGCTTCCAGTCTAACCGGATGCACCTGAATACTAGTATTTTACGTGGAGCGACTGCCTATTCGACCTCCACAACCCAGTTAGTACACTGGGCAATACAATACCCCTTTATTTCTGGGTGGGAAATCATCAAATGACTCCTCCCGCTCTGGGCAGACCGGTAGGGAGTGTCAGACTTCTACTGACTAAAAAGTAAAAACCACCCATGTTGCTTCTTAGCCCCTTGTGGCGAGGCCGCGGTATCTCTTTCGAACAACCCGCAGCCCCGACGGGAATATAATACCTTTGGTTAAAAGGGTTGTCAGATTTTTTATTTTTTTGGGTCACTGACTACCTGTAACTGGCTGTAACGAACTAACGACTGTCAAAGATCTACAAATAACAGGAGAGACGTGCACTCCGAAGCACGGAGGAAACTTAGTATGTAATGGGTGTCCTCATTCACAAACCAACCTATGCAAGCGCGGTTTAACCTAAAGACCGACCCCAAGCGACTATTCTTATTTTAGCCACAAGCCTGTCCCGAGCCGTGGTTCTTTCCCCTTCAGCTCGCAGCTACTTTGTAACTCGATACCTACCGCACCAAGCGTCGTTGCTGAGACTGAGATGGATACAAAATAATTTAATTTAATTTATAAAATAATTCTTCAGCTATTTCCCGCACAGTTTGCACATCTACGGACAAACAGTTACCACGTCTATAGTATAATCATGCTGAACCGATGCCGATTAGAAATCTGTGTGTACGGGGAGGGTTCCAGAATGGCAAACCACAATTATCTCGGTTACCTATACCAACCTTTTCACACAACCATCGTCAAAAAAAAACTAAATATATCAAAAGAAACAGAACACAAGCGTACGTGTCAGTGTCTCTTTATATTGCGATTTTGAGTGTTTTTTTGTGTGTTATTTTGTTTTACAGGATTTTAATAAAATGATACCTACGTTCAATAACATGTTCAGAATGTGCAAATCTGTTCTAAAAACGGTCACGCCTATAAGGTTGTCCGTGAGACATTACGAGACGCACCCGAGAATACGCAAGTCTGCTCTAAAAGCAGTTACTCCTTTAAGGATGCCCGTAAGACACTACGACATACCTGCCCACTTGGTCAAAATTGGTGAAGAACAAAACCCGTCTTTCTTCAGAATGGTAGAGTATTTCTACCACAATGCTTGCAAAGTGTGCGAGCCATCTCTCGTGGAGTACCTGAAGAGATACACGCATCTGTCTGAGAAAAAGAGGCAAAATCGAGTGTCTGGAATTTTGAAAGTGAGTCTTTCCAATGTTTTATTTTATCATTAAGAGGAAATGCGAGTGCTGTCTCTTTCTACTATCGCTGTCTCTCTCCGTCCTCCTGCCCTCAAATTCGTGCGATAAGGACAACTGTAGAAAATAGTTAGAATTCGAGGTTTGGCTCTCGCCTATTTCCTCCTCCAATATTGAACCAATTTAAAAGATATTTTAGACAATGAATAAGGAGGTTATATACTACGCCGCTATGTTTTTCTTTTTTCGTTAATAGTTGTCAAATTTGTACACTAGGACTCTGTTAACAGCGATCTAAACAAGTAATTTTGAGCATTTTTTGAGGGTTCTAGTGCTTATAAAAATAATTTATCACCAAAAAGGAAAACATAGGGGCATAGAAATAGTTAATATTTATTATTCTGTAAAAAACCATTGCTCTAGGGTCATTAACCAAAAAGAAAACAGGCGAGAGCGTTTGTATGGAGAAAAGACCACTCGCGTTTCCTCTTAAGTCCAGCTTAAAAGCCTTTGCACGTCCCCTAACAAACAAAGATTTTTACATTAGTTATATATAGTCTTTAAAATAATTATTTAAATTATTCTCCCTATCTTTCAAGGTGCTCTACCTTGAAAGATAGGATAATTATTAATAGGTAACATGCAACCATAATTACGTAGGTATCTACCAATATATTATTTACAAAATCTCATTGAAATGGGTTTGATTTTCCCGGAGATTTGTGAACATAGTGATACGTGATTTTTCTATAAGTAATCAAATGAGGGTGTTTCAGGTTATGGGTTCTTGCAACAGCTGTATTCAGATGGAGTTTCCCCTGCAGCGCAAAGATGGTACTTACGAAATCATCTCAGCGTACCGTGCGCAACACAGCGTCCATCGTCTGCCGTGCAAAGGAGGTACCAACCACTGACTTCAATAAACCAGTAGAAATCACTTCAACTGCTGTTTACCTTGACTTCCAGAAGTAAACACATAACATAACATTACACCTGTAATTCCCAAAGAGTTAGGCAGAGCCGTACCTAATAGTAGGTACACCCACAATTCGCGGGCGAGCCTATTGCCAACAAACGAGCACAAATCCAGACTCGGTGGCTGCTACTGAGAAAATCTTGATGAAACAACTCAATAACACTTTGCCCGACCCGGGATTCGAACCCAGGTTCTCATGCTCAGCAGTTGCGCTTGCGATTTAGGCCAACGAGGCAGTTCCAGAAGGAAAGCGAAGTGTAGCCACACCATCTTTCAGCTCAAATATACAATAGGATCACAGATGATAGAAACAACAGGAGATATGGCAAGGAGGCGTGGTACATGCGAACTCATGTGGCCACGACGGGGCCTTATGCCACTTTCAATAATAAGTCGATTGTCAACTTGCGACGTCTTCACTGCTCGTGATTTTTTACAAAATGCCGCGTTGTTCAGTGAATGTTTGTAAAAATAATAGCTGTATTGTGAATTACACGAAAGATGGTATCTCATTTCACACGTAAGTACTACAAAAATAATGTTTTTCATATTAAATTTATTAAAACATTACTTCGTGGTACGAGAAACATGATGAAAAACCAAATCAATTGTTTTCATTGGGAACAAAAACCATTGCTTGTTTAGTACAAATCGACCAGTGAATCGGCTGATCTAATAGCGCAATGGATAGGTGTTTTACTGATGCTCTCACTCACACAATATTTTCGAAAAGCTGCTGCTGTCAGTCTTTGTGAGCTAGAGATGTCTAATTGTGATGTTTGTAGTTGTCGATATTTTATACGATGATTCTGCGTATACGTACGAATGATTATACATATTATGCATTATACAATTAATTACTCTACACAATTGTTACTGCAGTATAAGGCGTATTTTATGGCGTTACTGAGCGTTTCCGTAAATGGAGATAAGAAAAACCAATATTCTGTACTATGTATTTACTAATAAAATATAAATGTATTTTTAGTTTAAACAACAAATTATAAATATAGGTATTATAAATACTAATAACAACGTTTACATTATCACGCTTTCTTATTTTTGCAAGCAATACTGAAAATAGAAAGTGCTAGTTATTGCTTAATATTGACTGAATAAATAGTATTCATTGGTTGCTCGAGTTATCTATCTATCTAAGTATCTATATGTCACGGCTAAAACCCGAAGTGCGGCTGCACCTAGTTTTAGCCGGTTAGGACTAGGTGTAGCCACTTACTCTTGGTTAAACCTAGTACGAGCCGATTGTTTTCGGAAAATAAAATAAAACAACTAGGTTCGGCCGGATAAAACTAGGTCTATCCGATATCACGACCGTCTCGCGGGAGTATGACTTTATGGGCGGCATGGGCACCGGGCCGTAGGCCGACGAAGGAGGCCGGCGGAGGCCCGGCACTTCGGGGACAGAAGACATTAGTGTTATATATATACGCGAGCGAAGCGAGCGCGCGTCATGGAGTACATAATTATGCGAGGATAGACCTAGTTTTACCCGAAAACCATCGGCTCCATCGGCTCGTACTAGGTTTAACCAAAAGTAAGTGGCTACACCTAGTTCTAACCGGCTAAAACTAGGTGTAGCCGCACTTCGGGTATTAGCCGTAACATATATACTTAAAAATAAAAAGAGAAGTCCTGACTGACTGACTCATCAACGCCCAGCCCAAACCCTTGGACCTAGAAAGCTGAAATTTTGCACAGAGGTTCCCTTTATAATGTAGACAAGGAATAAAGAAGGATTTATTTTTTGAAATTCAACCCCTAAGGGACTTAAACTAACAGACAGACAAAAGTGCTGCATAAAGTCAGCACTTTTCGAACGTCAAAATCTGTTGCAACACATCTGTGGTGTAAGTTAATATTACGATTTACTACAGACACAAATCAATATATATATTTTTTTTAATCAACCTGTTTTGAATAAATGACTTTTTTTTATTTTGAATTATTTCTGGACATATTGTTTTTTATTTATAATATATTATTTTCAGGACCCCAAAAGAACTTTATTACAATATAATAATAAATAGAAGAATCGATAACTTTTCGATTTAGTCAATCACTAGCGTCGAAGTAAAACAAAATGTATTAAGTAAATTGTGCGGTGCATGGTAAATACACGCTGTGTCTGAAGGGATAAGGTTTATAATTGATTGTGTAGTACGTAATGTTTTAAGAAATGCGGACGTGTTTGCGAATGCGTATATCTATTGTTTTTACTGCTCTGCGTGTGTGAACTGACGACACAGGTCCCCATACATTTTCGGCTAAAGGGCATATCTCCTGTTGTTTCTGTCATCTGTGAATAGGATTAATAAAAACATAATATATACATAATAAAAATAATCACGACTGTAAAGTTATAACAAACTGGACAAAGTCTCTTAGTTATGAGGATACGGAAGCTCTTCTGGTTTATCATGAGTAATACAACACACCATAATGATACAAATCTTACTCTACTTCATACACTACACTACTCTACAAATCACCACACCACACTACACTACACCACACCACACTACACTACACTACACTACACCACACTACACTACACCACACCACACTACACCACACTACACTGCACCACACACTACACCGCCGCACCACACTACACTACACCACACCGCACCACACACCACACCGCACATCTCATCTAACCGCACTACATCTTACACACGCGCCACGTCTAACTAAAGCACACCACGCTTCACGTGATACATAAATGTTACATAATCAAGATGATAGATTATGAAATAGCAATTTTGCTGTGATATTTTTATGTAACAAATATTTCTAAGATATGGAGGAGCGGAGTCTCCTAACACAGGCATTGTTTGCCTATATAAAAGGAGGCTCCAAACACAAATCATTGTCTAAGAAGCATTTTGTTTATATAAAGATATTTTTCATTTTCATTACCTAACATATTATGTGTGATACCTACCTCTATACCACGCGATTTTCTTTTTGCATAGGTAGGTAGGTACCTACTTTTATTTATTTTAATTTATACCTACCTTTTTTATTTGATCAGGTATAAGATTTTCTAATAAAGTAGACTTGGACGAGGTCAAAGCTTTGGCTTCCTTGATGACGTTCAAGTGTGCCTGTTCCAACATTCCTTTCGGAGGCTCTAAAGGAGGTAAGTAGAGTATTTCTGTGCCTAAGTTTATTTCGGTACCTACATGGGAGTATGGGATTTCTAAAATATGCCTACTCCTTCAAGAGAGGTGTGAAATGTGTGAATATGACGGCTCGATTGGCGCAGTGGCTGAGCGATTGGACTGCTGCGCTGCGTGTCGCGGGTTCGATCCCCGCACGGAACAAATATTTGTATGGCCTACAGATAATTGTTTCGGGTCTGGGTGTGTTTGTGTATGTGAGTTTAAATGTTTGTAAACGCACCCACGATACAGGAGAAATTCCTAGTGTGGGGCAACGTTTTAAAAAAAAAAAAAAAAATGAAAATTTTCACATGATCATCATCATTTCAGCCAAACGGCGTCCACTGCTGGACATAGGCCTCCCTCAGGTGTCGCCACATGACCGGACCCGTGCATCTCGCATCCAGCGCAACGCAACGTCTTCCGGTCCGCGATCGCCACTCCAGAACTTTTCGGCCCCATCGGCCATCCGTTCTGCCAGCAATGGTCCCTGCCCACTGCCACTTAAGTTTGGCAATTCTTCAGGATATGTCGGTAACCTTGGTTCTCTTGCGGATGTCTTCATTTCGATCCCGCAAGGAGACTCCGTGGCCCTCTCCATTGCTCTTTTGGTGACTGAGCTTTCTGATGAGGCCCATTGTAAATATTGTAATTACCTACATAATTATGAACTTCCTTACATGTTCTAGGTGTGAGTATAAATCCGAAGCTATTCACGGTGCCGGAACTCCAACGTATTACCAGACGTTACACATTGGAACTTGCTAAGAAAAACTATATTGGTAAGCATTATAATACGAATATTTATGAAATATTTGTTTCTCTTTTGTGACTCTTCCGAATTGTGATTGAAAAAATTGGGATTAAACCTCCTTTTAGCTCGACTGCGGCGTGCTTAGCATGATGTCATACATAATAGTCCCACTAGTGGGACCCAGGCCTCCTCTACATGAGTTGGTGCCGTTACATTGATGATGGAATAAGCCGCAACAAGTTAAGCTTCATACCCATAAATATTCTGGTTTCAGGTGCCGGCATCGACGTACCGGCTCCTGATGTCAATACTTCTGGCAGGGAAATGTCTTGGATTGTGGACACCTACATCAAAACCCTTGGTAAGAAGTGTAAGAACACAGGAACACACAGTGTTTATAATCTACCTTCAGATTTTTGATTTTCTCCGCCTCGGGGCGACAGGGGCGGAGGGAGAGAGGTCGAGCGCTGGGCTCGGCGTGAATAGTAGTTCGTATTGAGTCGCGCTGGGCGTCGAACGAATATTATAGTAGCCATAGAACGGGTGAAAGCGCACGCGCATTGATTAAATCGACTTGTGGAGTCATTTCGCGGCACCCAATTATACTAGTTAAGCAGTACGGTTAGCGACGCTGTGAATGTCGAACGGGTTATTGATAATATCATTGGTTTGCCTTGTCACGGGAGTGCTATTGGAAAAGCACCGAGGCTTTTGTGGTTAGACTAATACGGAGTGAGTGTGGTGGCTCGCGTTAACGGCGTGGCTTGCAGCGACGTGGAAGAATCGTCCGGAACTACCAGCAAACCATCGCAAGGTCATATACACTCATTATACACATACACAGTTACACAACTTGCGAGGGGTCAAGGAAGTGAGACCGGCTCGAAGAAATGAGGTAAGGGTAGCTTTAAGTTCAGAAATTGTAATATTGTTCGGAGGCGCGTATCGCGTCTATTTGATCACGTTAGGACGGCGGCTGTTCTGAGACCTGTCTCCCATGGGCCCGAGATAAGGTTCGGCTGAGTCCTGGCGCGATCAAAATCTGGTAGCAGAGCATGGTTATACCCACTTGTAAAAATTAGTAGGTACTTGGTACCAATTTACTTGTAAAAATTGTGTTCATGTACAAATTCAACTTGTAGGTAGTAGTACATTGACCTACATACCAGTGTACGCCTCAAGTTGAGTTTGGCGTTATTAATAATAAGTACATGAAATGTGAATATTCGTTGATAAAATAATTTGTTATTTACGTTCGGTTACGCACAAATATAACCTCATCACAAATCGTGTTATGATTGTCAACATTTGAGACATAGAGGAATAACCTCTAGAGCACGTAGAGGAATAAGTTCAAGAGTTGGCATAGCGTCGTAGATTTATTCACTCAACGAATATATTATTATTGTTAGTTCCGGATACAATAATTGTTATTTTTTTTGGTTATTGTTATTTATTATTGCATAATCGCGTATTGAAGTTGGTACTATGGCTCCGTCAGTAACGAAAACTATCGCAGCCAGAATCGAAGCTGAATTGAGATGGTTTTCATCGGTTGTTACGTTGGTAGGTCGCACCGATCGTGAAGATGCGTTATTGTCACGCGCTCGGCAAGTTGACGAACGATATGACGCCGTGTTAAAGTGTCACGCTGAGTATTTAGCATGTCTCGAATCGACGGATCTGTCGTCGGTGGACAAGGATGCTCAGGTGGTACGGGGCAATGTGGACCAGTGTGGGGAAATGTCCATGAGCATAATCCAGGCGGCGGCCGACATTGAGCGATCGCGCATGGGTGACGTCAGGGAATCATGTCGGCCAGCAGGCGTAGGAATTCAGGCGCCGTTGCCACCAGTACATATACCCGAGTTTAGCGGCGAGTATGCCGATTGGCCGCGATTCCGCGATATTTTTAATAGTGTCGTGCATTCGCGTACGGATCTCTCGCCCGCCTACAAGATGGCTCAATTAATGGGTAGGCTTAACGGTGAGCCGCACGACATCTTGACCCACCTGGAGATTACGGACGCCAGTTATGAGACGGCATGGGGCCTATTAATCGACCGATATGATAATCGGCGATTAATAGTTGATGGCCTCATCGATAAGATTTTTGAAATCCCGAAGGTGTCTAACGTGTACGAAATAAGGGCGAAAATCCTTAATCCGGTCACGGTTGCGGTGAACACGTTAGATCGACTTAAGTTGTCGTTAGGGGACAATAAATATATCATCGTCAATAGGGTTTTACGGAAGTTGCCGATCGACGTGGTGGCGCGCTTTGAGCAGTCACCTGGTGGCGAATCGACGGACCACCTCCCAAGTTACGATGACTTGAGAGCATTTTTAGAAGGCGAGTGCCGGCGGGCGGATTGCCAAGGGGCATCCACGTCGCACCCTCCTCCGTCAACCCGACGTACGAGCGGGCCCAAGCCGGTTGAGCCCCGTCGGGGGGGGAAGAAATACCACGCCCTCCAATCGGAAGTGTGCGCCTTCTGTCGGAAGGAAGGGCACGGTCTCGCCGCATGCGCGGACTTTAAGGCGCAGCGGGTGCATAGACGAAGAGGGGTGGTCAAGCAGCGCTATTTGTGCTTCCGCTGCTTGGGGACTCACTTTGTACGTGAGTGCCACAGGACCACTAACTGTGGAACCTGCGGAGGAGCCCATCACGAATTGCTATGCCTGGCGGAGAGTAGGGAGGTGCACGGAGCCTCGCCGGGAGGTCACCCCCCCTCTCCTAAGCCAGATTCGGGTGGTCGGTCACCCCCCCCTAGGGGGGGTGGGTCGGCCAGGAATCAGCGGTCGCCGCCCCCTCGGGGGGGTGGGTCAAGGGCTGATCCAGAGCACAACCCGATACCGTCGTCTCCCCCGCGGGGGGGGGATAGGCACCGAGACTCGGGCAGGGGCCCGGAGGTAGTACAGACGGGTTACGCGGCGTACTCGAATGCGTTGGGGGGCATGTTGCCACCCCCGAGTAGTCGCTTCTCCCCGCCTCTCGCAGAACGCCCTCGGCTGACGGCGCGCCCGCCACCGTTCGGAAGGATGCCAGTAGGCTACTTCCGACCGGCACGGATGTCACCGATGGGTCGGGAGGGTTACTACCCGGGTTGGGACCCGTATACTGGGACAGTATTTACTCCCCCTCCGGCAGGGGAGGAGGGAGGTGCCTCCTATTAGCAACTAGCAGCCTGTTCGTCAGTGGTGCCCACCCCGACAGTAACGGTATTATTACCGACGGCTAGGATTACTGTCAGGGGTACTGACGGACAGCCGGTGCACGTGCGAGCACTGTTAGATTCAGGGGCACAAGGTTGTATTGTGTCCAGCTGTTTAGTGAAAAAGCTGGGCCTTACATTAGAGCCATCACGGGATGGCGCCGTAGGTATAGGTGGCAATCGGGTGCCTCACCTCAGGGGTCAGACGACATTCCTGTTCGAGATGGGTGACACGGCATCGGTCACGCGGGTGAATGCCACGGCGATCGTTTTGGACGAAGTGGTTGGGGTCCTCCCTCAGACTCGGTTACCGTCTGCGGTAAAAGAGTTGACCAATGGATTGGAGTTAGCCGATCCCCACTTCGCGATCCCCGGACGGGTGGACGTCTTGCTTGGGTCTGACGTCCTCGGGAAGCTGCTCCGAAGCGGCAAACGGGAGCTGCAACCAAACGGGGTTGTGGCCATGCGTACCGCAGGTGCTTACGCGTTATTGGGCCCAGTACGGGAACCACAGCACTCAACGGATTATAGCTCCATATATTATGGCAGCGTGTTATCCGACGTCCTGCAACGGTTCTGGGCAACGGAAGAGCCACCCACCGCTCTTAGAAATAACCCACGTGATGAGGAGTGCGAAACATTCTATCGATGTAACACGGTGCGCCTCCCATCGGGTAGATTTATGACAAGGTTGCCATTTCTGTCAACTCGACCTCCGCTGGGGAGCTCATGGAGTCTGGCAGAAAAGCGGTTAGTGGCAATGGAAAGGCGCATGAAGCGGGACTCCAACTTCCGACAGAAGTATGTGGAGTTCATGCGCGAATACCTGACGTTGGGTCACATGTCGGTGTCCAGGGTTGACTATCGTCATGAGGAGCATTATGTGTTGCCTCATCATGCTGTTTTGAAGACACCTGACTCAAAGATTAGGGTCGTGTTCGACAGGAGCGCGGAGACGTCTAGCGGGGTGTCCCTGAATCAATGTCTCCATGCTGGTCCTAAGCTGACCAGAGACATTGCAGACATTCTCACGGACTTCAGGAGACACCAGGTTGTCTTCGTTACGGACGTACGGATGATGTTTCGTCAAACTGAGATTCATCCAGACGACCGTCGGTTCCAGCTGATATTGTGGCAAGAGAGCCCAGAAGAACCGATGGTCACGTACGAGCTCAACACAAACACGTACGGATTAAAGCCCAGCCCATATGTAGCCATGCGTACGCTACGAGAACTGGCTGATCAAGAACGGCTCCGCTTTCCCCGCGCGGCTGCTGTCATTGATAGGGACGTCTATGTAGACGACATTTGTACGGGCTCAGACTGTATTGAGCAGGCGCTCATCTTAAGGGATGAATTGGTGGCGCTCATGGCCTCCGGTGGCTATGAACTCAGGAAATGGCTGTCGAACTGCCCAGAGGTACTGGCAGGACTGCCAACTGAGTATCAACAAGACCCGCATTTGTTTGAGGATTCGGAGAATCTTCATGCGTTGGCCATTTTAGGGGTCCAGTATCGACCGAGTCAGGATGCCTTCACATACAGTTGTGAGGCCGAGTTGCTGTCGAAGACCTGGACCAAGCGATCGGTCCTTTCGACTATCGCACGAACGTTCGATCCAACCGGTTGGATCGCGCCGGTCACGTTCATGGGAAAGTGCTTCATTCAGAAGCTTTGGTTGGCTCAACTAGGTTGGGATGATCTCTCTACGGAGGCCTTTCTGGCGGCGTTAGATCGATTTGTTTCTAGACGGGGAGTACCGTCACTGATTCGGTCGGACTGTGGTACCAACTTCAAGGGCGCCGACCGGTGCTTAAAGAAAATTGTATTGTTTTTAAGTCAGAATGAGCGAGAGATTGGCACGGGCCTCGCCAGTCAGGGCATTTCGTGGTATTTTAGTCCACCTGGATGCCCCCACTGGGGTGGAATTTTCGAGGCAGTAGTTAAGTCTTCTAAGACTCACTTGTATCGGGTCATCGGCTCAACGATTCTCACCTTTGAGGAGTTGTCAACGGTGTTTTGCAGAATTGAGGCGGTCTTAAACTCGCGACCTTTGTGCCCGTTGAGCGCTGACCCGAATGACCTTGAGGCCATTACCCCAGGTCATTTTTGATTGGCCAACCACTTAGCGCCTTGCCGGAATATCCATATACTGATGTCAAGTTGTACCGGTTGTCGCGGTATCAGATGTTACGGCAAATGAGCCAAAATTTTTGGAAGCGATGGTCGCTGGAGTATCTGCATATTCTACAGCAACGCGTTAAGTGGACGGACAGGACGACCCCACCCTGCGTTGGAGACCTCGTTCTGGTTAAGGATGCTAACCTATCACCGTTGTGTTGGCGACGGGGGCGCATTGTTAACCTGATTACGGGCAAGGATGGGTTTCCAAGGATCGCAGACGTCCAGGTGAGGGACTCGATCCTTAGACGGGCAGTTTCAACTTTATCTCGACTCCCGGGAGTTTGAGCGGACCGACAACGGGTCGGTCCGGGGGGGGTGATTGTTTATAATCTACCTTCAGATTTTTGATTTTCTCCGCCTCGGGGCGACAGGGGCGGAGGGAGAGAGGTCGAGCGCTGGGCTCGGCGTGAATAGTAGTTCGTATTGAGTCGCGCTGGGCGTCGAACGAATATTATAGTAGCCATAGAACGGGTGAAAGCGCACGCGCATTGATTAAATCGACTTGTGGAGTCATTTCGCGGCACCCAATTATACTAGTTAAGCAGTACGGTTAGCGACGCTGTGAATGTCGAACGGGTTATTGATAATATCATTGGTTTGCCTTGTCACGGGAGTGCTATTGGAAAAGCACCGAGGCTTTTGTGGTTAGACTAATACGGAGTGAGTGTGGTGGCTCGCGTTAACGGCGTGGCTTGCAGCGACGTGGAAGAATCGTCCGGAACTACCAGCAAACCATCGCAAGGTCATATACACTCATTATACACATACACAGTTACACAACTTGCGAGGGGTCAAGGAAGTGAGACCGGCTCGAAGAAATGAGGTAAGGGTAGCTTTAAGTTCAGAAATTGTAATATTGTTCGGAGGCGCGTATCGCGTCTATTTGATCACGTTAGGACGGCGGCTGTTCTGAGACCTGTCTCCCATGGGCCCGAGATAAGGTTCGGCTGAGTCCTGGCGCGATCACACAGCGTTACAGAAATACGGAGAAATAGGATTTCTAAACCTACATACTGACGTCGCTACTGTAGCATAGAGCATTGGGTAAACCGATAAATAAAAAAATTAAATATAATGATAATTATTCCGATCATTACCCATGTATAGTTCGTATTACCCAGTACTAACATGGTTGTCGGGGTCAGACAGACAGTCGCTCCAAGTAAAATACTGGTATACAGCTGCATCCGGTAAGACTAGGGAAACTTACCCCAATCTTTTTATGGGGTGCATATTTCGCAGGCTACCAGGACCTGAACGCGGCCGCTTGTGTGACCGGCAAGCCGATCAACGGTGGCGGCATACACGGCCGGGTGGAAGCCACCGGCCGCGGCGTCTTTATGACCATCAACTACTTTATACACGATGCCCACTTCATGAACTTGATTGGATTGCCGACTGGCTTTCAGGTGATACTTATTTATATTAATTAAATAAGCGACACACATTTTCTCTACTTTAATATCCATGTATACTACATGTAAACCTTCCTCTTGAATCACTCTATCTATTGCTGATGAATAAACTGTATTCAAATCCGTTGCGTAGTTCAAAACATCAAACCATACAAATAGCGGGCGCGACTTTGTTTTATACTATGTGTAAATATACTTCTTCATTAAACCTCTATTCTTCATCTCAGATTATGGCCGATCATTCATTGACCTAAATAATATAATTCCTCAGGGTAAGACGGCAATAATCCAGGGCTTCGGTAACGTGGGCAGCTGGGCCGCTGTTTACCTACACGGACAGGGAGTCAAGATTATAGGAGTGTGTGAGTTTGAAGCTTTCCTCTCGAACCCAGAAGGTATAAACCCGACGGTGAGTGTGATAGAACGCAATATTTTAAATTATGATGAGCAACTACGGCGTCACATCAAGTTAAACCCAGTATCCAGTATAACCTACCATTTTTTATGAGCTTCCCGTAAAATGAGAGATCAGCTTAATTGTTTTTGTAATGCTTGATTAGTCTTCGTTTAGGGTAAACAAATAAGAACCTCGAAAGAATACACTAACTTTACCACTTTTGCCAACCAGGAATTAATGCAATATATGGCCTCAAACAAAAGGAGTGCCAAGGGATTCCCTGGTGGGAAGGAAGTTGGCCCGGACCTTATGTATCAGAAATGTGACGTTCTTGTGGTAGCAGCTATGGAGAAAGTTATCACATCCCAAAATGCTGATAAAGTTCAAGCTAAAGTAAGTAAAATTAATCAGAGAAGGTATGCGTTTTAATTCATCTTTGTGCGTCCGTATTCGCATGTACCACGCGCCGTAACTTTCTCGGTAAAGCTTCTAAGTTCTGGTGATTTGGCCAATTAATCACAACATACATACCTACCAATGCGCGTTTTGTGAAGTGATCAATCGGTAGGGTTACGAAGATGCCCGGGTCGATGGCGCGTTGTGTTCCACGTCAAAATACTTGGCATGTAGATAAGCTTAACCAAGCAGCACTACGCCTTTTTTTTGGAGGGTGAGAAATCATCAACTAACTCCTCTCTAGGCAGAGCGGTAGGGAGTGTCAGACTTCTACTGACTAAAAATCACCCATGTACCTTCTTAGCCCTTTGTGTCGAGGCCGCGGTATCTCTTTTAAGCAACCCGCAGCAAGCAGCTTGTCAAGTTATTATGTTTGTGTAATTGTGTAGCACTAGTGGCACATGCTGATCACGATGTTTCCATAGATCATAGCAGAGGGTGCCAATGGGCCCACAGTGCCGTCAGCCGACAAGATTCTGATCCCCAAAAAGATCCTGATCCTCCCCGACCTCCTGTGCAACGCTGGCGGTGTCACCGTCTCCTACTTCGAGTTCCTCAAGAATATCAACCACGTCAGCTTCGGGAAACTCAGCATTAAATTCTGGAAAGATTCGAACGCTGCACTCTTAGGTAATCGATATTGTTTATTGTAATTTGTTAGGTACTTGCGAACAATTAAGGTAGTGTTTTGTTTAGGGTTCCGTACACAAAGGGTAAAAACGGGACCCTATTACAAAGACTTCGCTGTCTATCCGTCCGTCTGTCTGTCACCAGGCTGTATCTCAAGAACCGCGATAGCTAGACAGTTGAAATTTTCACAAATTATGTATTACTGTTGCCGCTATAACAAAAAATAGGTACCTACTAAAAACCAAATAAAATAAATATTTAAGTGGGGCTACCATACAACAAACGCGTTTTTTTTCTTTTCATGCCGATGTTGTGTTTTAATGCAATTTTAATGTAAAACCCTGTGATAAAACCTGACAAAACTTTCGAACTTTACACATAGTGCTCCTATTGAGGGAACTGTATTTGGTTAATATGCATTAAACAAGAACTTCTTGTATTAGATTCGGTGGAGAAGTCGCTGAAATCGGCTAACGTGGATGCGAAGGTGAGGCCAACACCAGCCTTCGAGTCTATGATCTCAGGAGCCAGTGAGAAGCACATCGTGGGCACCGGCCTCGAGTACTCCATGACTAAAGCTTGCAGTGTACGTATTTGAGTCTGCCTATGAGCTCATACGCCTTATTACAGACACAATTATAAAGCACACACAATTATTAATCTCCTGGAGATTTATTAGCGGACGGGAGGATCTGAGGTGATAGATAATTTTTTGAATTTTCACCATATTCAAAAATAGGATGTCCCCCCCCCCCCCCCCCCGACTGCTTTTAAATAGGAAATCAAAAGAAAATTTATTTGACCCACAGGTTAAGTGGTAGAGGATGCCTTGGGGCATTAAATCCGCCTATTTACCTTTATGTACATGAAATTTTAAACGATTCTATAAATAAACGTATAAATAGGTCAATGCGAACAAAATACAAGTTTCATTGACATCAGGTTCTTTTACAGAACGTAGCAGAGGCGGCTAAGACCCACAACCTCGGGATAGACCTGCGGACCGCGGCTTACATCACCTCCATTGAGAAGATATTCGTCACATACGACGAACACGGCCTCGCGTTCTAGCTAACGTCACCGAACCTTCTTTCTATCTTTCAAAACTGATGACCGAGTGGTCCAAGAGTGGGAACACTTACCAGAATGTGAACCGTTGGGAGTCCTTCCACAAGGCAATCAAAAGCTGATAACCTTGGTGAAGAACACGAGAATCCACTGGGTACAAGAATAGCTACACTCAGGCCTGTTTTTTTCCACAGCAGCGCAAAGGCCTATAAATAATTATCATACTAATGTGGATGGAATTCAAGCCAATGGTTACCAATAAGGATTCGGTCTTGCTTCTTTTTTATTCTTTGACTTTTAGTTTATGTTCGTGAATGTGAGGATATCTTAGGAGAGAGAAGAGATTGGAAGATGTAGCAGTCATAAAACGACGTTGTACCTGGCAAATGAAGGGTTACAGAACTATGGTCTTTGGAAGATACATGGCTGATGATGAGTAACTGCAACCTCATCAGCATTTGACTAGTGATTTCCACCTATTAGTTTTCCAGCCCAAATTATCCTCGCATACTTAAGTATTAGGGCGCCTTCAAATATGCCGCGCGGTGGCAGCGTGGCTGCAGCGCTGCAGCCGCGCTGTTTTGTTAATCCATATAAATAAAGCACGCGCGACTGCAGCGCTACATCCGCGCTGCGGGTGTGCGGTTTTAAATCCGCGATTTTTATATGGATTAACAAAGCAGCGCGGCGGCAGCGCTGCAGCCGCGCTGCCGCCGCGCGGCTCTTTGCGGCTAATTTGAAGGCGCCCTTAAGGTTGTAGGTAACGATAACATTGTATAGACAAATATCCGCATCAATGCCCATTCTTGATGCGTAAGAACTTTTCAATAGATACTTAATGTGCATGTCATTATCTGCCTCGCCTTTTCCAAACTAAGCTGGAGTCGGCTTCCAATCTAGCGAATGCAGGTGATATTATATAAATAAATAAAATGCGAATCAACGCTGATATAATATGGTTCAGGCCTAAAGGAGAACCGTGAGTTTCTTGGCGGTTCTTCTCCATGGCGAAACGCTCAATGCGCAATCATAGCCGTGGCCCATGCCCTGGTTTATGTAAGGTTTTTTTTTTAAATTTTGGTCATTGTTTAGTCGTGCTGGGTTTAACTTTATTTTGGTGGCTAAGGAGGAAAGCTGAAATGAAACTTAAATGACTTAAGTGCGCAGTTTGAGCATGATATTATTATGCTAGACTGCAAAATGCAACTAAAAGCACTGTTTATTCGACAATGTAATACCGCAGAATTCGGAGTTTTTTTTTTGAGACCGTAACTTCAGTGTCAAAACTAAAACTAAGTGTAAATTACTAAAATTATAAGATAAGATGTAAATGAACAGGTGTAAATAGGCAACCAATTGACTTACCTTAGACTTAACAGACTTACCTAGTTCTCCGGTTTATGTAAGAAGTAGACAAGACATCTGGCCCTTGTGTCCTGCAGGGCTATTGCGTATCTTTTAATGACAGTGGCTAACCTAAAGTGTCTATCAAATAACTGTCAAATGGTTAGTTTAAAAAAAAATTACCAAACCATAACCAATTTACAGTTAATTTATGGACACTTATGATAGCCACTAACATTAAAAAGATACGCAATAGCCCTACTGAACACGGGAATAAGTATAGTTGCTAAAATATAATTATGTGCTTGTATTCCATGTAAACATTGTAAACATGCATTTAGAAACAGGCTCACAATAATGTCATACTATCATATTATTAAGAAGGTCAGGTCAAAGTTTTCATAATCACAGAATATTAGTTGCACACACAAAAACTAAAAATGCTGTAACTTATATACACTGCATTTAAAACTATAGTGGAGCAACAGTAACTGTATATTTATGAAAATGAAATATGAGTTTTCTTTACTGAATTGGGTTATTTTATATGTTTGTGTCTTATGTGTTTGTTTTATAATTTTGTCCTAAACCCAGCATGACTACTTTTCGGTTTATCACTAAAAGTAACATCTCAAAAACGAATCATGTTTCTCTGGCTTGCTAGCTTTGTTGGCAGATCGAAACGTTCAGATAATAATATAAATAGACTTCAATAATAATGTTTAAATACCCTCCTTTGCCGATGTCTAATAATAGTATTTTATTTAGTTCTAGAATAGATCGAACTATGTAAATATACGTATGTATCATAAAATAACAAGTTCTGTAAAACGTTTTGCTGTGACTATAGGTTATTGTAACTTTTAGAAACACTCACAATTCCAAGAATAGTATTTTTAATAATTCTATAAGTAGATAATTCTAATAGTACTATCCCCATAATATTAATTGTGATGTTCACAAAAACTGAAAATATCCTAACCTATAGTCTCTTTATTTTATTATTATTATTCATAGTCGCTTTTTTGTTAAGTTTTTATTTTAGAAAATAATAGATTTACGTTTTTAATGTTAATTTTATTTGAAAAATATATTATTTAAATATATTACATGGTTATTTATTCATTAACAGATTAAATTAAGAAATAATTCATGGTGGTCCCTCACCTAACGTCACAGTTCAGGGGGTCTAAAATGACCACATCAGCAGATCGTAATATGAATTGCGTCTGCGATCATTTTACGAATTTAAACGCAACGCAATTCATACAATTTATTAGGTAATTATGATCTATTTTCTTAAATGGTCACAGACGCAGTTATGAAAGGTCCATTTTACGCTTTTTAACGCAATTCACATTATGATCTGCAAAAGTGGTCATTTTAGACCCCCAGATTCGCTTGTTTCTTCAACAAAATATTTTCTTGGATTGTTACAATACCGGCTTATGTTCGCGGTAAGGGGGCACCGTTAGATTTGGAATGACTATCATACATACATACATCAAGACGTCAAGGTATCCCAAATGCCTCACTGAACATTTAAGTCCGTGCATGTTCCCGATTCTGCTTGAACCACGCCACAGTGTCGCATATCGCAGTCTCGAAGGGCGTGAACTTGAAGTCGTTGTACAGCGCCCGGAGCTTGCCGTTCGAAGCCGTCTTCTTGTGTTGTCCGTCTGCCTTCGTAGTGTCGTACACGATCTCTCCCGGATAACTGTGCGCTTTCTTTATCTTTTCTGCTACCGTGCTTATTGTTACTTCGTCTTCTTCGTCAACTGTAATGAGGGGGGGGAAATAAGTTTCGTTGTAATAGGATTTTCTCTTATAGTTAATAAGATTTGAAGGGATGTTTGAGATGGCGCAAGGATATATAGTGCACCTGCTGTGTCTCACCAGCAATGGGATACTTAAGGGTATTAAAACAAGCCCAGATAACCAAACACACCCACGTACGCCGCCGTCGTCGGAGCTGCGGGTTGTTCCAAAGAAATACCGCGGCCTCGACACAAAGGGGTAAGAAGGAACATGGGTGGTTTTTAGTAAGTATAAGTCCGAGCTTCCGAAAGAGTGGGTCTTAAAATGAACATGGACAAAACCAAGGTTATGTTGAATGTTCATGTAACACCCACTCCTATCAAGATCGGAGACTCTACGCTCGAAGTTGTGGACGATTATGTCTACCTGGGACAAACGGTCCAGTTGGGTAGATCTAACTTCGAGAAAGAGGTCAATCGTCGAATCCGACTCGGCTGGGCAGCGTTCGGGAAGTTGCGCGGTATCTTCTCGTCCAACTTACCCCAGTGTCTCAAGACGAAAGTCTATGACCAATGTGTGTTGCCAGTGATTACATACGGGACCGAAACGTGGTCGCTCACAATGGGCCTCATCAGAAAGCTCAAAGTCACCCAAAGGGCAATGGAGAGGGCTATGCTCGGAGTTTCCTTGAGTGATCGAATCAGAAACGAGGACATCCGCTTGAGAACCAAGGTTACCGACGTAGCCCGAAGAATCTCCAGACTTAAGTGGCAATGGGCAGGGCACATTGCTCGCAGAACGGATGGCCGATGGGGCCGAAAAGTTCTGGAATGGCGACCGCGAACCGGAAGACGTTGCGCTGGAAGGCCTCCCACTAGGTGGACCGATGACCTGGTCAAGGTTGCAGGAAACCGCTGGATGAGAGACGCACGGGACCAAGAGATGTGGCGACGCCTGGGGGAGGCCTATGTCCAGCAGTGGACGTCTGCCGGCTGAAATGATGATGATGAATGATGATAAGTCCGACACTCCCTTCCGCTCTGCCACCCACTGGATTTCCCACCCCCCAAAAAAAGAAAAAAAAAGGTCCGGCGAGTATAATATGAACTGACGCAGCGGCTTGCCACTGCCCATCACCGTGAACGTTTGTTCACCTGCGATAGGATATCTACTCACCCGACAATATGATAGGCTCCACGCTCTCGTAGTTCCTTAGCACCCATATGAACAGACGCGCCAGGTCCAGCGAGTATATGAACTGACGCAGCGGCTTGCCACTGCCCATCACTGTGAACGTTTGTTCACCTGCAATAGGGTAATTCACTGCTATTACAAACAAATAGTAAATCAATAGTTTTTTTTTAAATGATGCTTTTTCCCGCCCAAGGGTTATGTAGAGGTGACCTACAGTTAGTGTCGATTGAAGGCCTATTACTGGCTGCAATCGAAGATTTTGTAACGGCATTACAAAAAGTAAGTACTACAGCAAAATAGATCAAAAAGTACTACAGCGCCATTTATGACACACTAGCTGACCCACGCAACTTTGTCTGCGTCTCTATGTATAACTTATAACTTTCCTCGATAAATCAACTATCCAACCAAAATTATTAAGTTAAATCGTAACAAACAATAATTTTTATCTTTCCTCTTTATAATATTAGTTAAGATTATACTAAAATGAGAATTACTATAAATATCTCTTACTGTTAAATATACGATGTCGATAACACCCTGTACTTGTAAACATTATTTTGTTTGAATTTGAATTTCCCGGAGGCCAGCCAGAATCCCCCGTACCTACATTGCGACGCAACCCGCGTAATTATTTTTCCGCGCGGGTAGCGATATCTTCTAAGATATTTGTTTAAACTGTATAGAGTAAAGAGCACAAATGTTCTATATTAAATTTCCGTTCTAATGAACACATTTATTTAGATATAGATTCATACCATATGGGTTAAATAAGCTTCGCAAAAAATAATTCTTTTTAACCTAAAATCTTAATAGTAAAAAATGGTTACAGTGAGTCAATCTTAAAAGATAGACAGATGCTGTCGAGGACTTTTTTTTAGAACTTTTAAAGACGAATAATTACTTCATACATGATATTCTCGTAACTTAAACCGTTTTCGCAGCGCACGCAACGGAAGCTCTCAGAAAGGAATGTTCTTTTCCCGTTTTTGCAACATTTCTCATTTATGCTCCGCTCCTATTGGTAGTAGCGTGATGTTATATAGCCTATATAAATGAACTATCCAACAAAATAATAATTTTTCAAATCCAACACAGGAACTATCTAGATTAATATCTATGATGAACTCCAAAAAGGCACCTGGATTCGACCTGATTACTCCGAAAATTCTTAAGGAGCTGCCAAGAAAGGGATTAGTATTTCTTACTATCCTGATTAATGCCTCTCTCAGATACTCTTATGTCCCTGCTCTCTGGAAAATATCACAAATCGTAATGATCTCTAAGCCTGGAAAGCCGGAAAATGAAGTTTCATCTTACCGCCCTATTAGCCTTACTCCAGTTCTATCGAAGCTATGGGAAAGGGTTGTCTTGAACAGGCTGAAACCTCACCTACAAGAAAACCAGGTAGTACCTGACCACCAATTTGGATTTCGTGAGCAACACTCCACCGTTGAACAGGTACACCGAGTCTACCGCACCATAAGAGAATGCCTAGAAAAGAAGAAGTATTGCTCGGCAGCTTTCCTGGATGTTCAACAAGCCTTTGACAGAGTATGGCATAAAGGACTACTGTGCAAGATAAAGTTGCTCCTGCCTCATTCATTTTACTTGCTGATGAAATCATACCTTAGTGATAGGCAATTTCAAGTAAAGGTACGAGACGCTAGATCCTCTCTCACCAGATGCCTTGCAGGCGTACCCCAGGGCTCCGTCCTGGGCCCAGTTTTATATAATATATTTACTAGCGACCTCCCTCAATGCCCTGACGTATTTGTAGCAACCTACGCTGATGATGCCGCATTCCTAGCCTGTAATCAGGATGCCAACATAGCAAGCAGCATGCTGCAAAATCAACTTGACAGGACCCATGACTGGCTAAACAAATGGCGTATAAAGGCAAGTGCACCAAAATCGCATCACATCACTTTTGCACTCAGACATGGAAACTGCGCCCCAGTCAAATTGGGTCAGGACACCTTACCACAGTCACCATGTGTTAAGTACCTGGGGTTCTACTTGGATCGTAGGTTGACATGGAAGGATCACCTTAAGAAAAAAAGAACAGAAATAAACTTCAGATTCAAGAACTTGCTCTGGTTACTTGGTAGACAATCTTCACTCACCCTGAGTAACAAACTTAGAGTTTACTGTTCCGTCATAAAACCTATATGGACATATGGGATTCAACTATGGTCTTCCGCAAGCAAATCAAACATCATGTGCATTCAAAGGAGTCAAAACAGTATCCTGAGGGTCCTAGCAGCGGCGCCCTGGTATGCTCGCAACTCTGAAATACATGAGCACCTGGAAATCCCAACAATCCTAGAAGAAGCGAAGTGCTACCTAGAGAAATATAAAGATAGATTGACCAACCATCCCAATCCCCTTTCACGATCACTATTGATGCCAAATCATGCTAAGAGACTCAAGAAGGCTGATATTGTGCTGCCTGATTAAGCAGAATTTGGACACTGGTCCTCATTCTGTAAAGATGTGAAGTATCTTGCCACACATCTGATCATAGTCAGTGATGACTGATAGCAGATAAGAAGAGGAACAAAAAAAAAAAAAAAAACCAACCAGTAGTTCCAGAGTTTATCGCGTTCAAACAAACAAACAAACTCTTCAGCTTTATAATATTAGTATAGATAATAATAATGAAGAACTAACATTAAATTCCTACATCGCGCAGTTATAGTTATCCGTGAACTGGAACTTCGGTCGTACACTACCTATACGGTTCACACTAAACACCCACGTTTCTCTAGTTATAATGTTCATGTGTAAGTCTCATCTAAATGCCATCAATATGATGGGACTTTTTTTTTGTATTTTCGTTTCTGCTCATAGTGCCTCTAAGCGCGTATACCCCAACTCCTAAAAATCCGTAGAAGGAACATGGGTGGTTTTTAGTCAGTAGATGTCTGACACTCCCTTTCGCTCTGCCCAAAAGCGGGGGCAGGGGGGGGTCATTTGATGATTTTCCACAAACGGAAAAAAAAAGTTTACACTTCCACCACAAAAAAAACTTTTCTGACGTTTTGCATATCTGTCATATTGCGAACCTGACATTTTGCGAATCTGTCTTTTCGCGAACCTGTCATTTTGCGTTTCTGTCTTTTCGCGAACTTGTCATTTTGCGTTTCTGACCATTTGAGAAAAAAATCTCACACCTGACGATTTGCTAATCTGGCATTTTGCGTTTCTGTCTGACATTCTGCGCCTAAACCTATTTCTCATATCTTTACAGCTTTGTGATTTTTTGTTTTTTATATTCTGACTCGGATACGTAGGTTTCTCTGTAGTTATCCGAGATTACGAGGTGGTTAAGAAAGACGTTCAGTTTGATGGTTTGCATCAGACTGAGTGACTTACTTCATACGACTAACATAGCAATAGCGAGAAACAACAGACCTTTCTGCATAGCATCGTCCATCCTCCTGATGAGCGCCGGGATGACATGGCTGGACTCCAGGTTGAAGTTGTCGTGTGGACCGAACACGTTGCACGGTATCACCGATGTGAACATGCACCCGTGCTGCTCGTGGTAGCCTCTGAGGAGCGGACAACAATATGTTTTTACTTATGACTATGGAAAACACGAAGAAATTCAAGTCACTTAAAGAGCCAGCCCACACCGCCAAAAGGCAAGACATACAGACATACTTGTGCTGAATAAAGCCATGTTCCAGGTGAGGCCTTTGTGTTCGGAGCTGCAGTATGTATTTCGATCAACCCCGTAGCCCCGGTTAAATTTTACCCTACTATGGAAAGCCACAAGCCACTTAAAGTCAGCGTACACCATCAAATGGCAGGGCAGAGCATTTTATTTTTACCCTACGTAAATTCATACGTATCATAGTCTAAAAAAACAAGGTCTGGCATTCCGGGAGAGACACATGCTTACGTCACTATCCAGTTGCCACTTTATTGCAACAAAATACGAAATTATGGAAACTGTTTCAGTCACTATTATGTTAAAAAATATTTCTAAAGCATTTAAATTGTCATTTCGTTAGTCAAATCAAACGAAACAATTCAATTTAAACGTATACCAACGATATTGTTAATTAAAACCGCAATGTTTTATTGAGCATAGCGGTGATGACGTAGACTAGTGTCTCCCACGTGACCACAGTGTCTCGGAATGCTATACCTGGCGAAGTATATTATTATACCATGATACGTATATAACTATCATAAAGATCGACCCTAAGGCATCAAAGGGGAAATCCCCTTTTGCACCGTTGGACATAGGAATCTGTTTCTTTAACCACTAGTTACATGAATTTATGTTGGGTAAAGATGAAATATTCTACCCTGCAGTCCATAGCGTGCGTTGGCTATAAATGAACAATTTTGAGACCGACAACGGCAATGCCGCTAAACTTCTGCCAAACATTAGGGCCAACTGTATCAACTGTTTTCATAAAGCCCAGTCCATAACAAAAGGTCCTTGCTTAATTTCAACATGTCGCACGCCAACTGTGTCGCTGACATAGCGACTAGGCACGACTTTGCTGTTCCGGTTTGAGGTTGTAGTTGCCTTCGAAATTGTCCCTTCATCATCATCATCATCCACAGCGTGACGTCACCCACTGCTGGGTATAGACCTCTTTTTGGTTGTGCCAAGCTCCACGCTCTTGTGCCAGCCTTATCCAGGATATTCCCGCAATAGCAACAATGTCACAAAGTATAAAAACTGGGATAGTACTGTAGTTGTCCTTCCAAAGTGGAATCTTGGATCGCTATGGAGAGGAACGGGCAAGAAACTCCATGGACACTTTTGAATCAGAATAGTGTTATAAAACCTTGGTTACATTATTCATGTTGAGATGGTACATTATGTGAGAACGGTCAGTAAAAAAACGTAACTGATAACAGATAAAAATAAAATACAACAATACCTGTTTAGAACATCAATCATTCTCTTAGCATAACTGTAACCATAGTTAGACGTGTGTGAAGGGCCGTTGTGGACCTGAAATCAATTAAGAGGTCTTTAGTATAGGCGAAACCTAACGCATGGTCGCGCCGATACAATGCGCGGCCTGCTCTGGTTTCCTTATAATATAAGTGTGATTGAACGCTGTGTTTGCCATCTTCGGCTAAAACGGGTTTCTAGCAAGTGCCGAAATTAAACGAACTGTTACGAATATATATACGTGAAAGCGCTATGGAAGAAGCAAAGTTCGGGGGGGGGGGGGGACCGGGGGGGTAACAACCTTTTCCCATTAGAATAAAGTTGTTTTGGAACGATTGTTGATCTACATATTATTCCATTTTCGACAGTTCCATTCCATGCAGTCAATTAGTAATGTTCCATTAATCTTGTACTTACTTGTACTCTCACTCTCAATCGGTTATTTTATTTCCCCGAAAATCGCTAAGAAAGTATGAGTTATGACTGACGCACAGTCACCAAAAAAGATAAGTATCCAGGCATCTAACTTCAAATTACTTTTAAACAATGTTATAAGTGTGCTGTGAAGCTTTAGTTTATAATACAAATAGATTCCCTATGACTGGCTCTGCTTCTACTTGACTGCCTCGATGGTCTAGTGATCGCAAGCGCGACTTCAGAGCATGGGGTTATGGGTTCGATTCCCGGGTCGGACAAAGTGTTTTTTTTATAGAATCAAGATCAAGGCACCAGGAAGACACTGCATTAAATATCATAGCTAGCATAAGCAAAGAACAGTATGTTATGTTTCTACTAAAACTTACCATAGTCTCATCAATGGGATACGTGGTTTTGTCAGGAAATATACATGTGGACAGGCAGGACACTACTTTCTTTACGTTATTCTTATGGCTGGCGCTCAGCACATTGTCATTTATTGCCATATTCTCCCTCTGCAACATAAAGGTAGATATTTTAAGAAAACGAACTTTCTCTGTTCATCAATCTTGGGTCTTGAGGATGCCAAAAAAAACAGAGATAGTGTGTATTTATTGCTTTGCTTCAGTTCTGAAGTATACCTCTAGTAAACCATCAACAACCGCAGCCTAACTTTGATTAATAGGGAATATGCATAAAATTTGAAATGACCTAAAATATTTTTTTCTCGAATACTTATTATCGTAATATTATAATGAAAAGGATTTTTTTTTATTTACTTATTCTTTAAACCCCTAAAATAATATTCAAAAAGTGCAAAATAAGGGAGCGAAATTCAAACTTCCAAAACGCGCCACCATTGTTCGAACGAAATGTGACGTCATCTGACACGATATTGTATCCCGATATGGTATTTATATGTTCTGTGAAACACCCACTGGACGTGTCACGTGACGTCACGCGGAGCGCGCGCGAAATGGCGGTGTTTGAACTGCTTACATTTTTTAAAAGTTTTAAATTTGATTTTTTAAAATATCTAGAGTATTTTGAAGCCCATTCATATTTTTTTCTACGTTATAAAATAGTAAACTATGAATTTATTTAAGACAAAAAAGAAAAACATGAATATTCCCTATTATAATAATATATTTTAGGGATATGAGGAACAGGGTGTAACATTCAAAACTCCTCATCCTCTGACCAGAGCGTCAGTTTGTGGGTTAATTATGTGGATAACTTTCATAATTATTGGGATGTAGGTTATACATATTTGCATAGTACAATTGTGGCAGTATGGTTGTCACTTGTCACCCAAAATCTTTGTTCTTTTTGTATTGACAGCGTTTTTCAGAATATATAATGATGGCATAAATGCTCATTAATAAGCAACCTTCAGTCGTATATTTCACATTTGGTTGTAACACAATCATAGTTTAACACACTAGATAAGGCTAACTAATGGAAAATGCCTGTAACTCACGAAAACTTCATTTACAATCTAATCAAATACTAAACTACATGCTAAGTTTGTTTAATAATAATTATCTTTACTAGAACAGGAAGACACTAATGTTGTAATTATCAGCATTGCCATTTGAGGTTGCAATGACACTTTAGGGCACTTCCTGTTGCCAGTGATAAGGATTAATTTATGGAAACCCAAAGAGCTTTTGTTCCACACTATAAAAAAGAAGGTAATAAACCCACTTTCTTTTTTAAGACCTTCTTTTCTGGTGTCAAACCATTTTTGATGCCCATGGGCTTCTGACTTAGCTTTATATGCTGTCGAGAAATAATTCTCAGGCAAGCTGATGTCCGTATGGTATGATATTTTCCTTCACCGAATAAGTGATAATTTATACAATACGCACATGAATTCGCAGATAAGAGGTGCGTGTCCTGAGTTCCAAGTTGAAACCTATGACTTGACACAGTCCGACAGCCACACCCCTAGGCTATAACTGCTATATTTACTTGTAAATATTGTATATAATTTTATTTGGTAGTTATTATGATACTTACAAAGAAGTCTAAATTGTGTGCCATGTTATGGAAAAGCCCTCCAACCATAGCTGCTAAATGTATCACATGTGTGGGCTGATGTCGTTCAAATAAAGTATCCGTTTGTGCTTTATCTCTGAAACAAAAGATCTACTTTATTGTTGTAATTAATTGGTTCTATCTTCTCTGTAGCAGAAGCATTTGCCCAGCAGCTGCAGTAGGACAGTAATAGGATGGTATTATTATTTTATTTGTTTGTAAATAAATGTTTCACTACACTACGCTACGCTCACACAAAAAAATCACATTTACTACTTCATCATTCTCCTGCCCTTATCCCAATTTATTTGGGGTTTACATTTACTACTAGGTATGCTTATTGTATTAGAATTCAAGTTTTAAATGCTTTCACATACCTACTTTAAAAAATTCAAGACATGGGACATTACCAATCCGCATTGGGCCCGCGTGGTAGATTAGTTTATAGCCCATTCCCTCTCTAAGAGAGGAGGCCTATGGTCCCAGCAGTGGGAACATTAATAGGCTGTTAATGATGATGATGATGACATATTTTTAGTACAAAAACTTGCTTTTAATGTTATGTAAGGCAATTTAAGGTGCATGCTTGTGTACATAACATGCTATGGTATTGATTTTGGCAGCAGCTGGCGACAAACGTTACGTGTGCACTGAGTCCCTGACCCTCATTAAACGATGTATTTAGCTACCTGAGATCTCCATCTTTGGATCCACAGAATATCCAAGTCTCATCTTTAGAACAATCATTTTTCTGCAACTTTTCTTCTTCAATTATCGTTTTTATCGCTTGGCCAACAAGGCCGGAACCTCCAGTCACCAATATCACACGTTTCTCCCCACTCATCTGAAATTATTTGTAATTATAGACAATCAATCTCCAAATATTTTGATTAAAAGTAATCTCTTCATTGATAATTACCTTATCGTAGTTTTAAAAGATTTTGTATACTAACTTTACACAAAACAATATGTTTTTTCAGGATTATGTGGCACGGTTTTCAAAAAATATTTTTTAAATTACACGTTGACGTCCAGTGTTGCCATCGAAGTTTCAAGCTCCCCACCAGAATCAACCTCTAAAACCACCAGAAATCCACTAAAAAAATCGCACCATCTTAAAAAATCGCTAAATTTTCCACTAACTTTATTTCTGGCAGATTTTTGGTCTTTGCTAAAGGAAATAATATTTTTTTGAAACGTTTATTACAGCAATAACATGAAAATTACATAAAATTTAACAAAATACTTCAACTCTCTATTAACCGACTTTCTTATTTTTACAAAATTATCAAGTTTTAATTCATGGGTTTTGTGGAAGAACAAAATACTTAATAAAACCTATTTTTTAAAAGATGTTAATCAAATTATATTATTAAGTTATCTTCAGATGAGTCGTTTCTGTCCGTATCATCATCGTTAATCTCGGACTGATACGACTCTTTGGTACACACGGCTACACATCAAGCTATACAAAACCAGTATAATCTGATCGTGCATTGTGCGAAAAGATCTAGTAAAGTGAGGCCAAGATTAACTGGTTTTGTATAGCTTGATGTGTAGCCGTGTGTACCAATTAATTCCACTAGAAAAATCCACTAGCCACTAAAACCGATATTTGTCCGCTAAAAGGCAAGTCAAAACCACCAGATTTAGTGGAAAATCCACTAAGTTGGCAACACTGTTGACGTCTCGTCTTCAGCTTCAGAAGTGACATAAAGTGTCAATGTCAATCGAAGTATTTGACATAAGTCTATGGTTTACCCTTCAAAATTTTCTGAAAATCTGCGTTCAAATAATCATGATAGAAATCGCACGGCTATAGACAAAATCAACAATAACTAATAAAAAAAAAGCGACAAGGACACACTTTTTAGATCCACTTGCAAAGTATTGTATGTTTTTCGACCATAATAAATTGTTACGAAATAGCTGAAACCAAACAAACATACAATAACTATCTAAGACATTCTCTATTACTTGCGCATAATAATATGGTTACATGCACTCTAGCGCGTGATCACCTTGATATTTTGTTAATAAAATCTGCTCTAAAGCTAATCCTTGTTAGAAGAGCTTGAGCCAAATCCATATCAAGGAAGTACAGGTTAAAATACCCAAATACACTGCCTGACTATCGAACTCAAAACCTCATCGTCAGCAGTAGCATTAGCAACCGGTATTTCAATGAGGCAGAGTTATTGCATTAGGTTAAAGTTAAATCAGATAGATAGTGTAGTACCTAATAAAAGAAAAAAATGTGCAAGCTTTCATTAAAGAGACATTTTATTTACAAACTAGCTTAGCTTTCTCGTGTATTCATTCCACAGACATATAAAGAGTAGATTCATTCGTGCTAAGGGCAGAAACTATGGCAGAAACCGCAGAAACTATCCCACAGAAGTTTTTTAAACATAGTCTATGACGCTTGGGAATATACCTAATCAAAATCAGACGAGTACCTAAAGTCCATTTCACGCGTTGACAGAGATTTCACGAAAGAAGTCCCGCGGACAATTTTGGAACTAAATTTGACAGATGGGGAGATATGGAGAGAGAGAGAGAGATAGCAACATTATGTCGCACGAATACAGCGCTGCGTCTGCAAGACTTCTTTCGTGAAATGGACTTTAGTTCCGAATATTACTTAGGTACCCCCTACATTCAAAATTATAAACATACATAAAATAAAAACAACTTTCTTGTGATTTTTGTCAAAGCTCAGGCTCACTTGTAATCGATTCGTACCTAGGCACGGATTATTTCGACACCTACAGAGTTTATTTTCCTTTTTTTGTGTAAATAATGAAATATTGTAAGTCAATCATTAGTATCCTGTAAGGAATTTTATGAACACGTCATAGGTTTATTAACTCATATAATTTCAATGTTTTTGAGGGATTCAAGGGGATTCCAAATTCAAAAATGTCGATGACTCACAAAAGCAATTTAGAGCATCGGCGCACTTATTAAAAACAAAGTTATATTGTCTATGCGGAAATACTGGATAACGATTGGCCAGTCGATTCTCTACGAACATTCGTTCTCGCTCCGAAAACGCCAAAAAATACGCTTTCAAACCAAAATGGAGGATTTGTCGGTCGAGGTGTACGGTGATAATGGTGCTTATTATAAGGTTTGTAAATTGTGAAGTACGTTAAAATAACAAACGACAAGTATTATTTCGATTAGTGTAATGTTTATCCAATTATTTCCAACGATCAATACCTAGGTAATTCATATACTTACAAAAATATTTTTCCGGGAAGATCATCACGGCTGGAATGGACGCCATGTCCGCCTGTCAGGGCGTGATTTTTCCATGTGTTGTAATAATTGTGCTGCTTTCTGTAATTTTAGATGCGTTTCAGGTGTTATGAAATTGGAACGACACGCGACGCATTTTTATATTTGCGCTTACACACATAAATGACCTAGATAACTTATTTCTAGCGCATCACGAAGTTGGTTTAAAGTCGGAATGTTCTAAAAATCTCTTTATTTTTAGGCCATTGTCACCGACGTGCTCGACAACGAGGTTCTCGTAGCCTTTGAAAATGAGTAAGTAGATAGTTTATTGATTTAAATAATTTTGGAATGAAAAAGTGCGGGTATTTTTATTTACATTAATATTTTGCTTTGTAGCTGGCAGCCGGAGTCGAAATTCCCGTTCTCGCAAGTGTTCTTACCACCGAAAGACACCGGCAAACACACAGAGTTCGTGGAAAACCAAGAGGTGGAGGTATACGCGAGGTCCAATGAAAAGGAAGCATGTGGGTGGTGGACAGCAAACATCAAGGTATTGAATTACATAAATACTACATCATGTGCACCCTATCACAATTGTTTCCCAGAATGTTTTTTCCACTTACCCTCAAGTGTATTTTATGATAGCTGTATGTCAAGAGCAATTGCATCAACTTAGTGCATAAACAGACAGTATAAATAATTACTGCAAAATAATGAATGAATCCTGACTTTCACTTGAGAACTGCAAGCAATTCAGTAGGTGCATCTTAATCATGGATCATTTAAGCTATAACACTGCAAATAAATAATATGAAGTGCATAATTATCTACCCTGCTCTTTTTATGTGCACAAATACCTTGTTATAAATACTTAGTCTTAAATTATGGATATCACCTGAAACTGAGCTGATAACTTTTTTGTAAGTCTGAATGTTTGGGATATTCCTAATCTCTTGTTGTGCAATTTCTTGCTGCTGTTCAATACATTTATTATCTAAAATTACAATCTCGTATGTTTATTTGATGTCTTGTTTTCAAAGATAACCAAATTTATTGATTAAACATTACACCATAAGTCAAGCTTGGTATGTGAGGGTTATATCTATTATTATATTTTAATCCCCTTACACTAAGAAGTCTTATTGCTTTCTGAGCAGGTCATTGCACTGTGCATAACTGCTATTTACATTCTGTGTAGGGTCAGCCTAACTCTTCTAACTTAAGGTTTAAATATCAGTATTTTCAATGACTGAGTACCTATATTATGGTTGAGTAGGATCAATATGTTAATATCTTAACTTAGTGTTGTATTGTAATTACTGGTTATTGTCAACCTTTATCATCCTATGACTGGATGACCTGCAACTATGATTTCCAGCTGTTGCACCCCTATGTTTGAAATCATTGTATTGTATCTAACTTACTGTTTTAATATTAGTTGTTTTAATATTTTCAAGACTAAGGTGACCAGAGGGATTAAGAAATCAATTCAATAACATATTTTTGATATAAACCAAGCATTAATCATCATTTGGCTGCGATGACATGCAACTTTTAACACTGTACCCTACTTTGGTGTACTTTCACTCAGGCATAACATGCATGCTGTGTTTTATAGCAATTATTCAGCTGTGTTAAAAATTAACACACCAGAACTTATAAAGGGGTGTTATGGTATTTATTTAAAAGATAAATCAGCAGGCTACTGTTTGTGCAGAAGGGCAATTTAGATACATTTATAAATAGTAACGGTTACCATTTTTAAATAGTGAGTGCTAATAAGGCACAAAAAAAAAGTTTTATGAGTGCTTTTGCAACAGAATTCCAAATTTACCATTATTTCTAAATTAAATATTTCAGACCCCCAATTTTCAAACCAAAGCAATTTGTTGTTTAGATAACAGAAGAATAAAACAAAATGGTTTCATTTCAAAGCTAAAATTAATATAAATTGATTTATGTTACTTTTCCACCACAAGTACCTGGCCCATTGTGAATGATTGAGATTACACCTATACAGTCATGATAATGAGATAGCATATAATAATATATTTAGAATTATCACAACAATCAAACAACAATGCTTTTCCATCCTAATCAACAAGCGCAGATTCCTGAATAAAAAACTGAAAGCATTTTACATGCAGAATGTTTTTATATCATTAAACAATTCTTTATATTGTCGTATTATGGCGCATTGCGTATATCTTACGGAAAGAAAATGAGATCAACTGCATATTATGCTTCAATGCCGTCAATACATTTCCGTGTATTAACGCATTTTTCTTATACTGCAGTTTTGGTTTATGACTTTTCAACTGCAGTAGTTTTTAGAGGCATGTCAAATACAATTTCTCAGAATATTTCAAGTTTTTTAAACCAAAGTCAAATCATTTAATACAATTAGATGGGTACACCTTTGAAGGTCTAGATTTCATATAATAATGAATAGGAGAGAATATTTTGAACACAGCCTTTTTAACAGTCAACTGCTAATCATACTTTTGGTTTTGTAGTGGCAAAAGTTGCGATTTTATTGTGCTAATGTGTCAGGAGAATAACTGAAACTTTTAAACAATTGTAGTCAAAAATAGATTAAAAGAGCATTACCTTTTCTCTCAATAGTGAATATTTCAATATATATAGAAAATTGAATAAAAGTTGTTATCTGGTATAAAACACATAGTTTTCTAACTCTACATTCAATGGTAATGGAATGGTTAATTCCACAAAATTTGGGTTCTGAATTATAGTGTCCAAAGATTCATGTAATTGTTTTTAAAATAAGCTGTTGCTGAGCAACCCATAAAACATACAGGTCACATGTCTACCATGTAGTCCTATGCCTTAGTGATAAATGAATATGCCACTTATACAGTATTTTTAAAGTACGCAATTTTTACTGCAATAGCATCTTTTCCAAGGAAATCATATTTAATATCCTCACGATAGAATTTCGATCATGTAGTAAAAATGGTGTCACATTACTAACTTCAAACCTTAGCCCAAACTAAAAATAATATGGAAGTAGAATCGATATGAAAAGAAGAAGCCTTAGGTTGCTACTTTATTACTGAGTGCCAGCAGCCAAGGTTGCAGTATTTGTACGAAAGAGTAACCAGTTAGGTTTAAGACAGTAAGAATCTGATGCTCCCTTCTGCACTGCCTAGAGTGGGAGGTGTAATTTGATGATTTAAGAAACTGCTAATGAACTGGAAATCAAACTCTGAACCTGAGCACTTGCGCTTGAGGCCGGGAAACCGTAAAATGGTCAGAGTCAATAAATCCCTCCAAAAAAGATAAACATAGCTAGACAGTCATACTGCGGTCATCATCATCATCAGCCTATTGCAATCCACTGCTGGATATAGGCCTCTTTAATCTTACGCCACTCAACTCGATTTTCGGCAGACAGTCATACTACGGTACTCAGACAGAGATATTTAATTATTACTTAATCCCTCACTTAGTAAAGATATGACATACTTTTGTATGACAAAACTGTCAAAACCTTTACTAAGTGATGGCCTAAGTAATCATTAAAGCTCTGAAAGCGGCAGCAAGAAACTCTTAATATAAAAATAGTAATCTTAATAGTTCCTCACGGCAATCTATTACTTGAACATTGTTATTGTTTCCAGATGATGAGGGGCGACTTTCTGGTGATAGAATACCTGGAGTGGGACAACTGCTACACGGAAATTGTGCCAAAGGACCGCCTCCGAGTGAAAACTCCTAAGACACCCATTGACAAGACCACCTTCCACAAGTTCGAAATCCCCGTACCTGATGATCTCAAGGACTAGTAAGTATAATTTCATCACCTAACATGAGTATCACACAACAGCGACCTCGGCATAAAGGGCTAAGAAGGAACATGGGTGGTTTTTAGTCAGTAGAAGTCAGAGTGGGAGGAGTTTTCCCAGCCTCCAAAAAAAGCCCAGGAATTCTGTTGTTAAACTGGCTACATCTTTACATAGTATAAAACAAAGTCACCCGCGACGTTTGTACGCTTAAATCTTTGAAACTACGCAATGAATTTTAATGCAGTTTTCAGCAATAGATAAAGTGACTCAAGAGAAAGGTTTATTTAATGGAAGGACCAAGTTGCACCCACGTGAAACCGGGGCAGATCGCTAGTGCTTTTGCATGTATGAGTTAATTAATGCACCACCCAGAAACCTTTTGGCTTTGGTGGTTGGATTTACTATAATAGGGCAAGTACATCATAAAGAATTACTATTCAAATGCATGGTACCGGATCATAGAAACAATGTGGTACACTTGTTTAATTTTCGTATTATTTATCTAATTTATTATTTTATGTAGCGTTTTTTTGGTACAAACGGAACGCAAACTCAAAACGCATTGTCCTCGTTCCGGTAGTGACGTCATAAGCTGTGTCAAAGAAACTCTTGAAAAGTACTTAAAATTGCTCTCTCTCTGGTCGGTCCCTCATGTCTGAGGATCGTGGTCAGCATGTAGGTTGCATCTGGAGCGGATGATCTGTCTCCACCGGTTTCTGTCCAACGCGTCTCTCACAATCTCATGGAATTTAGACGACGTCCTTTCCTTTATTTGGTCGGTCCATCTAGTTGGCGAACGACCGCGCGATCTTTTGCCTTCGGTGTTCCCAACCAACCATAATTATTTTTTCCAAATTGTCATCGCCCCTGCGCACTGTGTGTGCACTTAAAATTGCACTTGCACACAATTGCAATTTTTGAATACAGCATAATACAAGAGGGAAAATGCTTGTGATTTTTTTTTTGCAAAGAAAAAAACTAGCGGTACTAATAAAGTATTAAAAGTACAACTAATTCTAGTCTCCAAAATATCTTTAAAACTACACTGTGAAGAGCATTATGTATGTCTGAACCACAATTGAACACTGAGTAAACTACTAAACTTATTATTGTTCAAAAAACCAGTCTACAAATTTTTACATAATTTTTTTTATGAGGTCGTATTTCTATACGCACTTACGATCGTGTTGTGTGTAGGATGTGACATGAAAGTTGCGGTGTCTTTTATGACTCAAAACTGTTAAAACATAAATAAAACACAATTTCTGTTGGTTTGCCGAAAGTTGTGGCTAGGTTTTCTTAATTATAGCGTAATTTCGTCGTGATGAAGTAGATTTTCTGTAACAGAAAACTAAGAAGCTGCACTAGTACTTGTGTTTTATATAGTGCCTTTCCCGACATTACATTTCCGTTTTCTGTTCATTTTTTTTCCAATATTTAATGCGTACATAAATACATCGTTAAATAAAATAAAAGTACATTTATTCTGGGTGCTGTAAGTGGCCACTTCAAATAACACTGCACTTAAACGGCGAGAAGATAAGTCACAATGGGGTGTATATGGAGCATGTATAAATGCTCAATTTAGATGTAAATGTTTCTACTGGTCCAACTCATCTTTTTTCACTAAACATGGTTATGAACGCAAGTGCTGGATATCAAACTCAAAACATTTCAATTCGACCATTACAGGGACTTTTTAATGTTAGGCAAACAAATAAAACGAAGCTACAGCCACAGTCACAAGCCATAATAACTTGTGAAAGAACTGAAGTTGGCCATTCTAAAGCATAGATCTCTATGGAGGAGATAGGGCAAGAAACATATAGACACTTTAAATTTTGGTGACTTCATTCATGTAGAGAAGGATGTAGAAAGACGTGCAACAATGACGTGCACAATATTAAAGATGGTGCGATATTCCTCAGTGCGAAGGTGGAGAACGCTCACAAGGAGTTCCAGAAGGCGATAGGCGCGGCGCTGGTGTGGTACGTGGCCGAGCGCGGGGTGCTGGCCGTCGTGTCGCGCTGCGAGACCTCGCAGAAGCGCGCCCAGATGCTGCAGGAGATGCACTTTAGGTAAACACCCAATGTCACATTTATACCTTCTATGCAAAAGGGGGCAAGCCTATTGTCATTCATCATCATCATCCACGGCCCGAATTCACCAACGGCAGGTTAGCGCAGTGGCTGAGCGATTGGTCTGCTGCGCACCGTGTCGCGGGTTCGATCCCCGCAAGAAACAAATATTTGTATTGCGTACACTCTACAGGGTCTCAGTGTTTTTTTTGTGTGACTTTAAATGTTTGTCCCCACCCACGATACAGGAGAAATTCCTACTGTGGGGCAAAAAAAAACTGGGTATTATAGCCCTCTCTTTTCTGGTGCCAATCTCACTCACATATTACACTTTTTATATAGAAACTTGTTACTGTTGTATCACTTTATGCTACTGTGTAAACAGGCCGATAGAGTTAATAGGTAAAAGCCGAGGACTTGTGAGAGAAAGAGCATCCGCCTTATTACAAAAGGTAGTTAAACCTGGTTTAACTTAGACTTGGTTTATTTCGCATGCTGTCACTTTCTTTTGAATATTATTGAAGTGAGACGTCATGCGAGATAAACCAAGTCTAAGTTAAACCTGGTTTAACTACGTTTTGTAATAAGGCGGCATGAGTTTGATCTGTTGAATTGAACCTTATTTTCAGTCAGGTCTAACTGTTTTTGTGGATATTATCATCGGCACGATTCTTGAGCGCTGACGCAAAAGTGAGTTATTGGGTCCCTTTGGTGGTATGAAGTGAGACGCGGTGCGGGGAAAGTGCAGTGATTGGCCCGTAGCGCATCGCGTCATAGCCGTCACAAGGGATTTGTTCTTTACTCCTGCTGCACTTACCTCACGACCAATAAATAATAAACGGGTGTGCGTTTTATCCTTACATAGTATAAAACAAAGTCGCTTTTTTGTCTGTTTGTTTGTTTGTATGCTTAAATCTTTAAAACTACGCAACGGATTTTGATGCGGTTTTTTTAATAGATAGAGTGATTCAAGAGGAAGGTTTTAGTATATAATTTGAACGACATCCACGCGGGTGCAGCCGCGGGCATCAGCTAGTTTGTCATAAAGTGAACGATGCGCACAGCGATCCCCCACTCTTCCGCCGAGCGCTCAAGAACCGTGCCGGTATCTGTAGCTATATTCAACTTATCTTAATGAAGTAACGTCACGGTGGCATTTAGTTCTTACAGGGAAGAATGGAAAACGATAACGTGTTTCAGTTCACCAACCCCAAAAGAGATTGGGATAAGGGTAGGAAGATGATGATTCTCCTCCACTTATCCCAATTTATTTGGGGTCGGAGCACCATGACTTCTTCCTCCATAGTCCACGACGGCACGGTTGGCGCAGTGGCTGAGCGATCGGACTGCTGCGCCGCGTGTCGCGGGTTCGATCCCCGCACGGAACAAGTATTTGTATGACCTGCAGATAGTTGTTTCGGGTCTGGGTATTTGTGTATGTTTGTGAACGCACCCACGATACAGGAGAAATTCCTAGTGTGGGGCAACATTTAAAAAAAAAAAAAATAGTATTTTCGGATATTATCCGGAAATACTTTTATCAGCACTTATCTAGGATCTCATTTGTAAAGCATCGTTTGAGGTCCTATTTGTTTGGGCAGCAGACTCACTAGCCCTACAAAGTTGTGCTAACATTAACATATAAGCCACAGGGCCGACGGTACTAAGGTTCCTGCCGAAGCGGTAGTATTAGGCTTATGACATTCTATTAAATGACGGATAATTATATTAAAACTTAAAGAAACTTTACAAGGGAACATTAACTAGCCATTTAATGCCATTTATTTCTCCTCCATTGCGCCGTTTCGCTATCTGTAAAATATATGTTATATAATATGTTTAAACATACAATGTTGTTTTCAGGAATCTAACTCAAAAGCTGTTATTGATGAAAAAGACTGAAGAGGCAGCCAGACAGTTGGAATCCACCAAAATACATAATCAGGGCGGGTGAGTACACTATTAATTACATATTGACAAGTTTATTGTAGTCCAATCTTCTTACGGCTTTAACATGCGTTACGTTAACGTAGCCGGGAGTTATCGTCTTATAGATGGAAGCCAACATCATCACCAATTAAAGCTTTTGCTTTTTTTGATATGAGAAACTATCTTACGCGGCCTATAATTGAAAGGGAGCCGGACAGGCATATTCTGTCAAAAAAACCGGCCAAGTGCGAGTCGGACTCGCGCACCGAGGGTTCCGTAAAAAAAATATATTATGTGATGTAACTAAAAATTTATGGTTTTCGTAATTATTCCTTTATCTATGCTATAAGACGTTGCTTCGTACCAAATTTCAAGATTCTGAGTTCACGGGAAGTACCCTGTAGGTTTTGATTCCCTTGCGAGTGTCGAAAATTTGCGGCATAAACGGGAGTATCTTGATGTAACTAAAAATTTATGGTTTTCGTAATTATTCCTTTATCTATGCTATAAGACGTTGCTTCGTACCAAATTTCAAGATTCTGAGTTCACGGGAAGTACCCTGTAGGTTTTGATTCCCTTGCGAGTGTCGAAAATTTGCGGCATAAACGGGAGTATCTTTTGATCGCGTTGACTTAGAAGTTTGATTTTTTCACAGCTCCAAGAGACCATAGACTTGAGTATTTGATATGAATTTCAGCTTGATACCTCCACGCGTTCCTGAGAAAAAAGGTCTTGACAGACAGACAGACAGACGGACAACAAAGTGATCCTATAAGGGTTCCGTTTTTTCCTTTTGAGGTACGGAACCCTAAAAATCAGCAAAGCTTATATCAGGCAAAGGAGGAGCAAAGGTATCTCAGTTGTGGGTGCGATGATGTACTGCTGCTTCGATTTATCCGCCTTACAACTTGCACATACTTCTTGAAAATTGTATATCTGAATATTTGTTTATCACAATCAGGTGCAATACTCGTGAGAACTAAACAGGCGTTATGTTATATTTTGAGGTCGAATTATTTGTCCAGGTGCGGCTTAGTAAGTTCAAGAACAGTTCATGAACTGTCTGCATTCTGACCTCTGTTGCTCTGTGATGTTAACGACATTGAAAGAAACAACGTTTTTACTAGTCATAAAAATAATTAAATGCCATTGCCATTGCTATGGGTTGTCGCATAAGATTGTTTTTATTTTGTTTGGTGATGATTCATGAAATGATTACACACAGAAGTAAGTTTCTATGAGTATAGTAAATATCGCTTCCGATAGTGGATACCAACACGCGCACCGTCTTATCAGAGGCGGACATTCCACTACTGCGACATTTACTCTGTCACACTAAAACCGCCAAAGAGTGAGAGTAGCGGTGGCCTAATGGTAGAGGCCCCGACTTACGAACAGAATGTCGTGGGTCCGAACCCAGGCAAGCGCATTACTTTGTGTAATTTCTTTCATCACTACTGGCTCCCAAAACAGTAAAGGAAAACATCGTAAGGAAACCTGGTTGTCCTAGAACCAAAAAATAGTTTTTTGGTTTTAAGACAGACATGTAACATCTACCCCGCGTGGTATATTATGGCCCATTCCTTCTCAAAGAGAGAAGGCCGGTGCCTCAGAAGTGGGAATATAATAGGCTGATTATACTACTTATACAAAAACTTATATAAAACGGCCAAACTTCTTACAAATCGCTTTGCATGGGGGTAGAACGCACTAAACCGATAACAAACGATAACGCATAACACTATTCGATAATGCAATCTTAAGTAAAAGTAAATTACTAATTAGAAACAAGCTGATTAGCGTGCAAACGACATCACAAGCGAAAATATGGTTTATTGTCACAGTTGCTTTCGTTATTCATAGAAGTGTGTGATGCGCTGTATTTGTGACGCCACGCTTTCTCTGTCCACAGTATCTGTACGAGATATGAGTTAATCTTAAACTCATACTGCCGTACTCAGAGATATTTTAATGATTACTTAAGCCGTCCCTTAGTAACGATTTGGCATACAAAACCTTCACGAAACTGTCAAAAACTACTAAGTGATGGTTTAAGTAATCATTAAACCTCTCTGAGTACGGCAGTTAATGCTAGAGAATGAAAATAGTTCTTTATACAGTAGTATGTGAATATAGAAACAACTATTTATATTCGTGTCTCAGTTAGAAATATCGGGGTTTCCCCTCGTATTTATAACTTCAGATTACACGTCATGTAAGCACTTATCATTTCCGGGTACTTCTAAACAACCATCCTTTATGTTGAACTCGCTCACATTTTACCCACGTTAACGACAGAATTAGTGGAACAAGTTACAAATATTTTTTCAAGCTATTTTCGGCCACACGGTTTCCGCATACCGCAACAGCGACACGTGATTATGTAGCACGCATGCAACATATTAAAGCTTCGTGGACGCATTCTTGCGTGGAGCGTACCCTACTTTGTATGATTGCAATCGCCGCGGATACTTTTATAATGATCGATCAATGTGTTGAAGAAAACCGTCAGTCACTTGTCAGGCCACGCGTTACAAGTTAATCTAGGGGCGTTATTTATTCTGCGGCGGAAACTACTTTCTTTACTGCATCTAAAGAATAAATTATCTAGAATACGGAATTTGTCGCTTCTAAGGGGCTTGCTTGATATAGTAATACATACTAGCCAGTCAAAATCATAACCCTCCTTTGGCTTTGCCGTAGTCGGGTAAAAAGTCGGAATGACTATTAGTTGACGGGTTGGTAATAACTACCTCATATGGGTTTAAAGCCGAATATATTCGTATTAGTCATAATAATCAGCACCTGAACATAGCATAGCACTTGTATTCGCCGAAGGTGTAGCCCAAGATACCGTTTCCCTAGTTCCAAAACAAAGTAAAATAAATATTTTAACTCGCACTTGGCCAGTTTTTTATATTAACCTATTCAGGAAGTGGAAATTAAGTTGTTTCCTACTCCTCCGCTTTTCTTTTCTGAATAATTTCGTTGCGGGATCCAAGACAGTTAAATTGTTTCTCTGGGACTTCGTCGAGCTTCATTGTCGCACTTTTCTGGTGGTCGCCATTGTTGACTCTGGCTTTGAGGAATTGCTGTGGTTTGAGATTAGTGCGGCGGGGTGACCCATTAAAAAAAAAACTTTGACCTCAATTTTATCCAGTAGCCATCGTCGACCTCATCTCTGTTAGATGAGGTCGACGATGGCTACTGGGTCCACGCCCACTTCCACTTGCTATAAATTGCCAAACATTTTATTATGACTACAATAATGAAGCTCGTGGTCAATTCATTCTTAAGAAAACACTAATTTAAATGTATCCAAAAATACATTCTACAAAATAAATGCATGTTACATTAAATATACTATTATTGTTCCAGCTATACAGACGAGTTCTCAGTGCGTGAAGATCTGATGGGGCTGGCGATCGGCACGCACGGGGCGAACATACAACAAGCACGCAAGGTCGCGGGAGTCACCAACATTGAGCTGGAGGAGGTTTCCTGTACTTTTAAGATCTGTGGAGAGGTAAGCGTTTTACTCATTTTATAGTAGTTAGTGGTTCTGGTTGTGTCCAGAGCAGCGCTGGCCCGGGGGCAGCCCCCATTTACGTGCAGAAAGTCGTCGGTTCGAGCCCCGACAGGCGTATTACATTGTGTAATTTATTTCATCGCCACTGCTCTCAAAATGGTGAAGGAAAACATTCTATGTAAGCCAGAGAAACAAAAAAAAAAACGAATTTTTGACATGTACCAATCCGCTTTGGATCCGCGTGGTGCATTATAGCCCATTCCCTCTTATTGAGAGGAGACCTGAAGTTCCAGCAGTGGGAATCTTATAGACTGATTATGTAGTGGTTGTTTCAAGTTTGAAAAAGGTTCTTTGGGAAAATGAGCGTGTGTGTCGGCTAACAGGATTGAAATATTTGAAGTCATGGTTGAGTAGAAATTTTCTAGAAGTGTCAAAGTTACAATAATATTAATTGTTTCGTTGAAGATTTGACTTCATTCATCAAAATTTGTTCAATACTTTGGTTTTTTGTGGGTTTTGTGTCATGTTTTTCTTAATAAAATCTAGTTACAATGAAAAAATTGATTGTGTAAAACTATAAACTAATAAAAAGGTTGAAATAAAAAACGTTTTGCAAAAAAAAAGAACCAGTGACAAAAACATAAAAAATAAAATTGGTATATATAATTATTGACGAAATATAGTGCGATGCATGTTGATCTGGCCTAAGTTGTCATGGTGACGCTGCTGTCATGCGGTGCGTGCGGAGTTGTACGCAGCAGCTGTGTGCTGTGGCAACGCTGCGGATGGATACACGCGAGCTACAGCCACACTAACCGGTTTGAACTTAACTGGCGAGCTGACACGAGGCACACTTATGCCTCGCGAATTATATCAATTACATCTCAATCATCAAATCATCTCGAAAAGTTACAACAAAACACAAATGTTACAACTTAAAATAGCCAATCCTGAGACTGAGTCGAATTCGCATTTTCTTCAATTACTTATACTGATTTATCAACCATACTACAACTTATTATACCAATTATTATCTAAAACAATTTTGAAATAAAGTAATCTAATTCCAAACATACAATTTACTACTACAAAACTTTCAACTAACTGTTTTTCTTAAAACAAACATAACTTCAGTTTCTAAAATAATACTTCTATTAGTTGAATGTTTGTTGTATATCCACTCAAATCTCTCAATCCATCTTTCACCACTTCACACTGAAATATTGAGTTGAAAAACAAAACTGCTGTACTTATCACAATTTATTTTTAAAAAAGTAACCAAAACTACATATTTTGGCAGTTCTTCTCTATAGGAAACTTGCACCTTTTCTCGACATTTTATAAGTGCCTATGTGAAATACAATATTTTGAATTAAAATGATTTTGTGTGTTGTCCATCAGTCGCAGGACGCAGTACGCGCAGCGCGGTCGCTGCTGGAGTACGCGGAGGAGTCCATCAAGGTGCCGCGCGAGCTCGTGGGCAAGGTCATCGGCAAGAACGGGAAGGTCATACAGGAGATCGTGGACAAGAGCGGCGTTGTGCGCGTGAGTGAGCTCCCATACTTACCTGCTCTAACTTGCCGGCCGGGCTGATACTGGACTGGACTGGCTGGCAACTTAGAGCACGGGGGCCCTATAATGCAGCTTTCAAGTCATTCAAGTGTAGCGATATGGAAACTAAATTTTGAAATCGTGGAAGATAAGTTATCCGCTATATTTACGTATATACAACTACCCGAAATAACCATCGGGCAATAAGTAGGCTTCCCCGCGTAGCATAGCGATTCCATCTCTATTCTACCAAGAATAGACAAAGCTCTTAAAATACAACTCGAGATCTTTCTAAAAATGTGTCATTTTTCCGTCGACAAAACCTGTATTTACTGTGCTTATGCTACGCGTGCTGGTCTAATGCGCCTACCACACGCTCACACTTCACCACGGACTTACCTGCGCAAACTGGCTTGAACACGGAACACCGTGCGTGTGATTAGGAAAACTGAATGACGCACAAACCCCACGGCGCGGCCTGAGCGCGGCGCGGAACGATATTCGACTTGCTAGAAATTGTAGCTGCGAGCCCGGCCTGCGCGTACTTTTCTGTGCGTGTGGTTGGGAAAAGTAAACACAAAGAAAAAATGTGTCCAATATTTATTGGAAATCTATCTGACGGACTAATTATTTTTTTTGTTAACATCCCTATTATAAGTATGAGGGGCCGCTAGTGTGCAGCCGCATCCACCTCATCAACATTGGTGAGTCCCACCTCTGGGACAACGCGCTAAGAATAAAATCTTCTCTTGTCGCTTAGGCATTGTTAGAATTGTTTCTGGAATTTCCTCTTCTTAATTCTAATAAACTTGTATCTGCTCTTAAACCTAACGTTAAAGTACCTTCTGTTGTATCTTCAATATCAAAGGAACTAGTTGGGGTATTTAATAAGTGCTAGAGTATTTTTTAAACGGTTTTATTTAGCTCACCCCGTTTGTTTTATTCTTGGATCAAATTTAGTAACTCAAATTTCACCCTCTTCCTGTCAACCGATTAATCTGAAATTTTGTATACACTTTGGATTTTGGTGACAATACAATTATGTTTATTCATTATCATTATAAATTCAAGATGGCCGCCGCTACAAAATGGCGGATAATTTATGTTTTATTAATCCCATCAATATGGGTATCAAATGAAAGGGCTCAACAAGCAGAATACAATATACTATATAAAATTAAAATCCAAGATGGCGGCTAAAAACTAGAAAATAAAAATAGGTAAAAAAACTTTTTAAGTTAAACGGTTTTATGTTAAACATACATTGCAATGTTTAAGATAAATGTACTAAAAACCAAAAAATAATAAAATAGATACAGTCGTGGGAAAAAACCGTGGGGCACGTCAATTCGGAACTGTCGTGCTGCGGAAATTAAAATTGACGTGCCCCACGGTTTTTTCCCACGACTGTATCTATTTTATTATTTTTTGGTTTTTAGTACATTTATCTTAAACATTGCAATGTATGTTTAACATAAAACCGTTTAACTTAAAAAGTTTTTTTACCTATTTTTTTTCCTCAAAAAATTATGGAGCACACAGCATGTCATAACCACAATGTCTATATTTTCGGGAGCCATATTTATACTGGTATGAAAAATTCTGAACCTAGATGCTAATATGCCGAAGGCGTTTTCTACGACACGCCTAGCTCTTGACAAACGATAGTTAAAAATTCTGCGCTCATTGGTTAATTCCCTTTGATTAAATGGTTTCAAAAAATTAGGGGCTATAGACCTTCATCACCTATAGAGACGTAGTTAAGAACTTTATAAGAATTATTTAAATGTTCTGGCTCCGGAATGTGCAATGACTGGTCATTCAATTTTGCTCAAAGTCTTGTGCTATTTGTTTCCATTCTTCTTGTGAGTTTGGTACCTGTAAAAAATAAACAATAATTATTATTATTTTTGGTACCAATACACACAATTTTTTTTTCAGGATGAAGTTCAATCAACTTTAAGTTCACCTCATCATCCTCGCCCTCAATCTCAGCAATCTGACTTTGACCTTCCTTATTCAATTTCTGTACAACCTACTCCACCTAATCCGGACATCTCAATACCACCTCACCGAACAAAAGAAAGGACTAAAGAAGATGAAAAAAATGTAAATGAAGTAATAACTAATGTGGAAGATTGTATCTCAAAGTGGTCACAGCGACAGCCACAGACACAGGATAGACACGATAGTTTTGGCCAAAATGTTGCACATAAACTTAGAAATATGCCCAATGAACAGCGTATTTATACAGAAAAATTAATCAATGAAGCAATTTTTGAAGGGGAGTTAGGAACCTTAAATCGACACTGTTTTATTTACATTCCATCTGAAAACAATCCCTTTAGATAGATTAGAAGTATCTGTAAATAACAGTAATAGAGGCAGTTTTCAAAATGAAGATCCGATTTTTACCTATGCACCAGCACCACATACTGAGAGCCCGCAGCCAACTGCTGGCACTGCCAGAAACTTCGTTTTACAGTTTTAATTTTTAACCGACTTCAATTTTTTTTTTTTTTTGATTGCTGGTTCTAAACTGTTTTGAGGTGAATCCTTCAAGGTAGTCCGCGAAATAAGAATTTTCTTACGTTTTTCCAATTTGCCGGTCACTGTCAGGGTCAGGTTATATGTTAAGGTTGATGCGACAAGGTAGCTCGCGAAATTCGAATTTTCTTACGTTTTTTGGAATTTGCCGTCTTATTCATAAAGGATATTGAGTGATATTTGATGAAAACGGCATTCTTGAGGCCTTTATGCACTGACCGGAATTTTTCTATCGAGCAAAGTTAGTTGTATTATGTTTTCACAACACTATGTTACTATATAATAATATCCTGAAAATATCATATATTTTTCTGATTTTGATTACTGCAGTGAATCATATAGATACCTACTTTTACGCATTACAAAACTCGCGTTTTACTCCTGTTGACCTCCTAAGCTAAAAATATAGGTAACATAATGTTAGATGCCTGTACTGTACTGATTGTAATTTTAATTGATAACATTGATTGTAAATTAAACCTACTTTTAAATAAATACATTTAAACTCACCTTCATGTATTAATTTTGTAAAACCTTGTAAATGGCTCGGCATGTGTCCAGAACAATTTTAGATAAAGCTTGTTCAGAAATTGCTGTAGAAAATCTCAAATCTTTGTATGATCATCCGGTACTAAGAAACCTTAAAGTAGCCGTCAGTCGTTCGTGAGGTGATATGCTCTGACTGACGCATGCACGTATTTTGTCGTTGAATAAGAGGCGTTACTAAACGTAACAATTCACTATAGAGTCTGTCAAGCGAGTCTAGTCCCATGAAAAAGGCGGCAAATTCAAAAATCACTGATATAAAACACTGATATAGCACGCTGAAAACTTATTGATACTTGAATTTTAAAGTAAAAGGGTTGTGGACTCGACTCGCTTGACAGACTTCTATCAATAAGTTTTCAGCGTGCTGTATCAGTGTTTTATATCAGTGATTTTTGAATTTGTCGCCTTTTTCATGGGACTAGACTCGCTTGACAGACTCTAGGCATTTTCATCCATCTAATAAATAAAGAGAGAAGTCCTGACTGACTGACTCATCAACGCCTAGCCCAAACCCTTGGACCTAGAAAGCTGAAATTTTGCACAGAGGTTCCCTTTATAACGTAGACAAGGAATAAGGAAGGATTTTTCGAAATTCATCCCCTAAGAGAGTTAAATAGGGGATGAAAGTTTGTATGGAAAATCGTCATTTTCACGCGGGCGAAGCCGCTGGCAAAAGCTAGTTATTAAATAAATTCCGCCAATCGCTTGGTCCTGTCTTAGATCTTCGAGTAGATTTACATGTGAATGAATTTTTCTTTTCAACAGCCATTTTTTCACCCACACTGATCGTTTACATTTTCGGTTTCGGTTTAAAGAAACTTTATTCTCAATAAAAACATAAAGTCACTTACTTGAGAACAATACTAAAAATAAAGATTACAATGTTCGTCATCAGTATTACAACTTAATAGTTACCCATCCAATGCATTCATTTCTCCAGAAGTGATCGATCCGCAATTATGTGCTGGCTAAGTTGAGTTTTGAATGCATTTTGACTTTTGCATTGTCTTTTTTTTACTAGCAAACACTTAAAAAATATTAGCATACGAAATAGTTCTTCACTGGGAAACATTGTTTACACGTCGACGATTTTAACAGAAATGAGGCCTGCGCGTACTTCACTGAGCGTGTGGTAGCGCCGGGAGCGTTCAGTTTTTTCGTGAGTTAAGCGCGCGCAGGCCGGGACTGTGGTGAAGTGTGAGCGTGTAGTAGGCCCATAAGTACGCTACCTGCGTCAAAAAAAGAAAGATATATTTTAGAAATAAATATGTCCATCCCTTTCTTTTCTTACAATAAACGATTGTGACTGAAGCTGCCCTATACAGCCCCTGACTATTGAAACTACTTTTACTTATAATTTTAAGTGAAGTTCCCCAGCAAGCAATATTTGGTCTCCGTGGCTGTTGTCACTGCAGCTTCGTTCTTGTGATATATCCATGGACATAATACAGCTTCAGGAGGCTTTTCTTTAAATACTAGATGAATTTTCCATTTGAGGGTGTTGACTACACTCTGACAAGTACTCGTACTGAATTTGTAGCAGGAACAACTATTTCGAGTCCTGTGGTTTTTATTTCCATGGAATCACAAGATGACAAGACCAACCTTCAAATTATTTATTTGCCTCGAAAATATTTACTGTACAGGTAGTATAGTTTGATGCTTTGATTTCAAATCTAGCTTGAAACTTATTAACCTGATTTTAAATTTTAAGCTATTCTGAGTACCAGCCACAATATTTAACTAATATCTTTGATTGGCTATATTTTGTGTTGTGTGAAATTAATTCGCAATACGCTTGTTTACACAGCTGTGCTCTAACACAGCTATATTTGGTACTAAATTCAGGGTGTGCTTAGAATCCTCGGTGTCTGTAAGCCTGGTTAACTCTTATAGATAAATTAATTTCCTTTTAAGCTTCATGTTTTTTTTTTTTTAACAATAATATGGAGATGACATGAGATTTAATATCAGCCAAGTTAACATGCGCAGCGCGAATGTCGTGTCGTTGCATCAACTCCCGCTGAAACGAGAATTGAATAAGTTGAAACTTGTTATCCCGTTTCTACGTGAGACAATGCGAGGGCATGACTGGTTGAGGCCAAACGAGCGTAATGATGCGAGTTGTAAGTCACGTAACTTACGCTACAATCTATTTCATACTAATGTCTGGGTTGTACCAACTGAGACCAGACTTTATTACAGACTTATATTTCGCAAAATTATGTTCGCTATACTTCACCCTTTAGCGCATGAGCTTTTTAACCAGCTGAACGGAGTGGAACAGGCTTTCAAAGACCGGTCGCATAAATTGTGCAATAACGTTAGTTAGTAGCTGCCGCAGTAGTTAAGTGTAGTGTACCCAGTTGGTTGCGGCGCAGGTGAAGGTGGAGGGCGACAACGAGCCGCAGCCGTCCGCGCCGCGCGAGGAGGGCATGGTGCCCTTCGTGTTCGTGGGCACCCGGGAGAACATCGCCAACGCCAAGGTGCTCGTCGAGTACCACGTCGCGCATCTCAAGGTACGGCGACTCTTATTATATTGTCTAATGTCAACTTGTCTGATCAAGGGGTATCTTAAGAACTGGGCATCGGTATTTAGCTGGAAGCTAGGAGCATTCCGTAAGGTTTGAAGTCAACCTCAACATAGTTGGGTAAAAAGTAAACAAACGATGATGAATTCCTTTATCAGTGTATTGTGCTTTAGTTACATTTGAGGTAAACGCTCTGTCGGGGCGTGAGCATTTTCAGACACCTTGTGTTTTTTCGTATATTACGAGTCTAAGTAATGCTTTACGAAGCTGCTCGGTCAATATGGCCTGATGGATTGTCGTAGGGCTGCCCGTACCGCATCGTCTGACCCGTCTCCTCGTTTCCTGCAGGAAGTAGAGCAGCTACGCGCGGAGAAGTTGGAGATAGACCAGCAGCTGCGCGTGGTGATGGGTGGCGGCACCATGTCGTACCCCCCGCCGCGCGGCCAGCCCGCCAGCCGCGCCAGGCGCACGCGCCCGCCGCACCATCGCTACCCCACCGGTAAGTTGGAGATAGACCAGCAGCTGCGCGTGGTGATGGGTGGCGGCACCATGTCGTACCCCCCGCCGCGCGGCCAGCCCGCCAGCCGCGCCAGGCGCACGCGCCCGCCGCACCATCGCTACCCCACCGGTAAGTTGGAGATAGACCAGCAGCTGCGCGTGGTGATGGGTGGCGGCACCATGTCGTACCCCCCGCCGCGCGGCCAGCCCGCCAGCCGCGCCAGGCGCACGCGCCCGCCGCACCATCGCTACCCCACCGGTAAGTTGGAGATAGACCAGCAGCTGCGCGTGGTGATGGGTGGCGGCACCATGTCGTACCCCCCGCCGCGCGGCCAGCCCGCCAGCCGCGCCAGGCGCACGCGCCCGCCGCACCATCGCTACCCCACCGGTAAGTTGGAGATAGACCAGCAGCTGCGCGTGGTGATGGGTGGCGGCACCATGTCGTACCCCCCGCCGCGCGGCCAGCCCGCCAGCCGCGCCAGGCGCACGCGCCCGCCGCACCATCGCTACCCCACCGGTAAGTTGGAGATAGACCAGCAGCTGCGCGTGGTGATGGGTGGCGGCACCATGTCGTACCCCCCGCCGCGCGGCCAGCCCGCCAGCCGCGCCAGGCGCACGCGCCCGCCGCACCATCGCTACCCCACCGGTAAGTTGGAGATAGACCAGCAGCTGCGCGTGGTGATGGGTGGCGGCACCATGTCGTACCCCCCGCCGCGCGGCCAGCCCGCCAGCCGCGCCAGGCGCACGCGCCCGCCGCACCATCGCTACCCCACCGGTAAGTTGGAGATAGACCAGCAGCTGCGCGTGGTGATGGGTGGCGGCACCATGTCGTACCCCCCGCCGCGCGGCCAGCCCGCCAGCCGCGCCAGGCGCACGCGCCCGCCGCACCATCGCTACCCCACCGGTAAGTTGGAGATAGACCAGCAGCTGCGCGTGGTGATGGGTGGCGGCACCATGTCGTACCCCCCGCCGCGCGGCCAGCCCGCCAGCCGCGCCAGGCGCACGCGCCCGCCGCACCATCGCTACCCCACCGGTAAGTTGGAGATAGACCAGCAGCTGCGCGTGGTGATGGGTGGCGGCACCATGTCGTACCCCCCGCCGCGCGGCCAGCCCGCCAGCCGCGCCAGGCGCACGCGCCCGCCGCACCATCGCTACCCCACCGGTAAGTTGGAGATAGACCAGCAGCTGCGCGTGGTGATGGGTGGCGGCACCATGTCGTACCCCCCGCCGCGCGGCCAGCCCGCCAGCCGCGCCAGGCGCACGCGCCCGCCGCACCATCGCTACCCCACCGGTACGTACGATCGAAGACAGTTCCGCCTGATCATTTAAAAAAAAAAACGCCTAAATCGTGCCGAGGCGCTGCCACGGGCTAGCGAGCGATTCTATTTCTTGAGTGCAAGCAAAAATGATCTTAGTGGTGATCAGGCGCATAAGACCGCCATAGTACCTAACTGCACTACACCTATTATAGTAGGTACATTGTTACCTTAGGGGTGAAAGCAACTTATTTACTCCCGAGACGGGGTTTGACGCCCGATCGTAGTGAGGGCGCTAATAGTTTGAGGGACTAAATAAGTCTTTTCATTACGAATACAAGGAAAGTTGATGGGAATAGGCTTGCCCCCAATTACCCAAATCGGTGGATGGCAATAGACTTGCTCCTAATTACATCGGTTGATGGCAATAGGCTTGCTCCTAATTAGATTTGTTGATGGCAATAGGCTTGCTCCTAATTACATCCGTTGATGGCAATAGGCTTGCCCCCAATTACATCCGTTGATGGCAATAGGCTTGCCCCCAATTACATCAGTTGATGGCAATAGGCTTGCTCCTAATTACATCGGTTGATGGCAATAGGCTTGCTCCTAATTAGATTTGTTGATGGCAATAGGCTTGCTCCTAATTACATCCGTTGATGGCAATAGGCTTGCCCCCAATTACATCCGTTGATGGCAATAGGCTTGCCCCCAATTACATCAGTTGATGGCAATAGGCTTGCTCCTAATTACATCGGTTGATGGCAATAGGCTTGCTCCTAATTAGATTTGTTGATGGCAATAGGCTTGCTCCTAATTACATCCGTTGATGGCAATAGGCTTGCTCCTAATTAGATTTGTTGATGGCAATAGGCTTGCTCCTAATTAGATTTGTTGATGGCAATAGGCTTGCTCCTAATTACATCCGTTGATGGCAATAGGCTTGCCCCCAATTACATCCGTTGATGGCAATAGGCTTGCCCCCAATTACATCCGTTGATGGCAATAGGCTTGCCCCCAATTACATCAGTTGATGGCAATAGGCTTGCTCCTAATTACATCGGTTGATGGCAATAGGCTTGCTCCTAATTAGATTTGTTGATGGCAATAGGCTTGCTCCTAATTACATCGGTTGATGGCAATAGGCTTGCTCCTAATTAGATTTGTTGATGGCAATAGGCTTGCTCCAAATTACATTGGTTGATGGCAATAGGCTTGCCCCCAATTACATCAATTGATGGCAATAGGCTTGCTCCTAATTACATCGGTTGATGGCAATAGGCTTGCTCCTATTTAGATTTGTTGATGGCAATAGGCTTGCTCCTAATTACATCCGTTGATGGCAATAGGCTTGCTCCTAATTACATCCGTTGATGGCAATAGGCTTGCCCCCAATTACATCCGTTGATGGCAATAGGCTTGCCCCCAATTACATCCGTTGATGGCAATAGGCTTGCCCCCAATTACATCAGTTGATGGCAATAGGCTTGCTCCTAATTACATCGGTTGATGGCAATAGGCTTGCTCCTAATTAGATTTGTTGATGGCAATAGGCTTGCTCCTAATTACATCCGTTGATGGCAATAGGCTTGCTCCTAATTAGATTTGTTGGTGGCAATAGGCTTGCTCCTAATTACATCCGTTGATTTCAATAGGCTTGCCCCCAATTACATCCGTTGATGGCAATAGGCTTGCCCCCAATTACATCAGTTGATGGCAATAGGCTTGCTCCTAATTACATCGGTTGATGGCAATAGGCTTGCCCCCAATTACATCCGTTGATGGCAATAGGCTTGCCCCCAATTACATCAGTTGATGGCAATAGGCTTGCTCCTAATTACATCGGTTGATGGCAATAGGCTTGCTCCTAATTAGATTTGTTGATGGCAATAGGCTTGCTCCAAATTACATTGGTTGATGGCAATAGGCTTGCCCCCAATTACATCAGTTGATGGCAATAGGCTTGCTCCTAATTACATCGGTTGATGGCAATAGGCTTGCCCCCAATTACATCCGTTGATGGCAATAGGCTTGCCCCCAATTACATCAGTTGATGGCAATAGGCTTGCTCCTAATTACATCGGTTGATGGCAATAGGCTTGCTCCTAATTAGATTTGTTGATGGCAATAGGCTTGCTCCAAATGACATTGGTTGATGGCAATAGGCTTGCCCCCAATTACATCAATTGATGGCAATAGGCTTGCTCCTAATTACATCGGTTGATGGCAATAGGCTTGCTCCTAATTAGATTTGTTGATGGCAATAGGCTTGCTCCTAATTACATCCGTTGATGGCAATAGGCTTGCTCATAATTAGATTTGTTGATGGCAATAGGCTTGCTCCTAATTACATCCGTTGATGGCAATAGGCTTGCCCCCAATTACATCCGTTGATGGCAATAGGCTTGCCCCCAATTACATCCGTTGATGGCAATAGGCTTGCCCCCAATTACATCAGTTGATGGCAATAGGCTTGCTCCTAATTACATCGGTTGATGGCAATAGGCTTGCTCCTAATTAGATTTGTTGATGGCAATAGGCTTGCTCCTAATTACATCGGTTGATGGCAATAGGCTTGCTTGCTCCTAATTACATCCGTTGATGGCAATAGGCTTGCCCCCAACTACATCCGTTGATGGCAATAGGCTTGCCCCCAATTACATCAGTTGATGGCAATAGGCTTGCTCCTAATTACATCGGTTGATGGCAATAGGCTTGCTCCTAATTACATTGGTTGATGAAAATAGGCTTGCTCCCAATTACATCAAATAATTTGACAGCTGTCAGTTGAAAGCGATTCTCCCTAGGGCTGAAAAGTAGTACTTTCAACCCGCTCCGCAGGCATGTTTTGACTTACTTTTAGAGTATGAGTAATGAAATAGTACATTATGATATAAGTGCGGTAAGTTGAAAATCACAGCCGAGGCGATATTGCTAGCCCGAGCCGTAGGCGAGGGCTACAAGAGAGCAGAGGCTGTAATTATCAAAGCGCACGTATGTCATACGACGTTTTATAACACATTTGCGAGGAAATAAATAAAACTCGGACTTTCTTAAACGAATAAATCTTTTATTTGTTCACAAATTAGCGATGCGCGGGCATCAGTGCTTTTTTTTAAGGCAACGGTACAAAAACAGCCAGTATTACTAATATAGTAAATTAATATTTTTTTGTTTCTGTTACAGATGTAATTTACTGTCAAAATGAATTAAATTAAAGAATTAACCGCCTTATTCATAAAAATAGTTAAGAGTTGTTTAACTTAAGCTTGGTTTATCTCGCATGCCGTCTCACTTCAATAATATTCAAATGAAAGTGACGGCATGCGAGATAAACCAAGCTTAAGTTAAACAACTCTTAACTATTTTTATGAATAAGGCGGTTAATGTTTATTTTTTATATTTTATCTCCCAAAGTTAATTTTATTCATAAAATATTGACCACTTTTCTGACATAAAAACTTTTTGATTTGCTTTCTTTGCTTTTTTTTTCTTAAGATTTAAAAAAGTACTGTTGGTTTTAGACGGAGCATGATAAACCGTACGCGTACGTGTTACCTTATTAGAAAGAAACTCGTGCGTTTTACTTTACGATTACGCACAAGTACGTAATGACATACATTACGATAATGAAATTGGTGAAATAAGAGGCCCTTTACGAGCAAATGTGTTATAAAGGTTTCTTACATATCCTAAGCTTACAAATGTAATAATATTATTTATGTAGACTGGTGTCATCATCTCTCTAACCTAGTTTCATATTGCTTCAGATAGGATTAACACTGATTTTTCTTCCAATCTCTCTCTAACCAGCTGTCACGGCCATGTTTTTTCTTCTTTTTCTATAAATTTTCACATCATTCCCCTTTCGTTCGCGCTCTCTCTCGACTTGTCAATCACTCTTGTTTAGTGACAAAGTCTTGTTCATGTGATGTAATAATGTGTCATATGTTGCGTTCCAGCGGGCGGGCGGCGCATGACGCCGGAGCTGGGCGACGAGCGCAGCGACAGCGCTGGATACCGCGGCCGCGGCGGTCGGGCGCCCAGGACCAACAGGTATACTACATAATACGCCAACTAAAACGCATGCAACAATACAACTAATTGTCATTCTGACAAGTTCCATTTGATAGCGTTTTTATTTCGCTATCACTTTTGATCATAGTACCCCAACTTGAGGTTCAGCGAGCGCGCGAACTAATACCCCGCCAGCCACTTCGTGTTAGGTTACTTTAAACCCTGCAGACTGAAATAGCCGACTAAGTTTATCACAAAATATTGATGGTTACCATGAACCTATAAGTTTCCCATTAAATATACATAATGTGTGGTGTATGCACAGATCCAGCGAGCGTGGCGAGCGCGGCGAGCGGCGAGGTGGAGAGGAGCGACCTGAGCGTCGCGTGCCGCTGGAGAACGGTCGCGCGCATCCACCCGCCCCGCGCCAGCCACGAGCTAGCGACGCACGCGCACCGGTTAGTAACTTGTGTCTAGGATTGCATTTGGGGATCGGACTGACTCAAAAAAATATGATTCTGTTTAGTCCGTCAGTTAGATTATCGAAAAATATTGGATACGTGTTTTTTGTTTTATCAAATCAATAAAAATTGACGAAGCTATAGCGCGTCAAAGATCATGGAGGAGTGGGGCTTGAAACGTCACTTGAAGGTACAAAATGTACTAGCATATGACGTCACACGAGTTTTCGAAGCACTGTATCGTCTTCATTTTTTGTTTACGTGAAAAATGAAAAAATATGTGGTCAATATTTTTTGGAAATCCATCTGACGGACTAATTAGTTTTTTTTGTCCGATCCCCTATTTATCTGCAATGCGTCTAGAGGCAGAGTCATCGTACAGTTAAAATCCCAGTATTACAAACTCTTTTAAGGGTAATGACTTCTGTGACCATAACTTGACATGTCTTCGTATGACCCAGAATTCTCCCATATCCGATCAAATTTCGAGTGACGTATGTTTCAGAGATATTTTGAACAAACACACACCTCCACATGTCGTGTGAACCATTTTCTGCACTATGACCAATTTGTGCTGCCTTTTCCATATAAAATATATTTTAATAAAAGATTATACTCTTTCAGAATGGCAGACGACGCGACGACAGACGAAGGCAAACGGATGACGAGAGCAGTGTGCTAGACAGTCAGGATGTGTCCAGTGCGGACAGAGGTACGACATAGACCGCGCTTTGTGCCGTGTTTGTTACTTGTGTACTGTGTACGTGGCGCTCGACAAACTGCCGCCCAGCGGACAGCCACAAGCACCTCACTAGCTGCCTATTGTAAGGCACAATTACTCTTATTCACGACCGGTTTTTAGCCATGCTGACTCTGGGTTAACCTTGTAAATATACCCAATTTTTTTGGAAGAAAGAGATGCTATTTTGTTGGCATAATCTGTGTTCACGTCCGACCCCGTGAACCAACCTCTCATAGATTGTCATAGTTGACCGCGCATAGGGTCTTACCACATCTGGTTATATCGATACCGGGCGCGGCTCGAAGTTAACCCGGGGCTAGCACTGACGTCGTCATGTCACGACATACATGGCCAAGTAAATACTGGCCGTGAACAAGAGCCTTAAACCGGGCCGAAGTTAAACTAACAAACGTGCGATTAACTGTATATACTGACTGATAAAGGTGTGGATCCTCATTTGCTGGCTGTTCTCTGGGTTGTGATACATTCAGTAGAGGGGAGTATTTTCTATGTATATTCTAAAGATATTCGTCTCATTCCGAAATGAAGTCTTGAAAGCTCTCCCCACGCTTGTGCGTACTGTTGTTCTTAGAAATAAATGAGTTAAAAGATGGTAGTCTAAATGTTGAAATAAAAATACTATCGGACTATTTGCGTTTGAATTTTAATAATTTTACATGTAGATTCGAGAATAAAGATTGGTTTGTACATGACAATCCATAGTGTAAGCTCGCATAGTTTTGACATTGGTTACTTATCATAACTTTATCTGGACAATATGTTTTTAGGCACATTGAACAAACTGCTTGTTGGTAAAGATTGATAAGAAGACAATAGCAGAATATTTCGGGGCTGACTCATTATAGATTGCCATCGACACGCTAAGAAGAATAGCAGGACAAACGAGCATTAAGAATAACTAACAGACAGTGAAATTGGGTTACCATACGGTTCACATTTCTTTTTCTAAATGTCAATAATTATAGTAAGTCACTATAGATTCTGCAATACCCCCGAAGTTTGTCGACCGCCTATTACACATAATGAGCCATTTTTTCCTATTATATTTGAAATAACGTTTGCTTATGCATTCGAGAAGCTTATGCTATTATGAAAAATCTGAAAATATTACTGAATGTGCTAGTTAAAATGTAGTTGTAGTGTTTTATATCTCATAAGTGTATTTATATGCAAATGTTTATATGTATATTTGTTTTTCTGTGCACCCCGTTTTACATTTTAATTAGTACATAAACTGTAGAAGGATGAATGGGAAGTTTTAGTTTTATATTCTTATGAGCAAGACGCGCGGGCTGAATAGTTGTTTGCTATGTGGACGATGTGTTTCCTATTCTCGCTTTGTGCCACGGTTTGGTCTAGTACGTGTACTAACACTTCGGTGAGGGCTACTCCAACACAGCGTCTATGATTCGTATTACCATTCGTAGTTTCTGTGTTAGTTCTGTTGGCAATTAATTTGGTCATCGTCTAGAATGTAGTTAGAAGTCGAACATACCGTCGCACGCGTCGTATGAATAGCATTTAACGTTAACGAGTAGTATCGAGACGTTCCATTCTTCCTACCCGGCGGCGGGCGATGCGGCTGTGGGCTCGCGGGGCCGGCAATGTTGGCACTTGGCATGTTGCGCAGAGTCGGCGACGTCTGAGGAGGGCCGCGCGGCCGGGGAGGTGTCCGGGGCCCGGCGGCGCAGGAGGAGGAGGACAGGTAACTACACCACACCACACCACACCACACTGCACACTCAGACGTTACGCGGCTGTGGGTGGATTCAGCTCCAAACATATTTCCAACGACTAGTAATCTACTACTCACAAACTACACCCTACGATTCACACCCACTATTGCACCATCAATGTGGATTATCAACAACTTTCATTACATACTCATTTCTAATACTGACCAATACTTTGGAGAATATCGTCCATAAAGTGACGCCTTGGGTTTGGTTCAGTGAACTAATATGATCATTTTAATCTACCGCACCCATTGTGCCTCATAATAAGAACGATAGGCAGTGCTTTTCACTTGTCTGTTTAAAAAATAAAACTAATTTTTGATACAAAGTACTTCACGTGTCCACAACAATATAACCGAATTGTGAGTAAATGCATGGTTTGATTTTAATTTGTGTTTCGCACTAAAAGTTTCTAGTCTCCTTCTAGTTAGAGGCTTTGTCATTATATCAAACTGTAGACGCGCTAGAGACGTAACGGTCGCATGATTTAGAACCGCTCGCCCACATGATGTAAGATTTTCAGATTTATGACTCGCTCGAGTCTCAAAGCGTTCGCGGCGACCGCTCCGCTAACTCTTTTGTGATTAGCATCTTACACATCGTCCTACATAAACGACCAACACGACAGCGTAATGCGATGCTACGCTATATGAAACATAAAGCACGATGTTCTTTTGGATTGTTGAGCGAAACTAATACAACGCTCATTAAATCTTCACATTCAGTTTTTAAATGTTTTTGTGGAAATCAGACTGTGGGGTATCGATCACTTCTAAGGTAGCGGGGTGACATCGCATCGTTGTTGCGTTGGGTCGCGTTAGAATGTATGACTGTGAGTGGATGCTCACTGCTCAGTACGGATGCGACATGACTCGTGGGTGTTGCAGGAGGTACCGGGTGGAAGAGCGGCCTGAGCCCCGTCGCGGCCGGCACTGCCGCAGCAGGTCCGGCGGGGGCGGGGGCGGGGGCGGGGGCGGGGGGCGAGGGGGTGCGCGCGGGGGCGGGGGCGGGGGCCGCGCCCAAGCAGCGCCGCTCGCCGCTGGCCAAGGCGAAGGCCGAGCCGCTGCTGAACGGCACCGCGTAGAGCCGGCCCGCCCGCCCTCCCGGCCCAGCCCGCCCGGCCCGCCCGGCCCGCCCGGCCCGCCCTGACGAGACGCCAGCTGCGCCCAAGCGCGGCGCATATAATTATCCTAACGTAACATGTATGGCGCGGCCCCCGCCGCCGCCGGGGGCCCGCCGTCACTAGACTTACTCGTATTATGCTTTTGTAAGAGATTCGTGATTTGTATTCCTGATTACTCGATAATATGAAAAATTAAAGATGTGTACGTCGCTCCCCGGACGATACGCGCCGATCGCGGCCTTTCGGTACCTTTATGGGAGATCGGACATAGCGCAGTACATACGTGTTCGTAGCCTGTACTCTGTGGTTATGTGATTTCCTATAAAATAAACATTTCTGTACATATTTTCAATCGTATTTTTATTTGTACGAATAGTTCGTTCCGTCGTCACACCACCCTGTCTAAATTACAGAGCGTAGCGACCTTACAAATTTTACAATAATTTTACACATTAGGATGTTGAAATACAATTAATACTTTATAAAAAAATAGTATGACTAGTTGGAATGTTACATTAATACTTATATCAGTAATACTATAAACACGAAAGGTACCTCGTAGGAAAGGGGGCGGGATACATACATCTAGTTGGGTGTGACACTAAGAATTTAAAATTCTAAATGTGGTTCTGATGACACAGACGACCTATATTTAACAAATATTTACAGACTAAAATATCAGTCATATAACAATACCGTGATATGCATTATTGCCGGGATATCACTAGGAAGTATTTACAAAGATATGACGTCAGGTAAGAGGCAGGAGTACGGAACTAACGTGAAGCGAAAAGAAATGGCATGTTCACAAAAGTAGAGAATATACAAAAAAGGACAAATGCTATTAAAATTTGAGGATATTACTTTTACTTACTACTTTTACAATTATTGATAATTTACTAGTTTTGTGAACAAGCTTTCTAGTTTCATTAAAAAGTACATTATATCTTAACTTACCTACTCTTGTTACTATTTTTAGCTTTAACACGAGGAACTTCCAAGAATACTATAAAACATCTAAAAGAATTCTGTCGATTCAGCTATAACAACCTATGTGAAATCAAAAAGATTACGAATCGTAACAACTATCGTTCGTTAGACTGCTACGTTACCCGCCAAAAATGTTTTTTTTACATACTTTATTTTCGAGCTAGTAATAATAATTATAATGTTGTATGCTGTTTACCGATCGATTTATAGCAAAAGAAAAAAAGTAAGAAAAGGAAAAAATAAAAAAAAATACACGGAATTTCTAATGACTTAATTAAATGAAATGATTACGTAGAACTTCGTAGTCAATGTTAACAAAATTGACGAATACAGAAACTGGAGCGTATTTTATTGTTCTTATCCAGTTCTGCTGAATTTGTTTCACCCAGATTGTACCTTTGTAATAAAATATCAGTGTAGAAAAGCCATAATTAGAAAGTTGCGTTTTGATTAAAATAGACTTATTTGTATTACATTGTGTGCAATAATAAATTAAAAATTCAAGTCTTCTTTTTAAAATGGTTGTCTTTGTTTTTAAGTACTTAGACTTAATAATAAGCATGTATGTAGTTATTCTTAGACAATTCATGGAAATCACCCAGGATTATTAATTGGTAACTTACAAATTTCTATTCACTTCACACCGTTCGTCTCCTTTACATAGTAGGTACGTATGCTTGTACAAAATGATATGTGTCTACACTGTACAATAATTAGGCTTCAGTATATATAATATTATATACTTAGGAATACTGTAATATTCTTTCCTATTATAAACATTCTTTTTGAAAAGTCACAATGGTGACTAAATATTATGAGAAAAATCATTGTTTTTGTAAATTCATTAACATTGTATACTTTTTAAGTAAACACTGAAGTCTTTAAGACCCAGATATAATTTTGATTCATGGCATAAAAATATATGCGTTTTTTACTGATCTGTTTGAGTTTTAATACCTTTACAATACAGCCTATCAGATGAAGTCGATGACTTACATTTTATATGGAATCGTTAGACCAATAATTTAAGACATCATTAAGAATAGTTACAGTCGAGACAAGCGTGCAGCTAGTAAATAAATAATTTAAACATCACCAAAATAACTGGAAATCAAGTGGCTAAGTTTAAGTCGCGGTAGATAATTATGCAACCTTCATTTGCTAAATCGTGAGAAGTTTGTTTATATTCAGTTAAAAGCCGTTTATAGCCTCGTTTTATTATTATTACTGTGTTATTATTTACTAACAACTAGAAGCTCTATTGTATATTGAAGAGATTTAGTTTCAGGCGAAGTATAAATAGAATTATAGAACACAAGAAGTAGTGATGGTTAATGCCGACATTTTGGGTGGTTTGGTGTTGGTTTTATTATACTTGCATCTTATGTCTGGTCATTATAACGATCTCTAGAAATAGGTAAGATGAGATGGTAAGGGTTGAGGCCCAAGTAACTTGCTATAGTGCAGCGTGATTCTCTTGGCAAGGCGATGTTTATAAAATTGCCTGTGGAAATTCTGTTGTAAATACAAGATGGCGAACTTAGTTTCGATTAATGTCGCACGCCAAAAGAGCAGCAGTTATTAGGTGTGTGGTGTTCAATTTGCGCAATATCCCTTGTAGTGGATAACTAGAAAATACAAACTGACCTAACAAATCTAGCTACACGCTTGCCTATTCCAGAAGAATTGTACAGAGCTTTTTACACAAAAGTGCCCAGCTTAGTGGGTTTTTCCCCGGCAATAATGAGGTGGTGGCATTAGAGTAGTCGATGCTTGTCTTCGTGGCAGGTCTCGAGGTCGCTGTCATCGGAGTCTGAGTGTGAGCAGTAGGACGAGTCGCTCCAGTGCTGGAACTCTTCCTTGTGGTGCTCCAGAGCCATCAGCGACGGAAACAGGCTGTCACACGCGCTGCATCTGTGGAACGAGAATGGGTAGTTAGTAAGGTGATTTTATATTATGTAAGTATGTAGCAAGATAGCTGATTAATGGGACTAGGTAGGTATAAAGGCTAGTTCTCGTCCCGAGACAGTAGAGAAGAATACATAGAATAACATCACGCCTGCCATCGTCATAGGATTAGGCAGAGGTGTACCTTTATGTTATAGAGGGCGAGCTTATTGCCATCAACTAGGGTAATACCAACAGGCCTACTGCTGTACATAGGTCCTCTCCAAATGCGCAGTTGCCTATCACTTAGTACCTAGTTAGAGCAATCCTCATAGTTGGGCGCCTAGCTAACATACCATAGAATAGATACTCTCGCAGTGATGCCGATTGGTATCTATGGCAAGATGGAGGCTGTATTATTTTAGGTACCCCTCCCCCCACCCTAAGTGTTGTGTGTTGTAGTTATTGCGTTTTAATCAGTTCTCAAACGCTGCTCTCTATTCTATATTCCAGTAGATAGATCAGTGGGAGGCATATTTTGCCACCTCGGACATTCAGTACCTATTTCTGAAAAATTACTGTCTTGATATTCTACTCACCCGAAATGTCGTTTCTTCTGTTGATGATCACCGAGTTGGCGACGTGTCGTGAACGACCGATCGCACACATTGCACGTAAGAGCTTCATCTGTAATTAAAAAAATAGAATATGCTTTTAGTATTTTTGTCACTAAGTAATGTAATGTACATACATATTTACACTATTAAACACCTGTCTTCCCTGAAGGTTTGGGCTTGAGGTGTAATATACTACCCACATTTCGTCAGTTAGGTTTTAGATATAGGCGAGTCATCAACTGGGAAATCCTGGACTTATGAGAAATTCCGTAGTTTAGGTACCTAAACTTAAGTAGGTAGGTGCTGAACTTAGTAATTGCAACTTGCAGTAGGATAGTAGACCAGTGACGCGAGTACAATAAGTGGGAAGGTAGACAAAAATGTCGGAGGTTTCTTTCTGGATGTTCAATTGGGGCGGGCGATGCGAATCTGGACAGGTTCAATGCAGTCAAGACCCCAGGGCTATTTCCCCGCCAAGTAGAAGCCTTTGGACCTGGCCCGAAAGTATGGGCCAGGTCCAAAGACTTCTACTTGTAGGGAAATGTAGGTGTTCGTCCCGCTTACTGACCACCTCGAGATTCTTGGTAGTACTCTGACCTTTAACTTTGGGTCTTTTGAGTCCAAGGCCCAATTAGCCTCTTGAGAGCTGGGTGTCCGCATCTTAGGTACTAATCAGCCAAGTACCAGCTGCAAGCGTTGGAAACTGTTGAGCGACACCGACTCCCTTAATTGTTAAACCCAAGCTGGGTTGCAAGACTTGAGCGGGAGTGTCAAACTTCTACTGACTAAAAACCACCCATGTTCCTTCTTAGCCCTTTGTACCGAGGCCGCGGTACCTCTTTTGAAGAATCCGCAGCCCCGGCGGCATCGAATAACCCCGCCCGCTCTTGGGCAGAGCGAAGGGGAGTGTCAGACTTCTACTGACTAAAAACCAAACCCATGTTCCTTCTTCGCCCTTGTGTCGGAGCCGCGTTATCCTTTCGATAATTCACAGCCCCGACGGGCGGGATCCTACTACCCTTGCTTCACGTCAGGCGCGTGGCGGCAAACAAGCCCTTTTATCATAAAAAAGACTTAGGTACGCTGTGCCAGCTCTAGGTTAAAACTGAGGTCGACTCTACCTACAACTAAAGTTACAGTTCTTGGATTTCTCACATTGATTCTGAGCGCTAAACATGACCAATCATTGTGTGGATGTGTAAGCTAGGTACCTACCAACTTATTGAGTCACTGGCATTGGTCACTGGGGTTTTTGCGGTCGCTCATTGTTGTGCCTCATGGCGATCTTTATCTGATAATTATCGTAGAAAAAGATACTAGTACCTAGGTTAAACTAGTTATTTTTCAAAGTATGAATGAGTAATAAAAAAAAATTGAACTACGGTAGGGTAGGAACTAACATTTGAAAATCATACAAATCATAGTAGGTAGGTAGCTGTAGTCAGGTTATAAAATCATACAAAAATAAAAAGTCCCAAGTTTAATTGAATAAATCGTTTTACAAAAAATATTTTGTTTCACTAAGTTTGAGCATATTATTACGTTATTGATAAAAAAGCTTTTCGTTCAAGGCAGTAGTGAAAATATTCAATTTGTATCTACACTAAATATTAAATGACTTCAATATTCACAAGGATTTATTGAAAAAATATTTTATAGACATGATTTAAAACTTGTTCAGCAGTAGGTAGTTTTTTCTCGTGGGTAGGTACTCTCCTCCCTCTGTATCAATATGATATGTGTTTTTAGTTAGCTATACCTAGGTATAAATGCAATACAAGTTATAATAAACTAGACATCAGTGTAAAAAAGAAAAAAATGCATATGGCAAGATAACTAACACCTTAGAATAATTTTAAATTAAAAATCACAATAAACATCAACATAATTTATATCGAGAACTCTTACGAAATCGATTAATTCTAAATTAAGAACGAAACACAGAAAATATTTAGGTGCAATCGAAAAAAATAATACAATGTTGAGAAATTCTAGCAAATGGATGTTCTCATACAGCTGCTAATGATCCTGCTAATTTCACTAATAAGTCTTAGTAAATAGGGCAATACCTAAGTACATTGACCTAATGAACTGCTAGACTAGAAATTCATAATTTCCATAAATTCATATGGTCAGTTCATTTCAATTGTTTGAAGCTGGAAGCAATCTTATCCATTATTGCATAATATCCAGATCCACTCTATGCTAGGGTATACAATTTTATTATTAAACATTCAAACTTCATTCACCATTTTATCTCCTATTATAAAAATAACAATCTTAATTATTATTCATATCAAAACTTATATCAAAGTGTATTTATAATATAAGAATAGGAAACTGTTCCAGTCCATACACATATATAATGTTATATCGGTAAAGTATTAGATACGGATGACTTGAACATGTTGCCGAAGAACCTCATTCCGGTGGAGCCTCCTGGGATGGAGCCCATCATCATCCAGACCAGGGCCACTACTTGCAGGACGGCACACACTATTGTCCACGGGGTACTTTGTAAGTGTAGTGCACAGTAGAGGGTGGCTATGAGGGTCAGCATGTATAGGGAGGTTGTGAGGGCCCTCTCTGTGCTAAACATTGACTTCAGGTGATTCCATGGGCCGTACAGGAAACTGAAACTGTTTTCAAATATGGTTAGACTAGAGTTAGACTCTCAATTTTTTATTCACATTTATTAGCTAAAAATTTTGAGAACTGCTCTTGTATTCATTTTGTTGTAATGGTTAGGACCATTACAATAAAATTAATTGCTATTAAAAAACAAAGTATGCTTTTTAGTGGTCATAAAACAATATCATGTGACTTGATGTGACCATGAAAAAGATTCTATTCTTAATTGTTATTACAGTCTTCCTTAACTGTTCTAAAAAGATATTTAATATCTGTGTTTATTTTGTTGGTAGGTACTCCAGTGCTTTATTTGCAACTTTCTCAAATTTATTAAATACTTTAAGTGTATCTTAAATAGTAACATTATTGTTATAAATATTTGTGTCAGGATAGGATAGTAGGTGTTATGTTTGATATAAACATGTAAAATAATAATTTTAAATACATTGCTTACATACTGTCTGCATGTTTATCTGTAACATTACACCTCCTAACCTGATATTACTATCTCTGAATATTTAAACCAGATTATATCTTATGAACATGCAATGGTACAGTCAAACAAGCTATTTGGTTTATACACAGAAATCTGTATAAGACTTTATAAAATTGAATAATTTTGTTTTTTTTGGTGGGTGGAAAATCATCGAATACCCCCCCCCCCCCGCTCTTGGGCAGAGCGAAGGGGAGTGTCAGACTTCTACTGACTAAAAACCAAACCCATGTTCCTTCTTCGCCCTTGTGTCGGAGCCGCGTTATCCTCTCGATAATAATTCACAGCCCCGATGGGGGGATAATAAAACCTTGTTCAACCTTAAGGAAAAATGCATTCAAAACAATAATCAAGTTAATCATGAAAATGGCCAAGTTCTCATGAGGAAACAATGAAGGCGTTTGTTGACTGGGTTAAATATTATCTAGAAAGATAAATGATAACATCGTAAACACAAAACACATTCTTACCTGATAATGAAGAACATGCTTCCTAGAGTGAAGAGTAGGGCAAACTTCCTGGCCTGAAGCAGTAATACAGGTATGTACAGGAACGAGAGGATGAAACAAAGGAATCCGAAGAACAGACATATTCCAAAGCCCATGAACCGTTGTGTTCTGCTCTGAAATAATAGAATTTCATGAGATAGTAATAAAATTTTGTTAATTATTACCTGCTTAAGTATTACCTGAATACTTAAGCAGGTAAACTCGTTATAAATACACAAGAGATCATAGCTAATGTAGTGGCTCAAAAATGTATTACTTAAAAGTTGTTTTCACAGATAGTGTTGTTGCTAGTGAGCTCCAAAGTAGGCAGTAAGTTTGTGCGGGATTGGTATTTTGATATCAACCTTACCTATTACTAGGTAAGAGGTTTTATGTAACTAGTGCAAGGGTGGGTACCCTTGCTTTGCACAGTTTATGTGAGTTGCCAAAGCATAGCAACTTTTTATTATATTATGCAAGTTTATTACTGTCCATAACAAGCAAATTAAATCATATATGAGTAAAGTCATCATCAGCGTCATTATCCTGCCTTTAAAACCAATGGCTGTAATTCTGTCATATATATTTTAACAAAACCACAATATCACATGAATGTAAACAAGAATCTATGATAAAGAGAATTCTATGTTTTAAAGACGATGATCAATTTACTTAATAACTTGTCTATCTAAGACAAAGATAATTATAGGTAATCATACTTCAATTAAATTGTCTTCATTTTACGCCTTCTTATAAATAAATAAACAAACAATAAATGTGTTGCCAGTCTTTTGTAGTCCCAAATCTATTGTTTGAATTAGGTAGGTACACAGAAAACAGATAGATAGTGTTCTGTGCTGACCCTAATTAAATGATGGAGCATTAGTTTTACGCAGACCAGTTTTATAATGATGTAATTGATAGCAATGCTATTGTTTAGCAAAGCCAAATGAATCATACGCAAATAAATAAATTAATTTCTACTTACCAAGGTGAAGTACTCCTTTTGTACATTTTCAAACCAAGTAGCAGTACTGCTAGTACTCGTAGGGGTCTCATCGGTACTCCGTGTCATAAAACTCGGGGTAGAAAATGATGGTAAACTAAAATTGTAGCTCCGACGACTTTCATTTTTCAGCAAATATTGATCCAAGTCTGTCTTGAGGTTCGCCATTTTTAGTTAAGTCACTTTGGTCTTGTTTTTCAGGTTTTAGCACGTAAAATAATAGATTATTCCAATTTCGTAAAAGTATTCACAAAATGAATAGCACTGCCCACTTCCTGATGATGAGCAACAAACGTCAAATCATATGACAACACAACACTGACAACTTGTGGCAGACAAAAGCAAACCAGAGATAATATTTTTCTCTTTTCGCGATGCCGGTTTTCGTTAGTGACGCGCATGCCCTAACGCTTTATCGATTCAATTGTATCGAGAACATTTCAATAGAAAATTAATTTTATCTTTATTAATTCGAGACAGACTAAGTAATTAAACTCACCATAATCTGTATCATCACTGAAGTCCTCGTGTGCATGTCGGCGGACATTGTTGTTATATCGATCATGCGCACAAGGCGGGCAGACTCCGTTTGTATCGCGTTCATCCAAGTCGGTGCTGCTAGCATCTGATTCCACTTCCGCTTCCTCGATGTGAATATCATCAGCCTGTCTGTTATCCAGTTTTTCGTTTGATGACAGTTGATTGTAATTTTTCCGCGGTGGTCTTGACTCTGAAAACACGGGAAAAGGAATATTTGAAACATCTGTTTTATTTTTCTATCTAAAAACACTTATGCAGTGTTACTCGGACTCGCACACAATGGGTTCCGTAGCACCATCGTAGCACTAACCAATAATATGTCATAATAACAAGAGTTTTTACTTTCATTCATCACATCTAAAGCACTAAAAATCATGATTTTGAAAAAGTGCTATAACTTTGTTTAAGGCGAATGCTCACATACTGCCCGCGAAATTCAAATTTTCTTACGTTTTTTGCAATTTGCAGGCCAGTGCTTGGTTGTATGTTGATGAACATTTGATTCGCGACTGTAAAGACGTATTTAGTTACAGAATTATAATCATCAAAATCATCAATACAACCCTCCAAGTTCATATAGATCGAGGAATAACTTTGACCTTGAAAAAATAGTTTCTCGATCTATATGAACTTGGAGGGTTGTGTTGGTGATTTTGATGATTATAATTCTGTAACTAAATACGTCTTACAGTCGCGAATCAAATGTTCATCAACATGCAACCAAGCACTGGCCTGCAAATTGCAAAAAACGTAAGAAAATTTGAATTTCGCGGGCAGGGTGTGAGCTTCCCCCTTAAGGCCCTTTTTCTATTCAACATAACACCGAACCAATTGTCGTTGAAAGTTATATTTCAGTTTCGTTTACTTCAGCACTTCGTGTTTAATCAGAGGGTAGATGGAGATGTTTGTATTTATTTTATTGGCTGGCAAACTTAGAGCGGTTTATACTGGATCGCTTAGGGGCCTTGCGTTTTTTTAGCGTTTCAAAGTCTGGGTGTGGCATAGTGTTTTCGTAAAACAACGCCGCGCTGAGCTCCAATTAAGTATTGTTTAACAGTTAAAGGGCCAACTCCACGAGCGAGAGAATAGCGGCGATATTTTCGTCGTGCCGGGTATTTGCGTACCTATTTATATACACTGAGACTCATTTAAAGCCGAAGAATGACTAAGTTTCTTATAGGTAAACTAAAGGACAAGGGATGAACACAATCCCCAAAAATATTATAGAAAGACACAAGGTGTAATAAAAACGTGTGGCATATGATGTATACTCGTTGTAATTATGGCAGTTGCAGCCTCCTCGTGCCATTGCTAATATTGCTATTACGGCCGCGTTCTCACGAGCGTCGACAACTTTATAACTTATTTTATTAGCTAATTTACGCTGCTTGTTCGTTGGCGCTACTCTGATTTATTTTCCAATTATTAAAGTGCTATTTCGCTGAGGTTGGACGCAAGTTGGTCTGCACAGACTTTCTGGTTGTTTTATTTATTTATTAAAACTTAACCCACAAGTAAAATTAAGTTTTATAGTACTTTTTGTGTCTATAGGTGTAAGTCATTTCAACCCCAAACGGTCCGTACCTCGTATCTGTTTTACGAAACAAGACTTATCAAGCAGCATACATAATCTCACGCCTCGTTCACAGGTAACTCCAGGACAAACTCGTTCACAGCAAGACAAGATCGGCACTAAGAAAGAGTAGATTAATTTTGTACTACTATTAAACTAAAAAAACAATAGTTACAACTGCGAAATAAATGCGCTTTCAAAGTCAAAGGCCTGCTTTTAAAATGACACAGGCTGAGCTTCGTATTTGGCGCCGAGACAGTTGCTGCGCCGGATCCCTTTCCCCCAAGCTGGTTCGGTTCTTTTACGATCTCGCGCGGCTGTCTTCCTTCTGGAAAGTCGATCTCTCAGACAGAGAACATTTTCGTCCAATTCCCAGATACCTTCAGCCAAGACTGTATGTATTACTACGGCTGTTAAAGACTGGTCTCGTCGACTCTCGCCCAATCGTGGCGACGAAAGCCCCACTAAAGTAGGTCTATCTACAAAGAAATCTAGTATTCTTTTAAACAGGTACATAATCGGGTAAGGCCGTGTAACTTTGTACATAGTAACTCTTGAGACAAATTAGAATAGTAACACACGGTAACGCAGTAACGCTCGCGACACATCTAAAGCTAGGTGTACAATGTAAAAACGAATTCAGCAATCAACATAAGTTAGCTACCTATTGAATTTCTTTTTTTCTACACGATTTTGACACGTTATGCGCTAGATAATAAAGTAAAATATAATGGTTGTTTAAAATAATAAAAAGACATGTTTTAAAATGAATCAGTTTATTTTTAAAGCAAGTAGGTAGTAATAATCAAAATTTTAAACAAAGTAAAAATTAAAATTAATTTAACTTTTCTGGATTATTCTGCCGCATACGGTCTCTATTTTATCTCTTTTGTTTTTCGGCGGCCGTTATCGGAGCCATCTGAAAAAATGAAATAGCAAGCCCATTCACCACCCACACATTTGGCATTTTGCGCCTAAACCCATACAACATAGCTACCTATACAACATTGATATATTAAAATGAGGAAAAATACGTTACGCGCTAACATCGCAAGCAGAAAATCTGGACTGAAAATATTACTGTAATTTTCATCAATTTTAGCTCAATCGGATACCAACAAAAGGTCGAAAATGGTTTGCAAAAGTTGACGGACAACTTACAACAAAACCTTCGAAAAGTGCAAGTTAAATAAAGCTTGTAAAAAAATAAGTAGCGACAAAATAAAAACACCTTCGACCTCCCCTAAATAAATCTCCCGTGAATGTAAACTCCGCCTAAAATATGTCCCGAGTGTTACGTAACTCTTTTAGTAACGTTCGGTATCACTCGCGACAGAAAAACGTTACGATGCTAAACTAAAAAATTACTATCTCCTAAAGAAACGCAGATTATTAGCACAACCCAAGCTTTTCTTGTAGACTATTAATGTAGCCATGAGCGTAATTGATAAAAATAACACATCTAAGCATATACGTACCTCGAAATTGATGTTGTAACACCACAAAATAACGTGGACAACTCGTTCAACACACAAAAAAAGCCGGATGACGTGGATGACAGAACGTTTTTTTTTTTAAAAAAAATTTGGCATTATGAGCATCAGTGCTGCCGCGCTAAAAATTATTAAGCGGCTTTGACTACACGTATATTGAGCCAGTATTTGGTAACTCTCTAAGCGTAACGCTTGCGACATGAAATTCCGGGACACATATTTAGGTTCAAATAAAATTTTATAGAAACATAGTTTAATGAACAAAATACGAGCATTCTAGAGTAAAATTAGTAATAAAATCATTAAAAGCTATTTCTTAGCGCTAGAAGACCTTTTTCCCAAAATATTTTACACATAATAACCAAGAGACGTATTTCGGACATGCTATTTTTGTATGGGAAGACAAAATTACAACTTTTAAAAGTACAAAAAGAAATAGAAAATTGCAAAGCTTGATAAATTTAACGATGAACTCTATTAGATTATGATTAATATAATCAGTTGCCACTATATTATCGATATCAGCACAGTATTTAATGAGTTATTAACAAATACATTCCTCGGACAAAAAAAAAAACGAAATGTACAATTTTACACGGCCTTACCCAATCACAACATAGCAAGCTGCTGGGCTATTTTCTGAATTAAGAGGAAATGCGAGTGCTGTCTCTTTCTACTATCGCTGTCTCTCTCCGTCCTCCTGCCCTCAAATACGTGCGATAAGGACAACTGTAGAAAAAAGTTAGAATTCGAGGTTTGGCTCTCGCCTATTTCCTCCTCCAATATTGAACCAATTTAAAAGATATTTTAGACAATGAATAAGGAGGTTATATACTACGCCGCTATGTTTTTCTTTTTTCGTTAATAGTTGTCAAATTTGTACACTAGGACTCTGTTAAGACGATGACAATAGCTATTGACTTCTGATGTTTCAGTATTTTTGGACACGCCCACAATTTTTCCGATACCCTAGCGCCATACTACCAAGTAAGAAACAAATAGTCCAGGATCCGCGGTCCATTTTTGCACTTGATTACTATCAAGCTAATTTTGATGAGACGGCGAGACGCCCAACAATTTCCTGCACGAAACGGGGGGAGCTGGCAACCCCAGCAATGTTTACATGAGCCGCGTATTTAAATATAAATTATAATTAAAGTACTGATTAAAAAGTGTAAATACGAGTACGATCTAGTGCAACGACTACCATACTCACGTGACAGTGTTTGTGATGACTTACGACAAGTGCTACAAAAAATACTAAGACTTAAAGACTTAGTTATCTCAGTGCTAAACGGACTACGTAAACAATAAATCTGTGTTCAAAATAGTATGACAACATCTAAACGCTAAATATTATCGATAAATAATGACAACTAGTGCAGTTTTAATAGATTTTAACAAATCCATTAAAAAACAACAAAAGTAAAAACCGTTTATCAAAAACATATCAAATTTTGGACTTTGGACTTGGATCATTGTATGGCAACTAGCGCTAATTACGCGCCAAGTGGCGAATAGACGAACCAATTAGGGCCACTACTAGCCACCAGAGGGCATAATACTTACGAATAGTGATACCATAGTTAAAAATAAAATATAACTTGGTGGAAAATTTTAAATGTTCGGGAACTTTACTGCAATAAATAATATGGATGAAAACGTAACCTACCGCAACCGACAATTATTCAGAAGCAGTTCATTACGTGACTTAACTGCAGATAGTTCCGCCCTTTTTGATGCGACCATGATGAGTCTACCAAATACCTCATTGAATGCCAGCCAAACAATAATTGATCTACAGGAGAAACTTAAACAGATGTCCACTGATTTACAAAGTGCGCATCAGGAGATAGAAAATTTAAATTCAGAAAACTTCAGGTTAAAAACGGACGTGCAAAAATACATAAAAATAATAAATGCCTACAAGGAAATAAATGCTACCGAAACAAATAAATTGACTCCTCGTTCGGGGCGAAAACGGAAAACCAACCAAACCAATAAAGGTACGCCTACGACAAATATGCAGCAATCAGTGACAACTGTACAGAATACAAACAACGATACTGCTAAGGAAGAGAAAATAATATTTGCAAGTTTTATTCAAGATGAAACAGGAAATAAATTAGGCTTAGACCAGACTACAACTACTACAATACATCACCATAGCGAGACGCAGGACATATTGGCAAAACCTTCACTAAAGAACAGGGTATCAGGGTCTGTAAACAACATCAACCCATCAGAGCCTAAGCAGATCCCGGATGAGTCGAACGATACGTCTTGTAATATTGCCATCCAATGTCAAACTAAACAAGAAAAGAAAAAGAAAAACGTAATCATAATTGCGGATCAGCAGGGACGCTATGTTCAAAAAAACCTGCAAAGACTTATCGGCAATGATTATCAAGTCAAGTGTTTCTGGAAGTCAGGGGCATCCCTAAAGGAAATTTTAGTAACAGAAAAAGTTGAAATAAGCAAATTAGATAAAAACGACTTTGTAATTGTTTTAGGAGGTACTAATGACAGAAATCCGGAAGAAACTCAACTCTGTTTAAGTAACTTTTTGAATAATACCAGAAATACGAATGTTATGATATCTGAAGTTCTGTTTAATAATTATTTAAACGAAAGGAAGTTGAATTATGAAATTAAATTTATCTGTTCTCACTACATACATTCAACATACGTGGACATGAACTTCTCATCTTACGTACCAAAATATCGCTTTTTATCATTGCATACATCACAATTAATATTAAAAGAAATCTTGAGCAAGGTATATAAACAAAATTATGATAGATATGTTATGAGACAGTTTGACGCTACTCGTACCAATTTTATTCCTACTTTTGCTGACAAGTGTATTCAGACAGAAATCAATGACCTAGGAAAAGAACACTGTTCAACCAGTAATAGTTTTTTTCGTGTTTAAAAACTTAAACATTCTTCATCAAAACATTAACGGCCTTATAACGAAATTAGATGAGCTTACTGCACACTTACACTCATTGGGAGATAAGAATGATAAAAATCCAATTGACATTATATGCATAACGGAACACAACATGACTATTGAAGACACGAAACTACTCAAACTGCCCAATTACACATTAGGGGATAATTTTTCACGCAGCAATAGACATGGGGGATCGTGTATTTTATTAAAATCTAGGCATAAATTTAAAATTGTGACAGAAGCCAAAAGCCTTAGCGTCAATAATATATTTGAATGTAGTGGCATCGAACTCATTGACCATAAAATTATAATTTTATGCGTTTATCGACCTCCTAAAAGTAGACTAGACCAAATTGACTTATTTTTTACTAGACTAGCAGAATTACTAACGAAAGTAGGTTATTCTAACAAAAAAGTTATAGTGTGCGGTGATTTTAATATAGACAGGGCAAAAACTAATAAAGTATCCCAACAATTCGAGCAACTATTAGCGAGTTTTAATTTAAAATTAACTATTCATCAACCGACTAGGTTAAGTAGCAAGACATGCATTGACAACATAGCGCATAACATTAGAGGCGCCAAATCTACCGTTCTAGAACTTTCCTTGTCAGATCATACAGCACAATTGTTAAGATGCCCTGTAAAGAAAAGTTATAGCATTGACTACTGGTATAAATATAAAAGAGATTATTGTGAAGAAAACACTCAAACATTTATTAAATGCATTAAGAGTCTTAGTTTTACAGAATGTTACTCAAGTAATGACCCAGAAATTGCTTACAATTCCTTTTACGATCTATTTAAACTATTCTATGATTTGTGTTTTCCGACAATACGAGTAAAAATACCAATTTCTAAAAAGCCAAAATGGCTCAGCAAAGGAATTAGGCTATGCTCAAAAAGAAAACGTCAATTGCTATGGAAGTATAGGTTAACTTCAAATTCGAAAGACAAAATACACTATAAAGAATATACAAAAAGACTACGAACAATAATAAAAAAAACGCAAAAAGCACAAAACAATTACTACATTCATTCAGCGACAAACAAAGGTAAAGCTATGTGGAAAATCATCAACAATAACAAGACAGTAACACCTAAGGAGGAAATAAATCAAATAAAACTAAATGATAGAATAGTTACAAACCCGATTGAAATAGCTCAGACATTTAACAAGTTTTTTATTGACGATATAAAAATGACACTGAAAGACAATGGTATACCTCTTAAAACCCTGACATATAATAACTCCAATTCTATTTTTATGAAACCGACAACCCCTTTTGACGTAGACCAAATAATAAAAATGTTAAAAAATACTAATAGTACGGGGTACGATAACATTAATACAAAAATAGTTAAAAGTGTATCGCATCTCATTTCTCCAGTACTTAGTCACATTATTAATTTGTGCCTGGAACACGGAGTGTTTCCTTCGAAACTGAAATTAACGGTCATAAATCCCATATTTAAAAAAGACGACAAAGAAGAAATGAAAAATTACAGACCAATCGCTCTAATCCCAGTCTTTGCAAAAATATTTGAAAGAGTAATCTATAATAACTTATATAACTACTTTGAAGCTAACAACATATTTGCAGACGAACAATTCGGGTTTCGAAAAGACAGATCCACTAGCAGTGCTCTATTAAATTTTCTTAAAAATGTCATGACAGGGCTAGATAACAAGCAACATTTAACTGCCATTTTTATGGATATGTCTAAAGCCTTTGACCATGTAGATCATCAAATACTCTTGAACAAACTAGAAAAGTATGGGGTAAGAGGAAATGCACTAAATCTTATTAAATCATATTTATCTGACAGATCACAAGTAACACAGATAACAAAAATAATAAATGACAAAAAGTTAGAACAAACATATACGTCAGACCCAAGAACTATTATGTATGGAGTGCCACAGGGAAGTATTCTTGGACCTCTCTTGTTTATCATCTACATAAACGATCTACCGAAAATTATAAAACAGGAAATGATACTATTTGCAGACGATAGTACAGCTATTTTTACGAACAAAGATAAAGACAATTATGAAAACGACATTAACGAATCACTTGAAGATATCATAAAATGGTTAAAAGTAAATAATCTAAAAATAAATATTGACAAAACGAATTATATGACTTTCACAAATAAAAATACTAACACGGGGAAAAATCTAAAAATACATTACAAAGGCGAACAATTAAAAGAAGTTAACAACACTAAGTTTCTTGGTATTTATATTGACTCTGGGCTAAATTGGAAACTTCAGGTTGATCATGTTTGTAAAAAATTAAACCAATTTTCATATGCCCTTTACATGCTAAGAAAAATTGTTAACGAGAGAGCATTACTTAGCGCTTACCATGCATACGTAGGGTCTACAATCAAATATGGTATTCTTTTTTGGGGCAATTCAACCAACAGGGAATATGCTTTTAAGGCCCAGAAAAAGTGTATTAGGAGTATATGTGGGCTTAAACAAACCGATTCATGTAGAACAGAGTTTCCAAGACTACACATTTTAACGCTTCCATCACTATACATTTATGAAGCAGCAGTAATGATAAAACGCGATTTAAGTAAATATGACACATTGAGAAGTGCACGGTATAAACATGAATTATGTGGAATTAAGTGTAGGACAGTTAAGTTTAAAATGAGTATATTTGGGATAGGTGTGAAAATTTATAACAAACTTCCAAAAAATGTAAAAGGTACTTTAACCTTAGATAGTTTTAAAAAAAGTCTAAAGGAATTTTTAATATGTAAGGCTTATTATTCAATTAATGACTTTTTTAATGACAAAAATATTGATGACTTTGATTGACCTTTAGACAATGACTGAATGAGTAATTTAATTTGTATGACATAAATCAATAATTTAATTTGAATGACAATAACGAATAATTTAATTTTAATGACATCAATGTATCATGTAATTATCATGAAATCAATTGGATAATTTAATTTGTTTATCTGACTACGTGAACTTGTAACTATATTAATGCATGATGAATGATGGACGCTGACTTAGAGCGAATAATTGTTTTGAAATTCAGTAAAATGTAGTGAATGTTATAAATGTGGAAACAGCATCAAAAATTGTACACCATACAGGTATGTTGCAGCGATCCAATATATTGTAATCATAAGACCTAATATTTCACCTGTGACAAACAATAAATAAATTTGAATTTGAATTTGAATTTGAAACTCTCGAATTCTCGATTGTGGTAAGTAATAGGGGTAGCAGGGATAAAATATGTTGGTTTGATGATTCTCAAAAGTGTTAAGTACAAACACTTTTGAGAATCATCAGCTGGGTTTTTTTTGTTAAATCTGATGATTTTTATTTTTTTATTTTTATTTTTATTCATAGGAACAGCAAACAGTTACATTATAAAGACTTACAATTAATTTAACATACAATAAATTTGGTTATAAAGTAACCCACAACGCTGTCCACAAGTAGGCGTACAGTTTAGGTAAAAAGAGAGCTAATCGCTAGGAACATTGATAGCAGTACATGTGACAATAAATAAAATCAAATGATAAAAAAAAATAACGACTAAGAGAAAATTAAAAAATAATTTGTTTACTTAAAGATAACAAAATTACCTATACAATATTAAGTATGATTTAATAGGGAATGGCGAATGAGGTTTTTAAATTGACTTATTGTGCAATTGAAGATATCTATGTTGACAAAGTTACTGTTATATGTGTCAACCATACGGCGGTTCGGTGAGCGCAGGCCTGAGTTAGTTCGGCAAGTGTTTAATGCAAAAAGAGTACCTGCGCGTACCTGCCGCCTGTGGATGGTTCGAGGTACGGCATAACAGATCATGCTGTTTAGATTTGTGCAGTTCAATTTATTTCTGACAATTTTAAATAGTACTGTGGCTTCGAGGTAATTCCTTCGAGAGCTAAGGGAGAGGAGCTTGTACTTACTAAGTAATTGAGAGTATGACAAATATGATTTGTGGCATCTGTAGTGCATAGCGCGCAAGAATTTGTACTGTACATTTTCAACCATTTCAGTATATTTCTTGTAGAAAGGGTTCCATACTGACACTGCATATTCTAGCTGTGAACGAACAAGCGCTTTATACAAGCATAAATATGACGAGGTTCTCTTGAAGTCAAGGGTGGACCGCATGATAAAACCAAATAGCTGGAAAGCTTTGCTGACAATTTTATGAATGTGCGAGTCTAGGCATAGTTTAGAGTCAAGTATAACACCGAGGTCGCGAATTGAATTTAGTTGAGATAGAGGCGCATGACAAAGGCTGTAGGCAAACTTAATAATATGTTTATTCTTAGTAAATGTAAGGTAGTTGCACTTCGGTAAACTCAGTTTTAATTTATTCTTGTGGCAGTAGTCTGTAAGTCTATCAAGGTCATGTTGAACCAAAATGCAGTCGTCGACAGTTCTGATGGACTTGTAGACCTTCAGGTCATCGGCATACAAAAGAAATTCAGTGTAGCGGAAACAGTCACCTATGTCATTAATAAATATGTTAAATAAGAGCGGCCCAAGGATGGATCCTTGTGGGACACCAGATGTGACTTCGATAACACTTGATCTGTAACCATTGATTACCACCCTTTGACAGCGGTTCGAAATGTACGAAACAAACCACCGAAGCAAATTGCCACGAATTCCGTTATAGGCAATTTTATTGAGCAGCAGCTCGTGGTCCACTTTGTCAAAGGCTTTGCAAAAATCTGTATAAATAGCGTCAACTTGCAGGCCATTGTCAAAACTATCAAATAAAAAGCTGGAGAAAGACAGGAGGTTTGTAGTAGTAGACCGCTGTTTAACGAAGCCGTGTTGCTGTTGTATAATGACATTGTGTAAGAAAGGATATATTTCATTATGGACGAGTCTCTCAAAAACCTTTGACAAAGTGGAGAGGATCGAGATTGGACGGTAGTTCTCAACGTTACCCTTCGACCCACCCTTGTGTACAGGTGTGATATTTGCACGCTTCCACTCTTTTGGAAATACTCCCTCAGTGACGCACTTATTGTAAATGATAACCAACGGTTTGCAGATGTAAGTAGCAGTGTGACGTAGAAAATAAGCAGGTATTCCGTCAGGACCTGGACCTTTAGTAGGATCCAGAGACTTCAGTTCTTTTATCAGTCGCGCCCGCGCACCCCCCCTGTGCGGACGTGTTTCTTTTTTGATGAAACGACGCGCGTCGCGTATCGTAAATCGACATGACGAACGTAGTAAAGTGTGCATCTTGCAATATCGTGATTGATGAAATGTTAGCGTACATACAGAACAAAGTGTCAGTGATAGATGAGGTCACGTTAGTTCGAATTTGTGTTTCTTCCTTCTCTAAAGAAGAAATTGAAAAATCGAAATTATTGTTATTCGAGTCTGTGCCCGGGATTAATATCAAGCGTAAAAATAAGGGCAAGCAGGAAAGGGACCTAGCTGATATAGTGCAGGTCTTCAAATCAAAGGAACCGGATCTGTTTCCGATCTATGTCGCCAGGGAATTAGAACGTCTCCCTCCAGTGCTGTTTGATCACCTGGACTGCACGAAGCTACTTAAAGATTTACTCCTAGTTCAAGAAGAAGTGAAGAATATCAAGTCTACATGTGTTTCGCAAAGTCAGTTCGATCAACTAAAGTCTGAATTACTACAAATTAAATATGACTCTTTGCTACCGAATACAGAAAACGTAAACAAACGACGAGGCGCCTGGATGCTAGACAGTGGCCCTATAGGGCTTTCACACATCGATCATTTATCATTATCACTGGAGAAAAGTAATAGTAACGTGTGTAAGCAACAGGAAATCGAAACTACTCCAATACAATTTAGAGATATTGTGGAGGTAGATGAGAATAATCATCTCAACTTATCAGCTGTTTCTCAACGGTCGGCTTTTGTAAAACCAGTTGACGGTAGCGGTACTAATGTCACAAAGCCGTCTGCATCGAGTGTTGCGACAGTAAACATGACGTCACCGCCACATCAGAATGATGCCGCGTCGAGTGCTTCTGTACCTAACAGTAACTCGAACATGCAGCGAAATGCCCGTATTGATAATAATCATAACGACTGGCAGGTAGTGAATTATCATAAGAAACCTATGAGATATCGCTATACAGGCTCGGCGGGAATATGTCGTGACAATCAGGGATTTAAAGCGGCGGATAGAAAGATTCCGATTTTAATTACGAGAATACATAATGATACCACGGAAAAGGATATAACTGATTACGTATTCAATAAAACTAAGGAAATGATTATGTTAGAGAAAATATCTTTTAAGTACGAAAGGGAATACAAGGCCTATAAATTCTTTATATCAGAAAGCAAGTCGTCTTTATTCCTCGATAGCGGTTTATGGCCTGAAGGAATCATATTCAGGCGATTTGTAAATTTCAAGCGCAAAATAACGAACGTCGAGGCGTTGCCGCGTCGTGTCCGGTCTGAGAATATAGTAGATGGATAAAGACAATCTATACACATTGGTTAGCTTCAATTGTAAAAGTGTAAAGCGATCGGTAGACTATATCAGGCAATTGTGTCATACCTCTGACATAATAGCTTTGCAAGAAACATGGCTTCTACCGAATGATATAGATTTTCTGAGCGACATTGACCCTGATTATGGCTACGTCGGGACGTCTGCTGTGGATATTACGGCGGGCATGCTCGTAGGCCGGCCGTATGGAGGAGTGGCGATATTGTGGAAGAAGAGTGTCCTACAGAATGTGTCCATAGTGCAGTGTGACAACGCTCGCGTCTGTGCCATTAAAGTGGAGTTAGGGCAAAGGTCGTTTTTAGTGTTCAGCATTTATATGCCTACCGATAGTGTTGTGAACTTACCGGAATTTACGGATTGTCTTAGTTTGGTAAGCGCTATTATTAATAATGAACATATTGAGACAGTATATTTACTCGGGGACTTTAACGCTCATCCGGGCCAGTTATTTTTTAACGAGTTGAAAGACTTTTGTACGGAGGCTGAGTGGATATGTGCCGATATAGAATTACTCGGTCTCTCATCTGACACGTATAGCTTTATAAGTGACGCGAATGGGTCTAGACGCTGGTTAGACCACTGTCTAGCTACAGAGTCGGCTATGCAAACAGTTGTTGATGTAGAAATTGAGTATGATGTCATGTGGTCGGATCACTTTCCTTTGTTCGTTCGTTGTAATTTAAATAGTATTAAACCTAAAATAGCATGTAATAATATCGAACCATGTAATAAAGTACGTTGGGGCGAGAGAACATCTGAACAAATTAAACTATACAATAAATTATGTAATGATCGATTAAAATTAATAGATTTTCCGAGTGACTTAAGTAACTGTTGTGATTTCTCTTGCGATGACGTCGAACATAAGTCTGTTATCGACAAAATGTATAATGAAATTGTAGATATCTTAGGCCGAGCGGCTAATGACAGTTATTCTGGTAATAATAGGATATGTAAGAAGAAACCTGTAGTAGGATGGAACAGACATGTCAGTAGTGCTCACCGGGAGGCCAGGTCTAAGTTCCAGTTATGGATATTGTGTGGCAGACCGAAGTCGGGTCGTGTTTGGAGTGAGATGCAAGAAAGCCGTAAAATCTTTAAAAGCCGACTAAAGTGGTGTCAAAATAACAGTGAGCAACTTAAAATGGACATTCTGGCAACGCATCACGCCAAACATGATTTTCGTAGTTTTTGGAAGTCTACTAATAAAGTAAACAGAAGGCCGGGCTTGCCTGTGAGTGTTGCTGGCATTACTGATCCGAAGAACATAGCTGATATGTTTAAAAGCCATTTCATGGTAACTTCACCATTGGGACCATCACGGTCGGGACTTAAAGGTGTGACTCGGGGGCAGGAGCTCAGCGTAAGGTTTACGGCCAAAGAGGTTAGAAAGGTTATCACGACCATGACCCGAGGCAAGTCTCCTGGCCACGATGACTTGAGTATCGAGCATCTTAAATATGCTGGCGTCCATCTTCCAAGGGTTCTGGCTTTGTTTTACTCCATATGTCTAGGGCATTCATACCTGCCGCCAGCTATGATGCAGACCGTGGTGGTACCGATCGTGAAAAGTAAAACTGGTGATATAAGCGACGCCAACAACTATAGACCCATCTCTCTGGCTACAATTCTGTCTAAGGTACTTGACAGTCTTCTGAACACACTGATGAGTGGTTGTCTCGAGTTGCATGACAACCAATTTGGTTTTAGATCGGGACTCTCCACTGAGACGGCTATTCTGTGTTTGAAGCAGACTGTCAAGTACTATACTGATCGCAAAACACCAGTCTATGCTTGCTTCCTCGACCTTTCGAAAGCGTTTGACCTGGTTTCCTATGATATCCTCTGGGACAAACTGTACGACACATCCCTGCCAAGTGAATGCATTCGTATTCTTAAATACTGGTACGGGAACCAGGTCAACGTAGTTCGGTGGTCGGGGGCGTTGTCTGAACCATACAGGTTGGAGTGCGGGGTGAGGCAAGGGGGGTTGACCTCACCAACGCTCTTCAACCTGTATATAAACGCACTAATCGAGAGGCTGAGCAGCACGCATGTCGGATGTCATGTTGGTGGAGTTTGTGTAAACAACATTAGCTATGCGGACGACATGGTGCTGCTGAGCGCCTCGGTTTGTGGCCTGTCTAAGCTGCTCGGTATTTGTGAGGAATATGCTCTCAGCCATGGCCTGCTCTATAACAGCAAGAAAAGTGAATGTATGGTTTTTCGGGCCAGGGGTAAATGTCCAGATATTATCCCTAGCATTATGTTAAATAATGTACCACTTAATAGGGTTGATACCTTTAAATACCTTGGGCATCTGGTGACCTCTGACCTGAAAGACGATTCAGACATAGAACGGGAACGTAGGGCGTTGTCTGTTAGAGCGAACATGATAGCTCGCAGGTTTGCACGATGCTCGGAGGAAGTGAAAAACACTCTTTTCAGAGCGTACTGCACTTGCTTCTATTCGAGCGCCCTGTGGGCTAACTATACTCAAAAACAGTACAGCGCCCTACGAGTCCAATTCAACAATGCCTACAGGAGGTTGTTGGGGCTGCCTCGGTACTGCAGTGCGTCGGGGATGTTCGCCGAGTCGCGCATTGATTGCTTCTATGCGACGATGCGGAAACGGTGCACATCCTTGGTGCGCAGGGTCCGCGCCAGCTCCAACACCATCTTGAGGATGATGGCTGAGAGGTTCGACTGTCACTACCTTAACCATTGTTGCATGGTTAATGTGGTGACGATAAAATGAATGAATGACAACACATTTCTATTTATAATCTGTTCGTGTTTTCTTTTTCCCAAATTGTAATATTTTAAATAATTTTATCTGTGATGATTATCCAATAATGTTTTGTATTAGTTATTTATTAGTTTTTAATTTTAAATGTGACATTATGATTATTTTTAATTTGTTGACATGTACCTACCAATTTAATCTGTAAATTCTAATGTAATTGTGTTTGTCTTATTTTTCTAGTATTTTTTTTTATTGAATGTATAATTGCTAATTATGATCACTTGTGATTGAAATAAATGAATTAATAATAATTAATAATAATGATCTTATTTTCGTCAAAGTCTATGCTAGTGATAATATCAGAACTTGAGGAAGTTTCCGCGGGTGGTTGCCATTGTGACAGAAGCGGTGACGAAGGCTCGTAAACGGAGTGGAAGAAATTCGAAAACATGTCGCAGATTATTTCTGGTTCACTGGATTGAGTGTCTTTATGGTAAACTTTTGCTGGGATGCACGGTTTGTCTTTTCGATTTGAGACATATGTCCAGAATTGTTTGATATTTGTGTGCAGGCTATCTTCTATTGAGTTTATATATTTAGAAAAGCATTTCCCGCACATATCCCTAAAACTAGCTCTATGTGTTTTAAATATCTCATAATCCGACATGTTTCCATACCTCTTCCACTTGACCCAGGCCTTCTGTTTCTTTTTATAAATGTTGATCAAAGGACGCGAAAACCAGACTGGATAATTGGAAGATCTCGAATACGTTAAAGGAGTGTGCAGCTTGATAATCTGGTCTAGTTTGTCATAGAACAACGATAAAGCATCTTCAGATTTTTTATATGTAAGAAGTTCTTGCCAATCGGTTCTCTGAATCATGTCGTTTATTTTTTCGTAGTCAGCTTTGTAGAAATTGTATTTTTGTATAGATTTCCTGTCTAGAGGTGGATCATTAATTTTTATATTTATGTCACAAACAAATGGGGGGTGGTAGACATCAGCAGGTAGCAAGGGAGATGATTCTTGTTTCACACAACAGGGTAAGTTAGATATTAAGAGGTCTAATATTTTGCCTTTGGAGTTAAGTGTGCTGTTGTACTGAGAGGCACTTAGAAGGGATATAAAATTATTAAGATGGTCACATGACCCAGAGCACAAAGGGAAAGCTATTGGGGTATTCAGGGCAGCAGACGTCTGCCACGTTGCTTCTGGAAGATTATAATCTCCGGCTACACAGAAAAAATCGACATTAGGATTAGACAAAGTTTCATAAAGTGATTCGAAATGCTTCTCATACACAGGTGGGGGTGTTTTAGGTGGTATGTATGCAGCAACCACGACGTGACGCTTTAGTTTTTGACCACTAGGTATTTCAACAGCAATTTGTTCTATGTAGTTGTGCAGTGGGGTGACGTTAACTGAAGTGTTTAAGTTGATTTCAAAGGGACGGAGCATTTTCAGTACAGCCACTAGAACACCGCCGCCCTCCAGTTTATTAGTGCTAACCCGATCGCGGTCACACCTGTACACAACGTAACGCTGGTCAATGAACTCATTATTATTTATTTCCGGCACTAGCCATGTTTCTGTCAGTATAATAATATCATAAGTTCTGGTGAGAATGTTCATATATAAAGCATGCAGTTTTGTACGGATACCCCTACAATTTTGATAATATATGGTTAAGTGTTTGTCAGTCACTGGTAATGGTAGATTATCCAAAAGTGCAAACATTGTGTGTTAAATAAGTTGATGCCATGAGAAAAGATGCCACGTAAAACTAATGATAAAACTGATTTTGAGATACTAATAAATGAAATTAAACTCAAGAAACAGTAAGACAAGCTCATGTCTGATAAAGAAAGTAACCCAGTTTTACAATAAAAATAGCACAGTTTTGAAAGCGTTTTTGTTGCAGTTAAGAGAACAATAAGTAACAATTGTATTAAGATAAAAACCTTCAATAGTAAACAGACGAAACTTAAAAAATATACTAAAATTAGAATAATTATAAAGAATAGTATTGTGTACAGTAATAACCTCCATAATAAACTATAATTTCGTACCCGGACGGCAGTGAGCGCGTTTTGTGCTGTGCCTCACGCACACTGTCTCCAGCGGAGCGTAAGTACAGCCAGGCGCGGATCTAGCCCTCAAAAAAGGTTGTGGGCACAGTCACCCGAAAATCGGCCAAGTGCGAGTTGGATTATGAACTCGTTCATGATCGATATAGTGACACTATTAGGAACTAAATCGATAATTTTCTGAATCAAAACGCATGGGCGCCGACAGGTTTATTTGGGTGAGGGAGGGCGGGGTGTGCATCTTTAGTTTCCCGAAAAAAGCTCTAAGGGCAGGTTTCAAAAATAAGCCCAGTTTGAATTTAAGAGGTTTTCTTCTGTCTGAAATTGTGTCTTGTCAGGAGTGACTAAAACAGCCAATGCGAAAACATTGCGAGAGCGAGCGGAGCGAGCTCGAAAATTTTTCACGACCTCGGAAAAAATAGATTCTTTTCACTCATACGGGATTGAGAATAGAAAGCATTCTGGCAATTTTTGTGGAAACGAGACAGGATGTATTCGCGAGCGCAGCGAGCGAGATTTTTTTTTGCGTTCTGCCTTGGATAGGTTGATCGTTTCAATTTCGGGGGAAGGTGAGGAGGTTCCCCGAGATGAGTTAGAATTTGTCAAGATTAAGACAACACAAGCGCGAGAGGAGCAAGTCGGCCCTCGAAAGTATTAGGTTTTAAGGCGGAAGCCTTTGAAACCGCTTTTGATAATAACATAATGCAGGAGCGAGAGAAGAGAGCTTCAAAATTTAAGCATCCTTAGATTGGGTTCTTTTTGTTTATTCATATAGAGATGACAACAAAACTAAACGTCAACTTATAAACACCTTAATAACAAAGGGCAAAATGCAATAGCGAGCGAAGCGAGCTTAAAATACTTGGTTGCTGCCTTAGAATGGTTAGTTTCTGTAGTGCAGAAAGTTAATAATTTATAAATTTTTCAAAAAATTGCAATTTTTTGATAATCATGACCCGTGTGACCGTAAAAATGTGACGTCACAAGTCAATTAGGGTTGTGGGCATGCCCACAGGTCCCACAACGGTGGATCCGCGCCTGAGTACAGCCAGGTGGATAAAGAAGCTCTGGCCATCGTGTATGGGGTGACCCGCCATCATCAGTATGTGTATGGGCGGCGATTCACGTTGAAGACGGATCATATGGCGCTGAGCCATACTTTCGAACCCAAAAAGGGTCTCACACAGACTGCGGCTAGTCGGCTGCAAAGGTATGCTGTAAGGTTGGCCGCCTATGAGTTTGATATTAAGTTTGTGTCTTCTGAACGCAATGGTAATGCCGATTTTCTGTCAAGGTTGCCATTGCAAAAAGATAAAGAGGATTCGGCATCGGATGATGATGCCAACCGATGTATTATTTACATTGTTGTACAAAGTTATACATTATACTACAATTAGGTTCATTTTGTTTACATCTTGGCAAGTTGGTGTTTATAAAAAGTGTCATACCTACCTACCTACTGTTATGCACTAACAACATTATAGTTATTATACATAGGTTGATAAATGTTTTTTTTTGTTTTGAATTGTCTTAATTACTTAAATAAAAAAAATAAAAACATGTTACTACTAACCAAGTAAAGTACTTTGCCGTGACTTGTACCTTAACGACCTACTTTCCTTCTTTATTTTTTGTATTATTATTTAATGATATCTCTCTCTAGCAATGTATATCTTGATTAGTGTTACAATTATTAATCTATGCTATAGAAAACTTTGTAGGGAGAGGTAGAATGGGAAAATGAAACAATATATTTTTGTACTATTTACTTAGATATTTTTGGTGTTTTGGATTTAAGCTTTAGCGTTAAGGGTGTAATACAAATCCTTCATCTATAACTATACCTATTGTTAATCCTCCATGCATTTAACAAATTAATATTACTTGTATGTCATATGGTTAGCTATAGATCTCTTAGAGGGGAAAATTGTAATGTATTTGCATAGGTTTTATGTGGGTATTTAAACAAATTGTAAATGTGCGCACACCCTACCTATTTAAATAAATCAGTCTCGCATAATACGTGTCTTTGTTTGCATCCGGATTCCTCATAATGATAATTATCTAAATTATTTGAAAAAATATTTGTCCTACAAAATGTATGGTTTGATCAAAGAGTCCCCTGCCTTCCTTCCAATATGTATCGATAACGAAGTCATTAAAAATGATTACTTATTATCTGGGTTTTGGGGATTGGATATTTTCTATTAAACCCACTCTTTACAAGTTGCCTACAAGATTCTAAAAATTATATTAAGTGTTTGGCACTTACTCCACGCACCATCAATACTCCTGTACATCATAAACAACAGGCTAATACACTTTCTGGAGCCACAAATTCCAGAAGAGCAAGCAGGTTTTGTTAAAGGCAAAGACATGCGGGAACAAATCCTGAACGTTCGCCAAATTATAGAGAAAAGCCGGGAATTTAACAGCCCTGTATTGATATGTTTCATAGATTATACCAAAGCATTTGATTGCGTGGAGTGGGGCAAGCTGTGGGGGGTTCTTAAAGACATGGGAACGCCTCAACATCATATTGACATAGTCCGATGCCTCTACCTACACATCAACAACCGCTCTTTCGTCAAAATAGACACCGACTGTTCAAATGCGTTAGGCAGGGATGCATCCTCTCACCTCTGCTCATCAATATGTATGAAGAGTAATATCATTCAAGACTCTTTAGGGCTGGGACAAGGGGTTTACTGTTGGTGGAAAGTGGTCAATCTGAGGTACACTGATGACAACGTTCTCCTTGCTACAACATTTGGCAACATGAAAGAGATACGGCACAGATTGGAAGTGGAAAGTGGCAAAGTAGGGTTTGCAATAAATAGGCAGAAAACCAAGCTTATGGTGGTAGATCGTGCGGGAAAGCTATCGGGCGCCTATAACATCTAAGTCATCTATACTGTGGACAGCTTCGATTAACTGGGCTTGGAGCCCAGAATATAATTTTTGATGAGCTCGTTATCAATACATGTTGGATTTAGATAATGATCATCAGATAAAAATAAAATAGTAATAGATTTTTGAAAATCATCAAATAAATAATTATAATAATATATAATCAATATATATATTTTATCCCTGCTGCCCCTATTACCTACCACAATCGAGAGTTTTCGTATAGGGTAATGTTGGCGTCTCATCAAAATGCAGCTGCTCACGGAAAATTAGCTTGATAGTAATCAAGTGAAAAATGTACCGTGGATCCTGGACTAACATTGTGACGCGGTCAATAATAATTTATAGATGAACGGATAGCTGTCAGTGGGGCGCAAAGTGACATACGTCCGTCTAGCACCGCGCCTAAGCGCTCACTGTCGGATTGCATACGTAAGAAAGAGAGCGCGATGACGCAACGCTCGAACTTCTTACAAACCATATAATGATTAAATAAATAAAAATAATTTATTAAATAATCAAAAATTAAAAACAACGAAATTTTGTATTTAAATATGATACGTTATTGTTATAAATTTTACCAACGTACGTTGATCAGTAATACAGATATTTTTGTTGGAAGATCATTTTAAGAGGTTAGTTTACCATTTTTTTGTATCGAGAAAACTTTTCAAAAACGTGTTTTGAAAACAACGAAATTATCAGAAATATGTTCAAGATTAACATATATTTTTTCCGCCGTGTCAAACTGTATAGATTTGGCTAAAAAATTGTTCAATACAAGCCTATTTGGCTCTTGTCAGCGCCTTAACAGCGATCTAAACAAGCAATTTTGAGCATTTTTTGAGGGTTCTAGTGCTTATAAAAATAATTTATCACCAAAAAGGAAAACATAGGGGCATAGAAATAGTTAATATTTATTATTCTGTAAAAAAACCATTGCTCTAGGGTCATTAACCAAAAAGAAAACAGGCGAGAGCGTTTGTATGGAGAAAAGACCACTCGCGTTTCCTCTTTCGCGCTAACTGAATTCAGCGCGTTCATTTTGTGTGACGCGCTAACAACAGACTTGTAATTAAAACGATGTTATTTTTTGACGTGTGGGGATGTGACCTGTGGACGCTGTGGCGTGTGACAACATGTTACGTTATTGAAATTACCGGGCTATTGTATGTTTTATGACTTTTTTTGTGGATGCGAAATCATCAAATGAACCGGAAGGGAGTGTCAAACTTCTACTGACTAAATTCCACTCATGTTCCTTCTTAGCCCTTTGTGTTTCGGGGCCGTGGAATCTCTTTCGCAGCCTCTAAGTTTTTTATAACAGCCTCGTTGGTGTAGAGGTCCCAATCGCAACTGCTGCGCATGAGGTCCCGGGTCAATTCCCAGTTCGGGCCTATGCCCGAACTGGGAATTTAACCAGTATACGCAATAACACTATTGTTATTGCGTTTTCCCAGAGTCAACTACGGAGTCTGTTTTTTTTTTTAAATTTTTATTTTAAATGGGCTTGCTCTTGACTTCAATCTTGCCCTAAGGGCAGAGATGATGTCGACGATGGAACGAGCTTACCCAGAAGAAGCCTGTTTATTTGCGACTTAAACAGATTAGGGTTCATATTATTATTATGAACTCGGAAAAACCGACGCAGACAGGGAATTCCACTCCTTGGCTGTGCGCATAATAAAGGACTTAGCAAAGCGCTTCGTTCGAATGTGTGGAACGTCGACTAGGTATCGGTGATAACCTGCAGCAATTCAATTCAAGCACGGTTGTTTGCAATGGACTTGCCTTCTATTACCTACATGTCACTTAAAATAAACATAACTGTCGAAATGTGGGTGTAGTGTTATACTAATAGGTATATGTACACCTCTCCCCAATCCTTTGGAAATTACAGGCGTGATGTTATGTATTTTTCATTACTCATACTCTGAAAGTAGGTCATGACATGCCTGCGGAGCGGGTTGAAAGTACTACTTTTCAGCCCTAGGGAGAATCGCTTTCTACTGCCAGCTGTGAAATTATTTGATGTAATTGGGAGCAAGCCTATTGCCACCAACTGATGTGATTAGGTGCAATCCTATTGCCATCAATAAATGTAATTAGGAGCAAGCCTATTGGCATCAACCAATCTAATTAGGAGCAAGCCTATTGCCATCAATTGATATAATTGGGAGCAAGCCTATTGGCATCAACCAATATAATTAGGAGCAAGCCTATTGCCATCAATAAATGTAATTAGGAGCAAGCCTATTGGCATCAACCAATCTAATTAGGAGCAAGCCTATTGCCATCAACCGATGTAATTAGGAGCAAGCCTATTGCCATCCGCAGATTAGATTTTAAGTGTTTCTCATAAGTTTACTTTTTATTTTTTTTTGTCAATTTGTTTTTTCTTCCTTCTTTCTTTCTATTTAGGTAATTGGGCGCAAGCCTATTCCCATCAACTTTCCTTGTATTCGTAATGAAAAGCACAGTGTTTACCTCGGGTTAAAGACTTATTTAGTCCCTCGAACTATTAGCGCCCTCGCTGCGCTCAGGCGCCAAACCCCGTCTCGGTGACTAAATAAGTTACTTTCACCCCTAAGTTAACAATGTACTATATGTTAGTAATAACCAACTTTAGTACTCCATCTCTCTAGTAGATGGCAGCACCCGTAGTAACTGAAGAACTTGCGTTATAAAATAATCAAAGCAGCAAGCAATACGTCTATCTTATAGAAAAAAAAACCCATTAAAGTAACTGGCCACGTGAACACGAGAACGTCGCATAACTACTTCTACTTTTCCTGGAAAGAAAAAGAATTCATTGCTATTATATTAGCACCTAGCACGGAATAGTTAACTCGAGTACCTTAGTGTATGTATATAAGCTTCTAAAACTTAATACCCTATCAAAATAATATCCCGAGACTAGGCATTACACGAGTACCGCGTCGCGCTAATTCCTCTTACATTTACCCACAGGTGTAGATTATCACGCGAAGCATTGGGTGGCAGGCAATTAACTATTCAAGCCACTTGTAGGAATACGTGATGTCACTGAGCAAAGTAGCTCTATTTACGATGAGATACTTAGCGAATGAATTCATTATTCATTTTGTATCTTGACTTACTAAGTGGATTGATTATAAAATCTTCTCGGAACAATCTTCAAATTAAGCCGCGCTTGCTTAGGTTGGTTTTTGGATGGGCTTCGGAAAGTCGTTGATCCCAGCTAACATTAATTATCTTGACCGACTGGTCAAGATAATTAACGATCTGGCTTCTGGTAGAAAACACTAGTGGTTCAGTGATGATCGGACGGACCTACCAGTACCTGACCATGTTCTATATCCAATGGGGCAGGCGCATTACTTTGTGTGCAATTTATTTCATCACTTTTACTCTCAAAATGGTGAAGGCAAACATTTTGCGGAAACAGGCGTCTCCTAGAATCAAAATTATCACCAGAATAGGGTTGAACTGAATGTTCCAGGCGCAAGTCTAAAAAAAAAAATTATAACGTAGGTACTTATGTCCAAAAAGGAAGCACCACTTTTTAAAATAATTTATGACAAGATTCCTAGCACTTACGTAGCAGCAATAAAAGAAAAGCACCTCAATCTTGGGCAACTTTCAAAAACTGCGTGCCATAAAGCGAAGATGATATTACGCAAAGGTCGTAACTCATTCAGTCTATAACAGGTTACAAGATTTTTTATTATTATTATGAGCCCATGTTGTCCCACTGCAGGGCAAAGGCCTCCCTTCCCTCTTTCCACTTTTCGCGATCCAGTGCGATGTTAGACCAATCCCTTGAGAAAGAGTCCAGCTCATCAGTTACAAGATTTACGAGTTAAAAACTCTTTTCGGGGAATCTAGTTTGGCAATTGTATTTCTTAATGTTTTTTTTATATCACGCTTGTCAACCTCGAAGATTAAGGCAGAGGTGTATCTAGCAGTATACTCACATGCCGCCAGTTATTTTTTTAATAATAATAATCATTTTATTGCAGGCAACTAAGGCCCATAAGTAAAATACATACAATAAGAAATAACAAACTAATACATATTTAACATTACACTTTAATTAAAACTAAACACGTAACATCGGCGTCGTGTTTCGCTGCGAGGTGTCGCGTAACCGTCCTCGGAAACGTCGGTAAACGACACCTTTCGGCCAAAAGTCCTCCTTCAAAAAGGTCTGAAGATGTTGGGTTGGAACACGCACCACAAATGACTTAAAATTGATGTTGTGGCGCGATTCCAACCTTTCGACCCTCAGAGTCCAGTTGGTCTTCACTTTCAGATACTGCACCACTTCCTCAATCGTCGTGGTGTGATGCAGTCGTGAAACGTACAGCTGCGTCGTAGGCACAGCAGGGCGGAGCAGCATGCTAGGACCACTCGGTGCGGTACCGCAGAGGTTGCGAGAGCAGGACTTCTTCTTCCTTTCCACTTTAGTGAAGCCCTCCTCATCAACCTGGCTCGTTCTTGGGACGGAGCAACGGACCGCAGGCTGGGCAGGTTGAGCCTGCTTCTCCCCTTTTCTGATTTGTTGCTTAGACTGCAACGCATCAGATTTGCCGCTGGTGGCAATTTCTGCATAGGCACGTTTAGGGGTCGACGTACCTAAGTGTGACATTTCCGCGGCCGGTGTTGTGGCGCTGGTGACGACGGCGGGCGGCGCTTGGTCAGCGCTATCGGTAAAACTGCCGATTGATGCATTCTGCGCCCCTCAGCGTGTGTTCACCTCTGAGGCCTCTGATGACCCAATTACCGAACCAACGTTGCGCAATAATGCTATTTCCGCACATAGCTCAGTATTGGACTTTTCTGTAACCTCTAATCTGGACTGCATTTTGGTCATCTCCACCTTCAAGGTAGTGATATCCTTCAGCAGCCGTGTAACGTCGACGTGATCGAAAGTGACGGGGGGCAGCTTACTCAGCTGCTTCGCCACGAAGTCTGGCACGTCGTCCGGGTCAGTCTTCTTCAACATATCGATGATGTCTTGAAGACTCTTCTCGGTTCCATCTCTTCGGCGAGAGGGCATCTGGTCTATTTTCCCAAGCGACTGGAACAGTAGGAGTTTCCCGCTGCTGATGTCGTCCTCTTTGAAATTTGACCGGCATATTTGCAGGATGCACACCTCGTCCATGTAGTCGATAGCATGGACTAGGAAAGCCAGCAATTCATTCACTATGAGCTGTTTGGAACTCATAGTGTTCACGGGCAGCGGCTATAGCCGCGCGGTTCGCGAATACAATTCGTGCCGTGCACAGTAGAAACACGTCTGCGTTCGAGCGCGCATCGCACTGCACTGAAACTTTTAAATGCTATGTATTAGCGGACGAGCCTATTGCCATCAACTAGGCACTGATCCAGACTCTGTCCCTCCTACTGAGAAATTGTCAATGGAAAAACCCAATAACACTTTGTCAAACTCGGTACCAAATGATCGCCAGTGAAACTTGCCACCACTCAACCAATAAGGCAGTATTTGTCTTTGTTCTCTGATAAATTCGCTATTAAGGCGACCTCTGGCGGCGACAGCCGGCACAACATTTGTTGTCTGTGAAACCAGAAGCTGTTATTCATTAGCACCATTAATTATCCTGTGACCTTTCTAATTAAGACTTACGGACGTTAATAAGGTCAACCATACATTACGACTGAGGGAAATTGGTTGTATATTGTTAATAATGTTTTTTGTTAGACATTTGAGGCTTTTTCTGAGTCTTAGTTGATGTAATTACATGTTAGAGTATGTTATTAGTCTAGACGTTACTTGAATTATACATAAAACTCTTTAAAAAAAAAATAAAGAAAAATATAAATTCTTGTGGTAAAGGGAAGTGTGTAGCTGATCTGCTACGACTATTGCTACGGCGTAGCTCTCCGTAGCAACTAATGAGTGTAAAAACGACAAAGCCGAAGGGCATTTGTCTCCCCGCCATTGCGATCATATTTTCGTGCTAGACCATATTTTGGAACCTTTTAGTTACGTAGTTATTAGAGGTCAGAGTTCTACATTTTTCATTAAGTTTTTTAACTAGTAGGTATTGATTTGCAAAAAATGTGTATGATAGGAATTATTTCATGTCTAACCCCCGATACTGCGAACTAGTCTAACCACAATTAATCTTAATGGGGTTGTTGACAAAAATAAACTAATTATTACCATATTTTCACGTTAACCAACAATGAAGACGATACAGTGCGTTGAAAACTCGTGTGACGTCATATTGTCACCAACCCCAACTCATGATTTTTGACGCGTTTTATCGTCGTAAAATTTTATTAATTTGATAAAACAAAAAACAGAATCATATTTTTTTGTCAGGAAACATCCCTATTCTAACGACCTCTCTGGGACTCGAGGCACATAATACACTTTCAAATAAAATTTTATGCCATAATCTATACTTCTATTCTAATATTTTATAGAGGTAAAGTTTGTGTATTTGTTAAATTGTAAGGGGTAATCTCGGGATCTACTGAACCGATTTTAAAAATTCTTTCACCAATAGAAAGCCACATTATTGCTGAGTGTCATAGGCTACTTTTTATCCCTGTATTCCCACGGGAACGGGATCTACGCGGGTGAAACCGCGGGACGTCCGCTAGTTTAATATATTATCGTTTAAGTCACAGAAATAGATACCAATCTCAACTTCAAATCCAATCTACGTCTACAAAGGGTAATAAGTACTTACAATATGTAGTTTAAGTAGTTAGTGGTACTCGATCACAGCTTGTATTGTTTAGACCTACACAAGGACTTATTGCGTTAGCTTTAGTTCGGCGAACATTTATATAATAAGTATGTAGTTGTATATAAAGTTCCATTTAGAGAGAATTTGGGATTCGATAAAATTATGTATTGGAAGCTGCCAGTGAGATATAGATGAGTGGGGTGATGATATTGTAATTTAAATTTAAATAATCTAAAAGAGCTATACTTATATTAGGTACGTCTAAATTGGTGCAAAGTCGGCGGTGATTGCTATTTCTTTCTTCCTTTTGCAGTACCTACATAATGCTTGGTTGACAGTTTCGTAATTTTTTTAATTTTATTTATTAGGGAAAACAAACAATTACACATTAAGACTTACATAGAAACATAGGATACAGAAATAATACAAATGTGAAATCAACCACGTTTTCCACAGATACGTAATGAGACAATTTGGTAAATTTAACACTAGCGTTGTAAACAATAAAAAGAGGAACATAACATAAAAATAAACCACATATCATATTATCAACAAAGCATAAAGCTGCAACAGTGCCGCAGAAGTGTTAATACTGTGTCACGTTAATTTTTCAAAATGTTAAGTAAACTTAGTCGAAACTTTCTATGTGGTAAAGCAAACAGATCCAAACTAGAGAAGTTCTTATTAAAATTGACAGCAATGCGACGAAGAGGCGCACGCAAGCCGGCATTTGTACGACTGGAAGTAGTGGCAAATACAGGTCGTGCGCGCACCTCACGTCCCTGGCATGTTCTGGGAACTATATAACACAACTTGTTACTAATACTCAAACAATCATATGAGTTATTACATAAAAGGTCCGTTTACATCTGTGTATGTATATGTTTTTCACATATAAAACCGATATTGATTATGAGTTTTTAATCCGTTTACAATTTCTACCAATCCTCTTTGGGATTCGAATTGAATAGGCTGTATATTCGTGCAAATATGAAAATCTCTTATTGAAATATCCGAGGGTTGTAAACCAAAATGTTGGGCACACTCCCGCTAAATATAATTACGGACGGGGCCCGAGGCGGACAAACACGCGGCGCAAACACCGCCCGTGTTGGCTTACTTAGGTTAGATTAAACCGCGCTGATTTCATTAATATCATCGCGACATGTATGAGCGTGTGTGTATACTGTGTGTTTGTGTGTGTGTGTGTGTTGTGTTTCATTAAGATTATTTACGTTGAGGGAAAATGAGACTTGTGAGTATTAGTTTATGTCTTTAAGGCTTCAAAGTTTTGTACAAGACTTTAGTTGAACAGGCAAGTTTGAAAGTTGTTATCCCGTAAGTTGCAATATTAACATTTCCTAGTAGAACTACACTAGGTAGGTACTACTAGGTTAGTTAGAAGGGTTAGCAGGAAATCCAGTTAGATACAGTCGTAGTTCCTAGAATTCGTTTACGCTCTGCTGTCATCATGCCTGTCTCGATTACTTGGAAACAATGCAAACCTATCTCGAGCATATTATTATGGCGTAACGGTTTTCAATTAAACCCAGAATAGTACGCTTAGCTTTTGATTAGAAATGTAAATACATTTGATTATGAGACTCCTATTTCCAATAATACAATACCTCCAATATGCTTTTAGCATCCTGGTACTGTGTGAGCTTTTGCTCTCCTTGTTTCTAATGTCTAAAAAAAATTATTATTAGTATTAGAAGGCAAATAGATTTGATTATAAGATCCTGGTTGTTTGTGGGACTTTACTATCCTTTTTTACTTAAGTCCTACTTGTCCTTGCCAATTTAAAATAATACAAATTCACGTAGTAGTTGCATAAATCAACAGACTATAACAATCAACTACAAAATAAATAACTGGGTCATATCTCCTAGGTGAATTGAGGACACAAGTTTAGTTTCTAATGTTCACCTGGGTGAAACTAATATCACCCAGGACACTAAACCATTTGGATTAGTTTAAGTATAGTTAGTTGTCTGGATATTTTTATTTTTGCACAAGTTGAGATGAATGAAAAATGCCCACGAGTGTGAAATACATTACATGTTGAACCTAATCATAGCTGCAATAAAAACACGACTGCCCAAAAAAACTAATTCATCAACATCAATACCCGTCATCATAATCCTTTGAATAATGTTTTTATGCTTGCAGCATATTTTTTAATGTTAAAGATAAAGAATGATAAAAACAAGAGAAATGGGTAACAGAAGATTCGTAAAGTTTATTACAAAGCCACAAACGGAGCATAAAACAACTAGTGGGAGAGCCGGCTGCAAAAATACCTACCTCATCAGGTACCCCAATAGGCTATCTTTAGATCGTTAACCAACACTTAAACACGTAAAAAAAATCAGGTCTGCCAGTGCCGATCCTGCCGGGTCATGGAAATAATTCATATTTATTGTCGTATTTTTTATGTGAAAGTTACGTCACAAGGTACCCGAATTAAAGTGCTGGCAACAGTTAACCATTGATTAATTACGTAAAAAAAAGTAGGTCTGCCATTGCGCACTCTGCCGGAAGTACTTGGCAGACCTCTAAAATATGGCCCCTCCAGCACCATGAACCTACCTCATCGAGTACCCTGATGGAACCTACGCCAAATAATAGCCAAGATGCCCTCGATAGAGGATCAAAAGGTCTGCCAGGTCTAATCTTGCCGGAACTTAGTGTTCAAAGCATTTGAAGTTGGTATGGTAAGTAGGCAGCATTATTTCATACAAAGAAGAAGGGGCGAAATGTCCCTTGTAACACTTTCTCCTATATATCAAATGAAAGAGCGTAAAAAATAGATCATTTTATTCAAACACAGTAAATGTGTGAATAATGAGGGAAAAAAGTTATTCACCGATAAAGAGCGAAAATATTTTTTTTATTTTTTTTTCATCGGACCTACTTGAGTGGGATGTCTACTGATAGGTCTTTTAAAATGACACTGATGTTTCTAAGATCATTTTTTCTCAAAGTCAATCGTTTGAAAGATAGACAGTTACAAAGTGCTAAAATGTGTCCCCACCCCCTCTAACTTTTAAACTAAGAGACTGAAAACTCTAAAAATAATATATGCTGTAGATCGCAATGAAAAATTATAACCAAGATTAGTTTGAACGAGATATAGTAAGCCGTTTTTGAGATATAGCACATTTAAAAAACCGCAAATATAACTTAGTCATTCATACAGTTACTATGAAAAACAAACTTATCACAAAATGTGTATTTCTGTTGCCGCTTTAACAAAAAATAATACAAATTAAAGGTGGTTCCTACGATGGTACGGAACCCTTCATGTGCGAGTCCGACTCACACTTGGCCAGTTTTTTTTTAAATCCAATTTGTTTTTATCTCCAATTATTCACGTTTACTGTGTGAATAATAGGAGATAAAAATTATTCACCTATAAAGAAATGTTTTTTTTATTTTATTTTTTAGTAGTGACCCGCCCCGGCTTTGCAAGGTTGCAATGTGCGGAATATAAAACTTTCCCTTGAATCACTTTTGTCTATTGCTGAAAACTGCATTAAAATCCGTTACGATGTCTTAAAGATCTAAGCGTAGAAACAGGACATTTAAAAGAAATAGAAAATGACTCTTAAGGGGCTGACAACACCAAACTGGTGTTATTTAAGCAGTTTTTTAAGAAAAACTGTTTGTTCTAGCACATTAAAAAAATATATGTTATTATTCATCATATTTCAAAGACCGTGGATGGACTCGATACTTAATTGGACGAAATCGGTTCGATAGAAAATAATTGCAAAGATTGGTCTTAAAATCATCGTTAAGCGGTTCTATGTCTTTATTTTTTTTTCGTATGGGTCTGCAATTAAAAACATGAAGTCAACATATTCATACCTAAACCGCTGACGAGTCATATTTTACAAATAATCCATATATTTTTTTTAAATCAATATTTATTCATTATTTTCTTCTAAAATCTGGCCGGCCCAGTAACAGTGATAGTGCGCTCTCGTTTACTCCGATACAAATAGACAGTGTGTGTGACAGTGACAAATCCTCAAGGCCATTTGGTGTTGACAGCGTCTTAATCCACTCTGTCATTGCGAAGCATTGTGTGTTTATGAGCAATACACTCAAAAAGTATTCGTACTTTCTACGATGACATCGTCCCAAGCACGAGCAGGGCCAACGAAGTTTTGAAAATGGCGGCGATGTGTTTCTGTGTGATTTCTAATCATCATTATTTCATCAGAGCTGTGGTGGCCCAGTGGCTGCCCCGACTTACGAACAGTAAGTCGTGGGGCTCGAACCCAGGCAGGTACATTACTTTGTGTAATTCATTTCATCACCACTGCTCTCAAAACGGTGAAGGAAAATATCGCGAGGAAACCGGCATATCTTAGAACCAAAAAATTCGAAGACCTGTGACATCTACCATCCCGCACTGGGCACGCGTGGTGGATTATAGCCCATCCCTCTCCCAGAGAGGAGGCCTGAGTCCCTGCAGTGGGAACATAATAGGCTGATGATGATGATTATTTTAGCCGAAAGACGTCCACTGCTGGACATAGGTCTCCCCCAAGTGTCGCCACATTGACCGGTCCCGTGCATCTCGCATCCAACGGATCCCCGCAACCTTCACCAGGTCATCGGTCCACCTAGTGGGAGGCCTTCCAACGCAACGTCTTCCAGTTCGCGGTCGCCACTCCAGAACTTTCAGCCCCATCCGTCATTCGTTCTGCGAGCAGTGTGTGGTTTTATAAATATCCTCATGCATGGTCTCCCCTTCATCGTCGGCGTGGTGTCCCGAGGTCGGCGCGTAGACCTGTATGACCTTGAGCACACATCTTGAGGATATTCTGAGTATAAGGTACCTACACCACCCTGGTCGACACACTCTCGATATTCACCACGTTATTCATGAGGGACTTGTGGACGATAATCCCAACACCACCCTGGGACTGCCGGTAACCCTCTCGGAAGTAGAGTCGGATTTCAGGATTATCGTGTCCTCCCCCTCTCTTCGGACCTCAAATAATTCCACAATACTCCATCGCAACCTGCTCAATTCCTCTTCGAGTTCCGTTATCATCTCGTCAGTCCGGAGTGAACGCGTATTGTATGTTGCCAGGTCAAGTCGTCGGTATGTTTTGGGGTAGCCGGACCTTTTCCCTTGCCACGCCGCTGCCTCGACCGCTACCGTAGCGAGGGTAGACGGGCTGCCGGGTACTAGGGGCCATTTTTGTGCGCTCATTTTCATTTGGGAAGGTTTGCCATAATCGCCACGCTTGGCAGACGGGTTAGCAAGCGCAGTAAGGTCATAACAAAGCACAGTAGAATGCTGCTGCCCATTCTCTGGTACGTCCCTTAGTCGCCTCTTGCGACACTCACGGGTAGATATGGGATGGTGCTATTCTTTACGTCCGACACCATATGGAACGCGTTTCTACGTTAAGATCTTGTAAACTACGCAATGGATTTTAATGCAGTTTTTAGAAATAGACAGATTAATTCAAGAAGAAGGTTTATATTCAGCACATTGCACCCGTGTAAAGGGCGGGGCGGGTCGTCGTCTTTCGGCTGAAATAATGATAATGAGAAATTCGGACGATGTCATCGTAAAAAGTGCGAATACTATTTCAGTCTAAAAAATTAAAAATCATTTCTTTATCGGTGAATAACTTTTATCTCCAATTATTCACACAGTAAACGTGTGAATAATGGGACAAAAATAAATTGAATAAAAAAAACTGGCCAAGTATGAGTCGGACTCGCACATGAGGGGTTCCGTACCATCGTAGGAGCCACCTTTAATTTGTATTATTTTTTGTTAAAGCGGCAACAGAAATACACATTTTGTGATAAGTTTGTTTTTCATAGTAACTGTATGAATGACAAAGTTATATTTGCGGTTTTTTAAATGTGCTATATCTCAAAAACGGCTTACTATATCTCGTTCAAACTAATCTTGGTTATAATTTTTCATTGCGATCTACAGCATATATTATTTTTAGAGTTTTCAGTCTCTTAGTTTAAAAGTTAGAGGGGGTGGGGACACATTTTAGCACTTTGTAACTGTCTATCTTTCAAACGATTGACTTTGAGAAAAAATGATCTTAGAAACATCAGTGTCATTTTAAAAGACCTATCAATAGACATCCCACTCAAGTAGGTCCGATGAAAAAAAAAATAAAAAAAATATGTTCTCTCTTTATCGGTGAATAACTTTTTTCCCTCATTATTCACACATTTACTGTGTTTGAATAAAAAGATCTATTTTTTACGCTCTTTCATTTGATATATAGGAGAAAGTGTTACAAGGGACATTTCGCCCCTTCTTCTTTGTATGAAATAATGCTGCCTACTTACCATACCAACTTCAAATGCTTTGAACACTAAGTTCCGGCAAGATTAGACCTGGCAGACCTTTTGATCCTCTATCGAGGGCATCTTGGCTATTATTTGGCGTAGGTTCCATCAGGGTACTCGATGAGGTAGGTTCATGGTGCTGGAGGGGCCATATTTTAGAGGTCTGCCAAGTACTTCCGGCAGAGTGCGCAATGGCAGACCTACTTTTATTTACGTAATTAATCAATGGTTAACTGTTGCCAGCACTTTAATTCGGGTACCTTGTGACGTAACTTTCACATAAAAAATACGACAATAAATATGAATTATTTCCATGACCCGGCAGGATCGGCACTGGCAGACCTGATTTTTTTTACGTGTTTAAGTGTCGGTTAACGATCTAAAGATAGCCTATTGGGGTACCTGATGAGGTAGGTATTTTTGCAGCCGGCTCTCCCACTAAACGTGTAAAAACAGTTATTATGTTAAAAACAAATGTCTATTATTTTCGCTAACAGCAAACCCTGCCTGCGGTATGAGATAACAGAGAAAGAAATACTTTAAGACAAATAATTCTTATAAAAGGCACGCCGAGGGCAAACATGGAGGTTCTATTAAATTAAGCCCGGCTCACACCTGCGCAAGGACATTCTCTTATAACTTCATGAGGAAAATTGCCTTAATTCAGTTATTTGTCGGCACCAAAGAGGCCTTTCTTTTCAACTTAATACCCGCTTTTTTATTACGCGAAGAGAATTTTAAAGGGACCGTAATGGCGATAATATTTATTAAATTTTACCGGCATTGGGTCTGTTAGCTCGGGCCCAAGATCAACAGACAATTTTCTCTTCCAAATTCGCAATTAGAATTTACATTCTAGGTTTGTTATTTTAGGGTTTATTTAAAGTTATAAATCCAAATTAAATTGTGTTGTAATCATTCTTGTCTAGACTAGATTTAGAAGTTTGTTTGATAAGTTTATTATTTAACAACGTTGTCCACGGCTTTAATGTCTTAGCACTATGCAGTCGTTGCAAAGTTTTTATTCTTGATAATAGTAACTTGACTAGTTTATTATACATATAACATAAGATCACGTCTTATAATACCCGAAGGGTTAGGCAGCGGTGTACCTTATAATACACAGTTAAGTTTAAGTCCCATGTAATACGGGGCGAGCCTATCTCCGTGGCTGCTACTGGGAAATACCTCATGGAAAACCCAATAACACTTTGTTTGAACTAAAACTAAGATCTCATGTTCAGCAACCGTGTTTGCGACTATTAGACTAGCAAGGCAGGCAGTGTTTCACAGGAATGAATCTGTGATTATGAAGTGATGCAAAATTAGTTTTTTTTTTCACTAGGCATCTCTCCTGCATCGTGGGTGCGTTCACAAACATTTAAACTCATATACACAAATACCCAGACCCGGAACAACTATCTGTAGGTCATACAAATATTTGTTTCGTGCGGGGATCGAACCCGCGAGACGCAGCGCAGCAGTCCATTGTTTGAACCACTGCGCCAATCGTGCCGTCAAAATGTACAGTTATAGTCAGATGTACAGCGTAATGAACTCATCTAACTTCGTGATAAAGGCATTTGTGCACTCATACAGCCTATCATAGGGCTGTATGAGTGCTCAAACCAAATATCACCGAATTAGGCGAATCACAGAATTAGATGAGTTCACCCTACACCTATAAAATATGATAACGCCTATACCATAATCCCTGGCCATCCATATCTAAGATAGGCAAGAGAAGCACAACCTGCCAGCGTCACGTCAGAGGAAGCGTTGATAAATTATTCAGGAGGTCGCTCTCAAAGGCGTCACTCAAACGCCGCTTATATTGAGATTGCAGGATAATCCGCATACTTGTCAGGACAAGGTGGAATTACAAACGAATTTAATATAAGTTAGTATGTTTTGTTGGACCGAAAACGTCGGATATTAAATATAGCCCTCTTTGATCGTCTTGAAGGATATTTATTGACAAGCTTAAGAAAGGGATTTGTTGTTCTTATATTGGATCTTGCGTTTGACCATTTTACCTGATGTTGACATAATGTGGTCGCTTTATACAATATTCTCAGAAGAGGGATGAGAATAAACTAGCCGGTTTACAATTTATTTATATATGAGAAGGTATTATAAATCACTAACATATTATAAAACAAAGTCCTCCGCCGCGTCTGTCTGTTCGCGATAAACTCAAAAACTGCTGCATCGTTTGTCATGTTGTTTTAACCATGAATGAATTTATACGCGGGCAAAGCCGTGGGTAACACCTAGTAGGTACATGATAAATTAGACGAGATATGTGGCGGTGGACCAAAACTTCGAAGACCTGTGATGTCCACCAGTCCACACTAAGCTCAAATGGTGGGTAGTGGCCCAGAGAGTGAGTCTTTACTCACCATTCGGCTGACTAAATGGTGGCCAGTGTCCCAACATTGGGAACATTACATGCTTAAAAATCTCAAGAAACGAAATGTTTACAATCAAACTATGCTCATGTATTGTAAACTAAATATGCCTTTAACACATGTCCAATATGAATATTTCCCTTTACATTCGCATTGTAGAACCGATACACCTACACGACATAGTAATCCCCTGTCCTTTGTTGCAGTAATCTCGGTGAGATGTCGCCGATCCAATCACTTTGTATCTCACGACACAAGGGTGAGTTGCCCACAATGCCCACTGACCACTGCCACTGCAAGTGACATATATTCTTAGATATAAAACGATGACACGAGGACACACGTGTGTTTATTTGTTGTACAATAAATAAGAGAGATAAGTGAGAACATCATTAGGTGGTGTACCGTGACCTGTTGTGGCAGTATTGTTTAGTCTTACTTTTAAGTGTGACAAAGACAGAACCGAAGTGTTCTTAAAGTAATAGTAGTGGTTCGATCCCCGCACGGAACAAATATTTGTATGACCTGCAGATAGTTGTTTCGGGTCTGGGTATTTGTGTATGTGAATTTAAATGTTAGTCAACGCACCCACGATACAGGTGATATTCTAAAGATATTAGTAGATAGTGTGGGGCAAACTTTATAAAAAAAGAAAAAATTGTTTTTTTTTAAGTAAGTTACCCTACACTTCTTTACATACATATACTCACACGCTTATATTTAAAATGTCACTTACGGGATATCTTCCGTGATTATTAATTGTTTTGAGTTCCCGATATTTCGACGCTGCTTTGCGATTATTTTTGCGATTAATTGTTTTTGCCCGCGATCATGGCACTTGCAAGTGCCATGATCGCGGGCAAAAACAATTAATAATCACGGAAGATATCTCGTAAGTGACATTTTAAATATAGTTATGAATCGTGAAAGCTTAAAAAACTTTTTAACAAAAAATAAAACCGACTTAAAAAAAAAAGTTTTTATTTTTCACTTTTTAGTGGTTCACATGTTCATGGGTCAATGTGGACAATGTAGTTTTTTTTTGAGTTTTGTTGATTTTTCAAAAACCGCTTGTCCGATTTCAATAAAAAAACCCTTTCCAACAAAAAATATTTTTTCAAATCGGTTAGCAAGTGACGGAGTTATGCCCGAACAAACATAAAAAAAAAAATACAAACATCCGAATTAAGAACCTCCTTCTTTTTTTAGAAGTCGGTTAAAAACAGGACTCACACCCTTTTCCCATGGGGGTAGGCAGAAACCACAGAACTCCACCTGCTACGAACCTTACATACTCCTTTTGCTTCGTTCACATTCAAACATCTGGTCATACATGCACGCCGGTTGCGAGTATTACTACACTCTTTTGTTCGGGAATAAAATTGTAAAAATAAAAGTACAGAAATATAAAACAAAATATAGCATGTACGTAACTAACTCTTGTAAAAATATCATGTTAAACGAAATACATAATTCATTAATCGGCATTTCTCCACTGTTCCCACCCTTGATAGTTCAACCAAATGTCAAACCCTCGACTACCTTGCTGGTCTGACGCGACCCAATATTGCTCCTTTCGCCTTCACCCCAGTCGACCCGGGAGAGATCAAAAAGATCATCCTTTCCATTAAATCCAAAGCTGTTGGTTGCGATAACATCAGTCGACACATGATCGTGACAGTGGTCGATCAGCTCCTTCCTGCGATTTCCCATATTGTTAACTTTTCCCTTTACTCCGGTGCATTCCCGTCCATGTGGCGAAAAGCCCATGTTCGACCACTGCCTAAAGTTCCTAATCCCACTCTTCTTAGCCATTTTCGTCCAATTTCCATCCTTCCCTTTCTATCCAAAGTTCTCGAGGCTTGTGTACACAAACAATTCTCCAACTTTGTCCACAAAAACTCCCTAATCAGTCAATTCCAATCCGGGTTCAGGCCCGGGCACAGTACCGTTTCCGCTCTCCTTAAAGTGACTGATGATATAAGGCGGGGAATGGAGGACACTAAAGTTACGGTTTTGGTGTTAATCGATTTCTCGAATGCCTTTAATACCGTCAGTCACGAAGTCCTTTTATCCATCCTCTCCTATCGCATGGTTTCTCCCGAGGTTCTGGTATGGTTTACTTCCTATCTTCGGGGACGTCAACAGTCTGTGCTTGCTGGTGATTCTAACTCCGGCTGGTGTGATCTGGATGCTGGCGTCCCTCAAGGCGGCATTTTATCCCCACTTTTGTTCTCTACCTTTATAGATCTCATAACTGCCGAACTTCAGTGTGCGTATCATCTTTACGCTGACGACTTACAGCTTTACTGTCAGGCGGGTGTTGACGGCTTATCTGGTGCGATCGAGGAGCTAAACCGGGATTTACGAGCTGTTAAGGACTGGTCTGATCGTTTCGGGGTGGCGGTTAATCCTGCCAAATGTCAGGCCATCATTATTGGGAGCCCCCATAGTTTGAGGAGGCTGAGCAGTTTGACGGTCCCACCGGTTACCTTTGACGGCACAGTGATCCCGTTTAGCTCTGACGTCAAGGATCTAGGTTTGCATGTTGACACTTGCCTTGACTGGCGTAAGCAGGTTGCGATTGTGAGCAAGAAAGTCACCGGAACGTTGCGGTCTCTCTATCGATTGAGAAATATTCTCCCAGCGCACATCAAGGCAATGCTTGTACAGTCCCTAATCTTCCCCATTATTGACTATGGTGATATGTGCTACTATGACCTGAATGCAGATCTCCTCAATAAACTTGACCGACTTCTTAATAACTGTATTCGATTCGTTTTCAATCTTCGCAAGTATGATCATGTGTCAGAGCATCGATCGCTTCTGAAATGGTTACCTATACGGCAGCGCAGAGCGTTGAGAGCTTTGACAACCCTGTTTTCTCTTCTTCACAAGCCCACTTCCCCTTCTTATCTGACTTCTCTTTGTCAATATTTATGCACTGCGCACAGCAAGACTCTTCGTTCCGCCAATAATCGCCTTCTACGTTGTCCTTCTCATCGCTCTGGCTTTATAAAGTCTTCCTTCTTTGTCCTGGCGGTATTCCTTTGGAATGACCTCCCTCAGAATATTAGGACGGTTAACAGTCGGTTCATTTTCAAAATAAAAGCTCGTGAACACATTCACAAGAAGTTGGCAGATTCGTCTCAAAATTAAGTTGTTATAGTTTTCCTTGCCTATCCTTCAAAACTTTATATATTTTATGTATGTATATATGTATGTATTTATTCTTATAATTTAGGTATATATCTTTTCTATTACGTTTTTTTTTTCTGTTTTGCACCTACTATGTATTGTCTCTGCATCACCCTAAGGTAGACTGGTAGAAAATGCCCAAGGCATTAAGTCCGCCTTTGTACGATTTTGTTGTGCATAAAGTTTTTAATAAATAAATAAATAAATAATTATAATGTAAAAGTTGTAATACGTAAGTAATGAAACACGGGTTATTATTTTAGGATAAAATAACAGGATATTATTCTTTTGCGAGAAGAATGTAGACAAGATTTTGACATTGAATACATCTCTAGAGACAAATGGCTACAAGTATAAAACATCGTGCTACGGCTACGATCGCGTAGCACACCTGCTACGTCGTAGCCGCGTAGCATACGGCACGGTTGGTGCAGTGGTTGAGCGATTGAGAATCAATGTTTTTGTTTAGTTTATTTATGTTTTTCGACATTTTGGTGATTTCTTTTTGTTTTTGTATAATGTTTTTGTATAAGATGACGCACCTATTATATTACTAAATTACAGTTGATAGATTTTAAATTTTGGTATTTTATTTTTAAAGTTTTCAGATTTCTACCACATAATAGCCCTTATAGACCAGGGTCGATAATTTTTGAAACCAAAAAAAATTACAGTAGAATGAAACCCATTAGAAAAGGAGGGGAATATGATCAAAATGAAAGGAAAAATAAATTACGGTCGATCCGAGTTCGGGAAGTGGGGGTGGGGGGGGTTTTAAGGGGGGAAAGCGGTTTATCTCGATTTCCGGCAAAACTACAAGTCCTATGGGAAAAAGTTAAATGGCAAAGTTGTAGGTAATAAAAAGATCTACACTTTTGTATTTGCAATTTTTTCACATAACCTCAAAATTTAGGTGAAAAATTCAAAAAACCAAGTTTTTGGTTTTTAATTTTTATCTTTTACAAAAAACATTTTTTTTTCACGAAATTTAGTGAAAACTTACATTTTTATGCCCTAAATACACTGTAATTTTTTGGAATAAAAATATTTATTTTTCACCTTATTATTGACTTAATATCGAAAAATCAGCCATATTTTCAATCGAAAATTCTGACGTCAAAATATCTGCTTTTTTTAAAAAGTCGGTGGGCGTTGTGTTCCTTATAATCTCTACTTTCTGATGATGTATAAAAATAAACATTGCAATGGTAAATTTTCTCAGAAATTGCAAAATCAGCTGATGCGAAATAATACCCACTACCAAATAATGGCCTAGACAAGAAAGTATAAGCGTATTTATTGCTGTTTTATGCCTATTTATTGTTATTTTAAGAGAATTTATATATCGTGGAGACCTACGGAAAATTTTGGCCCATCAAATGGTATTTCACAGAGAACTGGGGAAGGGGCTAGGAGGGTTTGGCCCTACTACCTGTTATTTTGTAGCAGCGGATTTTGCTTTTTCTGAGAAAATTTACCATTGCAATGTATATTTTTTATACATCATCAGAAAGTAGAGATTATAAGGAACACAACGCCCACCGACTTTTTAAAAAAAGCAGATATTTTGACGTCAGAATTTTCGATTGAAAATATGGCTGATTTTTCGATATTAAGTCAATAATAAGGTGAAAAATAAATATTTTTATTCAAAACAATTATAGTGTATTTAGGGCATAAAAATGTAAGTTTTCACAAAATTTCGTGAAAAAAAAAATGTTTTTTGTAAAAGATAAAAATTAAAAACCAAAAACTTGGTTTTTTGAATTTTTCACCTAAATTTTGAGGTTATGTGAAAAAATTTCAAATACAAAAGTTGTAGATCTTTTTATTACCTACAACTTTGCCATTTAACTTTTTTCCATAGGACTTGTAGTTTTGCCGGAAATCGAGATAAACCGCTTTCCCCCCTTAACAACCCCCCCACCCCCACTTCCCGAACTCGGATCGACCGTAATTTATTTTTCCTTTCATTTTGATCATATTCCCCTCCTTTTCTAATGGGTTTCATCCTACTGTAATTTTTTTTCATTTTTTACCATTTTTGAAGGCTTCGGCCCTGGTCTATTAGTATATGTATAACTAGCTAAATACCTATTAACAAATTCAAACTACCTTGTTAAAGTAGAAACTACGTGAAGTTGTCATTATGCGAATTTGTCATTGTGAGAAGTTGACGTTTTGCGATCGGTTGTCATTTTGCGAAGTGGACGTTATGAGCTGATAAGCACTCCGCATGTCATCTTTTTACATATCTTTCTCTCATCAGGCGTTCTAATAGCCTGCCAGGGCTGCGGGTTGCTCGAGAGAGATACCGTGGCCTCGGACACAAAGGGCTAAGAAGAAACACGGGTGGTTTTAAGTCAGTAAAAGGCTGACACTGTTTACCGCTCCACCCATAGTAGGAGGAGTCATTTGAAGATTTCCCAGCCTTAAAAAAAGCCGTTCTTATAAGATACTAATTAGTGGACACAGATGATACAGGTAGGTATATAATTCTAACCTACGTATACTCGTGTAGAGCTACTACAGCATGATTGACGAGTTCCAATCATCCGGCGACTGTAGCAAAAATGGCGCTGGCTGAGTGATTGACTGCCTTTGATTGACGAAGGGCTCTTGCGCCATTTGAAACTTGCCTTTTTGATACCTTTAAGATACATCCTGTAACTACTGAGTGGTTATACAAGGGATATAACGTCGGACTAATTATCAGAATTAGTATCTCCAAAAACGTAATTTTACTAAACATCCACCCGCAATATCTTCAGTATATACGCGATAAGGGTGCTTTTATAATATAAAAGTCACATTGAGAATTGCGACACTAGCGCTTAAAAACTGTTTCCAAAAATACCAGTTCACCACGACCTTTATTTTATGTTTAGCCAAGTAGCTTTATCGATAAAAGAAAACTTTTTCGTCGAATGACACGCAGTTTCTTCGCAACAATAGCACGTGACGCATCATTAGGCAACTACCCACTATCTCGTATATTGTGTATATTGTCACCGCGACACAATACCTCTGTATCGGCAACTCATTTGTCTATGGGGTGACAGTCATCCCTGACGTAGACCGTATTGTAAATGTCATTGTGTTTGTAAGTGTCGAATATGTGTAACTTGCGACCTTAGTTGTAGTTTAATTTTACATTCATATTTTTTTACCTTGCACACTTGTTTTTCCAATTCACTGGACATTGGGTCAGTGGGTCGTCTTAGGGGCGGATTTTGACAGGAAACTCGACATCGGCTTTAATTGCCATTAAACAAAAATAGAAATAGAATGTATTGATAAAAACTAATAAATACAGATCTTTAGAGGGTGCAACTATTTAATTTTATTTAAATTCAACTTCATAAAACAATATTATATTTTGACACATTTTTCACAAGACAAGTGACACGTCTTCTTTTTAATCTTAATGAGGTCGCATATTGCACCAACCTTAACATCTTCTCTCAATAGAGACCCATTAGGTTTAAGAGCTTCTGCAGCCTTGGTCTAGCTAATGCCTTAGTAAAAGTATCAGCAAGCTGATTCTCCGTGGTCACCTTGCTAACTTGCAGTTCTCCATTAGTTACCATCTCTCTTACAAAGAAGTGTCGAATCCGGATGTGCTTGGTACGTTTATGGTACTCTGGATTCTCTGCTAACTTGATAGCAGCTTCGTTATCAACTTTGAGTTCAGGGACGCCCTTCAATTTTGTCATATCTCCTATTAATCTATGGAGCCAAATTGATTCCCGAGCCCCTTCACTAGCTGCTACGACTTCAGCTTCTGTAGTTGATATAGCCACGCTTGTTTGACGCTGGCTCATCCATGACACAGCACCTCCAGCATACATGCATAATACACCAGTGGTTGAACGACCTGTGTTCAAATCACCTCCATGATCAGCATCACTGTAGCTTTGAAGAATGCCAGTCTTAAAGTTTCTTTTGTAGAGGATTCCTCTTTCTGGTGCGTATTGCAAATAGCGTAGTATTCTTTTAAGTTTGACACAATCCTGTTCTTTTGGATTTTCAAGACTTCTAGAAACCACACTGACTGCATATGCAATATCAGGCCTAGTTCCAACCATTAGGTAAGCCAATCCACCAACGACTTGTCTGTAATTATTTAGCAAACTTCTTACATCACATGACTGGTCTTGACATTGGTCTTCAGTTACGATTGGTGTCATTACCGGTCTGCAATTTTCCATACCAAATCTCTTAAGCAATTTCTTTGCATAACTACCCTGAGATATCTTGGTGCCTTCATCAGTCTTCTCTATTTCAATACCGAGGAAATATGACGCTGTCTTCGTGGTTATTTTAAACTTAGTCTTCATTTGTGCTATAAACTCATGAATAAGGTTCTGACTTGTTGCAGCCACCAAACCATCATCAACATATAGTGCAACTATAAGCTTTCCTCCAGACGACGTTTTCCTGATGAATAAGCAAGGATCTGAATCACTGACTTTGAATCCAATCTCCTTGAAAAAGTCCAAGATCCGCTTGTTCCAGCATCTTGGAGCCTGTTTCAAGCCGTAAAGGCTCTTCTTCAATAAGCATACCCGACCAGAACTATCATCATAGCCTTCAGGCTGCTTCATGAAGATTTCTTCATCAAGTGTTCCATACAAAAATGCCGTAGAAACATCGAATTGCAACATCGACATGTTCTCATTAGCTGCGACAGCCAGCACACTTCTCACAGTTGCCATTTTCGCTACTGGACTGAATGTTTGTTCATAGTCGATACCTTTCTTTTGACTAAAGCCCTTTATTACAAGTCTGGCTTTATATTTGTCCACTGACCCGTCAGCATTCAGCTTCACTCTATACACCCATTTACATGGTATAGCCTTCCTGTTCTTAGGAAGTGGCACAAGGACCCAAGTTCGATTTTCTTTTAGAGAATTCATCTCACAATCCATTGCCTGTTCCCAAAGATCCTGTTCAGAGCTTTTGATGGCCTCTTTGTAACAACTTGGTTCTTGGTAACCACAGCTAGCCATATTTAAAACATAGTCCTTGAGTTTCTCAGGTGGACGAAGCAACGATCTATCTCTAAGAACCCTACCACCATGTTCCATAATTTCCCGTTCAGGAATTTCATCATGGATATGATCGTTAACTGCTACTTCTATATCTCCCCCTAACTCAAAACTTTGTTCTAAATCATCACTCCTTGCATCATCAAATGCATCAAAGTCTTCAGTTGGAACGTCTTCTCTATCAACAAACTCTGTGTTTTCATTTTCTCTAGCTAAGAGCTCAGTGTCCCCGATTCCGGTACCAACACCTTCATTGCTATCATGAATTCTATTATTGTTGATTGTTCCACGACTGTCTGAATCTTCTGCATTCTGAGCAACCTGGGGTTGACTTACTGGATTTGACAATCCCAAAGGGATCTCTATTTCAGTTATTCCTGAATCATTAACTGGACTTTCCGCACCCAAGGGTTTTTCATCAAAGTTTACGTCCCTTGATCTAATCAACGAGTTGCTTTGCTCATTCCACAGCCTGTATCCATCATCATTATCATAACCGACAAGTTTACATTTCACTGCTTTCTTTTGCAACTTCTTTCTGGACTGCTTCGGTACATGCGCGTAACAAGTTGATCCAATTATTCGTAAGTGCTTTATTTGTGGCTTCTTACCAACCCAAAGCTCAAATGGTGACTTGTGTTCCACTGTTGTTGGACCTGTCCTGTTCAAAATATAAACAGCAGTGTTCACCAACTCTGCCCACAGTGTCTGAGGTAGTTCCTCGTGTGCATGCATCATAGCTCTCGCTGATTCAACTATCGTGCGATTTTCCCTTTCACTACACCCGTTTTGTTCTGGGGTGTATGGCATAACTAATCTTTGTTTTATACCCATATCCGCCATTACCTTCTGTATCTTCCGATTTTCAAATTCTCCACCGTTATCACTCAATAACTCCTTAACTGTATGACCAGCTACCTTGGCAGATGCCAACATTTCTTTGAGTTTCTCATGTACTTCTGACTTCTCTCTCAGGAAATACACAAATCTATAACGCGTAAATTCATCTTTGAAGAGTACAAAGTAGCGATACTTGGATAGCGACAGAGGGAATGGACCACACACATCCGTGTGAATGCGTTCTCCAGGCTCATTGGCTTTCTCCCGTACACCAAACTTCAGTCTGTGTGACTTTCCAAATATACAACCTTCGCATAATTCTCCAGTTTCCTTAGTTTTTATACCGAATTCCCTCTCGATTAGACTTCTAACATGCCTCTTGTTCTGATGACCTAAGCGTTCATGGTAGAGTTGCAACATATCTACTTTCTGTACCAAATTCACAGCAACTTTAGATGGTGGTACAATCCTACAGTTGAGCCTGTACAGACCTCCATACCTCTCTCTATTTCCAGTAACTGAGATTTTCCATCAATCTTCATTGAACAAGTAGTGACCCGCGACTCAAAAACGCTTCCTGGATTTTTATCTTGTGTCGACAACACCGAAAACAAATTCTTACTAATCTTCGGAACGTACCAAACATCTCTCAATGTTGACTTGACAACCTTCTTGTTAACAGTAGCTTCAATGCTTAGTGATCCTTGCCCAATAGCCTTAATCACGTTTCCATCAGCTGTTGTTACAGTATGATCTACATCAAAATATCTGAAATCTTGAAACAAATCTGCGCGCATCGTCACATGATTAGTAGCGCCGTTGTCCACGTACCAGTTATCTCTATCTGATTCAGATTCTTTAGTATTTACAGATTGTAACAACATGTTTACTCCTTTGTTGCCTTGAGTATTCCTTATAGGACAGTCTTTCTTGAGGTGTCCAACTTCTTTACATTTGAAACATCTCACTTTCTTACTTGACTCTCGAGTGACGTCATTGCCCTTTTTAGTAAATTTATTTCCTGTTTTCACCAAGGCGTCACAACTAGACTCACCGTCTTTACCGTTGTTTCCAAGCGCCTTTTCATGTGCACACAACTGGCTTGTGATGTTCTCAACCGTCCGATCCTTTTTAGACAAAAGCAACCAGCTCGACTTAAATGAAAAATAGCTCTCTGGTAGTGTGTCCAGTATCTTGCAGATTAATAAAATGTCAGGAAGTTCCTTCAACTCCTCTTCTTTCATTACCTCCTGCCTCAACCGGAACCAGACGTTTTTCAATTTTGAGATGTGCGTCGCCATATCATCACCTTGATCTTTTCTGTAACTGAAGAACTGCAAACACAAATCATACAGACGATCTTCGCTCACGCCTTCATACAATCTGTGCAGTTCATCCCATACATCCTTTGACGTTGTGAACCTGATGACCTTATCCAATGTGTCGTCAGCAATATTGTTCGTTATCAGTAGCAATGCCGTACTGTCCAATTTGTTAAAGTTTTTAACCTTTTCTTCATAAAGAGCCAAATCTGCAGCAGCTTTATCACCAGCCCCACTTGCAGGTATTTCCGGTCTTTTTATGTTACCCAGTACTATATCTTGAAGGTTCTCCACTCCTCGTAGAAGTGCCGTCATACGATATTTCCATTGTACCCAGTTGGTACCCTCTAGTTTTGCGATTTGTATTTTAGCGAGATCCATGTCCGATTATTTCTGGGTAAAAGGGCCCATAACCTGATAAAACTAATAAATACAGATCTTTAGAGGGTGCAACTATTTAATTTTATTTAAATTCAACTTCATAAAACAATATTATATTTTGACACATTTTTCACAAGACAAGTGACACGTCTTCTTTTTAATCTTAATGAGGTCGCATATTGCACCAACCTTAACATGTATGACTACGATGTTGCTTATTTCTTTTTGTGGGACTAATTAGTGATCTATGATATTTTCAAGATCTATTGTCTTTACAAAGTTTAATCGGAATGAAACAATAACATCACTTACAAATTATAATTGGGACATTCCTAAGCCAATACGAGAAAATTATGAGTTAAATCACGGTACGGTTTGTGCAGTAGCTGAACGATTGACTGCTGCGGTTCATGTCGCGAGTTCGATCCCCGCACGGAACAAATATTTGTATGATTCAGCTGTTCCAGGTCTGGGTGTGTGTGTATGTAAGTTTAAATGTTTGTGAACGCACCCACGATACAGGAGAAATTAAAATATATAAAAAAAAAACAAACTAAAAAATATTTTAAGAAGTCCTTAAATAAATACTTAACTCAAATGACATCATCATCATTTGAGAGAAAAGCGCTTTGTTTGTGTTTACATTATTTAATAGTCACTCTGGGTGAACCTGGGGTGAAGATTCACAACATTTTATATATACTCTTTATATAAACTCTCAGGCATCGTAAACGTTTGACATAAAGTCTTTATTGAAACTGTTGAAAGGGAATAATGTTTATTAACATTAAAATATCATCTTATTTTATTTTATAAAGTTACTTGAGGTTATATGAAACTTGTTTTGTTCTTTGATATAATACGTTTAAATACGATCACATTTTCAAAGGCGAAAACAAAACTTATTGATAAAGTATACGAAAGGCGTTGTCTGCTCATTTTGTATTAGAGAAAGTTTTGAATTTCAGCTTGAATAAATACGTAAATACGAAATGTTTTCTTTAACACAGCACCAGCACCAGTTGTTCGGATAATGAATAATACAAGTAAAATTTGGTTGGTAAAGTCACAGGTGCCAACTAGGTATATTATAACTTCCGTTTCTCGCTGAGTACCAGAGCTGTCAGCCCCCTCGCCAACGGCGACTTAGCGTAGCGATGCTGTCGCTCGTTCGCATCGATACAGTCGCAGCTGTTTGCCCTTGCCCACAAAACTAACGCGTGTTAGTAGTGATGCTAACGTTTCGTAAAGGCGCGACAGCATCGTTACAAGAAGTCGCCGTAGTTGACTGTTAGCAGTTGGAGTGATTTATTTGTTAGTTTGGCCTCGTTCACGTCTTCGGATGATTCGACTTTCAACGTGATATGCGTCAAGTGAAACGCGTGCACTTCACTTGTTTGTTTCGTGTTAGTCTTTTCACTTTATAAGTCAAGTCTTCGCACCTTCATGAGGCAGGCTTAGAAAAAACTCTTTCATTTGTTTTCTCAACAGCTGTGTCGCTTGAACGATAATGTCGTGGCCGAGAACATTAGAAGTTTAATAATCTCTAACAATATCTCTGAAATATTCGTCATAGTAAGCGGGTGGGTATTAATATTTGAGAGGAGATCGAAATTTGTGATTCTGACAAGGTGTCGCTCTATACTGGTAGCGAAACAACGTATTTGCATACAACAGGGATGGATTGACATGCCACTTTGGATCAAACGCGATTTTATGCTTTAGAGAAGAATGTGTTAATAATGGAGATAATGACTCTTCTTTGTCTCTTCGTATCGACGGTATACAATATTATGTTTGGTGTAATTTATTTCATCACTACTGCTCTCAAAATGATGCTAAATATAAGGTCCCATTAAAATAGGTGGACAAAATTTTAGAAATCATTCAGACCACCAAAATAAGGACGATGGTAAAAAAAATAATAAGAAAAATCGAATTTAAGTACCTACTCTTAAAGGACGAGTTTGTTCTAGAGTGCCGGTAATTTATTATTTTAAGTAAAAAAAAAACATTTTATTTAATGTTTAGATATGTTTGGTTAGACCTACTGAACGCTGCATTAAATTTTGTCCACCTATTTTAATGGGACCTTATTGTGAACCAACCGATATTCATCATCTGCCTAACATTTCAACGTTGTTAGGGTCGTATTCCAGCCTTACCGGATGCAGCTGAGTACCTACCACTATTTTACACGGAGCGACTGTCTATCTGACCTCCGCAATTCATTCAGTACTGGGTAAAATCTTCGGGTCACTGTCTACCTGGACTGTCAAATGTCTACAAATACCAGCCACGACCAAAGGTACGAAAGAAACCCGGTATATAATGGGTATGCAACCACCCATCGACCAACCTAAGCGTGGCTAGGCCTGAAGATTGAGTCGAGCGTCTGTTATTAGGTATTTAGCCATGAGCTCATCCACACCGACCGATATTACAGAACCAAATTCTAAGTTTGTCAGGTTACAATAGGGGATCGGACTGGGTCAAAATAATATGATTCTGTTTAGTCCGTAAGTTAGATTATCGAAAAATATTGAATACGTGTTTTTTGTTTTATCAAATCAATAAAAAATGACGAAGATAAAACGTGTCAAAGATCTTGGAGAGGGGCTTGAAACGTCACTTGTGTCGTCAAAATGTACTATCATTTATGACGTCACACGAGTTTTCGAAGCACTGTATCGTCTTCATTTTAAGTTTACGTGAAAAAAGAAAAAATACGTGTCCAATAATTTTTGGAAATCTATCTGACGGACTAATTAGTTTTTTTTTTGTCCGATCCCCTATTCTGAAAACTCGCGCTAGACTAACATTATTGTTTATGTCTGTATCCCTCTCAAAGAGATGAAACCTAAGGTCTGTCCCAGCAGTGCTAGACTGACTATCCTTATGAAAGTACGTCCCTGCCCTTGCTGTAGGTAGGCTTCCATAGCGACGTCATAACCCATAATATGGTCGACGTACCGGTCGAAGGTCGGTAAACTGACACGACACACGATGATGTATGCTGCTCATACTGCGTAGTGCATCTCACTGAATGGATTATGTCTGTATAGGTACTGGAATTCTGGGAAAATGCCTCTGTGCCAGTTAATACCTTTACGTGCTTTCACGTGTATTGATCTAGTCTAGCTAGAATTTTGCAGAGGGTTTGTACGTGGAACTTCTTAACGGTTCTGTTTCATAGAAAATGTCATTAAAATTGATTCTAATTGGGATAAGCTTTTGTAGTCAGTTAGGCAGTACTGTTTAAACCTCATAATTCCATAAGTATCATAAAAACGTAAAAAACTAAAACCCGACTACGACTACACGTTATAGGTACCAACCTAAACACTTTAATACCGTGTGACTACGGCTTTTCTTTTTGTTCTATCCTGAAAATCTTGTTTCATACTTTTTCAGCGTCGTTTTTTTTGTCGTAGTCGGGTTTTAGTTTTTTACGTTTTTATGATATTTATTTATTTTTTTGTCGATTAAGGAATAATTTAATATCTCTGAGTACCGGCAGTAAGACGTGTCAAAAGAAGAGCGTGGGTGAAGAAATGGCGTAACAAGCTCCCTTTCTAACCCTAAACCTAGCTATTTTCGTTCAACGAAAATGTCTAGAAAGTTTCGGAACCAAAAAAAAAAACCCGTTTGCGAAATAGATTACTAGTTTCAGCCAGAAAGCTATTAATCAATCGTAATCCTATACCCTTAGCCGAACCAACCCAAGTGTTATTATCAGATTCTCTGTTCGTTGGGGAAAGAGAATAGTTTCTCATTGTCGATAATAACAGCGTCGTTTGTTCGTGATCACGTGTCAAAATAACGTGTCTATGAGAACTGTGGGGGACAAATAGACAGGCTCTTAGACCGTAACCGGCGTGCCACGTGATAATTATTATCTTGGAAATGTTCTTCATTAATAGGGTAGTTGACAAAAAAAAACTAATTAGTCCGTCAGATAGATTTCCAAAAAATATTGAACACATATTTTTTCTTTTTTCACGTAAACAAAAAATGAAGACGATACAGTGCTTTGAAAAGTCGTGCAACGTCACAGTTTGGTCCATTTTTACCAGACTATGACGTCAAAAGCCCCCTCTCCATGATCTTTGGCAAGTTTAATTTTCGTCAATTTTCATTAATTTTATAAAACAAAAAACACGTATTCAATATTTTTCGATAATCTAACTGACGGACTAATCAGAATCATATTTTTTTTAGTCAGTCAACTACATTACCCTATTCTTATTCGTATTAATATTATAAATGTGAAAGTATCTCTTTGTGCCCGGTTGATAGCGATAGACTCGTTTCTACTACATGGAACTTAACATAACTGGCGAAATCGTATAAGTATCTCTTTCTGACAGTTTTTTATACGCCTTAACCGTTAAGGCTTATCGGGTAAATGCACTGAGAAAAATGTCATTTTGGTATAATCTTAAAATATCGTGACGTCGTTGGTTAATAGATGCGTTGTCATAAAATATGTTGATAATAAGTCAATATTACGCTAGAACTAAAATGTGTTATGATGGAATCGAATTGTTTGGGTAAATAATGCAATAATACGATACTTGACATCGTAAAAATTTGTAATTAAAAAATAACATTTTCTTCTTCAAATAATAACACTATGTAATAGAAAATGGTCCACTGTCCCATAAATTAGTATGATAATTTTAAATAAGATTCTAATTATAAAACACAATGACAGTCACCGTAATTTAGATAGATTTCATGGTATATTAAGAAGAAGTATCTCTAAAAATACGATGATCTCCCCATATTGTACTATATTAAATTATAATGCTATAAACTTACATTTTTAAAGTAAGCATCATTTTTTAATATTACAGTCATATTATTTTATGTGAATCATAATGATAGTACCTACGATTAAATAATCTTCTTTTTTTAGAGTAAGTAAGCATCAAAGTTCACTAGTATAGTCGAATCCTACTAAATTATTATTACAGAAACCCATCTATGAGTAACATCAAATTTTGAATGATGTCCTACAAAATATGTATAGGGTGACGGAATTTTAGAATGAGCAACCATTATCTATCTAATTATCTATCTTCTCTCTCACTTCATTCCGCGCCAAAGCCAACGCACGCACGCACGCGCCATTTTTATTTTACCGCCTACCTACAGCCAGCCAGCCGCTAACCGTGAGCCGTACACGACTCACGACCTCTGTTTAAATGTTCTGTTCTGTGCTCAGGCCTCGTGTAATTGTTGTAGCAATAAGAATATTATCAGTGCCAGTGAACGTGTTTGATCAGTGCAAAAATGGATATGGCTACGCGTGATCTTTTGAAGAAGTGGAATTTGGAACGCTATATCGATCGTTTTGAAAGTAAGTTTACAAGCCTATTAAGTTGCTAGCATGAGTTCACACATTACATTCACACATTCTAATTTCTAGCAAGAAATCAAGAATAGTCTTGTCGTATGGTACCTACCTACCTAGATAAACGTTCATAATTTTATTGTATTAAACACTAGGTTCGATGTGCAACTGCAACACAAAAAAAAACAAATTGGTACCAACCTACGTTTTTTATAAGTCGATGCTACCTGCGTAGTGCATTTCACAGCTGCAATCAGGGCACTGTTAAATTTACCTTTTTTTTCAGCTGAAAGAATTGATATCGCAACAATGCAGATGCTTAGTAAGCAAGACATACATAGTATGTTCCCTCAAATAGGGGACAGACTCCGGTTTGAAGCAGCTCTGGCCATGTTAATAACCGACCAACCAAAAGATATGGTTTGTTTTCATGTTCAATTTTATATAAATTTAGAGTTTTAAACTTTTTGCTTACCCATGCCGTGCGTTGCATACATGCACATACTCCTACTTGCATGTAGGTAGGTACCTACTTATTAACTTTTATTTAAAGTCTATAAGTTAAATTAAGGTACGGTCTAACAATTTAACCGGTGCAGTATTTATTTAAAAAGTGGAATAAAATTCCTAACTTTTCATCAGTTTTGTTAGTTTACCAACTAAGTACATTATTACCTATTTAAATGTCTTCTTAAATTTTAGGATAACTACTACAATTCATCACTCTTAGAAGAGGTCCTGAGGAATGACTTTATAACTAGTCTACCTTGTAACTTAGAGCCCCTGCCACCGTGTGAAGGGTCGCAAAATTTAATCCCCAACCAAGACTGCGAAGCAGGATTTAACCAGGAAATTTTGGTAAGTTATGCAAAATTGTAAAAAAGTACTCGTACTTACTGTTTTTTGCAATATTATTAATTTGTACTTAAATCCATACTAATTAATTTGTACTTTCATCCATACTAATATTATAAATGCATGCAGGATCAGTCCAGATCTTGATCTTTGGGACGAACATAGATTAGTTTTTATCAGGGCCGGATCAAGGGACGAGGGCAGGACCGTTCACACCTACAATGCTGAACCGATTAGCGAATAAATACATAATTCTATTCTATGCTATTACTAGTGAAAAAATATAACACTTCCCTTGAGTTAACCCCGGGTAGGGCTAGTTAGCCTGTTAGTTAACGGTCGCACTCAGACACATTTCATGATTATTTTAACGATTATTGAGGATAACTGACCGCACATACTCATATTATCACACCTTTTTGTTACATGTACTATTCTCAAATTAAATATTATTTTAGGATGGTGACATACTGGTGATACCACTGGACTCGTCGTCGTCAGTGGGTGAAGCAGTTACACAAGAGTCCACCGCGAGCAATTTAGTGAGTTGCACCTCAAGCGAGACTTGCGTAGTTCCTATGTGTGAAACAGAGACTACCGAAGTAGCAACTGAGCACATATACATTGTAGCTGATAGTGATCCTGAAGTACTTGATAATGCTGATAGTATTATTCATAACGAAGTTTTGAAATTTATTTCAACGCTTTATGTAAATCCCTCTGTATCTCGATCGTCTGTACAAGCTATGGTTACTCATTTGCAAACCCTACTTGACAATATCGCACCGTCTTTTATGTCCGTATTCGGCCCTGTGCTAGCTGATGAGGAAAGCATGTCTGGAAGCGAAATTAATAAACGACTTCATAAGTTCAACACAGCTTTAAAGGGCATCTTTTTTCCGTTTCGTTCAGAATATTTGAGATTCCGAGAATTTAATTTATTAGGTTCTTTTATACCACCACATGAAGTAATCGTTGGTTATCGTCCTGACATTTCACAAAGGAGTAACACTTTAACATTACACACCAAGCCATGTACAATGCAAGTAATTCAACTTCGCCAGGTTTTGAAGAATTTTTTTTCCATTGACACTATTTGGAAAGATGTAACGGATTATTTGAACCACCTAAGGGGTAATTTAGTAATCCGTGAAGAAAATCCGATGAGGCCAATGTGTCTAGAAAATGTAATGCAGGGATCTGTATGGCTGGCAATGTGTACACCGCAGGCGTCGGACATTATTCTTCCTTTAGTAGTATACTATGATGATTTTGAAATTGGAAATCCTTTGGGGAGCCACGCTGGGGTGCATAAGCTTGGTGGTGTATACGTTTCTTTGCCAGCACTCCCACCACATTTATTTTCATTGTTGAATAACATTTTGCTGTTAGCTATTTGCCATTCTGCTGACAAAACTAAATATGGAAACAAAGCTATTTTTGACCCTGTTATTGGGGAATTGAATTACTTGCAAAACAAAGGAATTTTTATAGAAAATATGTTTTTTAAAGGAACCGTAAAATTTAAGGTTGTTGCTATAACTGGCGATAATTTAGGCCTAAATTCAATTCTCGGGTTTACTGAAAGTTTTTCAGCTAACAGGTGTTGCAGAATCTGTAACATTGACAAGAAAGGTTTGCAAACTGCTCTATATGAAAACAGTAACTTGCTTAGAAATATGACTTCATACCACGCTCAATTGCAAGAAAATGACCTACCTAACACGGGCATTAAAGAATCATGCTGTTGGCTTAAGGTGACAGGATTTGATTTATTTCAAAATGTAGCAGTAGATCCAATGCATGATATATTAGAAGGTGTAGCTCGTTATGTAATGACCTTTGTCATAAACCACTTCCTTGCCGAAGGTCTTTTAAAGATCTCAGTATTGCAACAAAGAATAATTTCATTTGATTATGGACCAGACAGGAATTCAAAACCAAGTAATTGTTTAGTTGTCCAAGGTTCGAAAGTAAAATTGAAAACTTCAGCATCAGAAATGCTTACCCTTATTAGATACTTCAGCCTAATAGCCGGGTTTTACATTCCTTTAGAAAATAAAGTATGGAAATTATACATTATGTTGCGGCAAATTACCGACAGGTTATTAAGTCATAGGGTCTTCAGTGACACCAATATTCAACTCCGGGTTATGATAGCAGAATTTAATCAATTGTACACGGAGCTAACAAAATCACCCCTCCAGCCAAAGTTTCATTTTCTGACTCATTATCCTACCATGCTAATGAAGTTCGGCCCCGTACGTAACATGTGGGCTATGCGTTTTGAAGCCAAGCACAGGGTATCTAAGTTAGTGGCTAGATCATCTTTTAATCGAGTCAATGTTTGCAAGACTCTAGCAATAAAATGTCAACTTATGCTCAATGACTTGTTTGTGAAAAATACAATACCTACAACAAAAATACTAGGGAAAAAATCTGCATTAAAATCAGGAGACACTGTCAAGTTTTCTCTCGGCACTGGCGTTGTCCTCAAATATTCAGTTACTTCCGCTACAATAGCTGGTGTTAAATGGCAGCGGAACTCTATTGTTACTGCAGATATAGATGATGAACAATTCTTACCCACTTTTGGCCAAATTGATGCAATTTTGGTGACAGATACTGAAGAGGTTTTTTTCCGTTGCTGTATGTTTGAAACTATTGAATTTAATTCTCATTACAATGCTTATGAAGTTAAACGTGGTAATGATTATCTGTGCTTTCCTTGCCAAAATGCCGTTTCTCCGTGTCCTAGCACGCTCACTCTAATGCGAGGTAACACGTCATATATTACAAGTAGATGGTACCTGGAGTAAAAATTTCAAAGTTCTGTAGGTATTCTAACGACTCACTGTCGCTGCAAACAAGTTATCGCCTTTGCACATTTTTTAGGTATTTTTATTTAGAATCCAGTAATATCAATTTTTTGTAAACGTTTACGTAATTATTAATTATGTACATAAACTGTACGTGGCGTTGCTAGTTTGAGGCACTGCAGAGTCCAAAGGGCAGTTAATTTTTTATAGCAGGGTGCGCTCAACTAGTATCTACCCTTAGTTACGGTATTTAGCGGATATCCCTTTAGGATATCCTATAAAGACGGCCCGATAACGGTGTCCGCAAAAAGTAATGGTATATTATGGTAATGGTATTTTTATTTAGAATCCAGTAATATCATTTTTTTGTAAACGTTTACGTAATTATTAATTATGTACATAAACTGTACGTGGCGTTGCTAGTTTGAGGCACTGCAGAGTCCAAAGGGCAGTTAATTTTTTATAGCAGGGTGCGCTCAACTAGTATCTACCCTTAGTTACGGTATTTAGCGGATATCCCTTTAGGATATCCTATAAAGACGGCCCGATAACGGTGTCCGCAAAAAGTAATGGTATATTATGGTAATGGTATTTTTATTTAGAATCCAGTAATATCAATTTTTTGTAAACGTTTACGTAATTATTAATTATGTACATAAACTGTACGTGGCGTTGCTAGTTTGAGGCACTGCAGAGTCCAAAGGGCAGTTAATTTTTTATAGCAGGGTGCGCTCAACTAGTATCTACCCTTAGTTACGGTATTTAGCGGATATCCCTTTAGGATATCCTATAATAATAATAATAATAATAATAAATTCATTTATTCAGGCAATTTTACACCCGTTGCCAATTATTTTGTCAGTCACAATACAAATATGAATAAAATATTAAAATTCAGATATAAATAATAATCAAAAACAATACACACAAACCCATTTTACCCATCTTAACCATCAGCCCGTCGACATCAGAACAACAGATCAAGTCTCCATCGGTTAAATGAAAGTTGATGAAGGGAGTAAGACGCTTCTGTAAGCAGTAACATTGACTTCCGACTGAAGCAGATTCTATTGCTTCAATCTTGAAGTTAATAGTCCAGATTTATCTTTGGTAAATCTAGAGATTAGATTAGATCGTTAAGCTCTGATGGATTGACCTTAGCACTACTTAATCAATGGAGTAGTTTTCTTTCTTTTTTTTGACTTTTTGATGTGTTTAAACCACAAATATAGCAAAACTGACAGGAGAATTTATACAAACTCGAGACATGGTGCTATGATATGATATGATATGAGATATGATCAACTGATTTTGTAACACTATCAGTGCATAATTAAATACTTACTTAACCTAACTAAACCTAGTAAAATCGATTTCTTGCATCTTATCTGGGCACTTACCTACTCGAGAGATAGTTTAGTAAAATGTTGATACCTACTCATTCTAATCGTATAATTCGCGTAATTGTAATTGAATATTCAGTTTTCAGTAAGTCTTCCGGTGATTTTGTAAACTTAATAGTACCTATCATACTCTTAAGTGCAACGTATCTGCTTATTAAAATATCTATTATATTTTGTGTGTCTCTCAGGTAACACGAACCTACATGAAATTGTAAATCGTGCGTGATGTGCGTCGTAGGTAGTACGAACCTACATGAAATTGTAAATCGTGCGTGATGTCTGTCTCAGGTAACACGAACCTACATGAAATTGTAAATCGTGCGTGATGTGTATCTAAGGTAGTACGAACCTACATGAAATTGTAAATCGTGCGTGATGTGTGTCTAAGGTAGTACAAACCTACATGAAATTGTAAATCGTGCGTGATATGTGTCCAAGGTAGTACGAACCTACATGAAATTGTAAATCGTGCGTGATGTGTGTCTAAGGTAGTACGAACCTACATGAAATTGTAAATCGTGCGTGATGTGTGTCTAAAAGGTAGTACGAACCTACATGAAATTGTAAATCGTGCGTGATGTCTGTCTCAGGTAACACGAACCTACATGAAATTGTAAATCGTGCGTGATGTGTGTCTAAGGTAGTACGAACCTACATGAAATTGTAAATCGTGCGTGATGTGTGTCTAAAAGGTAGTACGAACCTACATGAAATTGTAAATCGTGCGTGATATGTGTCCAAGGTAGTACGAACCTACATGAAATTGTAAATCGTGCGTGATGTGCGTCGTAGGTAGTACGAACCTACATGAAATTGTAAATCGTGCGTGATGTCTGTCTCAGGTAACACGAACCTACATGAAATTGTAAATCGTGCGTGATGTGTATCTAAGGTAGTACGAACCTACATGAAATTGTAAATCGTGCGTGATGTGTGTCTAAGGTAGTACAAACCTACATGAAATTGTAAATCGTGCGTGATGTGTGTCTAAGGTAGTACGAACCTACATGAAATTGTAAATCGTGCGTGATATGTGTCCAAGGTAGTACGAACCTACATGAAATTGTAAATCGTGCGTGATGTGTGTCTAAGGTAGTACGAACCTACATGAAATTGTAAATCGTGCGTGATGTGTGTCTAAAAGGTAGTACGAACCTACATGAAATTGTAAATCGTGCGTGATATGTGTCCAAGGTAGTACGAACCTACATGAAATTGTAAATCGTGCGTGATGTGTGTCTAAGGTAGTACGAACCTACATGAAATTGTAAATCGTGCGTGATGTGTGTCTAAGGTAGTACGAACCTACATGAAATTGTAAATCGTGCGTGATGTGTGTCTAAGGTAGTACGAACCTACATAAAATTGTAAATCGTGCGTGATATGTGTCTAAGGTAGTACGAACCTACATGAAATTGTAAATCGTGCGTGATATGTGTCTAAGGTAGTGCGAACCTACATGAAATTGTAAATCGTGCGTGATGTGGCTAAGGTAGTACGAACCTACATGAAATTGTAAATCGTGCGTGATATGTGTCTAAGGTAGTACGAACCTACATGAAATTGTAAATCGTGCATGATATGTGTCTAAGGTAGTACGAACCTTCATGAAATTGTAAATCGTGCGTGATATGTGTCTAAGGTAATACGAACCTACATGAAATTGTAAATGTTGCGTGATATGTGTCTAAGGTAGTACGAACCTACATGAAATTGCAAATCGTGCGTGATGTGTGTCTAAGGTAGTACGAACCTACATGAAATTGTAAATCGTGCGTGACTTGTGTCTCAAGTAGTACAAACCTACAATAAATTGTAAATCGTGCGTGATTGTGAGTGTTGGGTAATACGAACCTACAATAAATTGTAAATCGTGCGTGATTGTGAGTGTTGGTAGTACGAACCTACAATAAATTGTAAATCGTGCGTGATTGTGAGTGTTGGGTAGTACGAATCTACAATTAATTGTAAATCGTATGTGATTGTAAGTGTTGGGTAGTACGAACCTTCAATAAATTGTAAATCGTGCGTAATTGTGTGTGTTGGGTAGTACGAACCTAAATGAAATTGTAAATCGTGCGTGATATGTGTTTTATGTAGGATGAACCTACATGAGGTTGTAAATTATGCGTTATTGCGTCTGTTAAGAAGATTATGAAAAGAAAAGCAAATCAAATGATGTTAATACGATTAGAAGTCACAAAAATAATTACAGCGCAAAGACTGATGACATGAAACGTAAAAGTGAGAATAAGAAAAAGGAACAATCGACAAATAAACCAGAACTGAGTAAATGTGATAGAGGTGTAACACAACCATATCAGTGAATACGAATTCCTATTGAAATTAAGGTCGAAAGCAAAATGGTGAGACATCAGTCACTAAAAGAAGATTTAAAGGAAAGTATGTGGGAGTACTGATGTATAACTCAACCCCACATTCAGTAACAGGGAAAGCGCCTACAGAACTTTTCTTTAGTAGACAAAATAGGGATAAAATTCCTTCTATAATTGATAATACGATAAATGATTCTGAAGTAAGAGACAAAGACAAAATAGAGAAGGAGAAAGGATAAGAGAATGGAGACAGAAAAGGCACCCTGAGTATTAAACGCTTTTGGAAGGAGATAAAGTATATATAAAAGATATGGGAAAAGGAAATAAGTTAACAACGGCCTTTAAACCGACACCGCATGTTGTAGAACATTCGGACGGTGGAGACGTAATAGTAAGGAATGAAGAAACTGGCAAAAAACTTAGACGCAACGTGATTCACTGGAAGAGAGTTGAAGGCGAAAGGAAAGTTCATAGTGAGGAGCAAAATATTGCTGAATAGCATCAAATGATTAAATCAAAATACTTACATAATTAGTAATAATATAACTATAACTTGGTTGGGTTGATTATGAGACCAAGTACTTCTTTGATTAATAAATTTATAATAAGGAAGGGATGTAGTGTTTGTGATCTATAATCTTGTCAAAGTTGTCAATAAGATGACGTTGTCTCGGGCACACGGGTAGTGGGGTGGACAGTCGCGTGAGAGCCACGAGCGAGGACGGACGTCTACTTGCATACTGGTGTGGTAACGAGCCAATTAACTTACCTCTTGTGACGCGGAGCACTACATGTGGCGACGAGGATGGGGCTATAAAGACGGCCCGATAACGATGTCCGCAAAAAGTAATGCTATGAGACAGCACCAATAGCGGGTTTAGTAATAGGTTTTAAAATGAAGTATTTGTATGAGAGATGGATTAGTCTCATCGGGGTGCTTAAAGTAGCACTTTACTTGAAAATAGATGTGTACTATAATACTTAATAATATAACCAATTTATTGTATGCAGCTTTCAGGGGAAAATTGCTTTAGTTATTAGTTATTTTTTGTAAATTAAAATAAAAGTTTTAAATTGCTACTTGTAAATCTTAATTTATAAAAACTAGAATTATTGAACATAATGTATATAATGATTTTATTTGATGATTCCTTATAATGACCAACAAATAGATACTGTAATCATTAAGGCGAGGCACTCCATGTCTTCCGCACAGTAGCGCCACTATAAATTTAATATTTTTGATCTTGTTCAGTTAAAACAAAACTTGGAACGAATGTGACTAGTAAAAAGTCGATAATATTTTCTCAATTAGTAGTAGGTACCTGCACCGACTCAGAAAATATTAGAGATAACTTACTCGTCAAATTCGTTCCCAGTTTTGTTTTAAAAGCAACCTGATTACACTTAAAAAAAAAACGATTAGTGGCGCCGCTGTGCGGACTCAGAGTGCCTTGTCTTAAGGCGTAGGTTAAGTAAGTCACACTAGCGCCGCTAATGCATGATTAAATTGACAGACTGCAGTTGCAGTCGGCAGGCGCTTCGGAATTAATTCATTAGAAATAATGTTTCTAAACAAAACAGTCTTCTTTTATACTGAATAAATGTTTAGAGTTTATATATTCATTCATACTACGGAAATAAAAATAGCATTGATTCAAATTTCTGTTTAATTTATACACACATCCCTTCTTATATTACTAATCTGGTTATTTCCTGTTTTCTTTACAAGCAAGTCGAATCTAAGTATAAAGATTCGTATTTGGTACATAGACGCATTGCTATTAAGGTACATTTTCCTGTTTTTTCACTTGCTCCCCATTTTTTAAAGTTCAAGTAAATGGTTCTTCAGTTTTTAAAATATTGAACTCACACCTAAAATTATTATACTTAAAAGGAAAGAACCAATATTGGATACATAACAATAAGGGGATCATGTAAGTCCAGTGGCGCCCTCAATAGGAGGATTTTCATTTCTAATAATCCAAACAATTTCTTAATAATACGTCATATCTCTGGTTATATCCTATTACCTTACGGAGGTCGCCGATCGTCCAGTGGCGCCCTCAATAGGAGGATTGTGTTTTTTAATAAACCAATTAATATCTCTATAATATACCAGTGTCCTACTGAATGAGTAGGACTACAACTAATCACTGGTATGTTATAGAGATATTAATTGGTTTACTATAAAACACAATCCTCCTATTGAGGGCGCCACTGGACGGTCGGCGACCTCCGTAAGGTGAGATATGACGAAATAGTAGGAAAAGTAAGAGGACCTAACCTAAAATACGAGAAAGTTAGCGAAAAATAGTAGGAAAAATAATAGAATATAACTGCATATATCATTAAGTCATAGAAATTTTGTATGACATAACTGAATATGTGAGGAAGTTACCGAAAAATAGTAGGAAAAACAATAGGATATAACTGGATATATGAGGAAGGCATCGAAAAATAGTAAGAAAAATGGTATGACCTAACTGAAAATGTGAGGAAGTCACCGAAAAATAGTAGGAAAAATAATAGGATATAACTGGATATATGAGGAAGGCATCGAAAAATAGTAGGACGTAACTGGATATGTGAGAAAGTCACCGAAAAATAGTAGGAAAAATAATAGGATATAACTGTATATATGAGGAAGGCATCGAAAAATAGTAGGACGTAACTGGATATGTGAGGAAGTCACCTAAAAATAGTAGGAAAATGGTATGACATATGTGAGGAAGTCATCGTAAAATAGTAAGGACGTAACTGGATATATGATAACGTCACTGAAAAATTGAGGGAAATATTATTATATAATGTATGCTCGTCCTACTAAATCCGTGGTGACACGTCATCTTAAATGCTGTTATCATCAACATCAGTATTATCATCGTTCTTTTTGGTGAATCACTATGCTCCGTCCTTGGAGTGAATTCATCATACTTTAAGCTGAATTCACCTCTTTTATGATTGCCAGTTTTCTCAGTGTGGGTTACACAGATGTAGATGATAGCCTGGGCTGTGTTCTGGATTAGGACATCACATAAGCTATGTTCTAATTCGATAAGTACAGTCTGTACCCACTGACCCTCGAACAAAGAAAATGAGGGCAAGTGGTATGTGAAGAGGGGTCAGGTAATTCTGGGTACAGACTGTATGTGTGTATGGGCCAATTTACAACCTCCATGCAGGCTAAACTGTAGCCGTCGGGGCTGTGGATTATCGAAAGGATAACGCGGCTCCGACACAAGGGCGAAGAAGGAACATGGGTTTTGTTTTTAGTCAGTAGAAGTCTGACACTCCCCTTCGCTCTGCCCAAGAGCGGGGGGGGGGGGGGGGGGCGGGCGGGTTATTCGATGATTTTCCACACACCAAAAAAAAAAGGCTAAACTGTAGAGATAAAGCTATATCACTACATAAAAACAAAGTCGCTTCCCGCTGTCTGTCACTATGTATGCTTAGATCTTAAAACTACGCAACGGATTTTGATGCGGGGTTTTTTTAATAAATAGAGTGATTCAAGAGGAAGGTTTATATGTAGCACATTCCACCCGTGCGAAGCGGGGGCGGGTCGCTAGTTAAATATAAATGCAAGATTAGACAAAAACGCATACAAGAACCTCATCAAAAACAGTTTTACAATCTACGTTTGAGTGATTCTTATAATTTTGAGTGTTAACATATAACAAGATACTGATTTCATGGACAGTAAATCCGTTTTAGGATATTAATCGGGACCCAAACAAACAAAATACCAACATAGTATCATATTACTTCACGTAATATTGTGTAGAAATCTGTAGGACACGGATTCTCCGTCGTGTTATTTTCGGCAGCTGTGCCACTACGCACAGCTGCCTAACCTGACCTTTGCTGACCTTAGGGTAGCCCCTAAGGTCAGCATTAGGGTAGCCCCTAAGGTCTGTTAGACAATAACTATGCCTAAGGCATTAAGTCCGCCTTTGTACCTTTTTTTTGTGTGCGAGAAGTTTAAATAAATAAATAAATCATCTTTATCATAATCATTCGCAGTTTTCTTTAGTGCCATACTTTCTTCCATTGGCTGTGCGTGTCTCGACCATGTTACAATAGACTCTTTATAATAGGGATGTTTCCTGATTTAAAAAAAATATGATTCTGTTTAGTCCGTCAGTTAGATTATCGAAAAATATGGGTATATGTATTTTTTGTTTTATCAAATCTATATAAAATGACGATGATAAAACGCGTCAAAGATTTGAGTGGGGGTTTTCGACGTCACTTACCGGTTAAAAATCATACTAATGTCTTACACGACTTATGACGTCACACGAGTTTTCTCATTGTTTGTGTACCTACGTGAAAAAAGTAAAAACGTGTTCGATATTTTTTGAAAATCTATCTGACGGACTAAAATATATTTTTTGTCAACCACACGTTTAGTCTAGGCAACAAACGCCTTTTTGATGAAGTTTTTTCAGCAGTCTCCGAAAATTATGATTGAGGTGTCATTCGATTCGGAATGGCATCCAGATGATTTTCGAAGAAAAATGAAGTTCCGCTTGCAAAAATTGCAAAAGTTATTAACAATTAACTAAAAAATTTAAATTGGGTTTAGTGTTCACACATTATTGTGATCACAGATTATTGTGTACTAGCTTTTGCCCGCGACTTCGTTCGCGTGGAATAGTGACTTCCGGCAGATTTTTGGTTTATCTCGCGAAAAAAAAAAAAAAAACTATCCTATGTCCTTTCTCAAGTTCCAAACTATGTCTGTACCAAATTTCACACAAACCGGTTCAGTAGTTTAGGCGTGAAGCAAAGACAGACAGACAGAAAGACAGACAGACAGAGTTACTTTCGCATTTATAATCCAGGATTTTCCCTCGTTGAATAGTAAACAAACTAAGTGTAGGTGTTATAATTTCGGTGATGAACTGATTACCTATCCGTTTCTTTGTCTAAAATGAGTATTTACTTATCACTATGATTGATTACTGACCTTAAAGTTCGTATAAATGTCTATCTAATAACCTCCTCAAGTTTAAAGCGTAGCTAGTTATGTAGTACTATATTAATTCTGTGGTGTAGGTAATTAGATTTTATCTGTATGTAATGTAACAGTCAGTTGAATAAAAAATCGTATACTAATCAGATCAATAGTTTTGGCGTAATGTGATTCTAGACAGAATTTTAATGTTATAGATAGGAAGCTGTGTATAGGTTCCTGTGGGAATGAGATATTTTCCCGAAGTAAAAAGTAGTCTGAATTTTGGTACCTTCCTACCCTATAAGTTAAGTAGTGTGATGGAATGTCGCTAAGTTTCGATCCAAGTAAAACTGTTAAATAAAGACAGTTGCATCAAAATCTTATCATAAATTCCCTAAATTATGGCGCCTACCGACCCTCTAAGTTAGAAAAGTGATCAAATACTAACTTGAAGTCTACTAAGACTTCAAGTTAGTATTTGATCACTCAGTTAAAAAAAAAAACATCAAAATCATTTCAGTAGCTATGGCGTCATGCGCTTCTTGACACGATCACGCTAGATTTCCGCGGGAATGAGGTATTTTCCCGCCGTAAAAAGTAGCCTGTGTCCGTGCCTAGGACCCTATCTTTATATTAACCAAGTCTTATAAAAATCCGTTCAGACGTTAAGGCGTGAATGAGGTAAACTTTTAAAACAAACGATTAAAAATCACTAACTTAATTAGTTTTCTGCCTACTGCCTACGCCTTAAGTAAGATAGCATGAATATTAATAGCCCATATCCTTTTCTAGGTAGAAACCACTACCCACCACTATCTATCACTTAACTAAATTTCATCAAAATCCGTTTAGCCGTTTAGGCATGATACAGCAAAACTCCCAGCAAAAACCATAAAAAAATCACTAACTCAATTCAGTTTTCTGCCTACTTCCTACCCCCTAAGTACGATGACGTGATCATTTTGATCTTATATCCGTTTTTAGGTAACCATCTATTACCTTACTAAATTTCATCAAAATCTGTTCAGCCGTTTAGACGTGAAAGAGCAAAAGTCCCAACAAAAACGACTAAAAATCACTAACTCAATTTAGTTATCTGCCTACTGCCTACCCCCTAAGAACGATGGCGTGATTATTTATAGCCTATGACCATTTCTAGGTTATCATCTATCACCATACCAAATTTCATCAAAATCCGTTCAGCCGTTTAGACGTGAAAGAGCAAAAGTCCCAACAAAAACGACTAAAAATCACTAACTCAATTTAGTTATCTGCCTACTGCCTACCCCTAAGAACGATGGCGTGATTATTTATAGCCTATGACCATTTCTAGGTTATCATCTATCACCATACCAAATTTCATCAAAATCCGTTCAGCCGTTTAGGCGTGAAAGAGCAAAAGTCCCAACAAAAACGACAAAAAATCACTAACTCAATTTAGTTATCAGCCTACTGCCTACCCCCTAAGAACGATGGCGTGATTATTTATAGCCTATGTCCATTTCTAGGTTATCATCTATCACCATACCAAATTTCATCAAAATCCGTTCAGCCGTTTAGACGTGAAAGAGCAAAAGTCCCACCAAAAACGACAAAAAATCACTAACTCAATTTAGTTATCTGCCTACTGCCTTCCCCCTAAGAACGATGGCGTGATTATTTATAGCCTATGACCATTTATAGGTTATCATCTATCACCATACCAAATTTCATCAAAATCCGTTCAGCCGTTTAGATGTGAAAGAGCAAAAGTCCCACCAAAAACGACAAAAAATCACTAACTCAATTTAGTTATCTGCCTACTGCCTTCCCCCTAAGAACGATGGCGTGATTATTTATAGCCTATGACCATTTCTAGGTTATCATCTATCACCATACCAAATTTCATCAAAATCCGTTCAGCCGTTTAGACGTGAAAGAGCAAAAGTCCCAACAAAACCGACTAAAAATCACTAACTCAATTTAGTTAACTGCCTACTGCCTACCCCCTAAGAACGATGGCGTGATTATTTATAGCCTATGTCTATTTCTAGGTTATCATCTATCACCATACCAAATTTCATCAAAATCCGTTCAGCCGTTTAGGCGTGAAAGAGTAACAGACAGACAGACAGACAGACAGACAGACAGACAGACAGACAGAGTTACTTTCGCATTTATAATATATATATATATATATATATATATATATATATATATATATATAGTATGGATTGATCTATCCTGCAGGCGCCTGAATTTTTTCAATTTTTAATTTTCATATTTAATAAGTTTAAATAACATTTATTCATTAAAGGTCCGAATGGAGCGTAGCTTGCGCAAGACGGAGTACCAGTTTTCGGGCGTATTTTCAACCCGATCGGAAAGTTATTAATATTGGTCCTACAATTCCGAAAGTTAGAACATTCTTTAGGAAATTTCCTCCCCTTTTTGAATCTTATTTCAAATTTGAAAAATTTTAATTAGGTTTTGAGATATTTGCAAAACACTAAACCCATTTTAATTTTTTTAGTTAATTGTTAATAACTTTTGCAATTTTCGCAAGCGGAACTTCATTTTTGTTCGAAAATCATCTGGATGCCATTCCGAATCGAATGACACCTCAATCATAATTTTCGGAGACTGCTGAAAAAACTTCGTCAAAAAGGCGTTTGTTGCCTAGACTAGTTGTGTAGGTAGCTGTGACAGCTCTTTTATTTCACTTACGTAAATACGTCTTTTCTCATTTCTTCCAGTTGATTGCAGTCGATGGCGTAGTCCAGACCATTAGTGATCTGCTACAATTTCCGACAGAGGGAAAGAAACGAAGTACTCGGAACTTGGAAATGAGGGCGAACTATGTATGTCTATGCAGGACTTGTAATAGATGTGGTTCCGTATAAATTAATAGTATCTTCTTTTGAATCAATTTTCAACTGTTTAAAATTCCTCTTTTAGCATATCATTGGCAATTGAAATTGTTGAAATTATTTCAGCCCAGAACTGAGGCACTAGTTTGGCGCTTAAGGTGAATTTGTTTAAAATTAATATACAGTCACTCTATTTAAACAGGTATTGGTACTCAACTATAATTATCTAGTTAGACTGGAAGCCAACCCTTACATAGTTGCGAAAAGGCTAGGCAGATAAGGGCTTTTCTATTATAACTGTATGTATCTAACGTCTAACTAGGTCGCCGGTGGGCGTTGAGAAATAATTTATTTCTTTAATTCAAAAATAACTTTGCCTTAGTTAAGAAAAAACAGTAACCTACAATTTTGTTAAGCCACAATCAGATTTAAAAGTCATTTGAGTGAGAGTTGGCTTCCTTAGCCGACGGTCCCGCATCTAACCGTTAGTAACCGGACAAATTCAAGCGCTCCATTGTACGATTAATACAAATGAACTGTTTTTGCACGAAATTTATATTATAAGCTAGTTTTGCTAAGAATATAACAATGGCTATAAAAGGTTTTTATCATTAGACGAGGCTCGCTAGAGCCAGTGCCTGCCAGAGTTGCGGAATTTGTTCGAAAGAGTCACCACCGCCCTGGATCGCAAGGGGCAGTAGAAGGAACACGGATGGGTTTTAGTAAGAGTCATTAAGAGTCTGACACTTCCTTCTGTTCCGCGCAGACCGGAAGGAGGCCTTGGATGATTTTCTTAATAAAAAAAATCATACTGTGCCAGTTCGGTTGTGAACGTGTGTTACGTCTTTTGGTCTTCACAGCAAAACAGAAAATTTTACGTTTTTCATTGTGACGTACGGAACCCCAGTATACATAATCACAGTATTATAAAATTCGTTATTCCCCCTCTTTGCTCTGCTATTACAGCGTAAATGAATCCCTGGCCTTCGGGAATAATCTTACATTAGCTTAGAGATACAACATTTACATTTAGCTAACAGTAAAGTATGTTTATATTCTTATTACGCAGCGTTTTAATGTTGGCTTTGATTATCTTATGCTTTTCAAAGCAAAAATGTAAATATAATAATTCTCTTTTGCAAAACACCGTTTTCTTTTTAAGTGAGTTCCAATTTAGACTTTTTTTTATTGTAGTTCGTTTTTTGTGCCATCGTCTGCTCTATTATAAGAAAGGTAATTGGCATATGGGTAATTGGGTACAAAAAATAGAACACACTATCATGCTACTTTTATATTTTTCATTTTACTTTTCTCATATCCTTCGCTTGTATTTCTCTTGTATCGTAATAATACATTATGGTACAAGTGTGTAATGTTGGTGATTACCGCCGAGACACCATTGAGACCCGAGCCGTCCGGTGAGGGTCTTAAGATAGCCGAGGGCGGTAATCATCAATACACACGTGTATCATACGACGTTTTTCAACACACTTGTGAAGAAAATAATACTAAAAAGTCATCTTCAACAGTTAGAGCGAGTTCTGAATTTTTTTTCACAATAGCGGGAAAAAATTATCGGTTTTCATAAGCGCGCGCATCTACAGTTCGACCAACTTATCTGTGCAGGCGGGAAAACACGGAACTAAAATAAATGTACTAAGTTTGACGTAGCGATGCATATTTCTTGACCAGTGGCGCCACCATGAAATTCAAACTTAAAATGGTCATACTGTAACAATGACGATCGACCATAGACTAAGAGAATGAGGTTAATTTATTAAAAAAAAAAGTTTTATTAATTATTATATTACAAAAGTTATATTATTTGAGTGAAAGTTTCATTTATTAAAAACGTACAAGTTATCTATTTAAATTCAAAGTTGCATGAAATGAGCAAGCACTACCTTAATTTACACGTACATTAATTTATTTTTACTATTGAACACGATCTTTTTTGTATCGAAACTTTTTTAAGAACATAGCAACTCAACCAATAAAACTAAAAAAAGTAAGTATTACCCAGTTAAATTGAAAATGCTCTGTTTACTCGCATATAATTTTCAATATGGTACTAACTTAACTTTGTATTGATAATTCTATTATGCACTAGTGTGTAATATTATTATGCACGTGTGAGTTATAGTTCGGTTTATGGCCCTAAGAACGATGTAATAAGGCTCACTTTACGAGCAAGTGTGTTGAAAAGTCTATTTACTGAAAACAAACATTCTAGTCGTACCAAATAATTTGTTACTGAAACGACCCTTTTTAGATTCCAGGAACTACCGACATTGTAGCGGATCGTTGCTGGGTTGCATGTGAAAGGAAACTTCGAATTATGAAACTGAACTACGGGGTAGCTGCGCAGACGACTCCGCTGCGCATACGCGGCCGTCCCAAACGGCGTGGTGTCTCACTTGTGACTCTCGGGCGACTGTCGGTGGCGGGGGGCGCGCGGGCTCGCCTAGCGATTCTGCTCCGTCGCGCCACCTCGCGCATTTTCATTGGTATTAGATGTACGATTCGCAACGAAGTTTGCAACGCAACCACCCCGCCTTTTATTAATATATTCAAAACGTTACAACTTGGTTTGGGTAACAATTAGGCACAATACAATAAAACAATAAATAAAAAGGAAAGGTACAATATTATGGTTAAGTAGGACCGATATTATTATTTTAAAACTTAAACCTAAAAGACCGCATCGAGCCGTCCATCATCGCCAACAGACATTATTAACGAAAACGTAAAAAAAATACAAGCAACATAAAACAGCTGGGGTACATAAGTACCCTGTGTTTATTCTTACAACATTGGGGTACAATAGACCCCACAAACGAGTTTTATGCTCTTTCCTCGTAATATTTTTCTAGTTGCGACCTTTGTTTCCAACGGCTGATTTTCAAAAAAAAAGAAAAATATAAGGGAAAACTCATTACTCGGTGGAAAGGTCCGCGGCACCCGGCTACCCAAGGCGTCGAACGAACTATTGCTTTGAGCCTTAGTTTCCAAGTTATTAAAGTATGACCGAGATAAACAAATATTGGGTTGGGAGGTATTGGAGTTATTTGTATGCGCTTAGCTGAGGTCTTGAACCCTTGGGGAACTCCCATCGCCCAGGACATATTATAGCGCGGATTCTTCTTAGCATGTCGATGGCAATCTAGTTGTAGTAGTTGAGTTGACCCAGAACTGACCTACTAGTTCAGTCAGTCTCCATTGTTTCTGGAACAGCACCAGATTTACACTACAGTGCAGTGTCATTTATGAATCTCTACCTCAGCAGGACAGGCTTACACTCTCCCTTCTCTCTTTGTTATTGCATAAGATGGCAATCAGATACGACCTTAGAGAGATTCGGTACAGACCAACAGCTTCACTTATTTCTTTACGCCAAGTATTACTCCGCTACAGAGGCATTCCGGCTAATAAAGCTCAATATCACTTTGACCGACCTTGAAATCAAATCCAGGTCCAAAACCCCAGCAGTCGCCCTTGCGCACACGAAATCAGCGGAGCATTTACAATACAAGCGAGACAATGTACAATAGGGACTAATCAGAGCCCCGAGACAAAGGCTCCGGGGAATTGGTCGAACTGTCTTGGAAGCCACAACAAAATTAATTAGAAATCGGAGAACTGTTTTTTGTTTTGCGTTTATTTTGAGCAACGGTGGTTAGATTGAATAAAATTATGTACTTGTTTATTAATATTATAGCGGCATCGGAAGATTTATTTGGGCAAAACCTGCCGAAGTTTGTTCAGAGGGCGCAAATTGTAATTGAAAAAGGGGTGCAACTATAAATTTCGTCATGTTTAACGCATTTGTTTTGTATTTTTTAGCTATAGTTTAGTTTAATTTTGTCTTTATCGTATTCTCCTTCTTATTATTGCATTGAATTTACAATCTGTAATGTTGCTATGATGAGTGGTAAATAAATAAACTAAACTTTCTTCTTTCAGTCATATTTTTAGGGTTCCATAGCTAAACGGCAAAAAACTAAATTTTCATAGATTTATACTGCCCGTCTATCTGTCTGTCCATCCATACGTCACACCTATTTTACTCCGAGACTGTTTTTTGGAAATCCACTCTCCTTTTTAACTGTGTGGTACACACAGTTAAGGAGAGTTAATTTCCTCTTTGAACCACTACACAAGAAAGGAGAAATTATGAAGAAATGGAGGGTCCATTAATTTATACACATAATATGTAGATATTTTTTCAACACTCTCAGTACATGTATGAAAATGTGACAAGGGGTGGAAAAAAAGATCTGAAAAAATTGCTTTTTATGTAGAACGTTAAAGGACTTTCAACGATAATTTTTGTTAGAGATACAACATTTACATTTAGCTAACAGTAAAGTATGTTTATATTCTTATTACGCAGCGTTTTAATGTTGGCTTTGATTATCTTATGCTGTTCAAAGCGAAAATGTAAATATTATTATGAAGAAACTCTCTCCATTCAAACGGTTGACAACCAACCGTCGGGCGAGGCTATATAAACCGAGCGCGCCCTACCACTCGTCCATTTTGTTCGAGGATTCCGCCGAGACCACATCGCTCCTATCGTAACCTGTATTTTGCTTACTTATTCTCTTGTGTTATTTCTTGTGTTATTTTTGTGTGCCATTTTTATGTTATAAATCTGTTTGTGTAATTGATAATTTATAAAACTAATTAAAGTTAGGTTATTTTGTGCTTGTCGTTTTTTTTATATTATAAAATTGAGGCTGCCGCTTAAATCAGAAGTGGGATAGGCTCCATAGTCTATCCTAGCTCTGGTCATCAGCAGACAGATTGGTTTTATAATTTAAAAATGGCTGAGAGGTCTTCAGCCCGCGGTAGAGGTAGGAATAGGCGCGATCAGAATGTAGATGATGGAGGGCTCCAACAAACACTGGGAGCTATCCTTACGCGTCTCAATGCGTTAGAGAATAGCCACATACCCTCCACGAGTACCGAAACATCCGATGCGCATTCCATTGTGGTGCCTAGCACTGTTGCTATGCCACCACCGCAGTCTCCGCTAGCGGAACCCGCATCGCACCTCAGTACAACTGGGGAGTCGCTTGCGAGTAATTCATCTATGGACGCCACTGATCGCCTCATAGGAGCTTTGAGTGTGTTGTCTAAGGTCAGATCTAAACATTATTATATTTCCAACTTCGACCCTAGTTTACATGATATCGATTCTTGGTGCGAGGAAGTAGAACGGGCGCGTAGTATTAATGATTGGGATGACAATGAGTGTTTAGCTAGAATTTCTCACTGTTTAAAGGGGGATGCTCGCGCTTGGCTCAGCGAATGGGTCACTAACGACCGTTCGTGGACCAATTTTAAAATTGAATTTAAACCGTTGTGTTCACGAAGAATCGACATAGCTAATTTTCTTTATGATGTCATGAGTACCAACTCCGACAATTATTCTACGTACGCTGAGTACGCCAGACGCTCCATCTTGCGTCTTAATATTGTTAAGGGGTTAAGTGAGGAGTTGACAGTCGCGATTGTAATACGGGGAATAACTGACGCGCAGGTACGTGCCGCTGCAACCAATGCTAAGCTTTTGCCTAAAGATCTTGTAGATTTCTTTTCTATTTATACGAAACCTAACTCTAAATCGAGTGTTAGTTCCGTGAAACCTCAAAGCAACACTAGACCGTTCGACAAAAACACACGAAAGCGACCTGCCAATAATAGTAAAAGTGATACTAAGTGTTATTCGTGCCAGTCGACCGGTCATATACAGCGTTATTGTCCAAAGCAGTCAAAAACAAACGAATCAAAGTCGAGTGAACCGTGTTCGTTTTGCAAAAAAACCGGGTCATGACGTAACAACTTGTTTCGCTAAACAACGCTCCGACGGGGACAAGAAAAATGTTAATTATTGTCACGAGCTAAAAGGCGTTTCAACTGACAGTGATGTCACAACCGCGGTTATACAGGGCATACCTATAGACGTGTTGATAGATAGTGGCTCACGCGTGTCGTTAATATCCGAACTTGTACTTAAACATTTTAGATGTGCACAAGTACCCACATATCAAGTATTACGTGGTATAGGCGGTCAAAACATTGAGTCTAGTACCCGCGTTACTTTAATTATAGAATTTAGCGATATTTCGTTGGAAGTCGATTTGTTTGTTGTTCCGCAAACATGTATGAATGTGCCAGTGCTAATAGGGACTGACGTGTTAAACCGGGACGGTGTGACGTATATACGTGGTAACAATCAACAACGGATTATGCGAATTCCTAGTAATAGCGATCAAAATGTATTCCTCGTTAACTCAAATGATCAGTTTTTAATTAACACGCCGCTGTTAGGTACTGATCGTGAAAAATTATTATCTGTTGTCAATGAGTTTAAGCAATTTTTTATAGTCGGTACTGCTTTAACCACGGTTACAACCGGTAGTATGCAGATTCGGTTAACGAGTGACACGCCTGTCTGTTATCGGCCCTATAGGCTTTCAATTGAGGAAAAATTAAAAGTCCGTGAGATTGTCAAAGATTTGCTAATTAAAGGTATTATTCGCGAATCTGAGTCACCATATGCAAGTCCGATAATTCTTGTAAAGAAAAAAGACGGCAATGATCGTATGTGCGTGGACTATCGGGCGTTAAATGCCATTACTGTTAAGGATCGTTATCCATTGCCCCTAATAGAAGACCATATCGACCGGCTTGGTAAAAGTAAATACTTCAGCTGTATCGACATGGCTTCAGGTTTTCACCAGGTGATTCTTGATAGCGGTTCTGTTCACATGACTGCCTTTGTGACCCCGGAAGGTCACTTTGAATACCTTAAGATGCCATTTGGTCTTGCGAACGCGCCAGTAGTTTACCAACGAATCATCACTAAGACTCTGAAATCGCTAATTGAGTCCGGTAAAACATTAGTTTACGTTGATGACGTTTTAGTACTAGCGTCAACCATAGACGAAGCTATACAAAACCTACGCGAAGTCTTATGTACGCTAACGTCAGCAGGGTTTTCTATTAACCTAAAGAAAAGTACGTTTGTGGCGACAGAAGTTGAATATTTAGGTCGTACTATATCTGAAGGTCAGGTTAGGCCGAGTCAACAAAAAATTCAAGTATTGATTGACTCTCCTGTGCCCACAAACGTTAGACAGGTTCGACAATTACTTGGCCTGGCTGGATATTCCCGTCGGTACATACCAGGTTATGCCTCTAAGACTGCGCCAATAGCTAGCTTGACGCGGAATAATGTTAACTTTCATTGGGGTGTGGAACAAGAAAAAGCTCGAAAGTTCCTTATTGACGCTTTAACTAATGAACCGGTACTTGCTATCTTTGACCCAGTCTTACCAACAGAGTTGCATACCGATGCGAGCTCGATCGGTTACGGCGCAGTACTCATTCAAGTACATGAAAATAGTATGAGGCGGGTCGTGGCCTATTTTAGTAAAACCACCCAAGGAGCCGAACCGCGATACCATTCATACGAGCTCGAGACGCTCGCAGTCATTAAAGCCTTACAACATTTTAGGCATTATTTATTAGGTATCACGTTCAAAATTGTCACTGATTGCAACGCGCTTAAATTAACAGAACGTAAGAAAGATCTTCTACCACGGGTCGCGCGTTGGTGGATTTACATGCAGGATTTCCACTTTACGATTGAGTATAGAAAAGGCGTAATGATGCAACACGCAGATTATCTGAGTAGAAATCCTGTCGATGTTCGTCAAATCACCAGACCGAGAAACTGGGCTCAGATTGCTCAATCAGCGGACGAGGAAACTCGTACGTTGATTGACAAAATAAATAATAACGAATTAGACTCATCTCGTTATGTTGTTCGTAACGAACTTCTTTACTACAAGTATACCCCTACTGGGGCTGAGCCAAGGCTACTGTGCTATATCCCTAAGGGGCACAGGTTGAGCCTCCTACGTATTTTTCATGACCAGCATGTGTTAGAGTGAAAACTCTTTGGACACAATGTGATACCTTGAATAAAAAAGGAAGAAGTCAAGTGTCATCTTGATGCTTGTCACCTTTTTCGTCTTGAACTGAAAAAATGTAAATGGACTAATATCCGTGATTTACTATTGTTTGTTATAAAATAAGTTTTATACGTGTTTATTAATTGTACAATACCAGTTTTGTTAAGTGTCTAGTTTCTGAATATTATTATACTAAATTCCTTGTGCCACCGTGTATCATTTCACCACTTGAACTCTGTTTTTTCTCTTCAATTGGTTATGGGCCCAGACACGAAACATGGAGCTAAGTAAAATTCAAATTTCTAAACTTGACGGAAGTAACTGGGTATCATGGAAGTATCGGATGTCGGCGCTGCTGCGCGGCATGGACGGTATCATGGATATTGTGCAAGGCAAAACACGAAAGCCTGAGAAGCCTGCTGTAAGTGGTAGCACTGGTGATGCTGCTGCTGTAGAGGTATTGGCTGAGTATAAGAGAAACTTAGGAGAGTACATGAAGTTAGAAAGTACTGCTCTATTGCTAATAACGAACAATATTTCGGATGATGCTCTGGACAAGGTGCTCAGGTTCACCAATCCACGAGAAGTGTGGGATGAACTTCATCGATTATATGATGGTGTTAATGACGACCAGTTATATGGTGTATGCATGGAGTTTTTCCAATACAAGATGGATACTGGATCTGATATGGCGACTCACCTATCGAAAGTGAAAAATTTATGGCATAAAGTAAATCAAGAGATCATGAAGACGGACGAAGGAAGAGAATTGCCCGAGGTACTTCTGATATGCAAGATTTTGGGAACATTGCCCGAAGAATATTTTTCCTTTAAGTCAAGCTGGGTGCTCATGTCGAAGCAAGACAGAACAGTGGACAACCTGACAAGTCAGCTCTGCAGTCATGAGAAGGCTTTGACAGCCAAGGATAGTGGATCCGAGGCAAAGTCTGGCAGTATGCTGCTTGTAAAAGGCACTGAGAAAAGAAATGTCAAGAAAGGGAAAAGTCGTTCTGCTTTCAAATGTCACATATGCAAGGAAGTTGGACATTTTATGAAGAATTGTCCGAACAAGGAAAAGCATTTAGAAAAAGGAGCAAGCACTAACGCTATGATGGTGCACTTGAATGTAACAGATTGCGTAGATCGTGATGAATGGTACGTGGACAATGGGGCCACACACCATGTTACGATGAGAAGCGATTTGTTTCAAGACTTTGAGTGCTTTGCAGAACCGCATACAGTGACAACCGCGGATGGTAATAAAATTGAAGCCTTAGGAAAAGGAACAATTTTGATGAAAGCAAAGAAAGGAAATTTTGATTTGAGGAATGTGTTCCTACCGTTACAAAGAACCTCTTTTCAGTGCTGGCAGCACAGGATTTGAATCCAAACAGTTTGTTTGAGTCACGTGTCACTACTTGCTTAATGAAAATCAAGGGGAAATTGGCAGTGACTGGAAGCAGACAAAAACATGGTGGTTTATTTAAGCTGAACTGTAAGCCAGTCCAACCTAAAGTTAGTGTACTGAATACACTGGAGCTGGATACTGTGGTGAACAAAGTGGACACGTTACAGCTGTACCATGAGCGTATGGGACACCAAGATAAACGCCATGTTAGGAGAATTATTGAGAAAGAACTGAATCTCAAAACCAAAGATGGTGGAAGTTTATGCGAAGGATGCATTTTCGGAAAAAGTCACAGAAGGAAATTTGGTGTTCGTGAAAAAGCAACCAGTCCAGGAGAACGCATACATTCGGACGTATGTGGTCCGTTTCCTCCATCTTGTTCCAAGTTCAGGTATTTCGTACTCTTTAAGGATGAATACACTCGGTACCGTTACGTTTACTGTATGAAACATAAATCAGAAGTCCCTGAGAAGATGAGTCAAATGTTAGCTGAAGCGAAATCGGCTGGACATACCATCAAAGAGATTTTAAGTGATAACGGAGGCGAGTTCGACAATGAGAAAGTCAGAAAAGAGTTGACGAAATATGGTATTCAACAGCGGTTAATTATGCCTTACACACCTGAACAGAATGGGTGTAGTGAGAGGGATAACCGGACTATCGTTGAGATGGCCAGAGCAATGATGCATGCTCATGAAGAGCTTCCTCAAGTTCTGTGGGCAGAGTTGGTTAATACTTCTACTTATATTTTAAATAGAACAGGTCCAACTACTGTAGAACACAAATCGCCGTTTGAGATGTGGTATGGGAAGAAACCACAAATTAAGCATTTGAGGATCATAGGCTCAACTTGCTACGTGCATATTCCAAAACAGAGAAGGAAAAAGATGCAGAAGAAGGCAAATAAATGCATATTGGTAGGCTATGACAATGACGATGGGTATAGGCTTTGGCATAAAGAGTCAAACTCTCTAATTAGGTCCAGAGATATCACTTTTGATGAAAGACCACTGGACTCAAAATTAGAAGATGAAGGCACACTCAAAGAGATACAAGAACTGGAAGTACCTTTGTATGTGAGGAAAACATATAATGAGACACATACACCTGTCACAGAAATACAGGAAGAATCACCTTTAGACAGAGGCGAAGGTGTTATAAATACTCCTGTTGTAGGTTGTGATGAGTGTGATGACACCGAGTTTGAAGATGCAAGGCTTGAAATGTCTGATCAAGAATCGGTTGAATTAGGGGGGGAGAATGAGGAAAATGAGAGTGAGGTCGTAGAAGAGTTGGCAAGACATGCCATGCAGCTCAGAGATCGGTCTCTCCTCAGACGCCCAGTAAAATTCAACGATTATGTGACTCATGTCGATACTAGCGTTGACAGTCACGCAGAACCGGTGACTTATAAGGACGCTGTTTCTTGCCCAGATAAAGGTCTGTGGCGCAAGGCCATGAACAAGGAGATAAAATCTCTGGAAGAAAATGGAACGTGGGTTCTTGAGAAATTACCCAAACATCGCAAAGCTATTCCCTGTAAATGGGTCTATAAGGTGAAATTAAACCCTGATGGGACAGTAGATAAGTTTAAGGCTCGTTTGGTGGCAAAGGGCTTTCGCCAGAAGAAAGGGCAGGACTATGACCAGACCTTCAGCCCTGTAGCCAGGTTGACAACTGTTCGAGCTGTACTTAGTGTAGCAGCTAGTGAAGGCATGAAGTTGAGTCAATTTGATGTTTCAACAGCTTTCTTGTATGGGTCTTTATCTGATGAAGAAATTTATTTGAGACAACCAGAGGGTTATGATGATGGAACAGGCCGAGTATGCCTTTTAAAGAAAAGTCTTTACGGCTTGAAGCAGGCTCCTCGTTGTTGGAACAAATGCATAATGGATTTCTTCAAGAAGATAGGCTTTAAGGTCAGTGAAGCAGACCCATGTCTGTTTACTAGGGATACGTCAACGGGAAAACTTATAATAGCCTTGTATGTGGATGATGGGCTCTTGGCTGGGACAAGTCAGGAACTTATTGATGAGTTTATCATTGAACTCAAAGGAAGGTTTGAAATAACCACCAAACCAATATCATATTATTTGGGTTTGGAGATTGATGCCAGAGAAGGTGACATCAGAGTACATCAGACCTCCTATGTGCAGAAAATCTTGAGAAGATTTGGAATGCAGGATTGCAGACCTGTAAGTACGCCGGTTGTAAAGGAAAGTGTTGTTTCTGAGAAAGCTGAAAACAACGATGATTACTTCCTCAGTAACTACCGACAAGTAGTTGGAGCACTTGCATACCTGATGGTCGGTACCCGACCTGATATCGCGTACGCAGTAAGTGTAGTCTCAAGAAGCTTAGAGAATCCAACTCAAGCAGATTGCGTGCGATTGAAGCGCATTCTTAGGTACTTACAATTTGCACCAGATATGTGCATCATATATAAGCGAAGCCACAAAAAGGGAATTTTGGAGTGCTACAGTGATGCGGACCATGGTGGCGATGTAGATACAGGAAGGTCAACGTCGGGAGTGTTATGTATGTTTGCTGGAGGTGCTGTATCGTGGCTAAGCCAGAGACAGCAATGCGTTGCTATTTCTACGACGGAAGCTGAAATTGTTGCAGCCAGCGAAGCAGCAAGAGAGAGTATATGGCTTGCTCGCCTTCTAAAGGGCATAACAAATTTGGACGATTTGCCAGTGCTTCATGTAGACAACGAAGCAGCTGTAAGACTGGCAGAAAACCCCGAGTTCCATCGCAGAACCAAACATATTAGGACCAGACACTTCTTTGTGAGAGAACTTGTTACAAATGGAGAACTACTTGTGAGTAGAATCAGTAGTGAGCTTCAGCTGGCAGATCTGCTCACTAAGCCAATGGCTAGGCCAAGGCTAATGAAGCTTGGAAAGCTAATAGGTCTTCACATTGAGAGAAGGTGTTAGAGTGAAAACTCTTTGGACACAATGTGATACCTTGAATAAAAAAGGAAGAAGTCAAGTGTCATCTTGATGCTTGTCACCTTTTTCGTCTTGAACTGAAAAAATGTAAATGGACTAATATCCGTGATTTACTATTGTTTGTTATAAAATAAGTTTTATACGTGTTTATTAATTGTACAATACCAGTTTTGTTAAGTGTCTAGTTTCTGAATATTATTATACTAAATTCCTTGTGCCACCGTGTATCATTTCACCACTTGAACTCTGTTTTTTCTCTTCAATTGCATGAACATATATGCGCCGATAAAACCATTGATCTCATTCAGCGCCATTTTTGGTTCCCTGGTCTGTCTACTTTTGTTAAAAAGTATATTGGGCACTGTTTAGTATGCCTATCATCCAAAAGAGTCCCTAGGGCTCCTCACTATCCGATTTCCTCATGGCACAAGCCTGATACTCCATTTAGTACTGTGCACATGGACGTACTGGGTCCTCTCCCTGTCTCAAATGATAATAAATATGTTTTGCTTATTGTGGATGCCTACTCTAAGTATTGCCTATTTTACGCCATAAAAAGGCAAGATTCTGAAGAACTGAAACGAGTAGTATCTAATGCTATCTCTCTTTTTGGTACCCCTAAGCTTATTGTGTGTGATAGAGGACGTATGTTTGAGAGTGCGAGTTTTCAGGGTTGGGTTTCTGATTTGGGTAGTGAAATTCATTTTATAACACCTGAAATGCACGGTGAGAATGGTCAGGTGGAGCGCTACTGTCGTACTTTACTTAACATGTTACGAATTGAGGCCGATAAACGTGACAATAAGTGGTCCGAATCACTGTGGAAAATGCAGCTTGTAATCAACTGCACTAAACAAAAAAGTACCCAAATCTCGCCAATACAGTTGTTGATTGGCATCGAGGCAATGACCCCGGTCATAAGATCACTTGTTCGCGAGGTTGCATTAGATAATACCCACCATAATCGCGAGAGCTTGAGGGAATTGCAGAGGCAACGCACTAGCGAATTGCTAGACCAAAATAGACGTAAACAAGATGATTACGTAAACAAAAATCGTAAGGTCGTACGTGTATTTAAACACGACGACTATGTGTTTGTTATAAAAACCTCTCAAGTTACAGGCAAACTGGACTCAGGAATGCGAGGACCGTATCGTGTGACAAAGGTCTTGCCCCACGGTCGGTATGAGCTGCAGTTGTTAGGCGGCTCATATGGTAAAGTCACTCAGGCTGCCGCCGAGCATATGGTTGCATGGCGAGGAGAGTGGACCCCTGAGTCATGTGCTATGTTTTTTGATGGTAAGTAGACTTTATGTAACTCTTAAAGCTTTATGTATTGATCTACTTGTGTGTGGCATTGAGATGTGTCTCTGCCGGGATATGCTAACTGGGTGCCTCTATCCATGTGTGTGTGTGGCATTGAGGAGCGTAGCTCTGCCGGGACATGCTAACTGGGTGCCTCTGTCCATGTAATGTTGTGTGGCATTGAGATGTGTCTCTGCCGGGATATGCTAACTGGGTGCCTCTATCCATGTGTGTGTGGCATTGAGGAGCGTAGCTCTGCCGGGACATGCTAACTGGGTGCCTCTGTCCATGTAATGTTGTGTGGCATTGAGATGTGTCTCTGCCGGGATATGCTAACTGGGTGCCTCTATCCATGTGTGTGTGGCATTGAGGAGCGTAGCTCTGCCGGGACATGCTAACTGGGTGCCTCTGTCCGATGATGATTAAATAAGACAAATCTGAGATTGTCTTTGGATATACGAATGGTGTATATCCTGTTGGTTAACTTGTAAGAATGATACTCACATTGTGTTTTATCTAATTTTCAGATGAAGATGGTATGGAAGCTGGTGCCTCTACTAGCACGCCTAGAAGTACCTGCCAAGAAGCTGCTGAAGCCAGCCATGGGGTTCCCGAGTCTGAAGTCATTCCGAGTCCATTTGCCGAGCGTCGCGACGGTGCTGAGCTACTCGCACAGGGTGAGGTCGAGGACGACCACACGTCAGGAGAGGCCGTATTATGAAGAAACTCTCTCCATTCAAACGGTTGACAACCAACCGTCGGGCGAGGCTATATAAACCGAGCGCGCCCTACCACTCGTCCATTTTGTTCGAGGATTCCGCCGAGACCACATCGCTCCTATCGTAACCTGTATTTTGCTTACTTATTCTCTTGTGTTATTTCTTGTGTTATTTTTGTGTGCCATTTTTATGTTATAAATCTGTTTGTGTAATTGATAATTTATAAAACTAATTAAAGTTAGGTTATTTTGTGCTTGTCGTTTTTTTTTTATTATAAAATTGAGGCTGCCGCTTAAAATATAATAATTCTCTTTTGCAAAACACCGTTTTCTTTTTAAGTGAGTTCCAATTTAGACTTTTTTTATTGTAGTTCGTTTTTTGTGCCACCGTCTGCTCTAATAGAAGAAAGGTAATTGGCATATGGGTACAAAAAATAGAACACACTATCATGCTACTTTTATATTTTTCATTTTAATTTTCTCATATCCTTCGCTTGTATTTCTCTTGTATCGTAATAGTACATTATGGTACAAGTGTGTAATGTTGGTGATTACCGCCGAGGCGCCAGGTGAGGGTCTTAAGATAGCCGAGGGCGGTAATCATCAATACACACGTGTATCATACGACGTTTTTCAACACACTTGTGTAGAAAATGATACTAAAAAGTCATCTTCAACAGTTAGAGCGAGTTCTGAATTTTTTTTCACAATAGCGGGAAAAAATTATCGGTTTTCATAAGCGCGCGCATCTACAGTTCGACCAACTTATCTGTGCAGGCGGGAAAACACGGAACTAAAATAAATGTACTAAGTTTGACGTAGCGATGCATATTTCTTGACCAGTGGCGCAACCATGAAATTCAAACTTAAAATGGTCATACTGTAACAATGACGATCGACCATAGACTAAAAGAATGAGGTTAATTTATTAAAAAAAAAAAGTTATATTGTTTATAATATTACAAAAGTTATATTATTTGAGTGAAAGTTTCATTTATTAAAAACGTACAAGTTATCTATTTAAATTCAAAGTTGCATGAAATGAGCAAGCATTATATGCAACTAAATTTATTTTTACTATTGAACACGATCTTTTTTGTATCGAATTTTTTTTAAGAACATAGCAACTCAACCAATAAAATTAAAAAAAGTAAGTATTACCCGGTTAAATTGAAAATGCTCTGTTTACTCGCATATAATTTGCAATATGGTACTAACTTAACTTTGTAGTGATAATTCTATTATGCACTAGAGTGTAATATTATTATGCACGTGTGAGTTATAGTTCGGTTTATGGCCCTAAGAACGATGTAATAAGGCTTACTTTACGAGCAAGTGTGTTGAAAAGTCTATTTACTGAAAACAAACATTCTAGTCGTACCAAATAATTTGTAACTGAAACGACCCTTTTTAGATTCCAGGAACTGCCGACATTATTAACGAAAACGTAAAAAAATACAAGCAACATAAAACAGCTGGGGTACATGAGTACCCTATGTTTATTCTTACAACATTGGGGTACAATAGACCCCACAAACGAGCTTTATGCTCTTTCCTCGTAATATTCTAGTTGCGACCTTTGTTTCCAACGACTGATTTTCCAGTAAAAATATAAGGGAAAACTCATTACTCGGTGGAAAGGTCCGCGGGCATCCGGCTACCCCAGGCGCCGAACGAACTATTGCTTTGAGCTTTAGTTTCCAAGTTATTAAAGTATGGCCGAGTTGTATAAACAAATATTGGGTTGGGAGGTATTGGAGTTATTTGTATGCGCTTAGCTGAGGTCTTGAACCCTTGGGGAACTCCCATCGCCCAGGACATATTATAGCGCGGATTCTTCTTAGCATGTCGATGGCAATCTAGTTGTAGTAGTTGAGTTGACCCAGAACTGACCTACTAGTTCAGTCAGTCCCCATTGTTTCTGGAACAGCACCAGATTTACACTACAGTGCAGTGTCATTTATGAATCTCTACCTCAGCTGGACAGGCTTACATTCTCCCTTCTCTCTTTGTTATTGCATAAGATGGCAATCAGATACGACCTTAGAGAGATTCGGTACAGACCAACAGCTTCACTTATTGCTTTACGCCAAGTACTCCGCTACAGAGGCATTCCGGCTAATAAAACTCAATATCACTTTGATCGACCTTGAAATCAAATCCATGTCCAAAACCCCAGCAGTCGCCCTTGCGCACACGAAATCAGCGGAGCATTTACAATACAACCGAGATGATGCCGCGATGTACAATAGGGACTAATCAGAGCCCCGAGACAAAGGCTCCGGGGAATTGGTCGCACTGTCTTGGAAGCCACAACAAAATTAATTAGAAATCGGAGAACTGTTTTTTGTTTTGCGTTTATTTTGAGCAACGGTGGTTAGATCGAATAAAATTATGTACTTGTTTATTAATATTATAGCGGTATCGGAAGATTTATTTGGGCAAAACCTGCCGAAGTTTGTTCAGAGGGCGCAAATTGTAATTGAAAAAGGGGTGCAACTATAAATTTCGTCATGTTTAACGCATTAGTTTTGTATTTTTTAGCTATGGTTTAATTTAATTTTGTCTTTATCGTATTCTCCTTCTTATTATTGCATTGAATTTAAAATCTGTAATGTTGCTATAGTGAGTGGTAAATAAATAAACTAAACTTTCTTCTTTCAGTCATATATTTTTAAGGTTCCATAGCTAAACGGCAAAAATCTAAATTTTCATAGATTTATACTGCCCGTCTATCTGTCTGTCCATCCATACGTCACACCAATTTTACTCCGAGACTGTTTTTTTTTGGAAATCAACTCTCCTTAACTGTGTGTACCACACAGTTAAAGAGGAAATTGACTCTCCTTAACTGTAGTTAATTTCCTCTTTGAACCACTAAACAAGAAAGGAGAAATTATGAAGGAATAGAGGGGTCCATTAATTTATACACATAAATTATGTAGATATTTTTACAACACTCTCAGTACATGTATGAAAATGTGACAAGGGGTGGAAAAAAAGATCTGAAAAAAATGCTGGTTATGTAGAACGTTAAAGGACTTTCAACGATAATTTTGGTTGTGTTTTGTTATTTTGACCAACAAAGCAAAATCGGTCTCTTGCAGTGAACTCGAAATTCTACGAATCCAGTACAAACAACAGAAAATGAGGATCAAAAAACATAATAAGCGAAAGCCGCGTATTTCACCGGATACACGTGCCGACTGCCGCTTTGTACAAACTCCTAGTAAAAGAACCGCCAAACCAAAACAGATAATTTCCTGAAACTTAAAAAGAAATATAAAACCTTAGCATTCAAATTTTAACCCGGCAAAAACGACCGCTGTTTTAATCCAACCCTCAAACATCCAATTCCGTTTCGAATAACCCTCCAAAAAAGGATTCCACAAACAAGTTATTAAACAACCTTTTTTGTGAGTTCCATTGGCAGCGGACGGGTTGAGTTTCCTTCCTAAGTTTCGCTCCGGTGCGGATTGCAAACGCTCCGTTGGGAGTACTTTGCGCTGATTAAACTTGCCTTCAGTTTTTCGAAGCTTCTCGTATATCAAATAGAAAAACTTGTTGTTTTATGAAGTAATAGAAGTGGTGCTTTTTACGTCGAATTTTCGAAGTTTTTTGTTTATAGGAAGGTGAACTTGAAATGGTGTGCTTAGGAGTTGGAGCTGTTATAGCTATAATGTCACACAGACAGAACATTTTACAACGGGTTGGAAACTCATTTGGCCCATTAAGTTTTTCTAGACTATTAGGTACACCTCTGCCTATACCCCCTCTCTTCTGATTGATCTATACTGTGCCCGACAGGGTACATAATTGAGACTGATGTAATTATTTCCCTACCAACTGTTACAACAACATTATGGTACGCAAAATTAAGAATTGGGATTAATTACAGGTATAATATATTACGACATCATTATTTTTACCGGTTACGTCAAGCTAGCTAAAATAAAATACGTTAAAGTTAATGATGTGTAAATAGAAAATGGTATGACAAGAACATACACTGACAATATCAAACAAAAAAGAAAGAAGCTAAATTACTCTTAAACCTCCACTTAACATTTATGGTCTCTTCTAAGTGTGTAAGACTATCAAAGGTAACGGTTAGTACCGCAACCATTACCGGTTTTATACGAAAACTTAAAGGGAGACGAGTTGGCAACGAGCAATGAAATGCTAATCTGCTTGTGATACAGCCATTAGACATGTTAAGGCGACATTAGCTGCCCGCGACCTTGAGCGCGCGTTTAACTCATCGCCTAAACAAATAAGGTTGAAAATGGCGATGCGTTTGATGCTCGTGACTGCCAAAATCAACGATAGTTCGCAGATTTAATTTATTTAAAAAAAAAATACGCTGTAATGTTAAAATATTTTTACATATGTCTTTAGTTGGTTAAATTTCCTTTCTGATAGTAAAAAAAAAAATAACAGTTGTCACTCAAAATATTGAGCATTTCGAGACGAAAAAGTTTTTTCGTGTGATTTTTTTGTGATTTTGTGATTTTTCTTTTCGAGGTTCTTGATTACTTTTAGAAAATATTTTTGCATAAGTCTTTTACCTATACATTTGACTATACACTGTATTTTTTTTGGAATTGTAATAAGTAGCAATACGGCTAACTCTGCGACGAAAAACAGGTCGTTTTTACGGTGCCCCTTTAGCCGCGCGGAGTCAACCTCATGTGAGAGAAAACTTTTGTAGTCTTCTTCATACATTTGCAATAAAATAGTTCAGTGACGAATTAGAGGTCGTGAAATCCCTATTAGTTTGAGGTCGGCGCGGCATGTGTTTACTTCTATAATTCTCTATTAGAATTAGTCGTCTCATAATTCCCTTCCGTGCTAGCCTTTAACTCTTTTAGGCAGTCCAATTTTCAGTTTGTCAGTATTAATTGGACATCATTTACTAGATAACTATTCACATTTTCAAAAAATCACCCTTAACATTTTCCTTATTCGAATCACATGATGTGCATAGGTACTCAATATTTACAGCTACATAAAAACCAAATGTTAAATTCAAAAGTGATAAAGAATTCTCGAAACTGACGTCGCTCTAAGAAATAAAAATAAATTGCGGACACAACAGCAAAACTGAAACGCTTTATAAACGGCGAACTATAAAAGAACTTTCAAGTCGAGGAATATACAACGAAGCCAGTAAAATGTATTCACTTTTATCATAACTCTTCTAAGGAATTATGTTAATACTCGGTTACTATGTTATTTGCGGCGCCATTTAAAGTTTTAACAAAATCGTTTCAGACTACTTATATTTTATCTTTTTTCCGAACAAGACGAGTGTGAATAATAAGCCCATCAGTCTCACATTCAAGTAGAACAAAGGAAGAGATATTTATTTAACTTCTAAAAGGTTAATAAAAAATAGAGGTATGGTGAATGTATGGTACCCCGAATTGTAAAAAAACTGAAAAGCTTGATTGTCACAACTAAGCCAACTAAATGCTCTATCTACCTTTATTACAAAAAAATTGCATTATCATCATCCACCTAAAGGCTTAAATTTATGTATCTATTTGATGATTTTACAGGCAATCAAAATTAAAATCATGATTTTTATTTAACTAAATAATAAAAATAAATTAATCAAAGCATTTCAACAACCTCAAAATCAAGATCAAAGCATTTTATTTCAAGTAGGCTAAATAAAATGCTTTGATCTTGATTTTTTATGTTACAGGCACTTTTGAATTGTCGAAACAAAGCCAACATTAAAATGTACTCGTAATTTAAAGTCCCCAGTCACAAGGCATAAAAACTGTGAAAGTACTGTAGTTGCTCATTCCAAAGCGTCTATGGAGAAGAACGGGAAAACTCTAAAACACTCTTTTAAATCAGAATATTCAGAATATTAATATCATAAACGGGATATTTACCATGTTTGATTTTTGTTTCGAGTTCCCGATATTCATATATATAAACATCCACCCGCAATGACTTCAGTTTATCCGTGATCATGGTGCTTGTAACAGCGCCGAAATATCGGGAACTCGAAACAAAAATCAAACATGGTAAATATCCCGTTTATGATATTAATAGTAGTGTCAGTGACCATGTCAGTTTAAAAACTTATATTCAGAATATTGTTACAAAACGTGGTAGATGGTATAATGTGAAGGAGATAATAATTCAAAAGAAACTTAAATTAGTCCATCTGTATATAGTAAAATGACACATCTAAATATGTTTATTGTCTAGAAATAAACAAAACTGTGTAACAGGTTAATACTGGTAATAAACATCAAAATCACCATAATCACCGCTTGGCAGATGTAAAGCTCACATTTAGTAGTAATTACAAGACAGGAGACACTTTTATGACAGCTATAAAATGGATGCCACGAGCTTTGCGTGAAGGAACTGAGAAAATGTGGAAGTAGCTAACATTATTCCGATTTTTATATTTCGTTTTATGCAGTTTCATATTTGAATGAATGTGGACAAGGCAAAAGAAGTAAGTAGGTAAGAATCGTAGAAGGTGGCATCTACTTCTACTTCAACGTTGGGCCACCCAATGCTGACTGCTCTCCACTTTTGTGTCTGGGCTAGCCAGTTTCTTCCGACCTTTGTAACTAGATCGTCTGGCCACCTAGTTGGTTGTCTTTCCACATTCCTACGTCACATCCGTGGTCTTCGTGGTAGAAATGCATAATTATGGCAAAGTACAATTGTTAGGTCAAGCGCCAGACTATTAATTTAGTATTTTTTTTTAATTCCGCGCGGCAAATAAATTTTATTATTTTTGCCTCATCATATTCTACCGGTCTTAATTATTAACGGTACTCCATGTAGTCTCTATAAAAAACATGATGCCTCGTAAATGGCTTCGATACTAAATTAAAAACGTTCCTAATGTATGGAGCAGCCGATTCCCTCTATACCTGCCACACCGTACATTTACTACAGTATTTTTTTAATCCATTAGGTGTGGGGTTAATTGCTCGTTCATCGACATTCGCCATTTTGAGTGCGCAAAAAGCAGATTAACGTGGAGTTTTAAGCCCCGGGGGAAAAGTACAGTGTAATCAACACCGGTCTGTTCGGGACAGGTCCCATCGTTGGCGGAAGAGCGACTATCTATCGACGAATTTCTTGATCAATGTAATTATAGAAAATATTGTTGGGCTCGGGTATTTATAAGAGATAATTATTGCATAAATCACTGTTCACTGGACTTTACTGTTTTACTAGTTTGCCGCAGCGACAAGAGCCATTCAAAAGAGCACTCACTCAGCAATGATCTGCACATCCCAGTAACTTATAACCACCTGAATACCTGTATTTTACCTGGAGCGACTGCGTACTTAACCTCCACAACCCAGTTAGTGCTAGTTAATACGATATTCCGTGGTAAGATGGGTTGCAAATTTTAGGACTTGTAACGACTGCAGCAATCAGAAGTTACTGGAAGTTACAAGAAGAAACTGCCGGGGCTATGGGACTATTCGGAAGAGATACCACCACCCCGGAACACAAAGGGCTAAGAAAGAACATGGGTAGGTTTTAGTCAGTAGAGGTCTGACTGTCCTTTATGCTCCCCCCAGAGCGGGCGGGGTCATTAAAATTTTATGATTTCCCATCTACGAAAAAAAAGGCATGTGTATTACGGGGCTATACTCATACTATCGAGTATACATACACCCGTCGTAGTTGCACACTGACAGCTCGTTGCCCGCCAACTCGATTCTGATTGCCCGCTCTGCTCCTCGCTTACCGCTATCGGTGAGACCGGTCCCATGTACTCACAGCTCTACGTATTCGTAAATAAACAACTCTTCTTTGAAGTTTTTACCTTTTTTCTAATGACGTATACAGGCCGTTATTGGTTAATACTGATACTCGTAACTTTTCCAATATCGTGGCGTAGTTACAAAGCTCTTTTAGAAAGTAATATTGTTTTCTGAGTATAACTTTTTAGGTTGTTGTATTATAGAATAGAATAGAATAGAATTTATTTATGCATTTTAGATACAGTACACCAGTAGTAAACTTTAAAAATTAGCTATAACTAAGGTACTTACATAGTTTCTAAGTTCTTAATGTACACTCACTAAGTTTTTATGGTACACTTTCACAAAATAAGTACTTACACAGTAGGTAAGATCGAAATCGTTGTCTCTAAAACGATTATTAAGTAAAGTAAAATGTCATTAAAACTATGTAAATAAACGTACATTACTAATAGCATAAAACGATTGATAATGTTCATTGACGGTATACATAAAAAAAGTTCTTTACCTTCCGCGCTAGTTAAAACTGTGTTACGGCAAGGTAAGATTCTCGTTCGATGATTAATTTTCAATCGTATCGTAATGAACATAAAACACATTTTCGCTAATAGTTTTTTTCTTACAATGACAAATAGACGTCGATGACGAGTAACAAGTTTAACGTAAACAAGTAGTATATGCAAAATAACTAGACAAGCATGATGCGTAAAAATTTAAAACTAATTTTAGATTTAAATGTAGGAAATGTAGATATAATGTAGTAATGATACGTACATTTTGGGTATGTGTGTTGTGTATGTGTTACTTATATATACATATATATTAAACGAATGTATACATATATACATATATTATTCAATAAAACGTGGATATAATTTAGATTATACTTTTTCACTTTTGAACATATACTTAAACTTATACGGGGTACAAAATATATAATAGTATAATCCTATATACATACCTTTACGAATTTTTCAGTCTGTTCGTAGTCCAATTCACGCAGAAACTCATCCAGTGCCTTTCTACAAACATAACTATTCATATCTTTCAGGGGTTTTATTTTGCTGACACGATTGTACAATAATGGAGCCAGGAAAAAAGAGAAACTCTGTGCAAATGTTGTTTTACATGCCGGGACAACGTAAACATCATGTGATCTTCTGGTAGATTTATTAGACGGTTTTTCACGGATATGCTGTTTTAAAAGTATATTTTGTATATAAAGTTGACGAACGTTTAGGACTTCGAATTCTTTGTACAGTGCAGTCGTTGGATACCTAAAACCTTTGAAATTAATAACTTTCAGAATACATCGGTGTACCCTTTCTATTTTTATGATATTACTTTTCTTAGCACCACCCCAAGCAGAGATGCCGTAAGAAAGTATTGATCTACACAGCGTGAAATAAACAGTTCTATTAGTGGTTTTATCTTTTAAATTTCTTACTTTTTTGAAAATTGGTATAAGTTTGCGTATTCGAGATTTTAAATTACTAAAATGCTGTTTCCAATTTAAGTTTTTGTCGATTTCGATGCCAAGATATTTAGTACTATTGGTTGAAGATAACAATGAACAATCGCAATTATTAATAATCACACAATTGGAACAATGGGCTTTCAAGGTGAAATCTGAGGGAGGTTGTGAGTTATTTTTTATACTAAACGTTATATATTTTGTTTTTAAAAGATTCAAGGTAAGTAGGTTGTAATCAAGCCATTTAATTATCTTTTGTAGTCCCTGCTCAGCTGACAATTTGACGCCGTCCCAAGTAGAATGTTGGAATAAAATTACTGTATCATCAGCGAAAGTAGTCACCTTAGCGTCCGCTATTGCAATACTACAAAGACTATTTACATAAATCAGAAACAAAGTGGGTCCAAGCACTGACCCCTGCGGAACACCGAAATTAATAGTTTTTTTAGAGCTACAAAATTTATCTATTTTAACAGTCTGTGACCTGTTTGTAAGGTAGTCCTGGAATAGATTAAGTGGTATACCTCGAATACCTATGACCTCCAATTTACGTATGAGTAGGGGAATTGAGACCGTATCAAATGCCTTGGCTAAATCTAGAAAGACACCAAGGCATTTTTTCTTACAGTCAAGGTTGTCAGCTACAGTTGTAACAAAGTTTTCAACTGCATCTATGGTCGATTTTTTCTTCCTAAATCCAAACTGATTTTTAGAAAGAATATCATTTTTATCAAGATAACCAATTAGCCGGTTATTTATAATTTTTTCAAGAATTTTAGCCAAGGTGGGCAAAAGTGATATCGGACGATAATTAGTGATACTATCTCTTTCCCCCGATTTAAATACAGGTATAACTAACGAGTCCTTCAGTACGTTTGGAAACATTTTAATGTTATTCATCGTTGCAAAGTTGACTAAGTATCTGTTAAGTAGTTAAAGGAAAATATTTTATGAAATAATAATATTTACCATGTTTATATGTCGTTTGAGTTGACTGTTGCAAGCACCATGATCTCAGATAAACTGGTGATAGCAGCAGTGTCGAAATATCGGGAAATCAAAATAAATAGTAAACATGGTAAATATCCCATTTTTTGTGCAAACAGTAGTGATAATGGTACCTAAGTTTAAAAACTTATAAGTACATAAAGATTAACTTTTTAAAATGAGCAGGTACAGTCGAACAAGTTAATAAGTATACACGGTAGAGATCTTTATAATTCTATAACACTGAAAATATTGATTGCAATTTTGTTTTATAAAGCGTTTCAGATATCAAACGCTGTATCATTTGGTATCAGTAACTAAATGTATCTGTATAATCTTAAAAGTAAATGCAAGTTAGCTGGCTGTATACTTATTAGCTTGTTCGACTGTACCTTACAAAAATACCCAAACAAAGAAGCTGCTGAGAGATTCTTGATAGAAAAACCCAGTAATATTTTGCCCCACCCGAGAATCGAACCCACGCCCTCATGCTCGGCACACGCGCTTGTGATCACTCGACCAACGAGGCAGTCAAACAAACTAGGTAAAGCAAACAAACTCATCCTATTCCATCCTCTACTGATGCCACAATCCACTTGAACGCACGACCAAGTCTTTCACAAACAGCCTATTAGAGAAAATTGCTTCACAACATAAAACAGTTTTAAAACGAATAGCTTTCCTTTAATCTCAAATAACGAGGGAATTATGTTTTCGGAAACATGTTTATTTACTTAACCAAAATACACGAGAATCCCTAGCGATGTCTCTTGAGATTATTATCTAATACATTACGATAAGCACGGGATACATAATGTTACGGGAAAAGGTATTTGTTCAACACGTGGAAATGTATATCTTGCGGTTTCTTAGAGGATAAACCATAATGATTGATGGAATGGAGTATATAATGAGCGGTAATCTTCCCTGCCATGGGAATGTCAATCTTAGTTATATCACCTTTTGTTTTGTCCCGTCTAAGTTTATTTGATGGATATATCGCAGGGAATAATATTTGAGAAGATTACCTACAGGTTCTTGAAGGTTTACGAAGAGGGAACGTCAAATAAAATGAGTGTCGCAATCCATCATCTTTATCTTGACAGACAGTGTTTGATATAAATTGGCAGTCAAGGCTTTTTGTTTGTTCACGTCAATTGGAATAACAACAAAATGAATGGTGACTTACATACGCGTTTGTTGTGGACTGAACTTGAGTAGGACTTGACACGCTTATATTCCGCGCCATTAGATATGTTGACAACTACAGTTTGTTCATAATTTGAAATAAACAACAACTTTTCAATATACTGAGAATGACATTATACCTGTGTGTTTGACAAGGATGGCTGATGTAGAAGGCAACATACCTACATATATGGAGGAATTACCTACCTAATTTGAAGTTCCAACAATTGCGACCAAGAAATTCTAGAATTGATTTAGTAGGCGATGTCCTGTTGTCATGACAACAACAGTCGACCCAAGTTGTGATGAAGAAAAGGACTTGAATAACCAAAAATGGACTTGAGTCGGCATTATAAAAATATAGGGGTTAATTTTATCAACAACCATTTGTTTAAATTTTAATCAAGAACCTTTTCTTTTTCCAATTAGTTGGTCACGTCTCCACTGAGTACCAGGACGACAGGACGCGGTAGGAGCTATTTTGTTCTAATTAATCCTATCTAACCGCAACCATTACAATTTAGATCGTAAGTTCAGAGACAAAAGGATGAAAATTGTTTGGCACCGACTACTTAATAGTGGAAGACTTAATTACAGCTGCGTGCTAAAGACCATTTTAACAAGGTTCCTCTCGACGTTATATTGTGCTTTAAGTGGAGGCATTAAGGTTGGTTTTTATTGTTCAATCAGTTCTGGTTAGGTTGGACGTTAGTGAGGTAATCAGGAAAGGAATTAGTGTTTATAGGGGTGCTCGCTTTATGATATAATTGTGTTGAATGTTTTTCTGGTGTGAGGGCTTGTTACAGATTTGTGGTGTGTTTAATTAGTTTGCTAACACGTAAGAATTTGTGGTCTTAGTGACATATAAATATACGTAGAGTAACATATACAAAACCTCCTTCAGGTTTCTGGCCTCCTGGTAGTTTGTGAGACTTTACTATAATTATTTGTCATTCTACTTGTCCTTGCCAATTTCCTACGACGTTAACTTCGGGAGTAAACTCACACAGTAAACTGAGGCTATTCATGTCAATACCATTAGCAAATACAAATCAGGGTAAATTTGCATATTAATTTCCATTAGTTCTACCGTACGTAGGACTATTCAGTAGTATTAGTGGGAATAATCCGTTGTAGGGGGCGAGCCTATTTCCATCAACCGGGCACATATCCAGGGTGCTACTGTTTAAGTATACTATAGTAACTATTTACTACCTACTGTACTAAGTAGCTCATCATTCTCTTGCCCTTATCCCAATAGGGATGTTAACTTAAAAAAATCTAATTTTTTTTTTTTTTTTTTTTTTACTATCACACAACGCCATCTAGTCCCAAGCTAAGCAGAGCTTGTGTTATGGGTACTAGACAACTGATAAACATACTTATATATTTCTAAATACATACATATTATAGATAAATTACACCCAGACACAGAACAAATGATCGTGCTCATCACACAAACATTTGTCCTGGGTGGGAATCGAACCCACGACCTCCGGCATAGCAGTTAGGGTCACTAACCACTAGACCAACAGGCCAGTCCGTTTTATTTTAATTAGTCCGTCAGATAGATTTCCAAAAAATATTGGACACGTATTTTTTCTTTTTTCACGTAAACAAACAATGAAGACGATACAGTGTTTTGAAAACTCGTGTGACGTAATATTCTAAGACATTAGTATGACATTTCTTAGCGAGCAGTGACGTCACAACCTCCCACTCAAATCTTTGACGCGTTTTATCTTCGTCAATTTTTATTGATTTGATTTAACAAAAAATACGTAGTCAATATTTTTCGATAATCTAACAGACGGACTAATTAGAATCATATTGTTTTAGTTAGTAAACATCCCTATTCATTTGGGGTCAGGGGGCCAATTCTCGGTTTTAGAGATGGTGTCGAACTCGAGAAAAATTTCTAATGACGTCATTTTTTCGAGAAATTTTAAAAGTTGCTATTCTGGGGATGTCGAATTCGACATTTGTCGAAGGCTACCGTTCGAGTTCATCTCGAGTGCTTCTGAGCAGTAGAGATGTAATGTCGATTATATAGATACGTCATTTCTGAGTGAATTTGTTGAGTTTTGGATTGTAGGTACACTGTTTTCTTTTCTTTAGTTTTTAAATAAAATACGGCTTGGCATCTCATACTGGAAATTCGATTTATACTCTTTGATTTGTGCATTGTGTTTTCTTGAAACGACGACCTTCGCGCAGATAACAGACTCTGTAATATTTGTGTACCTACGATTGGACTTGAAACCACTGAAAGATGGACGAGTTTATTAGCATTTTTATCTCGGAGTTGTTGGAAAGTGGCGAGCAACTGGCCAATACACGGCGACAACAGCTATCCCGCCGTCGATATTTACGACTTGAGCGGAACAGAAGTCATTAAAAACTTCAGACTAAATAAAGATTTAATAAGGGTTCTAATACTTAGATCTATTGGCTCCTGTAATAAACTGGATACCACTAAAATAGACCCGAAAACGAAGGTAAATAATTGTTTGCTTCATAATTCTATTAGTCACTGACAGACAGTCAGCTGTCAAACTGATTATTTTTACACTAAACGTTTCGTTTTACTTTGGCTTTGCACGGGACTTATAATTCAAATTTAATATATAAATTATGTCCTAATTTTAAGTGTTTCTCATAATTATGTTTAAGTAGGTACTTGTTTGTTTGTGAAACTAATAAATACTTTTTCTTCCTTTCTTTCTTTCTTTTATACTTAAATAATTAGGTTTAGTCAGCGTTTTAAAACAAAATCATTCATTCACTCATAGCTACCTAAAACGGAACGCGCGATTCTTCGTAATGGACGCTAGTATTATATTATCTGTGGTAATGGTAACATTAGCTTCACTCGAATCGACATTTTCGTGACATTTATTTCTATTTTGACTGAGAATACGGAATTCTGCTCAATTCGAAATTTTTTGGTAGAGATAGAGATATTTTTGATAGAGATAGAGATAGACTTACGAACTCGAACTCGAGATAAATCTCTAAAACCGAGAATTGGCCCCCAGAGTAGCATTGTCTTCTTCCATATTTCTCTGTTTCTCGTCATCTCGTAAGACACCTCCTTTATTTATTTCTTTCTCCTTTCTAAATAGAACCTAGCTATTTATTACATTTTAACTTTTTTGTTGATTTTGGGAATATTAATGAAAGAATATCAATACGGTTTTAGCGGTTTTTACGGGTTTGATATAAGCATCAAACAGAATAAACAAATCACGTGAGTATCTGACCCGCATCCAATCTCCTTTGAAAAGTTCGAAAAAATTGACTCCCTTTGACAAATGTTAGAATATGCATGTGCCTTAATTACCTCTGCTGGGGCAAGAGCGGTGATTTACATATGCCTGGGCTTAGGGCGAAATTAATCATTTTGATCTAGGTACCTACAGTAGGTATATTGATTAAAAAAACGTAAAAGTTTTTATTTGAAACATAGACAGTTGGCACAACCCTATTGTGCCAACTGTCTATCTACCTACTTGACAAAAAATCTAATTAGTCCGTCGAGTCCGTCCAATATTTTTTTGGAAATCTATCTGAGATTTCCAAAAAAATATTGGACATATATTTTTTTCTTTTCTCACGTAATCAAACAATGAAGACGATACAGTGCTTTGAAAACTCGCGTGACATCATATTGCATGACATTTTTTACCAGAGAGAAAAAAATGGGTACCATCTATCTGGCAGAAACTTGATGCTCCGAAATTTATTTGGCATAACACACTTGGCATATTCTTCTTTGAACGAATGTGTTTATGGCAGAACAATTATTTAATAGAATACTCATTTCGCAGAATGTTTAAATAGCCGAATTTTCAATGGCATACTTTTAAGATGGCAGAATTTTATTTGATAGATTTTTATAAGGTATAACGACCGTCTCGCGAAAGTATTCTTTATGGGCGGCATGGGCACCGGGCCGTAGGCCGACGAAGGAGGCCGGCGGAGGCCCGGCACTTCGGGGACAGAAGATATTAGTGTTATTTCGACTGGCCTGTTGGTCTAGTGGTTAGTGACCCTAACTGCTATGCCGGAGGTCGTGGGTTCGATTCCCACCCAGGACAAATGTTTGTGTGATGAGCACGATCATTTGTTCTGTGTCTGGGTGTAATTTATCTATAATATGTATGTATTTAGAAATATATAAGTATGTTTATCAGTTGTCTAGTACCCATAACACAAGCTCTGCTTAGCTTGGGACTAGATGGCGTTGTGTGATAGTTGTGGAATATTATTAATTATTATTATTATTTAATATGCGAGCGAAGCGAGCGCGCGTCATGGAGTACATGCGTTGCATGTATGAGTGACGTCATTATTATTATTATTAATAATAATAATTATTATTTTTGACATACATTTAATGTTCTCGGCTAGAAATTTTAGCCGGGGTGAGCTGATAATAATAATTAATAATTATTATTATTATTGCATGTTACACGTATGTATGAAATGAAATGCGTGCCAAAAGACGATTCTGATTATGAATTTTCGGCGAAATGATGGTTCTGGAAATGAAGTTATTAGTTGGTTGGTTAGTTAGTTGTTGTTATTAGTTGTTGTTGAGTTATTTATGTTTATTTTTGTTATTTTATGTGTGCAATAAAGAATAAGAATAAGAAGTTTATGCTCAAAGATGATTCTGACTTACAAAATTATGCGTTTTGAATTTATGGTAAATGAGTGTATGCCGAATGATTTTCTGCGAAATGAAGTTTCTGCCATCCACTGTTATGCAAAACAAAATTGGGGTATAAAAAAATCTGCTAAAAAAGGTAGACCCGAAAAAAATATATAGTGGAAACAGAAATACACATCCTGTAAAAATGTCAACCGTCTTCGTGTAACGGATCGTGAGACACATCCCGCTGACACAAATACAGACAGACAGACCGTCAGCGGAGGCTTAGTAAAGGGTCCCGTTTGCGTTGGTTACCCTTTGGTTACGGAACCCTATAAATGGCCAAGTAACTCCACCATTACTTCTTTTTAAAAGCTTTTCAATATTTTGGATACTTAAGACGAAACATAGCAATTGCAGAATCAGCTTACAATTTTCCACAAAATAATGCGCCTGCCTGGGTTCAAACCCACACGACTTGAAGCTCTTAAGTCGGGGTCGCTACCACTGGGCTCTCGCTGTTCTAACATAGCAATAAAACCTTAACCCCTATTTAATTCCCGAAGCATTAACGTCAATAACCACAAAACTAAATTGATTTACCGCTAACAACTAACGCGTACTACTAGGGTAGCATATAAATGTAGAGGATGATTCACGACGCCCTTGCTGGTACATTACGAGATTGCTTTTTTAAACATAGTTTCTTTTATGTGTTCACTCGTGTCTGAAACTTTTGATGTTTTAAAAGTGTCTTATGAAAGAGAATTTCTGCTAAGTATTAGTTATCCATCTTTAATTTTGTAAGAGGTAACTAGCCAAATACATTATTAATTAAAAAACTATAAAGTATACTAACAACAAACTTAAAAGTGCATAAAAAACTCCTTTTGGGCACAGTACCAATTTTAATTAAATACAAATTAAAACTTTATAATCAAAAGTTTTTAACTTTAATTTGGGTACCATTCTACTGCTCATCACAATATTTTTCTCCACAGTTTAAGGATTATAAAATACGTTACCTCATTGCTCATCCCTGCTTTTAAAACAGGCTCCAGTAAATATGTTCAAACACAGTAGGGATTCTCCTATAAAAATAATATAACATCACGTCTGTATGTTTAGGTAAATATCTTTACTTATATCTGAATAAAAACAATTCAGGCCAAAGTTCACAGAAATCTTAATTGTATTTTCTCTTCATTCTTTGTTTGAATACAGTTCACGTAATTGTTTGTATAGCTCAATTTAGTTTCCATATTTTCGAACCGTGTTTTTTAGTTGCTCGCTGGTTTTCGAACTGTGGCAACACAGTCAGAATTCAATTAGCTGGTTTTGCGAGTTGCCAGAACAAATGAACAAATATTGTTCTTGTAACACGTTTCACAATAGTTTCAGAGTTTGAACTGTACAGCGAAACTGTAAATATTCAAACATTAGGTAGGTATGCTGTGTGCGGCTTTGTTGAATCAACAATAATAATTAATGCAACAGTATTGTATTGAATTAGGTTATATTATAATTATTTCTGGCTTTGTAAGGTTTGATAAAGTGTCTACGGTTTTGGCAAACCTTATATTGCCAAAACGTTTATATCTCTCTTTTTCGGCTTTCCGATACTCGACCTTACGTCGGTTTTGGAATAGATATCCGATATCCCGCATCCCGCAGGAAAAAAGATATCTATTTCTTTCTATCTCCTTCTTCGTGTGCGGATTGTATGTTGTGTGGTTGTTGAATGACTTTGTGTATTTGGTGTATGTGAGGTACTGACGGATGATTGCAGAGAGTCTAAAACGTTTATATATTACTAGCTTTTGCCCGCGACTTCGTTCGCGTGGAATAGTGACTTCCGGCAGATTTTTGGTTTATCTCGCGAAAAAAAAAAAAAACTATCCTATGTCCTTTCTCAAGTTCCAAACTATGTCTGTACCAAATTTCATCAAAATCCGTTCAGCCGTTTAGGCGTGAAAGAGTAACAGACAGACAGACAGACAGACAGACAGAGTTACTTTCGCATTTATAATATTAAGTATGGATTTTCGCGCTATACATATATTATTATATTATTATTGGCTTCCAGTCCATTTGTAACGACTTCCAAGGTCTATAAATAACCCGGAACAATGGCTTAACGTGCTTCCCGAGTTCATATAACCCCAATCTATTTAGGTCGCGAGTAAATAGGCTTCTTCTGGGTAAACTCGTTCCATCGTCGACCTCATCTCTGCCCTTAGGGCAAGATTGAGGTCAAGAGTAAGCCCATATTAAATATAAAAAAAAAAACGAAGGAAACTCGGTACCATCCTAGGCAAGCACAGTTTAAAGATAGTAGAGTAATCGAGTAAAGTAATCGCGAAAAATCATCAGCTGTCCCATACAAAACTTAAATACCTACTCAATCCAAGTAGAAGCTCTGCGTACCGTGTCCAATATTCCCAATGGCCGCTAAATATCTCTTTGCTTTGAAACAAAACTTCTGTATTTAAAAAGTTTTAAAACGTCATTAAAAATTTTGGCGTTTCCTAAATGAGGGTGTTATGTAGCTCGTTTCTAAACTAGTTTAATACACTTCAAGCCCACTAAACGATCCAGTAGTTGTAAATCTGTAGAACTGAAGTAAAATAACGCTTGATAGACGTCATTTTTAATATAACAATATTTATGTTAGAAATCTGGTGTTGTAATAATTATAGTATTAGAAGCCATATCGCCTGTGATACAGGTTTACCCTAGTACAGGCATAGAACTTTGTTGTTTCTAAGATTTATTTTGTATTTTACCAATTTTAACCCCCGTTTCATTTTTGTTTGACTTCTCAGGGCCGTAGCGTTATATTAAATAACCTTTCTCAAGAATAGGATTATAAAAAATGTAATTACGGTAGGTACTTCCAGAGATTAACGCTTTCAAATAAACTCACTAGTACAGGTAACTCACACTCCTGTATCTAAACATTTACCCAGCATTTCAGGGAACACAGATGGGTAGCTAACAAAATACGTCCGACAGGCGTCACGTCCGTACTCCGTACATTTCACAGACGTAGCCTGTGGGTCTAGCACGAGCGCTCGTAAACGTAACGTAGGTAAATACGAATCATTTTAAAAAAAAACAAGACTCGTGTGCGTCTTAATATATACGGTTCTAAAACTTTATTTGGGTAATACTTAAATGCTTGTATAATACAAACCATTTAATTTTTTACTCGATTTATTTTGTTTTATTCTAGTCACTGATAGCGTCATAAATATAAGTTTGGTGGCCTATAGTTGGAGAACGTGATACTTTAGAAGATTTTCCCATACAATACTTGTTTTATTAATGACAGTTATGGCTTGTTAGGTACAGTTTTTACCCGACTATGGTGAAGCCAAAAGGAAGGGTAATGATTTTGCAGTCTATGTATGTTTGTATGTATACTTATATGTTCCACCGTAGCGCCTTAACTACTGAATGGATTTTAATAAATGAGGTGTCAGTAGATATTAAGTGACATAGGCTATATAAATTTTATAAATTTTTGTTATGACGGAGTTTAAATGTCAGATTCTAGCTTCGAAAAAAAATCAATTGAGATGTAACATGTTTGGTATCAAATGAAAGGTCTTGGCGAGCACATTACAAATATGTATATAATATTATTATAGTTTTAGTCAACATAAACGTATAGAATGCGGTCAACGCGGTTTGTAGTCGGGTTTTAGTTTTTAAACTTGTTAAGCGAAGCTAATGTTTTGAAATGGTGGAGCGTTAGGCAAGCCAGGTCCACAGGGGGTATATTTTGAACCATTTTTTTTTCAGTTATCTTGTACTGTCCCACTGCTGGGAAAAGACCTCCCCAAATCCTTCCAAGAGCTTTTTCCCTGTGCCGCCTAAAACCCAGCTCTCGTGGTTGGCGTCCACATCATCACGCTACCACTTTCTGTGCTATGTAATGGGGCAGTTAAGTTTTCGATTTACTCATCATAAGAATTCACCTTGCGTTTACGTCTTGCGTTTGTACAAGGGCCTCGATGCGCGTCGGATCCAAATATCGAATAATGTAGGAACCTGACGTTAAAACGTTTAGCCGTTGGCGTTTCCCGTTCTCTAAATATAGAACTCTCATTAAGGCGTATTTTTTTAACTCCTAGTTAGTGTTTTTGTTCAAAATAACAGAATTTGGCGTGTTTCCTGACTGTCAATTCAATTCAATTCAATTCAATTTATTTATTTCAGATAATAAAAATCCATAATATTACATTAAAACAATATGAAGTAAACACACAAATAAAGATGAATACACTTAAACAAACAATAATTTGAAAATATTATAAAATTTTAGTCGTGAATGTCAAAACCTATTAATTACCTATTATAAGTATGAGGGGCCGCTAGCGTGCAGCCGCATCCACCTCATCAACATTGGTGAGTCCCACCTCTGGGACAACGCGCTAAGAATACCATTCGGGCTGCCACGCACACGCCTTAACAGCGAGGCGCACCTTTTTCTAATTATACTGAAAAAATCATCAGTCTGCGCCTCAGCAAACATAGCGGAAGCACTACAAAAGCGTGGCAGCCCCAACAATATCCTAAACGCATTGTTATACTGGACACGCAGAGCACTGTACACCCGCAATGCAAAATTTGTCCATAGGCTGCACGTGTAGAAGGTCTGACAGTATGCCTTGAATAATGTTATTTTTACTTGATTAGTGCAACGTGCAAACCTACGAGCCAACATATTACACCGAATGGACAGTGCTCTGCGCTCCCTCTCGATGTCCTCATTGTCACACAGGTCTTCGGTCACCCAGTGACCCAGATACTTAAAGGCACTTACCTTTTTTAAACGCATGCCGCATAGAGTTACATGAGGAACATATGAGTAGCCTTTGGTTCCTGACTTGAACAACATGAACTCACTCTTATTCGCGTTGTATCTGAGCCCATGGGCTTCCGCGTACGATTGGCAGATGCACACCAATTTCCGTAACGCTGCAATCGATGGGCTCAGCAACACCATATCGTCCGCGTAACTTATGTTGTTAACACTTACTCCGTCTATGGAACAACCAATACCAGTGTTACTGAGCTCACCGATGAGCCGGTTCATGTATAAATTAAAGAGGTGGGGGGAGCTAATTCCGCCCTGCCTAACCCCACATTCCAAACCGTATACATCTGAATATGCACCCGCCCACCGCACTCTATTGCGTTGGTTGGCGTACCAGAACCTAAGCAATGAAATCACCTCCCGAGGCACCTCCGTATCACTCTCCAGCTTCTGCCACAGCTTGTCATAGCACACCAAGTCGAAGGCTTTTGAAAGATCTAGGTAACATGCATAGACAGGTGTGCCCCGACCAGTATAGTACTGAACAGTCTGCTTGAGGCAGAGGATAGCAGTCTCAGTCGAAAGTTCCGGTCTGAACCCAAACTGGGCATCATGCAACTGAAGATGCTTTTCCAACTGCTTGTCAAGCAAACTGTCCAGCACCTTTGCTATAACAGTAGCCAGAGAGATGGGTCTATAATTTGACAGATCCGATGAGTCACCCGTTTTATTCTTTACGATCGGTACCACTGTAGTGTACATAAGGCTCTCGGGTAAGTAACTGTGACTAATACAGAGGTTAAAGAACATCGAAAGAACTCTAGACAGGTGTATTCCCGCATACTTTAGGTGCTCGATGCTGAGATCATCGTGGCCGGGAGACTTGCCCCTCACCATTTTATTAATAACCGTAGCAACAGTCTTCGCAGAAAATCTGACATTAAGTGCGGTGAGGTGGTTCTCAGCAGCGGGCACCCCAGATGCAGGCCCAAGCGGGGACTCAACCCTGAAATGCCGCTGGAATGCACAAGCTATATCATGGGGGTCATGTTTACCACCAACGCTAGCAGGAAGGCCCGACCTTGTGTTTAGCTTTTTAGTGTTTTTCCAAAAACTACAAAAGTCTTTATTGATATGTTTTTCTGCTATAATGTCCATTTTTATCTTTGATTCATTTTTCTGGCAAAAAGCCAATTTTGATTTAAATACTTTTCTAGATTCACACATCTCAGTATACAGATTCCCAGACCTTGGTCTCCCAGCCAACACCCACGTCTGAAAGCAAGATCGTGCCCTCCTGTGAGCGTCACTGACATATCGGTTCCAACCAGTAACATACTTAGGCTTGTTACGTTTAGGCACATAATAGCTAGACTTTGCAGCCCCTGTCAAAATACAGATTATTTTGTCATACATGTCATTTAATAACAATTTATGCTCGTCATTATCGCACATACCGTCAGCACAACATTGAAATTCCGGGGGAAAGTCAATTAACTTTAATTTGGAATTACAAATACGATGATATTTATCTATTTGATCAGAGTCTCTTTCTCCCCATTTTACACTATTATACAATATATTATCAATTAGCTTTGTCGGCTGCTGGCAGCTTGAGCGGATAAAATTAAAATTACAAACAAGCAATAACGGATAGTGATCGGACCAATATACATCTTTATTAAGTACAGACGCACTTAATATGGCCGAACGCGCAGCGCTCGTCACTACACAATGATCGAGCCAGCTGTGACTGCCGCTCGCACCGCACACATAAGTATAAGTGACTGTGCACTTTAATAGAAATTTTCATGCCGCGCGTTTTAATAAATAGGTATTTATTATGATTAGGTACTTGATTGCAGTGGTGGTGGCCCCCACTTACGAACAGTAAGTCGTGGGTTCGAACCCAGGCGGCTCCCAAAACGGTGAAGGAAAACATTGTGAGGAAACCGGCATGTCTTAGAACCAAAAACATCGTGGGGGATTATAGCTCTTCTTCTCCTAGAAAGGAGGCCTGAGTCCCTGCAGTGGGAACATATTATAGGCTGATGATGACTTTATTGTTCATAGAATATTGATCCTTCAGTTTATATACAGTTAGATCATTTTCGTCGTACTGATATTATAAAAAAACCGGCCAAGTGCGAGACCGACGGACGAACAGGTAGCGGTGTCTCGGTAATAAATAAGGTCCGTTGTCACCTTTTGGGTACGGAACCATAAAAAGCTATATTCTTGCGCAAAACAAAGATATTTTAGTTTTGTGTAGAAACAGCCTCCATTTTCGATTAACAAAACGACCGCTTGTTTTTATTAAGTAGTGTGTTGGTATTGGTAATCTATACTTTGTATGGTCTTATTAGATAATGTTTCAGCATCATGCTAGACAGATGATGACGAGCAAACAAGCCCTCGATTTCAAACTGATCACAATTATTGAACGCGCTTTAAATGTTTTCTACATTTATATATTTTAACTAGGAGAAAAACAATTTTGTTTCATTAGGCAATGCAGTAAATTGAGAAATAGCCAAGGAGTGGAATTCCCTGCCTGCGTCGGTTTTTCCGAGTTCATATAACCCTAATCTGTTTAAGTCGCGAGTAAACAGGCTTCTACTGGGTAAGCTCGTTCCATCGTCGACATCATCTCTGCCCTTTTTTTTTTTTTTTTGGTGGGTGGAATATCATCGAATAACCCCCCCCGCTCTTGGGCAGAGCGAAGGGGAGTGTCAGACTTCTACTGACTAAAAACCAACCCATGTTCCTTCTTCTTCGCCCTTGTGTCGGAGCCGCGGTAACCTTTCGATATCCACAGCCCCGACGGGCGTCGGCCCTTGCGGGCCCCTCCTTGCTGACATCTCTTTGAGGCGCGCGTGGAACACGTACGCGCCGCCGACACGGTCTGTTGCCGTCATGACGACGGCCGGACGGCGAGCTAGCCCGTTACTCACCGTCCACAGGCCCGCGTCTACGGTGGCCGGAGGTCATCGCGTGACCCCCGACGCCCGGAGCGCCTTCCGCGGCGGCTGGGACGTTGAGAGGTTCTCTCCCTCTCTCGTTCCGCCACCTCCTTCGCTAGCATCACTGCTTCGCAGAAGGAGGCGACGGCGTCCCATTCCTCCTCGCCCCGGACCATGGCTTGCACCAGGGCCGGGCGCGAGAGGTCGCCGCCGCCGATCGCCGCTACGAGAACACGGCGGGGCTCTGCCCAAGCAGGGCACGCCTCCACAGTGTGCTCCACCGTGTCCTCCGGTCGATCCTCGCAGTGGAAGCATCCGGGCGTTTCCTCCCGCATCATCTCTGCCCTTAGGGCAAGATTGAAGTCAAGAGCAAGCCCATTTATAATAATAAAAAAAAAAACTAATACAAGCACTAGGTAAGTACCTATGCCTACAAAATACAAAATAATAAAATATTTAAAAGCAGTTGGTACTAGGTATACGAATTTAATTTCTCTGAAAAAGCAATTTACAGATAATTGGTTAACCTTTAAAAACCTATTTAATTATATTTCTATTTGTTTAGACTGAACTCAATAGTAAGTATTTATACTAGAAAAATAAACTAAATTATATACCTAGTTTTATTTATTTATTTATTTACCAACTTACATCTACCATTACAGGGTAGCCCCCAATGCGATTTTTTTTGTTGTTTCTACCAGCCTTAGAAATAAAATTATCATAATAAGTAATTTAGGTGTAGAAAGAAAATCGGTTTCATTCCTAATTTATAAACATGCTTTCTTCTAGAATTAATTATCCAATTCAAAAAGTTGTCGAGAACCTTGAATTCTGTAACTTCTCAAATGGAATAAATTAATAAGTATTTGAGATTTACCAAAATCTTAATTGAAAAAAATATTCTTCTTTGATGTGGGTGAGATTGAGCTTAATATCAATTCGGTTTATATTGAGAGTTTCTTAGAAGCCAGCAGAACGCGATATTAATATTCCCATACTTTCGAGTTTCCGTCTTAAATTGTTCTGAACAGACTCCCAATTACAGGCAACCGGTGGCGGAGACATGTTGAGCTTACGTTGCGACAACCTTTATCTTGTTAGGTCGTGAAAAGGAAAAAACGGAAAAGGCGGAGCGCCTTGCTACGTAAGACTCGTTTGTATCTACCTGGCAAAGTGACCTATCATTTTTTTTTTCTTTTTTCTTTTGGGGTGTGGGAAATCTTGGGCAGAGCGGTAGGGAGTGGGTGTCAGACTTCTACTGACTAAAAACCACTCATGTTCCATCTTAGCCCTTCGTGTCGAGGCCGCGGTATCTCTTTCGAACAACCCGTAGCCCGACGGGCATCGGCCCTTGCGGGCCACTTCCATGTTGCTGAGATCTCCTTGAGAAGGTGGCCTACCATGACGTCTTAAAGCACGCAGTAAAGTGCCTTTCTTTACTGTAGGAAAAGGATGAAGAAGGTGAAGGTAAAGTGATATTAAAACATGACTGCTTCATCAGACCATGGTAAACCACTTAACCGTTTCCGTTATGAACGCCAATTTCAGCTAAATCAGCCATCGACGCGGGAGATATTACAGAGCATAAGTGTGGGCACAAAAACCAGTTGCATTCTTTGCCATACCTATAATTAAATAATAGTTATTTATGATACTAGTGCGGTAAGTTGGTTTTTACAAACGAGTAGACGAATGTAAGCCCGAGACGAAGTCGAGGGGTTACCATAGTCACGAGTTTGTAAAAACCAATTTCTGCACGTGTATCATACAACGTTTTTCAACACATTTGCGAGAAAACAGTACAATTATGTAATGAAACAAACTTTTTCAAGATTATTTTTACGTACGTAAAAAAAACTAACGTACCTTAGTTCCTAAATATTTTTCATCTGGCGCGTCTTTAAGAAATTTTTCTACGTTAGCTGCAGTGAATACTTTTGATTTCTTGCTATATTCAATGTTAAAAACCACTCTAAAAACCACATTGAGGACGGTTATACTCACTTCATTGAAGTAGGTAAGCCATCAAAACATTTTCAGAGAATGATTGAGTATTTCTTCGAGTCTTCCATGCTATAAAATTATTGTAGGTGCGCCTCATTTAAAATATCAGGTGAAGTAGATTCCTTAGTAATATCGGATTCGCTTGAACTCATATTATTTTGTTTTTAAATATCAGTCGGAAAGTCGCAACAATCTTTGACGTTTTAATATTAAAATGCCGCGCATTTGCAAATGGCGCCACATGCACGTGGTGAAAATTAGAACTACAACTTTCATCTCATTTACTCTTTAGTATTAAAGTGAGACAAACGTATTGAACAAAAGCGCTTCCAAGGAGGTTCGTTCAGTCAGCTTATTTATTCTAGTAATGTGAAACTCCTTGGTGGAATTCTTGTATTACTTTTTATGAAAATTAAAAAAAAAACCGTAAAGAATACGAACGGTGCTATACAACGGGGTATGGACCGTGCGGTAAAATAGGTACTTAGGTGAGAGTACCTATTTTACCGCACGGTACTTAGGTGAGACTGGTGAGAGTACATATTTTACCGCACGTTCTGTTGTATAGTGCGTAATTTTTAACTTTCGAACAATGTATACAGGCTCCTTAAATGCATTTTTCGAGCAAATGTGTTGAAATAGTTATTTATGATACTAGTGCGGTAAGTTGGTTTTTACAAACGAGTAGACGAATGTAAGCCCGAGACGAAGTCGAGGGGTTACCATAGTCACGAGTTTGTAAAAACCAATTTCTGCACGTGTATCATACAACGTTTTTCAACACATTTGCGAGAAAACAGTACAATTATGTAATGAAACAAACTTTTTCAAGATTATTTTTACGTACGTAAAAAAAACTAACGTACCTTAGTTCCTAAATATTTTTCATCTGGCGCGTCTTTAAGAAATTTTTCTACGTTAGCTGCAGTGAATACTTTTGATTTCTTGCTATATTCAATGTTAAAAACCACTCTAAAAACCACATTGAGGACGGTTATACTCACTTCATTGAAGTAGGTAAGCCATCAAAACATTTTCAGAGAATGATTGAGTATTTCTTCGAGTCTTCCATGCTATAAAATTATTGTAGGTGCGCCTCATTTAAAATATCAGGTGAAGTAGATTCCTTAGTAATATCGGATTCGCTTGAACTCATATTATTTTGTTTTTAAATATCAGTCGGAAAGTCGCAACAATCTTTGACGTTTTAATATTAAAATGCCGCGCATTTGCAAATGGCGCCACATGCACGTGGTGAAAATTAGAACTACAACTTTCATCTCATTTACTCTTTAGTATTAAAGTGAGACAAACGTATTGAACAAAAGCGCTTCCAAGGAGGTTCGTTCAGTCAGCTTATTTATTCTAGTAATGTGAAACTCCTTGGTGGAATTCTTGTATTACTTTTTATGAAAATTAAAAAAAAAACCGTAAAGAATACGAACGGTGCTATACAACGGGGTATGGACCGTGCGGTAAAATAGGTACTTAGGTGAGAGTACCTATTTTACCGCACGGTACTTAGGTGAGACTGGTGAGAGTACATATTTTACCGCACGTTCTGTTGTATAGTGCGTAATTTTTAACTTTCGAACAATGTATACAGGCTCCTTAAATGCATTTTTCGAGCAAATGTGTTGAAAAATATATTGCATGCATTATTTTAGAAAATGTAACCTAAATTAACGGTGACATGACGGAACCTGGTTGTGTTTCCACAAAATATAAAACGAACAACGATTATTCGAAATATTATTGAGAATTAAATTTGATTATAAATCATAATACATTTTTCGTATTCGGGTTTCCTCGTTTTCGTGAATTTGTGACGATATTTGGAATCTAATTACAATGCTAAATGATTTGTCCTGATATCTATTTAATATACGGTATATTACGAGTGAATTTGCAGGTCGTTGTAGTGTACTGAGTTTCATAAATTGTAATAGAAACATAATAGTCAAAGAAAATATCGATGGAATAAAAGCAGTAAAAGGTATCGTGATGGCTGTCAGGGGGAAATTTAAGAAAGTGTGTTGCGTCGACCTCAAGTTATATGGGATAAGAGTTGGAAAATTATAATGACAACGTATTAATAATACATTCAGCTAATTCTGTCTGGAGTCTGGATTTGTTTTGTGTAAGTGGTACATAACTTTAAATGTTCTATTGGCGAATCGAACGATGGCTGTACTTGTCTATACCCTGATATGGCATGATATGTTACGAAAAAAAAAACAAAGCAAGTAAGAGAATAGATTAAAGTGTTATTCATTGTTATTAATACTTAAACGTAGGTACAAGGAATAGTTTAATAAATACTTTTCTTTTATTTTTAAAATAATATTATACAAAAGTAATAAACATAACCCATACGTTTCCCTCTTGATCACCTACTTATCCCTTACATAAACTAGCATAAAAATATACGAACAATGTGCGTAATAGTTAAGTTGCGGAAAAATACGGGATAGCGCAAAGATACGACGGTTTGGGAAACTAAACTTGGGTCGGTGGGGCCGTATTTTTTGCGTGTACTTGGCGGTACCTCTACCGTGCGTCCTAATAAATTAGACAGAACATTTTAGTGATCCCTAGCGGGCTGTAAGGCTGTAACACCGATAGTGTCGGGTAATAATTTGGGATAGTAAACTGTCATGGGGAATTTATTTTATAGATTTGTTAGCTCGCTTTTATTGCTGCTGTTTGTGTCATTAAGGTGTTAGTTATTTGTTTCAGTATATTGGTCGATAAATAAACATGGACCTCTTGATAACCGCTGCGATATTAGAGGGTATTTTTACCCACGACGGAACGGATACGGTATATGCGTTTGGGGTGAGAGGTTGTTTGTTTGTGTGTTTGTTTGTGTGTTTGTGCAAATCAAAGTTGCCATTTTTCTCCAAAACTACAAGTCCGATTTTGATTCAGTTTTCAGTTATGGGTTAAGGTTTGATTGGTGCATGTTCTTAGATAAAAAAATAAAAAAAAGGTTTAAAATAAAAAGCAAAATTAAAAATTTTGAAAAAACCCACGACTGTTAAAAATTAATTGAAAAAAGGAGAAAATAACATAAAACACCCACCTTAAAAAAACCCAAGAATGTCCGTCGGGAGCTGAACATTGCAAAACTAGTTCATTTAATGGCAGCCCCCGACGGACATTCTTGGGTTTTTTTTTTTTTTTGGTGGGTGGAAAATCATCGAATGACCCCCCCCGCTCTTGGGCAGAGCGAAGGGGAGTGTCAGACTTCTACTGACTAAAAACCGAACCCATGTTCCTTCTTTGCCCTTGCGCCGAGGCCACGTAATCTAGTACATAATACCGCGGCCCCGACGGGCGTCGGCCCTTGCGGGCCCCTCCTTGCTGACATCTCTTTGAGGCGCGCGTGGAACACGAACGCGCCGCCGACACGGTCTGTTGCCGTCATGACGACGGCCGGACGGCGAGCTAGCCCATTACTCACCGTCCACAGGCCCGCGTCTACGGTGGCCGGAAGCCATCACGTGGCCCCCGACGCCCGGAGCGCCTTCCGCGCCTTCCGCGGCGGCTGGGACGTTGAGAGGATCGCTCCCTCTCTCGTTCCGCCACCTCCTTCGCTAGCATCACTGCTTCGCAGAAGGAGGCGACGGCGTCCCATCCCTCCTCGCCCCGGACCATGGCTTGCACCAGGGCCGGACGCGAGAGGTCACCGCCGCCGAAGCAACACGGTGCTCACGGAGTAATTTAGGTCCCCGAGCCGGGCGGTAACTCCTGATATTGGCAGCCAAAAGCCTCCTCCTGACGGTCCACAAGCTAACTTCTACTCCTCTTACTTCTTCAAGGCTCTTCTTCAGGTCCACACTTGACGCCTTACGATTCCGCAAGGCCTGACTCACCAAAAAGCGGTCATCTCTTGGTTCTGTGCGTCGTTTTCTTCCCGAACCGGGTCTTCTTTTGACCGAACCGGTCTCTTGATACCGTTGCCAAGTCCTCTGGACAGTTGAACGACTCACATTTAGCCGCTGAGACACGTAAGTTTGCGAACAACCTTCTTCAAGTAGGGCTATAATTTTACCGGCCCTTATCGCTTTATCACTCATGTCAAAAAGTGGTATTTAATGTAAAAAGAAAGATAAAATTGTTTAATTTGCAGAAAATATCCAAAAAGTTTTAAAATTTTAGTAATCAGTAATAAAATCGTTTCAGCAATTCGCGCCATTAGTAAAGCAATTTTACAATAATCTACAATAATCATTATTTTCCTTTTGTTAATTTCAAAATTTAAATTTGGAACGTACAGAATCATGCCAGGATTCTTCAAATAACATGCCAATACATCGTCAAATTAATAAAACCTCTTACTTGTCCTTCTTCATTGAAGTAGGGTAAAAAATATGAAGTGCCCGTTTTTTTTGCAAAGGAGTTTAGATGTATCTAGGCCTCTAACATACGAAACCGATTGTTTAATCAGTTGAAACTATGTTAAATTACTATGCTATGCTATTTATTTTAAGGTATATTCTTTTCAACAGCTTTTAACCTATAACGCTTTATGTACAATCTACAAATTATTCAAAGCTCAAAAATTAGTGCATTAGTGCTATCAGAGTGCATGACACAATGTCACAGTTAAACCACATTACCTGTAAAAGCAATCAACTAAGCCTTAATTAATAATTCAATTATCTCCTATGATGGATACGCAACACGATTTACTTTGGCTATAAAGCAGATACCAATGAACTTAATTAGTAATTAGGAGATATTAATTGGAGAATATTGTTGCGATAACTGGTCACATTTGATAATTAGAGGATTAATATTAGTTCATCTTATTAATTCACTAATTATCAACAATTATAAAATTCCTGGTAGGAAATTTCACTATCACTTTGCTTTTGAATCCGCCCTGGATTCAAAAGCAACTTTGCTTTCAAAAAATAAAATTCAATATCACTTGATATTGAAATTTCCTTCAAGGAATTTCTTAGTAGCCTGTTTACATTTAGATTATACTCTGTGTCTGGGTTGATGGCAATAGGCAAATGTGGGACTAAAGTATAATGAGAGCACTGTAGGCAGACCTCTGCCTAATATTCGGGGTCTACAGACGTAATGCTGTGTTAAAGTAATATCAGTTGGACATTTTGGAAAACTTCTGGCACTTCTGGCACTTCTGGACTGTGGATAGGTAAATAATTGTTTTGCTTTCCGTTAGCTCGTCTACCATAAGTTAGCCGATAGTTGTAATGTAGGCAACATTTATAAAAATATACATAGTTAGTTAGTACAGTAGAAAAAAAAATCTAAAACTAACTATTTCTAAAATTAAATCTTTTGAATAAAATCCAGCCAAAAAAGGAATTCCACATAAAGCTATATCTATCTATATATCTTTATCTATATAAATAAAAAGAGAAGTCCTGACTGACTGACTGACTCATCAACGCCCAGCCCAAACCATTGGACCTAGAAAGCTGAAATTTTGCACAGAGGTTCCCTTTATAATGTAGACAAGGAATAAGAAAAGATTTTTCGAAATTCAACCCCTAAGGGATTTAAATAGGGGATGAAAGTTTGTATGTAAAATCGTAATTTTCACGCGGGCGAAGCCGCTGGCAAAAGCTAGTTAGAAATACCTATATCTTCTATATATATAAAAGGAGAACTGACTGACTGACATTTCAACGTACAGCCGAAACTACTGGGGCTAGGAATGTGAAATTTTGCACACGGCTTCCTATTATAATGTAGGGGAGCACTAAGAAGGGGCTTTTGGAAATTTAACCTTTAAGGGGGTGAAAAGGGGGATGAAAGTTTGTATGGAAAATCGTCACTTTTGTAGTTGAACCGACATCCACGCGGGCGAAGCCGTGGGCAAAGTGCTAGTTTATACATAAAGAAGTTATAAATAATAAAGCTTTGTAATGTACGCCTATTCTTTAATACACCTATACTTTCCTATCACGGTTTCTGGTGGCATATACCTCACGGAGACTTTGATAGCTGGTCATCGTTATTCAGAAAAAAATATCAAATACTTACTTAAAAAATATTTCCGTAATAAACGGGTCGGAAATAACAAACTAAAAGGGTTTCCTGAGCTCACACTGAAGTATGCCATTCATGAGCAAAACTTTCAACATTTCACCCTGGGAAATTTTATGAAAAAGGCAAAAATTGCTTTAAAATATGATTAAAATGAAAAAGTCGATGCTTGTTAAATTACTCTTGTGTCCAAAGTGGGCCTATTACTGAACATCAGCCAGCCGGTTCGTAATGTTAAAATTTTACTTAAGTATAATCAAGTGGGTTATTAAAGCGTATTTTAAGTTGATTGCCTAATAATCAAAAATCTGAATGTTGTGGTATTAGGACTGCTATTATTAGGGTTGACTTAATTGATGGCACGTGTACTGCAAAGTTATTAAAAGGTGGTGTTATTCTACTAATCTACTAATATTATAAAATGCGAAAGTTTGTGAGGAATAGTGAGGATGTTTGTTACTCTTTCACGCAAAAACTACTTGACGGATGTGGATGAAATTTCGCACACAGAGAGATAGTTTATAACCTGGATTAACACATATAATACTTTGTATTCCGGTAGTATGATCCGTGGGACAATTATCGAAGTACTCGCGGGTGAAGCCGAGGGCATAAGCTAGTTTTTTAATATTTTGACAGCTATACTGGAATGTGAGATGTTAGGGGTTGTTTTGAGTTAGGTTAATTATAAATGAGTTTTATTGGCAACATAAGCATAGACTTTTTTGGGCTTTCCAGAAGTAGCCATTGTTGGTCGGGGCGGTTAGGGAAGGTATGTGAAGGTCAGTTTGGCAGACGTTCCATGTAACATACTGGTCTGCTATACCCGGCTAGACTGGAAGCCGACACCAACATGATCGGGGAAAGGCAGAATGAGGTATGTTTATGCCTTTTGCAAAAAGTTTTTTATTTTTTCATTTTTAGTTTATAGAAATACTTACTATGACACCTAACCCTTAACCTTCAAGATTCCCTGATTATTGCTTTCAACTCCTAACCATTGAGGAGTAGTACCTTCCATCATAAGCTCATCAACATGAAGTGATGACTGCTAGATGCGAATACTTGTATAGCGTCAGAAACAGCACGAAACACGTAATATGTGCCTATGAAATTTGAGGGTTGCCCTCGATTTCTCTGGGATTCCATCATCAGGTCCTGGTTTCCATATCATGGTGGCCCTTGAAGTATCTCCGTTCCAATAAAAAAAGAATCATCAAAATTGGTTCATAAACGACGAAGTTATTCGCGATACACAAAATCAGGTAACATACCTACTTACATAAAAAAATGTGTATTGTACACATCTGCATACCCCCTCAGAGCATACAGGCGTGATGTTACGTCATGATAATGTATATTCAATAAACAACCAAGCGATTCCAGCAATTACGACAGATTTGCCGTCTATTTTTGAAGAGTTCCATTGTATATCTCCGAAGATCAGCACCAGATCTTCACCAAATTAAAATGGGACCACCTCAGGAGTATACTATTTCAAATAAAAAAAGAATTTTGAGAATCGGTCCACAAATGGGGCAGAAATCACGTAACATACATAAAAAAAAAAAAAATACATACACACGAACATATAACCTCCTCCTTTTTTGAAGTCGGTTAATGACAATATGTCACATTACCCTATATTGGCTACAAACTGGTACATAAGTTTGTAGGTACGGTAAACTTGTGTTAATTTTGAGGCAGGTTTAGCAAACTGCGATAATTTTCACTTGCACTAAAACTTGAACATCGCCTAAATTGCCACTTACAAAGTTAGGCATTCCTTAATACTTGTTTTGCAGCAGCTTTGGAAACCGCCTTTGTCGTGTAAATAATGAAAATAGTCATTTTCATTATTTACACGACAAAGGCGGTTACACCACTTGGCACTTACACTTAAAAAGACGTCACTATCATAGTCATGATAGTGACGTCTTTTTAAGGCTGAGTTGCACCAAAAAAGTCGTTAAAGTTAAAGTTTTTGTCAAATTTGACAGTACTTTATGGGGTAATAATTTATGGGGAAAAATTATATAGGTATACAAATTTTTTTTTGCAAACATTCAAACAAAGTAAGTAGACCAGGTACCTATTATATTTATTGTTTTTTTTTTTTAGAAAACGTTGCCCCACACTAGGAATTTCTCCTGTATCGTGGGTGCGTTTTACAAACATTGAAAATCACATACACAAACACGCCCAGACCCGAAACAACTATCTGTAGGCCATACAAATACTTGTTCCGTGGCGGGGATCGAACCCGCGACACCGAGCGCAGCAGTCCAATCGCTTAGCCACTGCGCCAACCGTGTCGTCGCTTTGTCTACCTATAGCACGTATTATTTTTTGGTTGAACAATTACCTACGATGAATATCCTTGTTACGCCTTATGCAATGCTACGTTTTTAGAGACTCGAAATCTTGGCAAGAAACATTCGTCGTTCTATGTGAAAAAACGATCGGCTCTAGGTAATCACACTTTTCTTTTCATCGCTTTCGTCATCAGAACTGGTTTCTGCGAGTATTTCTTGGAGCAGGGACATGATGTCTAAAGGTTATATTCAACGCGTTTGACAATAAAATTGACAGACAATTTAACACAAACTATAACACTAACCAGCGGAAAGTGAGCGGTTGTAGTTACTGTTAAAGTTATGACGTAATTTAACTATTTGTCAAATGGCGCAAATCATTGTTGGCCTAACCGATACTAAAATGAAGTTTCGATGTTTGTTTGACGTGTAATTTGACAGAAAATTTAACTTTAACTACTTTTTTGGTGCAACTCAGCCTAAGTGTAAGTTGAATTTCTGTTAAACTTATATTGCCGCTCACCGAAAATCCTTCGTGATAATGCATTGTTCATCATCATCATCAATCGGAAGCTTCACTAGATCATCGGTCCACCTAGTAGAAGGTCTTCTAACACATCGTCTTCCAGTTCGCGGTCGCCACTACAGAACTTTTCGGCCCCATTGGCCATTCGTTCTGCGAGAGATTTATGAACTCCCGATATACTCGTACACCAAAATAGAACAGTGTTTGAACTTTTGTTAGTTTGTTTTTTTGACAAAACTACTATGTTTTGGTATTCTAACAAGACAATAACTGACAGAAAAAGTAGGAAAAGGTAGCTAAGTAGTTTATTTTACGTCAATTAGTCCTTTTTTGGTAAATATTTCATTTTAGTTATTCTATTAACATTATGCAGTTTTAAATAAAATGAAGATAAAAATATGTAGATAAAAATAACAACATTCCTAAGATTATGTTAGACCAGCGACTCAGTAAACAAATCCAATCGAGTTGGCGTCAATCTGATTCCCAAGCAAATCGACTTCACATGCATTCGTTTTACAGCTACAAACAAACTATGCTATCCACGTTCTCCATTCCAGAAAGTAGATTGTAATCGAATACTCCACTTGTGAGGACTTGTCCCAAGGACGAGTGGGGGGAGTGGGGGGGGGGGAAGCAGCTGTTCTGTGCAACGACAAGTTTCAATTTGCTTCTTAGTTTGCTGCATGATAATACTCAGAGGGCTTGTTTGAATTATGTGGAAAATTTGGTTGAAATTAAAAGGAAATATTGGAAAGGGAAACTTTTTAAAATAAAGCCTAAAAAGGTACTATTAAATATTGTATTAATATATTGTACACGCCCAATAAATTGGGATAAGGACTGGGAATCTGTTAAAGGTTGTCCATTGTGAAATAACACCGACGGGTTTCAGACATATTTCAAAATCAAGATAAAAACAAAATGTTAAACTAATGCAATGCCATTCATGCCAACATGTCTATTTGTTCATGTATAATTATATAATTATCCATTTAATTTAGTATCACTATATGAAACATTTTTTTTTAGTCCCCCGCCGCTATAAACTCGAAAACTACTACACCAATTTTCATGCTGTTTTCACCAAAGGATAGAGTGGTACATGAGGAAGGTATTAGATATTTATTTTCTAAATTCTTCCTTAGGGAATAGGGGATGAAAGTTTGTTGGGATATTATTCGACATCCACGCGGGCAGAGCCGCGGGCAAAAGCTAGTGTAGTATAATTATATAGAAATAAGAAAAAATGCATGCATTATTTCTTGTCCCTACTTAATTAATAAAGAACGTTTATAAAGACAAGCTAACAATTATTAAGACCACTTTGTAACCAATAGTGTCAATGCATTTGAACTAGGTGTAGCCTGTGACCTAATTTGCATGTAAACTTCGACCCCCCACTCGACCCGTTTTAGGTCGAGTTTCTGAGAGCCTCTGGGGATGCTCTCAAAAACTTCGAAGAAGCAACTTCTCTTGAAAAATGCGATGTTTCCATCGTCAGTTAAGTAGTTGAGGCTATTGTGTACGTTGTTAACTGTTTTATAACAGGTTTGTTCAAAAGCACCATTGACGAAACTTTATGATATCGACAGTTGTTTATTTTTCTCTTCATTGCGATTATTCTTACAAGACCTTACTTGGGAACCTCTTTTCCACAGAGATGAAAGGGAAAGGGCGACTACAGTACATTCACAAGTTTTATGCCTTTAGCTTTGCATTGTTGTTTTGACATTCAAAAGTGTCGGTAATGGTCTAATGGAAATAAATGTTTGAGTTTCGCTGCAGAGATATTGAAGGTCAAAGTTATATCTTTTTACATTGAACGTTGAGTTTTCATCCCAGCACTGTTGCATGAATAAATCCAGCGTTCTGTGAGAGTTACAATTTTTCACATAAATAAAAATCGTTCTCCAACATATTAATTTTTGCTCATTTGTCAATATAATACATCAAATACAAACACATTGTTGTTTTCAATAACAAAAATTAAAAATAAACCTTTGAGTGTAATCTGCTAATGACGTCGAAGGACAGACGAAGCGTAATCAGTAATCAGCCGATCACGCAGCGATTAGCCCGAGACGGTCCTCCCCTCCTTATGTAAATAACGGTAAAACCAACTAGAAATAAAACGTGTTCTCAGCCTCTAAGGAGGTGTTTATTTAGAGCTGAAAGCCTGATTGTAGGTGTGGGATAGATTAGAAGAATTTGTTAGTAAGAGACGGATAAAAGGTACAAATCCCGGATTAGGTGCCTCCGTACCTAATAAATACGGTTTTTTTAATTTTTTTTTTTTTAAAGTTGCCCCACACTAGAAATTTCTCCTGTATCGTGGGTGCGTTCACAAACATTTCAACTCACATACACAAATACCGAAACAACTATTTGTAGGCCATACAAATATTTGTTACGTGCGGGGATCGAACCCGCAACACGCAGCGCAGCAGTCTAATCGCTTAGCCACTGCGCCAACCGTACCGTCAAAAGTATTCATAGTTATACTAAGGGTTTTTTTTATTTCTATAGGCGTATTTGATATTAGAAGAGGCAAACAATGTTACATGAAACTTAAGTTCTCGGAAATATCTACTAAAAAAACTTTTTGTAGTAGCTACGATCTCCTTGCTACAACAGCTACGGCGTAGTAGGTCGTAGAACAACTGCTACGACGTAGCAGTGTAGCTCGTAACTGCGTCGGAAAATTTATAGAAAGACAGTAATTAGCCGATCCATCTGTACTTGCGGGCACTTGTGGATTAAATGAAAACCAACCTTAATCACCTGAACGAAGAATACATATTTGTTTTTTTATATTAACGAGTTTTCTAGTATAGCAGATCTCTATTTATAAGTATTTTCCTATATTTCTTTTCTATTTCAATGTTTCCCGATCTGTATTTTGTTGGCACGGTGGTGCACGGTGGCACGTATATTGCACGCGTTTATTTGCCCTTGTGAGAATACACAGAGCGCAGAGACGGCATTGTTAACACTTTACGGGCTACTTTATTCGGGCTGTGGATGATGATGATATTTTTTAACATAGACAATCTTTTGCACTTCTTATATTTGAAACGCAAGCAACGTTAACTAAAATCCAAAGCAAGCTTCAATTCTCCATATAAATCAATCAAACAACATTCTATCACAGGTCATAAATCAACATCTCCTCGTGCCTACAAACAATCAGATTACGTGTATCAAGTAATCAGTGTCCCCAATCAAGCGTATCGGCTTGCAAGTGTTCCGACGTGTTGTGCCGTGTTCCGACGTGTTTCGACGTGTTTGCACACGCTGCACACGTCACCGCACGTCTTTGTACCGCCCTAACTATCATTGGCTCAGTAATTACTGTGGTTTGGAGGTGCTCTTGGTAGAATTTAACTCTCATCAATCAACAACAGCCTATTAATGTTCCCACTGCTGGGACACAGGCCTCCTCTCTTGAGAGGGAATGGGCTATAATCTACCACGCGGGCCCAGTGCGGATTGGTAGATGTCACATGTCTTCGAATTCTTTGGTTCTAAGACATGCCGGTTTCCTCATGATGTTTTTCTTCACCGTTTTGAGAGCAGCGGTGATGAAATAAATTAAACAAAGTAATGTGCCTGGGTCGATTTTTAGCTTCAACAGTTAGGCCGAGATCTGGCTTTACTGTTGAAAGACAACAAGAGACTTTTGTAGATCTAAGGTGCTCTTCATAATGTAATTATTTTAATTCAATTTTACGGATGCCCGAAAAGTTGCAATACTCGTAGAACAGCTGATTTAGGTTATAGGAGTAAGTGTAAGTTCTGTTGTGGTCACCATGAGCATTAAAATGTACTGTTGGATAACATTCCACAACGTGGACCGATCTGGTGAAGGGCCGTGGGAGCCCATATGATGCTCATGCGAGATACATAGACATAGGACCGGTCGAAGTACATTGGCTATGTTCAGTAGTGAACATCCTTTGGCTGATATAATAATAATAATAAATCTATACCTACTATACTCTTACTACCTACCATTTATCGCAGCATTATTTAAGCTTTGTGTCAGTTGCCTATGAAATTAAAACAACGAGTTTAACCAAAAATGTCATGCTCGAATTCGCGGAGTAATATTTAATATAATAACCTAGCTTGTCTAAATTTGAACGGTTTTAAAATTGAAAATATACGTTCGATTTTAAAATGAAAATGCACGTTTGATTTTAAAACTTCCTTCTTCTGTAGGTAAAACGAGTTGTGTGTGTCACAAATATGCTAAAGTGCTATAATTATATTTTTGATTCAAACTTTTGTCGCATCACGTAAACTTAACGTAAACCCGAACGTTTATCTTCTGGATTCGTGCTAGGGCTCTTTGTATTCACGATGGTATACTAAATTGATTATATTTACTCCAGTGCCGTCTGGACAAACAATACTCTAACAGCCAAACCCGCCTTAGATACAGGAGCGTGAGTAAATAAATAGAAATCTTTCCGAATTGAAATAAGGTAAATATTTGTAAGTTTATTGAACTCCTAAGCGGTGTGTGTTTATTTAGGTGACTATTTGACGTTTCCTTTTCGGAATATATGATGTGTTGACAATAACTAAGAGAAGAAAAAGATCAAGTAGTAAATGGTTTCTGAATTAAGTAATTGAAGTAAAGGTCTTGTCAAACTCTACTTGAGTTAGAGCTTCATTAAATTTGGGAATCACTTTAAGTACAGTTTGACTAGTACACTTTAGGTACTCTATTCAAATATTTAATTTAGAAATTAACTCAGGACATCATTATCTGCCTAGCCTTTTGGTATGTATGTTTGGATCGGCTTCTAGTATACCTGATGCAGCTAAATACCAGTATTTTACATGAAACGACTGCCTATGCGATCTTCACAACCTAGAAACTGGGTGACACGATATCCCTTGGAAAGCCTGCTTATAAGGCTTTCGGGCCACAACTAAGTGCCTTTTAATAAAGCGAAGGCTATTTATGGGGTTCAAGAAAATTCAAGTTATTAGTTAGGTATTCTGGTACATGTTTGGTACAATGTGATGTGATGACTGGCCTGTTGGTCTAGTGGTTAGTGACCCTAACTGCTATGCCGGAGGTCGTGGGTTCGATTCCCACCCAGGACAAATGTTTGTGTGATGAGCACGATCATTTGTTCTGTGTCTGGGTGTAATTTATCTATAACTAGCTGATGCCCGCGGCTTCACCCGCGTGGATGTCGTTCAAATTATATACTAAAACCTTCCTCTTGAATCACTCTATCTATTAAAAAAAACCGCATCAAAATCCGTTGCGTAGTTTTAAAGATTTAAGCATACAGACAAACAAACAAACAAACAGACGCGACTTTGTTTTATACTATGTAAGGATATGTATGTATTTAGTAATATATAAGTATGTTTATCAGTTGTCTAGTACCCATAACACAAGCTCTGCTTAGCTTGGGACTAGATGGCGTTGTGTGATAGTTGTGGAATATTATATTATATTAATGTAGTAATTTGCCAGCGCACTCTTAAAACCCACTTTCTTTTATATAACGAATGCCCAAAATATACCTACATTTTGAGCTAAAAATACCAGGGAGTAATAAAGTAATTAATTAACGAAGCGTGAACATTATTTTTAAACTGGGTAAATAGGGGCCGTGTGTCAACAGGTTCTAAAAATAGAATTTAAAGTAGGTTCAGGAGAAACTCGAGTTTTACCGAGCAAATTTAAGCTCTACTTAATTTAGTGATGGTAAATGCAGCACGGTGTTATCCGATCGGTACTAGCCGATTTAGTTTGGGAATAACTTCAGACTTGGTTTTTCAAGGAATGCAATTGAATTGCCGAGCCCATTTAGTGTATGCAGCACGGTGTACACACGGCTACACATCAAGCTATACAAAACCAGTTAATCTTGGCCTCACTTTACTAGATCTTTTCGCACAATGAACGATCGGATTATACTGGTTTTGTATAGCTTGATGTGTAGCCGTGTGTACCTATCTTATTTTCGGAAATGCGATATGGATTCGATTTTCCCATCGCATTATAAAAAAAGTTATTATAATAACACCATTATGACGTGAAATGTACAATCTAGCTGCAACTTCCATGGTACTGCATGCACTTTATACAAAAACATCACCTTCTCTTGGAACTCCTCCGCAGTCAGTTAAAAAAAAGAAAAACTACATGAATACATCATAATACATGTCATTATAATACGTGTGCTTCCATCATCGCACCACCATTTTCATAAAAACTAAAACATAAAGTTATGTACACCCTCGCTCTAAAACAGTAGTTCGCATAAAAACTTTCGGTGTAAAACACCCAAAACTGTTAGTAATAACATGTGGAACAAAAGCAAACGCTCTCAACTTGTAAACGTACACCGGAACATTATTGTTTGCCCCGAGTTTTGTGTACGTTATAAGTAATTAAAGTTTCGAGTAAAACTACCGTTTAAATAAATGAGGAATGAGAGATAGCATTTTGCAAGTTATTGTTTATAGTTTCAAAGGGTGTAGGAGTTGAGGTGCTCGTGGTCGAATTAATAACAGCCACACGGGTTTATCTTCAGAGTTAAGCAGCATTTGTCAGGGTCGGTTCGTAGATGGGTAACCATCAGACCCCCACATTTCGCCCGTAGTGTTTAAGTCTGATGTTATAGGGGGCGAGCCTATTGTCATTAAATCCAGTCTCCGTGGCTGCAACTTTTTTTTTTTTTTGGGGTGTTCGTCTAAATCAAAAATCGTCAATCATCAAATAACTTCTCCCGCTCTTGGGCAGAGCAGAAGGGAATGTCAGACTGACTAAAAACCACCCATGTTCCTTCTTCGCCCTTGTGCCGAGGTCGCGTTATCTCTTTCGATAATCCGCAGCCCCGACCTTGCATGTTGTTGACATCTTCCGTGGCTGCTACTGAAAAATTCTTGATGAAAAATGTCAATAACACTTTTTCCGACCCGAGAATCGAACCCAGGACCGCATACTCAGCAGTCGCGCTTACAACCACTAGACAAACAAGTCAGTCAATAATTATCAATGGCCCAATATAATATACTAGCTTTTGCCAGCAGCTTCGCCCGCGTGAAAATGACGATTTTCCATACAAACTTTCATCCCCTATTTAAGTACCTTAGGGGTTGAATTTCGAAAAATCCTTCCTTAATCCTAGTCTACATTATAAAGGGAACCTCTATGCAAAATTACAGCTTTCTAGGTTTAGGCTGGTAGGGTTTGGGCTGGGCGTTGATGAGTCAGTCAGTCAGGACTTCTCTCTTTATTTATTAGATTATTATACTTCAAACAATTCACTAAAGCATTGTTTGAATTTGATCCAGGTGAGGTTTAATTAGTTTCAGATAACAAAGCGGCCGACTAGACTTGACTATTATTTAGAGCCTATCTCTTATAATATATTGGAGCCCAAAATTGCGAATTAACGTGACAGTTGACTGGCACCTGTCAATATTAAACAGCTCTGTGGTTGGCAGGGCATCAACCTGCGATTCTAACTAACTTGGGACTTTAATAAATTCTTTTCTGAGTAAATCATTCAATTTAGAACTCGATATTTTTGTTAAATAAAGCTTTAAACTTTGTAGACACTGCTAAATGCATTAACAGTGTATTAAATATTTCGAAGTATTTAAGAATCGTCACAGATAGAGTCGGGCATTTTGAAATGAGTGCCTATTTGGAAAAAGGTGTGCGTTTATGAGTGAAATAATTGTTTTATTTTTAATTGAAATTAAGTGTGTGTCACATTCGATCTGTATGGCCGACATGGAATGAATCGCAAGCGCGCCAGTAGTAACACCATGCGACTTAATTAACCAATCTAACCACACCACAACGTGTTTTTACGGAGTCGTGATGTTTTAAGCTTGTAGCGGGGATGACGACGTTCAGTGTCTAATCGCAGCGGAGTCGAGACGTCCCAGGAGCCGTATTTTTGAATCAATAGAATTCCAAATCGTGTACGAAATCGCAGAATTCATCACGTCATTTCCGTCATTTCTACTGGTAGAATATCGGAAACGAGTGGGTCGGACCACTCGTTGCAAAATTCACGGGTATGAATATTCAAAAATAGCGACTTGGTACGGATTCGCATACGAATTCTGCGATTTCGTACACGATTTGGAATTCTATTGATTCAAAAATAAGGCCCCAGAACTCCCCACCGGAGTGTTCCCACGTTGCCGTCGTGGTGGGGCTTGCGTGTCTCAATGACCCTTGGGGCTCTGCCGGTAGATATACTCATGCCGGAAAGGTCCAAGGCGAGAGACCAGACAAAGAGGGACATGCGGGGGGCGCGCCGCCCGGAGACGTGAACAGTGTTCGGGTCCTCGGGCGGCGCGCCTGTCGCAGGAGGAATCCCTACTCGCTGCTCTCTGGTTCGCGTCTGCTCATCAGACGTGACTGTGAGAGCAGTGAGTGGGCGGAGGGAGAGACGATGGGTGAAAGAGGGACCATACCCTTTAAAAGGAACAAACATGGAAAGAACAATTGGAATAGTACTACCCCAGGGCGGTACCAGCTGCTCCGCAGCTGGAGAATCCGCCACGGTCCCTAGTGGACCGTCAAGCCCCTCGTATTCTGGGGGGGGCAACAATCGTTCTTCGCCGATTGCCAGTGGCAACAAGAGCCGAGGAGGCTCCCGGTCTGGAAGTCCTGAGACCGGTAGTGACGTATTTGAAGATGTGCCTGACCAGGTGTCGGGCGAGTGCCGGGAGAAGTCTCCCGGCAAACTCTGGCGGGGGAGCATGCTTGAGCGGCGACGTGATTCGGGGTCGGATTCTGACTCCGGGTCGGGCGCTAGCTTGGCGGGCTCCGGATGCGAGGTTTCGGGGGCTGCTAAGGAAAACGCAGAGCGTTTCCTTAAGCGGCCCAGAGGCGGAGCCAGAGCCGAGGAGTCGTCGTCCGGCGGATCGGACCGACTGACCTCGGCCCGAAAAATCCCTCGGGGAAGGCGTGCCGCTTCCCTGGAGGCTGCCCGGCGAGCCAAGGGGGACGCCGGAGAAGGGCTCCATCTCGGCCGAAAGGTCATATCGTCGTCGTCTTCTGGTGGCGAGACGGAGACCGGTGGAGAGCGCGGTGAGCCTGGTGGGCCAGAGACCGGTGTTGAGGCCAACATTGGTGGAGACCAGGTCACCGGCGGCGGCTCCGTTGGTGAGCGCCTGGCTGGGTTTGCGGAGATCGTGGTGGCCGCAATACATGGCGTCTCTTTAAAGAGGACGAATGAGTCGAAGAAGGCCGCGATCGCCGCGGCCTCGTCCTCCATTGTGGCGGCAGCGGAGGCGCTGTGTGGTGGGGGCGGAGGTCACGCGCCAGGCGGTCGCCATAGAGCGTCTCCAGAAGGAGAACGCGAGGCTCCAGGCGAACCTGGCCAAGCTCCGAGGAGCCTGCCCTGAGGAGGTGCCTCAAGACGGGCGCGGGCAAAGCCAGCCCCTGGCTACCGGGGACCGGGACCTGAACCTGGTTCTGCAGAGGCTGGCTGACCTCGAGAGGGGGCACTCCCTCTTGGAGGGCATTGTTCTTCGGCCCTCCCTGGGGGCGAAGACCTATGCGGACGCGGCGGCCGGTGACCCTGGGGCGGGGCCGTCCAGCCAGCCTGAAGGCGGGGCCCAGCCAGGTGGGAAGCCGGCCCCAGCGCCACCGCGTAAAACGGCTGCCCCTCAGAAGGGCAAGGCGGGACCCCCCCCTCCGAAGGGCAAGGCCCAGGCGAAGGGTAAGGCGCCCGAACCGGAGAAGGGCAAGGCGCCTGCCCCTCCGAAGGACAAGGAGCCTACCCCTCCAAAGAGCAGGGCGCCTCCCCAGAAGGGGGGTAAGGCACCTGCCCAGAAGAAGAAGGGCAAGGCACCCCCTCCACCCCCTGAGCCTTCCGAGGGCGAGTCAGGTTGGGAGGTGGCCGGGGAAAAGCGGCGGGAGCAAAAGGCTGCCCAAAAAGCCAGGCGGAGAGAACGCAAGCGCCGGCAGAAAAAGCGGAGCGCTGCGGCGCGGCTCCGTGCCCCGAAAAACGCGGCTGTAGTGGTAACGCTGCAGCCAAACGCGGTTAGTAAGGGCATGGAGTACGGAGGCGTTATAGATGGGCTGAAGAAGAAGGTGAACCTCGAAGAGCTCGGGATCATCGGGGGCCTCCGAGTTCGACCCACCGCTACAGGGGCTCGATTGTTGGAGCTCCCCGAGGGTTCGAGCGCCTCGTCGGCGGACGCTCTGGCTGAAAAGTTCAGGGCGTACCTAAATGCAGACGAGGTCCGGGTGTCCAGGCCCATCAAGTGCGCAAGCCTGCGCATCGTGGGTCTGGACGACTCGGTCTCCGAGGAGGAGGTGTTGGCTGCCGTCACCGCGGCTGGAGGGTGCTCTGCCGAGCAGGTCAAGGCGGGCACCCTGCGCCCGGACCGCGAAGGCATGCTGACTGTAACGGTCAGCTGCCCTGTGACGGTGGCGAAGACGATTGCGGAGGGTCGCACCCTCAAGGTGGGCTGGTCGAGGGCGCAGGTCAAGCTCCTGGAGCCCAGACCTCTGAGGTGCTTTCGCTGCCACGTGGGGCAGCACGTAGGGTGCCGATGCACCTCGGAGGTGGACCGCAGCGAACTATGCTTCCGCTGCGGTCAGCCCGGTCACTGGGCTGCGGCTTGCCTGGCCACGCCGCACTGCGACGCATGTGCGGCGGCTGGGAAGCCGGCCGAGCACCGGGCAGGGAGCAAGGCCTGCGCTCCACCCGCCAAGGCCAGGGGAAAAGGGAGGCCCTCCGCCACCACCCCCACCGTCGCCAACGCCGAGGCCGCTGCCGCTGCCGCCGCCGCCGCTGCCGCCGCCGCCGCTGCTGCCGCGGCCGCTGCTGCCGCCAAAGCCGCTGCCGCCAAAGCCGCTGCCGCTAAAGCCGCTGCTGCCAAAGCCGCTGCCGCCAAGCCTGAGGAGGCCCTACAGGGGGCTGAAATGGACTGCCATTAATTAATGGCCCCATTAAGCCTCCTCCAGGCGAATATCAACCACTGCGCCTGCGCTCAGGATCTGTTGCTCCAGAGCATGGCGCAGTGGTCGATCAACATCGCCGTGGTCGCTGAGCCCTATTTCGTCCCGCCCAGGCCAGACTGGGTGGAGGACCTCAGTGGCTCAGTGACCATCATTGCGTCGGCCGCCGCCGGCACCCCGGCCCTTGAGATGGTCAGGAAGGGTCAGGGGTGCGTAGCAGCACGGTTCGGGGAGATAGTAGTGGCGGGAGTCTACTTCTCTCCGAGCCGAACTCTCGCCGAGTTCCAAAACTCCCTCAGGGAGTTGAGTGTCGTCATCGGAGGCTATTCCCTTCCCGTACTTGTGCTCGGGGACTTCAATGCCAAGAACTTGGCTTGGGGTTCTCGTTACACGGATGTGCGGGGTAGGATGGTCGAGTGCTGGGCTCTGGAAACAGGCCTGGACATCCTGAACCGGGGTTCTGTGGCCACGTGTGTGCGGATGCGGGGCGAGTCGGTGGTGGACATCTCGTTCGCCAGCCCCGCTCTGTCGCAGCGTGTCGCTGACTGGCGCGTCATGGAGGGGGTGGAGACCTACTCCGACCACCGGTATATCCGGTTTGAGTTCTCTGCCCAGTCCCCAAGCGCGCCGGTCCCGCAGACCCCGAGTGGTCCGCGTTGGGCGCTGAAGCAGCTGGACCGGAAGCTCCTCCTGGAGGCCGCGATCGTGTGGTCCTGGGGGTCATCCCCAGCCAGGCCCGCCGACGTCAACACCGAGGCGGCTTGGTTCCAGGAGGCCATGTCCGAGATATGCGACATGGCAATGCCCCGAGTCCGGCCAGGAAGCGCCCGGCGTCATGTGTACTGGTGGTCGCAAGAGCTGTCGCACCTGCGTCAGCAGTGTGTGGTGGCGCGGCGCCGGTACACCAGGCATCGCAGGCGCCGCATTCGTCCTCCGAATGCGGAAGCCGTGGAGGCGGAGCTGTATGAAGGGTACAGAGCGGCGAAGACCGCCCTCTCCGAGGCTCGTCGGCGGGCCAAGGATCAGGCCCGCGAGGAGATGCTGGAGACTCTCAACAGAGATCCGTGGGGGCGCCCTTATAAGGTGGTGCGGAATCAACTCCGCACCCGGGGCCCCCCGCTGACGCAGAGTCTCCGGCCTGAGCTCGTGGAGGACGTGGTGAGCGTTCTGTTCCCTTCGCGAGGGGAGCATCGTCCCCCGCCAATGGCTCCGCCACCTGCGGTGCCGGAAGCGGACCAATCAGGATCTGATGACGACATTCCGGAGGTGACTGGGGTAGACGTGAGAGTGGCGGTACGGAGGCTTAAGGCCAAAAATACCGCCCCGGGGCCCGATGGCTTGCCTGGCAAAGCCTGGGCCCTGGCCTCAGAGGCTCTTGGGCCCCGACTGGAGGGGTTCTTCAGCGCGTGCATGGAGAGAGGCCAGTTCCCGCGTCGTTGGAAGACGGGGAAGCTGGTCCTCATTCAGAAGCCCGGGCGCCCTGCGGACTCGCCGTCCGCATACCGGCCCATTGTGCTGCTCGACGAGGTGGGCAAGCTCTTTGAAAGAGTAATTGCAAACCGCCTCGCCGAGCACCTTGAGGGAATGGGTCCGGATCTTGCGGAACACCAGTTCGGTTTCCGCAAGAGGCGCTCGACGGTGGACGCCATCATGCGCGTGAGAGCCCTCACGACGGGGGATGCGGTCTCTCGGGGCGGTGTGGTCCTGGCGGTGTCTCTCGACATCGCCAACGCCTTCAACACCATGCCCTGGAGCTGCATCAGGGAGGCACTCCGGTATCACCGGGTGCCGGCCTACCTTCGTCGTGTAGTCGGGGACTATCTGACAGACAGGGCTGTCATCTACCCTGGTCAAGACGGACAGTGGAACCGGCGAGAGATGTCGTGCGGTGTTCCGCAGGGTTCGGTTCTGGGGCCGCCCCTGTGGAACATCGGTTACGACTGGGTGCTGCGTGCCGACCTCCCTGACGGCGTCAGCGTCGTCTGCTACGCGGACGACACGCTGGTGCTGGCACGGGGGGAGTCGCACGAGGCGGCGGCCGCGAACATGACACGCGGGGTTGCGATAGTCGTTGAGAGGATCCGGCAGCTGGGTCTCGAGGTGGCACTTCACAAGTCGGAGGCCATGGGCTTCCATGGACGTGGGAATGTGCTACCGTCGGGATCCCAGCTAATGGTGGGAGGGGTTCCCATCGGCGTCGAGTGTACTTTGAAGTACCTAGGACTCGTCCTCGACAGCCGGTGGAACTTCGTGGAGCATTTCCGACGTTTGGCTCCCAGACTGGAGCGGGCTGCGGCTGCCTTTAGGTGGCTCTTGCCCAATCTGGGGGGGCCAAACGCCTCCTGCCGTAGGCTGTATGCGGGGATCGTGCGGTCCATGGCCCTTTACGGGGCCCCGGTGTGGGCGCGTGCCGTGAGGAAGCGGGCCGTCCACTACCTGAACGCGCCCCAAAAGGTCATGGCCGTAAGGCTTGTCCGCGGGTACCGCACGATCTCCCGCGAGGCGGCGATTCTCCTTGCCGGATTGCCGCCGTGGGATCTGGAGGCGATAGTCCTCGCGCGCCTACACGAGTGGCGCGTGGAGGCGCTACACCGGGGGGTCACTCTGCTGCCGCGGCACATTGCTGCGCGGCGGACAGACCTCCGGTGCGATCTCATGGCGGCATGGAGACAGCGACTGTCGCAACCCAGCGCAGGGCACGCCACGATAGTGGCGGTAAGTCCCCTCTTTGAGGAGTGGCTGGAGAGGCGCCACGGCGCCCTCACCTACCGTCTGACGCAGGTCCTCACCGGACACGGGTGTTTCGGGAGGTACCTGCACCGAATCAGACACGGTGGAGCACACTGTGGAGGTGTGCCCTGCTTGGGCGGAGCCCCGCCGTGTTCTCGTAGCGGCGATCGGCGGCGGTGACCTCTCGCGTCCGGCCCTGGTGCAAGCCATGGTCCGGAGCGAGGAGGAATGGGACGCCGTCGCCTCCTTCTGCGAAGCAGTGATGCTAGCGAAGGAGGTGGCGGAACGAGAGAGGGAGAGAACCTCTCAACGTCCCAGCCGCCGCGGAAGGCGCTCCGGGCGTCGGGGGTCACGCGATGACCTCCGGCCACCGTAGACGCGGGCCTGTGGACGGTGAGTAACGGGCTAGCTCGCCGTCCGGCCGTCGTCATGACGGCAACAGACCGTGTCGGCGGCGCGTACGTACGTGTTCCACTCGCGCCTCAAAGAGATGTCAGCAAGGAGGGGCCCGCAAGGGCCGACGCCCGTCGGGGCTGCGGATATCGAAAAGTTACCGCGGCTCCGACACAAGGGCGAGGAAGAGGGAACATGGGTTGGTTTTTAGTCAGTAGAAGTCTGACACTCCCCTTCGCTCTGCCCAAGAGCGGGGGGGGTTATTCGATGATTTTCCACCCACCAAAAAAAAAAAAAAAAAAAAGGCCCCAGAACTGTATCCAATTCATTGTGGTCCGTGTGATTGTGTTAAATGGTCCTTTCAAGTAATATGTTAGTTAGGTATTCATTGCACGAAACCCACCTTTTGCCCACATAATGGTCGAGTGTAATGGAATAACTCTTGATATTCCGACATATATAATTGTTGAGAGACTCCTCAGTTTCATCGCACGATCGATGTAGCACTACACATTGTTCCATTTCAATTAAGCCGGTGTGCTTCCTGATTACCACTGTTCACAACTCGAAGCCGGCTGATTGGAAGTCAATCATCGAGTCAACAAAGGAATAATTGACTCATATGGATTTATTCATAAAGTTCCCGGTAGTAAACAGTTTCTGAACTGATAAACTATTCATAATAGTTTCTTCTTATGTTTTTCTTAGCTGACCTTGCTTGAGTTAGAAGTAAATAGAGGAACTTTACAAGTAACGAAATAAAATATAACAGAATAAATAAGAGACTTTATTTTTATATATACTGAAGACTTTCATATTGTTTGTAAAGATAATGCACCATACAAAATGAGTAGTCAACCACTCAAATGCAAAGATATTGAAAACACAACCATGAAAGAAATTGAAGTGCTTCGACACCAAAAGGCCAGCCACAATGGAGCTTTAAAAAACGACCTTTAAACTCATCACCTCACAGCATATGACTCCGAATAATGCTGTCAAACCCTCAAAGCTGTCCATTATTCGAGAAAAACGCACGAAGACATTTAATAACTGGGTTGGAAAATTCGACCTCGAAAAGTTGAAAAGGCGATACCCGCAGCTCAAGGCCCGATTTAGGGACATTTTGTGTACAAAAAAAGATTATTTGTTGACACGATGCGAGAGAATGGCATTGTGCCGACACCCCTACCTACCTACCTACCCCTACTCGAGTATTTGCATATTAATATATTATGGTATTAAACGGGAAAGTACGGGACTGACAGGTTATTATGAGATGTCTGTGTGTTGGCACTGGTTTAAGGTCGTTATAACAGTCATTAAAATGTCCTGTTTTTGAAATACTTAAAGAGAATCTGAAAAAGCACTTCAAATACTTGTTTTTGGTTTTAATTGGAATCGGATGTCGTGACAAACAAAGCTCTTTATTTTTCAAAAACCTTGAGTTTTTGTTTGCGTTTTATCTCGATTTAAGTGCGAATTCGAAAGATGATCATATCTCAGTATGGTGTCTTTATAGAGATGCGTATGGAACATTCGCCTAAAATCGATTAGTCTTCAACAAATGTACACGTACAATGTATGCGTGTGTGTGTGTACACACGCATACATACAATACAATTTAGTTTATGGTACCAATACACTTAACTGATGTCAATCAGTAATAAAAAATAGAGCGTATTAAATTGCTTATTCACTAATATTTATTGAGAGCTAGTAAATCTTACAGTAAACCCACAAAATCGATACCAATAGAGATATACTTCAAACCACATTAACTACTGGTCCTTAGGGTTATTCACAAATGCTACTACAGAATGATGTGCTCCGATTTATAAGTCGGCATTTCAATTTTTGAGTTTTCTATCTGGAGTTGCACAATTGTTGCCTGAAGTCTAGATTGGTGCTTGGTTAATGGTAATAGGGAATATTCATGTTTTTCTTTTTTGTCTTAAATTAATAGTTTACTATTTTATAACGTAGAAAATAGTAGATTATTGCATCGAGCACAAAGTAATTTATTATTGCACCGAGTGCCTGATTTAGAGCCTGAGCGTTAGCGAGGGCTCTAATCTAACAGGCAAGAGGGCAATATAAATTACTTAAGGCGAGGTGCATAATCTGCTTTTCTTTCAACTATTACATAAAGGAATAGTAGATAAAAGAAACTCATATCAAACAGTTAAAAGATTTTCTATAACACTGTCGATTTAGAATGTTTTCCGGAGTTAATGTGTCGCTAAATGATTCCATTTTAATTCGAAGCCGAAGCACTCAAAATCAGATAGTATCACACTTTATCGTTTCCAAAAATATTGTCAAGCTAAATTAACAAAGTTCCCGCACAATCACCTTTTTAAATTTCTTTCATTTCTTAGTAGTTAGCAGCAATCATTTTTTAAATTTGGAACAAGTAGGATACAAACGAATAATACATACCTACGTAAAAATAAAGTATTGATATCGGCTGGCTGAATAGAGCTAATCCATTGAGATTGGCAGCGGTGCGATTAAAAAAAATAAACTGTGCAATAATGAAATTTCATACATTTTTATTGCTCTAGAGCATTAAAGACTCGCTTTGTACTGAGTTTTTAGTGTGATTGTGATGAAATTAAAGCATAGTTGGAAGAAAAAATATTAATGGGCTTCAAAGTCTAGATATTTTTAAAAATGAAATTTAAAACTTAAAAAAAAACTAAGCAGTTCAAACGCCGCCATTTAGCGCGCGCTTTGCGTGACGTCACATGACACGTCCAGTGGGTGTTTCACAGAACTAAAGATACCCTAACGGGATACAATGTCGTGTCAGATGACGTCACATTTCGTTCGACTAATGGTGGCGCGTTTTGGAAGTTTGAATTTCGCTCCCTTATTTTGCACTTTTTGAATATTATTTTAGGGGTTTAAATAATAAGTAAATAAAAAAAAATCCTTTTCATTATAATATTACGATAATAAGTATTCGAGAAAAAAACATTTTAGGCCATTTCAAATTTTATGCATATTCCCTATTGGCTCACCCCTTATTACATGGGACTTAAAACCTAACTGGCAAAATGTGGAACACCACCGCCTAAACCTTCAGAGTTTATAGGCGTGATGTAAAGTAATCAAACTCAATAAATGAATACAAACAGTTCCACTAGATGGTGCAATACACTGGTCACTACAGAGTGTCAGTGGAAATAGATAAGAGAGATGTAATAAATGAATACAGATCGCCGCCGGCAGTTCAATGGGTCAATATGAATGCAAATTTGGATAATTGTGGTATTGATGACTCGGGATAGGATTCGAACTATAATTGGTAATATTGTTTTCAGTGATTATAAGTAAGCTCGTGGCTTACTGTCACTCGGGTCAACCCATTTCATACCGAGTTTCCTCCGTGCCTCGGAAAGCACGTTAAGCTGTTGGTCCCGGTCCGTTCATATATAGATCTTTGGCAGTCGTTACTTACAGGTAGCCAGTGAAAGTCTAACAACCAGTCTTTCCAAAGGGTATCGTATTACCCAGTATTAACTGGATTGTGGAGGTCAGATAGGCAGTCGCTTCATGTAAAATACTGGTATTCAGCTGCATCCGGTTAGACTGAAAGCCGACCCCAACATAGTTGGGAAAAGGCTAGGCAGATGATGATTGATTACTAAGACAAGTGTGGATGCTATAAGAGTAAAGAAAAACCAAACGATGACGCGTTGCGCTTTGCTGTGTGAAGGATGATATGGCTTGAAAAGAGGTATCAAGTAATAGAGAAATATGGAAAAGAAGACATGCTGCCCTGACCCCAAATGAATTGGGATGAGGGCAAGATAATGATGATGTATGAAGTTAGCAGAGTCGATGTTTAAATTGGCAGTATTCGTTAAAGAACAAGGTTCACCCGCAGTAACTACCACACTCGTGCCGATTAGCAAACTCCTTTCGGCAGGTCTACGATAATTGAATCATGTAAGTAAGGTGGTCATAAGCCGGGCGGATTTTTTCAAACGAATACATAAACGTTTAATATTGAATAAAAAGGATATATAATAATATCATATAAAAGAAAAAGAAGTATAGAATATCGTTACAGTTAACAGGGCAGAAAAGGAGGAAAAAACGTGTTGCTCCGAACATAAGTAACGACTTGAGTAGGAAGATGATAACAATAAAACAAGTCTAGTAAAAACTAAAACCCGACTACAAACGGCGGACTAAAACTATCGTATAATATACATATTTGTAATGTGCTCGTCAAGACCTTTCATTTGATACCAAACATGTTATGATTATCTCAATTTAATTTTTTTCGATGTTATAATCTGACATTTAACTTCCGTCATAAAAATATTTGATAAAATTTATATAGCCTATGACACCCGGGCTATTCTTACGAATCTATAGACACCTCATTTATTAAAATCCGTTTGGTAGTTTAGGCGCTACGGTGGAACATACATACATACATACATATATACATACATACATACATAGACTGCCAAAATCATTACCCTTCCTTTTGGCTTTGCCGTAGTCGGGTAAAAATATGGCCTTACGTTCGATTTTCCCGCTTGGCTGTACCGGAACGTGGATGTAACAACTCAAGTACGCAACCATTCATCATCAAGTGAGTCATCATCATCTGCCTAGCCTTTTCCCAACTATATTGGGGTCTATATTGGGGTATTGGGGTATCAAGTGAGTATCCAATATTATATTTATTGGATACCTACTCACTTTCTACGTACTTTCTTTAGTTATTTGAACTTATTGCCATTGTATTGTTCATCCTTATTTATGCGTGAATAGTTATTCAATAATAAGAGGATTAAACTCCGAAGTACTGTCGAGACTCAAGGGACCCTTAATACTTTTATTACTTACTGTATAGCTTTTGCAGGCTATTTTGCACGCGAGTAAACTGAAAATTATCCTACTAGGTTTTAGCCTAATCGTATGACAATTTTATCAGAATCCGTTCAATCACTAAGCCGACCGTCTCTTGGGAGAATTTACGATCCCCACGTGGGTAAAGCCGCCGCGGTCACAAACTAGAACCTACATAATTTAAAACACTTTAAAATTATACAATTACTTAGAAAACATACATAAACCTACGAACTACTACGATCTCGTGTAAATAACCTCATTCCTCAGTTTAACATAAGAAAACAAAAAATATATTTGCTAGTGAATTTGCTAGATCTTTACCAACTATCAACGAGAACCCCTATTGTTTCTCTAGTGATATTTTAATACTAGTTTGCGTTGATAGTTATCAACGCAAACTAGTATTAAAATATCACTAGAGAAACAATAGGGGTTCTCGTTCACTCGATATTTCGTAAACAATCGGTTGAGCCGAGCATTCTATTAGCTAGTGCTTTTGTTCGGTGCTCGTCGGCGCGCGGCGACGTTGAGTGAAAAACTATGCTCCTATATAACTCCGATACTCTTCATTTAGTTTTAAACCTGAAGCCCTGCTGAAATGCCCGACGTAAACGTAGCGTGAATTCGAATGTTTTTTTTTACCAAAAATAAGCATTTTGGTTCATATTTCGTGATACGCGCAAATTAGTACTTATCACGCGCAAATTAGTTTTATAATAGTTTATCTTGCACATTACTGACATCGATGAATGAGAACCTGGACCTATAATTAAAATGAGTGACATCGCCAACACTTATTCTCTGTATGAGAATAAGTGCCTTTGCCTCGCACTGGAGTCTTAAAAGTATGTTAATTAAATTTAACCTCTGTGTGAAATATGTATTCTCAATGTACCTTTTGAATTTACTTTTCGTTTTTTTTGTGCGTTCAAGAAAGAAAATTTGCAATTTTTATTTAAAAAGCCTTTGAAAGCCCGTACTAGTCGAGTACCTAGTACTTCTACTCGGCTAGTACTGGCTTTCAAAGGCTTACAACGAGTGTATTGGTTGTTTAAATTGATTACAAATGGGTTTTCACTTACTGAAAGTGTGGTGAACGAAGCGAGAGCAGACTGAATTTTATTAATATAAAGAGTACCTACATATCAAATAATATTCTCGTAGGTTATAATACCTACCTTAAGTTTACGAGTACACAGAACGTTACCAACGTTATTACATAGGCTTGCTAGAGATGACCTACGGCTGTATTTAATAAGGACAGAGATTTGACTTTACCCTACTTACGAAACTTTTACCTTGAAAAACGAGAAAATCGTCCGTGGGCAACGAGACTAAACGCTGAAGAAAATAAGTATAATATTTTGCAAATTTCAAAGCTAACAAATCTTCCCCCGCTTAAATTAAGGTAACCGTAAAAACACCTTTATGTTAAAATCGAAGTGGTTTACTAAGGTTGTTTGTACGCTGTTGAAAATAAAACGCTCCCTCGGTGATATAAAGACTAAATTAGATAAACAGTAACAATATTTACGGGTACCATCTATCTGGCAGAAACTTGATGCTCCGAAATTTATTTGGCATACCACACTTGGTATATTCTTCTTTGAACGAATGTGTTTATGGCAGAACAATAATTTAATAGAATACTCATTTCGCAGAATGTTTAAATAGCCGAATTTCCAATGGCATACTTTTAAGATGGCAGAATTTTATTTGGTGGATTTTTATAAGGTATTACCACCGTCTCGCGAAAGTATCCTTTAAGGGCGGCATGGGCACCGGGCCGTAGGCCGACGAAGGAGGCCGGCGGAGGCTCGGCACTTCGGGGACAGAAGATATTAGTGTTATTTAATATGCGAGCGAAGCGAGCGCGCGTCATGGAGTACATGCCTTGCATGTATGAGTGACGTCATTATTATTATTAATAATAATATTTTTTTTTTTGACGTACCAACATTTAATGTTCTTAGCTAGAAATTTTAGCCGGGGTGAGCTGATAATAATAATTAATAATAATAATTATTATTATTATTGCATGTTACACGTATGTATGAAATGAAATGCGTGCCAAAAGACTTAAATTATGAAAGATTATGAATTTTCGGCGAAATTATGGTTCTGGAAATGAAGTTTATGCTCAAAGATGATTCTGACTTACAAAATTATGCGTTTTGAATGTATGGTAAATGAGTGTATGCCAAATGATTTTCTGCGAAATGAAGTTTCTGCCATCCACTGTTATGCAAAACAAAATTCGGGTATAAAAAATTCTGCTAAAAAAGGTAGACCCAATATTTACCTTTGTAATTGCTTAGAATACACAATTAAATTGCCAACAAGGCGTTAATGACAAAATAACATTTTTAAACGTTTTTGATGGGTCAAAGTGGGCGAGGACCGAGCGTGGCAGTTTGGACAGGCTTATGCCTAGCCGTGACCTACATAAGATTGTTTTGTCATAATGTAAAAGCTTAGTTTCTATTTTCACATAATATTTCACCGGTGTTTTCATATTATTATCATTTCAAGTTTAGTTCTATGTAAAAGGGAGTGGGGCTGTCGCCGACCACAAAGCTTTAATCAAGACTACAGATACCAACTCTAACATCGAACCTTAGCACCGAGAAATACGAGAAATTCCTAATAGAACAATCAAACAAGAATTAACACAATGCCTCGCTGTCAACTAGCGTCCCTATCTCAATAACACTATTAATTATCAAGCCCAGACATCCAAGACTTGAACACAAAACTAAATTCACGAACAATTAGTACTTAAACACATATGAATATGGCACAAAGTTCTGTGAAACTCATTGGAACTTTTTTTTTTTTTTTCTATTTATTTAAAGGGGCTTGTTCAATTTGAAGATGTCGCCCCTGTAATACAAATTACAGAATCAAACACACATATTTCAAAATACAATCATCACTCAACTTACTCTATTTTTAATGCCCATTTGGGCGAGTCTGTATAGCAATCTGGCCTCCCTTGACAAAGGGAAGGACAAAGCGCTGTTACACCAGCCCACATCTGAGGGAACCGTATTAATTTCATTTTTTATATTATGTCTAAGGGCTTCGTTCCTGACACACTCCATTAATATGTGGTAAACATCTTCTACTACATCGCATTCAGTGCAGTTCGATGAGGCAACTTTACCCATCATAAAAGCGAATTTATTTAATGGAATGTGTCCTGAGCGGAGTCTGAAACTCGTTACTAATTCATACCTTCCCATACCGGATTTTTCAAACCATAATTTCCCAGGTAATGTTGGTTGTAAGGTCCTGTACCAAATTCCTTTCGTTAATGACCTTCTGTCAAAATACTCTGACCATAACTCTGAACTGTATTCCTTAATATCACTAATATGATTAGTGTAATAAGACTCGCAAGTAAAGTTAATACCATCAATTGAAGCTTCATTCGCAAGTTTATCTGCCATTTCATTTCCTACGATGCCGATATGAGAAGGTATCCATTGCAAGATACCATTTCTGTTTGCCAAGTTAAGCTCATACAGACTTTTTAAAATATCGTAAGCCAATGGAATACCCCTAACCAAAGCCGAACATCTGGTCAAATGTTGTAATGCACTTTTGGAGTCAGTAAGAATTACAAACTTAAATCCGTTCTTAAGCGACCTTACATATGATAGCGCTTCTGCAATGGCAATAAGCTCTGCATACATTATCGATATCTTTAAATTATTGACTTTAAGTTTAATATTATCTTTTGTTTGTACATCAATAAAAGCAACACCGATCCCCTGACTGTCCTTGGAGGCATCTGTATAAATTTTGTAAAAACCCGAATATTTTTGTTGTAAAAACTTAACACATAATAAACGCAAATTAGGGTTAGAATAAGATTTTTTAGGCCTGTCCAAAGCTGGAATGCTAATGTTGATAAAACTAGGTATGTTGAGGTTACTGATCCAAGTATCCAAACTAAACATTTCAAGTTTAGTACTAGACTTTATTGGAAGTGATTGAAATTTACTGTGAATTGATATCAAAAGTGGTTTTTTCTTCCTACTCCAGTGTGTATTTTGACATAGAATGGCAAGATCATGTAGTACATTTATTAGTTTGTGATTAAGTGATTTTGACTTTAACCAAAACTTACCTGCCAAATATACACGTCGAATAAATAAAGGTTGAAGTTGTAATTCTGACTCCATAACGTGTATGGGAGTGCTTTTAATAAAACTACCTATGATGCGCATGTATTGATTCTGTACTTTATCTAATTTGGAACAATTACTCATGGAACTAGTATCATATAAAAAACTTGCATAATCTAGCCTACTTCTAACAATAGATATATATAACCTTCTTAGGTGAATAGGGTGAACCCCCCAGCCAGATCCCGTCAATATTTTAAATATGTTTAAAAATTTCATAGCTTTTTCTCTAACTTCATTAATGTTTTTTCCCCATCTTAAATGACTATCAATCCATATACCTAAATATTTTACACATTCTGTATTATCTAATAATATTTCATTAATTGCTAAATTTATATTTTGCCTCTTATAATTAGTTTTAAAAACACATACTTTACTTTTAGTTGGGGATATTTCTAATCCTAAATTCACTAATATTTCATTTAATTTGTTTAACGAATTTTGTAAAATTTTTGTACCTAAATCTATAGACTGACAAGTGTAATATAAAACCAAATCATCAGCATATTGTGAAATGTAGACGTCCTTCTCGATAGTTCTACACACATCAAGAGTAGCCACATTAAATAACAAAGGGGATAGTGGATCGCCCTGTGCTAAGCCCCGACTAGTAGTTCTGGATATATATCCGTCATTAGTTTGTATTGTAAGGTTCCTCAATTTTAGAAAGTTCCAGAGGTATTGACATATCTTAGACCCCACCTTTAAGCGATGTAAAATATTTAATAAGGTATTAATATCAATGTTATTGTAAGCGTTGTCTATGTCGATAAAACAACCAATAGTAGTTAACTTTTCAGAAAAGCCCTTTTGAATGCGAGAAACTAAACAACTTAAGCTATCCAAACAACCTCTGGATTTTCTAAAACCCACCATATTGTCCGACAGCAACTCTTGTCTCTCCAGAAGCCACTCAATTCTCTTATTCAAAATAGAATGAAAGATTTTACAAAGACAAGACATTAAGGAGATTGGTCTTAGAGATGAAGTCTGATTAGGATCCCGTCCAGGTTTAGGTATAGCTATTATCTTTATATCACGCCATTGCCTTGGAACAAAACCATTATGTAAAAACTGATTGAATAAATTCTGTAGAATACTCAGAACATTATGGGGTAAGTTTTTGATCATAGAGTATGAGATACCATCGCATCCAGGAGATGTATCCTTTGATTTAATACATTTAATTAACTCCTGCATGGAGATTTCCTCTTCTAATTTTTTATTCGGGGTTGAGAATATCGGCTGATCGGGAGTGACATAATCAGGTGTAAGACTAGCAAGCAAGTTATTGGCTTTTACTTTGTCTATCGCAGTTCTTGGTGACCGGTGACCCTTCATCCATTTCATCTTATGCCAGACTTCGGAAGCAGCAGTTGAGTGGTCTACGGATGAACAATACTGTGTCCAGTCATCGTGTACAGCTGTCCGGATTTGTTTTTGTGCTAATCTTATTTTATCCCGTAGTATACTTAAATTTGAAGGCGTTGGATTACCACGGAAGTTTGCTAACGCTAACCTCCTAACTGCCACAGCCTTTGACAATTCAGGTTTCCAAAAGGGTTTCGGTTTAAATTTTGAATGAGGGTTTTGTGAAATTTTAATTAAAGGAATATGAATATCTGCTGCCATGTTAATATAATCTACGAAAATGTCATAAGCTCTTTGAGGATCATCAGGGAGCGCCTCAAGACTTGAAAACATTTCTTCCAGGCATGCCTTATAAGATTTCCAGTCTACATTTCTTAAATTTCTTTTAGTCACAAAGTTCTTATTCAACTGACATTCATTAACTATCTGAATCATCAGGTGGTCACTACCCAGCGTTTCATTTAACACAGACCAGTCAAAGTTTAGCCCAATATCAGACGTCACCAAGGACAGATCAGGCGATGACTCCTGTAAAACACCGTTAACTAATTTCATTCTAGTGCTGTTACCATTATTTAATATCACATAATTACAATCTATCACAGCATCTAAAATTTGTATACCTCTGTTATCTGTCTTATTTGACCAATTGGTGTGATGTGCATTAAAGTCACCCATTATTATTGTTTTCCTGTTAAAAGTAGAAAGTAATCTAGACCAATCCACCTGACTAGTCCTAACGGAAGGGGGGCAATACAGTGAAATTATATTTTCTACTAGAGGAAAATTGAAAATTTTAACGTGGATGATTTCAATTCCCGAAGCAAATGAATAAGAGTCTACAAGTTGAGCTTTGATAGATTGATGAATAACAATCGCGACACCACCGTGGTATGAGTCATCCCGATCTTGGCGGAAAATATTATAATTACTAATTTTAACTGGCTTGTCAGGTGATAACCAGGTTTCTGAAACTGCAGCAATATGTATTTTGTTCTGTAATAATAACTGCGAAAAACATAACAATTTAGGCTTGAGGCTCTGGGCATTCCACTGTAAAAATTTAAATTTGATACAATCTGTCTTATCCATTAAAAATGTTCTTAATTAATCCTGCCATTGAAGAATCTGTAATACTATCCACTATTAAAAGTATAAACCACTCAATGCATAACTTAAATACCTTCTTTACTTTTACATTAATTGCGCAATTCTTCATAAAAATAACCTCTTGTAACCGTGACAGCAATTCGTTAAATGTTATCTTAGAATCCGGTTTACCTTCTATGTTTGCATCTGTAGTTATATTGCTGTCGCCCGCACTGGTGTTATTAAATTGAGATGACTCACACTGTTCCTCGTTCCATTTGTACCACTCCGACGTGTTAGCTTGTGTGTTTTTCTTAGAAAATGTTATCTTACGGTGTGATGCCAATTTAGGCTTACGTACATTATTAGAAGGTGGCTCTTGGTGCACATCAGCAGTAGTCTTACTTATCTCTGCGTACGAAGGACTATTTATCATTGAAAACTTCGGTGTATTAAGGACAGAATTATTAATTACATTCGGTTTTTCTGAGACATATTCTGGGGTGTTAGGTAAAACGTACATAGTTATGGCTTTTTTGTATGTGCAGTTAAATTCTGCCATGATTTCTCTCAATCGTCTTTCTTTTAAATATGTGGGGCATGATTTCGATAAAGCCATGTGTTTACCAGCACAATTGACACACTTAAATTCCTTGGTCTCGCAGTTTTCATGGTTGGCGCCACACTTTGGGCATACTATTTTATTATATGGGCACGCTTTGACTTTATGTCCCAACTTCCAGCACCGTGAGCACTGAGAGACTGGGAAAACAAATGGTTCTACCTTGAGTCGTAATCCATCTGTGGTGACGTATCCTGGCAATGAGTTTCCTTTGAAGCATAGTCTGACCATCTCGCTGGGTATCCACCCACCCTTATCCTGGTCACGTTTGTTTAATCGCATCACTGAAATGAGTTCAATGCCTCCTGGGCAGGATATGTTATCCAGAATGTCCTTTTCCTCTAATTCCAGTTCTACGTCCCTTATAACCCCGTATGAGTAGCTCACTTCCATGTCTTTGCTAAATCTCCATCCCTTAGTAATAAGTTCTTCGCATGTACACAGCTTATTTAAATTACTTTCATCTCCAAACTGTACTCGAACTCTGAATGGGCTCAAATATTTAACATGAACTATATTTTTCATACCATAGGTGGTTAGTAGCTTAGCGAATGCAAATGCTTTCGGAAGCTTATCAATGCACGATATAGTAACTTCTAGCTTATATACATCTTCATCAGGGTTATATAGCTTGAATCTCTTTTCTTTTTGACGTTCTCCCACCACTTTCCACTCTTCATCAGATTCTCTTCCTTCTCGGTTTCTTTTGATCGCCTTGTTGGTAGCCTCGTCCTCATCTCCGCACTCATCTTGTAGCATGGTATCGCTCATCTCACTGACCTCAGTTATAGTGTCATCATCTGCTGTGATAAATTCAACATTGTCCGTCATAGCTCAGGTAGTAAACACGCCGCGCCGCCCGTACCCCACGCCGCAACCCGGCCGGTCGAGCGAGGGCCACAGCTGCTCCGCGCGTAAACAACAAAATCGGGGAATTCGTAACTAACAAACTTAACGAAACACACGTCCTGCTCGTACGCGTGTCGACACGAGCCTGTCATTGGAACTTGCATCGCAACTATCAAATTGAGTTTAGTCGTAAATTGGACAACGGAATGAAGATTCCAACAGGCGTGACTCCCTTTGGGACTATAAGGGGATATACAGAAGGTACACAAACAAATCTGTGTCGTCTTCATTTACCAACAAGTTTGAGGATAAACTGCATCGTTGGTTTAGTGATTGGATGTGCGACTTCTGTGTTTGAGGTCTTCGATTCCCTAGTCGGGTATAGTGGTATTGAGTTTATTCTTCTGGAATTTCTCAGTAGCATCCCCGGACTGCTGACACATCTTGGTATTGTGCCCGGTTTATGACTCTATAGTCATAAACCGGAACCGCTCCCCCCTTTATTACATGGCACTTTAACATAAATGTGGATGTAATAATGGTTATCCCTGTACCTAACCCTTCGGGGATTCAAGTGTGATGTAGGGGATACGATAGGAGATTTTTTTTTGCAGAGAAACTACTATGTCAGAGGACTGGAAAAAGAAGCTTAGCAGTGAAGCAGGCTGTGGATGGTGGTAATAATTGATGAATCATGGTTAACCACTTCTTCTTAGAAGTTCACTCTTAAAAGAATGGTCGTAGTCAAGGTCTTTAGCACCACATCTCAAGGGCTGAGATTTAACCACTAGGCACCTCTTTAATGAAAGAGGACAAACCGTCGTTTAAAGTAGCCTGTCACTAATTTAAATGACCTATGAGTAGTCAGAATATCACAGCGTGTTTATTTCTACATAAATAAAGGTAAATTAACCTTCTGTAACATACATTTTCATGACACATACCCCTGAAAGTACCCTCGAATTGAACACGTCAAAGTTTCCTCCGGGAAAGTTTAGATATAATGACATTCTGCCGCCCTTAGAGACCAATCAGACGGTTGCTCAAACGTTTGGGGAGAAACGACGCGAACTTAATGTATTGACGCTTCTACGGCTTAATCTTTGATGAGTTTTGTCGAGAAACTGCCAATAGCGAAGTGATGGGGCGAGTTGCCTTTGGACTAGCGATATTGAACCTTATAATAATATGTGTGAAGGTAAGTGTTTTATTTTATAAGGGTTTTTTTTAGGGCAGGAAAAGTTTTAAACGTAACCTGACAACAGCACACATTAAACTCTTTTTCTAACTGTATCGTTATGATGTAGGTACCGATGTAACACTGCAGACAACGATACTGCACGTTAAACCGTTGGTCCTAGCTGTCATTTGCAGATCTTTGACAGTTCGGGGGGGCTCGGGCGTCCCCGCAGTCTCCAGATGAGTCTTCCACAGTTCGGACGAGCTGAAGAGTCCCGTTGGGTAACCGAGTCGTGTCTCGATCATCTTCTGTTTCCCCACAAACATACTCCAATTACATGAAGAAGCTCAAAGAGAAAACGGTTTTTAAGCGGCTGCACTTCCTCCCACTTAAAGTGCACCTCACTAACATCAGGGGGTTGCACTCAAATCTCGATCCGGTCCACCACCACCTCGAGACCGAGAAGCCGCACCTATTCTTTTTAACGGAGACGCAGATAGCGACTCCGTCAGACGTGGCGTACCTCAACTACCCAGGTTACTCGCTTGAACATAGGTTCGTAAAGCGAGCTGGGGTCTGTGTGTACGTCCGCGATGACGTTTGCTGTCGGCGTCTCCGTTGCTTTGAGGATTCAGGGTTCTCTACAATTTGGATACTGGTGGACACCGGGGTCGAGAAATCTCTCTACGTCGGTGTCTACCGGTCGCACAGCGGTGACCAGGAGACGACCAGGCTTTTTGAACACCTGATGGAAAAGGCGGATTGTGCCCAGCAGCGGTACCCAACAGCGGAGCTTCTTTTTCTGGGGGACTTTAATGCCCACCACGATGAGTGGTTGTTCCCGTTCCAGAAAACTGACCATGCTGGGAGAGAGGCGCGCAGATTTGCATTGTCGCTAGATCTCACTCAGCTGGTGAATGAAGCTACGCGGGTGCCGGATGTTGATGGACACACACCTAATTGCTTAGACTTGCTGCTGACTACTGACCCGGACAGGCACTCAGTATCGGTATCAGCCCCACTGGGAACATCTGACCACTGTCTGGTGAAGTCTATATCTGTCAGCTCCCCTCCAGATGATAGCCCTAAAGGCGAGCGGCGAGTTTGGCGATACGAGTCAGCAGACTGGGATGAGATGCGGCACTTCTTTGCGTCCTTCCCTTGGCAGTCAGTTTGCTTTTCTGCGCGCGACCCCACTTGCTCAGCTGAGGCGGTTGCGGCCGTGATACGGCAGGGAATGGAATACTATATTCCATTCTCCGACATACCGCTCGGTCACAAGGCCCGTCCATGGTTTAATGCGGACTGTGCTCGGGCTGAGGCCCGAAAACAGTCTGCATACCAAGCCTGGGTGCAAGCTCGTGACCGTAAAGTTCGAGCGCGTCGGGTTCGCGCGAAGAAAAGAGCTTTCAATTCTGCCGCAAAGTCCTGTAAGCGGGTGATCCGAAAGGCGCGTTTCGACCACGTCAGTCGCATAGGGGCCAAACTGGCGTCCTGCCCTTCTGGCAGTAAACAGTTTTGGTCCCTATCAAAATCGGTCGAATCTAACTTCTGCCGGTCCTCACTACCCCCCCTGCAAAAACCGGATGGGTCGCTGGCTCACTCCGCTACCGAGAAGGCTTTATTTGCATCTCTGTTTACGAGCAATTCGCGTCTAGATACTGGGTCTAAACAGCCACCAACGATTCCTCGCTGTGATTCTTCGATGCCGGAGATCACAATACACATGAAAGAGGTTCGTAAAGTACTTCAGTGCCTGGACGTGAATAAAGCTAGCGGTCCGGACGGTATACCAGCAAGGGTCTTAAAGAACTGTGCGCCTGAGTTGTCTCCTGTGTTGACACGCTTGTACCGCCTCTCTCTCAAAACCAGAACGGTGCCGAACTCCTGGAAGGTTGCTAATGTACAACCAGTGCCCAAGAAGGGTAGTCGTGCCGACCCCTGTAATTATCGACCAATCGCCATCACCTCCATACTGTGTAAAGTAATGGAAAGGGTACTCAACGGTAAGCTGCTGGCGCACCTTGAAGCAAACGACCTACTCAGCGACCGTCAGTATGGTTTTCGCCGGGGACGGTCAACTGGGGATCTTCTGGTGTTAGCTACGCACTGCTGGGGCGAGGCCATTGAGAAACACGGCGAGGCCCTTGCCGTGTCGCTGGACATCTCGAAGGCTTTCGACAGGGTTTGGCACGCAAGTTTGTTGAGCAAACTTCCGGCATACGGCATTCCCGCTGACTTTTGCTGCTGGATTTCTGACTTCCTGAGTGAACGGTCGATCCGAGTGGTCATTGATGGCTGCTCCTCTGACCTTATGGCTATCGATGCCGGAGTTCCTCAGGGGTCTGTTCTCTCCGCGACACTTTTCCTGCTGCACATCAATGACCTCCTTGTCCCTGGTATTGTTGGGTACGCAGATGACAGCACTGTCATGGAGAGTTATACATCCAGCGCAAAAGCCAGTGGTGATGAAGTACGTTCATTAAGAGAGGCCATGGTAGAGCGAACGAATTCAGCCTTAAGACTTGTCTCCGAGTGGGGTGACGAGAATCTGGTAGATTTCAACGCCACCAAAACGCAAGTGTGTCTGTTCACCGCCAAAAGGAGTCCGTTTAATCTGGCCCCTACTTTCCGGAGTGCGTCTGTACAAGTTACTGACAGTCTCGAGCTTCTTGGCACGAAGTTGAGCGCGAACCTGAACTTCGGCGCCTACATCGAGTCGAAAGCTCAAACTGCGGCGAAAAAGCTGGGCATCCTAAACAAGGTTAAGCGGTACTTCAAGCCTGGACAGCTTTCAGTATTATATAAAGCTCAAGTCCGGTCTGGCATGGAGTATTGCTGTCACCTTTGGGATGGCTCAGCCAAATACCAGCTTGCCACACTTGACTCTGTAGAGCGCAGAGCCAGGAGGCTAATTGGTGACGAAAAGCTGGTTAATAAGCTACATAGCCTGGCCCACCGTCGCAAGGTAGCATGTCTGTCGGTCTTCTACAGGCTGTACTTCGGGGAGTGTGCGCAAGAGCTCCACGAGCTGATCCCACCATCTCCCTACTTCCATCGGGAGACTAGACGTACTGCAGGGTACCACCGATACCTAGTCGACATTCCACACATTCGAACGAAACGCTTTGCTGGGTCCTTTATTATGCGCACAGCCAAGGAGTGGAATTCCCTGCCTGCGTCGGTTTTTCCGAGTTCATATAACCCTAATCTGTTTAAGTCGCGAGTAAACAGGCTTCTACTGGGTAAGCTCGTTCCATCGTCGACATCATCTATGCCCTTAGGGCAAGATTGAAGTCAAGAGCAAGCCCATTTATAATAAAAAAAAAAAAAAAAAAAAAAAGTCGTTCATCATTATCATCATCAGCCTATAATATTCCCACTGGTGGGACGCAGGCCTCCTCTAGATGAAAATTGGGCTAAAATCCACCATGCGGGCCCAGAGCAGTTTGGTAGATGTCACGTCTTCGAATTTTGGGTTGTAGGACGTGCTGGTTTCCTGACGATGTTTTCCTTCCCCGTTTTAGAGAGCAGTGGTGATTAAATTAATTACACAAAGTAATGCGCAGTGGTTACATACAGCAGTCTATAACTATACACTTACTGTATTCTTCGTTGAACTTAGTGTTAAGGTTCGCTCAAATCCCTCCATATAAATTGCGGACACGATTCTGGACACGGAAATCTTAAAAAACTACCATATTATCTGGTAGGGTCCGGTATCCATAGCCAGTCCGACATTTAACCGGACATTTTCCGGCTGTTAGACGGACCCTGTTCTGTTCTGATACGTACCTGAAAAAGAAAAACAATAGGAGTTAGTTTTTTTTTGTTATTTCAACGTTTCATTCTTAACAAGATTTCTAATTTACTTTTAATTTGTAGAAACATCTTAATGTACTTTGTATCTTCAAATAAAAAAGAATGGAAAGCATGTTTCAGAAGTTTCTTTACAAACTCGTGAAAGTTTTTTTTTTATGTTTTTAGAAAACTTAAATATTCTTGAATGTCGGGCGAGACTGTTGAATAGCTAGACGCAGACTAACGATGTTTTAAAAACGTCTCATTTAGAATTTTAATAAAGATCTACATTTTATCTGCGGTCCTAGTTGCCTAAAAATTTAAGAGCTTTAAAGAAAAGAACTCTTTTATGTGTGATTTGAGTTTCACGTACAGCCACTCACGCGGTTTTGAAGGCTTGTATTCGGAACCAGGCTAAGAGACACAAAAAAGGAAGGTTAAGTACTCACGGGATACTGGGAGCCAGCAGATCACCACACTGTTCACGATCAGTCGTATTTTTACGGTATTTTTGAGGTATAGTCTTCGCGGAGAAGATGGGCCGGCCGGCCGCTCGTTTATTGAGTTCGAACTGAAGTTTTTGTTTTCTTCCGTCAGAGGGCGCGAGCGATCCGACGATAATTCGGTATGTAAAGTATTTTTTAGGTATTTTTTTTTTATTTTTATTTCGTAAAACATTTAATTTTAAGCCACTAATTTGAAGCATTTTGTTTTCCCATTAACAGTTATTTTTTTATTAATTTTTAAAGTAATATTCGTGATGACGTCATTTCGTATCCTGAATAGCTTTATGTCTTTGCCACGTTTTCAGTACATACAAAAAACACATATGATATAACTTCAAACTTGACATTGCCAACAGTTAACACTTGACAGTTATACGATTTTTTATTTTGTTGTGAAATGTTAATGCTGTGATCGTGGCTGTGATTTCCTACGATTTTTTGCTTTAATTTCCATCCATGCTGCGTATCCGTGCAATGAATCGGTCATCGATAACTACTGCTAAATGCTTCGTACCGTCATGTAGAAACAATACAACAAATAGCCGACACAAATTGTTTGTAAATGTGAAAGAAACGCTAAAAAAAGAAGTGGTGCGAGGAGGTAAATATGGAATACATGCCTGGGCGTCGTCTTTTTTGTTGCGAAGATCATTTGAACGTAAATATTACAAAAAAGTACCTATGTAATAACGAAGGCGAAAAGTAGGTAATAGAATCCTGAGATAGAATCCTACTCAAAATTCAGAGAACATGTCGGGTGGTCAGGGCTCTCGAAATGAAAATTAAATCTCGTGAACTACTTTTATATTAGAACAATTTCAGCTTTCAATTTACTTCAAGCCATGTTTAACATTCAATCTTTTTGCAGTTGGAAGAAGATCTAGAAAACTACCAATATTACAAATTAATGAAAGGAAGACCTGTACCTACTCATTCAGTAGTCAGCCACAAACATGTTGGATACCTAGATGCTGTAGTGTTAATTGCATGTGGTTTAATAAATTTACAAAGTGAAATAATAAAGACTGATTAAATAACATTATCGTTTTATTTGTAATAAGCACTAAACAGTAAATACTGCTGAATTTACAAGAAACGAGCAGTTAATAGACCTGTACAAATTACAATACCTTATTATTTGTATATAAACATTTTCCAAAATATCAACGCTTTATCAATCAGGTCCCTATTGTATTGATGATGGTTCACTGCTCCTTTTTTCCAACCAAAATAAAAACACCAGTGTATGTTTGCATCCACCGGCAGAAGCAGCACAGCCATCACAAGGTGCTTGCAATATGACTTCATCCTTTTCGTTGAGAGTTACATTTACCATGTACTGCTTATTTGACACGGTGTTCTGGAACTACTTTGGCCCTCACGATGCACTTGACTTGGTCTCTTTTGACTTCAACATAGCCAACAGCAGAGTCCACATAGGAAGCGCGAGACGACCTGGATTACCAAAAATATATTAGTTAAGTAGTAAAATTACTAATGTAAATGGGTGCAAGGTATTTATAAATATAGGTAGGTACAGCAGTAGTTACATTGTTACTTACATTGTTGCTTTAGTTCCTCGGATTTCAGCGATGTTATATTTCTCATCATTTTTCATGAACTCCAGGATCATAACATTATCCAATTTGGGCAAGTTAGTCTCCACTAACTTGCCCAAATTGGATAATGTTCGCTTTGTAATGTTTGGTAATGTTTTTCGCAAATTGATTCATATTTAACTAATCCAAACAATAGGCAGGCAGTTCCGTAAAGCGTGCAATGGTCGATCAATGGTGCAGCAGTAAGTATCAAAGTCCAACGGGAAAGCAAGGTCTGTCGTGTACAAAGAATAAACGTAGAGAAAGAGAAATTAAGGCAGCGCGCGATCCGTCCTTAGCTAGCATCTAGTATTGACACTGACAATGACAGACTGACAAGTCTGACAACAACAGTTTTTTTAAAGTTTATCTTGAAAAGCACGAAGGAAGTAGTCTATTCAGGAAACTTTATGACGTCATTTAGAGGTCAAATGAAAGTCAAATCGTTACAAGTATTATTGTGAAAATAAACACAATCTTGTGATATAGAGAGCTAAAAGTAGAAAAATAAGACATAAGACCTCAAAATCTCCAAATGGTTTTGGAATCAGCGTAGGTTAATTTTTACTTTACATACCGAATTATGATGTTTGGATACGCCACGTTTGAATGTCGCGTGTGGCGGCAGATTTAAATTAGGAATACAAGGAAGGAATGAGGATTAACTGGGAAAGCATCCCAAAGCCTGTTCAATGTGTAAAGAGTGAAAGACGGCAAAAAGATTTTTTTTCGAAATAAAAACGTTTTTAAGTTTTTAAAGAAGTTTAATTGTTTGTTATACTTAGGCCTAATTGCGCTATTACCAAATACATTTAGCACAAAAAGCATAAGCATTTTTTTCTTTATTTATTTAGTCTCTTATAAATAAAAAAAATTGATGCACTTATTTATTATGATGTGGTGTATAAAGGCCTTAATCGAGATAAACGGCATACATTAATTAATTTGTTATACAGTTATAATAATGTCATGTATTTAGAGATGTGAATTATTTGAAATACATATATTTGAAATGCAAATACAAAATGCAAAATACCTTTTTTATTTCTAACACTTTTTTTCTAAATGTATTTTGTATTTAATTTGAAATACATTATATAAATATTTAGTATTTATAAAATACAAAATAGTTTTGTTACATTTTTAATTCATTTTTCCTATTTTTCATTATTAAATCCAAGATTACCTTATTTATGAACGCACTGATCGTGATCGTAGTTTTGTCATTGTCAACTAGAACAATAATGCCAACATTGCGGTCCGTGCGAGCCAGAAAAAAAAACATTGCGCGTCAGTCAACTCTTTGAACAAATACTAGTTTTAAAATCAGTTATTTATTTATTATTTATTTATTTATTTATTTAATCAGTTACTTGCTGCACTTACAGTATACACCAACGCGTGCAGCAAGTCAATATTATATACACTAACTTAAAAAAAATATACAATAGTTAAGCATAGCTTTATTGCTACTAAAAAACAAATCTAGATCCGGTTCCTGAGCTATCAGAGCGTTTAACAAATTCATCGCCTGGGTTGTGGGCGCATAGCGAGCCGTTTGGGTACGCACAGAAGAAGCCGCGAACAAGCCTCGCGAGGCACAGGCCCGCGACCGCCGCAGTCGATCCGGGGCAAACAGTGAACAACGAGCTAACGTAGCCCCATCGTCAATCTTATTATTGAGTAATAAATAGTAGTGCATCAACAGCGCACACTTTCGTCTTACTTCTAACGTGTTGATGCCCACCATTCCCGCAACAAACAGAGACGGATACAAATAAGGGTAGTATCCATATACTTTTTTGTATAGGTACCGGGCAAATTTCCGTTGGACCCGTTCTATCATGAGCTTGTATTTTTGCTCATGGGGATCCCATACCAGCGCATTATACTCTAGCTTGCTACGTACGAAAGAATAATATAATATAACTATAGCATTCCTGTCTTTAAATTTATTAGCCTGCCTCATAACAAAGCCAAGCGATTTGAAAGCCTTACCACAAATATTAATGATGTGCTGATTAAACGTCAGTTTCGCATCTAGAGTCAGTCCCAGATCTTTAATTTCGTTTACACGCTCCAGAGGGACATCAGAAACGTGGTAGTTATGCTGGATGGGCGCACGTGAACGGGTAAAGGAAATGGTCTTGCACTTAGAAGTATTAAATTCTAGGTGGTTGGCTTCACTCCACTTTACTACCATATCGATATCCCTCTGTAATGCTTCACAATCCTGAACACTATTAATACCCAAGAATAGCTTCAGGTCATCAGCAAACATAAGACAGCGCGCCGTCTTGACTACCTTCGGCAGGTCATTTGCCATAACAATAAATTGTGTAGGGCCCAGGGTGCTTCCCTGACTTACACCGGAAGTAGTTGCGTATGGCTCGGATTTATGGCCAAAAATTTGGACATACTGAAAACGGTCAGAGAGATAACTCGAGAAGAGTTGAAGCAGCTTTGGGGTAAATCCTATGTCTGAAAGTTTCTTTAATAGGACGTCATTTTGGACACGATCGAAAGCCTTTTTAAAGTCAAAATAAGCCACGTCAACTTGCTTATTTTTATCCATCTCGGTGACGGCGTAGTCCACAAAATTAACGTGGTTTGTAACTGTAGATTTACCGGCTCTGAAACCATGTTGACATTCGGCTAGTTGGGTTTTGATCTGCCTTGTGACGTACCGATTAAGTATGGACTCAAACACCTTTCCGAAGGCAGACAGAACTGCTATAGGTCTATAATTTTCCACTTTTGACCTGATGCCACCCTTGGGTACAGGGGTAACCCGAGAAATTTTCCACTCTGCCGGATACGTTGCTGTTTGCAGGGCTAAGTTATATACATAAAGAAGCGGCTCTCTGAGTATTTCCAAGCAGTCCTTTAGTAGAAACGGTGGAATTCCATCAGGCCCTGCAGATGAATGAGCTTTAAGGCGGCGAATTGCTACCGATATGTCAGCTGAGTCAATCATATCTACGGCGATACGTGAGGAAGAGAGCGTGTCTGATACCTCCAGCTCGGGGTTAGTTGCAGCTGGGACGGGGTCGCACGGCAAGAACACTGAACTAAAGTATTTAGCAAAAGCCTTGGCCGCTTCCTCTCCAACCACGACCCGTCCTTCATAATCAAACTCTGTGCACATTTGCCTATGGGCCTGCTGACCCTTGACAAAGTTCCAAAAACTTTTAGGGTCCCTCTTTATGTCCGCCTCTGAACGTCGGATGTATTCCTTGTACGTTAGATTGATTAGCTCCTTAGCTCGCTGTCTGTAATATTTATATAATTCCTGGTTGAACTCTAGGTGAAACTGTCTATATTTTTTAAGATGAAAATATTTATCCTTTAAGGTTTTAATAATTACGGGTGTAAACCACACCGGATATAGGTACTTAGTATCATAGGCTTTATTTGTTTTCTTAGGAACATATTTGTTAAAAATTTCATACAACTTCTTGTAAAATAAAGTAACAGCGTCGTTAACGTCTACTAATAAAAATATTTCATCCCATTCGATCGAATATAACTCAGCGTATAAGGATTGGTAGTCGGCTTTACGGAAATTCCATTCTGACGGTTTCGTGACAGTGTCATCGCCACATACCGAACTGCGACGCGCGCGAGTCACGTGACCCCACGGCTGCCTAGTACACTTACTCCGCACAGTCACTGATAACGGCGGGTGATATGCATCGGCAGGAACAACAGGCTCCACGTCACCACTCACAACGATCGTCTCAACGTCCCAACTGCTCAGAACCAGATCTAGCATCTTACCGAATTTATTACAGACGGTATTGTGCTGCTTTAATTTACAAAAGGATAACAAATACTTATATTGCATAACAATAGATTCGCTACAAGAATTTAAATTGAAATCCCCCAATATCAAAACATCATACTTGTCAAACTTTGCAACAACATTCTCTAACACACTAAAAGTCTCAATGTACTTGTTGTCGTTAGAACTTGGAGGAATGTACACAACACAACATATAACTTTACTGAACTTTAAAGTAATTAAACCAATTACTACCTCAATATCGCTTGAGTAGCCGTCAATATCAACTATTTGTTGCAGTTTGTAGTGATTACGGGCTGCGAGTAGTACTCCACCCCATCCCACATCATTAGCCCGGTCCTGACGCAGGACTGTATATCCCGGGGGAAATAATTCGGCATCACAAACTAAGTTAAATAAGTGCTCATGCCTAACAAGGTATTTTATTTTCAACACCTATTTTGAAATACGTATTTTGCATTTTGTATTTAAATACTTTTACTAAACAATTTTTCACATCTCTGCATGTATTTATAGCACTTCGCCCACGACTCCGGCCCACGTGGACGGAAAATATATCCTACGACTTTGAATTTTTAATAAAATATAATATATCCTACGACTTTGAATTTGAAAATAATATATATCCTACGACACTCAAAAATAATGTTGAGTAGATCCAGAGATTACTCCCTACAACCTCATAAACTCACAAACTTAACCTCTCTTTATTAGTATAGACAAGGTGCAGTTTCTATCCATAAACATGGCAGGTTGAGTATTATGTAAACTTCGACTGTGAGAGCTTCCACCTATAAAGTCCTAACTGTTTGGCCACATATTAGTTTATACAGTGTGTTTGGTTTACTGTTGCCAATACTTTAAGGGCATATTATAAACTCATTGATATTGTTACACGTTTATAAATACTCCTAACCCAACATCGGTAACCGGTAGCCTAGGTCTATTCTGAGTTTATCTGACAGTATGTCAGGTTTTTTAAGCTATTGCATAGCTTCTATCGCGGGCCTTGAGCGTGGAGAGCGAATCCAGAAATTCCGTAACGAAAATATTAAGGGACCAACCAGGTTGCTATGGTTACGGAAAATAACAAGGTTGTCAACTGAGGTTGTCAAATTAAATAATTTATAACCTCACGTGTAAAGGTGTAAAGTTTTTCTGTTTTGTCTCTCTGCTTTCTCCTTCTAAAATATTCTTACTAGTATAATTTGTGTACAAAGTGTTTTAAATATGAATAAACAAAGTGCATTTATTAAAGAAGAAAGTCACGAATAAATAGTGAAAGATAATGAGTGAGTACTCTATATACATTCATTTTATTATTATTACGCATCTATCATACGTTTTATTGGTTTTTGCATTACTATTCTGCGAATCGGTCTTAGCAAACGATTCGTTTTCTTATAAAATATCTAAAATAAAATAAATAATTGTCATATTTTTCAATGTTATGACACTTACGTCAGGCTGACAAGCTGTCAATACTTTTTCTTTTAAAATTTCTGTCATAGAGTGTCTTACTAGCTTAGTCTATGAAGGTTACTTTTGATTTACTTATATAATTTAAATACTTTTTAAAAAATACTGCATAAATAAAATAAATAAATAATTATTTGCATAAGTTGATAAAAAATGCTATGCAATAGCTTTACCGCGGCAGTCTCCGAGTGCCACATCAACTTTTTTTTATTCCGTCATTTCAGTTCCCCTGGATGCGAGTCAAACCGCAGGCAACGGTATTTACTTAGTTTAAAATTAAGTTAATTCCCGGGAAACCATCGTTACGTGGGAGTAAGCCTGACATTTACATAATATATTAAAAACATTTTAATCTCATAATGTGCGTAGACACCATAATTTAATATGGTAAATGAAGAGGCAAGTTCATTACTGAAACCCACATTACATAACCTCACCTCGCGAACGTTTTTAATAAAACCATCATGGGGGCTGCGAATAAATTGATTAAAAATATTCACTGGTTCGCTCCACATTTTATGGAGATGGTTCTTGTTGAGAATATTTTTTATGGCTGTAAAACAATTTACCTACGTACTAAAATGTTTAGTCGTTTATTTTTGGCATTCCATGTCAGTAGGTTAAGGTTGTTAGGTTTTTTAGGTTACTCTTTTCAGTAGGTTTGTACGAGGTTTCTACACTATAACATATAGACTTTTAATGGTAACCCTTCCTAGTATATGGAATGGTTTTACGATTACAGTATTTAGGAACCCTTCTACTATTGTGAATATATTTTATTTCAAAACGATTTTCTTTTGCTTATAATTTGCATGTAAGACATATTATGTATGTGACTAGTGACTGAAACGGACAAAACCTGCAATTCTAGCATAATATGAAAAAAGTCGAATATACTCGTACTATTTCAGAATTGAGTATTTAAACATTGAAATAGTCAAACTCTATTTAATGTGTTTCCTTCAAAGTAGCACTCCAAATTGAAAACTAAAATCTTTAGTTCTCTGTCTAAAAAATGTTATGTTAGCCAAAAAATTGGATATTTTTATTCGATTAATGTGTCCATAATATTGGACACATATAATTAATTACCACCAACTTAGGTTAAAAGCAGCCATGACATGAATTAATGATGACAGTGCAAATATTGTAACGCTCTTCAAATAACCAAGTTTTCGGGGAAAGAGGTCGACGATCGCGATATGACTTGAAACGTGAGAATTGCAGGCTTCCAGGAGGGAGGGGGTATCTTACGACGCTCTCCCTCCTCGCTACAGAGAAGCGATGAGCGTCAAGTTTGAGAGATCAAGATATTGTTGTTTTATTATTCTTAAATAGCGTTCGTGCTTTGAGTTCTAATACCCACAGAAACATGATGATATGTGCTTCAAATACGTCATTTCTGGTTACTTTTAATCGCGAATAAAACACCTATAAGACATTATTAGTGAGGATCTTCAGAAAGGTCAGGTGCACTGCGTAGTACTCGCAACCGGCGTGCGTGTAGGACTAGGTAGGTGTATGAACGTCATCATCAGCCTATAATGTTCCCACTGTAGGGACTCAGGCCTCCTCTCTAGGAGAGGGATGGGCTATCCACCACGTGGGCCCAGTCTGTAGGGGTTGGTAGATATCACATGTCATCGAATTTTTGGTTCTAAGACATGTCGGTTTCCTCACGATGTTTACATTCACCGTTTTGAGAGCAGTGGTGGTTATGAAATAAATTACACAAAGCAATGCGCCTGCCTGAATTCGAAACCACAAATTACTGTTCGAAAGTCGGGGCGACCACCCACAGAGTACTTTTATATGCGACCACCTCTGGGCCACCGCTAGTCCCCGGTGTATGAACGTGGACAAGGCGAAAGAAGTATGTATGCATCTTAGTAGGTGGCGTTCTTCTGTAGTTTAAGCCTATCCCAATGATAAAAGGAGTGACTATTTATTATTATGTGTGCATAAATTACCCTTCCGCCATACTATTTACCTCTCGTGCCTTCTAACCCTATTTAATTAAAGTTACCGCGGGATATTGTCGTCACCAACAAATATAAACAGCGATACCGGTTAGAACTGCTTTAAACCAATTGAAACTGCCTGTAACCGGTGCGGACCGGAAGCGAGCGACGTTTTAATTAAAGTCCATGTCAAAATGTAGCAATGGCCGCTGTTATTAGGCCTTTGAGCCGGAAGCATGTCCGTTTGTTTTGTGGATACGTGTGTTGGACATATTATGTTGAGGAGTACATTTTGAGGTATTATTAAAACTAGCAACTGGGTATGACTCTTGTTATTATTGTATAAGTCTATATTATGATGTCACTGCCTCGTTCATAGAGATGAGAGATCGCAATCGCGACTGTTGACTAGGAACCGAATCTCTTTCGGGCTTATTACAAACAAATAGAATAGAGAACCTCCTCCTTTTTGGAAGTCGGTTAAAAAAGGATATCCATCTTTTGACCTACGTAAGACGGAATAGCGGGAGTCATCATCTGCTCAGCCTTTTCCCAACTACATATTTACGGGTCGACTTCTAGTCTAACCGGATGCAGCTGAATACAAATATTTTACACTAGCTTTTGCCAGCGGCTTCGCCCGCGTGTAAATGACGATTTTCCATACAAACTTTCACCCCCTATTAAGTCTCTTAGGGGTTGAATTTCGAAAAATCCTTCCTTATTCCTTATCTACATTATAAAGGGAACCTCTGTGCAAAATTTCAGCTTTCTAGGTCCAAGGGTTTGGGCTCGGCGTTGATGAGTCAGTCAGTCAGTCAGTCAGTCAGTCAGTCAGGACTTCTCTCTTTATTTATATGGATAGATAGATGGAGTGACTGCCTGTCTGACCCCCACAACCCAGGTAATACTGGGTAATATTTTTTACGAAAATAAGGTTAAGTTAGCTCTTACCCCGCCGTACCGTTCAACCGCTTGGTTAGACGTTTGGGCCATTATATAACAACTGTCCAAGATCTACAAAATATGACGGCCGGTACAAATTTCGGAGCCACAGAGGAAAATCGGTAAGTAATGTGAAAATGGCGAAGTGGGAGTCAATAGGGGTAAATCCTACCTTTTTATCATCGATCCTCGTCATCTACAGTTTTTGGATAGAATGGAATTAATGTGTTACTGCATAGTCAAGTCAGTCAGAAAACCAGTAGGTCAATGGCAGAAACCCGGATAAATTCTAAGCAGAATTACAAACTAATTACCATAAAAGATAAAAGAATTTCCACGAAAAAAATATTATTAAGCAAGTAATGGCCTATTAGAATATTTATTTAGACTAACAAAATCCAATTCACGTTTCTCCTCAAAAGTAATTACGATTTTTACCTGGAAAAATATCCTTTCATCTTTAACTTAAGTGCCTACGATTATTTTCAAACTGGAAATTAAATATTCTCTTTCCTACATAGTTCAAGAAGTGGGTGTACTATACTCGTACAAGGAGTTTCTACTCAGACCCGGGGCCCTACTATGACGTCTTAAAACAGTCCTAACTTATTCTTAATCCAGTGTGGAGGAGAGATGGCGCTAGACACCCTGTATAGTTCTGTCACGTTTCCACACTGGAATAACATTAAGTTAGGACTGTTTTAAGACGTCATAGTAGGGGGCCAGTTCTGTTTTAATGGCCAGTATTTTTCTTGGTGTAATTAAAAGTTTTATCTTGTTATATTAAGTTGAAGTACTTGATATTACTGTTTATATTCATTAAAGATGGATAAAGTTTTTAAGAATCTTTTATAATGATACTAGCTGATGCCCGCGGCTTCACCCGCGTGGATGTCGTTCAAATTATATACTAAAACCTTCCTCTTGAATCACTCTATCTATTAAAAAAATCCGCATCAAAATCCGTTGCGTAGTTTTAAAGATTTAAGCATACAGACAAACAGACAAAAATAGCGACTTTGTTTTATACTATCTAAGGATAAGGATACTTGGTTTTTTACTACATCATGTTTTTTAGAGAGGTACTAGGTATACCTAACTATTTGGGGCATGTTCTCAGATTTCCTTTATTTTGTTACCCGACTGCGGCGAAGCCCAAAGGAGGGGTATTCATTTTGGTCCCATAGGTCGCGTTTATAATATTAGTAGGATTGAGTTTTTGTTTTGCTTGGATATCTTTGGTTAGACGTACTGTGAAACACACACACTACGAAGAAATGCCTTCATAAAGGTTCTAGACATAAATCAGTAAGAAAGCCTTAACTATGACAATAATGTATATCTTATATTGCCCGCTAATATATAGCTTATGTTGGAACGTGGGCTATTTCGCACCCCTATGATAGCTGCTTTCTTTTTGTTGCCCAATCACGTCCCAGTAATTAATTTTCGAGGGTAGGGCAACAAAAGGTTAGAAATAACGTAGCTAGGATATATTATAACTATGTGTCCTTGTAATGTGGTTAGATTGTCTACTTTTTGGGTTAGTTTTTACTGAATGTGCTTAGGGTTTTTGCTAAACTAATAGATGAAAATCTTTAGATTATCCGTATAACATCACATAATCCCCAAAGGGTAAGGCAGAGGTGTACTTAATAGTACTCTCACATTTCGCCAGTTATGTATAATAATACATATAATAGGGGGCGAGCCTGCTACTGATAAATTCTTGAGGAAAAAAAATACACTTTGTCCGACCCTGAGCTCAGCAGTCGTGCGTGGCAATGTCGATATTTACTATTTTTTTAAATTAATTTCATCGTCGTCGTCGTCATTTTCGTTCATCTAGAGACCCTTATTTAAAACCTTAAGATTATCCAAATATATTTTTCAAAAATTAAGTTCAGCTTTAATCTCAATATTTGTTACTTAATAAGGGCAAAGATTTAAGTTAGAAACCGAAATACCATGAAAGAGGTACACTTTACAAACATCATTGCCAGTTGCCACTCAAAACGTACCAATCTAAAAGTGATTTTCTCTTACTGTATTATGTTGCAATTGTTTTTGCTCGAGTAAATCGCTTTTGGATTTAGGTAAGGGTGCTCGTTGGTGTTCTACCTCCTACCTCCGTGTCAGATGTTATCGGCTTGATATACCTCCTTCTTATCTTTTGTTTTGGAGGGTAGGAAATCATCAAAAACTTCTCCCGCTCTGTGCAGAGCGGTACGGAGTGTCAGACTTCTTTCTACTGTCTAAAAACCACCCCTGTTACTTCTTAGCCCTTTGTGTCGAGGCCGCGGTATCTCTTTCGAACAACCTGCAGCTTTCCTTCTTATCTCAAGTCGGCACAAGATAGGAGGAATTGTTGATTACATGGTCAATGGTCATGGTGGGAGTGAGCACTGTGTTGGTAAGATATCAGGGATGTTGCGGATTCTGTTTTTTTTTTACATTCGTGGATGCGAATGCAGATGCGGATGTTTGAAGGCCTTACGGATCGGATATTTTATAAGAAACTATATTTGTGATCCAAAATTTCACAATAAACTCGAAAACAGATTTTTTTGACTGATTTACGAAAAACAAAAGATGCAAATAACAAACGCGATGCATCTTGTCAGTGAAATCTACGCATCTATTGGTCAAAAAAGCAAATGATGTTGTGCGAGGCACGCATCAATCGCAGGGCTATTTCCTTTTTGCCGGAAAATGTCCTACATCTGCATCCGCATGAACATCCGCAATGATTTTTGCAGATGCAGTTGCGGATGCAGATGTCCAAATCGTTGCGAAAGCTCGCAACATCCCTGGAAGATTTAGGTAAGATGAGGCTGACTGTTATATGTTTCTTCCTAGGTGCTTGCTTAGTGACAGAGAGAGAGTGAGAGTATTCAAGTTACTTAACTTGTGAGGTACAATCACGAGCAATATTAGTATACTCATGGAAAAGAGAAAACGCGAATTTCTCGTGAAATAACAATTGCAACGTTGAGACATGACATAGCAACGCGAAGTGTAACATAAAGTGGTTATACATATTGGTGCTGCAGACTGTACACCTAGAGGCTCTTTTAATTTAGTCTACGCCTTTTCAATCACTCAATCGTTCCCTCCTTATTCCCACTCGTAGGTATGTGCATAGAGGGGTGCAAAAAACATTGGATTCAATTTCAACCTCCCCGCGGCGACGATTTTTCCCGCCATCAATCAGTTACCACGATCTATCTTCGTACACTTTACTTATTACGCCTCGTTCACAACCTCATGTAATTCGACTTGTGGCAAGCGACAAGCGTGTGTCACTTGTTTACTTCGTGTGAGTACCGTCGCGTCGTGTTGGCTCGTGGCATACTCATGCTCAGCAATTTCTTTCTTTTTTTTGGGACAAAACAAATAGATCACTTATTTTATGCTATGTAGACACCATCTCAGGTCCAGTTAAAAATCAGCGTCGGGCACTAGCTGCCCGATAGTTTTCTGAACCGGGTCTCTTTGTCGCAACCGTGTAAAACATTATACTATCTCCGTTTTTCGATTTAGATTGAAGTTTTTTTTTTGGCACTTGTGGCATATGCCAAATAAATATGTCTTCTTTCTCTCACCGACCTTGCGTAAACATTACCAATACTTACAAACAGCATTGCAGATGCATTGCCATCCTAAAATGTACTAACTTTCAACCTAGAACACAGTAAAGCAGTGCTTTATACTTACCAGAAATAACTCCGTCATATTTGATAAGCTTATACTATTTCTGAAGCAACCCTTTATTTTTTTTAATTTTTTGGTGGGTGGAAAATCATCGAATGACCCCCCCCCCCCCCCCGCTTTTGGGCAGAGCGAAGGGGAGTGTCAGACTTCTACTGACTAAAAACCGAACCCATGTTCCTTCTTTGCCCTTGCGCCGAGGCCACGTAATCTAGTACAAAATACCGCGGCCCCGACGGGCATACCGCGGCCCCGACGGGCTCTGAAGCAACCCTTGCACCTCAATTCCAAAACATCCAGCGTTCATTACCCGTGGCGGCAATATCAGTATCATTCCGGTAAAGTTATGGCAGGTATCAAAATGTATTTGATGGCAGTGAGTCTCAGTCGCCCGTCACACAGTCAGCGATTAGCGAGTAAAGAAAGCAGAGGTAAGCACTGAATAAAATATGTCAGCCTGAGTAAGATCACTGATTAGTCAGTGATCAACTATTACCAAAGTATACTACTGGAGTCGGTAGGGTTAATATGTTCTGTAAGATATCTCGACAATAAAAAATTAAATTCCTTAATTTCAGGTACCACAGCACACGTCATGCCAACATCATAATCGTGTTGTTTTTTATCTGGGGAAATCCTCAAGGATGAGCGGGTCCCATGTTACTTGGGCTTAATTGATCTTCACGGAATCATCTATTCCTTTTTCTTTCACTCAATCTGTCCATATTTCTTTGGTCTGCCTCTTCCCTCTATTCTTTTTCTACTAATATTATAAACGCGAAAGTTTGCAAGTATGTACGGATGGATGGATGGATGGATGTTTGTTACTCTTTCACGCAAAAACTACTGAACGGATTTGCATAAAATTTGGTACACAGATAGTTTATAACCTGGATTAACATATAGGATAGTTTTTATCCCGATTTTAACTTCCCGTGGCATAATTTTCGAGTTGTAGCGGGCCAAGCCGTTTGCAACACCTAGTCCATCCATATTACGAACACAAACACACCGGAATTTTATGTTCAAAGATGCAACTTCTACTGACACGGGACTTAGTCTTTGGTACGTTTCTTGAGCGCGAAAAGCGCCGGGACAGGTGCCTCAGGGAAGTACTTGCGGTTTACACTCCACGACCGCGTCGGGTCGGCGAGCAACTTTGTGGCTCTGCGGTCTTACGAACGGAATTCGGTAAAGTAAGTTGGGAAGCTGATTACTTACTGTGTGCTTCGGATAGAAGATTCTGGCGTCTTTATGTGTGGGTTACGTACAGTTCCTTTCGCGTTGAAATGGTGATGGTAGATAAAAGTATTTGTCACTTCTTTGCGTACATATATTGCGAGATTGTATTTCATATTTTTTACTTGTGGATTCGTTTTTAAATGTGGTAACTATCTAATATATGCCCAGGAGAATTTGTTCATTCTTATGATGATGGACTATGTAACTTAAAATCAAAATGTTTTAATTCACGGTTCGGGATGGTCGTTTCTTATTGAGAAGAATTGACAAGAAACTGGATGGTTACCTTTTAAGGTTGCACAAGCCAGTCATTCTTCCATACAAACGTAGTATGGTGATTACTCCTCTGGTTGACGGTGTAGGTTCAAAATTAAAAATTGTATCAACTGGTCTTGTCATTATCTAGGTATCTATGGAAGCAGAATTGGAAAAAAATATTGGTTTGGAAGTTATGAGCGTCGAAACTTTCATATTTTAGCACTAATTTTAACTATCTTTGGGCGTAAATAAGTTACGTATATAGTACGAAAACCATACAGACATAGATTAGTTATTAAAGAATTCAAATTATTTTATTTTGACCAGATACATTCAATGGATTTTTTATGGTATCCATACTACCAAAGGTCTGCATAGAAACAATCGCGCGCCCGTTTTAGTTGTGTCTCTTTCGCTCTATGCATTTCGCTCGTGATGTCAAATGAAATGCATGCATTTTAGCCCCGCCCACCAACTAGTTAGTGCCGTTGGCTTGTTTACCCATAAACTGATTTGGTTTTACAAAATTTTCAAGTTACAGCATTATTCCAGGTGGAGGGATAAAGAATGATGACTTTCATCATCTATCGCGTCTCGCATCGCAAGGGTCGCATGCCATAAACAAGAGTAAAAACGTTCACCTGCCGCGCGGTAACGATCAGTAAATCTCTGTTCGGGTATCACTCGGTCCAATCTCCGACGATAACCGATCTCCGCCATCTAATCTGCCGCCTTCCGATGTTACAGCGCAACCCTTACATGTACCGTCAACTGCACGGATAAGCTAGGAATTTAGGCTATATACCGTTTCCATTCCGTAGCAATAAGGACAGTTTTTGCAATTCAAGTGTTACCTGATGTGTGGTTGATTGTACGACATTGCAAGTGAGATCAGGAGTAAAGTTCATCGGAACGACTTCTTATCGCGCTTTCTAGTTTTTTATGTAATTGCTCTTGAACTGTGTAAGTTTGTGGATCTAGATGAGATAGTGTTGGGAAATGTATGTGTATCTAGTCGATTCTGGAACCATATTCACGTTTTACACTGCAAATCTGGGACCCAGTTCAGATTATCATAAGTACATAGACGCTTGAAGGCAAACATTACCAACCGACATTGTGTGCACTCAAGATAAGTCTTAACTTTTTAACCATTTGTCCGGAAGATAACAGACTCTAAACTCCTTAGCTCCGACAATGTCACTCGATAATTTTTGCCTTTCATTTTCTTTCTTATCAATTTCTTTACATAGTGTTAAAGATGTCAAAGATGTGAGTAGTATCGCCAGGACCTCACGTTCTAGAAGAACATACACTGACCTTAAGAGCATAGACGGGCTGCATTTTTCCATACAAATGTATTCCCCTATTCTCTTCCTGGATAATGCCTCTAGAGTAATCGTTTTTATTTATAAAAATCCAGGTCTATTGAAGGCATGCCCCTGTCATTTTTTTTTTCAAAAAATTTATTACAAAAATCAAAACTGTTTCACGTTCGTGGTATCACCATCTCAGGGCCAGTTGAAAACCAGCGTCGGGCACTAGCTGCTCGGCAATTTGCTGAACTGGTCCTATTTGGCGCAGCCGTGAGATGCACGCACTCATTTGTATTTTTAGTTTTTCAAATTATTATTTTTTTGTTAATTTTATTGTGTGTTGTGTACACTTATGGCCTGTGCTAAATAAATGTGTTTTCTTTCTTTCTTTTCTTTCTTTAAAAATAAATATGACTTACCAAAAACCTAAAAAAATACCCCGTTTTTACCTACGTAATCAGATGACTACCAAAGAAAATTGAAAAGTTTAAAAAAAAAAACAAGTAATAGGGGCATAGATCTATTCTTCCTTTAAATTTTGATACCAAATATAATTTAATTGGCTTAGATTTCGAGGAGAAAACAGGAGAATACGAAACGTCGATCGGTCAAGGTTTTTTATAGGTAAAATCGTTCTGAGCTGCAGTTGTCTCTATCGCACTCACATATTGATACCGCCCGGTTGCTAGAGCGCAGCGCGACGGCAATAGTTATATATACGTATATTATACGCAGCCCGTCTATGCTCTTAATAGTGAGGAAATTCAGAAAGGTCAGTTGCGTAGTACTCGCAGGCGGCATGGGAGTTTGATCAAATGTTTGGATGTAAACGAGGCGGGGCTGCGGGTTGTGCGAAAGAGATACCGCATACACAAAGGCCTAAGAAGAAACATGGGTGGATTTTAGTCAGTAGAAGTCTAACACTTCCTACCGTTCTGTCCAGAGCGGGAGGAGTCGTTAGATGTTATCACATCACGCTCTAAAAAAAGGCCGGCAGGATCGTGGCAGGTGGCGTTCAATAGTTTCTGCTTACCGCCGTGGAAAAAAGGCGTTAGTTTATGTATGTAATTAATGCTCCCGTTAATCTTAGCCGAGAAAAAACCCTGAGTCTGAAGTGTGCCTAACCTTCTGAAAAGTTATTTTTGAACGCACGAGTGATGATTTATAATACTGGCTCAAGTCTACGAATATGAGAGTAAAAGCCACGGCTGAACCTCGTTATAAAGCAGTGGTAAAAAAATATGTTTGCATTAGTAGGGTAGTTTGGAATGCCGTTGCGTCATAATAATAAATTAATAAGCATTTTAATTTTGCAATCATATTTGTACCTAGTTGACAGTTGAGAACTAAACCAATTTTTAGTAAAGTTTATGGTTGTCATTCATTGATGTATTATAAAATACATCAATGTTGTCATTACATTGTTTATACTGGGTAGAGTAACATAGACCGTACCACATTTGTCAAGGGGTATCGTATTACCCGTTACTAACTGGGCTGTGGAGGTCAGATAGGCAGTAGCTCCATAAAATACTGGTATTCAGCTGCATCAGGTTAGACAGGAAACCGAACTCAACAATAGTATTTGGGAAAAGGCTAGGCAGATGATGAGTAGGTATGATTACTTTCAGATAATATTTAAACTCCGAAGCCACTACCAATAGGGTAGTTAACTAAAAAAATCGAATTAGTCCGTCAGATAGATTTCCAAAAAATATTGGATACTCTTATTTTTTATTTTTTCACGTAAACAAACAATGAAGACGATAGAAAAATGTCATACTAATGTCTTAAAATATGACGTCACTGTCATATTTTAAGACATTAGTATGACATTTTTCTGCGGGCAGTGACGTCACAAGCTCCCACCCAAATCTTCGACGCGTTTTATCTTCGTCAATTTTTATTGATTTGATAAAACAAAAAATACGTATCCAATATTTTTTGATAATCTAACAGACGGACTAATTAGAATCATATTTTTTAGTTAGTAAACCTAAACATCCCTATTAATAAATTAATTTTAATTTAAATAATTGCATTAGATAACAATGGGAATCATCGACACGAAGGAGGAGAAGAAAATACACAAAATTATTTAAATTTTGTGTGTTGAATCGTTTTAGCAGAACTAACCTTTTCACCATCCGCCATCCAAGTTTTCCTCAACGATATTGCATATTCAAAGCGTGCTCACGTATCTAAATACCGTGATAGCTCGACATTACGAGGCTACGTGGCGCGTGGGAGGCTCAGAATAAGTGCCTCGTCACGAACGAGGCGCGGGAGCAATGAGGCGCGAGGCGGAAAAATGAAAGGGTTACGAGAGACGCCAATCGTTACCGTGTCTGTTGTCACGGAATATTATAGGTGCTTAAAGCTGTACAAAGATTTATTCGCGCGTGGCAATAATCTAATGTCGTTTTTTTTTAATATACTTTACAAGTCAACGGTATTCGAGAGGCAAAAGACAAACGAATCACTGTTGAGTGTGACCACTTTTTGTGTGCAGTCAAAATCAAAACACATTTATTCAAACTAGTCTGATGATCAGCACTTTTCGAACGTCAACATTTACTTTACTTATTTACAAGAGACAGTCCCCCAAAACGCCCACCCTAAGTGCATGTTTACGTACGCGCGGCGCGGCGCGCGGCGCGGCCGGCGACGCGATCCGCACTAAATTCAAACGTATGGCGGTGTATGAGTGCGTTCACGGAGAAGCGAATTTATACGCGATTGCTTGAATTTGAGGCGGCGGCCGCGGCGGCGAACGCGGCGGCGAACGCGGCGGCGGCCGCGGCGACGGACGCGGCGATGCACGCGGCGGTTTATTCTCGATGAAGCGATGCCCGCGACGGAACTTGCCCTTGAAAATTCGCGGCGGCCGCCGCCGCGGCCGCCGCGCCGCGTCTCTATGTACACCGTCGTACATTGCCATACGTTTGTGTTTGCGCGAACGATGATATCTGCCGCTGCACGCATCGCCTGTCCGTGAACACAAAATTCGCTCGACGCGTCGCTCGACGCGTCGCCGGCCGCGCCGCACGCCGCGCCGCGCGTACGTAAACATGCACTTAGACACTTCCTAGTGTTTTAGCTGGGAAGAAGAAGTGGCGGAACAAACTCCCCAGCACAAGGTGGAAAGTGGTTGCTTGTCAAAAGAAATTGCATCGAAATGTTGTTGTGTTATGTTTATTCTAGCAAAATGTGGTATTAGAAATACCTCTGCTTAACCCTTTAGGGATTACAGGCGTGATGTTATGTTTTAAGTGATGGTTACAGGAAGATCATGATCGTGGCCATGACTCAAATATGACCTCAAGTCTACGGTTATGTAGATTTTGCTTACTGGGAGCAACATCGCCATCTACGATGCGATTGTTTATTTATACAGTGTCACTAATACTCCTTGGTTTAAGACTTAGCCAAGGGATGGATAGGTACACAACAGCGGCATCAAATAAAAAAACACATGACAAAATAAAACAATTCAGTAAGAAAATAAATAACTACAAATATGTGTGAACAGGGACACAATATCGTCGCCCTTAGGATATTCACTTACATTTTATATCTCACGCGTACAGCGCAAAATTGGAGACGCACAACGCACACACAATCTTTTTATTTTGCCTGGCGTAAATAATCCGCTGGGATCCTTTTACACAAAGAATACACGTATATAGGGAAAGTTTTATATAGGCGTGAAAACTGGAGTATCCAGGTAACCAAGTGAGCCCTTTTTGTGAAATCAAACGCCGCTCGATCGTTTGTGCCTGGTTCATGGCTGTAGGCTCGCCCTCTGTGACATGGGACTTAAATAGAAGTAGCGAAATACCTAGGTACCTTAATTATAATTATAGGATTTTGTATTTGTATATCTCAAAATATTATATTATGTTATCTTTGATTTTCTCTGTGTTTATGTGAGTAATGTCTTTGTTTGGAAAATTTCTATATATTTTTATAATCTTTGTTTTGCTTTCTCTCTGTTTATGTTAAAAATGTCTTTTGTTTGGTAATTTTCTATTGTTTAACAGAATTGTTATGTGCTGAGTTAAACTTAAACTTAGAAATGCACGTTATATCTAATTTAATTTAATGTGTTTTTAACCGACTTCAAAAAAGGAGGAGGTTATATGTAGCATTTTTTTTTTTATGTATGTTACCTGATTTCTGCCCCATTTGTGGACCGATTCTCAAAATTATTTTTTTATTTGAAAGAGTATACTCCTGAGGTGGTCCTATTTTAATTTGGTGAAGATCTGGGGGTCTAAAATGGTTACTTTGGCAGGTCATAATATGAATTGCGTTTAAAAGCGTAAAATGGACCTTTCATAATAAAAACTGCGTCTGTGACTATTTTACGAATGTTAACGCAATTCATATTATTTTCCTATTATGATGTATTTTACTGAATTGTTACAGATGCAGTTATTATAATGAAAGGTCCATTTTACGCTTTTTAACGCAATTCATATTATGACCTGCCAAAGTGGCCGTTTTAGACCCCCTGGTGCTGATCTTCGGAGATATACAATGGAACTCTTCAAAAATAGACGGCAAATCTGTCGTAATTGCTGGAATCGCTTGGTTGTTTATTGAATATACATTATCATGACGTAACATCACGCCTGTATGCTCTGAGGGGGTATGCAGATGTGTACAATACACATTTTTTTATGTAAGTAGGTATGTTACCTGATTTTGTGTATCGCGAATAACTTCGTCGTTTATGAACCAATTTTGATGATTCTTTTTTTATTGGAACGGAGATACTTCAAGGGCCACCATGATATGGAAACCAGGATCAACCCTCAAATTTCATAGGCACATATCTATTACGTGTTTCGTGCTTTTTCTGACGCTATACAAGTATTCGCATCTAGCAGTCATCACTTCATGTTGACGAGCTTATGATGGAAGGTACTACTCCTCAATGGTTAGGAGTTGAAAGCAATAATCAGGGAATCTTGAAGGTTAAGGGTTAGGTGTCATAGTAAGTATTTCTATAAGATATTACAACTAAAAATGAAAAAATAAAAAACTTTTTGCAAAAAAAACAACCGACTTCAAAAACACTAAAAAGTGAAAAATAAACTTCAGAAGAAAAATCAGCTTCTGAAGTCGGTGGCAAAAAAAACAAATAAAACAAAGAAATGTCACCGACTTCAGAAGCTGATTTTTCTTCTGAAGTTTATTTTTCACTTTTTAGTGTTTTTTAAACTACGTACTTAATGTTTGTATCCCAACTTAATGGCGAAATGTGTCATTGCACTACTTATTTATTATTTTACCATCTCTTTTACCACATTTGTTGCAAATAAATAATTTTGACTTTGACTTTGAAATGTGGATGTGCTTTTGGGTACACCTGTGCCTAACCCTTCGGGGATCACAGGCTTGATGTTAAGTAATGTTGCTCGCGTTGCGCTATATATACTTAAAACACAGGCACCTGTCTCGACTTTCTCCTGAGTAACCTGTTACATGAAGCTTGTTAACCTAGAATTCATGTAAACCGATTCTGATAATTTATTCCTACTTGAAATATTGTAGGCTTAATAATGCTCAAGGAATATCGTTTTATCTGGGTTGTGGCGATCGAGAAGGCAGTCATTCTATATAGTACCTCCGTCGGGGCTGTGGATATCGAAAGGTTACCGCGGCTCCGACACAAGGGCGAAGAAGAGGGAACATGGGTTGGTTTTTAGTCAGTAGAAGTCTGACACTCCCCTTCGCTCTGCCCAAGAGCGGGGGGGGTTATTCGATGATTTTCCACCCACCAAAAAAATATAGTACTAGTGTTCAGCTGCATCCGGTTAGCTGAGAGGACGACCCAAACATATGTTTTTAAACTGGCATGGCCATTGATCTCTCACTCTCATTATTACTCTGAAACCGGTTAATTTGCCATGTTACTCGTAATAACGGGAACCTGTGGATAATGTTAACAACGAGACACATGTATAAACATGGTAAATACCCGTTTTCAGTGTTATCAATCAAACCGTTTTGTTGTCCCGTTTGAATCTAAACGCTTGACAGAATGGCAATACTAATTAATGTCTGTGACTACATAGGCAAAGCAAAAGCGTATACAAAACGGATGTAATCGACAAAGGCGCCACACTATAACACAACGCTTTGTGCGCTACAAAGCTCAAATCCCGGTGTTTGGTACAAAGGGTACCATTTAAATTGGAAACAAAGCATAAATTCCAATTATTTATACGTTTTCAAGGGCTTCGCGACCGACGGTAACTCTGTTAAGGTTGAGTAATGTGATTTACATGTTTTAGATTTCAGCCAACGACTAATGTATTTTCTAATATTATTGAATCGACCTATTTTATAATGCGTGGCTGTCTAGAATCTTCAATATCGGAGTCACAGTTATTCGGAATTTGCAACTTTCCCTTGATGATAGTGTTTTTGGCCTGAAATCATACATTATGTCTATGTAGTGAGAATAGTCAAAGCATTATTTTATTCCATTGATGTAATTTTGTATGTCAAAAAAAACAAATAAAGCGAAGATACAGTCACAAGGCATAATTACTTGTGAAGGTACTGTAATTGCCCATTCTAAAGTGTAGATTTCTATGTAGAAGAATAGGTAAGAAACTCCATGGACAGTGTTTTAGAATACTTTTCTTTCTTGTTACTATTAAATACAACTAAAAAGCTCTTCTTCTGTATTCCACACACCCTAACAATCAATACTCAATTAGAAGAAAAGTGTAATTACATATAATTCCGTTGGGTGCCTAATTGCGCCCAATGAATGCCGATAAGACCGTCCCTTATCTCTTGGGATCAAATCAACGGACGTGGGCGTCTGCCTTCAGGAATTACTTGCGTCTCACTTATCTACGCCACTAATGCGTCAAACAACACTATTATTGTTATTTTATTACATTACTTATCATGTTTTTCCCAAAGGGGTGTAAGACAAACATGTATTTATGTATACAGGGTGTAAATAAACTCTTTACGAATCCGTCAACCAAGCGTTATGTACATGTGAAACTAGGTGAAAATAATTGCTGGGCAACGACTATTTTTTTGAGGTGAAAAATCACGTTTTAAGGTAAATCTCAATGTAGCACACTCAAAACATTGTACCGCTGTGTGCTATAGGTGGATGGAGGTAATTAAAGTCAAGTTATTACCTGAAATTGTCCAGAACAAAAAAAAACGCAATAACAGGCAGAACTGGCTTTTGGCTTTGTTAAGTGTACATTTCGTCTATAATGTTATTAGTATGTTATGATAACAACCATATTGCCCATCTAGATTTCGGGCGACTACTGAGAATCTATATTATATCATCACCACTCAGGGACCCCTCTGCATGGACTCGGGCCTCCTCTCTAGGAGAGGGATGGGCTATAATCCACCACGCGGGCCCAGTACGGATTGATAGATGCCACGTGTCTTCGAATTATTCAGTTCTAAGACATGCCGGTTTCCTCACGATGTTTTCCTTCACCGTTTTGAGAGAAGTGGTGATTAAATAAATTACACAAAGTAATGCGCCTGCCTGGATTCGAACCCACGACTTACTGTTCGTAAGTCGGAGCCGCCATCACTGGACCACTGGGTAATCTACATATTGTTGTAAAATCGTTTGTCTTGACTGAAATCTTCCCACAGTTAGACATACTGTGTATCTATGACGTAGGCACCCGCTAAGAAAGGATTTAGAAAAAATCAACTCCTAAGCGGGATAAAAAGGGGTTTGAAGTTTCAAAGAAACTCCGTCACCGGGCGAATCTAATCAGCAAGTTTTTCTTACAAAAACCCAAGCTTAGAATCCTAGAGTAACTCAAAAATCCTCTTTGTTTACTTGTATTTTCAAGGGCAGACACAAAACCCGGTCATGTCCTAATCTTGGTCGTAATTCTGGTCGAGCTCTGCCCTTAATTCGGTCGACGCTGGGACACTACAATGTTTTACTTAAGCTTATCCTTCACGGAGAATAATCATCTTTTCTACAAATCTGTGGGTTATTGTGACACTAAGAAGTAAGTTTACTATGTTGAAAATAAGAACGTTTCATAGCTTTTTACCCGACTGCGGCGAAGCCCAAAAGGAGGGTTATGTGTTTGACGTGTATGTATGTATGTAAGTATGTATGTATGAGCCAGGCGGGGTTCATTTGAATATGTATATTAAATTATGAAATTAAAAAAATAGAACCCCGCCTGGTTCCAAGTTTTGTTTAATTTAAAATGTGCTTGTTTTTTGCTTTTCGGTTTCTTCAGTCGGGTTTTTTAGTTTTTATAGGGTAACATTATAAATCGAATGACTGTCTCGTTGGTCGTAAACGCGACTGCTGCAGCATGAGGTAATGGCCGCGACACAGTATTCCATACTAATGCGGTTGTTAACGAACTCAAACTTTTGTAAATCTGTTTTTTGTTCCAATAAAAATTTTGAATTTTTTTTGAATGGGTTCGATTCCAGGGTCAGGCAAATTGTAATTGGGTATTTCCAAGTTCTTAGTCACGGGTTCAAGATTTGTGCATGGTTGATGTCAATAGGTTCGCCCCTTATTACATGATGGGACTTGAAAACATAACTGGTGAAACATTACTAACCCTTTTATTTTATTTTTTTATTTTTTATTTTTATTCATAGGAACAGCAAACAGTTACATTATAAAGACTTACAATTAATTTAACATACAATAAATTTGGTTATAAAGTAACCCACAACGCTGTCCACAAGTAGGCGTACAGTTTAGGTAAAAAGAGAGCTAATCGCTAGGCACATTGATAGCAGTACATGTTACAAATAAATAAAATCAAATGATAAAAAAAAAAAAACGACTTTAAGAGAAAATTAAAAAATAATTCGTTAAAACTTAAAGATAACAAAATTTACCTATACAATATTAAGTAAGATTTAATAGGGAATGGCGAGTGAGGTTTTTAAATTGACTTATTGTGCAATTGAAGATTATAAGCGTGATCTTATGTTATGACAAACATACAACAACACTAACGTGCAATAGTTGGAGACCCTATCGTGTATTAGCTAGCCCTTTAAACGCGCCTTTAACAGAAAATCCATAGTTTATTATTGACTTACAAAGTAACCGACAACCAAATAATAAATTTCAACTATCTCTACCGAGCTTTATTATAATAAAATTGGATTTTGGAATAATTTAATCTGATAAGAACGTGATGGGCAATAAAAATATTAAATAATTTCTTCTTGGAAATTTTTCGAAGCTGTCTTTCAACACGATTGGGTCAACAAAATCGAAGGACGCCGAAAATGTAAATCATCGTAATTTTCATAAGTCCGTTGCCGTGGGCACTATCCCGGTGATCGATAGAAGGTATTTACCATAATCTCGCGATTTAGAGAAGGTTTTGCAAAAAAGAAATCTTTTTCTTAAATTTCCACTTTTTTATCTGTCGTACTATCTTAATAATCTATCGAATCAAATCGAATCTTACAGTACTATGGTGTTTTTAAAGATTATTATTTTGGAAGAAAAAAAGAATACAAGTTGGTAGCCGACTGCACGCAGCAGCAACAGATGACATGTCGCAGCGACACTACTGGTTTCTACGTATTTCTATGAAATTCCCTCCGTAGTTAGCGACATGAAGGTAGCGACGCGTCGTCGAGCGGCAGACGGTAGTGTCGTCTGACCGCAGATCAGTAGTGCCCATAGATAACAGAAACAATAGGAGATATGCCCTTTAGTGAAACGACATGACGCAAAGACGTGTCGTGACGGCACGAAGCGACGACATGTCGTCTGCTGCTGCTGCGTGCAGTCGGGTACCAACTTGTACCTTTATTTGTCTAGCACAGAGCCAAATAAAATTATTAAAATTACTATGAAACGATGACAATGACTTAGTTGCAAAATGTTTTTTTTAATTAGATTCTCACGTTACTTATCTTTAAATTTTTCTTTGGAAATTGACCCATATCCCATACTAATGCGCTTGTTAACAAACACAAACTTTTGTAAATATTTTTGTTCCAATAAATATTTTTGATTTTATTTAATTGTAAATAAGTTTAAACATATACGTGTGTACAGCTATACAGGCTGAATTTTACAAGTACACACTGTATTATTATTACGCCATTCGAGAGTGACATTACTTCGGGTAACATTCTGAGAAGTCATGACATACGGTAAACTAAAGGAAAAAGTTATTGCAATAAAATATTCCAGGTCTGTTTTATTAGGATATTATCATAGCATTTTTTTACATGGAGCAGATGAACAATGTGTGGGCTGAAAACACAACCCTCCGTCGTAGTCTGTCATAGTCTCCGCCGCTTTGTACATTACCCATGTTTGCAAAGAATGATTTGATTTGATAGTCGGATAAAAAACAAGGTATCCAAGGTAAAAAAACCTTTATTTTTTTAGATAAAACAAAATATTTTTTCCTTTATTTCTAAAACAGATTAATTCAGTAATCAAATTCAAGTACTAAAAAATCACACGCACAGTGAACATCAACGAAAAAATCCAGTGTAAAGCAATAACCGTATATCACAAATTACACACGAGCAGCGACGAAATACCCAGGGAATATCTAAACCTGCCCCGACGCGGACGCGGGGAAATACGTATAAAAAGCAATCACGCTGTATCGTCGGTCGTAGATTGATTTCATTAGTTGGCTATCGGAGGAAGTCCCTGCGGTGGGTGGCAGAGTGGAGAAATACCTTTGCGCCACATGCCAGCCATTTCTTTGCTTGTTTAAAAAGTAAAAGAATGCGGGGTTTGATGATATCTTTAGGTTAATGTGTGATGTCGCCTTGTGGTAATGTATACGTATTTTTTTTTAACCCTTTCGCGGGCAATACTATTTACACCTCTGATTTTGGTTTCATTTATTCCAACCATTGTAAAATAACATTGGTAAAACAATACTATTACATTTCCCCCCCTTGCTAATCCCCCCTTCTTTTTTTGGGCTATGGCAATATCTTTGCCAATGCCCGTTTGTGACTTTTTATTTGGCAAATTAATTGCCAATGCCCAGTTAAATTTTGTAATTTTTTTGTTGCAAATGCCTTGTTTCACATAATTTCTTAAGTATATTATTTCTCCATCAGGGACATTCACTAATTCAACAATTTCCATACTACTTAGGGGTATTTGACGTTGGATTTTTCCCGGCGGCATCTAAAAGAAAAAATAAAATCGGGCATTGGCAACTGTTTATCCACAACAAATAATTTATCGAGCATAGGCAACTATTTTGCCGTCTATTTAGAGTAAACGCAATATCAAGTTTTCTTTATCGTAAAAGGTATTATAAGTGCATAATATAACGAAATATTACATTTATTCAATAAATCAGATCAAGAGCTAATAAAAAACAAGTCGTTACTTACATTTTACACGGTAATTTTCTTGATTATGATTGATTTAGGTTAGAACACCGAAAAACAGCCTCACATTTTGCACGTCGTCACCAATATGTCAAATATTTCTTTTGTCAATTTGATTGATGGATTTCAAATTGTTGTAACAATATTCTAAGGCTGAGTTGCACCAAAAAAGTAGTTAAAGTTAAATTTTCTGTCAAATAACACGTCAAACAAACATCGAAACTTCATTTTAGTATCGGTTAGGCCAACAATGACATGCGCCATTTGACAAATAGTTAAATTACGTCATAACTTTAACAGTAACTGCAACCGCTCACTTTCCGCTGGTTAGTGTTATAGTTCGTGTTAAATTGTCTGTCAATTTTATTGTCAAACGCGTTGAATATAACCTTTAGACATCATGTCCCTGCTCCAAGAAATACTCGCAGAAACCAGTTCTGATGACGAAAGCGATGAAAAAAAAAGTGTGATTACCTAGAGCCGATCGTTTTTCCACATGGAACGACGAATGTTTCTTGCCAAGATTTCGAGTCTCTAAAAACGTAGCATTGCATAAGGCGTAACAAGGATATTCATCGTAGGTAATTGTTCAACCAAAAAATAATACGTGCTATAGGTAGACAAAGCAATAAATATAATAGGTACTTACTTGGTTTGAATGTTTGCAAAAAATTTTTTGTATACCTATATAATTTTTCTATTATTACCCCATAAAGTACTGTCAAATTTAACAAAAACTTTAACTTTAACGACTTTTTTGGTGCAACTCAGCCTAAGAGATGTAGTTAGCTGTCTATAGTTGCACAGCATTAATATACTTCATACATTTTGGCGCAACTTTTAAAAAGTGGTTTGGCAACTATTTTGCCGTTGCCCGCGAAAGGGTTAAGATACGGTTTGTGTTCGGTTGAGGGTACTTAATACATAACTGGCGAAATCATCATCATCCTGGGTGTTCTATTAGGTATACCTATGCCTTACCCTTCGGTTACTACAGGCGTGATCTAATGTTATGAATTTATGAATAAAAACTAATTATGCTATGCTTATTATAACGTAAGTTCTTTTGAATTGTTGAATAATAAAATTGATACCAAGATACAGTACAATAAAGCTCAATAGTTTTACTTTAATATTTCCTTGTTTTTTTATTTATGAAAGCAATCATTAGCTTTTGTACGTTTGTTTTCATCGAGCATCTCTTTGATCGCGTTGCATTACTTTGTTTTGCAATATAAACGCAGAAAATGGAATGTTTTCTGTGAATAAAATAATTGCAGACCGATGGTAATACAACCGTATAGGTTGCTTCAATAGTTTTTCACAATAATATGCTTTTTCTCGACTCCTTTATTTAAAATATGTTGAATTGTATTTCAATTCATATCACAAAGGCTATGCGAATATTACAGAATAAAAGGTATGGCTAGACGAAAAGGCAGCTTCACAATGTGTAAAATTTATTTATGAAATAGTACTAAAATATAGCAGATAGGTTCGCTTTGATGTACTAAATTAAATATTATACAGAAAAAAGGATAATTAAGAAAACAGCTTTCAGTTCTTCGCAGAAAAACTATTTTCATATTATTAATCTTCTAAGTTAACGCTCTAGTAAGCTATAAATAAAGAAAAGCTGAAATAAGTAGTTCGCAGTCCTTCTTTTAGCTTTTTAGATTATGTTTTAATTTCAGCGAAGAAAAATAAGTTAATGAAATGAATTTGTATTATTAATTATTATTTGGGCTGACGATGAGGGTATATCTTTCTGCGTTTCCAATTTAACTCCAAAATATTTAGACAAATATGTGTATTTAGCTACCACACTCAAAGCTCAGTTTGTGGTACGGTTTCACATGTTCATACCTTTTCAGTGAGTTCTGACAATAAGTTGATATTACTTTACGTAAAAATAATATCAATTATAAACGTGTATTTGAATAGACTTTTCATAAACGATTGATCCTAAACTTGAACAATGCGCACATGACTCCGAATAATCAGAGGTCTTCGCGGTCCGACGGTCACACCACTAGAGGATCACTTTTCGTTGGCCTGCTTCATTAAAATTGCTATCAATGTTACCTACTGTACTGAGTGCCTGATTCTTTTGTGTGTGTTTTAATTGAGAGCTCGGCTTTCAACCCTTGGCGCCTGTTGACATATGAGCAGCGTTGAGTAGGGACACTCGGGACGGGCGTATTGCTCAATTCATGCTCTTGGTTTACTTAATTAATGAGTTTTTGTTGGCTCGTAATTAAGGATATTTATAGGATTCACGATTTGGAGTTTCAATTAATACAAGTTCTTAGTTATTGTATGAATGTTGCATTGCTATTCGATGTTATTTCGAGTTCGATTCTGATTTAAAATAGTGTCCATGGAATTTCTTGCCCATTCTTCGCCATCGAGAACTATTCTTTGGAATGGGTAACTACAATATTTTCCCAAGTTATGATGTCTTGGGACTGTGACTATAGCTTCGTTATATTTGTTTTTCTGACATTCAAAAGTGCCTGTAATGGGCTAATTGAAATAAATGCTTTGAACTTGAGTTTGATCAGATTTTACGGGTTTTTAACTCTTGAGGCATAATTTTAGAAGCGTATCCTAAGGGTCACGCTGCAATGGAATGAAATACATTTAATTGTGACTAAGCTTACAAAATAACCACATAAAAAAGAACAACTTTATGGAAAAACATACGTCAGAAACATACAAAAAGGCCATTGTTCAGTTTGAGCATAATGCTGTGACATAAGCTATGATTAAGTGTGTCACAAGTCAGCGAGCAAACAGCACACACACACACTACCTACCCTTTCCCTAGCTTACTGGCTCAATTAAATAAATGTTGACATTATACGGCTCGTATCCGGCACCCCAGTGTCTATTTACACGGTCACGGTGAGCGAATACGGCCGTGTTATCCGGCGGGCTTCAGGCGACCGGATAAAGCCACTACCGGTCGCTATTTACACCCATCCGGCTTGCCTGTACGTTCTCTCCCGTACGGTTACAGTAGCACGAATATCTAGCAATAATTAGGTAACAGTTTAGTATTTCTGACGAATTTAGAACTTAGATAAGATATAGAATAGGTAAAAAACGTTTTAAATATAGCTTAAGATACTCGTGAATAATGTACCTTTCCATTGATGACATAATTTTATAATTCAGATCAGTAGTTACGATTAACCTTTACATTCAACCTTAATCTCTTAATAATAAGCATAGATATTCTATCATTTATTACCTGTAAATCTAGTACGAACGCGCAGAGTAATTTACATGAAGTTATTCAAAAGATTTCAAAATTGTTGATAGTCCTTAAAACTTACCGAGTTTTAAGGCTCAATTCAAACAATGGGAGGCATTCTGATTGAGGTGGTAAAATGTAAATCCAAAGCGACTGTTGTATTTACGATTTATAAATAATTCAGAATTCAAAATTATCAACAATTTATCGTTACGTGTCGGTACGGTAGAAGTTGTCATATTGTGCTCCGTAATATTTAATTGTTATTTATGTTTTAAAAGCAGTGTTGGACGAAGTTTTTGTGAGAAAAGACTGTTACACAGTTCTTAGAACAATAGTGACTAGTGGGTGAACAGTTCCAGAGTGTTAATTTGCTATTAATTAACAATATTGATCAAGACTTATGAACTTAAAATAAAACAGATACCGTCAGTGAGTGATAGCGCTAAGTGTTTGCCCGGTACGCGTAAGCGCCGCGATATACACGGCACTTACGACCTTTTTCTCGCGGGCTCGCTTGTTCGACACAGCGACGGCGACGGTGTTTTTCTTTGTTTTTAACTATACTTACTGAGGAATAAACTTAACCTGCCCTCAATGTCGTCAAACAGAGACAGTACTCCAGTAAGAGTAAACAAGAGGCCTGCCATAAATTCTCCACCAGAGCCAGGTTCCGCCGCGGTCACCAGTGAGGTGGTGCGCTCAATCGTGCAGGAAGTTATTAAAAAAGAGTTTGCAACTATGGTCAAGGAAATAAATACTACGATCATAAACACTGTCAATAGCGAGTTGGCCCCGATTCGTGCGGAACTTGAAGAATTTCGAGTGTCTCTGAATTTTCACACGAGTCAATTTGATGAGTTTCGGTCAGAATATGCCGAGTTCAAAAGTACTACCAAAGAACTAAAGGACGATAATATTAAGATGCAAAATACATTGGCGGATTTTGGTCAGCGTTTAAATTATTTGGAGCAGCAGACACGGGCCAACAACCTGGAGTTGCAGTGTTTACCTGAAAATAAACAGGAAAACCTGTTCACCATTGTCAAGCAGTTGGGCTCAGTAGTCGGTTGTGAGGTTCAAGATAGTGATGTTTCACACTGCACAAGAATAGCTAAACTTAACACGAGTAATATTCGGCCTCGTTCTATTGTGGTGCAGCTTGCCTCTCAGAGAATCCGCGATCAGCTGTTGGCATCTGTAATCAATTATAATAAAAATAAAAGCCACGAAAAACTCAATACTGGAGATTTTGGTATTGCTGGAAGTAGATCTCCTGTGTTTGTCGCTGAGCATTTATCCCCTGCATACAAAGCTCTTCACGCTGCAACAAGACTTAAGGCGAAGGAGAAGGGATATAAGTACGTGTGGGTGAGGAACGGCAGGATATTTGTCAGAAAGACGGACGGGGACGAGCATATTCTTATTGGAAGCTTGGACTTTTTAAATAAAATAAAATGATGTGTACCTGTTTGTTAAAAACAATTATTTAAATATTATTGCGTGCGCTTGTAAATTTAATCATTTAAATTCAATAATTTGCAAATATATTATCAGAACAGTCGAGGATTAAGAACTAAGACACATACTGTATCTCGTAATATTGCCTGTAATAATTATGACATAATAATACTGTCTGAGACTTGGTTGAATGCCTCTGTGCTGAGCAGCGAGCTGTTCGACGATAGGTACGTGGTATATAGAAGAGATAGAGAAACGTCACATTTTCAAAGTGGTAAAGAAGGGGGTGGTGTTTTAATAGCTGTTAATAAACAAATCAAGTCTAAACGCATTAAGAATTGGGAAAGTGGCTGTGAAGACTTATGGGTAAGTATTGACTTGCCGATATCATGTACTGTCCGTCGAATGGTTCTCTGCGCAGTATATCTGCCTCCTCCTATACGCCGTTCTTCTCTGGAGCACTACTTGGATCATTGTAATGCTGTTTTTGAACAATGTTCAAATTCAAGTGTTTTTATTGTGGGTGACTTCAATTTAAGCAGCATTGATTGGACTTTAGTGGGAAAATCGGATGATAAAATTAGTTTACCTGGTACTAGTGAAATATTAATTGATTTCACTAATGTTAACAGACTTAGCCAAATGAATTTAGTTGCAAACGACGCTGGGCGCATATTGGACCTAGTTTTGTCAACTCATTCCTTGTGTAGTGTGAGCAAAAGTATTAGTCCAATAAGTAATGTCGATAAACAACACCCACCTCTTGACATAGTGGTTTCCCTGAGTAGGGACGCCAATCTGCCATACAACAATGACAAGGCTAGACTTAATTTTCGCACCGCGAATTATGAAGCAGTTCGTAAGTTTCTAAAACAAGTAGATTGGGTTAAATTATTTGAGGGTAGCGATAGTGTGAATGAAATGTTGGATGTTTTTTACGAGACACTTAACGACGCTATCCATCAGTTTATTCCCTCACGGGTACCAAAGAAACGTAAATATCCGCAGTGGTTTAACCATAAACTTATTAAAATGTTAAATTTAAAAAATAATATTAGAAGGCGATACAATAAATATAGAAACCCAATGGATTTGATTGAGTTAAAGTTAATTAGTAAGCGTTGCGATGCATTGGCCACTTCTTGTTACAATGTTTATATTGAAGGTCTTGAAGATGAACTAAAAAACAACCCCAAGTTATTTTGGACGCACGTAAAAAATAAGAGAGGAGGGTCTAGTACCTATCCTATGACCATGAAAAATGGATCAACGTCCACATCTGATGGTACAACAATATGTGAGATGTTCGCTACCAACTTCTCGTCAGTTTATAGCTCTGAACAAGAATTGAGCAAGGAATTTGAAATTAATACAATATTAAAATCTTTCGAAAATAGTAGTTTATGTTTAACAAGTCCAACAATTAGCAGAGAGACATTACTTAAAAAACTTAAAAGTTTAGATATTAACAAAGGAGCTGGCCCTGATGGTATACCGCCAATATTTATTACGTCTTGTGCGGAGGAATTAGTGTGCCCTCTTATTCTTATACTAGCTTTTGCCCGCGACTTCGTCTGCGTAGAAGTCGAAAATGGTTATAGTAGGATTTTTAATTGTTTTTTTACGTTATTAATTTTGTTATAACCTATAGATTATGAGAAGAGGCCTTTGCCCAACAGTGGGACAGTAATAGGCTGGTATTATTATATATATTACATATAAATTATTGTATTCAAATGTTTGAATACTTATATTTTTTTATTAAAGTGTAGGGATTTAAACAATGATATTGGATTTAAAGGTTAAATAGAAAATGAAAATAAAATAAAATTTTGTTATATTTTGTGAAAACGAAGCTCAGCTCGAAATCGAAATACTACACACCTACCGCAGTATTTCTTTGTAAACAATATTTTTTCTTTTTCCTTCCGGAGCTAGAATCACCAGGCTACTCTGTGCGCTTGCTCTGGAGCATGCCACATATAACTGGCCGTGGGAAAAGCAGCTTTCCCTCAAGTCTATTCCCGCTACCTTAAGAGTTTGACCTTGAGCTATTTGCCATGACGGTCATGAGACATAACAGCAAATTCATCCCAATTGTTCGTCACATGACATACAATTTCTTGACGAATATCCATTGAGCGTTCTTGTGTGCCGTACAACAAATAAGAAAGCGAACGGAAAAGGCATGCGCCATCCCCCACTATTGGTACAATAATAAGGTTTATTAATTTCCCATTGATGTTAACCAACTCTGCTCCCATTTTTAAAAATAGACACAGACACTTCTAAGACAAACTAAAAGAAAACTATAGGTATTAATATACACAACAAATGAAACACAGATAGTTTTACAATTAAAGTTTATATGTGAGTTCAACCTTTTTTGAATAAATTCGAATTTGAGCTTTAGACATGTGTCAAAATAAAAAGAAGTAATTTTAAATCAAAATCAGTATGGAGTATTGATATCAACTTCGAAGCAAATCACCGCCAAAATAAGTTTTTACCCCTTTTTAACCCCGTTATGGGATGAAAACAATAAAATACGAAACACGTCTTCCATCAATTCTGTTAAAAAAGGTTTATGCAAAATTTGAAGTAGATTGGACCAAGGAATCACTTTGTCCCATACAAACTTTGCCCCCCGTTTTCACCCCCTTAGGGGTAGAATTTCGAAAAATCCTTTCTTATCGGATGCCTACGTCATACAAAGAACACACCCTCCAAGTTTCAGGTCTCTACGATCAGCGGTTTAGGCTGTGCGTTGATCCGTCAGTCATTCAGGACAAAGCCTTTTATATGTATAGATACAGCAAATCCTTATCTTCTGGCGTATTCCCTCAAACTTGGAAAACAGCTAAGGTGGTGCCTATACACAAATCAGATAGCAACGATGACATTACTAACTACAGGCCTATCTCAATCCTTTCAACGTTCGCTAAAGTGTTCGAGTCACTGCTCTGCCCTTATTTCCAAAACCATTTAAAATTATTCATTAGCGATCATCAGCACGGTTTTGTTGGATCACGGTCCACAAGTTCTAATTTGGTCCCTTTCACGGAACTTTTGACTGAAGCAGTTGACTCTGGTCACCAAGCTGACGTCATTTATACTGACTTCAGCAAAGCTTTTGATAAAGTTTCCCACAAAATCTTGTCTTGTAAGTTACGTGCTTATGGTATTACTGGTGACTTGCTTGAATGGGTGATTTCATACTTAAGAGGTAGATCGTTTTATGTTGTGGTAAATGGTTATGAATCTAAAGTGTATAATATTTCATCTGGAGTCCCGCAAGGCTCTCATCTTGGTCCAATATTTTTCAACTATTTTATTAACGACATCCCTATGTGTTTACGTCACTCTCAAATTTTTATGTATGCAGACGATTTGAAGTTTCTGAGAATTGTTAAGTCTAACGGAGACGCTTCACTTTTGCAGATGGACCTTAATAGTCTTATTCAATGGTGTAAAAGTAACGAAATGTATTTGAATTCCATGAAATGTTATCACGTTAAATACACAAGAAAAAAAAATCCATTAAAGACAGTGTACTACATAAATGAAGACAAAGTTAATGAAGTGGACACTATTCGTGATCTTGGAGTTCTCTTTGATCAGAAACTAACTTTTGCACCACACTTGGATTCCATTTCCAAAAGAGCATCCAGGATGATGGGTTTTGTCATAAGACAATGCAAGGGTTTTCGTCAATTTAAGACTAAGATTTTGCTTTATCAGAGTTTAGTGCGTAGCATATTGGAGTATTGCAGTGTGGTGTGGCGACCACACTATGCAACAAATAGTTTGCGTCTAGAACGTGTCCAAAAACGATTCGTTTGGCATCTGGCCTTTTCTGTGGGAATAAGTAAAAAAGTGCGTTCTTACAAGAGGAGATTGAAATTCTTCAACATGCACACCTTGGAAGAACGAAGGTGTCTTAATGACGCAATGTTTGCTAGCAAAATCTTGAAGGGAAATATCGACTCGCCGCCGCTGCTCGCACTCATTAACTTTCGTGCTTCGTCAAGGATTCCGCGCAAACCTATTACTCCACTTTATCCTCCAATGAGAAGAACGGTGTTGGGATCTAACTCTCCATGTGCTAGGTTCTGTAGGGTATTAAATAGTTGTAGTGATATGGTTGATTTTCACTTTGATTCTCTCACTAAGCAAAAATTTAAGTTCCTGAACTGTTTGTCAGATTTGTTGTAAAAGTTTTTGGCTTGTGTAGAAATAATGCTTTTAATATTTATTTAGTATATTTACGCTAGTGGTGCACAATTTTATATTCTACTGAGTTTACTTGTACAATGTGTAGCTTAAGAAATTACTTATTATCGTTTTCTTTTTGTCCATGTGGTGTTTACCTATAAGTAATTGTTGCACTGTGTAAAGTTTAAACGCATGTTTTGTTTTTCCTTGTTAATTAGTGTAAACAATTGTTGGTAGACCTAATAAATAAATAAATATAAAATACATTTGCGTTGCGTCATGCTAGCGTCTATAGTCAACAACGGCGTATGGCAAGCCGTCCAAAATGTCATTTGATACCGTTCATTGCACAATTTCTTCTTGATACGATGCTTTAGTATAAAACGATTGGAGATACTTGTGGAAGCACTCATTTATCGTCGACACGCATGACCTGCTATCAAAGTGATTGATGTTACTAATTCACTGAGCTTTTTCTATAGAAATAATATGTTGTTTTCATCGGTCTAAGGCCCATAGCACACGGCATATTTTCTACGGCGCCTAAGACGCGCTGATGGCGCGCGATATACGCGACCTTGTAACCTTAGCACAAGGGGTGATCGTGAAATGCGCGTCGTCCGCGCCTAAACGCGCAGATATAGTGATCCCGAACCGATCTTTTGTACACGCTTCAAACGGGTTTCAAACGCGCGTTTGTATCGTATTTGAATCTATAAAACGTAAAAATTGGCATCTACAGCGCCGACGACGCACGTTCATGAAAAGCGCGTCGTCGGCGCGTTTAAAATACGCCGTGTGCTAGGGGCCTAATAACCGTCGAAGTGAAATAAGTAGCTATCAACGTAGATTACGTCAAGAGAATTGACTGTATTGTCCCGTGACAGTGATAATAAATTATGGTGATTGCTGACTGGAATGAGCAATATGGTGATAAACTCGATCGATAAAGTAATATACTAAAAATGTGAACGTAATGTTTTTGACGACATGGTTGTCGCAGTGCCTGAGCGATTGGCTGCAGTGCTGCGTGTCGCGGGTTCGATTTTCGCACGGAACAAATATTTGTATGGTTTACAGGGCGGTTTCAGGGCTAACTGTTTGGCGCACCCACAATACAAAAAGTTTTTTTTTGCCATCGTGACTTTTTATACAAAAAAAGTCTTTCTATAACAATTTTTTATAACAATCCACAAAAAACCATGTACATCTCCTTCAGCACATCAATTAAAACTCAGCCTCCATCAAACACCATAGATTTAAAAGTACATAAATGTCAGAACGTACTAACATGTGACTGTTACGGTATTAATAATACGGCCTCCACTAAATATCTCGGTATTATTGTTGATCAGTATCTAAACTTTAAAGAACAAGCAAGAAAACTAAGTGCCCGTATACGAAAATTGATATACATTTTTAAAATACTCAGAAGTGCTTGTACAATGCAATTACGTACTACTGTGTATTACTCACTTTGCCAATCTATTATAAGCTACTGTCTAACCATCTGGGGTGGTACATCAAAAACTACTTTGCTGGTAGTAGAAAGAGCTCAACGTGCGCTACTTAAGGTAATGTGTTTTAAAAACTACAGGTATTCAACTGATCTATTATTTATGGAAACGAATGTACTTTCAGTACGGAAACTATTAATTCGGCTTATAATTATTGCACAACACAAAATGAAACCTGACTCCGGGTTTAGGCGAAGGCTGGATGTAGTATATAATACACCCAAATGTAAGACTAAGTTTGCTCAAAGTTTTCCAAATTACCTTGGCCCCAGCCTATATAATAAAATAAGCAAAAAAATAAAAATAAGAGATCTAAGCTGTCGCGAGTGTAAGAGGTCTATTGATGAATTTCTGAAAAAATTAGATTACTATGAAGTGGAAAATATCTTGAGATGATATAATGTGACACACACACACACTCATTTAAACACAAGCCCTCATATAAACACATACACACACCCACACACGCACACTTATACACACACACACACATATTATACAAACAAATACACACGAACACACATACAAAAATACATACTATACAAGAAAACACAAAGTATGGCATATTAAATAGGGGAAGAAAAAAAAAAAAGTACTGTTTAAGATTATTTTTATTTTGGTTTCGAATAATGTAACTGTTTTTAGAATTACCTAGTCTTTTTCTTTTTGTTGTTTTATATGAAATACTTAGCAAAAAGACAGTCAAATATTTGTAAACAAAACTTAACATCTAAAAATTTTGCATATACTATGTGAATTTACGCTACTACCTACAAGTTGAAAAAAACTCAATGAACAACAATTTGAATGTTTGTTAAATTTACCCACAGTTTTGATTTGTAATTGTCTAATTATTTTCTCTCAAATATGCTAATAAAATATTGGTAAAGTAGAACGAGGAAGCCTGTCCCACCGTAATACAGTTTATAACTAGTACGGGGGTCAGCGTGAATCGGTATGTAACAACCACAATTTATTATTGTGTACTGAGTGATTGGGTATCTAATATTTTTAGCACCATAGTAAATAAGTACCTAGTGTTGATTTTTTGTAAGGTTGTTATTCTTTTGGCAAATAAAGATTATGATTATGATTATGATTATTCTCACCAATAAATTCGTGAATGCCTCGAATCGGATGACGGCTTCGTAAGGGGCCCGTTTACAGCCTGTTAGTATATAATGTTCTCACAGCTGAACTCAAAATGAGAATCGTCGTCTGATGAGAATCCATGCTTGTTGCCTGACTAAAACTCACGGCTACCTTTGAATTAGCAATGAAAGGGAAATAAAATACCTATTTACTTAGCTACTAAAAGCGGAGTTTCAAAGGCGGGAATTAAAAGGCCTCGTTCAAAAGCGAGATATTTGCTTCAGAGAAAATTAAACGGTATTCTTAATGAGTTGAAACTGGAAATCCGGTAACAAATTGTAGATGTCTGTCTCGGATTTAGGGATCTTTGTCTTGTAATGGTTGGATTACAGCTGTGGATGATAAGGACCGGTCTGTATTGGTTCAATTAATCTTAAGCGAAGCTTGATTGGGTTTGGTTTCGAAGATGATAAAAGTTTTGTTGAAAATGCTCGAATACTTGGGGTATCTGATCTACGATTCGATGAATATTTACTAATATAATAAAGCTGAAGAGTTTGTTTGGTTGAACGCGCTAATCTCAGGACTTACTGTTTGGAATTGATAAATTATTTTTGTGTTGGATAGTACATTTATTGAGGAAGGTTTTAGGCTATATTGTACGTGGACGAAGTCACACAGGCAAAAGCTAGTTTTATGTATAACGTAGAAGTATGGCAGAAGAAACCTAGCCGTGGGTGATTCTGGGTTAAAATGATGAAGTTGTAGTATACACATGTCTTTAGGTATCCCTGTAACGGTTAGGCAGAGCCACAGATGACAGAAACAACAGGAGATATGCCCTTTAGCCGAAAATGTATGGGGACCTGTGTCGTCAGTTCACACACGCAGAGCAGTAAAAACAATAGATATACGCATTCGCAAACACATCCGCATTTCTTAAAACATTACGTACTACACAATCAATTATAAACCTTATCCCTTCAGTCACAGCGTGTATTTACCATGCACCGCACAATTTACTTAATACATTTTGTTTTACTTCTACGCTAGTGATTGACTAAATCGAAAAGTTATCGATTCTTCTATTTATTATTATATTGTAATAAAGTTCTTTTGGGGTCCTGAAAATAATATATTATAAATAAAAAACAATATGTCCAGAAATCATTCAAAATAAAAAAAAGTCATTTATTCAAAACAGGTTGATTAAAAAAATATATATTGATTTGTGTCTGTAGTAAATCGTAATATTAACTTACATCACAGATGTGTTGCAACAGATTTTGACGTTCGAAAAGTGCTGATTATAAGCAGCACTTTTGTCTGTCTGTTAGTTTAGATGAACCAGACTCAATACAATAAGTAAGTTAATATTACGATTTACTACAGACACAACTCAAAAATAAAAAAAAACGTATTTATTAATAAAAAATAATAAAAAATCCATAACATGTCAGCGTCATGTTATATCTATTATGTTGTTTTCCTGTGTTGTCTTGTAATTGTGTGTACATAAATAGTAAAATAAATAATAAATAAAATAATTTTGGAGAAAGAACATAACAACAAACATTGTCTTGTGTTCAACTCAGCGACCAACTATTTAAACTCAAGTACCTACCTATATTTATAATTTGTTGTTTAAACTAAAAATAAATTTATATTTTATTAATAAATACATAGTACAGAATATTGGTTTTTCTTATCTCCATCTCCAACGCCATAAAATACGCCTTATACTGCAGTAACAATTGTGTAGAGTAATTAATTGTATAATGCATAATATGTATAATCATTCGTACGTATACGCAGAATCATCGTATAAAATATCGACAACTACAAACATCACAATTAGACATCTCTAGCTCACAAAGACTGACAGCAGCAGCTTTTCGAAAATATTGTGTGAGTGAGAGCATCAGTAAAACACCTATCCATTGCGCTATTAGATCAGCCGATTCACTGGTCGGTTTGTACTAAACAAGCAATGGTTTTTGTTCCTAATGAAAACAATTGATTTGGTTTTTCATCATGTTTCTCGTACCACGAAGTAATGTTTTAATGAATTTAATATGAAACACATTATTTTTGTAGTACTTACGTGTGAAATGAGATACCATCTTTCGTGTAATTCACAATACAGCTATTATTTTTACAAACATTCACTGAACAACGCGGCATTTTGTAAAAAATCACGAGCAGTGAAGACGTCGCAAGTTGACATTCGACTTATTATTGAAAGTGGCCTATGGCCCCGTCGTGGCCACATGAGTTCGCATGTACCACGCCTCCTTGCCATATCTCCTGTTGTTTCTGTCATCTGTGGGCAGAGCCATATAAATGCTTCCACGACCAGTTCACCAGTCATGTAAAAATCTCTTGGTTTATGAGGCACTTCATATAAAATGGTCACTAAACACTAACTAAGCTACACCTAAAAATTTAATAAATAAAAGGCATTGTTAATAATTATTAACCTTCGACACTATTAACAGCACACGAGCTACAAGAACAGTGCCATAAAATTATTGATACATTATTATTATTAGTAAACGGGCTTTATTCTTTGCCCATCTTTAAGTACACTACTTTAAGGCTTAACAGTAGAATCGATGTTTATAAAATAACAAATTATAAAAAGCCAAAGAAAATTCCTCACAAAAGCTATATTAAACCCCGTTACTCGACGGTTGCTGGAAAACATTCTAGTGTTTCCAAGCGAAAGTATTCTATGAAGAATATAATGAAAGGTTTCATATTTGAAGGGAGGAGGCGGCACTCCCGTTTCTTGCAACAATTCCTCCCAGAAAACCGGGTGAATGTTGGTAATAAAAACGTAATAAGCTTAGAAAGGTCGCGATACGGAATGTGAGGCGACACACGACACCTCTCGCATATTTCATACTGACACCAATAAATAATTCTAGTGTTAGACGTTTGGGGGTGTCCACCCCTCGGTATGGACGAGTGTGTGCGGGGGATAACTTTGGGTTATCGACATCGAGGTGGTTATTACATATCAAAGGAAAAGTTATTGGGTTATTTCAGGTGTAACATTTGTAAAAACTTCTTTAAGGAAAAAGTGAGTAATATAATACCGGCTATAGCCGGTATTATATTATGTAATTTGCTCATTGTTGTGTATAATTTGTTATTTTATAAGAGGTCTTTGGCCTCCAGAGAAAAGTAATATGATATAGGCCAAAGACCTCTTCTTTAGGAAAAGGTTTTGTGATCACCACGCTTGCTCACGACGGGTTCTCAATTTGGAACATCAGGTACGACCCGTCGGGGCTGTGGATATCGAAAGGTTACCGCGGCTCCGACACAAGGGCGAAGAAGAAGGAACATGGGTTGGTTTTTAGTCAGTAGAAGTCTGACACTCCCCTTCGCTCTGCCCAAGAGCGGGGGGGGGGTTATTCGATGATTTTCCACCCACCAAAAAAAAAAAAAAAAAAAAGGTACATTTACGACGTCATTGAAATAATGATTACCCGCTTATTGTTGTCCCTTATCAAGACAAGAGAATTTTTGTATCAGTAGAGCCTCATGCACGATCATTTGTTCTGTGTCTGGGTGTAATTTATCTATAATATGTATTAATATCATAAACGGGATATTTACCATGTTTGATTGTAGTTTCGAGTTCCCGATATTTCGGCGCTGTTACAAGCACCATGATATTAATAGTAGTGTCAGTGACCATGTCAGTTTAAAAACTTATATAATATGTATGTATTTAGAAATATATAAGTATGTTTATCAGTTGTCTAGTACCCATAACACAAGCTCTGCTTAGCTTGGGACTAGATGGCGTTGTGTGATAGTTGTGGAATATTATTATTATTATACAGAAAAAAAAAACGTTCTTTGGTTACCCCTTTGCTCATAGTGTTTGAACAACGATATTGTAATTTAATTTCGCCAACTCATTTGAAGGTTCATCAATTACGCTATCACAACGCACATCTTTAGTTTCCTAAGATTATCACTATGGGTTCGATTACACGGTCGATCAGATTGTTATTCGATTTGCCATTTATAAAATTGGTACCTGGCAGCAACGGAACCTGCATCTGTGCCCAGTAGGTGAAAGTTAGGTGTGCTATCAGCTTTACCTCTGACTAACCCTTCAAAGATTGCAGGCGTGATGTTATGTGAAACCAAACTCAGAGCCACAGATGAGTGAGCCACAAGAGTATTAGATGTCTAAGTATCTGTAAGCTATTTAGAGCGAAGTAAGGACTTCCCACGTGGAAATGTTCTAAATAAATGACTCGTGTTACGACGACCTTTGCCATTCAAAATTCAAACGAAATCTGTGCAAAGTTCTCAGAGTGAGTGTTAATGTGGCTAGTCACATGGTTATCATTGGAGTATGACTGTAGAATTTTGTGGGAGAAGAAGATACGCTGATTCGGCTAGAAGGATAGAAGATAAGGTAGATTGACGGCCATAAATAGCGGCTGCATGACAATACCTTGAAAAACACCGGTCTTTTTTTGGCTAGGTGTAAGTCAAACCTGATAGAGATCTAGGCAGATGATAATATCAGCATCTTTCGCTCTTGGCCCTTTTTACTTGGGGGACATACGTTTTCTTCTCCCATTCTCCTCTTTCAAATGAATAAGTAGTTATTTCTAAGCATATGAATACGTAGTAGATATTCCAATGAAACCTTATCGACGGTAACCTTTTTTTTTGGAGGGTGGTAAAGCATCAAATGACTCCCGGTCTAGGCGGAGTGGAAGGGAGTGTCAGACTACTACTGACTAAAAACCACCCATGTTCAACAACCCCGCAGCCATCAATAATACCCTTCTTGTAATATAATAGTCAGATACATGCCTTAGCTTGAGGCGTAGCTAACGAGCATCGATTTCCAGTTGAAATGTATCAAATTACTCCAATATTATACATACATGATCTATTAGACATGTACCTACGCACATAATGAGAGTAGGTTTGAACAAGAGTGTAGTTATATTCACTACATAATCTACTATCTTAGATGAACGCAATGGGTAGAGGCTAGACAATATGCTCACCCCCTATGCGAAATAATAAGAATAAGAATAATTTATTTAAGAAAAAATATAATACAATAAAGTGTACATTTAGGCACAGTGTTGCTTCACATACAAAGTTATAATTAGTACTTCTAGGTAAACTACTACTAAAATATATTTAAAAGTTACAAAAAGTGGTAATTTAAACTCAAATCTTTACTATTATAGCGACCTGCCCGATCTAGGTTTATTTAAACCTGTGTTTCAGGCTATCACTTTACGTCGCATAATTTAATTAATACAATAAAATTACTAAATAAAATAATTCTAATAACAACTATGGGAACAAAATATCAAAATGATACAAAAAAATAAAAACACTAAAACTAGCTTAACTATATAAATGTACAATTAGATACAAAGTAAAACATAATCAAACGGCAACTTCTAGAAGTTTTTCTGTCTGTGTAATTGAGTAACGCCAAATGTTCGGAATCGAAATGTGCGTGTACTAATTAGTGGGTAGACCTCTACCTAACCTTTCGGGGATTACTGTCGTGAAGTTATGTGATGTGTTAGATCAACACGTGATTTGCTTGTGCGTTACAAACTTTATTTAGGTATAATTTAAAATGCATTATCTGACTAAAACGAGAAATAAATTGAATGTCTTAAGGCGAAATTAAGAGAATCACTTATTAAAGATAAAAGTGGCCTTAATCAGTTTTTCTTTTAATTTATCAAGTCTAGAATCATGAAAAGTGATTTTAAAAATACTACAGGTTATTTACTAGCATCATAGTGTTTTGGATTTTTCTGATTTGATTTTTGAGTAAAATAAATAAATGTGTGTGGTGCTTCGCTCAAGGTCGCTGGCGTCTATCGTCACCTTAATTCATCATCAGCCTATAATGTTACCACTGCAGGGACTCAGGCCTCCTCTGTAGGAGAGGGGTCTTTATTATTTTTGTAACATTAAAGCAAACAATGGGAATAGTGTGCATCCTTTTACTCAGTGGTTTGTAAATACAATAAAATAAGTAATATCAAGTCTGTGTACAAATAACAATATTGTTAAAAATACCTCGACAACATGTTCAAAAGCCATCTCGCTAACGAGATACTGCAGAATACAATATGCATTGTTCACATCAACTTATTTCATGTAAAAAATATAGGATAAATAATTATGTTGAAAGTTACGTATGCGTGATTGATGATAGTACACGTCACTCGTATGCATAATTAAATTAAAATTTTTCATCTTCTAATTTAATGAGTAGTTACTTTTAATCAGTAAGTACCTCGGCGACCGAGCTCTGCAAGACTGAAAGTAGATAGATATTATTAGATTTTTTCCTAAATATGTGATCGATTTTTTACCACTTTCATCGAAATGATTATAATCATTTTCTAGAACAATGCTGAGTAATATTGCTGATTGAATAGCATAGGTCTGGCTCGTTCGTCAAATGGTTGCAAGTGTCGTCCTTAGTTTGATTCTCAGGTCGGCCAAAGTGTTATTGGGGTTTTAGGTACATCAGGAATTTGTCAGTAGTAGCCGTGGAGTCTGGATTGTTTTGTGCCCGGTTGATGGCAATAGGCTGCCCCCCTATCACATGGGACTTAAACATGCGACATGTGGGTGTACTAATAGGGGATCGGACAGGGTCAAAATAATATGATTCTGTTTAGTCCGTAAGTTAGATTAACGAAAAATATTGAATACGTGTTTTTTGTTTTATCAAATCAATAAAAAATGACGAAGATAAAACGCGTCAAAGATCTTGGAGTGGGGCTTGAAACGTCACTTGTGTCGTCAAAATGTACTATCATATGACGTCACGCGAGTTTTTGAAGCACTGTATCGTCTTCATTTTAAGTTTACGTGAAAAAAGAAAAAATACGTGTCCAATAATTTTTGGAAATCTATCTGACGGACTAATTAGTTTTTTTTTGTCCGATCCCCTATTACAGGTGTGATGTTATTTTTATGTTATGTTTTGTGAATAGTCTAGAACGAACTTTTACTTGATTTTTCTTGATGGTACTCGAGTCTTTTGGAACATATTTCACAAAATTGAACGTATAAACTAAGTTTAGCACGCAAAACATTAAAAATTATTTGCTATTAAAAGCAAACTAAGTACCTGCCGATATCCGTAAGCTATCCACGATCCCGTGGCTCATTTCCCGGCAATTCTTCACCGGGATGACCGGCTTATCTCCGACCAACACTCGCGCTACATATAATATAATACGTTGTGTAATGCACACAACTTTTAATATGCACATACAAGTTGTAAGAATATCGGGAGACTTCGAACATTGACTGCCGCACTCAGAGAGCTTTTAACGATTGCTTAGGCCATCACTTAGTAAAGGTTTTATGCAGTTTTGTCATACAAAAGTATGTCAAATCTTTACAAGAGACGACGTAAGTAATCAATAAATATCTCTCTAAATACCGCGGTAAGTCAACATACTCAAGTTAGTGCCTTGCTGTAAATACAGCTACAATTTTCTAAGAAAACACAATAATGAAACACACTCTAGCCGATATACTCCGAGGCAGAGTGAGTAAAACTCTAATGAGGAACGGGGCTAGACGGGCGCTCCAATTTACACTCTCGCAACTCTCGCATTCGTGCTGCGTAGAACTGTCAACCATCTTTAAGTTAGTAAGTAACTAAGTAAGTTTATAAATAAAGAGAAAAGTCCTGATTGACTGATTTGTTGACTGAAACGTTGCACCACACTAGGAATTTCTCCTGTATCGGGTGCGTTGACAGACATTTAAACTCACACACACAAATACCCAGACCCGAAACAACTATCTGTAGGCCATACAAATATTTGATCGGTGTGGGGATCGAACCCGTGACACGTAGCGCGGCAGTAAACTGCTTGAGCCAACCGTGCCTTCGACTGAAGACTTATCAACGCTCAGCCCAAACCCTTTGACCTAGAAAGCTGTAATTTTGGACAGAGGTTATTTTTATAATTTAGATATGGAATAAGAAAGAATTTTTCAAAATTCAACTTCTCAGAGAGTTAAATAGGGGATAAAAGTTTGTATGGAAAATCGTAATTATCACGCGAGCAAAAGTTAGTTGATCAATAAAAATAATTCAGTTGTGTCAAACAGAGTTATTTTTTCTTAGTCTTTTTCCTTCCAAATCTCTCGTGCGATCTCTAGCCATGTTTGACACGCAAACCAGAACACCTTCATCCTTCACACCACCTTCTACGTCCACTGCAATTTCCTCATCAAAATTTCAGTGAGATTCAATCTTTCTCAAATTCGGGGGCATTCAAGCTTCGTGGCTCGTCCATGAAAAAGATCGAGAATATTGTGAAGGAATTAAGACTACAAAAAAGAAGGAATGGACAACAAATGACAAAAACAAACAAACAAATGACAAATGTTTTAGCTGTAAGTTTTCTTAAAATTAATAAAATAAAATAATAAAATAAACACACTCGTGTGATTCTTCAAATAGTTCCTTCCCTATATTAAAAGAAGCCATTGTTTGGCGGTGGGTCAATATAAAACTATTATTATTAGTGCCCGGCCCAGACTGCCCAATTACGACCGAAGCCATAGTGTGTATTTGGCGGTCAAAACGTCATCAGCGGGCGTCGAGTGATGTCTGCAACTGTCAAGTGGCCTGCTCTCACTACCACAGGGTTAATACGTGTAGAACAGAACCTCGTACTATATAGGTTAACTGGTAATTAGTGATAAAAAACAACTTTTACTATGGGACCAAACCTGAAATCTCGAAAAAACAGCTGTTCAGTACATTTTGATCAGTTAGGCCAACATAAATCCGTCACTAATTTTACCAGTCACCCTTCACACTGGTAGAAAATGTCTATACATAAAGTGTTAAATATATAAATTGGAGTGGGACAGAGCAGGCTAGAAAATAAAAAATAAAATAAAAAATACTGCCTTGACCGCCTCATCGATGTAATGGTTCCAAACATTGCCGATAAAGTTTTGAGTTTGATTTCCACATCGAGGTATCAATTCTAATCTCGGTAACATTCCAAGTCTGGACCTGTGTCCAGTTGATGGCAATAAGCTCGCACCCAACTCAAAGATAACTGGCAAAATGTGAGCCTAGTATTAGGTACACCCGGCGTGACCCTTTGGGGATAACATGATTGTGTTAATGTTATGATTTTCACTTCCATAGATTCATATTCGGTGCATAGAATCCCTAATGATGAAATTGTATTAGGTTATATTTGAATTGAGACCAATAAACGATTATTATATACTATTACGATTATTATATACTACTATTTGACTGGCCTGTTGGTCTAGTGGTTGACCCTAACTGCTATGCCGGAGGTCGTGGGTTCGATTCCCACCCAGGACAAATGTTTGTGTGATGAGCACGATCATTTGTTCTGTGTCTGGGTGTAATTTATCTATAATATGTATGTATTTAGAAATATATAAGTATGTTTATCAGTTGTCTAGTACCCATAACACAAGCTCTGCTTAGCTTGGGACTAGATGGCGTTGTGTGATAGTTGTGGAATATTATTATATTATATTATTATATACTAGGTGTTGCCAGCGGTTTCGAGCAGTGGTGGCCCAGTGGTGTCGGCCCCGACTTACGAACAGTAGGTCGTGGGTTCGAATCCAGGCAGGCGCATTACTTTGTGTAATTTATTTCATCACCGCTGCTCTCAAAACGGTGAAGGAAAACATCGTGAGGAAACCGGCATGTCTTAGAACCAAAAAATTCAAAGACATGTGACATCTGCCAATCCGTACTGGGCCCGCGTGGTAGATTATAGTATAGCCCATCCCTCTCCTAGAGAGGAGGCCTGAGTCCCTGCAGTGGGAACATTATAGGCTGATGATGATGTTGCCAGCGGCTTCGTCCGCTACTCCTCGAAAATTATCCCACGGGAAAATAAAATCTGGATAAAAACTATCATATGTGTTAATCCAGGTTATAAACTATCTGTGTACCAAATATCCAAATCCGTAGAGTAGTTTTTGCGTGAAAGAGTAACAAACATCCATCCATCCATCCATATTTTTACAAACTTTCGCGTTTATAATATTAGTAGGATGTAGTCACGTGTCCCTAATTGGTTTAACTCGCCACTTGATGCATGACGCGTGATGTGAGCGTCAACAATGTTATTATTCATGTTCATCGATTGACGTGACGCCCTTGTCTTGTCATATTGTTATTGGAAGAAGATTAGAAAGATAGAGATTAGAAGTATTAGCTTCTTGGAGTCATATTTTGTTTTTGAAGGTCTTTCTGCAAATATACAGGTACATAAATATATACACATATTATAACAGTTACACTGTGGAATGGATTTTCGAAAATAAGACTGATTTGGTGGATCTGTATCAACTAACGCTAGAACTGGGATGTCTTCAGCACAAGGAATCAGTGTAGACGAGACGCTACGGATGGAATATAAAACCTTTTTTCCACACAAAAAGGTATACAGTTCAAAGCGAGATTTCGAATATCGCTGCGGCAGCGATTCACTTCGCTTCGAGGCGTCTTGAAACGCAGCGTGACGAAGCGATGCTTCACCAAAGATCTGCTATAATATTCTACTTGCGTTTCATTTACATGAAGTTTAATTATATCTACCTTATCATACTTGTGATAATAGTGTAAGTTTTTGTCAGAAAAAAACCTAATCAGATGACTATCTTGGGGGTTACCTCATTTCTCGAAAATTTATCTCTGTATAATTTTAAAGTCCATCAATAAAATGGGTATAAAAACACCCAAAGAAACGGGAACCTTCTACATAGTTAGAGATATACGATCAAAGTTCTAACCTTACCGTCTTACCTTTTCACACGATTTTATACAACAACTATTTTAATTGTTATAACTTTATTTTAAATACCACCATGACTTCTAAACTCTTCAATGCATCCATCACCGTAGTATTTTGAATGCGTTACTTTAAACGCTATCATAAGCCGGATCTTTCTCACCGAAAAATTAAGTGGTTCCCAGCAATCATTTTTGCACCAGCATTGCTGATATTGATGCACAGAATATTCCATTTACGGCTTTGTAAAGAGACCCACAAAGTCTAGATCAAGCATGCACTCTATTAATTAGTTAATTAATTGAGTAATTCAGTACCAATTATATTTTGATTTAAGATTTCTCTGTCGAGCCGTTGGGCCGAGAACTTTCGAGAAACTTTGGTCATTAGACCTTCTTAGTGATTGTGTTTGAGGTCGGAGTGAAAGCGGGTAGCGGGTATGATGGCTTAAATATGAAAGGGTGTAAAATTAAGAAGTATATCAATAATACTAACCTTAGAACCACCTTGCTTTTAAAATGTCTTTATTAAACTAATTACTTATGAGACTTTTAAATATATGACAAAGCCTTATTTTCTACCCGAATGCTAGAGCTTCACCCAAAACAATGCGTTAGATTTATTTATTTTTTCATGTACAATGTAGGTACACAGTAGGCAGCTAGGTCCATTCCCGCGAAGCACCCCAGTAATTGTATAACTATGGCAACTCGTTGGTACTAAACCTCGTAATATCCTTGCATAGGACATAAATATAACTGGGGAAATGTGGGTGTAGTATTAGGTAAAAACTTTACCTAACTCTTTGCAAATTACAAGCACGATGTAATTTTTAACTTTTACAAAACATACCCTACGAAAGTAGACAACATTAACAAATATTGCATTGTCATGTGATATCTATATATGCGTGCAAAATTTCAGCTCAATCGGTTGAAGATATCTGCTTCAAAATTGAGGTGCAAGAATTAGGCCGAACATACAAACATACATTGCAAGTTAAATAAAAGCTTTTAAAAACAAAACCATCATGAAAATGTATCATTCCTCATTATATTCTATAGCGCCTTCTGTGTACCTAAACTACGTGTAAACCGACCTTCAAGCAGTGCCACCGAGAACCAGGCACCGACAGAAACTTACCTCCATCTGCGAGTATATTGCTAAACTTAAATACAGATAGCGTATAGTTGGTGATTGAAATAGCTCTATTATACCGCTGAGGTTTTCAAGGTGGATTGAAACTTTGGCAAGCAAGCAAGGATTTAATATGAGGTATATTTTAAAGTAGTATGTTATAATAGGTCTTTACCTATGTAATTGGAGATTCTATAATCGGCATTTTCAGATTTAATAATCTGTGGATTGGCGCGTAATTCGAAATTCAAGTAAATTTTATTCGAATAACGTGTTAATTTAATTTCAAATTCAGTCATTTGTTTTTTGATAGTTTTTTTTGTTTTTGTGACATTGTGGTAGTTTTTGGCGCCATGGATAAACTGCAAATTCGTACAATTTTCGAATATGAGTTCCTACGTGGTAATACCGCTGCGCAAACAACACGAAACATTAACAACGTGTACGGGCTTAACACTGCTTGCATAAACACGGTCCTACTGGTTCAATCGTTTTCAATCTGGAAATTTTGAGTCGAAGAAAGAGCCTCGCGGTTGGCCGGTAAACATTGTCGACAACGACGAATTGAAGGCGATAGTGGAAGCGGATCGAACTCAATCTAAGGCTGAGCTTACTGTAGGCCTTGGACTTAGTGACAAAACAACATTGAGGCACTTGCGTCAAATTGGAAAGATAAAAAAGCTAGATAAGTGCGTGCCACGCGAACTAAACGACTAACAGCGAGATTTACGCGTCGAAGCATGCATGCTTCGACGCGTAAATCTCGCTGTTATCGCTCGCTGAATCGGCATAGAAACGATGAAATTCTTAATCAAATTGTTACCTACGATGAAAAGTGGATCCTGTACAACAACCGTAAGCGTTCGTCTCAGTGGGTGGACCCGGGTACATCACCTAATCCGTGCGCTACAAACAAGATTACTCATAGGAAGATGATGGTGACTGTCTCGTGGACCAGTGCCGGACTTGTACACCACAGCTTCTTACCGAATGGCACAAAAGGTGACGGCAGATGTATTTTGCCAAGAATTGCAAACAATGATGGAGAAGCTCGCAATTCAACAACCAAGACTAGTCAATCGCTCTTCCCCATTGCTTCTCTAACAGTCGTGGGTTCGAACGCAGGCAGGTGCATTGTGTAATTTATTTCATCGCCACTGCTCTCAAAAACGGTGAAAGTCTAAAAGCTCTCATTTTTCAATTTGTGTTTGGAGCGCCCTACTTGGATGCACAAATAAAATCACTAGCAAGTAGGTGTGTACCTAAGAGAAAAGTTAATTAGTTTCTATTAAGAATAATGAAAGAAAGTTAATATTTTAAAAAACTTGTTATCTATCACCACTAGCCGCCGATTATGGTACCTCTCCTAATTCCATTATTTAAACCCAAGTTCGCAGCTACTCAAGAATTAAATAGTGCCTCAAGCTAGTACGTTTCAAATAAGTAATACTTTTAATTGAATATTGGCAGTTACATTCTTACAATCAACTTTTAATTAAATAAAAATCTTTCTGAACTTTTATAATAAATTTTGTTTAAAGATCATTTAACTAATTAAATTAGGTTGCGCGCAGACTGATTCATATCTTTAATGGAATGTAAAAAGCAAGGATGATGTATATTTTTACCGCATTTTTTTTCGTTTTTTAGCAGTAATGTTTGCGAAGAGTGATTTAGTTTTATGTACATAATGTTTGGCTAAGGGCTTTGTGAAGGGTTCGCTTACACCTAGTATATTAAACATATTATTTTTGTGAAAAAATGGGCTCACATTCTCTCACAATTTTTTTATTCATAGGCTGGTAAAACACTGGTGGAGTGTGTGGAGGTTTCCACACACTCCACAATCACAGATTCTCTGTGAAAGGCAAATCCGAACTAAAAGCTTTGCTTTGAGTCTAAAAATCCGTTATTGGGATTTTCCACAAAGAATTTCTCAATAGCCTAGAGCCCAGACTAGTGTCTCTTTTATTTAAATGGAACTGGCAAACTTTCGATTTACATAGAGGGCACACCATTGCCTTACTCTTCGGGGTCTACTGGCGTGATGTTATATTTATTTTAATATTTATTTAGGGTTACCAAGGAGTTACATTACCATTTATTTTCTAAACAATTAAAGCTCACGCACCGTCATCATCATCCACAGCTCTCTTTCTTGTGCTCTCCACGCCACGGTCATGTGCCATGCTCATCCTGGTTTTTCTCCTCACACACACGTTTTGTTATTTTTTTTTTTGACAAATCTGGTCATAGAGAGAGTATGACGGATGCACGCGACTAAATCGCCAATAGTCCAACGCTGCTTGATTTCTAGTGTGTGCACCGCCTTAGGGTCATTTAACTGGAAGGTTAATCATGTGACACTCAAGAGTTATAACTTAATTAACATTAGTTCAATCCCTCGGCGACTTCGTACGTCTCTGAGACGTATATAACTTCTTACTTATACGTCTTTGAGATGTAACGTAGAACGATTTAGATTTAAACTTATCGATACAAGAGCTCCCTAGGGCTATAGGCATTTGATTAGTTAAGTAATGCTGATAAGTTAGATCCCTTCGGGGTTAAGGAGACAGCCTTAATACACTAAACTTAAAATAAGTTTAGTCACTGATATGTTTGTTCCCAAAGGACTAAATATGAGTCCCTAGTTCACTTATTGTTATGTCTTTGAAGTAATATTACGTGTTTAAACTTTGGGTCGTAATAAAATACTTAAATCGATTTTGAAATGAAAATTGGCAGGCTCCATAAATGTTTTCTATGGAATTTACACCGCGTAGAATATTTTAGTTACCTATTGTCTCTTCTAATTAATTCAGCGTACATGAGAGGCACTTTGCTGTCAACAGAGCCAACTTCAGTTGTCGACAGAGGCAACTGCTACTGTCGACAAAAGCAACTGCTGCGGTATTCGACACGCCGATCTCGATCTCGACAGCATTGTTGTAGAGCACCGCGAACGTGCAGCAGTTTGCTGTCAACAAAGCCAACTTCAGTTGTCGAGAGAGGCAACTTGGTCGGCGTTCGATGTTCACGTGTCGACGGAAAACGCAGTTGCCTCTGTCGACAGCTGAAGGTATCTCTGTCAACAACAAAGTACTGCTCATTTGCACGGGGCCTTACAAACAGAAGCCTACCCCAAGGTTCACAACAAAACCAATTTAATATGTATATACGCACATGACAGCTACCCAAATCGTTTCATCTCAGTACCCCTTCGATTGCCCTTGAATCCAGATTACCTAATTTCGTATATAGGTCGCAAACTTAAGATTAACTCTTCACAAGGCGATTATAAATTAGAATTACAATTTCGCGTGAAAGATTACGTCTCAAGGAAACGTGATGAGCTTGCATTAGCGTGACACGCTAGCAGTAAGCGTGTCTACTTATCGTATCGAGCGACGTGACGAAGCATAATAGAATCTCTTTTAACGTGCTTATAACTGTCTGACGGTGCCGTGAAGTTTATACGTGTTCGTTTTGATGTTGTTTTAATTGTAGTATAATGAGTTTTAACTCGGCTGGAAAAGTCGATGCGGGTAACGCGAGTTTACTAGGCTTACGTGGAATTGTGCTATTATATTTTTAGAACACTCTCACTGAACCTTATGTTTTGCTACTTAAGGTTCATAGTCGATGCCTGAAGGCGGACCGAAGACAGGTCTGGGACACGCTGGCGTCATGTGTTCATGACGGTTGGTTTGCTTTTCTCATAAAAGGCATTCTCAGAAATAGGGACCTTTATCAAACAAGGGGACAGTAAAGGCCGATCAAAAGATGTTGGGATAGGTCACGGTATTGTCACACTAATAATTATCACAAGATCGTTACTTTATTTCGGTTGTAGAATATGTATTTCTAAAAGTTAAGGGTAGCTTCCGAACATAAATAAATACACGTAACTGCATTTTAAAAACAGTTTTAAAGATTTTTAAACAGTTTTAGATTAGTTATTTTTTTCATAAGAATTATATGAAAGAAAAAAGAAATAACAACCGAATTGAGAACCTCCTCTTTTTTAAGTCGGTTGAAAAGGAGTAAATGAACTAAATGAAAGCGTTTCGGTTGCCAAGGGAGATAGGGCTCTAAGTCACACGGCCATGGGTAGAAAGATTACGATGACTATAAGTACCTACTGCCCTATTACGATGACTATAAGTACCTACTGCCCTAACTACCCACACAACTTAAAACTAACAACTTAGAGCCAATATACAAGCACGCTATTAACCTGAATATTAGTTGAGACGTCCTAAGTCGGCACTTCTTTGACCTTCTAAACAAGAACGTTAATTCACGGGGCGTGTTCACAAGCCTGTTATACAAGTTAGCAACTCACTAATATTGTAAACTTAGCAGGTTATCTCCTCATCACATTTCGAAAGGTTGGAAACTTAATACTTGAAGTCGGAATCTTGTTTGGCAGTTTATGAAGCGGCTATTTGTTTTAAAGTAAAGGGTTTTTTTGAGTATTTAAACTATGAAGGAAAAACAAAAAATACGAAGACATGTGAAATCTACTAACCCGCACTAGGCCCGTGTGGTGGATTATAGCACATTCTATCTCATAGAGAGGAGGCTTGTGTTCCAGCAGCGGGAACATTAAAGGTTGATTATACTATTTGAAGGTCACTATTGATAATTTCTCTAAGATTGGAAATTGTGTTACGAGGTCGAATAAGACCTGATCGTGAGCAATCTGCAAATTACAATAAAGCCACGGACAAGATACGGAGGGAACTCAGGATATAATAGAAGGTCATCCTTCTACGGGCCGACCTCGGCAAAGACTGCTTTACCTTGAAGATCGACCATTAGTTTTTGCTGTTATAATTTTATTTAGCCATGTGTCCTGATTGTGAGCAGTTAGCGGCGCAAAACTACCAAGTCTAACGCCGATCGCGATCGTGATGTTCTGCCCAAGCTCATTTTTTGTAGAAACCTTGGTGGTAGGTGGGCACCTAGGTGCCTAGTAAGTATTTTAGTAAGATACTCGTCGGGCGAAATAATTCACAACGAAAGGACTGATCGCCCGCCTGGTGTCTACTATCAGCGTCCCCGAAGATTATAATAAATAAAAAAGATATTCGTCGTTTTTACCTACCAACCAATAAAGCCACAAAAGAATCGTTGCAGATGGCATTAAAGGACCGATTAAATAAAACCGTAATACCCATCCTCAGATAAACTCGTTTGCATCGATGAAAATCGCAACACTCGCGGCAAATCGATTTTGTCACAAACGCGCAATATTGCGAGTTTATTCGATGGCATAGATAGACTATACGATCGAATGCTCTTTGATCGAATGACTGTATACCACTGTGTCATATAGACTAGGTATTCGCTCAGTCATTCTATTTATTGGCTTTTTGCATCGATGCACCTACGTATATAACGTGTTCGGGGAAATCAGTAGCGGTATCACGGTTAAAATAAACGCTATTTTAAATGCCAAACTTGTTTGCCTACTAAAGTTTTAGAATACCATATTTATTGATATTTGCACTGAGAAACGAGTAAGCCGCGATCAAGAAGCTGTAAGATTCAGCCCGTACTGAGAGGTCCACCCTGAAGACAGCATGGTTTGAGTTCTCAACATTTAGGAAACAACGAAGAAGATAGAGAGAAGAATTAAGATTGTATGGTGTTGATATTAATTGTTGCATGTTTTGGTTGTTGATATTGAGGATCCCACCCAAGAATGATGAAGGAAAACATTGTGAAGAAATCTTTATTAAATGGTCTGAAAACGCCAACATGTAATGAGTCTAAGATCCGAGATGATCAAAAACAAGCTGACCGTTATTAACTGTTTTAAAGCTCTCCCAAAAATGTTCTCGAAAATTTTCTATTTAGTTTCAAAGGGGTCTTTTTGCGATAAGAATAAAGGTGGAATTAATCTAGCGGGTTATCTCTCTGGCCGCCATTTTGTCGTTCGCTTTGAACTAACTTATCATGGACATCTTTATGCAAACGAGGGTTTAGAATAACTCAAATGATATAACTTTCTGTATAACAAAGTTTTGTAGGTCGTTAATATGAGAAATTACTTTTTAATTATAATTATTTTTTCTATAGCGTGTCGACGAGAGATGTACAGTCAACAGCAAAAGTACCTAGATGATCAAAATCAGAAATTCAATACTAATATATGGCAGATCTCGAATATATGGCAGTTGTACTAGTAGTAAATGTTTGGCATAATTTACATTCACATACTTTGGAATCACTTCGACGCCACACAGTTCTGACGCGAACTCCGTTCATTATAGTATTGAATTTCTGATTTTGATCATCTACTTTTGCTGTTGACTGTACCGTGTGTGTCGTGAAATCATAACACACATCACGCTTGTAATCCGCAAAGTTTTAGGCAGAATTGTACCTAATAGCACACGCACATTTTGCTGGTTAAGTATACGTGCTATTCCCATGTGATATATAGCGAGCAAGCCTAATGCCTTTGCCCTGGTACAAACCCAGACTATGTGGTTGTTTCCAGCTCCACGGCAGGTTTTGTACCACGCGCGCCTCGCAGAGTTGTCAGCACAGTAAACGGGACTAGGGCCAGTGCCTGCCAGGTTGCGGAATTTATTCGAGAGAGTTACCGCGACCGGAACGCAAAGGCAAGAATGCAATAGAAGGAACACGGATGGGTTTCAGTCAGAAGGAGTCGACACTATCTCCTGCTCTGCACAGGACTCTGACTCCTCCCACAGGAGTCATTTCCCATCCTCAAAAATAAAAAAGAATATAACTATTGTGGATTTTTTTTAGTGATTTTCATATTACGTAGCTTACTACGTACCTAATTAATAAAACTTTGACAAACCTGAGAATCGAACCCGAGACCTCATATTCAGCAGTTGCGTTTGCGATCTAACCACAAGTCTAAGGGCTCGTTTACGGAGACGCGGGGCGTCGCGCGGCGCGTGCAGAAGGCTCGTCTCGTGCTTTATTAATTTACTGAGAGACGGGTCCACCGCAACAAACGCTGCATTTTAAACTAACGTGTGAAAATAGCTCCTCGTTAAATCGACGATTGATATCGTTAACTTTTTCATACATCGCAATGTGTTTGAATAAAAAAACGCGCAACGCCCCGCCTGTACGTAAACATGCACTAACGCGGCGGAGCAAAAACTGGGCCATACACGTAATAATTTTATTAAGACGCAGTTAACGGGGGAACCGTAAAAACGACCTGTTTTTCGTCGCAGAGTTAGCCGTATTGCTACTTATTACAATTCCAAAAAAAATACAGTGTATAGTCAAATGTATAGGTAAAAGACTTATGCAAAAATATTTTCTAAAAGTAATCAAGAACCTCGAAAAAAAAAAACACAAAATCACAAAAAAATCACACGAAAAAACTTTTTCGTCTCGAAATGCTCAATATTTTGAGTGACAACTGTTATTTATTTTTTTACTATCAGAAAGGAAATTTAACCATCTAAAGACATATGTAAAAATATTTTAACATTACAGCGTATTTTTTTTTTAATAAATTAAATCTGCGAACTATCGTTCATTTTGGCAGTCACGAGCATCAAACGCATCGCCATTTTCAACCTTATTTGTTTAGGCGATGAGTTAAACGCGCGCTCAAGGTCGCGGGCAGCTAATGTCGCCTTAAGAGTCTGACCCACACAGGTAAACAATAGAATATATCTCTATTATCATAAAGCTTAGCGAGCTTAGACAGCTTGACACCGCGCTTGTACGAGCTGTGACGTGGCCACAAAGTTGAATAGCTAGCTTAAAGCGCTTTAAAGCCACGTTAATACGGAATTACATGAGCCGTTTTGATATTGTGTAGGCGTGACAGACGTACAAAATGATGTGGCCATGAAACGGCTTTGTTAATTATTAAATTGTGTAGATTTTACGATTTTAATCTTCTTGTACAGGCACCAATGGCTTCATTAGTACAGGCACCAATTGTCTGTACTGTTCATTTGATTTGGAAAATTTTAGTTTCACAAAATCTGTTTTTTTTTATTCAATAAAATAATATACTTTGACTTGTGAAACCACTTATAACGCACCAAAGGTATCAAATCTATTCAGTTTAGTTGATAAATGGTTAACTCAGACTTCGTTAAATCGATACTCGATAGGACCATGAGTCCCATTCGGGCGCCAATAACACCTGCTTTTTGACTCCAACTTTCATTTTGGTGCCAAAATATATTTGTTTGCGTAGAAACCAGGATCTCAAACGAAAAATACTAGATATTGATCTCGTAAGCGAAGTTAAAAGGATGAGTGGGTACTAAAAGGATAGGGCGTTAAATTGGAGCTCCTAAACGATTCAATTGATGAAAATCTCTTTATTAGTTCTCATTATATTTTAGTATGATTTTTCTTATAACTGCCTGATATAAAATAAATGTACGGTACTTCGGCATTGGAATAAAACCTAAAGATATCGGAAAAATATCCTAGAAATTGTATGAGCCTCAGACTTTAGGTACTAAATATAAAATGTATAGTCATATCTTTTGATGAATACGGAAAGTAAACGAAGAATTTACTGCATCGAATAAGAAACTAGAGGGAAATATTACGATACAATTCAATCCAACGCCTGAATAGTTCGTTCCAGACACATTTACATTTTTACAAGAAAATATAGAAGTCTGTGAACGTACAAAGATCTAATAGTCCAGCTTTTCGGTGCAGTGGCTCAAGCAGTTGACTGAGCTGCTGTCAACTGTGCTACGTGTCGCGGGTTCGATCCCCGCACGGAACAAATATTTTTATGACCTACATATAGTTGTTTCGGGTCTGGGTATTGGGTGTATGTGAGTTTAAATGTTTGTGAACGCACCTACGGTATAGGAGAGTGCGGGGCAAGGTTTAAAAAAATAATACTGAAAATAGCACTGACATTAATTTTATTGGTTTGAGATAAAGTTCGAGTACCAAGTGTTTTTAGGACCAAATTATGTTACAAACTAGCCCAACAACATGCAGCCGTAGTATTCTTTGGCGAAGCTCTGAGTTAACAAAAGCAAAACACAGTAATATTCTACAGCACTTTGAATTGCTGAAATTGATCCTATAAGGCAACACGGTCAAAACAAAATTAATTATTTTGATTCAAAAATGGTGTGGCACTTTTATTTCATTTCATTTGTGATTCGTATAAAATTGCCATAAGAAAATTCCACGAACAAGTTAAGGCGGGGTTGCAGTAATTTTAAGATTTTTGAACCTATAAAAATCGAACTAAATACGAGTTTTTTAATAAATAAAAATCATTACATAAAAATTGAACATACTCTCTAGTAAATCGTAAAGATAGAAACGCGATTTAGAATGATCGGCTCGATACTTTTTTTTATCAAACATGACTCTAAATCACAATTTCAAACGTGTACTGCTAAGACATTTCATCATGAATTTATATGAAAGTTATATCAGTAGATAGAACTTTTTATTCTGAAGTAAATGGTGAAAACAGATTGTTTAATTTCTTTATAGTTTTTCTCCAAGATGCAAAAAACAGTCAAAATTTAGGCATTATATCGCTCGCGCGGCAGGGCGGGGGGCGAGGTCGTGCGTACATAAAAACAAAGTACTGCAACCTGGCCTTAACTTACAAACACACAAAGAAGTAAACTTTTAGTAATGAGTAGAACTTTCGAGAAGTTCTGTCCGTTAGTCTCGAATCAACACGTTCGCAACTTTTAACATAAACAAGATCAGCTCAACGTGCCTTTCGCACAGATGGGTTGCGATGATCATCCTCTTACACGCTTTATCTACCTATTATTGCTTTGTGTTTTATTTTAAGAGCGTAGACGGGCTGCATTTTTCCATACAAATGTATTCCCCTATTCTCTTCCTGGAATGTCCTGGATAAAGCCTCTAGAGTAATCGTTTTTATTTATAAAAATCCAGGTCTATTGAAGGCATGCCCCTGTCATTTTTTTTTTTCAAAAAAATTGTTACAAAAATAAATATGACTTACCAAAAACCTAAAAAAATACCCCGTTTTTACCTACGTAATCAGATGACTACCAAAGAAAATTGAAAAGTTTTAAAAATAAAAACAAGTAATAGGGGCATAGATCTATTCTTCCTTTAAATTTTGATACCAAATATAATTTAATTGGCTTAGGTTTCGAGGAGAAAACAGGAGAATACGAAACGTCGATCGGTCAAGGTTTTTTATAAGTAAAATCGTTCTGAGCTGCAGTTGTCTCTATCGCACTCACATATTGATACCGCCCGGTTGCTAGAGCGCAGCGCGATGGCAATAGTTATATATACGTATATTATACGCAGCCCGTCTACGCTCTTAACCTGTGTTTGCCCGCGGCATCACTCGCGGATATACACAAGCATTTGCCGCTCAAAATCAAAACATTTCATTTCACATAGCCCTATCTTAACAATGGGAAATCATCAATTGACTTTTCCCGCTCTAAGCGGAGCAGAAGGGAGTGTCAGACTCTTAGTGACTATAACCCATCCGTGTTTCTTCTTATGCTTTTGGCGGTAACTTTTTTGAACAAATTTCCGCAACCTGGGATTTCACATAGGCCTACATGGGCACTTAAAAAAGTCGAGAAAAGGTGTACAGTTCGGGTTTGTCACTTCCTGTGGAAAAGAACCGGCCAGAAACTCCGTGGTCACCCTTTTAAAGTGATTTGATTTTACAAAATCTCACTCCGAGATAATGTAGCATTCCATTTGTATTTTTTTGTTAAATTGAATCAGTAATACCCAAGATTATAGTCTACATCCAAACTTTAAAAAAATATCTATTTATAATATTATCCGTAAGTTTGTGCCATAATAATAATATAGAACGACTACATTAACCTTTATAGCAGCGGTTTGAATTTAAGTTACAACAAAGGATGTTACTGACTTTACTAGGTTTAACTTCAGTAAAACATCAAAGCTATCAAAACAGAACTTTCCATAATCTCCAATATTTAATACCTAAGTAGAGTAAACTAACATTATTTGAAAACGCGTAAAATAGATTAACAACAAACTATGAAAGGGTATCAACAATCTTTTCAATGCTGTCAGCTGGTAATGTGCCCAAGATACCAGCGGGCGTTGCAATGTTGTTCGGCAACACAGCCTCTGGCCAAGAACGAAAAAAAAAAACCAGTTGTTGAATCACGAGTAGCGTCAACTAGGCGTTTAGGTATTTTCTTAAACACGTTATGAGCATCCAAAATGAGTTGGGGTAAGGGCATGGGCATAATAATAAATGATGATGAGGCTATAGGCACTCGGATCCCACGGCCCAGAGTTTCAACTCAAAATGCCTCGAAAAATACTTTCCATAATCTTAGTTCAGCTCACCAGTATTCCTCTCCTATCTTACCAATTCTTGCTACCCAAACACCAACGTGTAAGCAACAACGTGGTCTATAATAAATCCAGCATAAAGCGCTTTGCAGCGCTGTAGGATATCGGGGAAAGCCACTTACTACGGCTTACATAACTGAGTGCATTTGGCGAGGCCCGCCGCTGCAAAATGTGGATGCGGTTTTAATAGGGCTGGCAATCTCGGGACAGAAAATTCTCCAGTTCTCCTTTGAAATTCATGCATGTTGAACATATATTTCGTAAAAGGTTCTCAAATAGTATTTATGTAGATAAAATCTGCTTAAATTGAATAAAACTATTCCGACAGAATTTTCTTTGAACCATTTTCCTAAAACTCTTTCAGGTCTGTGACTGTGTTTATTTGTGCGTGAAATCATTTTGCGAGTACTTTGAATATAATGGTAGATTGAATATTTTTCAAAGAATACTTAGAAATAAGTATACCTAACGACGTAAGTTTTGCTAGGGTTAGTAAAAGATGAGCCTCTCTAATCAATTATGTGTGGTTCTTACTTCAAAAGACCATTTTAGACATAAGTCTGCATAGTCTTTATGTGAGTACCTATATCAAGATTATGTCTGTACCTTAAAAGACACTATGACCTCTGAGTTTATTTCGGCTGCTTGTTCTCAGAGTAGTCTGGTACGAAACAGCGGCCCATCTACTTTAACAGAATATACTTTATGAAAACCTATTCGCAAAATAAACACCATTTATCGATCAAATAAATACTAATACTAATAAAATAGATAAAGTTTGTATGTTTGAAGTCTGGTTATATGCGGTAAGCTTCGGAGCTATTTATCTGATTTCAACAATTCTATCACTAATAAGAAGCTGTTTTATCTCAGACTGTCGTAAGTTATATTTGTAACGTCCCCGTGGGATAATTTCCGAACACAACTCGAGTGAAGCCGTCAGCAAAAGCTAGTTCTATCATAATCATAATTCTCTTGCCGTTATCCCAAATCCCGGGTCACAGCATGTCTTCTCTTCCACACTTCTCTGTTACTCGTCATCTCATGAGACACCTCCTTTATTGCCATATCATCTTTAACACAGTCCATCCATTGTTTCTTTGGTTCCTCTTCTTTTATTCCCCTACTTACTAATAGGCGTTAAATAATTTGCCACCCCTGAGGGTGTCGCGTAGGGTTGCCAACGTGCTACAATTAACAGAATGCATTAGCAGTATCAGACCCAGCTTTTATCAACATGTTCATATTTAAAACTAGCTTATATCCGTGGTTTCACCAGCAGCATCGAGTTTCTTTATTGTCCCAACAGATCATACTACCGAGATAAAAAGTATTCTATTCAGGTTATAAGCTATTGGTAGCCTTTTTTATCAAAATCTGTTCTGTAATTTTTGCCTGAAAGAGTAACAAACATCCTCACAAACTTTCACAATTATATTAGTAGTAAATTAAAACACGACAAAAAAAAACATTCATCATATTGTCGACCGCCAGAAAAATATGACGTCTTGATTCAATCAAGAATCGATAAATTCTTGGCGATTTGCCTTCGATTCCAAATAGTTATGTATGAAGATAGCAAATTCAATATAAAATCTATTTCATCTCAAAGCCAAATCGAAAGGTAAAATATTTAAACGCAAAAATGTGGCGATTTCGTGAACATTTCTTGTCTCACCTGCTACAAATATACACTACTAAGTTCTGAAAGATACATCGGGATTGGAAACCTATAAATAAATAACGAGCTATGAAAAACTTTCTGGCCTTTATGAATTGAATTCTAGCACGCTTTTCTTATACGCGCTGAAAAACAGCTAAGTCTTGTCTAGTCTGTGTCAATTGTTATAATTTCAAAGGGTAACATATAATATCAGCGATAACGATGGAAAGGTCAAATGTATAGAATTGTCATAAACTACGGAATAGGTCAGGTGCGTGCGTATATCAGCAAATGTACGAACGTGGACGACGCAAAAGAAGTATTTTAAGAGTAGCAGGTGGCGTTCTATATAACACGCCTACGGGAAATAGGTGTGAGTTTATGTATGGAAAAGCTTTTTGTCAATCCTGTTGAAACACGTCACAGAAATACGAAACGATTGACACTGATCTAGGAGTTTTGGTTGTAATGGTAGCACCAGTTCAAAACCGGAATTCCTCAGTCTTAGTCTCAGTCTTACCACTGCTCTTGACGTCATCTCTGTCCTCAGGATAATATTGCGGTCAAGTGTAGACCCATTTAATATTTTTTTAAAAACAGGAGGCCCAGCCCGGTTATGGCCCGGTACTAACTGGGTTGTGGAGGTCAGATATACAGTCCATGTAAAATACTGGTATTCAGCTGCAACGGGCAAGGAGTAGACCCCAATAAATTTGAAAAAATGCTAGGCAGATGATCTGTCGAAGTCTAGTCCTTGAAATAGACTAGTCTAACAAAAATTACCGAACAAAAATTTACTATGGATCAAACATTTTGTGCACCAAATGTAACAGTTTAAGCAGTTTGTGAGCAAATGTATTAAGACGAGCTCTAATCCCACCGGATTAGAGCTCGTCTTAATACATTTGCTCGTTTAAATATTTGCTACTAGCTTTTGCCAGCGGCTTCGCCCGCGTGAAAATTACGATTTTTCATACAAGCTTTCATCCCCTATTTAAGTGCCTTAGGGGTTGAATTTCGAAAAATCCTTCCTTATTCCGTGTCTACATTATAAAGGGAACCTCTGTGCAAAATTTCAGCTTTCTAAGTCCAAGGGTTTGGGCTGGGCGTTGATGAGTCAGTCAGTCAGTCAGTTAGGACTTCTCTTTTTATTTATATAGATTACTAGAAGCATGCACTCTCGGCTTCAAGTTTCGGACCGCCATCCCTGAAGCCCCGACTTTGCATGTTACGTTACGTTACGTAGGTACGTTACGTTCAGAGTGTTTTACTCGATTTTCTTTCTCCGAGCCGCAGCTGCCGTGATACTGAATTATGAATACGCTCCCTTGTTAGGGCTTTCAGTTTTTGTAACGAGATTTATTTGGTATGTTGTGACAATTTTGCTGTATACGGTGTTTGTTGCAGAATTGTATATGTGGTTTTACGAGGCTTGTTTTTTGTAGTTATAGATTATCTCTTTATTTTTTTCTACGTTCCGTACGAGGTAGGTAGTTTAAATGTAAGATAATAATAATAATACAAGGTACAGTAAAACCATAAAAGCCTCGAAAGCTAACTGACTCGACTGTGACTGCTAATAAATAATAATAAAAACTATCGTTTATCTTTCCGCTGGAATACAATACCCACAGCTAGGCGGACTACCCGAACTTGAACGAAGCCTCATATTCGCAACGTGTTCCCTTTCACTCTAGTGTTTGGTTTCGCCAGTCAAGTCTAGCAACTCTTCATGTACATCCAACAAAATAGTTTGATTTACGGGAAAAAATATTCATTTTTACATTAAGGCAAAACTTTTTATTATTTGTGAGAAATGTGGGCTTCGTTTATTTCTTGTAAGCAATAGTCTATCCCCACAGTTGCTCAATGTTGGAGGGCTTAAAGCTTATACATATTAATTTTATAAGATGTCCAGGTTTTCTCTCGATGTTTTTCTTCAACAAGGTTAGTGATGTCCAAGGTAAACTTCAGAACGTACACATGGATTGAAAATGTCACATTGCAGGAGAGGCAAGGCCTAAACTACTTGACCTATAACTTGCTGTACATGAGGTCCTGTTTTCGATCCCCAGGTTGGGGAAGGTACTATTGAATGTTTCCATTAAGAATTTGTCAGTAGCAGCCACGGACTCCAAGTGCCCGGTTGACATTAGCAGACTCATCCCCTAATTACATGGCATATCCACATAACAGAACTGGCGTAGGTGCACTCCGTGCACTAATGGGTACACCTTTGCCTCACCCTTCAGGAATTACTGGTGTGATGATATTATATGTGTTATGACAATCTTTATCTAGTTGACACTGTAATGTTTCTACGTTTTTTTTTATGATATAATAGGGTAGTTGACAAAAAAAATGTAATAGTCCGTCAAATAGATTTTCTAAAAATATTGAATACGTATTTTTCTTTTTTCACGTAAACAAAAAAATGAAGACGATACAGTGCTTCGAAAAAGCGTGCAACGTCACAGTTTGGTCTATTTTTACCAGACTATGACGTCAAAAGCCCCCTCTCCATGATCTTTGACAAGCCTGATTTTCGTAAATTTTTATTCTTTTGACAAAACAAAAAAACACGTATCCAATATTTTTCGATAATCTAACTGACGGACTAAAAAGAATCATATTTTTTTTAGTCAGTCAACTACCCTACTTCGTGTGTATCCATATCGTTTTGTTCGATTGTACTAACTTTTCAGACAGCACTTATTTGGGTCTCTGGAACATTGTTAAACAATGGCGGTCTTTTGTATTGAAACTTATATTTATCTGGTATTGGATGATGTTTGTTTTAAAAGTTATTATAAGTTTTAGTATACTAAATATCTTTTGTGGTTTATTAAAGTAGGAGGTTTGTGTATTACTTTGGCTGCGTAATACAAATTAAGTTAGTCCGTTTCTTTCAAAATGATTTTGAAATTAGCGAGCATATTACTTTTGTTTGAAACAATTCGTCGTCGCTCTAGTAATGAGTTTTCCTAAAATAGAATAAAATATGTTGCATAGATAAGACTTTCGCACGTCTACTTATTAATTGAGCGATAAGGTAGGTACTGAACTTTTAATAGGACAGACACAAGATTCTAAGATTAGGAATAAAACATAGTTGCAAGTTTTGCAGTTAAAAGCCTTGAGTAAATTGTGTTTGTTATCTCCATTATCAGCATACAATGTTCCCACTGCAGGGACTCAGGCCACCGTTCTAGGAGAGGGATGGGCTATAACCCACCACGCGCTCCCCGTGCGTGTTGGTATATGTCACATGTCTTAAGACAATAAAACGGTAACGTTATTAGTGCACATTATACGTGTTGCGCTAAATCTAGCCTCGTAATGACTAAAATTGTACCGTAATATGGAATAATCTTCAACAATATCGACAATATTATTAGTTTTATTTAAAAAATAATAACGAATGCTGGTACAGAGAGATAGGCAAGTTTGAAGTTTGTGTTGTTTGAACAAGTTGGAGGCAAACACTTTGATTGATGCTCGCCGGCTACTACGCTGATGGCACATAGTGCCTACATCCTGCTTCCGTTGTGGAAATTACAACTTTATGTATTAGAGCTTAGATACCATTTTGTTAAAAAAGTAGTTACAAGCAGGTGCCTACCTATATGTTTGATTAGAATTTGATGGTCCATGTAAACATCAAACAAAGCACAATCTAAAACAGTATTGTAAAACATGTTTGTAACAATTTTGGCGTAGTAGTAAGTAAGTATGTATTTTAGCATCTATTTATATACCCGTGTTGTTCCTTAACCACTTGTTCCTGGAGTTTATATAAGTCATCATCTGATGATGCAATTGTCAACAGCCAATTAATGTTCCCACTACTGGGACAAAGGCCTCCTCTCTTTGAGAGGGAATGGGCTATAATTTACCACGCGGGCCCAGTGCGAATTGGTAGATGTCACATGTCTTCCAATTTTTTGGTTCTAATTAAGACATGTCGGTTTTCTCACGGATCAATTAAAATCAAATCAAAACATTTATTTCAAGTAGGCCAGTTATATTTTCCTTCACTGTTTTGAGAGAAGCGGTGCTGAAATAAATTACACAAAGTAATGTGCCTACCTGTGTTCGAACCCACGACCTTCTGTTCGTAAGTCGGGGCCGCCACCACTGGGCCACCGCTGCCTCCTCTTTATATATGTGTCAGTATGTTATTTAACCAGATGATTTTCCCAATATTTGCCCATTAAAGCTCGCACAACAGAATGCCCGCAGTGACCCATGCATTATAATTACCGGGCATTCTGTGATACAATAACAACGTTTAATTAATTGCTTCATGCATTATTTACCTCTCGCCCGGGGCTGGAATCATTGCCAAATAATTTGCGTTTAGTGGCTGGCCTTGTTCTCATTACAGTTGTTTTGATTGGTTCATCTGTATCTGTATATTAACCAATCGTAGTGGTTGAATGTTTGACGATAGATTTTCTGGAAATCGAGGGCCAATGCAATTGGGGCCATTTTAAAAGACTGTTTCTTGTTTTTCAAGCAAAATTATGAAAATCAGAAAGGAATGTTCTTTCCTCTTACAGGTGAGTGAAAACAAATGAATTTGAAAAGGTCTACGTCCGATTGCTCTAAACTTAGGAAGCATGCGCTTAGGTAACTCGCAAAGTCAAGCCGTGTCAGGTAGCGTTAACCCATGAGACGTCATGGGTTAACGCTTCCACCGTAAAATGATTGTTTCATACGTATGTTTGAATGTCTTTGATCCAAATCTACCATACCGTTTGGCCACGAGTTACATGCTCAAGCATTACACCTATTGCGACAGCGGCAGCAGTGACGATTGTGATAAAACAAATGAAGAAGATATTTGAAAAATTCCACAAGCTATCATGACGCGACTTGCACAGCGACAGTACTCACACGAAGAAAACCAGACTCTCGTATGGGGTCATGGCGTTGAAAATGCCGAAAGTTACAATTACTTGTTTTTTTTTTTTCTGAAATAACAAATCGTGTCTTTTTTTCGTTTTTGATGTTTTTTTCGAAAGTTTCAAGAATCAAAATTGGCCTATATAAACTTGTTTTTTTTCATATACTTAAAACGGTAAAATACGAAAGAAACGGGAATCTTTCCTGTTTTTTTTTCAACGCTACTCGCTCGTGTAGTGTTAAGAATCGTCTGAGTTCATGCATGTGTGGGGCATTCGATGCGAGTGGAACCGCGGACGAAAAGTATTTTTGCATGTGAGCATATGTGGTTCGTAAATATTTTACTAGCAATACATCGAGAGGTTCCACAGCGTGCTGAGAATTTGAATAGATAGAAACAAGTTCGTAAAATCGGATATCGATACTTGAACTTTAACTTTTATGAAAATATTTTATTACCATGAATTTTAAAAGAGTAACCAAGGATTTTCTTTCTTGCCAGTTCTACTTCTTAGTACACCTTTTCTCGAGGTTTAATAAGTACAAATGTAGGCCTATGTGAAATACAATATTTTGATTTTGAAAACTTTCATCGAGAATGAGAAAATAGTATCATGATTTATTATCTCGTTGACCGGAAATCCAAGAGCTTTGCCTTTAATTTTGTTATTTCAGAACACGTTAGTTTTCTTACTTTGTTGATGCAAGCAACAAACACTCCACAAAAGAGATGTTAAAATAAAGAGTAATCACAACAAATTACCTACATACAAAGAAGAACACAGAAGGTTGCCTACATAAAAATAACGACTTACGTATGAAATTGAAACATAATGAAGAACAATATAATGTACTTACAGATAATTTGCACTAGCAAAGGAAAAGCGATTTTTCAAATAGCCCATTCTCGTCTACGTCAATTTGTTGAAAAAATTAATTCAGACACTCGAAACATGCAAAACTAGGCTTTATTTTGTCGGAAAATTGAGCCCAAATTCCATTTGGCTGAATGTAGCAGAATTGAGAACATAAAATACTTTTATCTACCCAAATATCATAAACCCTCTCTAATGCGTTCAAAAACCATAGGCAATGACCAGCATTACCAACCAACAGAAATTAACAGAACTATAATGAGCTCATAACCTACTGAAAACAGTAGGTTATGAGTTTTGAATTTGGAACAGGTGTCAAATTCAAGTGAGTGTGCTATTCTATAGTGCGCGCGGAACTAGTTGGCCGCGCCTTAGGTGGCGACAGGGGTGAGGGGGCGGGTTGCCTACAGCTCGCAATGCACAGGAGACTATAATTAGACAGTGATGACCAATCTCGAGATATCGTGAACAATAATTTGTTCAATTTATTGAAAAGAATACAAATAAAAACCGGCCAAGAGCGTGTCGGGCCACGCTCAGTGTAGGGTTCCGTAGTAATAATTCTTTTTTTGTTTGAAATACGGGCCAATGAAACTTGACCTCTGGATTGTATAGGCGCTCATACGATTCAGGGACCAAATTATATTGGTTAATTGCAGTTTCCATCTGTTGTTTCCATCCAAGTTCAAAATAATTTTCCTAGAAAGTCCTTATAAAGTTCTACTTTTCAGATTTTTTTCATATTTTCTAAACTTATGGTTCAAAAGTTAGAGGGGGGGGGACGCTTTGTTTTTTACTTTTGGAGCGATTATTTCCGAAATTATTGACATTATCAAAAAATGATTTCAGTAAACCCCTATTCATTTTTAAATACCTTTCCAACAATATATCACACGTTAGGGTTAAAATTAAAAAAAAAATCACTTCCCACTTTACCTACATATAGGGGGGCTACCCTAATAAAACATTTTTTTCCAATTTTTATTTTAGCACTTTGTCGGCGTGATTGATACACATATTGGTACCAAATTTCAGCTTTCTAGTGCTAACGGTCACAGAGATTAAGCGAGGACGGACAGACAGACAGACAGACATGGCGAAACTATAAGGGTTCCTAGTTGACTACGGAACCCTAAAAAACAAAAACATGCCTAAGGCGCGGCCAACTAGTTCCGCGCGAACGTATCTACATTAAAACAGATACCTATCGATACGAAACCCCAATTCAGTATGATTTTAATTATAAATCGCACGACATTTTGATCTCGAGTGACACAAGAATAGTGACTTTGTTCGTTTGCCTATGATTTAAAAAAAATGACAGATATCCGAAACGCCGCCATTTCGAGCTGTCATTTGTTCGTTAGCTTTTTATTCCCTTTCATTGAGTAGACAAATTTTCTGTTAATTCTTTATTTCTGTCGAAAATGAGTGATAGTGACTCAGAAATTAACATGAACACTCCGCCAGATATCGTAAATGCAGCGACGAATGCAACTAATAACCTGTTTATTTTTTATTGCATCACACTGGTATAACAATGCTGGTCATTTCCCTATGGTTCCTGAACCCATCATAGAGCCCTTATGATATTCGGGTAGATAAACTAGTGTATGCAACTATACATAATTAGGCATTACAACACTCGTGTGATGCTATTAAGAAACTCGCCTTCGGCTCGTTTCTTAAACCCACACTAGTGTTGTAATGCCCTTCATTATGCACAGTCGCATAAACTACTATTTTTCATCAAAATGACAAAGAATACGGCCAGTTACAGCCTATACAAAAAATTGCTTCATACAATCAGGGTGGCGTGCCATTCTGAATTGGACCTTAACATATAACTATAAGATAGGTATTGTATTGAGATGTTATGGGGTGTGTACATTATTATTAATTGTTTTATTTAGTTGTCGTGGCACATTACGACGCCATATTGGCATGTCACTAATAGTGTTTCTTTTTACATTCAGTCTCTTCGTTTTTATAAATAGGTGTGTCTTCTTACCTGTGCTGAAATAGTATTGAAATTAATATAAATACGAAAGTAAATCCTATATTATGAAGATTATATTCTGACATATAAGTATCTATTGATATACTGAAGGGATTTTAAAAGATAGAATTTATATAGACAACATAAGGAAATGATCTTAGAGTTTCACTGAAATATTTGTTCTCTCATGCCATTCTATTTTGAACCTTGTCAGTATGTTACTTAAGACACTTTTAAAGTCTGTCAATATTGTTAGAAATCCGCTAATCCACACTATTTAAAACACAGAAAAATATGACGTAACATCACGCCTGTAATTCTCCACGGATTACGCAGAGGTGTAGCTAATAGTATTTCTCAAATGTGTTATGTAATAGGGGGCGAACCTACCGGGTACATATCCTGAGTCCGTGGCTGCTACTGAAAAAATCTTGGAAGAAAAATCGAACAAGACTTTGCCCAAACTGAGAATCGAAACTAGGATCTTAATATGCTCGACAATTGCACTTGCGACCAGCGAGGTAGACTTCTTCTTATCGTGTGGGCAGTGAGAGTTTCTAAAACGCCTCAAGGGCCTCTGACATGGTTAGGCGAACGCCACCACCGGCATATACGTGCCATCCGAAGCACGGAATCATCTTTTTATCAGACACTCTGGCTAGACTACATAGTATGCTTCCCGTGTGAATTGAACCCACGACCACGACGTTTAAACCAAAAGCAACGCTTAAGCATAAAGTGGTTGAAACACAAACACGCAGAGTGCCCTCTACGGCTCTACCGCTTGACGGCTCTACGGCTCTACCGGCTCTACCGGCTCTACGTAGAGACTATCACGAGAGCTCGTTAGCGTGCACCTGTTCCAGTGTAGAGTCACATCGAGGACAGTTATACTCGTATTAGTCGTGTCTACGTAGAGCTAGTTTAGTGGATGTAGTTACAGTGAATATATGGTGACTGCATGATATTTAAATAGAGTGAAAAGTGGATTACTCGGCTAAAAACTTATGCCTTTTTCACATTAAACAAACTAACAGAACGCCAATTCAGCGAATGACAGGATCCTATGAAAAATAACTTGAATACATAGACATATTTATATGTTCGATTCAAGGGCTTCGAAGCCTTTGGTATGAGAGACTTATGTTCTTGGATTCGTAAATATTCTTAGCCAAGTAATTTAGTAATGTCATCATTAGCAGGTATAATACTTTATTTCTTCTATTTTGTATCTTAAATATGAATTTTAACTACCATGCATGTAAGCGTCCAGTTTCTGAGGTATAAGCTACCAAAGTTGTACTGAAATAAAAATGGCGGACGAGTAGACGAGCCATACAGAAACGTAAAGTCAAAGATGCGTGCTGAAGCTAGTCTATCCATAGAATGACATGGTTGCTCACCGCGTAACCGCAAAACTAGAATTGGAAATGTTTCCCGACTAAAAAAATATGATTGTGTTTAGTCCGTCTGTTAGACTGTCGAAAAATATTGGATACGTGTTTTTTGTTTTATCAGATTAATAACAATTGACGAAAATAAACACAAAATAAACGTGTCAAAAATCATGAGTGGGCGCTTATTGTGACGTCACTTTCTGGTAAAAAATGTACCAAACTGTGACGTTACACGACTTTTCGAAGAAGAAAGAATATATTGTGTCCAATATTTTTTGGAAACCTATCTGATGGACTAATTAGTATCTTTTTGCCAACTACCCTATTGTTTAACAAAATTATTTATTACTTTGATCTCAAAAACGTCCGTCACCGGTAAAAAAATAATTACGAACGAAACAAATAGACAAGCCAATCGTAGCGACATAGCTAGTCTCCATAGAATGACACGGTTGCTCACCGCGCGCTGTTCGTGAGCGCACGCGATCGGAATTAAATAACAACAATTCAATTGAGCGCCGGGGGATGGGGGATGGCGAGAAATACGATCTTTTTCGCACGTGCCACCCTTCAAGCGCCGTCAAAAGAAATACGATCGAATTGAATCAATCTTTTGTAAAAGATTCTAGAGTTAAAGATAATGTGTGGAAAATGGCTTTCTTTCTATATATACCTGTGTATTATACTAGTGGAAAGGGTCTGATGGCACCGTTGGCGCAGTGGCTAAGGGACTGGCTGTACAAACTATGTTAGCAAACTAAAAAAACTAAAAAACAAACTAACAAAACCAACTATGTTGTCAAGCAGGTTCCCCTTTTTTTTTGGGCGTTTGGAAAATCATCAAATAACCCCTCCGGCTCTTGGGTACAGCAAAAGAGAATGTCAGACTTCTACTTACTAAAAACCACCCATGTTCCTTCTTAGCCCTTTATGTCGAGGCCGCGGTATTTTTGTGACCAACCCGCAGCCCCAACGGGCAAGCAGGTACCCTTTTTTTTTTTTTTTTTTGTTGGGTCGAAAATCATCGAATGACCCCCCCCCCCGCTCTTGGGCAGAGCGAAGGGGAGTGTCAGACTTCTACTGACTAAAAACCGAACCCATGTTCCTTCTTTGCCCTTGCGCCGAAGCCACGTAATCTAGTACAAAAAACCGCGGCCCCGACGGGCAAGCAGGTACCCTCATGTAGCGTAAGCCAGCTTACTTCAATGGAACAAATGGAACAATTCAATTTAAGCAGAAGGACTCAGGACAAGAGAATTCGTTTACTTTCGTGCTCCTAATACCAAAACTTTATTTATGAAATTCGGTGAAGGTGCTTTCGTAAACGGCTTGACCGATATTGATGATTTTATTTTGAACTAATGGAATCACCTGGTTAGGTTTTAGCTATGATGTGTATGTAGAAATGTTTTTGACACCTATAGAAGAGGAAAATCTCTTGTCTTGCGGGTCAGCTAATAGTTCCAATAAACATAACATAACATCACGCCTGTAATTCACGGAGGGTTAGGCAGACGTGTACGGCCTATTGTCATCAACCGGGCACAGCTACAGACTCCCAAATCCAAGAAAACTTTGCCCGAACCGGCTATCGAACCTAGGACTTAAAGCTCAGCAGTCGCACTTATGACCACTAAACCAACGATGCTGTCCGACACCCAATAAAGCATTTCAATTAAACAATCTTATTCTGGCAGTTTTATCCCAAACTAATCTTTATAAATGCGTTAGCAAAATTCTTCAAAGCCCTTTGAAAATACTCTAACATCCATTTAAAGCAATATTCACAAAGAACGAAGAGCTTTTAATAATCTTCCATAAAATAATAACAAAGCGTTATTTAACAACGCGTCTCAAAGCGCCAAACGACGTCAAAAAGTCAATTTGTTCTTCCTCAAAATTAGGCTCGTCCTTATTCCCAAAAGAATGCCAAAGTATCAAGTAATCACTCAATCTCGTGACGTCATCCCTTGATTGCCTCCCAGCCTTGAGCTCGTCAAAATAACAGATACTTTTACCCGACTTAAGAAGAAGAGGGTGTTCGGTATTTGTTTGAAGAATACACTTCTCACGCTGGAATTTAAAACAACACTTAACATAAGACTTTCGATCTTGACTTTTGCATCCGTATTTATAGTTAAGTCAAATAATTACTTGGACTTAAGTAATTACTTATGCAAATATTTTTGTGCAATGGGCAAGAATTTAAACGAAGTTAGAACCGCCAATGAAAGCAAAACTAAGAATTCTAACGTTTGATAGTTCTAACATTAAGGAATTACTAAACTACAGAGAAAAAATCGTATCTTAAACAATGCCATTTACTCAAGTAATAGTAATGACTTGTTTATAAATACGGGTGTAAGTCTAGTGGTCGTTAGCGCGACTACTGAGTATGAGAGTCTCGGTTTGATTCCCAGGTCGGCCAAAGTGATATTGAGTTTTTTCTATCAGGAATTTTTCAGTAGCAGCCGCGGAGTCTGGATGACTCGAAAACTATTTTTTTTTTAAACTTAACCCCACCTTAGGACTTTTTCCTGTATAGTGGGTGCGTTAACAAACATTTAAACTTACATACACAAAGACCCAGACCCAAAACAACTATCTGTAGGCCATCATCATCATCATCATCAGCCTATAATGTTACCACTGCAGGGACTCAGGCCTCCTCTCTAGGAGAGGTATGGGCTATGATACACCACGCGGGCCCAGTGCGGATTGGCAGATGTCTTCGAATTTTTTGGTTCTAAGACATGCCGATTTCCTCACGATGTTTTCCTTCACCGTTTTGAGAGCAGCGGTGATGAAATAAATTAGACAAAGTAATGCGCCTGCCTGGGTTCGAACCCACGACTTACTGTTCGTAGGTCGGGGCCGCCACCACTGGGCCACCGCTGCTGTAGGCCATACAAATATTTATTCCGTGCGGGGATCGAATCCGCGACACGTAGCGCAGCAGCCAACTGCTTTGAGCCACTGCACCAAACTTGCCGTCTCATTATATTGCCGTCCTCACAGGCCGTCCTATTACACGGGACTTATACATAACTGTAGCTAAACATGACTGTAGCTCGGCCGCCATATTTCCTTCTCGCTCCCACACATACTGTCTCATTCCCTCCCGCGTTCATGCTCAATTAATTTTAAAAAATTATGATACATTCCGAATTAACGTCCTACATAAATTAGACAAAGCAATCTACTTTACTGAGTTAAAAACCATGACCTACATGACACAAGCCATTACCGCTGGGCTATCACATGTTCTCTTAATATGTGTAATAACATAAATATTTGATGCTAAAAGGCACACATAATGGTAATGTCATTATCACGGCTCATGACACAAACTCGCTCGTTCGGGTTGTGGCAAAAATAACTCGATCACATTATTTTTGCGAGAGATTTCTTCGTTTGTATTCTTATTATGTACTTTTTGATTTAGGTTATTGTATTTATTGACTTCAATTTTAGTTGGTTTATCTTAAAAAAAAACTTTCTAAATTAATTCTAGCTTTTTCCCTCGGCTTTGGTCGCGCTCTGGTCTGAAATTATTCATCGGATACACAAAAAAAAATACAAACAAACAAACACGACACAAAACAAAAACAAACAAACACAACACACAAACAAATACACAACCGGGAATAATGTCTTCCCTTTAGTGACAATTTTCGGAAGTTTTCAAACTTATTCCGGTATCCGGCTACATACGGTAACCTGACCCCAATATAGTTGGAAAAAGGCTACAAAAATGATGATGGTTTACTTTATAAAATGTAAAGGAACGATTGGTACATTGAATTTGTACCGAAAAACGAGATTTTTTAACAACAAAAAATGTTGCTTCCCTGAAACCATTTTTCGTTTGATGTACAAAGTACTTGGTTAACAACTTCGTGAAAGGCTCGTTTACAACTTATACTTACGTATGCGGTTTTAGAACACATTAATGTATAAAATTTCAAGGATTCTAACTGTAAATTACATGTTGCCTTAATTACTGTAATTTAGCGGTGTTCATATAACACAATGATTAGGGAATCTCTTTGAGGCGCAGCGTCTGCTAATTGTGCCAGCTTACAACTTCCACACGTAATTGCTGGCATTGAATAAGCTTCGTCTTACTTCCTTATTCGTATTGCAATGGAATATTTTATAAAAGCATGAATAATAAAAACATGTATTTCCTTCTTCACAGGCCTACGACGTAGCCGCTACGAGTGACTAGCTACAGGCCTACGACGTAGCCGCTAAGAGAGAACAGCTACTGGCCTACGACGTAGCCGCTAAGAGAGTACAGCTACAGGCCTACGACGTAGCCACTAAGAGAGAACAGCTACTGGCCCACGACGCGACGTAGCCGCTACGAGTTACCAACTACAGACCTACGAAGTAGCCGCTACGAGAGAACAGCTACAGGCCTACGACGTAGCCGCTACGAGTTACCAGCTACAGGCCTACGACGTAGTCGCTACGGGAGAACAGCTAAAGGCCTACGACGTAGCCGGTACGAGTAACCAACTACAGACCTACGACGTAGCCGCTACGGGAGAACAGCGACAGGTCTACGAGGTAGCCGCTACGAGTAACCAGCTACAGGCCTACGACGTAGCCGGTACGAGTTACCAGCTATAGACCAGGCCTAGGACGAAGCGGCTACGTGTCCTGCCCATCTGTTACACTGTACTTGTATCTACCTTCACACCTTCACGAAAGCCGTTGCTGGTACGAATTCACGAAATAAAAATAAAAGATTCATCGTCCATGTAGACTTCTACTGTTTTATTCATACAGAGCAGCGTTTTATCTGATATCATAAATAACAGGTTAACAACTACATAGCAGGATAACGTTTAGAAAGACGGTAATTTCTAGGTCATGTGTTGTGACCTTGCCCTACACGTTTTAAACCAAGTCAATGTAACTAAACATTACCATTGTTATATTAACGTGGTTATTACTAATAAACATAACACAACATATCGCTTTTAGTGATTAGACCGCCCATTGTGTCCACTTATGTAAAATGTGTCTTGTAAATAGGTAAATATACTTGACGGCACGGTTAGCGCAGTGGCTCAAGCAATGGACTGCCGCGCTGCGTGTCGCGGGTTCGATCCCCGCACGGAACAAATATTTGTAAGAACTACAGATAGTTGTTCCGGGTCTGGGTATTTGTGTATGTGAGTTTAAATGTTTGTGAACGCACCCACGATACAGGAGAAATTCCTAGTGTGGGGCAACGTTTTTTTAAGAAAAAAAAAAATAAAAAAAAAATTTGATAGTGTAAATAAAAAGGACAAAACAGTCATAGTGGAAAGAAAAAAGAAAAAGACGTAAGTTTATGTGTATGTAATAACTAAATATTTCTATTGAAATGTGGGTGTACTGTAACTAAACTACATTTAGAACACTCCTGTTGTATATGTGTGCTAACAATATCTATGTGTGCGTGGCTGCGCCCGCGCCTTGTGCCCAACAGCAAATAAAGCAGTGTGTCGATAGCTGTCATGTGTTTCACTTGTCTCCCGTATTAAGAACCCAACAGTGGCGACGAGTATCTATTACCCACATCTTTATTTAATTATCGGAAAAAATGAACAGTTTTGGCATTTTGTCTACATTTGATCACAACGTGCAAGAATGGAAGTCTTATAAAGGCCGAATTACGCAATGGTTTATTGCGAACGACATCGTCCCGAAGAATGACGCAGCTGGAGCCAAGCGACGGGCGATCCTGCTCAGCGCGCTTAGTGACGGTACTTACAAGTTGGCAACGGATCTGGCGCTGCCAAAGGAAATCCAGGAAGTACCGTATGACGATATAGTGCAGTTATTGGATGAGCATTTTCTTCCAAAAATATGCGGCTTCAGCGAGCGTTACAATTTTTACGCGGCTGCGCAGCAGCCGGGCGAGACGTACACGCAATGGGCGTCAAGGCTACGAGGACTAACAGCTCATTGTAGATTTAGTAACGTCGAAGAAGCGTTACGAGATCGGTTTGTCATGGGAATGACACCAGGCAATGAACGAGAGAAGCTGTTCGCGCAGGACATCGACAAACTGACCCTGGCCAAGGCAGTGGAGCTGGCGGAGAGCGTGCGGTGCGCACGTGCTGGTGCCGCCACTACTACGGCTGTCCCTGGGCAACAGCCGGTGTTCAAGATCGCCAAACAAGAAAACAGTGCTAAAACAAGTAGTGCCGGTAAAATAAAGTGTACAGTGTGCGGTCGAAATAATCATGAGTCATCCCAATGTCGGTTTGCAAGCTATAAATGTAATAAGTGCAACACCAAGGGTCATTTACGTAAAATGTGCAAGAAAGTTAATTACGTATCGACAGGTGATGTGAGTGAGGACGACGACGGTAAGTCATTGTTTAACATTCGCTCAGTCCGGGGGGAACCAATGACAGAAACAGTTTCGATTTACGGGAAGAATGTACAATTTCAAATAGATAGTGGATCGGCCGTGACAGTTATTTCCGAAGGTACTTATAAAAACATGTTCAGTAATATTCCGTTACTAGATTCCAAAAAAAGTTTTATTAGCTATACCGGCAATATTATGAAATGTGTAGGGTACGTAAACTTGCCTGTGGCGTACATGAGACACACTCACACATTGGACATGTACGTCATTCGCAATGGCGGACCACCGTTATTAGGCAGAGATTTTATATCTAAATTTAAACTTAAGTTAACGCCTTGTAATTTTCTGAAGGGTGAGCAGAGTATGGTGGATCACTTGCAATCGCGTTTTCGGGAGGTATTTTCGGACAAGCTGGGTAAATTTAATAAATATCGTGTAAAAATAAAATTAAAAGATAATTCGAAACCGATATTCTGTAAAGCGCGTCCAATTGCTTTCGCGTTACGGGAAAAGGTCGACAAAGAGATAACACGTTTGGTGGATCTAGGTGTTCTTAAACCGGTTTCGCACTCAGAGTTCGCGTCACCTATTGTCCCCGTGCTAAAGCACAACGGTTCGGTTAGATTGTGCGCCGACTATTCGGTTACTATCAACAAACAGCTGTTGATAGAACACTATCCTCTACCCACGGTACATGAACTTTTTTCAAGACTGTACGGAGGCCAACAGTTTTCAAAAATTGACTTGTCTATGGCCTATAATCAATTCGTGTTAGACGAAGAGTCCCAACCCGTTACATGTATCAATACACATCGGGGACTATTTAATTATACTCGACTTGTGTTCGGCCTGTCTAGTGCGCCGTCTATATTCCAACGCGCTATGGAAACTATGCTATCGGGACTAGACGGGGTTCTGTGTCTGCTTGATGACATTTTAGTCACGGACCAGACCCCAGAGGGGCATATGAAAAAGTTGAACATAGTTCTGCAAAGACTTCAGGATGCAGGGTTAACTGTTCAGAAAGAAAAATGTGATTTCTTTAAAAACGAAATTAAATATTTAGGTTACATAATTAACAAGGATGGATTACAGAAAGATCCAGCTAAGGTGAAAGCTATAGCTGATGCGCCGGTTCCATCCGACGTTAATACATTGCAATCATTTCTAGGACTTGTAAATTACTACAGGAATTTCGTGGCGGGAGCATCCTGTATCCTGAGTCCATTGTATGACCTATTAAAAAAGGAGGTTAAATGGGACTGGTCTACGTCACGTCAAGAAGCGTTTGACAAAATAAAGAAATGTTTGACGTCTGATCAGGTCTTATCACACTTTAATTCAAACGCCAAAATAGTTTTAACAGTCGATGCTTCGCCGAGTGGGTTAGGTGCTATTTTGTCCCAAATAGACAGTGACGGGTTGGAGCGCCCAGTGGCATTCGCTTCCCGCACGTTGAATTCTGCTGAGAAAAATTACTCGCAAATACAGAAAGAGGCGACTGCGATCATATTTGGAATACGTCGGTTCCATCAGTATTTATATGGCAGATCAGATCCATTCATATTACGTACGGATCACAAGCCACTAATTTCTATTTTCGGGCCACATAAAGGTATACCGGAGGTATCGGCTAATAGATTGCAGAGATATGCGATGTTTTTAAGTGCATATAACTACATAATTGAGTATGTTCGTAGCGCCGACAACAACGCGGACTATCTGTCTCGGGCGAGTTTACCGGCTGAGGCGGGGCGGGTACGCGCCGCGAGTGAGGGAGACAACGTAGGCGCGCACGCTGCCGCAGCCGCCGCTCCCATTGATCGCGCATCGTACGTTAACTTTGTTGTCGAAGGCGGCATGCCGTTGACTTTGAATGATTTACGCAAAGCAACTAAAGAGGATACTATATTACAGTTAGTGGTAAATAATGTTCAAAACGGTTGGCCTAAAAAAATAAAGGACCCGCAGTTAAAACCCTATCATTTATGTAAAACACAACTATCATATGAAGACGGTTGTTTGATGAGGGGTCATAAGGTGATTCTTCCCGAATCTTTGCGATCGAAGGTTTTAATTGAGTTACATAGCTCGCATTTAGGTATCGTAAAAACGAAATCTGAAGCTAGATCACGGGTTTGGTTCCCAGGCATTGATGCAGCACTAGAAAAAATTATAAACTCGTGCGAAATATGCAAACAGCTACGGCCTTCACCGCCCAGGGCGCCGTTAGCACCGTGGGAGTTTCCCCTTACTCCATTCCATAGGTTACACGTCGACTTCCTTGGTCCGCTCAACAATCAAATGTTCCTAGTAGTGGTAGATGCGCACACCAAATGGTTAGAAGTATACGACGTGAGCACTTCTACTACCTCCGCGACCGTTACAGAAAAACTTTACGATTTCATGTCTAAGTACGGACTACCACACACAATCGTTAGCGATAACGGGACGGCGTTTACATCCGCTGAGTTCACAAAATTTTGTTTACTAAATGGTATTGCTCATCTTACTTCACCACCTTACAATCCCGCTAGTAATGGACAAGCAGAAAGTTTTGTGAAGATTGTCAAAAAGGGCATAAAATCAAGCGTTTTAGGTTCACGCAGTAGGAATGAGAGTAAACTAAAAATGTTGAAATATCTGTTTGACTACAGGAATTCAGTACATTCTGTCACGGGTTTCTCACCGGCTGAGTTAGTGTTTGGGCGAAAGCTAAGAACACGTCTAGATTTACTTCACCCAAAGTTAACGACGACCCCACTCACATCACTTATTGATGATGTTAAAAAAAAGCAGTGCTCGCAAATTAAATGTTATGGCGGTAATAATAAACAAGTGTATAACCCGGGCGATGAGGTTATGTTTAAAAAATTTGAAAACAACCGCAAATTTATTTGGTGCAAAGGGACTGTTGTAAAAAGACTCGGAAAAGTGTTGTATTTGATTAAAGACCATGGTTCATCATCAGATGTTAAAAAACATAAAAATCAAATTGTATTAAATAAAGGTATGTCTCCATCCCGGGATTTGGACGATTTCATGTTGGAAAGCGACCCAACTCAAAGAGAACCCAGTGATGCTCAGTCACCGGATAGTGGGGGGGGAGAAAGGAATGAGGTGGAATTGTCATCCTCACCTTCACTGAATTCGAGATGTTCCAGTAGACTGTTGCGGGACATACCAAGGGTTGATTATAAGCAGTTCTTTTAAAATTAATTTGTTATTTCTATTTAGGTTAAATAGGGGGAGGGACTGTTGTATATGTGTGCTAACAATATCTATGTGTGCGTGGCTGCGCCCGCGCCTTGTGCCCAACAGCAAATAAAGCAGTGTGTCGATAGCTGTCATGTGTTTCACTTGTCTCCCGTATTAAGAACCCAACAACTCCTCTTTGCTACAAGAACTTAACGCGTCGTTGACTACGGTAATAACGTGCTACGACAGACGCTACGATTACTCGCTACGCCGTAGCAATTATGCTACGAGGAAACAGTGCTACAAACAATGTGTCCATTTACGGGCTACGCCGTAGCTAGTGTGCTACGAGGAAACTGTGTGTGTGAAATAAGTTTCCTTTCTTTTGTCTAGTTCTTGCTGTCCCACTGCTGGACATGGCCTTCCCATTAGTCTTTCCATGAAATCTTGTTCTACGCCACCTCAAACCAACACTCGCGGTATGCGGTCCAAGTCGTCTCGTAACCTCTTGCAGAACTGATCTCGGCAACGCCGTCTTTCTGTAGGTTAGTTTAATCTGACATCAATTCAATTATTTTTAATTTGTTTCATAAGCTTTGAGTCTCCATTTTTAGTCCTTAACATAAAACTCACCATACTTGCCGACCATAATATAATATCCAACATGAAGTGCCATCTCAAGTAAGTTACCTGAAACAAAATAGTTTTGTTAAATACTACTTTATTTATCTAAATAATTACATTGACTGAGTAGAATTCGATGAGCCATTGAAGAACAAGTCATGTTTTCGTACTAACTTAAAATTCAAACTCAAATATTTTATTTCAATTAAGCCATTACAGGCACTTTTGAATGTCAGAAGGACGGAAAAAGAACGAAACTACGAGTGCAATACGTCATTCCGAAAGTCACCACGCCGAACCACACGCCACCGAATGCCAGCAACAAATTCTTTGAACTAAATGTCACACCCAGACTTAGACCAAGTCTGGGTGTGACAAGTGACACGGGACGGAAAGGAAGCGACGAACGAGGCTAGACGAGCGCTACTAAATACACTCTCGCACTCGCCCTGCCTCAGAATACCTAGGTGAGAGTGTACAGCCTCTATATAGGTTCGCCCACTGATCTACAATATACTAAAGTGTCCGCAGCCAGTTTGATCGTGACATGGGACCATAACATTAAAAAAATACATCATCATCAGCCTATAATGTTCCCACTGCAAGGAATCAGGCCTCCTCTCTAGAAGCGGGATGGGCTATCCACCAAGAGGGCCCAGTGCGTGTTGGTAGATGTCGCATATCTTCAAAAACATACTACAGTAAATAAATCTAGGTGCCATACACCTCTGCTTACCCTTACGAACATACCAATTAATTACTCCAAGGACAAAGGAATAAACATAAAACATTAAAATCCAATCAGGGCCTTGAAGTAATATTTAATTATTTCAACAAATCTCAAATGTAAGTACTTTTTACAACAGCATAAAGATAACCAGAAAACCAAGTATGCCTTTTTACCCGACTACGGCGAAGCCAAAAGGAAGGGATGATTTTGGCAGTTTATGTATGTATGTTATACAAGTATTGATAAACAAGCATACAGGACAGTAGTAGTCGCATGCCACCTTGCTAATGACAACTAGCAGCTGACTTCTGTATCAATGAGAACGCCATGAAGGATCACCAGGTTTCAGTGGCATGCGACTACGTCTGTCCTCTATAATATTTATACTTATTATAAAGTTATTTACTTAAATTAATTAATTATTTTCTTGTTTCTATTTTTAAGACCGCGTTTGATTAGTCTGCGTTTTTATCCATAATCGGGTTTTAGTTTTTGATGAAATAAATAAATAAACAATAATGATAAAGAGTGGTTGAGGCCTGCATGAGGTCCCGGTTCGATTCCTTCATCGGGCAAATTGTTACGGGATTTCACAGTCGCAGTCACGGAGAATTTGTGCCCGATTGATGGCACTAGGCTCGCCCTACAAGGGGCGTATACATAACTGGCGAAATTCAGACATATAGTGGGAACTTTGTATATGCTAACATTATACACATCAAACAACTATGTTGACCTCGACATACTAACGAGTAACTTGTTCCTTGAATTCGTGTAAACGTTTTGCATGTGTGTGTGAGTCGATTCCAAGAATTGGTTCCTAGTTGATATACTGTTTTTGAATACGAATATGCCCAGTGGGCTTTTACGAATTAAAACATGGTAACATGTTGGGCGAGGTTTTGACCCTCCGTCTATTCCTAGAACCTCGACACACGAAGGTCTCGCTACCTGGTCGTCGTAAGACATTCTCATGTAGCAGTGTTCTAGGAAATATATGACGCTATACGGCCTGTATCAAAAAGGGTGTGGTCAAAATATCATCATCAACTTTTCTTAAAATGATTTATGAAGAGTTTATTTTGTACAAATTATTATAATTCAGATAAACTAACTAATACAACATTTATCAGCTGTGACATGTTACTATATTACAACTATAATTTACAGAATTGAAATTATAATAAAAACTAGTGAAAAAAAAAGTGCAAGTCGGAAATACACATCAAGGGTTCCGTACCATGACTTCTTATAGGTTTTCCTGTAATCTATACTTGTTGAACTAATTTTTGTATTTTTTTTTCAGAATTTTAGGCTCAGTAGTTTCGGAGATTAGGGGAGGGGAATGGTCGGACAGACAGACAGACAGATACACGAGCGATCCTATAAGGGTTCCGTTTTTTCCTTTTGAGGTACGGTACCCTAAAAAGGTACTAAACCTTCCTCTTGAATCACTCTATCTATTTAAAAAACCCGCATCAATATCCGTTGCGTAGTTTTAAAGATTTAAGCATACATAGGGACAGACAGCGGGAAGTGACTTTGTTTTATATTAAGTAATAAAATAATAATAATAACATAATGATAATGATGATGTACAAGTATCAAAAAGGGAAAAATTACAGGGTGTCAAAAAAGGGTCTTTTTTTGGTGTAGTAAATCATCAAATGACCCGCTCTGGGCGTAGTGGATGGTAGTGTCAGAATTCTACATACGGTTCAGCGCACACGCATTGTTGAATTCAATCGGGAATTTTGCGACTCGTTGGTGAATACAACTTAATATTTCGGGTTTGCCTTGTCACGGGAGTGCTATTAAGGAAGCACCGAGGCTTTTGTGTTTAGACTAATTCGGAGTGAGTTTGGGCTCGCGTTAACAGCGTGGCTTGCGGCAGCTGGCGACGTGGAAGAATCGTCGTTGAGGAGTCCGGATCTACCAGCAAACCATCGCAAGGTCATATACACTCACGATACACATATACATATACACACACTTGCGACCGGTCAACGGATAAACCGGCTCGAAGAAATCAGGTGAGTTCAGAATATAATATTGTTCGGAGGCGCGTATCGCGTCTATTTGATCCCGTTAGGACGGCTGTTGTTCGGAAACCTATCTTCCATGGGCCCGAGATAAGGTTCGGCTGGTCCTGGCGCGATCAGTCTCTCTTTCGAAAAGTCCCGCGGCCCCGATAGTAGGCCTCCTGTGCAATAATTCTACGATTATAGTTTCCCTTTAATTGGGGGTGGAGCCGGGTTGAGATAAGGGTATAGGGATGCTATGTTATCCCGTTACATACGTGTTCGTTAAGTTAGATTGTAACTTGTAACGTAGGGGTAAATTCTGTTTATTTTAGTTTGTATAAAACTAGTTCTTGACCATAGCTTCGCTCAAATTTTGCCTTTTCTGACTTGTCGGTAAGGATCGGGTCCAAATCATTACACCAGCGTTTCCTAGGTCTGCCTAATTTTCTGTTACGTCATTTCAGATAAACATCCTACTTTAAAAAAATAAATTTTTAAAATAGAACGTGAGGTCTTTCATTCGATTCCCGATCCGGGAATCGAATGAAAGACCTCACGTTCAACAGTCACTTGAGACGATAACGAGGCAATCAAAGGACACGGAAAACAAAAATGATTAAATAAACAGTCGTGTAATAAGAAATAATCATCATCGTGCCAGAGGAAGGGTGTCGTCGCCGAGGGAGGCCTAGAAAGCGCTGGCGAAACTATTTGAGGCTTTTGTGTGAGATTAGCCGGAGAAAACTGCACGGAGAGAAGAGTGTAAGACTATAGGGGAGGCTTTTGCCTAGCAGTGTGGAACAACATAGGCAAATGATCGACATTTTACCACAAAACCAACACATCTACTGTCTACATTCACAAATCATAAGAACACTCATAATTGCCGTTTCCGACATACTCACTACTACAAAGTAAATGTTAAAAAATGCGGAAAATATGCAAATAATATTCAAAGACGTTGAACACATAAATATTAAAATGTTGTACTAATTATTCACAATCATGGACTTGGTTTGTTTTCATGCTAAATAACTGCTGTCTTGTCTGAATACAAGAACGGCTTGTTCATTAAACGTTTATCGTAACATTGTGTCAGTTTTTTGCGAAATATCATTTGAATTTTCTTCTGATCATTGGAGCTTGTCGCTACGTAACGAAAGCAAGGTCTCAAGGTTTGGTCTTATTTATTAATTTATTCTTCAAAAAATTACATTTGTGTCAAACATTGGTTTTAACAATAAAGCATAAAGTAGAAGTCTGACACTCCCTTTCGCTCAGAGGGATGATTTATTTGATGATTTTCCAACTGCCAAAAAAAAAAAGTCTCAAAGTTTTTTTTTTATAAAACGTTGCCCCACACTAGTAATTTCTCCTGTATCGTGGGTACATTCACAGACATTTAAACTCACATACACAAAAATATCCAGACCCTAAAAAACTATCTATAGGCCATAAAAATATTTGTTCCGTGTGGGGATCGAACCCGCGACACGTAGCGCTGTTATCAATTTTATTATTGGCATTTTGTTCTTTTCTATTAAGGTTCTCATGCTCTAGTTGTCTATTTAAGAGTCGCAACATTTCATTTTAGTAGGTTTTATATTTTTTGCAAAATATTTTAGAATTTTTAAATGTGTTTGTTTATTTTTTCGAGCGTATGGCACTCGCGGGCAGCAGCTGAAAATCAGCGTCAGGTGGTGCACTTTGTGTTGCCATCTGGCATTATGCTGAACTGAGGCCCTTTCGGCATTATTAGCTTTAATTATTTTGAATTTGTTTTGTTCATTTTTATGGTATTTTTGCCAAAAAAACACAATTTTCTTTCTTCTTTTCTTTCTTTCTTTCAGCAGACAACTGCTTTAGCCACTGCGCCAACAGTCACGATAAACAGTTGGTTCTGTCCGTCAGTTGCAGATCTTTGAGAGTCATTAAAGGTGGCTCGAAAGTCTGACTACCATCTCAGTCTGTTTCGTATGACCTAGTACTAAATGGGTTGTCACAATCAGATAGGCAATCGCTCCAAGTGTATGTCATCGGTAGCGTTTCATGCAACCATGGATAGATGGATACATACGTCTACGTTGGTTCCGTCTCAAAGCGACTCAAAGTAAATCACTCAAAGGATTATATACGGCATGTGTTCTATCACAGGCTGTTCTCAAAGTGTCGTGTGAGGTGGACACCTTTTTTATTTTTTGGAACGTGGGAAATCATTAAATGTTTCCTCCCGTTCTGGAAGAGAGGTAGGGAGTGTCGGACTTCTACTGACTAAAAACCACCCATGTTCCTTCTTAGCCCTTTGTGTCGAGGCCGCGGTATCTCTTTCGAACAACCCACAGCCCCAACGGAGAGGTGTACACCTCACACCTCTTCGGGCATTATTACTATTAGTTACGGGTCACTGAATTTGTATAATTTAGTAATGTACCTATGTTTAAGTAATAAGGTATGTATAATTGATTTACACTGTATTTAATTTAGTTAAGGTGAAGGTTGTAACAGAACAAGGCCAATTTAAATTGTATATTACGCCGCCTATTATTCAATTCAATACACGTGAATAATACTACGATACGTATAACATGAAACATTAAACGTAATATTGTCTTCTTTGTGAACCAACCGCTATTGATACAAAGTCTTGAAACTCTCCTATATACTAGCTTGTACCGTCGACTTCATTCACGTGGAATTTTTGATGTGTATATGGAAGAAAAAAAAAGTAGCCTGTATCCTTCTCCAGGATAATTATAATCTATCTCCTTGACAAATTTCAGTAATCCGATCAGCCGTTTGGCCGTCAAAGACACAGACAGACAAACAGAGTTACCGTCGCATTTATAATATTAGTAGGGATGGATATGTTGGTACTTAGTGAGGTTTGAGTTTACGTTACATTAAACTTCAATAACTAATTTTGAGCATGAATGTGGATGGTTAGAGGAAAACCAAAGAAACGATAGATGGACTGTGTGGCGGATTATATGAGCTGACGAGTAACAGAGATAATTTGCATGCGTTTTACAAATTGAAAAAACACTGAAATTTACTTTATGTAATAATAATTTAAAAAAATAATAATATCATAGTTTAACGTTAGAGTTATTAGTCACACCTACTTTTCGCAATAAATACTCTAAGAAATAGTGTAATACGCATAAAAATCCATTTCGTAGATCTCCCGCGCAGATGGCTAATCTCCGCTGGGATTGGCCGCCGTGGCCGAAAAACGGTCAGGAGGACTATTATTATTAACTTACACACATCACTACATATTTTAAAACAAAGTCCTCCGCCGCGTCTGTCTGTCTGTCTGTTCGTAACTAACCCAAAAACTACTGCACCGATTTTCATGTTGTTTTCACTAATGGATAGAGTGGTTCTCGACGAAGATTTGAGCATATAATTTGACCGACATCCACGCGGGTGAAGCCGCGGGCATCAGCTAGTAATAAATAAATTACCATAAAACAATAAAGGGAAAGACATGGCAATTATTTTAATCGCTCGCTTTGTCGTCAATTTCGTTTCTAAATTCTACATCAACAAATGCTTAAACGTAGAAAATCGATAGTACGTACTAATGGGAAACGTATGAATGACCAATTACTTATCGTGTCGGTCTGAATCTAGGGCTGGTTATGTTGAAACTCGACCACTACATACATAACATAACATCACGCCTGTTATACCCGAAGTGTTAGGCAGAGGTTTACCTTAACATAACTTGTGAAATGTGAGCGTACTAATCCACCCTTTTTTTTTTTTGGTGGCAGGAAAATCATCAAATGACCCCTCCCCCCCGCTCTTGGGCAGAGCGAAGGGGAGTGTCAGGTTTCTACTGACTAAAAACCAAACCCATGTTCCTTCTTCAGTATTTGTCATATTGTTTACTTTGATAATGTTTAATTTTTTGTCAATTTGTTTTGTCCTGTTGGGAATCCAATAAACACTTTTCTTTCTTTTTTTCTTTCTTCTTTGCCCTTGTGCCGAGGCCACGTCATCTATTAGTACTAAAATCCGCGGTCCCGACGGGCGTCGGCCCTTGCGGGCCCCCCCTTGCTGACATCTCTTTGAGGCGCGCGTGGAACACGTACGCGCCGCCGACACGGTCTGTTGCCGTCATGACGACGGCCGGACGGCGAGCTAGCCCGTTACTCACCGTCCACAGGCCCGCGTAGTAGGTGGCCAGAAGCCATTACTAATCCACCCTCATTTCAAAACTTAATTATGTTTATGTCCCATGCTATAGGTACCGAGCCTATTGCCATCACCCGAGTACAAATCCAGACCAAAGCCAACTGATGATAAAACCGAATAACACTTTTCCGACCCGGGAATCGAACCCAGTACCTCATGCTCAGCAATCACGCTTGCGACCACTACACCAACGAGACACCTCCACATAGTTAAGAGAATACTAAAACTACGATCAACATATCTATTGAACCCTCGATCAGAACTTGTAGGCATCCAATACTATCCCGAGTATTCCAATTTACGTGAACATGAAAATATTCAAAGGATTTAATTAGACATTTTAATGTCGAATAAATTCTTAGCGCGCGATCGGAATCATCGAAATGAGGTCTTGGTGAAGTATTTGTATTGTGAAGGAAAAGCAATATGATGAAAAAATATTTTAAATACGTCACAAATATGCTATTTAGTATTCAAGGAGTGCAAGAATTTATGAGCTATGTATCTTATGGAGCAGCGGTGGCCTAGTGGTGGCGGCGCCGACTTACGAACAGTTCGTGGGTTCGAACCCAGGCAGACACATTACTTTGAGTAATTTATTTCATCACCGCTGCTCTCAAAATGGTGAAGGAAAACATCGTGAGGAAACCGGCATGTCTTAGAACCAAAAAAATCGAAGACATGTGAAATCTACCAATCCGCACTGGGCCCGCGTGGTAGATGATAGCGTATTCCCTCTCAAAAAGAGAGGAGGCCTGTGTCCCAGCAGTGGAAACATTAATAGGCTGTTGATGATGATGATGATCTTATGATGAAGTTGAGTAAATCATCATCATTATCTTGCCCTTATCCCAATTCATTTGGGGTCGGCACAACATGTCTACTTGTTTGTTTCTCGTCATCTCATGGGACGACTTCTTTCTTGCCATAATTATCATTCTTAACACAGTACCTATATTCATCGTTTCTTTGGATTTCCTCTACTCTCATACATTCATACTCAAAATTAGTTATTGAAGTTTAATGTAACGTAAACTCAAACTTTACTAAGTATATCCTTTAGCTGAAAAAGTCCGAGCTCCCAGCACACCATTGAAGTGAAGACATTCCAAGTGATAGCTGTAGGTGTAGGTGATCTAGCTTTAAAGTCATCATGTTTTGACTCTAAAGCTCCTTGACTTATAGTCGGGCTACACGATAAACAACTGACGTAGGCTTGCACTGACAGGACACTGAAGAAAGCACCACACAGATTTGAATAGACTTATTCAAATCTGTGTGGTGTTTTCTTCAAAATACTATCTCAGACACTAATTTGCATAGTCTTCATGTTTACCAAGATTATAACATCTGGACTTTAAAAAAAGCTATGATCACTGTGATTGTTTTGTCTGTTTATTCTCAGAGTAGTTAGGTACGAAACATCGACCCAAGTTGTTTAATAAAAGTGTTTGTAAAAACTGAGGTAAAAACCTATTTGCAAAATAAACATCATTTATTGTAACCTACAAAATACATTCCTATTTTACCGTTATATTTACAGTTGCTAGTAAGAAAGTAGTTCTACTTACTTACCCTGCCTATAATATTCTATGAAAATCTATTATTTTATTTAGCTACATTCAAACCAGACGTCCCAGCCAGATTGACCGTAAAAAGGTCACAGCACATCGCTTTATACAACCTCAGGATATTTTATTGAGGGTCTAAAAGATTTATTTCGAATTTCCTACCGTCATAAATACAATATGGCGGATGCTATAAGACATTTCATATATAAGGTGTTCTTTAGTCCGAGAGGGTATAATATCCTATACGAACGGTCACAAACAATGATCGTTTACACTTAGCAAAAGTCAAAAATAGTTTTATTGTTAAATAACGGTTTTGACTTTGAAATAAGACCTATTTTGTAATGGTTTAATAATTACATATAGGTATATATTCCAAAATAAGATTAGGAGAAAAACACTTTTATTTCTGCGGGTACACATTTAATTGGTCGTGTTTTTTGATCGATCTAAACGCGGCATTCTGGGTGGGATGCATCCCAGGTCGAGCAAAGTATTATAATTACTTCGGATTGTTTTATGGATTTCTCAGAAGCAGCCTGTTTGCGATTATCCCTAGTTAACGGCATCGGCAAGGTACCCAAGCATAACCGCCGAAATATAGGTATGCTATAGAAGTCTGCAAGCTCTTTAGGGATTACACGCGTGATGTTACTACTTTAAACTAAGCTGACATAGCAGTAATACGATGATAGCACTTCACTCGTGAGCGATGGAGGCCTCCTCCTTTGTTGACTCAGTTCTTGAGCAAAGTGCACCATGTTTTCATTTAATTCTAGGTCGAAGACGGAGTAGAGACGCACAGCATTGATACATAATATGCGTATATCACTATCACATATATTTTGGAAGCTTGCAAATCTGTGAGATAACATCTCGGTTGTAAAAAATAAAAGCGCTTTGTGAAATAGGTATGAGTTGTTATGTGTAATCAATTCAAAATATTTTTTTATTCACATAAACTTACATGAAACAATGAAACGTTTAAGAATCTACAAAGCTTATTGTTTTGTTAATGGCTTTTTTATTCTTTCAGCAACAGAATTCGTTTAAACAGTACCAAACGATTTATTTATCTAGAGACACATCGCTTGGGACAACCAACATTACGAGTGGTCTTAAAATAATGTTGGTCTATAATACGTTACATGTCAATTCTGTCTTAGACAGGACCCTAAAATGAGACTTTGTCTTAGACACGAATAAGCGATAAAAATATATTGAAGTATCGAAGTAAATGTTTTTACTTTTACGAGTATGGTCTCGAAGTTGACGTATGTTACATTTGAGCAGTGAGTGTGGATATAGGGCACACGGTAGAGGGTTCCTAAGTTGTCAGATATGTCTTGTATTATGTGTAGGAACCGCTAGGCCGTCTTATCGCGATCACTGATAGGACAACGGTATACCCATACAATAATCATCAATATTATAAAATGGTTGTGAAATAACTGTAGTCTATAGCCAGACAATAAAGTTTTATTTTTTATTTTATTAATAGCCTTCAATCGGACATGACAATATTTTTATTTTCCATAAATTTCGCTTTTTCTCCACTTTTGCGTGTCCGTTTGCCAGGTGGCAAAGGCCTCCTCCAATCTTTTCCATTCTGGTCTCTCTATGGCCACTCTACCCCATGTTGTTCCCGCTACTTGTCTGATGTCGTCGTCCCACCTCTTTTGTGGTCTGCCTCTCTTTCTCTTTCCATGTCTTGGGTACCATTGCGTGACTATTTTACTCCAAAAGTAAAATAGACAATAAAGTATTATTAGGAATCAGAAGTGAAATACGTGAACAAAATAAACAATGTTTAATATCTTTTGAATTACACTTTTACAAAAATATCAAGACAAACATTTTAAACAATAATCAAATAGAAATAGCACTAGCAAATGGAATAATCAGTACACGAGCAAAAACATAAACCAAAATTAGCGAAGCACACGATATAGTCGGGTAGCAAGTCCTTTCCGAGCGCCGTCCAAGCAAAAAGTGACCGCTGCACCGCCGCTCGCCTCGTTTTATGAACTTCTGTCGGTTGCCGTACGTCGACCGGATGCAAACCGCACGGCTACTGGCTGATGGCGTGACTTTGAGCCAACACGGCCTCTCCTGACGCTCTGACGTCCTCGTCAGCTTCCAACAAGGCGGCTGAGTCTTCGCTGTCTCCTTGATAGCGTGTCTCACAACGCCAGTGGGGCGTGCTGGCACAGTGGAGTGCCACGCACAACTGCGCCTGTAGGGCGCGCTGGCACCGTGGAGTGCCGCACACAACTGCGCCTGTGGGGCGCGCTGGCACTGTGGAGTGCCGCACACAACTGCGCCTGTGGGGCGCGCTGGCACTGTGGAGTGCCGCACACAACTGCGCCTGTGGGGCGCGCTGGCACTGTGGAGTGCCGCACACAACTGCGCCTGTAGTAGGGATGGGTCTTAAATTAATAAGCTGCTAAATTAACACTGTTAATTTTTTTTTTTTTAGTGTCAACACCTGTTAAATAAGTTCTGATATAGCTGTTAAATCTAGCAGTCACAACTGACAGTGACAAGTTCCGTTTCTATTGAATTGGTTTCAACACGAGTTATTTAGCAACTAGCGAGCGGGTTGATTTAACTCACCGCTAAGTGCTAACTGCTGAATTCGGAAATATTACATTTAAAGAGAGTTAAATAAAGACTGATCTTCGTTACGAAGGTTTACGCGGGATAAGATAAAAAGATTAGAAGAAAATTACAAATACAAAAATAACAGACATGAAAAAAAGAAATCGTTGTAAATAAATTGATTCTCATTACAAATACGCCAACAGAAAAAGTTAACAGTCCTAAGCCTGTGAAAAATATGAAGGAAATGAGAATTAATTATGTTAAAAATCTGTCTGTGACTAAATTTAACAGTTGCTAAAAATAACTGCTAATTTTAAGTGTTAATTATTTTTAGCATTAGCATTTAGCAGTGTTATTATTTTTTAACGCTTAAGCCCATCTCTAGCCTGTAGGGCGCGCTGGCACCGTGGAGTGACGCGCTTAACACGTCAGTAGCGCGCTGGCAGCCTGGAGCTACGCGCTTAACACGACAGTAGCGCGCTGGCAGCCTGGAGCTACGCGCTTAACACGACAGTAGCGCGCTGGCAGCCTGGAGCTACGGGCTTAACACGACAGTAGCGCGCTGGCAGCCCGGAGCCACGCGCTGTACACGCCAGTAGGGCGCGCAGTCGGCCTGCAGCGACGCGCTCGGCCTGCAGCGAGGCGCTGGCCTTCAGCGAGGCGCTCGGCCTGCAGCGAGGCGCTCGGCCTGCAGCGAGGCGCTCGGCAACGTCAGAAGGCGCGCAGTCGCCTTGCAGCGACGCGCTCAGCAACGCCAGAAGGGCGCGCAGTCGCCTTGCAGCGACGCGCTCAGCAACGCCAGAAGGGCGCGCAGTCGCCTTGCAGCGACGCGCTCAGCAACGCCAGAAGGCGCGCTGGCACCCTGCAGTGACGTGCACGTTCACGGCGTCATTGTGGCAAAGCCCTGGCAACCACTGCTAAGGCCAAGCAGCGTTGCGTTTCGTCCATCCTTGTGTAATGGTTACTCTGTAAACAAACAAATTTACATCAGAATTTTGTTCCGCTCGATCACTCCTGACCAAACTTTAGTTCCATTGGGTGGCACCAAATTCGACTCTCATTAATTAAATCAAATGTACTGGAAATTATCGAAAATACAACACTCAACTACCTTGAGTCATATACCTAGTCGTTCACACCAACCTTAAAAATTCTATTGCAACAAAAACTGCTGAAATCATCGAGTAAAACCTTTAACACCAAGGCTCTCTAACCGAGTAGTACAACAAGAGAGTAATCTCATTCATTAAAGAACATTCAAGTCGAGAATCAAATTCAAAGAAACATTCACCAAACAAAACTTGTCAGACAAGAATACCAATAGGCACATAGGGATGTACGAGTATAAGCACATTGTTAGCATATCACACATACTTCTTCCACAACACTGTAGGCATAGGCTCCAAGTTTGCATACCCCTCAGTGGCTGTTGACATCACAGACTTCCACACACACTGTAGGCATAGGCTCCAAGTTTGCATACCCCTCAGTGGCTGTTGACATAGGCACATTGTTAGCATATCACACAGACTTCCACACACACTGTAGGCATAGGCTCCAAGTTTGCATACCCCTCAGTGGCTGTTGACATAGGCACATTGTTAGCGTATCACACAGACTTTCACACAGACTTTCACACACGCAGCTGAGGCCACGCGCTTGACCAAACCACACGTTCTTATGTAATGGTTACTATGCAAAGAGACAAATCTGACCAAACATCTACGACAGAACCTGACCAAACATCCATTAGGTCCTACTCTCGTTGATAAAATCAAACGCGGCTAAACTGGAAATTATCGAAAATACAACAATCAACCACCCTTACATTGTCGTTTAAATCAATCTTAAAAACATTATTGCGTCAAAAAAATGCCAGGTTCACAAAAATCATCGAGTAAAACCACAGATCTCTAACTGACTAGTAAACAAGTCTATCTCCCGTGTGTATCACTATTTGACTTAACACTACGGTCTTTCCAGACCCTGACCTCAACCAGAGCTAAACGCACAACATACAAGAAACACACCCACTGTCTACTCGAGTTTCCTCAAAAACCTTCAATTTTAATCAGACTACGACTACACAATAATTACTGGTACTGTCTAACACAATACAGCCGATAGAATCTCTTGGCTTGCAACCACAACTTTACTTCATCAAAATCCTTATAAACATCAACTGATACGTAACTCATTGTCATCTTTCTTAGCCTATCATGTGTATTATAAAGCAACTTCTATAATAAAGCAAAACTTATCAGACTTTACAGTGCACCTTTATACGGCCTACGTCTTCACACGAAAAAACAAGTCAACTGATCATAAGGCGTACCGCATTGTATCGATGAAGAAATACAGGTTTCTTTCCCGTTAAGTCATACCATTGAATGTAATAATTAAAAAGTTAACGTAGGGGTTTGCGTTTACGCAGACCATGATTATTTGAGTTTGATGTGCCAACAACTGCACTTTTGGGTTTCAAATATACGGAAAACGAGACTTTTGACTGTATTTTGTTTTGTTCATAATTGCGGCTTTTATTTGAGCATCAGATATCACAAATCACAACGTTGCCCCTCACCAGGAATTTCTCCTGTGTCGTGGGTACCTTCACAAATATTTAAACTAACATACACAAGTACCCAACTTAAAAAAAAACTATCTGTAGGTCATACAGGTACTTGTATTCATAACGTCATTATAGCACAGTGACCATATCGACTTCACGCGGACACAATGACCGAAATTCGTGTTTAAAATGAGTCCACGTGCTGTTATTGGTCAACCAATCGTTAAGCGACGTATTAGCACCACCATGTAAATAACCACCAATGCGTCCGAGGCATTGCCAATCACCCCAGTGACCTTATAAACACACACATAACATCACGCCTGCAATCCCCGAAGGGTTAGGCAGAGGTACCCAGTATACCCACATTTCGCCAGTTATGTTAAGACATAAGCTTAACCATGTAACAGGGGTGAGCCCATTGTCACCAACAGGGCACAAATCCAGAAAATAGCACTTTGCCCGACCCGGGAATCGAACCCAGAACCTTCATGCTCATAGTCGCGCTTACGACTACTAAACCAACGAAATATTAAAATGGTTCGATCTTACTTGTATCAGGAACGAAAGTAAACCAATCCTGTCCGGAGCGTCGCCTCAACCGCGAGAGCGGTTACACAGGACTTCGCGTCCTCACGCGGCTCCTACGACGATCTCGTTCGCGCTTGGAACGGCGATCGGATCCCGAAACTTGCTATACGTGACCTTCCACTCCACATAAGGTGGCTACGAGATCGCTTAGAACGCAAGGCACTAGTTTTTGAACGCGAACAACCCGATCTATCCATTGCTAACTACTACCCGCTTTTATCTCAAATTAAAAGCCTGAAAACTAGTTTTTAACTTGTGGGCGAAAAGAATCTTTATCCCACTTCTGATATTAGGAATCAGAAGTGAAATACGTGAACAAAATAAACAATGTTTAATATCTTTTGAATTACACTTTTACAAAAATATCAAGACAAACATTTTAAACAATAATCAAATAGAAATAGCACTAGCAAATGGAATAATCAGTACACGAGCAAAAACATAAACCAAAATTAGCGAAGCACACGATATAGTCGGGTAGCAAGTCCTTTCCGAGCGCCGTCCAAGCAAAAAGTGACCGCTGCACCGCCGCTCGCCTCGTTTTATGAACTTCTGTCGGTTGCCGTACGTCGACCGGATGCAAACCGCACGGCTACTGGCTGATGGCGTGACTTTGAGCCAACAGTATATTATTCAATCTATAGCTACTTCAAGAGCGGTTTCGGACTAGCCTGCGACACTAGTCCCCAACTCCTGAAAGCGGGCTTTCCGGAGTGGCGACCACCAGAAAAGCGCAAACCAAATGCAGCTTGACGGATTCCCAGAGAAATATTTTAAGGTTTCAGGCTAGCGTATTTGTTTCCGCGTAATAGCTTACGCGCTTACACGCGCGCCATATTTTACACTTCAAAATACCGAACGCGCGAATAAGAGTTTATATCGGCGTGTTCACGACGGAATGAGAACGTGTTCACGTGAGGAAGTGCGTAGAGGTTTGCGCATATACGAGCTTATGAGCGCGTGTAAAAGGCTGCGTTTCGAAATTGTACAAGGTTCATTGAACTAACTGCCCATATACGTATATGATTAGAAGATTTATTTATTTTCAAACCCTATTTAAAGGTCGTCACAATTTGAATTTATTTTGAACAATAATTTTACGAAATGACTGCTGACATATTTCAGAGTAAAATTCCAGCGGACTTAATAAATTCAGAAATATGAGTCTGTTTATTCGTTGGAAGATATAACATAAATACAAATTAACTTGCTAAGATAATTACGATCTGATTTGAAAAGGTCACATAAATCAGTGAGGTATGTCATTCATCCATTTTACTTTACAAAATATCGTCTGGATAGAAAATATTTAGTAAAGTAAAATGTACTTACTTAATATTAGACATCATTTCAAATTATAAGTATAAGTACCTATAATATATTTATATATAGACTGCCTCGTTAGTCTAGTAGTGGCGAGCGCGACTACTGAGCATGAGTTCCCAGGTTCGGGTATTTCTCAGTAGAAGCCAGGCCAAGCCAAGGTTTCCACCAAAGTGGAGAGGAGTAGACACGAGAGGTGATTAGTGATTAGATGATTAGTTTAAATGTACATCTGGTCTTTCACCCTTTTTTTTTATTGGGACAAGCCCGCCAGAACAGGAGTTACAGTGGTTTGGGAGTTACAGTGGTTTGGGAATAGTGTATTCCCAAACCACTGTAACTCCTGTTAGCCAGAATCAACAGTGGCGACCACAAGAAAAGCGCCGAGACAATGAAGCTCGACGAAGTCCCAGAGAAATGATTTAACTGTCTTGGATCCCGCAACGAAATTAATCAGAAAAGAATAGCGGAGGAGTAGGAAAAACACATAATTTCCACTCTCGTCCTTCCTGTGATTGGTCGAATTTGTCGCATCTCCTCTCCGTTTTGGTGGAAATGGGGATTTTATATGTTTGGATGATAACAATGGGCTTGCCCCTATGACATGGGACTTAAACATATACGTGGGTGTACACCTACATTTATTAGAAAGAAAGAAAGAAAAAATATTTATTGCCGCAGAATTATATACATACAATAAAAAAAAAAAGTAAACACAACTTACAACTAAAAAACAAAATTGGTACAAAAAAGAAAAAAAAAGTTTTACACCTCTGCCTAAACCTTCGGGGATTATCGGCGTTATGTTATGTATGCCTATTTATGGACGAAAAAAAATAACATAGAACCCGTAAAAATAACTACATCGTAAATCAAATGACTGTGGAAAAACCTTTCCGTAAATATCCCTTCGTTTTCATAACGCAATTTTACGATTTGTTCCACAAATTGATTTAGAGCTTTTTATTAATACTGTACAAGCGTACATTAATAACACCGACTGATTTTTCCAATTGAAAAAGGTTCCAACATTGATTGGTTCCTCGAATTGTCTTGATTGCTGTGGACTTTCAGTTAATTAAATAAAAAACTTATTCTTTTATAGATACGGTATAACTAACGCTTTGACAATTACCCAAGCGCTGGTTTTTCGGGCCTATTTTATTTTAGTTTTAATTTATCTATTTATTGCTGATTAACCGACGGCAACGGCTTAACGGGCTTTTCGTGGCACGGAGGAATCTCGGTAAATAATGTTTGTAAACTATAGCCACAATCAAAATCAATCCTCGAAAAAAAAACCGTTTATGTAAACGGTTTTTTGACGGTGAAAATTACATGCCCGTTGTACAGTCTGTACCTATCATTACCTAACCCCTTTTCTCACACCACTTGCCCTCTTGTTCTTTATACGAGAGGTCACATAATGCTGGCCACTTACTACGCAACCTAACTGAAGCAATACATAACTTACCTCGTTTCTTTATTTGTTTTCGTTTAGATATATTTATTTATTTTCATTTAATTCAGGTACAGACCCATAATGTGTTAGTATTCCTTAACCTATGTTAGTAACCTATGTTATTATGAAGGCAGAACGGTTGACGTGTGTCGTGTAGGTATGCTCCCGTCCGAGTGAATCCATCAGGCATTATTATTATTTGTTTCTGAAACCACCAACGATACCTTAGAACTCTCAACACCGGTGGAAAAGTATTTTTTAAATGTATATTTATTATCAACATTTATGTACACTGAATAAAGGTAATAATAAAATTGTTAGCAGTACTTCTGGACATAGAGCGTATTGTTAGGAGGATTCTCTGTCAAGAGCTCTGACAATTTTATTACTGATGCTGATTGGCTGCCATTTTTAGGGTTTCTTGCCCGAAGTGTAACTAACGAGTAAAGTATTACTAAGCCTCCACTGACCGTCCGTCTGTCTGTCAGCGGGCTGTATCTCATGATCCATGATAACTAGGCAGTAGAAATTTTCAAAGATTGTGCACTGAGAAAACTGGTCTCCTATCAAGTTGAAATTTTGCTTGATTGAGTAAAAAACGATTAAATTAATCATTAATCATTTTAAAACAACAAACCACAATTGATTGTGGAAATCAAATTTAAATGATTGTACGCTTATAAAGTGAAATATGTTTAAAACAATAAAACTTCTTATTTAATTTTGGTGACGTCATAAACCATTATTAATTCTAATAAGATAAAATGATTGGGGTATTTTAATCATTTGCATATAATTCAGTTAAAAAACTACGTTATTGATGTAAATGTAGTTCATGATAAATCCTACTAAGATACTTGATTAGCAACATTAATAAAATATCTTTATTACATTTATAAATGTCTTCATCTAAGTAATGATCGGAAAATAATATGAGAAATCAATTAACTTTTTTAAATTAATAATTAATTTAAAATGGTAACTTCGTCTTTATTTTTTCAATCAGTCGTTGCTGTGACTCGAGCGCGCGCGTCTGTTTAACCGTTTTTCGTTCGTGATTGTGTCGAATTTTGTTATTTTTTTTCTTGATATTTTGCAATTGTCCCGTGTTAATTTAAATAAAATTTCTGATAATTTGCCATTAGTACCTATAGTATTATTTAAAGTGGTCCCGGTATCAAGTCGTGGCGGCAAGTGAATACCTACCTAGTGTTTGATGGAGGAAGCTGGCGACTTACTAAAGGCGTGGGGCCTCTCGGATTTAAAGCCCATTTTCACCAGTAAGTATTTTGCATCTACTTTCCACATTACTTGCCATTAGGTACTGCTTAGTTTCTCTTCAGACCAATCACAATTTCGTAAGAATACTCTACTGGCGGGAAGGGAACAGGTAAGGGCGCAGTGCGAGAAACAAATATTTTTTTTTTTTTTTTTTTGGGTTCCTCCCCTACGTGTAAGGTGGAGATGATAATTTGTTTTGCGTTCCCTATCGTGTGGGGTATTGTTGGATAGGTCTTTCAATAATGACCGTTTTTGATTTAGTAAACCGTTTGTGAGTTATTATGCAAATTTTCGTTACGAGTCAAGTGAACTGAGTTTAGCATCGGTCTGGGTCACTGTTTCTAACATTTGTTTGTCGTTACACAAACCTCTGACAGCAGGGCTTGCAAGCTCACATGGGTGTGTCTGTGAGTGTGTGTGCGAGTGAGTGTATGTGTAATATATCATCATCATTTCAGCCAAAAGACGTCCACTGCTGGACATGGGCCACCCCCAAAGGAGGGTTTTTGCTATAATCGCCACGCTTGGCAGGCGGGTTGGCGATCGCAGTGCGGTTGTTACAAAAGCTCAGAGAACGCTGTTGCCCATTCTCTGGGAAGTCCCTTAGTCGCCTCTTACGACACCCACGGGAAGATATGGGATGGTACTATTCGTTACGTACGACACCATATATGCAGACATGTGTGTGTAATATATATTAATATAAAATGTTTCTTTTTTCAGGTGACACTGAAAAAAGGACTTTGTTTCATGGACTGATTACTCTGCGAAGTTTTCGGAAGGCCGTCCCTAACACCCGTTTATTCTTATGTTATAACAATTTCGTTCATTTTATGTTGATTATTTAACTTGCTGTTTTGAATATAGATAAATGAGTCAAATTACTTGATTATTTTATTTCAGTACTAAACACTTAAGAATATTTCAAATTATCTTTATTACGTTTAAGTTGTATGTTTGTTGCTATTGTTTGTTTTTTTTTGCGTTTAAGTTGTTTGTCTTCTGTTACTATTAAGTTGTTTGTTTGTTGCTTTTGAGTTTGTTAAGGCTCAATTTACACCGAAATCGAATCGAATTTTTGCAACGAATTTGTTTATAGCATAATGAACCTTATGTAACGTACGTAATTTGTACGTTAACCAATTGACATAAAGTTCATTATGTTAAGTAGAATTTCGTAGCAAAAAGTCGCTTCGTTCCATTCCGCGGCGGTGTAAATTGAGCCTAAACAAACAACTCAATAGCGAAAAACATACAACTTAATAGCAACAAACATACAACTTAATAGCAACAAACATACAACTTATTAGCAAAAAACATACAACTTAATAGCAACAAACACACAACTTATTAGCAACAAACATACAACTTAATAGTAACAGACAGACAACTTAATAGGAACAAACATACAACTTAAGCACAACAAAGAAGTACTTAATTCAGATCAACACTTTTAATTACTTAACTTTAATAAGCTACATGATCTGTACAAAGACGTACTTACATCAATCAATTAATTGTCATTATAAAATGTATCATCTGACATGATACTATCAAACAAATCGCCTATCGTCATAAGTATATTTCATTTTAAAACTTACAATTTTAATGATTTAATCTATCAGCGAAGATGTTGAAATCAATCAAGTGACTTTTATACATTGGTCAAGTGCTTTTTAAACGCAACAACTGCCATAGTTAGCATAAACAAGAGACCTAAACGCTTTGTTATAAGGCATGTTAATATCAGTCAAGTTATTTATTCAAATTAATCAAGAAACTTTATAAAGCGACTATTTTTCTACTTATTTACGCTTTGCGACTGGTCAAAAAAGTAAACAAGTTCTTAATAAAATCTACAAAAATCATAGCGACATCCATAAAGTAATCTTACTACGGACAACTCAATGTACTTTATTACTGTAATCGTACACCTTTGTGCGTTCCTATATAAATAAGTTACATAATTGACGGAGACACATTCTTGATACATACTATCATTTATTTTTCTCAGTGTGTATTTTCGTTGCCGCTATATAACAACAAATAAATTTAAACTAAATGGGGCTCCTCTTATGCGATAGTACGGAACCAATTCACGCGCGAGTACGACTTGCACTTGGCCGGTTTTTTATTTTCAAGTATTTAAACAAAATACGATTAGATATTAAAGTAAATCATCATCATCACTGCTGCTCTCAAAACGGTGAAGGAAAACATCGTGAGAAAACCGGCATGTCTTAGAACCAAAAAATTCGAAGATATGTGACATCCGCCAATCCGCACTGGGCCCGCGTGGTGGATTATAGCCCATCCCTCTCCTAGAGAGGAGGCCGGAGTCCCTGCAGTGGGAACATTAATAGGCTGATGATGATGATGATGATTAAAGTAAATAAATGAAAAAATTACAATCAAAGATTTTCAGTCCTAAGTTTACTAAAGTAAAATATACTAGGTAAAATAAAGACAATACTAAACTTAGAAACAGTAATGTACATGGCTAGTCTTATCGCTCTGGGCAATGTCTGCCAGACAACCTTACAACGAATAGAACGTTTTGTACAAACTGAAAAGGTCAGCACAATAATGTTTTGTTACTACACACGAGAAAAACAAAACATAGAGAAGGACCTAGTATGTGTCACACTGGGTTTAATAAAAAAATATCATAAGGAGTGTAACAATACCTTTAACGAAGCCTCCATGCCGCGTTTACTACTAAAAGTTTATATTCGCACATTTTTGTTTTATTTCTTAAACCCCCACACTAGGAATTTCTCCTGTATTGTGGGTGCGTTCACAGCTGGTTATTGTGCTCCATGGTTCACAGACATTTATACTCAATAATACCTTATTTCAGTTTTGAGTGTGCTACCTTGAGTTTTGCTGTAAAATTTTAGTAAAGCAACAACTACGTATCGTTAGTTATTTTGAAGTCCCATGTAAAAGGAGGAGATTTAATAACTTTGAAGACTCTCATAACATCTCAAAACCGTGACGTTTTTGTCTAAAACAATACTCGTTTGTATTTATACCAGCTATTGATCCATTTACTTTAAATACGTGACCTTATTTTGAAAATAAACCAAAACGGTGGAAGTAACGCAGGCCAAATAATTCAAAGACAAAAACTGAATGTGCCATAAATTAAACTTAGAAAATGTGAAGCAATAAGCAAAGGGATGTTGGTAACCAGTCTATCGACGTATCGACAATAGAGATGCTCACTGGTCCAGAATGTGAAGGTTAGATAAGGGTAACCGCAAAAATCTACGAAGGGTTCAATAATTTCCAGTAAGCTGTATATATCGGTAGGTAGGTAGAGTAGATACCTCGGTGGAGGGTGACGCGAGGATCAATAGGATTAAGGTATTTTGTTAACTGCCAAGCTTTACTAATGTAGTGTGAAAATGAGCTCGTTTTAATGAAGATTTTTTCAGTTTTGATGAACTATAATCCCGGTTAGGCAAAATTGTACTCACATTTCACTAGTTATGTTTAAGCCCTATGTAATAACAGGCGAGTCGATTGTCATCAACCAGGCACCAATTTAGCCTCCGAGGCTGCTACTGAGAATTTTATGATGGAAAAACTCAAAAACAAAAAACTTTTTTGCAAAAAAAACAACCGACTTCAAAAACACCAAAAAGAGAAAAATAAACTTCAGAAGAAAAATCAGCTTCTGAAGTCGGTGACTTTTGTTTGTTTGACTTCATGTTTTTGCCACCGACTTCAGAAGCAGATTTTTCTTCTTAAGTTTATTTTTCTCTTTTTGGTGTTTTTGAAGTCGGTTGTTTTTTTTGCAAAAAAGTTTTTTTATTTTTTCGTTTTTAGTTGTAATAAGTACCTATATATATATATATATCCTATACAAATATTTACTATGCATTTAACATTCAACCAAGAAACCTAACCCTTAACCTTCAAGATTCAACTATTTTTGCTTTCAACTCGGAGTGGTACTACTCCTCAACGGTTAAGAGCATGAAGACAAGTGATGACTGCTAGATGCGAATACTTGAATAGCGTCACAAAAAGCACGAAACACGTAATACGTGTCTATGAAATTCATATATAACAACTAAAAAAATGTGTATTGTACACATCTGCATACCCACTCAGAGCATACAGGCGTGATGTTACGTCATGATAATGTATATTCAATAAACATCCAAGCAATTACGACAGATTTGCCGTCCATTTTTGAAGAGTTCCATTGTATATCTCCGAAGATCAGCACCAGATCTTCACCAAATTAAAATGGGACCACCTCAGGAGTATACTCTTTCAAATAAAAAAAGAATTTTGAGAATCGGTCCACAAATGGGAGAGAAATCAGGTAACATACATAAAAAAAAAAAATACATACACACGAACATATAACCTCCTCCTTTTTCGAAGTCGGTTAAAAATAAAAAAAAATATAAAAATAAAACAAAAAAAACACATAATATATAACACATTCCCCGACCTGACCGAAACCAGGTCCTCATGCTCAGCTGTGGCGCTTGTGACCAACGAGCCAATTACTTTGGTACCGTATTTGGCCTTTATTTTGTTTTCTGGGATAACCTCCAAAATGTTATTTTAGATAAGATACATAGACACAACCTACTTAAAACAACGAGATTTAAAACCTTTCATGTGGATAAATCTTTAATCCAGGTGACAAAATTGAATAAACTTAATGTTTTGGGTAAAAATAAGAAAAAAAACGAGCGTGTTACGTGACGTGACTGAAAAGTTTTACATCGAATAACACGTCCCCGTAAGTTTATGAATACGAAACACTTAACAACGATTGCACGCTACCACGAAATCTGAACACCGTAGCCATGCGATCTCGAATAACTAAATCTCTAATTCAGCTATTGGAAACACTCCCGTCGGGGCGTTGGGTTGTTCACAAGAAGGAACATGGGTGGTTTTTAGTCAGTGGAAGTCTGACACTCCCTTTCGCTCTGCCCAAGAGCGGGAGGGGTTATTTTATGATTTTACACCCGCCAAAAAAAAAACTATTGGGAACACTTAACCTGTATCTTAGCTGGTGAAATGTAGGTGTACAAGTACCTACTATTGGGTACGTCTGCCTAACCCGTCAGCAATTACGGGCGTGATGTTATGTCATGCAATTAAATGATAAAAATAATAAACTTGATAGACTTTTCAAAATCACAAAATAAAATCGATACTAAAAACAACTTATAAGAAAGAAAGAAAGAAAGAAAGAAAAAAACTTAAAAATTAATAAATTAAACACAGCTTCCAATAGTCATCAACTCATCACCGACTGCCTCGTAAGGCTAATGATCTGTCTCTAGACCGCTGAGCAAGAGGTAACGAGTTTGATTCCCAATTCGAGAAATTGTCATTGGGTTTTTCCATTATGAATTTCTCAGTAGTACTAGTAGTCTAGATTTCCTCCGGTTGCCTATTTATTTGTCGCAGAATTAAGTATATAACTGAAACCAAGACACGTAGTCTGATTGGTCGGACTATGCGGTCGGACCACGTGGCCATGACTAAGAAACAACGATAAAAATCAAGTACATATTACATTGTCATAAAACAGACATGTCAGTTTTATACCGGTATAAAATATAACGGTACTAAACTCACTTTAAGCTCCAGACAAAGGCTTGCAGAAGTGGGTCACAGATGTTACCGTTAAGGTGTCGTCCTGCTAAATTCAGGATTTTTCAGGGATTGGAAAAAGTCCAGTTATGTTTTGTAAGAGGGTAATGGGGGCGCAGAATCCGAGCGAAACTAAGACAACCGGCCTACCATCGACAGAAAATTATTTTGAGTAAATGTACGATTTCATAGATATCATACATACATGTGGTCAGGAAAATGTTGAGTATTAATGTAGATGGTTATATTGTAAGAGAATGCTCGCGTTACGTCACTATACTCGCCTCGCCTATAAAAACCAGGCGCTGCGGGTAGAACGTCCCTTTGCTACTCGACGCTTGAACTGGACGGACGTTTGATTCTTATGCCAATTGTAATGTTACGTAAGCCATTTTGAGTTTAGTTTGTCGTAAAAATCATAAAGTGAGTTAGTGTTTTGTTGTGTTAATTTTAAGTCTTACTGAACTGTAAGTAAATTGTGCTGGTTGTAATTTGAGTCAATTATAAAGTAAAAATGGTTTTTTTGTTGTTAATTGTTTTTTTTAAAATAAATTTCCACTTCTGAAACTTATATCAGAAGTGGGATAAAGGACTTTTTAGGCCCACTTAGACGAAGTCTCGTAGCTGAAAATTGTTTTGAACAGAAAAGCCGTTCTTTTACTTTTAATTTTATTTTGCAACTACCCACTTTATTATTTTTCTTTTCATTCGATTGTCTGACTTGTTTTATTTGTTTGTCTGATTTGATCCCGATTTTCTTGTGATAATGGGGCGTGAAAAGCCGCATACTCGCGAAGAACGCGTACACGTACACGTACTCGGGATTAAGTCACGTGTGCGCAAACGACGTCGATCCCGTGGGTCATTGATCGCACTAGTGGTAGATCGTACCGCGATTCGAGTAGTAGTCGTCGTACTCCATGAGATGGCTTGCGTAATCGAGATTGGCATGATTCTTATAGTCCCGAAAGGCACCAATCTCGTAGTAGGGATAGGCGCAATACGCGTAGGTCGTTCGCGTAGCGACATTGCAGCAATTGGCAATAGAAAACGCACACGTACTCCTTCACCGCCGGTTCAAACGAGTTCTACCTAGAAGAATAGTGGGTTTACTTTCGTCCCTGATACAAGTAAGGTCGAACCATTGTTATAATTCGTTGGTCTTGTGGTCGCAAGCGCGACTGCTGAGCATTAAGGTTCTGGGTTCGATTCCCGGGTCGGGTAAAGTTTTATTGTCTGGATTTATGCTTTTGGTTGGTGGCAATAGGCTCGCCCCTATTACATAGGAGTTAACATAACTGGCGAAATGTGGGTATACTGGGTACCTCTGCCTTACCCTTTGGGGATTGCAGGCGTGATGTTATGTTGTGTGTGTGTGTTTATTAAGTCACTGGGGCGATTGAGAATGCCTCTGACACATTGGTAGCTGTTTACATGGTGGTGATAAGACATGGCTTAACGATTGGGTGACCAATTACAAAAGTGGACTAATTGTAAATTCGAATTTTGGTCATTGTGTCCACGTTAAGGTGATATGGCCACTGTGCAATACATATGACGTTATGAGTACGAATTCGAATAAATGTACCACACATGCAGGCTATGCCTGAAAGTCCTTGATGCGGTTGAATATCGTCAAGGGACTGTCGTTGGTTCGATTCCCGACGGAACAAATTTTTGTATGGCGTACAGATAGTTTTTCCGGGTCTTGGTATTTGTGATGTGAGTTTAAATATTTGTGAAGGTACCCACGACACAGGAGAAATTCCTAGTGTGGGGCAACGTTGTGATTTGTGGTATATCTGATGCTCAAATAGAAGTCGCAATTATGAACAAAACAAAACAGTCAAAAGTCTTGTTTTCTGTATATTTGAAACCCAAAAGTGCAGTTGTTTGCACATCAAACTCAAATAATCATGATCTGCGTAAACACAAACCCCTACGCAATATGATCAGTTGACTTGTTTTTCGTGTGAAGACGTAGGCCGTATACAGGTTCACTGTAAAGTCTGATAAGTCTTGCTTTATTAAAGAAGGTGCCTAAGACACATGATTGGCTAAGGAAGAAGTCAACGGGTCACGTACCAGTCGATGTTCATAAAGGTTTTGATGAAGTTAAGTTGAGGTAGAAAGTCGAGTAAGGGGTTTCTATCGGCTGTATTGTGTTCAACCGTACCAGTAGTTATTGCGAAGTCGACTGTGTGTGCGATGCGCGTTTAGCTCTGGTTGAGGTCAGTGTCTGGAAAGACCGTAGTGTTAAGTCAAATAGTGATACACACGGGAGATAGACTTGTTTACTAGTCAGTTAGAGATCTGTGGTTTTACTCGATGATTTTTGTGAACCTGGCATTTTTTTTTTGACGCAATAATGTTTTTAAGATTGATTTAAACGACAATGGTACATGACCCAGGGTGGTTGATTGTTGTATTTTCGATAATTTCCAGTTTGGCCACGTTTGATTTTATCAAAAAGAGTGGGACCTAATGAATGTTTGGTCAGGAGTAACCGAGTGGAACAAAATTCTGTCGTAGATTTGTCTCTTTGCAGAGTAACCATTACATAAGGACGTGTGGCGTGTGATTTGCAACGCAACGCTGCCTGGTCTCATAGCAGTGGTTGCCAGGGCTGCGCAACAGTGACGCCATGAACGCGCACGTGGCCGCAGGCCGCCGCCGGTGTGCTTTATTGGCGTTGCCGAGCGTGTCAATGCAGGCTGACTGCGCGCCCTACTGGTGTTGCCGAGCGCGTCGCTGCAGGGCGACTGCGCGCCCTACTGGCGTTGCTGAGCGCCTCGCTGCAGGCCGAGCGCGTCGCTGCAGGCCGACTGCGCGCCCTATTATACTGGCGTGTACAGCGCGTGGCTCCAGGCTGCCAGCGCGCTACTGGCGTGTACAGCGCGCCGCTCCGGGCTGCCAGCGCGTTACTGGCGCGATGGTGCGTGGCACTGCACGGTGCCAGCGCGCCTCACTAGCGCAGTTGTGCGTGGCACTTCACGGTGACAGTGCGCCCTACTGGCGCAGTTATGCGTGGCACTCCACGGTGCCAGCGCGCCCTACTGGCGCAGTTGTGCGTGGCACACCACGGTGCTAGCGCGCCCTGCCGGTGCGGTTGAGCGCATGGCCCCGGCTACTGGCGCGACCTGGCTTGGTCAAGCGCGTCGCTGCAGGACTACTGCTACTTATTTGTCGTGAGCATGCAAACGTTTGCGTCTGCTCTGCTCTGCTCCGCGGTCATAGTGGAGACATGTGGAAGTTTTGGGCTTCAGTCTCAATGACGCGGTGTGTCACAAAATCATTAGCGATGCATGAATCTCTTGGGTTTGAAGCTGTTTCAATTTTAAAAATCACTATTGGTGGTCTTTGTTGCTGTCGCTTGAGTGCACGCTTGCGCCTGGAACACTGGTCAAATTTATGGACTCTAACTTATGAAATTACTTCGCTTTGAATAGGCTTCAAACCATAGTGGTCATGTTATTTATTTGCTCATGTGTTCACTTTCATGTGTTTGCAGATAATGATGCCATCTGGTTGTGAGAGATGGATCTGAGGACAGTGGTGCCCAGAGACGTGTGCCACGTTCTTTGAGCTTTGGCTGCTGTGCTGTACTGCGGTGCCGCTGGTAGCAGGCGCGTGTGTGTCGCCGGTTGTGATGGCACCTGTTGCTGAGTCACTGGTGGCCGCATAAATTTGGCCATGTGTGGTCAATTCATGGTCTCACACGTATGAATACGGTCTGCGTGTTGAGAGAACTCGTGCGTATGAATACGGTCTGCGTATCGAGTGGGCTTGTACACATGATTGCGGTCAGTGTATGAGTCGGCTTACACGTATGAATACGGTCTGCGTGTTAAGCGGCTTGCACGTATGAATACGGTCTGCGTGTCAAGCGGGTCTGCAGGTTGTCAGACCATGTTGCAGGTGGTGAGAGCTGAACGCTGGTCGTGGTCGCAGTTGCGGTCACCGTCAGCAAGATGGAAGCATAGAAACCGCCTCTTACGCGCTGGATACGTACAGGACAATGCCTTGGCTTTATTTTTATAAATGTTTTGAGAAAGATGGATGTGTGTGTCTATTCAAACTTATGAACTATATGAGAGAACGATGAATGAATTAGTTGGCTGAAAATGAATGGAACTTCGTGAGAGGTTGAACGCTTTCACACAAATTTCTTGGATAGCTTCTAACAAGATCTTGTTTTCAGATGAAGATACTGATGACGACTTTGAACAAACGGGGTCCTCTACTGCGGTCAACCCGTCGCTTCTGCCAGCAGGCGAAGTGGAGCTCGAAGTGCCGACCTCTCCCATCGCGGGTCCTAGCAGGGCCACTCCAGGAGCTTGTGTCGAGGACGACATTACGTCAGGAGAGGCCGTGTAAGAGAATGCTCGCGTTACGTCACTATACTCGCCTCGCCTATAAAAACCAGGCGCTGCGGGTAGAACGTCCCTTTGCTACTCGACGCTTGAACTGGACGGACGTTTGATTCTTATGCCAATTGTAATGTTACGTAAGCCATTTTGAGTTTAGTTTGTCGTAAAAATCATAAAGTGAGTTAGTGTTTTGTTGTGTTAATTTTAAGTCTTACTGAACTGTAAGTAAATTGTGCTGGTTGTAATTTGAGTCAATTATAAAGTAAAAATGGTTTTTTTGTTGTTAATTGTTTTTTTTTAAATAAATTTCCACTTCTGAAACTTATAATATTATTATACTAGGGACCCGCCCCCGCTTCGCACGGGTGGAATGTGCTACATATAAACCTACCTCTTGAATCACTCTATCTATTAAAATAACCCTCCTTTTGGGCTTCGCCGCAGTCGGGTAAAAAACCCGCATCAAAATCCGTTGCGTAGTTTTAAAGATCGAAGCATAGGGACAGACAGCGGGAAGCGACTTTGTTTTATACTATGTAGTGAGTAGTGATAGTGATGATATAATAGTAGAGGTAAGACCAAATAAACGATGTAATATGGACTGTGTGAAGATTGAAATGGCTAGAAAGGAGGTGACTGCTGAGATGATACAGAGAAGTATGTAAGAAGAAGATACGCTGCACCAACCTCAAATAAATAATAAGCGAACTCGGTTTGCCTATTTTTTTTTTACTTGTTTTGTCAGTTTTGCCTCTTTCCCAGTAATCATTTTTCAATTATTTGTTCAAGTAATTTGACTCATAGTTACGTTAGTAAATAAAGTAAAACATACCCTATGTTGTATTTGATTGCTAGTTGAACGAGCCAGCTCCGCTTGCAGTGGAAACCGGGCTTAACATGACATTGACCTCGATCACATAACACAAAATCGCCACTGACAGCATCAAGAAAAGAATCTATACTAATAAAACTGACGCCGAAATTGCGTTCAGCGCTCAACTCCTGTCACGAACCGGCTTCAGAGACAAAGATATTATTACAAATATATGTTTCCTAATAATAAGGTATGCGATCCTATTCGTCATTGTGTTGTAGTGCCTTTTACCTTTACCACTCTTGGTTTTAATGAGTGTGAAATTAATAAAGATCAGACAGGGGCCGTATTTTTGAATCAATAGAATTCCAAATCGTGTACGAAATCGCAGAATTCATCACGTCATTTCTACTGGTAGAATATCGGAAACGAGTGGGTCGGACCACTCGTTGCAAAACTCACGGGTATGAATATTCAAAAATAGCGATTTCGTACGGATTCGCATACGAATTCTGCGATTTCGTACACGATTTGGAATTCTATTGATTCAAAAATACGGCTCCTGGTCAGGCGGCTCGGTCAGTTATAATATTCTGTCAGTGTATACAAATGTGTAAAAAAGCAAACCACTTTTTAATACGAATAGGTAACCAATCTCTTAGAGAGATGAATATAAACTTTGATTAATGGAAACGGAGAGGACGACCAAAGAAAAGTTGGATGGTTTGTATGAGGAATGGTATGAAAGAACAAGTTCAAAAATCTAAAACCCTACTACGAATAAAATATTGGGTTGTTATTTACATAATAAAATAAATAAAAATAAAAAAGCCATTTATTTCTTACAGGGATACTATTTACAAAGTTTTGTTAGTGTTAAAAGAAAAAGATTTTGTTTGTTAGTTTAAATATAATGTTATAATTTAATGTTAGTTTGTTTTTATTTTATGTACTTATGTTATTTTTAGGTTAGTTGCTTGATAATTAAATATAATGTTATTTGCTGTTTCCGAAATCATTCTGTAAGAACCCCTCTGCAGGTAAAGGCCTCCTCCAAATTGAGCCAGTTTTCTCTGGATTGCGCTATTTGTAACCAGTTTGGACCTGCTGTGTGTTTGATTTCATCCTCCCATCTGTTGCAGGGTCTCCCTTTCTTTCTTTTGCCCACTGGCCCCCTCCATACTGTCACTCTTTTTGTCCACCTTTGATCTTGCAGGCGTGCTATGTGTCCTGCCCACTTCCATTTTATTGCAAGGGATTGTGCTAAACCATCTGTAGCTTTTGTTATGTTGCGTATTTTTGTATGCCTTATTTTGTTTATTCTTTTTATGTTTAACATGCTCCGCTCCATTCCCCGTTGGCATGTTATGATTTTATTTATGACATTTTTGTTAAATTTCCACGTCTGACAAGCGTAGGTCAAGCATGGTATAAGGCAAGAATTCATAACTTTCGTCTTCAATTTGATTGGCATGTTGCTTTTAAATATTTCTTTGAAGCTCCAGTATTTATTCCATGTTAACTGGGCCCTGCGCTCAATCTCCTGGTAGTTGTTTGATCTGTCGAAGCTTATTTGCTTGCCTAGGTAAATGTATTTTTCAGTATAATGGAGCGGCTCGTCATCGACGTATATTTGTACCTTGGTGCTGTTGGTCATTACCATAGTTTTAGATAGGTTCATTTCTAGTCCGGCGAGTTTGCTAGCTTGGTTTAGTGACTCCACCATCTGCTGTAGTTCTTCGCCTTTCTCTGTTATCAGCACTAAGTCGTCGGCGAAACGTAGGTGGCTCAAATACTTAGTTTTTATTTTTATACCACGTTCATTCCAGTCAAGCTTGCTTATTGTCGACTCTAGTATGGCTATAAATAGTATGGGTGACAGTGGGTCCCCCTGTCTTAAACCTCTCTTTATAGGAAACCAAGGGCCAGTTTTTTCTAGTTTAACTCTGCTTTTGCTCTTCCTGTATATATTTTTAATTACTCTTATATATTCGTTTTCCACATCCTGAGTTGCTAGAGTTTCCCAGATATAGTTGTGTAACACCGAATCGAATGCTTTTCTGTAGTCGATAAATGCCAAGTATAATGGTCTACTTCTTTCTTGATATTTCTCGATGAGAAGCTCGAGTGTGTGAATATGGTCGATGGTGGAGAAGCCTTTCCTGAATCCTGCCTGTTCGACAGGTTGTCTTGTTTCTAATGTAGAGCTAATTTTTTTGGTCAGGATTGTAGAAAATAGCTTATATTCACTCGACAGCAGACTTATAGGTCTATAGTTCCCGATATCTTTCGGGTCACCTTTTTTATATAACAGAATTATGTTAGATTCAGACCATTGAGTGGGTGTCTCTCCAGATTCGAGGATAGAGTTGAATAAAGTTGTAAGGGGTGTAGATAGTATTGGGGTAGCTATCTTTAGAGTCTCATTTGCTAGGTTGTCCGATCCCGGGCTTTTGTCTAATTTTAGTTTGTTCAGAGCCTCGACGACGTCACTTTCTTCAATTTGCGGTCTTTTTGTTAAGTTTCCGTCTCTGCTAATATTTTGGTTTTCGTGGTTTGTGTCTTCTGGCTCCTTTGTGCTGTATAAGTTCCTGTAGAACTCTGTCGCTATGTCGATGATGTCGTCGCGGTTGGTTTTGGTTGTAACGCCTTGTTTTAGCTCTTCGATCCAAGTTTTATTTGGTTTAAGTTCCTTGTATGCCTTTTTTGTGCTTCCAGTTTTGTAGAGGTGTTTTTCAATAGTTTTATATCTGTAGTTGGCGTAGTCTTTTTTTATGTATTTGTTGACAAGCTTGTAAAGCGCCGAGATTTCGTTTCTTATTGCTCTGGTTTTATTTAAACTTTTTTGCAGGTCTTGTCTTCTTTTGAAAAGTTTTAATGTACGCTCTGAGAATATTTTGTGGCCATTCTTTGGGCTTTGTGCTACTCGGGCATTTTGCAAGCTTGTGGAGATGATTCTGATTAAGTTATCGTAGCATTTCTGGACTGGGACAATAGTCTCACCGAACATTTGATCTTTTGACATGTAGGAGTTTAAGTATTCTTTGAACTTGGTAATTTCTTCTTCGCTTGTTATTGTGCTTTGTTGACAGTTTGAAAACTTTGTTCTACTTTTTTTGAAATGTGTGTCATATGATATTGTAGCTCTCACAGGCCTGTGATCTGAAGGGTAGTTGATATTCAGTACTTCTATGTTTTTAAACAGACGAGGTCGATTCGACAGCACAAAGTCTATTTCATTTTTGGTGACTCCATCCGGTGATCGCCAGGTCCATTTTTTTTTTTGTTTTTTTTTGGAAGAAAGTGTTCATAATTGACAACTTGTTTTCACTGGCGTATTCGATTAGTCTTTGTCCTCTCTCGTTTCTGATTCCAAATCCGTGTGTTTTCATGATTGACTGTTCCTCGTGTTTTGGTATTCCAATTTTAGCATTTAGGTCGCCCATCAGTATGAAGTCTTTGTGTGCAGTTTCTATAGCCCTGTTTACTGTCGCATAAAAGTTATCGATTTCATTATCGCTTGCTTGTGCAGTAGGGGCGTAGACTTGAATGAGGGATAGGCTAGTATTCTCAAATTTCAGGTTCAATATGGCTACTCTTTCAGAGAGGCCGAGGTAGCTCTCTATATTATTTTTGAGATGGCATTTAACTATAAAACCTACGCCATGTCTTCCAGGTGTGTGACCTGTGTAGCAGAAAATGAAGTTTTCGTACTCTTCGATATTGTTTCCAATGCGTCTTGTTTCAGCTAATCCTAGTATGTCGTATTTTAATTCTTTGAGGGCTTCGCTTAGCTCTAACAGACGCTCATATGATGAAAGTGTTTTAACATTGTATGTCAGGATGTATAACGTTCCTTGTAGAGTTGTTTCGTTTTTCAGAGGGTTGTTTGGAGGGTTTCGGTCATAATCTTCCACGGTGACCAGCCGGCTTGGAAGATGAGTGTGATATTTTGATAGTGGTTGCGTGTTGTCGTTGCGAGAGGGGGGCGGTAATTGCTATGTATTAACAATATTATTTTGCTGCTGATCTGATGAGGTGCTCGTGTTCTTGTTAATCAAGTAGTTCAGCATGCCCGGTTTTATAATACCTTCTGATAGGCTTGAAGTTCTTCTTATTTGTGATTTATTTTTCTTGTTAGCCTGTGTATTTGTTTCGGCGCCTTTTGTAATATTGGTTTCAGGTGAAGTTGAGAGCATTCTTTTGTTATTTGCAACTGTTTTGGTTTTTTCACTTATGACAAGCTTGTCGTATTTTATTTTTACTAGGTTACCCTTTTCCCTTTCGATTCTAGCTTGTTCCTGAAGCTCTTTCCTCTTTTCTAAAATATTTTGTGGAAAATCTTCTGTTATATAGTAACCGGAATTTTTTAATGCATTTCTATTTTTAAACAAATTAATTTTTGTTATTTACATAATACGAGTAAATAACACAGACTAGACCGCGAGAATTGTTTGACCGAAATCTAAACATATAAAATTATATTGACTAAAACTATAATATAATATACATATTTGTAATGTGCTCGCCAAGACCTTTCATTTGATACCAAACATGTTATGATTATCTCAATTTAATAATTTTTGAGGTAAGTTTCTGACATTTAAATTCCGTCATAAAAATAATTTATAAGATTTATATAGCCTATGTCACCCGGGCTATTCTTACGAATCTATTGCCACCTCATTTATTAAAATCCGTTCAGTAGTTTAGGCGCTACGGTGGAATATACATACATACATAGACTGCCAAAATCATTACCCTTCCTTTTGGCTTCGCCGTAGTCGGGTAAAAAGGAGTAAATGACAGTGACGCCTAATACGGGATAATGGAAATATAAACTGGATTGAAAAAGGTGTTGCACGAATGAAGTTTAACAATGCAGTTACACTTATTTAAAAAAAGTACGTTTTGCTATCACGATTGGCGCAGTGGCGAGGTAATTAACTTTCGCGCCACAGGTCACGAGGTCGATTCCCGCACGGAATATTAATTTGCTCGGCTTTCTGATACTCGGTCTAAGAACCTTTGTATTATAGGCATGAAAACCGAAGTATGTACAACATATTCTTTCCCTCAGTGTTTTTTTTATGAAAGTGGCACCGGTGACAGAAAAGTGGGGTGGTATTTGGTTATCGTGGTATGGACATGACTGTGATGCGTTGGAATTAAGAAAATGTAGTGAAGAAAATCTTGAGTATGAATGTAGATGGCTATAAGAACAGAGGAAGACCAAAGAAACGATGGATGGACTGTGTGAAGGATGATATGGCTAGAAAGGAGGTGACTGCTGAAATGACGAGAAATAGAGAAGTATACGTATAGAAGAAGACATGCTGTACAGAGTCACAGACCCATAATGATAGTAAATGCGGGCATGTGGACGGTGAGTGATGGGCTAACTCGCCGTTGTCTTATATGGGCCTACCACACGCTCAAGCTTCACCACACTTTTGGTTCACACTTCAGAGTACATCGCACGTATGGTTGGTAAAACTGTATTACCATTACCAACCACACGCGCGATGTACTGTGTGCACCGTGTTTTCGTGCAGGCAAGACTGTGGTGAAGTGTGAGCGTGTGGTAGGCGCATTATGACGACGACAGGCAAGCGCCCGCGCCGTCGTCCGTCCGTCGGGGCTGCGGGTTGTTCTTAAGGTATCGCGGCCTCGACATATAGGGCTAAGAAGGAACACGGGTGATTAATAGTCAGTAGAAGTCTGACACTCCCTTTCGCTCTGCCCAAGAGTGAGAGGGGTTGATCCCTAGTTAATTGGAATAGAGGCAGGAGAATGAATAAGTATTTTTATATATATGAGTGGAACTTCTGATTCTATTGGCAGATGTCTGTCGAAGGTAATCCCGCGGCTTACTGGTGGGTCGGACCGTATTCCTGATAAATTTACTGAACCTCTCCATTTGACACCACAAATGTATTTGGTTTAACTGTAAGTTCTGAGGGTTTAAGATAAAGACCTTTGTTTGACCAGTATGCTATAGGACATTCGGACACTTTCTGTTTAATTTTTCTTTTATTGAAATGTCTGAACTGAATCTTAAACCAACGTAGAATGAAACAAAAATGTAGAATCTCACGAGTGAACTATTCACTCGACTATAAACTCAAACTCAAAGCATTTATTTCAATTAAGCCATTACAGGTATAATACTTTTAAATGTCAGAAGAACATTTCACAAAAAAAACGAAACACGAGTGCAATACGTCATTCCGAAAGCCACCGAATGCCCGCAACAACGAACACTGCGAGCACAAAAGCACGCAGCGAAGCACACCGCAACAACGAATGCACGAGACCCCGAATCACGGAACAACGAATACACGCTGTAACGCGCAACCGCGCCGCCCCGCTGACTGGCTGGGAAACTGATCTGTTAAAACGATTAACGATATTTTATGGGACTAACCCAACAATCACTATCACTTATTATAAAACAAAGTCCTCCACCGAGTCTGTCTGTCTGTTCGCAATTAACTCAAAAACTACTGCACCGATTTTCATGCTGTTTTCACCAATGGATAGAGTGGTTCTCGAGGAAGGTTTTAGTATATAATTTGTCAAGTTCCGACATCCACGCGGGCGAAGCCGCGAGCATAATATATAAATTATTACAAGCTTTATCACTTTTCGCTAAATATAAACGAACACGCTTAAAACTTCAGAAATGAAGCTTTAAAGTACTAAAGTTAGTACAACATGTTTCTGTTACACCTGGTTTCTACAAAGTGGTACAGTCAACAACATAATAAGAAGAATATTTTGGAACCAAAAATTATGGAAGTCAGACGCCATGTAACTGTTGTTCAGAGAAAAGGCTATGCAGATGATGATGATGATGAAATATTATTCATCGTAGGGGTTTTTGGTTCGATTTCCGGGTAGGGCAAAGCGGTAGGAAGTGTCAGACATCTACTTTAATTTAAACACACAACATACTTAACAGGACATTAAGATAAAAGAGCACAAAAATACTACTTAAGTATTTCTATAGAAATTTATTTCAGCAGACATGCGAGACGTAATTTAGATTAGATATTGTGTGTGTGTGTGTGTGTTATTGTCAATTTTTCAAACATAAAATATATTGCACTAAATTCTGTTCTAACCTGTTATGTTGACTACACAAGCCGGCTGTATATTGTAGGCTATAGAACTGATGGCTTGAACCACAGAGTAACAAACAGTGGGGTACTAAAACAACGTTTTATGCGGCTCCAGGCGGCCAGCTGTGCACTCTGTAATTGTTGATGCTGTAACAACAGCTAGAACCTAACTAATTCTAACGTGGCAGGCAGTTGTTTTAATTCACTAAAACTAGAGTTTCTGGATATTATCTATTCTAGTTTTTGAGTTTCGGTTAGTGGTATTTAGCTGCATCCGGTTAGACAGACTCCATGCTTCTAATGAGCATTCCTATGTTTTTATTTTTTTGTCATGTGTCCTAATACGCTTACATCATAAGCAATACAATCTAGCTTAATACTAAAGCTAATGAGTAATTCTATTTTGACTTAATTTGCTAGGGAGACTACGACTAAGAATGTGCCCATTCACACTTTTCTTATTGTCTCTATTAAGGGGAAGACACTTTGTTCTTGTGTTCTTTATGGGTAGCAAAACAACCAACAACCAACCAATAATAATCTTTTCGAACCGGGAATCGAATCCAAGATCTCACACTCAGCAGTAGCGCTTATCATAATTTATTATTACTATTACTTTACTATTACTTTACTATTACTTTACTATTACTTTACTATTACTTTACTATTACTTTACTATTACTTTACTATTACTTTACTATTACTTTACTATTACTTTACTATTACTTTACCATAAGTTTACTATTACTTTACTATTATTATTACTACATGGTATAAAACAAAGTCGCATCCCGCTGTCTGTCCCTATGTATCTTTAAAACTAGGTAACAGATTTTGATGCGGGTTTTTTAAATAGAAAGAGTGATTCAAGAGGAAGGTTTCAGTATATTTTTTGAACCCGTGCGTAGCCGGGGCGGGCCACTAGTAAACAATTAAAAAATAAACCAGTTAAGCATAGCCATATATTCCTTTTTCTGTCTACACTAGACCAACTATAAAAAGTGTAGAGCAGCTACGAAGTAATATCCAACCGCTGGGCAGCTCGCCAACGTTCTTGATTGGTAATCTTTTAAGCACGATACATGGCTGTTACCGTAAACTTGTGCCAACACGAGAGAAGAATAATGCTAGTATAATATCATAACATCACGCCTTGTAATCCCCGAAGGGTTAGCCAGAGGTGTACCTACCTTACAAGTACCTACACCCACATTTCGCCAGTTATGTTGAAGTCCCATGTAATAGGGGGCGAGCCTATTGCCATCATCCGGGCACAAATTCAGGCTCCGTGACTGCTACTGAGACATTTCTGATGCTAGTATTATAAGCATTAGATAAATGCCTCGTGGCTTAATAATAACGAAATAACAGCCGCTCTCAGAGATGATACTGATATTCAGAGGGAGCGGAAGGCTCTGGCTATAAGATAACATTATAGCTCGCTGGTCGCTTTTCAGGGCTTATTGTACAGAATAGGTACGCGTGCAGCCTGTGGGTGAATCACACTCAAAAAGCATACAAAGCCGTCCTAGTGTAATATAACAACGTATTCAGGTGGCTGATGGGGCTGCCCCGACTCCAGCGTAGTTACATATAAAATTAAATTCAAAACACATAAATGAGAAGAATTTTCGGAGGTGATATTAAGACAAGCTCCATTTGTATGATCCCAATAAAATAGATGGACCACTTTCAGTTCGTCTAACCAAAGATATCCAAAATTTTTAGTGTATTTGCGGTAGCTGATTGTTTTCATGTAAGTATCTAATACGATTTCTTTTTTAACCATTTTCCTTACTTTGGTGGTCTGAATGATTTCTAAAAGATTGTCAATCTATTTTGATTCAAGCTTATATAACCGGGGCGCGGTTTAGAACAACAGCCCACTAACCCAGACGGCTTTTATCATAACACCTTAACTTTAGCAATCCATATTCACGTATAATTTAAATGAAAAGCGTCAGGCTCTCGCTCCACGGTAATATTTTAAGCAATGTGGTTGCCATTAAGTCGAGAACTCGCACGAATTTCACGAGTTATGAATATATTTTCTACTTGTTAGTCAAAGGTAAATTGTAGGTACAGCTCATTACTCCGGAACGCCTTCCTTATTAACCTGAAAATTCTCTTGCACCGAGAATTCAAAGGGTAGTTTTTCCTTTTCATCGTCTTCTAACTAGTTTGCAGTGAATGTACAAGAATTTATTTCTTATTTTATTTTAAAAAGTGTTCCACGCTTTTAGGTAACCTTTTTTTTCTATAATAATCTCTCGTTTCTTAATTTCTTCGAACACTCGTCAGATTTTAAAAACATACAAAATACAAGGAAAGATCTTATACCCAACAAGTTTAAAAATCTAAAACCCGACTACGAATAAAATATTTTTTTGTTATACATATTACGAGTAAATAACACAGACTAGACCGCGAGAACTGTTTGACCGCAATCTAAACATATATATTGACTAAAACTATAATACCTTTCATTTGATACTAAACATGTTATGATTATCCCTATTTATTATTTTTTGAGGTAAGTTTTTGACATTTAAATTCCGTCATAAAAAGAATTTATAAAATTTATATAGCCTATGTCACCCGGGCTATTCTTACGAATCTATAGACACCTCATTTATTAAAATCCGCTCAGTAGTTTAGGCGCTACGGTGGAACATACGAACATACATCTATCTATATAAATAAAGAGAGAAGTCCTGACTGACTGATTGACTGACTGACTCATCAACGCCCAGCCCAAACCCTTGGACCTAGAAAGCTGAAATTTTGCACAGAGGTTTCCTTTATAATGTAGGCAAGGAATAAGGAAGGATTTTTCGAAATTCAACCCCTAAGGGAGTTAAATAGGGGATGAAAGTTTGTATGGAAAATCGTCATTATCACGCGGGCGAAGCCGCTAGCAAAAGCTAGTACATACATAAGATTGCCAAAATCATTACCCTTCCTTCTGGCTTCGCCGTAGTCGGGTAAAAAGTCATTGTATTCTGCCTGCATGAAAGCGAGCAAATTATTTACTCACAAATTATTTGTGTCAATTTTTATCAAATTATCATGAAGTTAGAATCATTAAATTATTTTAACATCAATCACTCATTTTCATTTTTTTTTTTTTCCTCAGCCTGCTCTGTCCCACTCCTGGGCAAAGGCCTCCCTCCACTCCTTCCATTTTTCACGAACCCGCGCGTCTTCCTTCCAGCTTTTTTTCTTCTTTTTTCCTTTTAGCTTTTTCATTTATCATTCAGTATTATATGTCTAAGTTTTAGTTACTATTCCGAATGATTGGCAGTCCAACGTCAAACGATGCTCAAATATTTGAAATTGAACATGAATAAAATGTGATCTGTGGTTTTGACTTTCTAAACTTCAAATAACTTTTTGCTTGAATTTTCTAAATGATACTCGATTTGATTCATTTACACGATGGTTTTAGTGCAAATGTCTGCGAAATTTTATAAAACAAATATCATTATCATTGGGGCGACTTATTTATTTGGGGTGAAAAATCACGTTTTACGGTAAAATGCTTATGAATGCTTTGAATAATAATCAGGTCATAGAGGGGGAGGATGGAGGGGGGGGGGGGGGGTCATGTCATTTGGGGGGTCCCCAAATGACATGGGATAAGGGCAGGAAGTAGTAGTAGTAGAGGTAACTCAAGTAAATGAACTTACAACACAGTATTACCTACAAAAAAAAATGTAAAAAATTTGGAGGTTTGACCTCCGACATCTCGGTACCCATATAAGGTCCAGAACAAAAAGTGCCTTTCAGCTTCGTTAAAAGCACACAAAGTACACCCTATCAATAGCACAACTTTATTTTGTAATAGTACTATTACAAAATAAAGTTACTACTCAAAACTAGCTTATTCCGCGGATATGTTCTAGTAGAAAATCCCCACATGACAGTGTAGTTTCGCATGCTAAAGTAAAAGCGCACGAAACGCGTAAAACAACCGCAATCCTTACTCGAGAGGAACTCCGGAACACTCGTTATCCTCAAGCGTTCTTCACTTTATAGCCGTAATACCGGATCCGGGAAATCTTATCCGGGCTTGAGGTCTGTCAAACGTCGAAAGGAATTTATACCCGGATGTAATTGCGATTTAAATTGTCTGCGTCTTATGTTATTTGAGGGCTTCGTGGTAGGTGTATTAGATAGGTAAGATTTTTCAGAGGGATAAACGTTCTTATCGGTTATTTAGCTAGTTGATATTAAGTAAGATCGTAAAACTGAATTCTAGATAATAGGAGTGTTGGTTGCCTCATTTTAGCAATTGAATCTTTATAGATTAGACTATTATATTCATCATCAGCATCAACCGTCCTCTGAATCGCTCTTGATTCTCGGCAATTCTCATCCAGGTGCTATCACCCACCCTACGAAGATCATCGCTTCTCGGACCCTGTGAGCGTCCCATCTTCCGTACAAACCTCACGGTCTCCCCAAAAGATCACGTCTGCTCTAAGGATCTTCCCATATCATACTCATAGAAATATCGACTTAGAAATCTAATTCTCTCTTTTTTTAAAACGATGCAGAATTGAATAAATTAAAGCAACTTGTGTCATGTCTCACGAAAAGATCACCCTTATATAGACAACTACTAAGTAAAAGAAACCTACAAAAGAGTGTCTATTTTTTCTGAGAGACCTTTTCCCATTGTAAGCCCTGTTGAATTTTCAACAGGTCCTACTAGTGATGGGCAATTCCCGGGATCCCGGGACTTGAAAGGGTTGGTGTAAGCCCCTTGAGAGTCGCAGTATGGTACAATTTCATCAATATTCAAGAAGGACATTAGCCTTATTGGCCATTTGTGTTATTAATTGAACTACCGACGTTGATGATGTAGTTAGCATGGACCTTGGTGAGCCAAATATTCCGGAAATTAATTGACTACTGCTTTTTACCCGACTTCGGGAATGCCTAGAAGGAGATGTTTTTTTATTGATTAAACCACGAATACCACGGCTCTTTCTTCATCACTTCCATTTTTGTATTTCAAATCCTATTTGTTTGCTTTGTTCATGCTATATGCTTACAGCATATGGGTATGCATCTATGTGTTTAGTGTCGCAAAAAAGTGCTTTATTGCATTATTAAGATTATTTCACCACCACCGCTCTCAAAACGGTGAAGAAAAACCGGCATTTCCTAGCACAAAAATATCGACGCAAACCCATGGTGGATCTTAAGCTTTCCCTCTCATAAAGAAGAGGCCCATCTCCCACCAGTGGGAAAACATTGAAAGCCCATCATCATCATCAGCCTATAATGTTCCCACTGCAGGGACTCAGGCCTCCTCTCTAGGAGAGGGATGGGCGGATGGATTTTTCCTCTTTCTTCATGGATCTACCACGCGGGCCCAGTGCGGATTGGTAGATGTCACATAACTTCGTTTTTTTTTTGGTTAAGACATGCTGGTTTCCTCACGATGTTTTCCTTCACCGTTTTGAGAACTGTGGTGATGAAATAAATTACACAAAGTAATGTGGCTGACGAGGTTCGAACCCACGACTCACTGTTCGTAAGTCGGGGCCGCCACAACTGCGCCACCACTGCCCAAAGCCCATCATACTAATCTGTAATTAATAGATAACGTTCACTAGTTGTATAAGAAAAGCAATTGGAAGTAACTCAAAAAAGAAAAAAAACTCCGGAGATTGGAAACGGGCCGTCCGTTTCAAGAAATGCTCGCGATAAGGAGGCATAACACACTCCATTGTGAGCGTGACGTGAGATCTACCTTCCGTTAGGAGTCGAAGGGATCGGCGCCACTGATCGCGGGCTCATGTGAATATATCTAAGACTTGTTTATTTATGAAGGCCCATGATAATTTACGTAGTCATATATCTTTTTTGCATAAATATTTTTCTGGGTGATTTTCAATTTCGGTGCTACATTAAACTTTGAACTGAAATATCCCTAAGAGCTATCGAAATATTCTGAACGTTCTTCCCGCTACGAATATCTTCTACTTACTACTTATTATTCTATCTTCATAACTTATTATCTTATTACTTATCTTAATTACTTATTTTTCGAAAACTAAAGAAAATATTTCGCATACAAAATTGAAAATCATCCACCGAAATCACCCACAATCATAGATTAACAAACCATCGCACTCACGGTGACACATCAAGCTATTTTCTGGTATATCGTGACCTCGCAATGTATGGATTTCATAATCCTAATCCTAACTTCCTAACTAATATTATATGCAATGCAAAAGTAACTCTGTCTGTCTGTCTGTCTTTCTGTCTGTCTGTCTTTGCTTCACGCCTAAACTACTGAACCGATTTGTGTGAAATTTGGCACAGACATAGTTTGGAACTTGAGAAAGGACATAGGATAGTTTTTTTTTTTTTTTATAAAAATATAAACCAAAAATCTGCCGGAAGTCACTATTCCACGCGAACGAAGTCGCGGGCAAAAGAAAGGAAAGAAAAGCTAGTATTGTTATCAATTACACAATATTGTAACATCTCTAGTTCTCAATATTATGTAATATGTGTGTTTTATGTAATTCATAGCATATTATGTAATGTACTTACGATTCAATGACTGTATCTGATATATATTTATAAAAAATATATATAAATTAAATAACTTAACAATAAACCAAAAATTGGCTTCAAAAAACTCCTTCTCAATGGTCGTTGTGAACTGGTCACTTCCCCAAGAGACTGGTGACGTTGCCTCGTTGGATGGCAACGCTAAGCCTCTGGCAGGGTTAAAGCCAGCCAAAGACTATATAGCTACAAGCCAGCCCTAGTCCCGGTCACGGGACTAGGGTTGGCTAGTAACCATGGGCACTCAAGCTGATTAGTCCCGTTTTCCACCAAAGCGGAGAGAAGCGGAGATGTGCGGAAATCGAAATCAAAATCAAAATCAATCGTCTCCGCTTTAGTGGAAGCCGGGCCTAACACAGACTTTGTATCGCTTGATTAGTGATCGTGCATACAACCGGGTGATCCCACAGTAACAATGCTTTTTACAAACAAATAGTAACTCAAGGACCATGTTCAAATCGAAATACTACCTGAACATTTAAGATTTGTCTGTTAGAAGTGCCACCACACCCGAGCCACCCTTGGCTGGAACGTAATCTGCCGGCAACCCGTCCATCGATAAAGGTTAGTTGATTTACGTGCCAGGGTCGAAGGGGCGCAGTCCCTCGAGAGAAGCGTGGACGCGACGTTTGGCACACAATGCAATTATGTGTGAAATTACATGGCGACGAGGTGATTGTCGACCCTGGGCATTTTATTGGCGCTATACTACATAAATAATAGCAGTGTTTCTTGTAAATATATGATATAGATAGCCATCTTAATACGCTTGTTTCGAAGTAGACTAGTAGTGGCTAGTAGGCAGTCGTGACAAGATCCACCAAGACTGGTTCGGGCCTCTGACAGCCCACACCTACTGTCAAAGGTCTATAAATAACAGCCGGGTACAGATTAACGCGTTCCGAGGTATACGAGTCTCATTATGTAAGAATTGCCAAACTGAAGTGGCAGAGGGGAGGGCACATCCCGTCGGGGCTGTGGTTATTCGATGATTTTCCACTTACCAAAAAAAAAAAAGGAGGAGGGCACATTGCTCGAAGAACGAATCGGAACGGCGACCGCGAACCGGAACTCCGGAAGACGTTTCGTTGGAAAGGCTCCCACTAGTTGGACCGATGACCTAGTGAAGGTTGCGGAGACCCGCTGTATGCACGACGCACGGGACCGGTCAATGTGGCGACACCTGGGCGAGGCCTATGTCCAGCAGTGGACGTCTTTTGGCTGAAACTGACTGTAGTTTTTTCTAATAAAAATCGAGATAATTAAAAAAGAAACGTTTATCTATTATTTGAAAGCAAACAGTAGCCTATTCTCTCCGCGCACAACACGAACACAAAGCGCTGTTGTTACTCTAACTAAGTTTCGAGTTGAACACTCCAAGTTCTTCAACTAAGTATTCAGTTTAATAGACGGGAGATAAAGTTCGACAGTATTGGATTACGTTACCGACTAGAACTGCTGCATGAACATCAAGTACATTTCCTATAGGTTTGGTTGGTTTAAACTAATGTTGAGGGCTAGATAGGTCCGTCGGGGCTGCGGGTTGTTCGAAAGAGATACCGCGGCCTCGAAACAAAGGAACTTGGATGGTTTTTAGTCAGTAGAAGTCTGACACTCCCTACCACTCTCCCCAGAGCGGGGGGAGTCATTTGATGACTTCCCAACCAAAAACTCATGGACTTCTACATCACTCTCCTGCTCTCATCATCATCATCAGTCTATAATGTTCCCACTGCAGGAACTCAGGCCTCCTCTCTAGGAGAGGGATGGGCTATTATAATCCACCACACGGGCCCAGTGCGGGTTGGTAGAAGTCAAATGTCTTCGATTGTTTTGGTTCTAGGACGTTTCCTCACGATGATTTCCAATCAACAAAATAACCTATCATTAACCCTTCAACGAACGGACAGCAGACACAACAGCAAAATCTATTGTCATCTCCCCCTGGGGTTGATCTGATCGTTGATTAATTAAGTAAAACTACTATCCAGCATATCAAGACCCCTGCGTTCTAGGAAGCTGCACTTATAAGAGGTGCCAAGCTGTTTCTCGTGATTTACTGAACCGTTTTTTTCCCTTAACCCTGTATAGAAATCGAATCATAGAAAGCCATCTTCTGGATATCAAAATAAAGAAAATCACAATCATTATCACTATCACAATCAGCATCATTATCACAATCACCATCACTGTCACAATCACTATCACAATCACTATCACTATAACAATCACAATCACAATCACTATCACAATCACAATAACCATCACTGTCACAATCACAATCACAATTACAATAACTATCACTATCACTATCACAATCACTATCCCTATACCAATCACTATCACTATCTTAATCACAATCACTATCACTACCACAACCACTATCAAAATCACCATCATCGTTATCACAATCATTATCATCGTAATCACAATCATCATCATTATAATCACAATCATCATCATTGTTATCACAACAAATCAACAATAACCCTGTATAGAATAGATAATACATATAGTTGAATTCGCAGTCTTCTGGATCTCAAAATAAATGTCATATTCGTAATCAGCACTCCTGATATTCTCGGAATCAACACTCATATTGATTTTTACCCACGACGGAACGGAAACGGTATATGCGTTTGGGGTGAGAGGTTGTTTGTTTGTGTGTTTGTTTGTTTGTTTGTTTGTGTGTTTGTGCAAATACATGTTGCCATTTTTCTCCAAAACTACTAGTCCGATTTTGATGCAGTTTTCAGTTATAGGTTTGGGTTTGATTGGTGCATGTTCTTAGATAGGTGTTACGGTGACAACTCACCAGGGGGCGCTGCAGCAAACATTTTTTGGGCAAATCAAAGTTGCCATTTTTCTCCAAAACTACAAGTCCGATTTTGATTCAGTTTTAAGTTATGGGTTAAGGTTTGATTGGGGCATGTTCTTAGATAAAAAAATAAAATAAAAGTAAAAAGTTTAAAATAAAAAGCAAAATTAAAAATTTTGAAAAAACCCACGACTGTTAAAAATTTATTGAAAAAAGGATAAAATAACATAAAACACCCACCTTAAAAAAAAACCCAAGAATGTCCGTCGGGAGCTGAACATTGCAAAACTAGTTCATTTAATGGCAGCCCCCGACGGACATTCTTGGGTTTTTTTTAAGGTGGGTGTTTTATGTTATTTTATCCTTTTTTCAATAAATTTTTAACAGTCGTGGGTTTTTTCAAAATTTTTAATTTTGCTTTTTAGACATTTCAACCCCATCGCACCTCAACTTACAGGGGATGATGGTATTTCAGGTCCGCCACATTAAATCTTAAAATCGTTGTTTTTGTGATACACCCGATACACCATACAAACAATAACCATGTTGGTTTTCAGACTTTGTCACTGCATTTCCCCCTTTAGGGGTTGAATTCTGAAACAACCTGAAACACAAATGTTAACTAATTTATCGATAGGAGTACTCCTGTGAAGTTTCTAATAAAATAGTCTAACTAATCTTATTTCCCCATGTAAACTTTGGACCCCCGTTTCAACCCCTGGGGGTGAATTTTGAAAAATCCTTGCTTGGTGCACCCCTATACCTATGTGCCAAATTTGGAATGTCTAGACTCAGCGGTTTGGGCTGTGCATTGATTTTTAGAATTTATCACCCCATTTCCCCTTCTTAGGGGTTGAATTCTGAAAAAACCTGAAACCCATTTCTACTCATTTATCGATAGGAGTACTCCTGTAAAATTTCGAATAAAACAGTCTATCTTATTTCTCCATACAAACTTTGGACCCCCGTTTCAACCCCTCAGGGGGTGAATTTTGAAAAATCTTTCCTTGGTGCACCCCTAAACCTATGTGCCAAATTTGGAATGTCTAGACTCAGCGGTTTGGGCTGTGCATTGATTTTTAGAATTTATCACCCCATTTCCCCTTCTTAGGGGTTGAATTCTGAAAAAACCTGAAACCCATTTCTACTCATTTATCGATAGGAGTACTCCTGTAAAATTTCGAATAAAACCGTCTATCTTATTTCTCCATACAAACTTTGGACCCCCGTTTCAACCCCTAAGGGGGTGAATTTTGAAAAATCCTTGCTTGGTGCACCCCTAAACCTATGTGCCAAATTTGGAATGTCTAGACTCAGCGGTTTGGGCTGTGCATTGATTTTTAGAATTTATCACCCCATTTCCCCTTCTTACTGGGTTGAATTCTGAAAAAACCTGAAACCCGTTTCTACTCATTTATCAATAGGAACACTTCTGTGAAGTTTCGAATAAAACAGTCTAACTAATCTTGTTTCCCCATACAAACTTTGGAGCCCCGTTTCACCCCCTTAGGGGATGAATTTTGAAAAATCATTTCTTAGTGCACCCTTCGACCTCATAAGGAACCTACTTGCCAAATTTGGAGTCTGTAGACGCAGCGGTTTGGGCTGTGCGTTGATGGTCAATGAGTGAGTCAGTCAGTCAGTCAGTCAGTCACTTTCTTCTTTTATATAGTATATAGATATAGATAGATCTTTGGTTGACGGTTTCGTAAAGGGTTCGTATACACCGTGTACAATGTATGATATTGGAATATCGCTGGGTCCTCAAAAGAAAGGCTATCATATACCTATATGGTGTATGCATGGTAAAGACTGTAGGGTGTAGGTACAACACTACACATCAAAGCGTTTTAATCCCTAGGTTTGAGATAATTGGAGCGAGCCCGAAAGGCTTACTTCAAGCCCATCAATTCGTAGCCATTAAACTGATTCAGGTTTAATTGTAAACCCTTCATCGGCCTGGCAGGGACCATCTACATGAATTGGGTTTAAAACCGAAATGACAGATGTATAAACTTCGCAGACGTCCCAAAGAACTAGAAATAGACAAAATTTGAACAATAAAACACTTTGTGGATCATGTAGAACCTAATTTAGAAAATTTAGAAGAAGTTACGGGTTTTCGTTTTGCATAATCATTAAGTTTGAACCACCCATCATAAAAAGCAGCCTATCCGATTCTCTAATCCTGTAATACTGTTAAATTTTTAACAACATATAAAGAGCGTTAATTAATTACTGAACAGGTACCATCATTTAAATTAGTAAGTCATTTAAATGTATTAATGATAATCTCCTGAATGTTGACGGCGTTGCTAAACTGCACCTTGTTACCACCTTTATAGAGTTTCAGGTGTACACTTGTTATACCTAACATAAGTTTTTAAACTGACATGGTCGTTAACACTATTAGTAACACTTGTAACGGAATATATACCATGTTGACTGTTAGGTTCCGATATAACTGTTACAATATACTGGCCTGTTGGTCTAGTGGTTAGATACCCTAACTGCTATGCCGGAGGTCGTGGGTTCGATTCCCACCCAGGACAAATGTTTGTGTGATGAGCACGATCATTTGTTCTGTGTCTGGGTGTAATTTATCTATATTATGTATGTATTTAGAAATATATAAGTATGTTTATCAGTTGTCTAGTACCTACCCATAACACAAGCTCTGCTTAGCTTGGGACTAGATGGCGTTGTGTGATAGTTGTGGAATATTATTATTATTATTATTAATATCTTAAATCGTCTAGTATCATCATCAGCCTATAATGTTCCCACTGCAGGGACTCAGGCCTCCTCTCTAGAAGAGCGATGGGCTATAATCCACCACGCGGGCCCAGTGCGGGTTGTCAGATGTCACATGTCTTCAATTTTTTTGATTCAAAGCAAATACCGGATTCCTCACGATGTTTTCCTTCACCGTTTTGAAAGCAGTGGTGATGAAATAACTTACACAAGGTAATGCGCCTGTCTGGGTTCGAACCCACGACTTACTGTCCGTTAATCGGGACTAGAATATAAATAAGTAATAAAGTACCTATATTAAAAACACTAAAAGCTATTTCTTTTTCAGTTTCAAAAGTTTGTCCTATACTATGACCAGGGCGGCATAAAAAGTGTACCTATAACATTTAGCTGACCTTTTAAAAGTCCTAACTTTTTCTTTTCACTGTGTGCGACTGTGCCCGCAAATTGCGGATACCTTTGTCACCTGTTAAAGACAACTTTCGCTTTGTGCGAGAGAATTTATCAGAACTTGTCAACAACTTCCATTTCTCTAGATTTTAACAAATGACTGTTCGACCTTTACAAGTTTTATTTTGTGTGTTCTTTTAGAGAGCTTTTATGTTGATAGTGTTATGCTAATTAAACAACTCGCGGTTTACTAACGAGTTCTTAACAATAACTGCAAGTTGCAAGGCTCGATATATTTTATTTAGAGGGATAATAACAGTGGCACCGGTGGATTTTCAAGTTAAGCCGTGCTTTCAAAGGCCGGTCGGTGAATGGGTGACCATCCTCCATTACTTATTGAGTTTCCTTCGTGCCTCGGAAAGCGCGACAAGCCTCCAGTTTTCGGTTGTCATTTTTGTGGATCTTTAACAGTTGTTGCAGGTAGTCAAAGTCCTGAAAATCTGATAGCCAGTCACCAAGGAGTATCGTGTTACCGGATAGTAACAGAATTGGGACGGACACATAGGCAGTCGCTCCATGAACTGGTATTCAGCTGCATTCAGTCAGACTGGAAAGTCGACCCCATATTTAGGTGGGAAATGGTCGGGCAGATGTGATTCATCATCATCATTTCAGGCGAAAGACGTCCACTGCTGGACATAGGCCTCCCCTAAGTGTCGCCACATTGACCGGTCCCGTGCGTCTCGCATGCAGCGGTTCTCCGCAACCTACCTAGATGTGATTACGTATTTTAAATATTTTAAAACATCGGGCTCATAAGTTTCGTGGTCGCAAGCGCGACTGTAAAACGTGAGGACTTGTTTTTGTTCCTCAGTGACCTGAGTTAGTCATATTGGATTTTTCTATCTTAACAGAAAATCGGAGATTGTATTTGTAGTGACCGACCCATAATAATAATAATAATAATAATAAAAGCCTTTATTAACAATCTTATAAATGTTACATTTCATCTTATATACTGCTAACTAAACTACTAACTATAATAATTAAACATGGTTGTTCGTGAAAGTAACTTAATTAAATGTTATTATTTGTATTAGACACCGGTTTCGTGATTGTCTTGCTCTTCAGCATAGGCCTCCCCAAATATTCTCCACAACGGTCTATCCCTTGCTATCCTCATCCAGTATGGTCCTGCTACCTCCTTGATATCATCCTCCCATCTTCGAAGCTGCCTACCTTTGCTTCTCTTTTTATATCTAGGGCACCATTCCGTCACTTCGTTAGTCCACTTTTCTGTTTTACTTCTTGTTAAGTGTCCTGCCCATTTCCATTTTAGTTGTTTAATTTGGTATTTGATATCTATAATCTTGGTTTGTTTTCTTATTGTTTTTAACCTAATTTTGTCTTTTAATTTTATGTTGAGTATGCTTCTTTCCATTCGGTGTTGACAAGTTTCTAGTGATTTGATATTTTTCTTTGTACAACTCCATGTCTGACATCCGTAGGTCATGCTTGGGAGAATGCATGTATTAAATATTTTCTTCTTCCCTTCTATTTACCGACCATAGTCACACTAAACTATCACACCAGTATGACTTCGGATAATTTAACCTGATCCGTAGTCACACCAGTGTGACTACGGATGAATAAAATTTATTAGTCGTGCGATTAGCCGGATAAATAACCAAAATTATAGGCTGTTGCTAGTCGTCCGCTAAGTGGATGAATCACCGTCTCGCGACAGTATCCTTTATGGGCGGCATGGGCATCGGGCCGTAGGCCGACGAAGGAGGCCGGCGGAGGCCCGGCACTTCGGGGACAGAAGATATTAGTGTTATTTATTTATGTCATGGAGTACAAAAATTATGGAAATAATGAAAATAAAAAAATATGTAAATTATGGATACTAGCCTATTGTGATCAGGTTAAATTATCCATAGTCATACTAGTGTGACTACGGATAATTTAACCTGATCCGTAGTCACACTGGTGTGGTAGTTTAGTGTGACTATGGGTCGGTCATGGTATTTGTGTGCAGAGCTACCTAATGATAAATAGATCATTCCATTTCAATAAAGGGCGTAATAGGATCACACTACTGAAACTATCAGAAAAAAACAGTAATGAGTAACAATAATAGTGTTAGTAGTAATAAAAGCCCCTAAAATAATCATGACCGACCCATAGTCACACTAAACTACCACACCAGTGTGACAATGGTTAATTATATTTATCCGTAGTCACACTGGTGTGACTACGGCTGATCCGTAGTCACACTAGTATGACTATGGATAATGTCTTCTTCTTCTATTTCACTATTACTAGTGATCTCAACAGACACCTCCTTTCTTGCCAGATCATTCTTTACACAGTTCATCTATCGTTGCTTTGGTTTTTAATTACATGATACAGCATAAAAACCACACCTAAAATAAATAAAAATTTAATCTTGACGCTGTGGGACGGCCTATTCAACCATTAATCTAAAAGCTACTCCCAAACGTTATCATGCAACTTCACTTCATAACACTAAAAAATAAATAATCTCCATAATATTTTACACTCAAAATTAGCATATAAAGAAAACTGTGTAAATAAATTCTCGTCCAACCGCGGCTCTTCCGAGGAGGAAGGAAAACGAGGGAAAATATAGAATCGTAAGGTAAATATTTTTGCTCATGAATGTGCTTTATACGGAAGTGGTCCGCAAAGGAGACTGTTTTGAGTTTTTTTACAGGAATGAAATAAGACGACCGCGAGATATACAAATGTGTGCAGCCCGACCCTCGTCGTGATCATGTTTGGATAAAATGAATTTTATAGATAGAAAGAAATGACAATTGAACAAAAAAGAAACATAAATGAACAGCAGTGAGAGTGAACTTCGGTCTGAAAATAAGCTTAATCAGGGATAAAAATCTAATTTGTAATCTCTGAAGGGCTTGGCAGAGATGTAGGTACCTAATAGTACACCCACACTTCGATAGTAATGTTTATGTAATAGGGGGCGAACCTACTATCATCAATCGGTCACAAATCCAGACTCCGTGACTACTGAGAAATGCCTGATGGGTAAACCCAATTAACAACACCTTGCCCAACCCGAAAATCGAAACCCCGACCACTAAACCAAGAAAGCAGTCAAAAATCTGCTGCTTATCACGCTGCAATAAAATATAAGTAAGTTATCAATGGTAGAATTGTAGTTGCCATAATTGTAGAATTATAGCAACTAACAACAAAGCCATACAATCTACTCTTCAACAGAAGACTACGCATGGAAGTAGCACAAATATGTAGCAAGGAACATCATCATCGTTCTCTTGTGTTATACCAATTCATTTGTGATCGGCGCAGCATGTGATCTTCTTCTATACTTCTCAACTACTCGTCATCTCATGAGACACCTCCTTTCTTCATCATCATCAGCCTATAATGTTCCCACTGCAGGGACTCAGGCCTCCTCTCTAGGAGAGTGATGGACTATAATCCACCACGCGGGCCCAGTGCAGATTGGCAGATGTCACATGTCTTCGAATTTTTTGGTTCTAAGACATGCCGGTTTCCTCTCGATGTTTCTTTCACCGTTTTGAGAGCAGTGGTTATGACATAAATTACACAAAGTAATGCGCCTACCTATGGGTTCGAACCACGACTCGACTTCGTAAGTCGGGGCCGCCACCACTGGGCCACCACTGCTCTTCCTCCTTTGTTAACAACAAATAATTCAACCATAATCACCACTTAAACACGGTTCTTCAATCTAGCCTCTAATCGTTAGAAGCTCGACTGAATGCAGAAAACCCGACTCCTAGACCAATACCGTCGGTACAGCTAAGTACTTAATTAGCAAACTTCGAGGCAAACAGTTTACCCCGGCCAACGCCCACTACTTGCGGCCCGAGGCGCGATTCGTCGAGCATGTCCGAGCGGCTGACCTCCTCATAAATCTCTTACGGCCTTATTAATAAAAAAAAGTTAAGCCTGCTTAAACTTACGCTTGGTTTATCTCGCATGCCGTCTCACTTCAAAAATATTCAAAAGAAAGGGACGGCATGCGAGATAAACCAAGCGTAAGTTTAAGCAGGCTTAACTTTTTTTTATTAATAAGGGGGTTAATTTCTACTTTTCATTAAACTATTCGACTATTCAAAAGTGCCTGTAACTGGCCTACTTGAAATAAATGCTTTGATTGATTGATTGAAACTGGTTATATCGCAGTGCTGATGCCCAAACTGACTTTATTGGGTTGATATCCTTACATAGTATAAAACAAAGTCGCGTCTGTTTGTTTGTTTATTTGTTTGTTTGTCTGTATGCTTAAATCTTTAAAACTACGCAACGGATTTTGATGCGGTTTTTTTTAATAGATAGAGTGATTCAAGAGGAAGGTTTTAATACCTTTTTTGTACCCGTGCGAAGCCGGGGCGGGTCACTAGTTTATAATATTTAGATGATTTTAAGATGGTAGGCTAAATTGGGACACATTATTTTGTTTCTGGGTTGTGCATTGCTATATGTTATTATTTTATTCATTTATACACATATTTCTTATATTGTAAAAATATTGGTCCACTGGCATTGGAACAGGGTCCGAGCTACCGGTGGTCAGGGCTCTTGAGAGAGGAACCTCCTAACAATACGTGCCATGTCCAAAACTACTGCTTTCTGAATCAAAAACTTGATCCAGATGTCAAGTGAGAGCCTCCTCAGATGTTGTATGTTGCTATAATATATTATTATCTATTCTTAATTTACCACCCACAAGTTAGTTTCAAAACACCTAAATCTAAAAAGTGGTAACGATGCCATTTTGTTCTGGAAATCATCTATGTGTTTATCTTAAATCTCAAGATCATTAAAGAACTTTATCTTCATACAATTTGGAACGAGACGGTTTTCCTCCGGCGTGTTAGTACGCCATTCGCTCTCAAGTACTTGCTACCGTCTAATTCAATGAAGTAATTTTGTGTAATAAATTGAAGTTTGTTAGACACTTTTCTGAATTTGAAGGAAATTCAAAAACATTTGTTTAAACCATAATCTAAAATGAACAGATGTGTTTCGGTACTCTGTGTTTCGGTACTATTTGATTGTATTGAAAAGTTTATGTGTGTCTGACTGTATGCGTTACACACAAATAAACTTTTTATTATTAAAACTATGGTTAGACCGGTTGAAGAACCAATTGCACTGATTGCAAATGTGACTGTGTGAAAAGTTTTTCGAACTAGTGCGAATAGTGGAGTGACTGATGTTTAGCAGTCATTTTTCTCGTCCCACGAATTTCAGCCCAGCATGCGCAAAGTTTTATTTGATTTTCATGAAAAGTAAATAAATGGTTTTAGCATAAAGAATACGCCTTCAATAAAACCTCAGAATATCAGTAACCGATCCCCGAATAACTGGATCGAAACTTTACCAGAGATTTGATTTAATTCTATTTGGGTTTGTGAATAATTTTGAATAAGGTTTAAAGGGGATCAAATACCTACTTATGACATTATTTTAAACCGTTCACTATGATAAGTAATAACTTTACTAAATAAGATTATTAAATACCTTGTATATCTCCATAGTTGTGGGTTTAGCAAGTACTACCTACAAGATTCGTGGCGGCACACTCAAGTACACTCACGAACAAAAATAATTATAAAGCTTAATTATAATTATAAGGTCACATTCAAATAGATGGACTTTTAGAAAACATATGATTACGTTATTTTATCATTCTTATACTTAGTTAATTAAGCTAATTTCAAACTTCTAGGCCTAGTTAAATAACAACTCAATAAGGTAAAACAACATCTGACCACAAAAACCGAACTAATGGAATAAACTGTAATCTACATCCTGTCTTTTATCACTGGTGAACTATTTAACAGAATATTATTAAACTTAATATTTGTCTTTATTCGATTTTAAATACATCCGGTGCGAATAATACTAGAATAGGTGATAAACAAAAAAAAAACACAGTTAAAGAAATATTGGGTCAATTTTGTAACATGGTAAGTACTATGAATACGCTACTTTAAAATACAATTGACAGAAACAAACATGTTTTTGAGTAGCCTGGGCAGGTTTTATTTTTATCTTTAAAGGAAATTGATATATTGTGTGAACCATGCGATCGACCTGGGGGTCTAAAATTACGACTATAGCAGATCATAATATGAATTGCGTTATAAAGCGTAAAATGAACCTGTCATTATAATAGTAAATGCGTCTGTGACCATTTTCCGAATTTTAACGCAATTCATATTAGTTTCCTATTATAATCTATTTTCCTAAATGGCCACAGACGCAGTTACTATTATGAAAGGTTCATTTAACGGTTTTATTCAATTCATGTTATGATCTGCTAACGTGGCCATTTGAGACCCCCTGATTCTCGTCCCATAACCGCGCTTTCACACACACAAACAAACGCAAACGTTACATTATTGCGCAAACGTTATATTTTTTTTTTTTGGAAAAACGTTGTCCCACACTAGGAATTTCTCCTGTATCGTGGGTGCGTTCACAAACATTCAAACTCACATACACAAATACCCAGACGCGAAACAACTATCTGTAGGCCATACAAATATTTGTTCCGTACGGGGATCGAACCCGCGACCGACACGCAGCGCAGCAGTCCAATCGCTCAGCCACTGCATCAACCGTGCCGTCAATATTATATCCGTTATATCCGTTACGTGTTGGAAAATGTAATATTCCCATAGCCACGGCGCGGAGATTATTCTGAAATACTGTAAAATATTAACAACTAAAGAAACAGCGTAAACTAAATTACCTAGGTAGGTAATTTAAATTGATTATTTATAGTAGATTATTAACCAAGGGGATAAAGCAGTGTCTTCTGTCGCGGGTGACGATTTAAATCGCGAGCGTAACGAAGGACTTGAGGTTTACTCCCGATCGTAGCGAGGGTGTTAAAAACGCATTTATTAAAAATATAATTCAAAGTAAAAGTTAACATTCGAAAAATTGGTCCAATATTGATAGAGAGAGTTAGTTACATTTTTGTTTGGTACCTACATTTATTGTTGATGAGTTGATTTGAGTACCTATTTCTCTGTTCTTGCATCTAAGGAACTTTCGTTTAAAAGCAAAGGCATCAATCTCATGCGGTCTCGTCGGTTTTCGTAATTTTATTTAATAATCTTAGCTGCTTAAGGTTGATGTTCCAGGGTAGCCCGCGAAATTCAAATTTTCTTAAGTTTTTTGCAATTTGCAGGCAAGTGCTAGGTTGTATGTTAGTGAAAATATGATTTGCGGCTGTAAGACATATGTAGTTACAGAATTATAATCATCAAAATCATTAATACAACCCTCCGAGCTCATACAGGTTCCGGAATGACTTTGACCTTGTAAAAAGTCATTCCGGCTTACAGCACTGGCCTGCAAATCGCTAAAAACGTAAGAAAATTTGAATTTCGCGGGCTACCGTGAACATCCACCTTAATAAATGCGTTTTCTTTTTTCAAAAAGATGTACCTATAATGCTTTATATATATAAACTCAATGGTGTAAACACAGATGTAGTTCAGTATAAATTTCGGTAAGTACCGTACCTATTCCAAATTTAAATCACATTCTCCCCCTAGGGGATGAATGAAATTCAGTACAATTTTCTTTCCCTGTTTTTAACAGATTAAAAATGACTATTGTTATGTTCGCTTTTTGTGGCATAGAATGTCACTTTTTTGAGCAAGTGGTACGAAAAATATCTTATGACTATCTCGTGAAAATTGAGGAAGGTGCAAAACTGCACCTTGTATACAATACACCAACTTTTGCACTCGGCTTCGTCCACGAGCACATCCAAAATCGATTTTCATTGGTCCTTTTGGAAATACTACATAATAAACTCCTGTGCTGAAGGAGATACGGCCCTGGAATACATAGGGCTAAGAAGTAACGTGGGTTTTAGTCAGTACAAGTCTGACACTCCCTTCCACCCCGCCCAGAGCGGAAGCGTTCATTTGATTATTTTTAAAAAGGACAGTAGGTACCACCCATAATTCCATAGTCAAGTTAGCTAAAAATATTATGATGAGTAGACAATTTAAAAGGCCTGTCCATCAAATTCATAAGAGTCTACTTACCTAACAATTTATTACAATTGGAACAAAGACGAAGTCCTCAAAGATTCAAAAGTCATTTGAGGCTATTGTTCCGCGAGAGAACTCTGTGAGAAACCAAATTAATTTCATAATAGACTCGTGGCGGCATTAAATAAGATAAAACGACCCTCAGGGGGCGCTTCACTTTTATATAACAGTTTTAAAGCACACGTTATAAACGACTTATAAACTCACGCTTTCCCATAGGTAGGAAACTACAGAATGGGATCTGCAAGGATCCTTTTTTTTTTTTTTTTTTTTTTTTTTGGTGGGTGGAAAATCATCGAATGACCCCCCCCGCTCTTGGGCAGAGCGAAGGGGAGTGTCAGACTTCTACTGACTAAAAACCGAACCCATGTTCCTTCTTTGCCCTTGCGCCGAGGCCACGTAATCTTCCTTACATCCAAATCAAAACAATTTTATTTCTCATGGGCACTTATAAAACGTGGGCAAAACGGGCACGGTTCGGGTTGGTCGTTTTCTATGAACCGGCAAGAAAGTTCATGGTACAGCAATAGTACTTATGTATGAGGGGACAACGTAGGCCCTTCAATAAATTAGTCGTAGGGTACTGCCCAAAAACGCAAAACAAGATAAAACAATACTCGTTCCCTGTTTGTAGAAGATACCTACCGTGAGATAATCATTATAACTTCTTCTTCGTAGCGTGTCATTATCATCATCCTTTTATTGTCCCACAGCTGGGACACAGGCCTCCTCTCTTTGAGAGGGAATGGCCTGTAATCTACCACACGGGCCCAGTGCGGATTGGTAGATGCCACAGTCTTCGAATTTTTGATTCTAGGACATGCGGGTTTCCTCACGATGTTTTCCTTCACCGTTTTTGAGAGCAGTGGTGATGAAATAAATGACAAAAAGTAATGCGCCTGCCTGGATACAATACCACGATATACTATTCGTAAGTCGGGTCCAACACCACAGGGCCACCGGTGCTTTGTGTGACAATGACAATTTAAATTGAGTCGGCCCATTTGGCGACTGCAATTGGCGCAATTGAAAGAAAAGAATGAAAGAAAAATGATTTATTGCTTTCACACAGGACAAAAAAAAATAGACAACAAAATTAAAGTTTAAAAAAGTAAACATAATATGAGGAACACTTAAAATTAGGACTTACATACATTAAATTAGTCCTGTACGAAGCCAAAAGGCCAAGACCAATAATTGCAATAGCGTCCATCAGTACCTGTGATGTGCAAGCAACAGGACAGGCAGGACACGATATCATGTGTCCCATCGTTTGTGGAGTATCATAAACTGACCAGACCCTATACTATACCTCCTTACTGTGTGACTAACACATTCCTGTCGGTTCCTTTGGGGAATAATGGTGTGATGTTTTTATATTCTTGGCGCGGCTAGAAGAATTACTTGTAAACAGGGAAAAAGAGACAAAATTCTAATTAAGCGAAATAGGTATGACCGGATGTAACAAAATTGTTAGATATGGAATCTATTGTTTGCCGGTCAAGTACGAGTGTGCCTCACACGTGGGTCCCGTATTAACACTAGTAAAGTTGTAACATGATAAATATACCGTTACACGTGTTAATTAGGTAGGTACATAAGTTACATGTTTACACATTTATTTAAACAAGCTTTTTGTTTTTTAATTGCTTGTCCACTGCTGTGCAAAGGCTCCATGTGCTCTTTTCTAGTTTAAAAAACAACATTTATAAGTCTTGTATGAAAAAAAATGATAATTTTTTTGAACCGAAAAGATCACAAGCCTTATCAATCATTAACACTGAAAACCATGGTCACAAACAAACTGTGTTGCTTTTAACAGCACCACAAAATATCGGGAACTCAAACCAACAGTAAACATCACACTTCATATTATAAAGGCGAAAGTTTGTGTGTATGTTTGTTACTTCTTCACTCAAAAACTACTGAACGGATTTGGATCAAATTTGGTACACAGATAGTTTATAACCTACTTTATAGTTTTTATCCCGATTTTATTTTCCCGTGGGATAATTTCCGAGTTGTAGCGGATAAAGCCGTTGGCAACAGCTAGTTGTAAATATGACCGGTGTCGGGAGCTATCCAACTACCGGTATTTAGTGTTCCAGAGGCAGGGACCTACTCACAATGCGGGCAGTATCTAGGTGTACTCCCTTCTGCATCAGGCCCTTGATCCAACCGTATAAAGAGAACCTCGGCAGATGTTCGTATTATTAACTAAGTAAGTAGCCGTTTTTTTTTATTTAAGTTACTGAACCCCCCCTGAAATTTTATGTTTTAGAAAAATGAATAAAATGAATATTACTGTTTTAAACTAATACAGATAAGAATTAATTCTTATGATAAGAATTAATTCTTATCTATATTGAACAACGTGCCAATTAACGCCTGGAAACCAAACTTGTCAACAGGAAAACTAGGGTATTTTTTTTAAATAATCTAACCTATATAAGGCTTATTGAGCTGAGTTTGTGTTAATTGTTACCTTCATTCAGCGCACTGCATGTGGAATATATCAGCAAAATGATTGTCGTCCGTATATTACTATTTTCTGTTTTGGTGAGTGTTTTATAATATAATTAATTATAAGTTTACACATAATATACTTATTTATTTAATGCACAATGCACATGGTAACACGCTTAGGCTCAAACGCTGAACTTGACCGTGTTGAGCCGAATCAAGATAACTTAAAACGATTAATATTTCAGTGTCTATTATCACGTAGATTATGAACTTTGACAATTTATTATAGTATTGTATTATTTTAATCGCCCGAAACCCATTAAGACACCGTCCGTGTCTTTTCCTTTGATTTGTGGTAGGTGGGAATTCATCAAATGACTCCTCCCGCTCTGGGCGGAGCGGAAGGGAGTGTCAGACTAAAACCCACCCAAGTTCCTTCTTAGTCCTTTGGGTTCCGGGGCCGTGGTATCTCTTTCGGACAGTCCTGCAACCCCGGCAAGCGTCGGCCCTTGCGGACCCCTTTGTTGCTAACATCTTTTTGAGGCGGGCGTGGAACACGAATGTGCCTTGCTTGTCGTCATCACAGGCCCGCGCCTGCGATGGCTAGAAGCCATCACATGAGTCCCGATGCCCTAAGCGTCCCCCGCGGCGGCTGGGACGAGGTTCTTTCCTCCTCACTTTCCGCCACCTCCTTCGCTAGCATGCACTTCTACGCAGCAGGAGTTGACGGCATCCCATTCTCTCTCGCTCCGGACCATGAATTGAACGAGGGCCGTATACGAGAGGTCGCCGCTGCCAATCGCCGCTATGAAGGCACGGCGGTGCTCCGGTCAAGCGAAACAGACCTCCACTGTGAGCTCCACCGTGCCCTCCGAGCTATTTTCACAATGGTAGCACCCGGGCGTTTTCTCCCGTCCGATTTGGGGCAGGTACCTCCCGAAACAACCGTGTCTGGTGAGGACCTGCGTCAGGCGACATCATCTCCGTAGTGTTAGACAGAGATATACCTGTGTGTGGTAGACATCACCGAAGTTTTAACAGTTTGTATAGTTGTTTGTAGTGATGTAGTGTGCGTTTATGAAGTAGGTTCGATACTATAACAACGGTTGTTCTTCTTTATTTCAGTTGTTCAACACAGAAGCAGGGACGCTACAAGAAATGTCGGCCCACTACCAGCATCGGTACATGGAACGAGTAAACCAGTGAGTGATCATCGATAGAGTTTCTTATCAATCGTTATAGCGACAAGCAAAGTATTCTGCCGATTACGAAGTTCCACTGCAACGCTAATTAGGCAATTTTCAGACGACAGCGGTAGTAGTGAATCAGGTCTCACGTCGCATTGGCTTGTATGGAATTAGTGGTGGTTAATATAACGTACCTATAACGCTAAAACATAACACGTTAGTTATTCATAACGTAAAACGTTTGTTATACTGACTCTTCCTACGCGTTATAATTATAACCAGGCAAAATATGAAAAAAATAACCCCCCTCCCCCTCTCTGTAATCTTCGTGATATTTTTTTCGGGGGGTGAGAAATCATGAAAAGACTCCTCCCGCTCTGAGCAGGGTGGTAGGGACTTCTACTGACTAAAAACCACCCATGTTCCTTCTTAGCCCTTTGTGTCGAGGCCGCGGTATCTCTTTCGAACTACCCGCAGCCCCGACGGGCAATATAGACAGACAGTCCTAAGCCTGGAAAGTATGAAGGAAAGTTCATTGATCATTTAAAACGTTTCATGCGATATTATTATATTCGTTCGTGTCCAGTCAACTACGAGATAAAATTTACTGCGCATCATTGCGCATTGTTTAGCGTGTTGCCGAATAAAATAATAACGTCTCCGCGTTCAGATGTTTTTTTTTTTATTTATCCAAAAAAGCAAGTAACCTATAAACTAAGCCCCACAAAACCGTTGCATGGTTTGACTGTGGGGTCTATGAGTCTCTAGACATACTTCATCATCATCAGCCTATAATATTCCCACATCAGGGACTCAGGCCTCCTCTCTAGGAGAGGGATGGGCAATAATCCACCACGCGCGCGGGCCCTTGGTAGATGTCACATGTCTTCGAATGTTTTGGTTCTAAGAAATGCCGGTTTCCTCACGATGTTTTCCTTTACCGTTTTGAGAACAGTGGTGATGATATAAATTACTCAAAGTAATGCGTCTGACTGGGTTCGAACCCATGACTCACTGTTCGTATCATCACACGACATACTTAAATGTACTTAAGCCTAGTATTATTTAAACTTACACATATATAAAACTTAACATTTCAGAATATAATTTTAATTTACGTCTAAATCTATTTGTGTTTGTTTCACTCCTTTATGTCTGCCGTCAGACTGTTCAATAGGAATGGATTGCTTCCGAGTTTTGCTACAACGTGTTATAATGAGAATATATAACATAATATGTTATGAAAATATATTCAATAGTCTATATTATAGTATGCGTTGATACCTGACACAAGACACCCGCGATAGCCCGACCGCGCTGAGGAGCAAGACTAGTGGTGTCGTCTAAGTTGATATATTCAATAGTCTTTATTATAGTATGCGTTGATACCTGACACAAGACCGCGATAGCCCGACCGCGCTGAGGAGCAAGTGGTGTCGTCTAAGTTGACCGCCACAGTCAAGGTATAGACGACAAATGAAAACGTGTCCAATACGCCACCGACGTGTATACGACAAAAACCGTATTTTTTTTTACTTTTTTCTGCTGTTTAATACAAAATAGTGTCAAATAATATAAATAATGATTTTGTAGATTTTTGTGCCTTGGCGTGGGAGCTGCGCCATACGTCTAACGCTCTGGCGTTCAAAGGGTTAATATTGTACTGAGTGGAGTGGGCAGTTAGACGGAAGGACGGAACCCATACTATTGGAAATTTTCTAACAAATACTGTAAAAACTTTTGAATCTCTCAGGCATGAGTCCCTTTTCTAATACTCACGATTTTAGTCTTTTTAGGGTTCCGTAGTCAACTAGGAACCCTTATAGTTTCGCCATGTCTGTCTGTCTGTCCGTCCTCGCTTAATCTCTGTGACCGTTAGCACTAGAAAGCTGAAATTTGGTACCAATATCGTGCCCTTTTTTTTTTTTTTTTTTGGTGGGTGGAAAATCATCGAATAACCCCCCCCGCTCTTGGGCAGAGCGAAGGGGAGTGTCAGACTTCTACTGACTAAAAACCAAACCCATGTTCCTTCTTCGCCCTTGTGTCGGAGCCGCGTTATCCTTTCGACAAGCCACAGCCCCGACGGGCGTCGGCCCCTCCTTGCTGACATCTCTTTGAGGCGCGCGTGGAACACGTACGCGCCGCCGACACGGTCTGTTGCCGTCATGACGACGGCCGGACGGCGAGCTAGCCCGTTACTCACCGTCCACAGGCCCGCGTCTACGGTGGCCGGAGGTCATCGCGTGCCCCCCGGCGGCGCCCGGAGCGCCTTCCGCGGCGGCTGGGACGTTGTGAGGTTCTCTCCCTCTCTCGTTCCGCCACCTCCTTCGCTAGCATCACTGCTTCGCAGAAGGAGGCGACGGCGTCCCATTCCTCTTCGCCCCGGACCATGGCTTGCACCAGGGCCGGACGCGAGAGGTCACCGCCGCCGACCGCCGCTAACCAATATGTGTATCAATCACGCCGACAAAGTGGTAAAATAAAAATTGGAAAAAAAAAATGTAAAGTGGGAAGTAACTTTTTTTTTTATTTCAACCCTAACGTGTGATATATTGTTGGAAAGGCATTTAAAAATGAATAGGGGTTTACTAAAAACATTTTTTGATAATGTCAATAATTTCGGAAATAATCGCTCCAAAAGTAAAAAACAATAAATAAATGTGTGTCCCCCCCCCCTCTAACTTTTGAACCATAAGTTTAAAAAATATGAAAAAAATCTGAAAAGTAGAACTTTATAAGGACTTTCTAGGAAAATCATTTTGAACTTGGATGGAAACAACAGATGGAAACAGAAGTTAACCAATATAATTTGGTCCCTGAATCGTATTAGCGCCTATACCATCCAGAGGTCAAGTTTCATTGGCCCGTAGAAGAAATTGTATAAATTATAGCATACCGTTTTGGTACGGAACCCTTCATGTGCGAGTCCGACTCGCACTTGGCCAGTTTTTTTAAACCATCTTTATATTGTAGTCGCTGGCAGTTGTTAAGTTAGGGCGTACCTTAATCTAATAGGTTAAGTTAGGTTCTAGGCATTTTTTAACGCTTAGTATAAAAATTGTACTATTTTCTTAATTTAGGGACCACTTTTGCTAAAATGTAGATCTAGCAATAAGTTTTAAATTCAGAAATGCACAAAGTAATTATTTAATATTGTTTCTAGAACCGCAGTAGCTCCTGCGACGCCTCCAACAAACCAAACTGATATGACAACCACAGCAACTCCTGCTGGTCCTGTTGCTGAACCTGCAAATATTGACTGGAGCGATAGAACTGCAGAACCAACTGTAACCCTTACGCCTGAAATAATACCAAACGAGACTAATACGACGACTGAAATAAGACCAAGACCAAGATCAAGACCAATTGACTTTAGGTCATACAGAGGCTATAGAAGAACTACGCATAAACCATATACTGGCTGGTGGAGAAATCAATATACCACGTATCCCACGACCACAACTGAACGTTATTATGACACCGAATATCCCACGACCACAACTGAACCTTATTATGACACCGGATATAGCACCAGCACAACTGAACCGTATAACTACACCTGGCATACTAGAAATACACCTGGACCATATAATTACACCTGGTATAACTGGTATACTAGGAGACCAACTGAACCTTATACTGAAAAATATAATAATACGGACAAAACCAGCCAGTGTAAGCCCTGCAACTCTGCAAATAATTCGGAAAATTCAACAATCAAGGAAGAAATCTACAGTAAATTAATAGATTTGATTAAGAACGTTGCAGAGAAAATGCAACGGGGTACTATTAGCTTAGCACCAAATTCAAACGTTTCAAATATATCTGTGGCTAGTGGAGACGGAAACACGTTTATCTATGTATATTAATAAGTTTTATGTGAACTATAAATAGATTAATAAAAGCCTTACATTCTACATTTAAATAATTGTGTTTTATTAATATTATTGTCCTCTTTGATATTAAAAAGGTCACCTCCAGGTCCCTTATTCACAACGCTTCGATTCGGCTTTCGACAAGTCGTATGTCTATCTTTTTTAGGGTTCCGTAGTCAACTAGGAACCTTTATAGTTTCGCCATGTCTGTCTGTCCGTCCGTCCATCCTCGGTGACCGTTAGCACTAGAAAGCTGAAATTTGGTACCAATATGTGTATCAATCACGCCGACAAAAAGGTAAAATAAAAATTGAAAAAAAATGTTTTATTAGGGTAGCCCCCCTATATGTAAAGTGGGAAGTTCTTTTTTTTTATTTCAACCCTAACGTGTGATATATTTTTGGAAAGGTATTTAAAAATGAATAGGGGTTTACTAAAATCATTTTGAAAAAAATGTGTCCCCCCCCCCTCTAACTTTTGAACCATAAGTTTAGAAAATATGAAAAAAATCTGAAAAGTAGAACTTTATAAGGACTTTCTAGGAAAATAATTTTGGAAGTGAAAAAAAAAAATTAAAATATATATTTAAAAAATGAAAAAAAACATAATGGATACCCACACTCATAAGTGGGAACACTTATTGTGACGGACGGGAAACTACGGAACCCTACACTGTGTTCAATACAGAACACAAAAATGTATCCGAATTAGTTTTAGTTACATAGACGAATATCATAGACAAGATGTAATGGAAGCTCATGTGCGAGTCGATTGTCGTGTGTTCCTACAAATACAATAGTTTTAATATAAACTAAATTTTCTGGTGTTTCAATATAATAAAACCGAGCTATCGAGGGAGGAAACAACAGAATGGTCCTTCTAACCGTCGTCAACAAGAGGAATAATAAATAATCAACACTTGTTGGAGTACCATGCGCTAACCTACTACGCATCAATGTAGAAGAGGCTAACTGGCTGCAAATCCACGAATAAGAAGGTTCTCACTCAAGAAGATACACTCCCGAGGCGCTAATCCACGCGGCGCGCTATTCCGTCTGCGTAATACTCGAGGAAGTATTTTAAACTTCATTTGAAGAGGTCTTCGGAGGTTGCAGCAAAGAAAAATTGTGTCTAACCAGCGGCATGTTACTGTGCGGCAGCGACATTTAACGCTTGCAAACAGCGCGGGAGACATTTCTTCGCGTTTTATAAGAAGAAAAACTGAAGTATTAATTCTTTACATCAACCATCAAAAAGGTTAAGTTGCAGCAAAGAAGAAAAAAGTGTCTATCCAGCGGTATTTGACTGTGCGGAAGCGGCATTCAACGCTTGTAAACAGCGCGGGAGGCGTTTCTTCGCGTTCTACAAGAAGAAAACTGTAATTATTCAGCGTTTTCATCAATCAGCAAAAATGTTAAAAGTTGAAGGTATTTTATATTATTAGCAACCTGCAATAATTTTGCTACAGTCAAGTTCTACGCGTCAAAGTAACTACTCCGTGTGTGTATCCGAACTATTCCGAACGTTCAACAAATTTTTCTTTTTTCAATTGGCAAACTCGCTAGAGTATACGTTTTGTCTGTGGTCAAACTTCTCGAACATATTTTCTTTGTTGTGCTCATTATTTGCGTCGTATTATTTTTTAAGTTAAAAAGACATACAATTAAGATAATAGTGATATTTCATTGTAATATCGAACAAAGAAACAGGTAATTTCTATATTTGGCGCATCTGCAAGTATCTTTTGGTATAATTTTGTGCAAAGTACTCACATAATTGTTTTTTGGCGCTTTGTTTGTTGTAATAGGTGCAAAAGATGTCGGACGCAGAAGGCAAGGAAAGGTTGAAGGTTATGAGACAGGATAGAGGATACATTAAAGGAGGAATTTCTAGAATTAAAAACTTATGTAATTCTGAACAGTTTTCCCAAAGTGCGCCAGCATTATTACATGAGATACGTGTACGTTTGGTTACGTCATTGAAACAATATGACGACATAAATAGGGAGATTTTACGTTTGTGCCCTGATGATCCCGAGGATTATTTCGCGACGGAAGAAAAATATTTTACTTCAATTGCGGCGATCGACAGTGCTTTAAAAAAGGCATCTGATTCAACGCGTACCGTAGGGAACAATAGTAAACCTGAAGGTGAGTTCAAACGACTTCCTGCTATTAATATCCAAACATTTGATGGGAAAAATATCGCCGATTACTATCCGTTCATTAATATGTTCAAGGCTGTAATCCATGCTGATGAGAAGTTAGGATTATGTGAGAAATTATACTATCTACGCACGTTTTTGTGTGGTGAGGCTTTAGATCTTATTAAAAACCTTACACTAACGGATGAAAGCTACATGGCTGCTTTAGAGTTGCTCAAAAATAGGTATGATAATATTCCTAAAATAATTAATTATCATATAAATTGTGTGTTGGACCTGCCGTCTTTCACAAAATGCACTGCTTCTAACCTGCGTTCTATTGTCACTAATGTACAGTTGCATTTGGCTGCATTAAAAAATTTAAAGCAGCCAGTAAAACAATGGGATGTGCTTTTGGTCAATATCTTGGCAAAAAAGGTAGATAGCTACACTTACAGGGGTTTTCACCTAGAAAGAAATATGAAAGAGGTGCCCACACTTTGTGAATTTCTTGAATTTTTAGAAAAGCGTGCATCTGCTATGGAAACCATGACCGAGGAGGAACCGGCTAAGGCCTCAAAGGCTGAAAGGTCGTCCACTAAGCCGATGAGTGGTCTGGTTTCTTCTAAATCTTCAACATGTAAGTATTGCACTCAGTCTCACAAGCTTTATGAATGCCCGAAGTTTAAAATGGCTACAGAGCAAGCGAGAGCTGACTTTGTGAAAGACAAGAGACTCTGCATAATCTGTCTTAATGAGCATAAAGGCAAGTGCTTACTGCGCCTTAAGTGTGCTACTTGTAACAAGAAGCACAATACGCTTATGCACGCTAATGCGCCTAACAGTGGTACTTGTGATGATTCTAAGAACAATAATGCTGCTGTAACTTTGTCAGGCACCACGCACACTAAAGATATTTTATTGCCAACAGCTATGGTCCGGTTAATTAATAAAAATGGCACATTTTGCTATGCTAGAGCCCTGCTCGATAGCGGGAGCCAAGTTTCTTTTATATCAGAAGCGTTAGCTAACAAAGTAGACTGTAAAATATTGCAGTCATATCAGCAAATTGCTGGCATATGTAATAATGCGGAAACTATTAATAAAAAGGCAGATATTGCTGTATATTCGTCAATAAACGATTTTAAAATTGAGGTTTCATGTGCTGTAGTTAAAAATATTACTTGCCAGCTGCCACAGCAAAGTTTTGATATTACAAAATTTAATATTCCATCCTATGCTAAATTAGCAGACAAAAAATTCAACCAAACGGGTGAAATATCCTTACTATTGGGGTGCGACGTGTTTTTTCAGGTGCTGCAGCGTGAATCATTACCGCTTGCTCCATCGGGTCCGTTTTTGGTGAATACAAGCTTTGGTTATGTGCTGGCTGGGAGTTTACCAGTTCCGGTACATACTTGCAAAATCTCTTCAGCTAATTTATGCCTAACTGCTCAAGGTAACAATTTTCCTAATTTATCCAGTAATGCGCAGGAACAACCATATCTTGAAATCAATACCACAATGTCACATTTCTGGGAATGTGAAAAAGTACCTACCATTTTTAAAGAGGGCAGCACTGAGCACCAATTGGCTGAGCAGGTGTTTATAGATTCTGTTAAGTTAGAGAATAAAAGATTTTCTGTGGCTTTGCCTTTAAAAGTTGAGGTAGAAAATGTTCAGTTGGGAAATTCCTTTTCCTGTGCATTGCAAAGATTGTATAATTTAGAAAAACGATTTTGTAAAGATAGTGATTTGTATAAAAAATATAAAAAATTCATTGAAGAGTACATTGAGCAGGGCCACGCTAGGTATTTTGATATTTCAAACTATAATTTGAACGCGGGCAATGTTTATTTTCTTCCACATCATCCTGTAATTAATCCAAACAGCAAAACAACTCCTGTTCGTGCGGTATTTGACGCTAGTATGAAAAGTACAAACAAGTTGAGCTTGAATGATATCATGCTGAATGGCGCAGTTGTTCAGAGTGATCTTTTCGATATATTGACATTGTTCAGAACCTTTAAGTTTGTTTTATTATGTGACATAAAGTCAATGTATAGACAGATCCTTGTTGATGAAAAATATTGTTGCTTACAAAATGTATTGTGGCGAGATTCTCAGCACGATCCAGTAGGGTGCCTTCAACTACGAACTGTAACTTACGGGCTAAAAAGTTCGGCGTTCCTTGCGACTCGTTGTTTAATAGAACTCGCGCACAAATATAAGGAAAGGTATCCAGCAGCAGCTTTTGCGTTGCAGCATTCCAGTTACGTGGATGATATTCAGTGCGGAAGTAATGATATTTGCGAGCTTACTAGAATCAGGCAGGAGTTGATAGAGTTAATGGACAAGGCCAGCTTTTCATTGCATAAATGGTGTTCAAATCACAAAGACATTTTGAAAGACATTCCCTTTGAATCACAGCATTTGGGTGACAGGGATTTTGATAAAAATAATGTTTATGTAAAAACGTTAGGGCTTACCTATGATGTAGCGTCCGACACATTAAATATAAAATGTCCGGAAAAAGAGGTTCAGGAAAAATATACCAAAAGACAGATGCTGAGCTTTATAAGCAAGTTTTTTGATCCCTTGGGTCTTGTGGGTCCTATACTAGTGCAAGCAAAATACCTAATGCAACAGGTCTGGTTTGAAAATATAAACTGGGATGATGAATTGCCACAGAGCCTTAATAAAAAGTGGGTTGACTTTGCGCAAAGTTTGGTTCAAATGTCATCTATTTCTATACCAAGAAATATTAATGTACAATCGTCAAGCTTTATTGAAATTGTTGGATTTGCAGATGCGTCAAATATAGCCTATGGATGTTGCTTATATTTGAGAGTTATCGATACTAACAAAAACGTAAAGGTCAATCTCTTATGCTCAAGATCGCGCATTAATCCAAAAAATAAAATCTTGACTGTTCCCAGACTTGAATTAAATAGTGCCTTGTTGCTAGCATTACTTGTCAAAAAAGTACATAACACTTTGTCTCTCAAATACAATGTAAAAGTATTTCTTTATTTAGACTCAAAAATTGCGCTATCTTGGCTTAAGATTGAGCCTATAAAACTCAGTGTATATGTAGCAAATAGAGTTAATAAAATCAGAGAGTTAACTACTGAATTTCAGTGGAGTTATGTAAAAACAGGTGACAACCCGGCGGATTGTTTATCCCGAGGTGTCAACCCTCAGTCTCTGGAGGGGAGTTTGCTCTGGTGGCATGGACCACCATACCTACAAAATTCAAACTACATTCACTGTAAATTTCAAAATAATGAAAAGTTAAATGATGAGGTATTGGAATTACAAAGCGTTCCAAGGTCATGCAATCCGTGCAATAAAGTAAATTCACTTCATGAGTTTTGTGAGAAATATTCTAGCATAGATAAAATGACTAGAATAATGTCATATATAAAAAGATTTATTTTCAATTGTAGAAAAGAAAATGTTAGTAAAAAGAGTGGCAATTTATGTCCTGAAGAGTTAGAATCTGCGCTGCATACCTTAATAAAAATTGAACAAAGTAAATATTTGGAAACTGAAATTAAAAATCTTTTATCAAAAACACCAATAAAATCAAATATAAATAGTTTAAACCCATTCCTAGACACCTTTGGGTTATTGAGAGTTGGTGGGCGCTTGCAAAATGCCAATCTACCGTTTTCCAAGCGTCATCCAATAATAATACCTAAAAGATCAGCTGTTTCTAAACTCATAATTTTAAAAGAGCATTTAAGACTCAAGCATGCAGGGCAGAAACTGATTCTGAGCGTACTCAATGAGCAGTATTGGCTTATCAACGCCAACCGAGAAATTAAAGCGGCAATTCATAAATGTGTTATTTGTTTTAAATTAAAAGCGAAAAATACGACTCAGCTAATGGGATCTCTGCCGATCGATCGCGTCAATATTACGCGGCCATTTCAAATAGTCGGCACCGACTATGGCGGGCCATTTCGTGTGAAACAGACTAGAGTTCGTAACCCGGTAATTACAAAGGCATACATAGTCATATTCGTATGTTTTGTCACTAAGGCGATTCATATCGAATTGGCCTCTGATATGACCACAAACACATTTTTAGGATGCTTAAAAAGGTTTATTGCACGCAGGAATAAACCGTCCAAAATATATTGTGATAACGGTTCCTGCTACAAAGGTGCTAATAACGTTTTAAACGGGTTGTTTGAGATGCACAATGCTGCCCATCGAGATACTGTTATCAACTATTGTAGCACAGAAAGAATAACGTTCCATTTTATACCCTCTTACTCGCCCGTGTTCGGTGGCTTGTGGGAGGCAGGTATCAAAAGTGTTAAATACCACTTAAAACGTGTGATAGGGGATTCGGTTTTAACCTATGAGGAACTGTATACGGTGCTTGTACAGGTAGAGAGTATCTTAAACTCTCGCCCATTGACGCCTATGTCGCGAGATCCTGACGATATGACTTATCTCACGCCGGGACATTTCCTCACAGGCTCACCTTTGACCTCTTATCCTGAACTAAATGTTGTTGGCGAAAACATTGGTAAATTAAGTTTTTGGAAACAATGTGTTAAAATGCAACAGCACTTCTGGGATCAATGGCACAAACAATATTTAGTGATGCTGCAAAATAGACCTAAATGGAAAAGTGAAAAACCCAATTTGGAAAAAGGGACTTTAGTTCTTCTTAGAGATAACAATGTAGCACCATTAAACTGGCCAATGGGCAGAATCGTTGAGGTTATGCCAGGGAAAGACGGCAAGGTAAGAGCTATTCAGGTAAAAACAACCAAAGGGACTGTTATAACAACATCTCTCATGAAAGTATGTCCATTGCCTATAGATTACAGTTAAAATAAAATAGCATAAAATGTAGTTTGCTATTTATTCGCTTGCTGACTTTCACCTGGTGTTCAGGTAAAATAAGTTATAACATAAGTAATATCACCTAACTATAGTTTTTATAAATCTTTTATTTTTTACAAAATGTCATAGAGCAAATTGTTGATTTGTTCATTGCTGTTTCTCAGCGTTGTTAAAATGTTTAGGTTAATTTAAGTTTACAACTTAGAAGTATTTTGTTCATTGCTGTTTCTCAGCGTTATTAAAATGTTTAAGTTAAGTTACAACTTAAAAGTATTTTGTTCATTGCTGTTGCTCAGCGCTATTAAAATGTTTAAGTTAATTTTTGTTTACAACTTAAAAGTAAATGATAGGTCTCTATACTTACACTTTAAGTTCTATAAACTTTGAGTTTTTGTTATCTTTGGCTGAGGCCCCAATATGTTCAATACAGAACACAAAAATGTATCCGAATTAGTTTTAGTTACATAGACGAATATCATAGACAAGATGTAATGGAAGCTCATGTGCGAGTCGATTGTCGTGTGTTCCTACAAATACAATAGTTTTAATATAAACTAAATTTTCTGGTGTTTCAATATAATAAAACCGAGCTATCGAGGGAGGAAACAACACACTGAGAAAGTGAGCGAGATAGGCATACGACATGTTCGATTCGGTTTCGATTCGATTATTTGGGAATAGCTATGCAGATCTGTGAACAGAATTGCAGATCCTCACAAGAGTACATTGAAACCTCCCACACGTGGTAGTCAGGGGCGACTGCAGTAAAGCAAGACTGGCCTTAGCACCCCACACCTAATGCACTGCAAAAGCGAGGCGACCAACAGCATCCTAAATGCCTAATTGGGTCTCGTATTATGGCATTTAACGGACCCAGTTGCAGGCATTAATGTGCTTTTTAGTGATCCGTAGCCAAATGTCAAGAAACGGAACCCATAATGTGGTTTAAGAACTTTATTATTCCTCATCAAGAATTAACAATAATTCACTTACTGAGAAACTAAATTTAAATAATATGTTTGAGCGTACAGAGATTTACGTTCACATTAAAAATAAACAAATTTGAGGGTAAGCGATCACAATAACAAAACAAGTAAGCCGCACCAACCTGGCACCAACCAAGCAAACACGGAAACAAACTAAAAGTGCTAGATGTGGCAACTGGCAATGGCGAATCGAAGTAATTAATAATGTGTCTTTTTTTCTTATTTGCTCATTATGTATGATTTCAGCATTTTTTTTATTATTATTCGTCCTATCCGTCTGTTTCTTTGGCCTTTCAAATATCTTCACTGCCATTGTACTCGAGACTGTTGGTACCATACAGTTGAAATTTGGAGAGTAAGTGTCATCTATATCGTTACACAATAGTCATGTACCTAACTTATAAAAAAAATTATATGATAATTATGTGTTAGTTCAGAGGGTTAACGAAAAATGTAAGTGTGAGCTTTCTATCGATATCCCTTGGATAGTAATGTATCAAGGTTCCTAAAATACATTTTTCTTTAGTCAATGGTTGATGAGATCATCATCTGCCTAGCCTTTTCCCAACTATGTTGGGGTCGGCTTCCAGTCTGAACGGATGTAGCTGAATACCAGTATTTTTTACCCACGACGACGGAACGGATCAGCAGGTATATGCGTTTAAATTAAAACGTATTGTCTGATTTCATTTCAATGCGGATTTCAGGAATGAGTTCGTGGGTGACGAGCTTTCCTATAATTCGTATATGCTCTCTAAAAAGTCTGAAATAAAATAAAGCAAAATTAAAAATTGAAAAAACCCACGACGGTAAAAATCTAATTGAAAAAGAATAAAATAACTCAAAATAAACATAACTAAAGAATATCCGTCGGGGGCTGCCTTTTCTATATGAAATTTCAACAAAAATTAAATCACACTCATAAGTGTATGTATGTATGTCGTTGTTAAACATCTACAATTCTTCAATAATATTGTATTCACGTCACTAGAAAACCTTCAGCCCCCGACGGATATTCCTTATAGTTATGTTTATTTTGAGTTATTTTATTCTTTTTCAATTAGATTTTAACCGTCGTGGGTTTTTTTCAAATTTTTTACATGGATCGACTGCCTATCTGACCTCCAAAATCCAGTTAGTACTGCTACCTATGACTGCTACGATAGCGATACCCCTTGGTAAGACTGGTTATCCGACTTTTGGGCCACTGACTACCTGTAACGACTGTCAAAGATGTACCTACAACTGACAGTCGGGACCAATGGCGTAACGTGCTCTCCGAGGCACGGAGGAAACTCAGTACATAACAGGTGGTCACCCATGCACAGACCAACATCATCATCATTTCAGCCGAAAGACGCCCACTGCTGGACATAGGCCTCCCCTAAGTGTCGCCACATTGACCGGTCCCGTGCGTCCCGCATCCAGCGGATCCCCGCCACCTTCACCAGGTCATCGGTCCACCTTGTGGGAGGCCTTCCAACGCAACGTCTTCCGGTTCGCGGTCGCCACTCGAGAACTTTCCGGCCTCATCGGGCATCCGTTCTGCAGCAATGTGCCCAGCCCACTGCCACTTAAATTTGGGAATTCTTCGGGCTATGTCGGTAACTTTGGTTCTCATGCGGATGTCCTCATTTCTGATTCGATCGCGCAAGGAAACTCCGAGCATAGCCCTCGACCTCGACCCCAGTAACTGCTATTATTTAGTCACGAGCATTCAATGGTTGATGAGATATTCGCTACTTAAGCTCTAAAAAAAATAATCCTGAATACTTGTGGGTATGTAGAACGTTAGGTTTGTATATTATGTTTGTAAACAGATACTCTGCTAAAAACTACTTTTCAGTGAAGTATTTTTTTTACCAGCTTTTTCCAGCGGCTTCGCCCGCGTGAAAATGACGATTTTCCATACAAACTTTCATCCCTATTTAACTCCCTTAGGGGATGAATTTCTAAAAATCCTTTCTTATTCCTTAATTGTCTACATTATAAAGGGAACCTCTGCAAAATTTCAGGTTTCTAGGTCCAAGGGTTTGGGCTGGGCGTTGATGAGTCAGTCAGTCAGGACTTCTCTCTTTATTTATATAGATAATAGCTTTTGCCCGCGACTTCGTTCGCGTGGAATAGTGACTTCCGGCAGATTTTTGGTTTTATCTCGCGAAAAAAAAAAACTATCCTATGTCCTTTCTCAAGTTCCAAACTATGTCTGTACCAAATTTCACACAAATCGGTTCAGTAGTTTAGGCGTGAAGCAAAGACAGACAGACTGACAGACAGAGTTACTTTCGCATTTATAATATTAGTTAGGAAGTTAGGATAGATTAAGAAAGCAAAAGTATGTATGTTTTGTTGCTCAATCACGATAGAACAACTTAACAGATTTAGATGAAAAACATTACAGAGATAGATTATAGACTGGAATAGGACATTGGCTACTTGTTTTTTTCTCACATATTGCATAATTATACACTAATATACAGGGTAGGTTATGGTCATCAGCGAACTTCTATTTTCATAATAAGTACTAGCTTTTGCCCGCGACTTCGTCCGCGTTCCATGTCCGCGTTAAACTAAAAATGTTATCTTTCGTAAGTAGATCTATCATTGATTTTAATTTTAAATGAAAAGCTCTTGCGATAATATCATGGCGGTCATGCGGTGCTTGACCCTCAAGAAGCTCCCGAGTGATTACGTCCCACTTGGGCTTGGTAGTTACCTACAGTAATAAATAAGTCGGGACGTCCATATTTTCTTACGTAACAAAAAGCGTCTTGAGTACGTAAATTTTACTCAAATGAAACATTCCTTTATTTTTGAATAGAAAGCAAACTGCATTCAAAGATTTTCGAAAATTCTCTTCTCCACACCCGGGAATCGAACGGGCTAAAATCTGAAAAAAAATATACCCTGTACTTTTATTGTATCGATCGTTAGGGTCAATTATAAGGATGAAATCTCTCTAACAAACATGATAAATTAAATGAAAGGAAAACCAGGAAATCTTAAATTAATTTATTTATTTACAAAAAACTGGCCAAGTGCAAGTCGGACTCGCACATGAAGGGTTCCGTACCTAAACGGTATGCTATAATTTATACAATTCTTCTACGGGCCAATGAAACTTGACCTCTGGATTGTATAGGCGCTCATACGATTCAGGGACCAAATTATATTGGTTAACTGCTGTTTCCATCTGTTGTTTCCATCCAAGTTCAAAATAATTTTCCTAGAAAGTCCTTATAAAGTTCTACTTTTCAGATTTTTTTCATATTTTCTAAACTTATGGTTCAAAAGTTAGAGGGGGGGGGGGGCGCATTGTTTTTTACTTTTGGAGCGATTATTTCCGAAATCATTGACATTATCAAAAAATGATTTTAGTAAACCCCTATTCATTTTTAAATACCTTTGCAACAATATATCACACGTTAGGGTTGAAATTTTAAAAAAAATCACTTCCCACTTTACATATAGGGGGCTACCCTAATAAAACATTTTTTTCCAATTTTTATTTCACCACTTTGTTGGCGTGACTGATACACATATTGGTACCAAATTTCAGCTTTCTAGTGCTAACGGTCACAGAGATTAAGCGAGGACGGACAGACGGACAGACGGACAGACAGACATGGCGAAACTATAAGGGTTCCTAGTTGACTACGGAACCCTAAAAATGGTCAACTAATTAGTTGCTCGAAATGGGCTTCATTCTCTTGGATCCATACACTTTATTCTTTTAACGAATTCATTTCTAGTAATCTTTAATAAAGTGTTGGGGTGAATATTATAAATCGTATTCTGAACTTCAACTCTTAATTAACTCGTTGTCATTCGCAGAAGATTTCATGTAAATTTGATTTTTTACATATCCCCACAAAAAAAAAATCGAATGGGCTCACCCCATTCGATTTTTTTTATCTGGCGATCTCGCAGGCAGGTTTTCCTTTCATTTAATTTATCATGTTTGTTAGAGAGATTTCATCCTTATAATTGACCCTGACGATCGATGCAATAAAAGTAGGTACAGGGTATAATTTTTTCAGATTTTAGCCGGTTCGATTCCCGGGTGTGGGAGAAGAGAATTTTCGAAAATCTTTGAATGCAGTTTGCTTTCTATTCAAAAATAAAGGAATGTTTCTTTTGAGTAAACTTTTCTATCTGCAGTATTAAGAGTACTTTCCCTCCATTACAAAATTCACCCTGAAAAATATCGGGAGTTACGCGTGTTATTGTGAGTCAACCATAAAAGATAGACATACGCTGTTGTGGGATATTTTTTAGATAATTTTATGTAGAACATTTCCGTCATAAATGATTTCTATGTAGCTTTAACCATTAAGGCTGCACACGCGACGGAAGCTTAAAAAATGGAGTAACTTCTCCCGTTTTCCCAACATTTCCCTTCACTGCTCTGCTCCTATTAATTGTAGCGTGATGAAAAGTATACTATAACCTCCCCAGGAGTATGAAGAATAATTGTACCAAGTTTCGTTAAAATCCGTCGAGTAGTTTTTGTTTCTATAAGGAACATACAGACAGACAGACAGACAGACAAAAATTTTACTGATTGCATTTTTGGCATCAGTATCGATCACTAATTACCCCCTGATAGTTATTTTGAAAATATATATCATGTACAGAATTGACCTCTCTACAGATTTATTATAAGTATATAGATTATGATATTAAGAAAATAGAATAAATATATAGATAACTTTCGTATGTCGGGTTTCGTATGACAAGGCATTAATCCTACCTGTGTTTCTCTTTAGCGCAGAGACATGGTGTCTCATAAACAAGACATTAGGAAACTTGACACATTTCACCTAAGGTGTCTAAGATCCCGTCGGGACTGCGGGTTGTTCGAAAGAGATACCGCAGCCTCGGCACAAGGGCTAAGAAGGAACATGGGTGGTTTTTAGCTTTATCAATCGACTTCCTAAAAGGAAGAAGTCATTTTTTTTTTGGTATATGTTTGTTTCGTCATAATCCGTCATTTATGCACCGATTTTCAAAATTCTTTTAGTTTAGAAGAACTTTGATTAGGGATCTGTGCAAAAAAAACTATCGAAATCAATGATCATAGTTATCGTCATTTATTTTTAATGACTTTACAATTTTTTTTTAAACGGTTTTACTTAGCTCACCCCGTTTGTTTTATTCTTGGATCAAATTTAGTAATTCAAATTTCACCCTCTTCCTGTCAACCGATTAATCTGAAATTTTGTATACACTTTGGATTTTGGTGACAATACAATTATGTTTATTCATTATCATTATAAATTCAAGATGGCCGCCGCTACAAAATGGCGGATAATTTATATTTTATTAATCCCATCAATATGGGTATCAAATGAAAGGGCTCAACAAGCAGAATACAATATACTATATAAAATAAAATCCAAGATGGCGGCTAAAAACTAGAAAATAAAAATAGGTAAAAAAACTTTTTAAGTTAAACGGTTTTATGTTAAACATACATTGCAATGTTTAAGATAAATGTACTAAAAACCAAAAAATAATAAAATAGATACAGTCGTGGGAAAAAACCGTGGGGCACGTCAATTGTAATTTCCGCAGCACGACAGTTCCGAATTGACGTGCCCCACGGTTTTTTCCCACGACTGTATCTATTTTATTATTTTTTGGTTTTTAGTACATTTATCTTAAACATTGCAATGTATGTTTAACATAAAACCGTTTAACTTAAAAAGTTTTTTTACCTATTTTTTTAAGAATAAGAATAAGACCAACATTTTATTAAAGGTAGACAAAATTCTTGCATACAAAATTTCACAGCCCTATTCTAGTTAAATTAGGTAGGTAGACAGTGTGGGGTGGCTAACCCATGTTGTCTCAGTAGACGAGGGTCGCATTATTACGAGGCACTGGATAACCCGACCTACCTACTTACCCTTATTGACACGTTAAAATGTAGTGTGTTGAAATATGCTTAAGGCGAGGTTGCAGTACTTTGTTTTTATGTACGCACGACCTCGCCCCCCGCCCTGCCGCGCGAGCGATATAATGCCTAAATTTTGACTGTTTTTTGCTTCTTGGAGAAAAACTATAAAGAAATTATACAATATGTTTTCAACATTTACTTCAAAATAAAAAGTTCTATCTATTGATATAACTTTTATATAAATTCATGATGAAATGTCTTAGCAGTACGCGTTTGAAATTGTGATTTAGAGTCATGTTTGATAAAAAAAAGTATCGAGCCGATCATTCTAAATCGCGTTTCTATCTTTACGATTTACTAGAGAGTATGTTCAATTTTTATGTAATGATTTTTATTTAGGTATTAAAAAACTCGTATTTAGTTCGATTTTTATAGGTTCAAAAATCTTAAAATTACTGCAACCCGGCCTTAACGGTTTAATCTGAATAGAGAATGCTGATTTTGCTGTGAACTAACTTGATAGATACCCTTTTTAACCGACTTCTTTCTTATTTCGATGTTGGCGCAGTGGCTAAGCGATAGGCTGCGCTGCGTGTCGCGGGTTCGATCCACGCATGGATCAAAATATTTGTATGGCCTACAGATAGTTGTTCCAGGTATGGGTGTTTATGTATGTGAGATTAAATGTTTCAACAACGAAGGGTAGTTGACAAAAAAATCTAATTAGTCCGTCACGCCGAGTCACGCGTCAGATAGATTTCCAAAAAATATTGGACACATTTTATATCTTTTTTCACGTAAACAAACGATGAAGACGATACAGTGCTTCAAAAACTCGTGTGACGTCATATTGTACGACATTAGTATGACATTTTTTACCGGCGAGTGACGTCACAAGCCCCAACTCAAATCTTAGACACGTTTTACCTTCGTAATTTTTTTATTGATTTGATAAAACAAAGCAGCGGTGGCCCAGTGGTGGCGGCCCCGACTTGCGAAAAGTCGTGGGCTCGAACCCAGGCAGGCACAATACTTTGTGTAATTTATTTCATCACCACTGCTCTCAAAACGGTGAAGGAAAACATCGTGAGGAAACCGGCATGTCTTAGAACTAAAATATTCGAAGACATGTGACATCTACCAATCCGCACTGGACCCGCGTGGTAGATTGTAGCCCATTCCCTCTCAAAGAGAGGAGGCCTGTGTCCCAGCAGTGGGAACATTAATAGGCTGTTGTTGATGATGATGATGACAACAAAAATAAGTTTTCTATATTTTTCGATAATCTAACTGACGGACTAAACAGAATCATTTTTGTTTTAGTCAGGAAACATCCCTATTCTATCAATGGTGGTTTCACACTTTCACCCCATACCTCAAGTAAACAACACGAGAAACGTCAATCAAGAATCAAAAGCGTTTGGACAACCCGAAGGAGTTCCAAATTGAATTGATTTCGTGAGACTTTTTCACACACTTCTAGTTTTATTTCTATCAGTTTACGTGACACGACTGTAAAGTATATTACGTAGGGTTTTCAGATGCGGGTCGTACGATCAGAACCAGGTCCGGGTCGAAGGCGCGTTATGTTCCACGCGTCTTTAAGCACAGTCTCAGACCAACAAAAAAAGGAAGACGGCGCGCCACAAACATCCAAAGTGAGTCAACTTTTTATCTATGTGTTTAGTAGACAATGTCTCGTGAAGTCGTGACGTACTAGGAGAAATGCGTGTGGTTTTAGTGTAGGTGTGTGCGTGAGCTTGTATGTTTACTTGCTATAGGCGCGTGGTTTTGTGACTTCACTGTTTGTGTTCGCGGCACGCCCGTCTTCCTTTTTTTCTTGGTCTGAGAGCACAGTATAAGATAATATTAATTACCGTGCTTTAAGAGTTGTCACCATAGAAGATGGGGCCCACTAGGGCCAGTGTCTGCCAAGATTCTACCTACAACTTGGATGCAGCACAGGTAGCACATGCCGTGGAAATCGAATGATTACCTGGAACAAATGAAATCAAAAGTTAGGATGGTTGTATCAATTACGATGCATTCAAGATGGGGGACTGTTGGTATGTCTAATTCTGAACTGATGGGCAAAGTACATATTTTTGTAAATACTATCATATCTTTTTCTGAAACATTTCGCCGTTTACATAATATCCTCTCCTTCTTTTTTGACAATAGTATTCAATTTCTAACGAGTGTAAATATAAACGTTTAGCCTTGAGTCCTAATAGGGTTCTTGACAAAAAAATCTAACTAGTCCGTCAGATAGATAGATTTCCAAAAATTCTTGAACACATATTTTTTCGTTTCTCACGTAAACAAAAAATGAAGACGTATCCAATATATTTTTCGAGAATTTTAATCTAACTGACGGACTAAACATAATCATATTTTTTTATTCAGAAAACTACAGTCCCCCAACCCAACGCCGTCGCTCTCCAAGACGTGCTACTCGTAAGTCGTACGTCTAATAAAAGCAATTTAGGCAGGTACTCCAAATAAGGATATGGGTCATGTTGCACTGATATACATGACATTTAATTTGATGGTTCTTGTGTTGTTTAATATCCACTTTACTGCAAACTTAACATTATGACAGATTATTGAGAAGACTGAACATTTTAGGAAACATTATCCCAACCTACAAAGCCTCGTATCCACTATCCACTAGGCAAAATTGATGCGCAACACGTGACGCACAACATGTTCGGCAGCGTTGCACAACACCACGTGATGTGGCCAGTTGGCGCACAATATGACGCGCGTTTTGTTGTATTGTTCCCGTGCAACATGCAGTTGAGCATCAAATGTTATGTAGTAGAAACGTCCACCGCTGGATACAACACTAGTTCTTCTGGCAACATATCGCTGCCAACTGACCATGCGTGGACAGACAACTTTGCTAAACAAAAGTTCCACACTTTTCAACATGTTAAGCAACATGCCGCGCGCCAAATATTGCCTAGTGGACGAGGCTTTTCTACACAATTCGTTGTAAATAGAGATACAGAAGTTCTTTCGTTCCTTACAACAAGTAAGCTTAATTTACGTAACAAATACAACAGAGATGGCAGTAATCGAATAACATGGAGCAGACAATATAATTCAGTTTAATCTTGTTAGAAGTCGGTCGCTCTCCGATATTTATCACAATTACAGCTTCACGCGAGCAAATACAGAACGCTATTGTAGGTACGACGATAACGTTCTTTGCCAGAAGAAGTACCTTACTTTTCTTATCCTTTTTTTTTGGCGAGTGGAAAATCATCAAATAACCCACCTACCGCTCTTGGACAGAGCGAAAGGTAGTGTCAGACTTCTACTGACTAAAAACCACCCATGTTCCGTTCTGTTCTTAGCCCTTGTGCCGAGGCCGCGGTATCTCTTGCGACTACCCGCTGCCCCGACGGGACTTTTCTTATCCTACAGTACAGACCGTGGGACCCGAAAACGTCCGACATCGCGGCACACTGCGTCGAACATAGAGAGACGCGCTTGACGCCTATACAGGGAGTACTCGTATTAGTCAAACATAGCTTCACACATGTAATCCCCGAAGGATCAGGCAAAGTTGTACCATTAGCTACTCTGCATTCTTCACTCTCTGCACTTTGCTAAATTGCTAGTTATGTTGAAGTCCCATATATAGGACAAACCTGTTGCTATTACATAACATTACACCTGTTATCCCCAAAGCATTAGGCAAAGGTGTACATAAAAGAAGAGAACAAAATTGATCTACATAGCCCATGTGATCGCTAGCAGAAAATGGAAGTGGGCGGGCCATACATCCCGATAGAAATGACAACAGGTGGGGTAGTCGGGCGCTTGAGTGGAGGCCTAGAGTTGGGCATAGAAATGTAGGCAGGCAACCGATGCGTTGGACCGACGACCTTGTTGGAGTGGCCGGTAAGGACTGGATGCGAAAGGCACAAAACCGAGAAGAATGGCGTGCATTAGAAGAGACCTACACTCAGCATTGGGTGGTGAAAGGTTTAAGAAGAAGAGAGAAGAAGAAGAGTACTTAAAAGTACACCCACATATCACCAGTCATGTTTAAGTCCCGCATGTGATAGGGAGCGAGCCTATTGCTATCAACCTGGCGTAGGTAAATTCAAACTCGGAGGCTGCACCTGAGAAATTCCTGATGGATAGGCAATAACACTTTCTCCTTCCCGGGAATTGAACCTCATGTTTACCATCACCTCATTTAGCTCAAAACAGAGCTTGGAAAAGAAAGGCTCAACTTCGTCCAGCAATTGGATGGCACAGGTTGGAAATAATATTAATAAAGGATGTCCTCTCAAACGCGAAATTAGTGTTTTTGAGGTGTTTCCAAAAGCGATATTTGTGCGTGTGAACTGTATATTAGTACCAGTTCATGGCCTCCCCCATAGAATGCCATAACGATTGGTATCCTGCCGCTTGCATCAACTGGTTGCCCGCGACTCTAATCCCAGTGGTCAAAACAAATTACTTTTATCAGAGTTTTTGTTGGCGTGCTGTTCTGAAAAGCGTTCCAACTTGATCTTCTGCAAAATTCTCCACCGCGGATAATAAACACTTAAAGTTGTGCACGAGTTGAAAAACATGATGAAGTTGCCGCAAAGTTTCCATTGTCTACAGGCACCAGGGTACCAGGGGTGGTTCGTGGCGAGATATTGTGATAGATTAAACTTTAATTTCCTACTTAGGGTGCGAGCTGCAAAGCTAATGGTCGTTATGAGGAAACTTTATGGATGTCGGCCGCTATTGTGTCCGGTGGAAGTAATACGACGCATTCAGACTGTTAAACTGAATAACTTTCTCCATAGGACCAATGTCGTTTTTGGAAAACAAACAAAAACCCATAAGTACATCCACATTTTGCCAGTTATGTTTAACATGCAACAGAGGGCAAGCCTATTGCCATCAGCCAGGCACAAATCCAGACTCTGGTGACTGCGCTACCTGAGAAATGCCGCGCGAATTAGTCGCGCTGATGACCACTAGCCCAATGAGGCAGTCTTCGATACCGATACCCGTGACATTCATTTCGTTTCGTGAAATTAGGGTGACATGGGAACCTACAAAAAATAAGTAGGTAAGTGGGTAGGGAGAGTAGCGGTGGCCCAGTGGTGGCGGCCCCGACTTACGAACTTCGAAGGTTCGAACTCAGGCCGGCACATTATTTCATCACCGCTGCTCTCAAAATGGTGAAGGATAACATCGTGAGGAAACCGGCATGTCTTGGAACCAAACAATTCGAAGACAGTGACATCTACCAATCCGCACTGGGCCGCGTGGAAGATTATAGCCCATTACCTCTTAAAGAGAGGAGGCCTGTGTCCCAGCAGTGGGAACATTAATAGGCTGTTGATGATGATGATGAGGTAAAAATAAGGAGGTAATTAGGTAAAAATAAGTGGTTAAGTTGGTAAAAATAAGTACTTAGATAAGTAGGTAAAATTAAATAGGTGAGAAGCAGTAGGATTTCTTTTTTAAAACTGTTTGTGTAACACAAAGTTTTCTCACAATATTGAAATAACAATTTAAACATAATGAATAGAATTCAAATCGCCTTTGTCGACCTTTTAAATTCTGAAATCAATTTTGTCGTGAAAACGGATAGCGTTGTAAGCAAAGCTCCTTTCAACTTTGTGTCGGTTCTGCGTAGTTTAGAAATAACAAGCTGTGATAGTTCGCGCAATTAAGAAAATACAGAATCATTTATTATTTATTTTTTTGAGGAAAAAGAAAATTAAATGATATCGTGACGACTGACAGGGCAGAAAGGAGGAAAAAACGTGGTGCGCCGACCGGCGACCCCAAATAACATGGGATACGGACCGGAAGATAATGATGATGAGGAAAAACCTGTACAATTTGACAGAAAAGATAGAATAGAATAGAAGAAGAAGAATAGAATATTGTATTTATTCGTTAATGGACAGCAGCAACACAAGAGAGCAGCACATACACAAACAAATAACAACAAACAGCTTAACAATTAATTAAACAGCTCAACTGCGCTGAGCATGCCCATAACGAAAGGGTAACCAACTCAACATATGCTGGGTGTAAAACACTCAGCGCTGGTTTTCAGTAAGCCCCCCGCAGAGATCGAACAGCTAAGACAAATTAAATGGATATAAATACATAAAAATAACAAAAAAGTTTCCTTTGTGTGTGGCTGAGCTACGTTGCTATCTGCTACACTAGAATTATAAAATCATCATCATCGGCCTAGCCTTTTCCCAACTAGGTTGGGGTCGGCTTCCAGTCTAACCGGATGCAGCTGAATACCAGTATTTTACATGGAGCGACTGCCTATCTGACCTCCACAACCCAGTTAATACTAGGTAATGCGATACTCTTTGGTAAGACTGGATGTCAGAATTTTTAGGTCACTGACTACCAAAGATTCATTATACGACTGCCAAAGATTCATATATGGCAGCCGGGACCAACAGCTTAACGTGATATCCGAGGCACGGAGGAAACCCGGTATGTCGGGCGGTCACCCATCCACAGACCGACCTAGGCAAGCACAGCTTTACCTAAAGATCGACCCGAGTGGCAGTTCTTATTTAAGCAACGAGCTTCACTAGAATTATAAAATAACAGAAAATATATATTCCGAAAAATGGCAGTTGGATGCATGCCTGATACTTAATTATCATTGTCTATCTGAAGTAAATCAAATATTTGTAGCACAAAATGGGCTAATCAGAATCTAAAACAGATAAGCACCGAGAAGCTTAAGTCTTTTATTTTTTTTTTGTCCAAGTGAGAGTTGTTTAAAAGTCATTTTTGAATAAATGAATTTTGACTTTGACTTGACTTTTTCTCTATTTCGTGTAACGATCATTTCATTATGTGTGAAGAAAAATAATCAGGCCACGCAACATTTTATATACAATTTGTACTGTGTTTTCTCATATTATCTTACTCAAAAGACTCTCACTGTATAATCACTGTATATACGTTTAAATAAAGGAAAAATTTATGAGTTAACTTCTGCACCACAGCTCAAGTGGCATTTAGCGGTCTTTAGGAGAGAAAATGTTAAGCCAAGTCGAATAAAAAATGTACCTAAGAGGGCTGAGAATCTCACAATTTCCGAAAACATTCTAAACAAGAAGTTCGGACGTCGTTAGCCGGCATTATTCCTTTGAATATCTTATGACAGCACCCAGTTTTATATAAAGTCGTATTTTATTCATCTGTTTTACGAGTTCCTAATGGGTCGCCTTTATAATGCGGCTTACACTTTTTATTTTGCTACCAGTAGGAAGGAACTAGAACATTGAAATCTTCTTCTTTCTCGTGTGGTTACTGCCAAATCTACGCAAGATTTCAGGGGGTCTAACTGTCCCGTCGAATCTGCGGATTGGTAAAAGAGATACCGCGGCCTCGGCACAAGGGCGAAGAAGGAACATGGGTGGATTTTAGTCAGAACTTCAGAAGTCTGACACTTCCTTCTGCTCTGCCCAAGAGCGGGGGGGTTATTTGATGATTTTCCACGCACCATAAAAAAGGGGGTCTAACTGTTGGCTGCGGGTTGTTCAAAAGAGATACCGCGGCCCGGGAACACAAAGACCTAAGAAGGAACATGGGTGGTTTTTTGTCAGCAGAAGGTCTGATACTCCCTTCCGGTCCGCTCAGAGCGGGAGGAGTCATTTGAGGATATCCCCACTGTTGCGGACCGACCAACCTTTTTATAGTGTTTTGATACTGGCAATGGAATGTATTTGCTATTTAATAACTTTTTGTTTTTTGATTTATTCTGTGTCAAACGTGGTAAAAAAATGTATAAAACATAAGAGTCCTTATTATTTTATTTGGTAATCTAGGCTTTCATCCTCCACATTTTTTGGTGTCAGAAGTAATTGTTAGAAGAATGCCCATAACTAGATCAATTACACAAAAGAAAAGGACTCAGGTAAGTGGTAATCCTCCAGCCTCATCGTCAGGCATTACGCCTGCTCAACCTCACAACGATGAAGCTAGGGCTTGCAATCCGGATATCCGGATATCCGTATTATCCGGATATCCGCACATTTTCAAATCCGGATTTTATTCGCACTACTATCCGGATTTTTCGGATTTTACGGATAGTTGTATTTCTCCTTTAAATATTAATTGAAAAGCTGTCATCTGTGTAAATAAAGTACATAACTATTGCATTAGTTCGATGCAAGCTCGAAACCAGCGCTTGTGATATGGAATCCTCACGAGGTAACGTATACACTTATGCTGAAAAAGGTGCAAAAGATTTTTCTCTGATACCTCTACAAACGTGTGTTTGGAATTTCGGATATTATCCTTTTTAATAATATAAATAATTATGTATCCTACCAAGTTTATTTTAGGATGTTTGAATTTTAATTCCCTTAAACCACTAAATAAGAGCTTATACAATTATACAATACATGGTTACACCTCACCGACGCCTCAGATTTACATGCGGAGCTGTGTCAATTATTTGTTCCGAATAATTATAATCGCTCTAATTGTTTAATGTCCCATTTAGTCGCACTGTAACTCGGTCCACCTCCCCTATTTCGCGTCCCCTCCTCATCATCCTTTGTTCCACCTGCTGAACATCTCCCATCTGGACAAGAGTTGCCGTGGCTGACCTGGAAGTCTTAAAACAGACTTCACACCCAGGTTGGTCGCAGCAAAAAAAATAGCATAAATGATTCTGCACTGGAGTGTAAATGTGGTGCTGTTCCTCAAACTATGGGTTACTTGATATCGTGCCCTGCTGGTTATTTACTACAGGAACTGATGGACGCCACCGAAAGTGCTAAACTAGTGGCCTAACTCTGGGCCGACACAATTTAGATTGCCATCGACACGCTAAGAAGAAGAAGATTTCGCGTATGCTTACGATGCTCAATGCGCTCGTGGAGACCAACCCTGGACTGGACTTGTTTGCTAATGAATGGAAGACGATAATGTTAAATGTTTGTGGTTCTGTGAGAAGACCGAGTAAAAGGATTTCTTAACTTAGTGTTAATGACTATTGGTGTACTAAATGTAATAAACCCTCTAGTAGCAGTAGTACGGTTGTTAGTTTGTTAGTCCGGTTGACCGAACTAGTGCAACTTTTCAGCAGCAGTAGTTCGGTCACCAATCCTCTTCAACATTTATGGCGAATACATTATCCGAAAAGCCTTAGAAGGATGGGAGGGAGGCATTTCTGTCGGTGGCGTAAAGATCAATAACCTGAGATACGCGGACGACACTACTCTTTTTGCGTCAACTGAGGCAGAACTCTCTGACCTATTCCGTACATGAATGGAGTATGAGAGTGAACTGGTTGGACTCACTGTCAACAAATCGAAAACTAAAGTAATGGTGATTGATAGAACTGGTAAATTTTCAAAAACTGGAGAACTCTCGGATCTCGAATTTGTCAGTGACTTTGTTTACTTGGGAGCTTTACTGTCTAATCAAGGAGGATGTGAACAGGAAATCAGAAGAAGGACACAGATGTCCAAAAATGCTATGAGCAAATTAACTCGCATCTGGCAAAATCGGAAAGTTTCCAATGTCACCAAGTTGAGACTAGTCCGGACATTGGTTTTCTCAATATTCCTATACGCATCAGAGACATGGACTATTAGAGCAAAAGACCGGGGAAAAATGGACGTCTTTGAGATGTGGTGTTGGAGTAGTAACATATCAGTTTGTAAAGTTTGTATCTATTAAATTATTAAACGTAAGGCCTGCATAGTACTTGTAACGTAAATTACCTGATACACATTAATGACCAGATTTATCGCGATAATCAGACAATAATTGTGTGGCATTGTTGGTTGTTTTGGCATTATTAGTTTTAATTATTTTAAATTTATTTTGTTAATTTTTAAGGTATTTTTACCAAATAAACACAATTTTCTTTCTTTTTTCAAGGTATAGGTTATTATTTCTGTTATTTTGTATGAGAGACTGATTTAATACGTGTTACAAAAGCTTATTACTTTTATTTCAAATAAAAACTAAAAAATATCCGTATTATCCGTACTATCCGGATACTCCGGATAGTAAAATATTAAAATCCGTATTATCCGGATAGTAAAAATGAACGGATATTGCAAGCCCTAGATGAAGCTCTCTCACAGGAGGAGATTTCAATACCTTTATTATGTGATACGTTGCCAGAATCTATACATTCAAAAACAGTTTCCTTACCATCATCGCGAGCTTCAACTAAGACGCAAAAACTAGCTGCCCTTGCAAGGCACGCTCGCTTGAATGTTGACCGAGAAAGAAAACTTGCCGAACAAGAGCGCAAGGCCGCTGCACTAGAGTTGCAAGCAGAGCTTGCCGCAATCGATTCAGCGGCTTCCGAAAAAAGTAATTCAACTCAAAGGTGGTTGGTAGAGGGAGAGGGTGCTGATAGGGAATGTGATATTAATGAGCTCTTCCCTTACAGCATTAATAATCCTGAGCAAAGCCCCATTTTAGACCCTGGCGGTACTTTTACTGCAGAACCAGCTACTCAGCATGTCACCGCCGCCGTTGCCATTACAAGCGCACGGTCTGCACCGCACCGTGATTATTACCAGCAAGGCAAAGGAAAAGGAAACACTACACATACATTACGATTAGGTACACATAACACTAATTTTACTTCGGATTGTTATGACTATAACAAAAATAAAACAAATAATGTAGAGACACAAGACTCTTTTATTAAACTTGCCAAAGCGATCCGATCACGGACCTGGGAAGTAAACGTAAACAGGTTAGTGTTAATCTTCCTTCTTACGACGGTAGCGCTTCTGACTGGCTTTCTTTCAAGAAGGCTTTCAAGCGGTCAGAGCTTAGCTTTACGCCAGAAGAAAACCTAGCCAGGCTTAGTGCTGCGTTGCTCGGGGTCGCCCGAGAGTCTGTCTCGGCGCTGTTGATGACCGCCGTGGATCCTGCACAGGTAATGAGCTCCTTAGAGAGTCGATTTGGACAACCAGAATTCATTATTCTTCACCAGTTGTCATCGATTAGATCTCTAGCCAGGTTACCGCTAAATGAATCCGCAAAGGATCTCAACATCTTTGCTTGTCGGCTCAGAAACTGCGTGGAAGTGATTCGAGAGCTACAACAACCAGAGTATCTGGCCTCTCCTGAACTCGCCAATACTATAATAGGGAAGTTGACTCCACTTTTACGATACAGGTGGGCTGATTTTGCATCATCACATCACGATTCGGGTAAATTTAAATTAGAACTTTTGGCCAATTTTTTAGATACTGAATCCAATCGCCAAATAAAACATTGTATGTTTTATTCAGATAATTATTTATCTCAAAATGTCAAACCTCAGAGTAATCTTACCGTTGCCAAGCAACCTACAAAGGTTTTTCACTCAACTTCTTCGACAACGTCAAAGAGTTCCACAACATGTAGGTATTGTAAGGTTGGTTTACATGATCTCAGTGAATGCGAAAAGTTTTCTGACTTGTCTATTGACGACCGTTGGAAATGGGTAACTGAAAATAAGGTTTGTTACAGATGCTTAAGTAAAGGTTCACACAAATATGTTGCATGCAAAAAACATTGTGAAATAGTCGGGTGCAAGTACAGTCGGAGACATAACACTTTGCTTCACAGGCCTATTGCAGAAAATACGGCACATGCAAACGTGTGCACGAATAAAGATCTAGAGGTCCAAGCACATCAATCAAACGAAGAGGTACCAACTATTGTATCTCACAGACTCACAGTGCCTCATCCAATTCAGCATCAGTTCAGAGGTATTTATTAAAAGTAATTCCCGTTACGGTTACTGGCCCTCGAGCTAGTTTTGATACCTATGCGATGCTTGACGACGGGTCAACTGCCTCATTTATTGATCAATCTGTCTCTGACCTTATAGGTACAACTGGACCTAAAAAGCCTATTCGAGTTGACTGCATTGGTGGTCTTAGCAAAAATATTGAGGTCAGATTTGTTAATATTAAAATAAAAGGCTTTAATAGTTTAGACGTGCATGATTTAGTAGTAAGGTCTATTCCCAATTTGACTATGGCGAAACAGTCAATACATCTAGAACAAATTAAAAGGTACGATTACTTAAATGATTTAGCTAACGTCTTAAGTTATGAGAACGCTAAACCAACGCTTTTACTCGGGATTGATAATTGGCACCTTACATTCTCAAAAACCATTCGTCGCGGAACTACATCGCAACCCGCTGCTTCCCTGACTCCTTTGGGTTGGGTTTTTTATGGCTCTCCTTCAACTATGTCCAAGCCTGTTGATTTCGTTAATCATGCGATCACCGAGTTCGAGGAAGATTGTCAAGGAGATAGCCGTAACTTAGACACTCTCATCAAAGAGTATTATAAGTTAGATTCGATAGGTATTCTAAATAGAGATTATCGTTCCGCCGATGACCAAAGAGCATTAAAATTATTAGAAGAAACTACTAGGCGTTTACCATCTGGGCGATTTGAGACAGGTTTACTGTGGCGCGATAATATTGAAAGCGTCCCAAATAGTCGCCCCCTCGCTTTACGCCGTTTTAGAACTCTTGAGCGTAAAATAGCTACAGATTCGGATTACGCCATCAAGTACAGGCAAAATATTCATGCCATGCTTGATAAAGGTTACGCAGAGGTGTGTAATACTGTCCCTTCTGGATTATTGTGGTATTTACCTCATTTCGGAGTTATACATCCGCAAAAGAAAAAGCTTAGAATTGTGTGTGACGCTGCAGCCATGTGTGAAGGTGTTAGCTTAAATTCGTTACTGCTGCCAGGTCCAGATCTACTTCAATCGTTGTTAGCTATATTAATGCGATTTAGGGAAGGACGTGTTGCCCTTTCTGCCGATATTCGAGAAATGTTCCCACAAGTCAAAATTAGGCCAAACGATCGTGATGCTCAACGTTTCTTGTGGCGTGACGACTCCACACAACCAATTCAGGAGTATCGTATGTCATCGATGATGTTTGGTGCCGTGTGTAGTCCGTTTACAGCCTTGTATCTTAAAAACAAAAATGCCACCGAACATCAACGATCACACCCAGAAGCAGCAGCTGCTATTATTCGTGACACATACATGGATGATTACTTAGGTAGTTGTGATGATGAACAAAAGGCCGCTGTTTTGGCAGCAGATATCGTCTTGGTTCATGCTGCAGCCGGATTCGAGATGAGATCTTGGGTCTCAAACTCTGCAAAGGCCCTGTCCTTGTTGCCTTCTGACCTATGTGCTAGTGGAGCAACAGAGATAAATGTAGGTTCAGACTCACGACCACCAACACGCGTTTTAGGTGTCTCTTGGAATATTTCTAATGATACTTTGTCATTTCCGAGTGTAAATTTTGATACGGTACCACACAAATTAACTAAACGCATTGTTCTATCAAGCTTGATGAAAATTTACGATCCTCTTGGTTTTCTTACTCCCGTTATTATAAAAGGTCGTGTTTTATTCCAAAAGACTTGGAAACTTGCCACATCTTGGGATGAATTATTACCGAAACAATTTATAGATAAGTGGTCACAATGGTTCAATAATTTGGTAAAGGTTTTGAACAACTCTGTTCCCCGCTGCTACTACAATTCAATGGATCCTATAGGTTCAGTTCAATTACATGTCTTTGCCGACGCAAGTGAGCAAGCATACGCTTGTGTTGCTTACTGGCGTTTCTTGTGTCCAAATGGAAACATCGAACTCTCTTTAATCAGTGGTAAAGCTCGTGTTGCTCCCTTAAAACCTACGACAATACCAAGACTTGAGCTTCAAGCAGCTTTAATCGCTGCTCGCTTAGCTGTTTTTATTTTAGAATCTCACAAGCGAAAGCCAGAAAGAGTTTTTCTCTGGTCAGACTCTCAAACGGTTCTCAAATGGTTACGTTCTGACCCAAGCAGCTTTAAGTCCTTTGTCGCTCATAGGGTTTGTGAAATTTGCGAGATTACCAATTTTTCTGATTGGAAGTATGTACCTTCATCCTTGAATGTCGCGGATGACGCCACCAGATTCAAGGATGAATTTACGATTAACTCACGGTGGTTTACCGGGCCATCATTTTTACTCCAATCATCAAACGAATGGCCTTGTGAACCAGCTACTACTGACGCACCAGCTCCTGAGGAAAATAGATCCAATAGGGATCTGGTGGGTTTGACATTAACTCAATCAGGTGACTCACCATCACCCGTGGTTGCTGATTATACTCGTTTTAGCGTCTGGCTGCGATTTATTCGTGCTACTGCGCGAGCTCATCAACGTGTGCTTCATTTTTTCGCCGTTCATCTCAAAATCCTAAATTTCCATTACGCGGCTCAGCGGTTTTGGATGTCTGCTTTATTTCATCTGCTGAACGCCATGCTTTTATGCGCGTACAATTAGATTCTTTCAACAGTGAATATAAGTTGATTGACGCTACACGCCCCGTTTCAAAAGAAAGTAGGCTTAGAAATATTTCTTTGATATTAGGAGATGATAGGCTTCTTCGTTTATCCGGCCGCACGGGAGCTTCAACTGCCATAGACCCAAAGCCGATTGTGTTGGATGGAAAACACCCGATAACCCGCTTGCTGATCCGCTCATATCACGTCAAATTTGCCCATGGCAACAACGAACTTGTAGTGAACGAACTACGCCAACGTTACTTCATAATCAGTTTAAGACCATCTGTGAGAAGTGTGGCAAAACAATGTCAATGTTGTCGAAATATGAAAGCGGAACCACTCATACCACCAATTGGAGACTTACCTGAAGCCAGGATGGCTCATCATACTCGACCATTTACCTTCGTTGGTGTTGATTATTTTGGCCCTTTGACTGTCACAGCAGGACGTCGGTCAATGAAGAATTGGATTGCTCTATTCACCTGCCTGACTGTGAGAGCTATACACATAGAGATCGTCGAGTCATTATCGTCCGATTCCGCCTTGATGGCCCTACGTCGATTCATAGCCCGACGCGGTTGTCCCACTCGCATCTACTCTGACAATGGAACGGCATTTGTAGGCGCTTCGAGTATATTACCAGACCTCTACGACTTTTCGGTGAATAAAGGCATAGAATGGAAATTTATCCCTCCTTCAGCTCCATTCATGGGCGGCTGCTGGGAGCGTCTAGTAGGCAGCGTAAAAACAGCCTTAAGAGTAACGCTGAAAGATCGATCACCAAGAGTAGAAGTCTTACATACGCTGCTGGTAGAGGTGGAAGGCATTATTAATTCTCGACCGCTAACGCATGTCCCAGTTGATGAAAGAAGTGAACAAGCGCTTACACCCTTCAACTTTCTAATCGGAACATCCTCTAACGATCTGTGTCTACGGGAATTTTGCGACGCCGACCTCTCACGACGTGTAGATTGGCGGAAAGCCCAACGTCTTGCAGACCATTTCTGGCAACGTTGGACGAAAGAATACTTGCCACTTCTGTTGCCGCGTAGAACGGTTCCACCCCACCAACCATTGAAGACAGGAGACGTGGTTTTAATTGCAGACGGCAATCTACCCCGAAACTGCTGGCCTATGGGACGCGTCACCGAGATGTTCCCGGGTAAAGACAATATTGTTCGCGTAGTAAACGTAGCAACTAAAGGGGGTGTGTTGCGTCGGCCAGTCCGCAAGTTGGTCCGATTAAATTGATATTTGGTGTTCCACACCGCTCGGGGCCATGTTGCGGACCGACCAACCTTTTTATAGTGTTTTGATACTGGCAATGGAATGTATTTGCTATTTAATAACTTTTTGTTTTTTGATTTATTCTGTGTCAAACGTGGTAAAGAAAAGTATAAACATATTCTAACAAGACTCCTTATTTTATTTGGTAATTTAGGCTTCCATCCTCCACACCCACCAAAAACCAAATGTATTAATGCCGCCCGTAGTCCTTTGACTTAGCTTTAGATGCCTTCGAGAAATGTCTCAGGCATGCTTGGTTTTTTCCTTCACCGCCGAAGCAAGCCATGGTAATCACAAAATTCCACATGAATTCGAAAAATCAGAGGTCTTGAGTTACGAGTATCATCTAGCCATAGCCCAGTCATAAGTTGTAGACAGACGGTCACACATATTACTGTTAAATGGTTTTATACGTAGGATTCCTGTAACTCTTAACTACGCGTAGCATAAGGTCCTATCATCATCTGCCTAACCCAAGTAAACCTAATTTTTAAAATCTGTGTTGGGATTGGCTTCCAGTCTAACCGGATGCTGCTGAATACCAGGGGGGCTACTATGACGTCTTAAAACAGTCCTAACTTATTCTTAATCCAGTGTGGAAAAGAGATGGCGCTAGACACCCTGTATAGTTCTGTCACGTTTCCACAATGGATTAGGAGTAAGTCAGGACTGTTTTAAGACGTCATAGTAGGGCCCCAGTACTTGTTTTACGTAGAACGACATCCTATCTGACCGTGAACAACCCAGTTAGTAATAGGTAAAAACAATATTCTCTGGTTAGACCGGTTGTCAGCGTTTCAGGCCAATGACTACCAGTTAAATACTGAGCGTTTAGTCTATCTATCTACACTAACGGCCTTATTAATAAAAAAAAGTTAAGCCTGCTTAAACTTACGCTTGGTTTATCGCGCATGCCGTCTCACTTCAAAAATATTCAAAAGAAAGGGACGGCATGCGAGATAAACCAAGCGTAAGTTTAAGCAGGCTTAACTTTTTTTTATTAATAAGGGGGTAATATTATAAAGAGGAAAACTTTGTTTGGTTGTAATGAATAGGCTTAAAAACTACTGGACCGTTTTTAAAAATTCTTTCACCATTCGAAAGCTACATTAAACACGAGTAACATAGGCTACTTTTTATCCCTGTATTCCCACGGGAACGGGAACTACGCGGGTAAAACCGCGGGACGTCCGCTAGTCTATATATATAAATAAAAAGAGAAGTCCTGACTGACTGACTGACTCATCAACGCCCAGCCCAAACCCTTGGACCTACAAAGCTGAAATTTTGCACAGAGGTTCCCTTTATAATGTAGACAAGGAATAAGGAAGGGTTTTTCGAAATTAAAGTTCGAGTTAAATAGGGGATGAAAGTTTGTATGGAAAATCGTCTATTTCACGCGGGCGAAGCCGCTGGCAAAAGCTAGTGTTAAATACTAGTAAATTCAGCTGCATCCAGTTAGACTGGAAGTCGACCCCAACATAGTCGGGAAAAGGTTAGAAAGATGATGAGAATACTGTCTGCAGTTCAACTCGATCAACATTGTAAGGTAACTACATTACTAGACTGAGTATACCGTTAAAATGCCAAACGATACACGAATATAGACTGACTATAAAGTTATACAATGTAAGTAAATATGTATCTCTTACTATGTATTGGCCCCGATGGTCTCGTAACACTCAATGTCGACTCCCCACCGACAACTAAACTAACAATAAAGGTTTTAAATGTGAATGGTCTCTCGCAGTCAACCTAAGAGGTTGTCGTCTACTTAACCGGGCTATCCTGTCGGTGTCTTGAGTGTAAGGTCTTCAGCCAGGGCAAACAAACTTACAAACTAAACGACCCCTGTTGACGCAGGGTCAGCTTAGGGAATCGATGGGGGAGAAAGGGTGACGTTTCATCCGCGGATGAAATATTTTGCGGATGAGTTGTCACCTAAGTCAGAACAGCAAAGGGTCAGGGATCTGAGCGGTATCTTTACTTACGGGCTGGTTTTAAACTTTTAGGCTTGCACGTGGGCTGGTTCGAGCTAGGGTCGGGGAGAACGATAAGGCCCGGTTTCCACCAAAACTGAGAGGAGCGGAGACGAGAGGAGATGTGCGGAAATCGGCCAATCACATCGGTTAAAATTTTCATCTGGTCTTTCGCCCTTCCTGTGATTGATAGAATTTGGCGATCTCCTCTCCGCTTTGCTCGTCTCCGCTTTGGTGGGAACTGGACCTAAATCATTGAGGAGCATTGAAATCTGTGCTTAATATATGACTATGTGTTCCTTATGAAAGAATTTACTCAATTGCCGCTTGTTAGAAGAACAAGATATAACTTTAAAATGGCCGGCTTTGCACTCGGCGAAACTATCTTGATCATTATTGAAATGCAGTGAAGACAGGTGGACTAACTGTCACCCAATCGCCATCGGGGGAAAAACCTGGATGGCTATCACAGGAACGTGGAGATTGGCATAACAAAAAAGGTTCTGTATAAACGATGTTACTTAAAGAGTACATCGCAAAATTTGGATGGGATGATCTGAATATGAGAGTGTTCACGAGTCCCCTCGGGGCAAGACTCACTTTACACGACCTTTCCATCGAACATCAAACACCGTAACAAGGTTCGACCTCGCCACTAGCCAAGGCTAGGTATTTCATAAACAAAATCACCTTATTTTTATGAAGATGTGTTTTACCAAAGAGGTTTATCCGCTAGGGGAATACTCCTGAGTAAGTAAGGTATATTTTAAACGATGAATGTAGCTACCTAAACCTTAGCTTTACCTAGCTTTTAGACCTGGCTTGGCCCTCCGACCTACTACGGTCAGTCGAATCGAAACCTTGAGAAAACCGCGCGGGTGTGAGTAACTAAGTTTTTAATGATATTTGTCAACTTAAACGGTTCATCAGTAGGTTTGTCAACAACTACAGGTATCTGTCGATCAGGTAATAAAGCCTAAACCTAAAGTATATTTACCTGAACACCATCACCTCAGTAGCCCTGGCTGCCATTCGTGGATTTTTAACAGTCGTCAGAATCCCGCAAGTCTGACAACCATTACCAATGGGTATCGCGTTTAGGTACGCAGTAGCTTGATTGTGGTGCTCAAATAGGCAGTCACTCCATGTAAATATTATAGTATTCAGCTTCATTTAATTTTGATTCAAGTTAATACCAATCGCAATTTAGTATATATTATGTGCTAAAAAACCCTTAAAAATCATTTTTCTAGGCGTCATTCCGAATCGAATGATTTATCGCACATATTTTTAGGAGCTTTGACTAGACTAGAATCGTTATGTAATAAACCTCTTTTAGAGCCTCGCCACAGTCGGGTTAAAAACCGCAATTTTCAAAAGAGCGTAAGTCTTGGCTATCCGAAAGCGCATTCATTACTGCACATTACTATGTTAGCATGAAAGCCTCAAGTGTTTTACGGCAAAGAATTTCTTCACAGATTCATCGGTGCATGGAAGTCTTTAGGAATTTTAAGATTTTACTTAGGTCTCATAAGAGCTTTAAAAAGACCACGGAGGTCCTCTATTATACTTAAAAATGTATAAGGACCTGGAAATGTATATGCTAGGCTATTTGTTAGTCGGGTAATCAGTTGTCCCATACAACATTTCTTGACTCGAACAAAAATTATCTCATAAACGGACGAATCCTTGAATCGAACAATGGTTTCCGCCATAGGTTTCCACATACCCGCAATATTTTTGATGACACCTCATTTTTGAAGGTTTGTCAATGTTTTCAAAATTATATTTTACCAATATAACGGCGACACACACATACGACTTCGTTCGCGTGGAATAGTGACTTCCGGCAGATTTTTGGTTTATCTCGCGAGAAAAAAAAAAAACTATCCTATGTCCTTTCTCAAGTTCCAAACTATGTCTGTACCAAATTTCACACAAATCGGTTCAGTAGTTTAGGCGTGGAGCAAAGACAGACAGACAGACAGAGTTACTTTCGCATTTATAATATTAAGTTAGGATAAGTTTCTGAACTAAGCCGTGGACAGACACGCGTTGTTGACAACGGAACTCCTATACATGTTGTTTTTTCTACTTATTTTCTTGTATGTTAGCCTATTCCGTCTCACTGCGGATCAAGGGCCTCCCCCACACCTTCCTCCCTTATTTAAATGAGTGTTTAACTAGGAATAGTTCCGAAACAGACGATGGATTTGCTTTATCAGTAATGGCACCTATATCTTTGTAAAACAATTAAAACATTTGTAGGTCTCAGAGCCAGAGACCACAAGTTGATAAAAGAGAAACACTCAAAAACTCAAGCCAAACTCTCAACTCGATTCCATATTGAAATTATACAAGTTATAGCAACCACTTACCCTGAACTGTTTTCACAAGTTTCAATATAAATAATTTAAATGATTTCACTTCGAACAGTTCTCAATAACATCCTTCTAAGGAAATCTCTTGCCGTCTGGCCGACGCTGTAGCTATTTAAGTCTTTATTACTTTGGGTTATAAAGACTTAAATAGCTACAGCGTCGGCCAGACGGCAAGAGATTTCCTTAGAAGGAAGACTTGCATTCGGGTTCAAAAATTCAAAATAATACAATGATACTTTGGCAGTGGGGAATTAATTGATGTAGTCTTAGTTATACCAGATCAGTGATCACACTGATCACCAAATAACACAACACTTTGACTTTCACATTTGTTACTTTACTTTTGTTTTGTTTGTAGTCTGTCTGGAAACTTCTTATATGATACACTCTTCATGGACTCTGCACTGACCATACGGTCTTATGGGTAGGTTTTGCGGGGCTGCGGAACTGTTCGAAAGAAATACCGGGGCCCAGAAACACAAAAGGCCAACAAGGAACATATTATTATATTATTATTATTATAGCTAGCCCATGTAGTCCCACTGCTGAGCAAAGGCCTCCCTCCATTCCTTCCAACGGTCACGACTTTGTGCGACGTCTCTCCAATTCTCAAGGCAGACATCCAGTTCGACGCGCCATCTCCTTCGTGGTCTGCCACGACCTCGTGTAACTGTTTCAGGGCACCAATCCTGAGCTTTACGGGCCCACAACTCGTTCGGCATGCGACAGACATGTTCTGCCCAGTCCCATTTAAGTATGACAAGGAACATGCGTGGGTATTAGTCAGTACAAGTCTGACACTCCCTTCCGCTCCACAAAGAGCGGGAGGGGACATTTGATGATTTCCCATCCTCAAAAATGGGGTAGATGCTGAAGTCTTTAGAAGTCCAACCAGTAGGACCACGTGTCCTTTATTGGACACCGTAGAAGACGCACGCAGTCTCTGGCGACTAGGAGGTGGTACGGGTAGGTAGTGGTCGGTAGAGCGACGTCCCTCAGGGCTGCAAATTGGAGTCCGGTGTGCAGTTAGAGCTCGCTACGTTCCCCGATGCTCCGGAAGAACGATACGGAGTCGTGTAGTGGATAAAGCCTACCCAAATGTGGATGTAGTGGTGAGTGTGTACAGAGCACCCACATCAGGCCTGGAGCTTGCAGAGGAGTCGGTCGAAGGTTCAACACCAGCGGTTACGTGTACTTTGCCTCGTGACGTGGCCCGCGACCAAAGTTCGATGAATTTTTTTGTGTATTTGTACCTTTTAAGCGTCTGCAATGTCTTGCCAAGTTTCACTTATGTTCCTTAGTAATTAATGAGCAATAGCATCATTTCTACCACTGTATGATGACTGGAACCCTGCATTGTTTGACATCCCATTTTAGTGTTCAATAGAAAAATAATATTTTTCTTTACTCATTTCTATTACACAATTTCGTCCCCGACATGTTCTTGGAAAGTATAAATCCAATCACCTGTTTCGCCCCGGGGACTAACAGAGAGGTATTAAGTGGGCAACGCCTATTTTTAACCGACTTCAAAAAAGGAGGTTACTATGTTCGTGTGTATGTTTTTTTTTTTTTTTTTTATGTATGTTACCTGATTTCTCCGACATTTGTGGACCGATTCTCAATTTTTTATTTTTATTTGAAAGAGTATACTCCTGAGGTGGTCCCATTTTAATTTGGTGAAGATCTGGTGCTGATCTTCGGAGATATACAATGGAACTCATCAAAAATAGACGGCAAATCTGTCGTAATTGCTGGAATCGCTTGGATGTTTATTGAATACTAGCTGATGCCCGCGGCTTCACCCGCGTGGATGTCGTTCAAATTATATACTAAAACCTTCCTCTTGAATCACTCTATCTATTAAAAAAAACCGCATCAAAATCCGTTGCGTAGTTTTAAAGATTTAAGCATACAGACAAACAAACAAATAAACAAACAAACAAACAGACACGACTTTGTTTTATACTATGTAAGGATACATTATCATGACGTAACATCACGCCTGTATGCTCTGAGGGGGTATGCAGATGTGTACAATACACATTTTTTTAGTTGTTATATTATGAATTTCATAGACACGTATAACGTGTTTCGTGCTTTTTCTGACGCTATTCAAGTATTCGCATCTAGCAGTCATCACTTGTCTACACGTTGATGAGCTGATAATGGAAGGTACTACTCCTCAACGGTTAAGAGTTGAAAGCAAAAATAGGGGAATCTTGAAGGTTAAGGGTTAGATTTCTTGGTTGAATGTTAAATGCATAGTAAATATTGGTATAGGATATAATATATAGGTACATAATACAACTAAAAATGAAAAAATAAAAAAAAACTTTTTTTGCAAAAAAAAACAACCGACTTCAAAAACTCCAAAAAGAGAAAAATAAACTTCAGAAGAAAAATCAGCTTCTGAAGTCGGTGGCAAAAAAATAAAATCAAACAAGCAAATGTCACCGACTTCAGAAGCTGATTTTTCTTCTGAAGTTTATTTTTCTCTTTTTGGAGTTTTTGAAGTCGGTTGTTTTTCACGTAAAATGTTTGAGAAACGAACATAAATAAACGTACTTTCCAACAAAAAAACCTGGATGAGGCAAAGCGATGCTTTTATGGTACCTATTCTATTTATTATGGACTTTATTGTACACACGGCTATACAAAACCAGTATAATCTGATCGTTCATTGTGTGAAAAGATCTAGTAAAGTGACACCAAGATTAACTGGTTTTGTATAGCTTGATGTGTAGCCGTGTGTACCCTAAACACGCCGCTTCTTTACCTAATATTCACCGAAAAAGTGCGTACCTTTTAAGGCTTCTAGTGACCCTCTATGACCGTAACTCAATTTCCTAGATTTTTGACTTAAGTCCATACTATTCTGAAAGTGCGATAATTATTAAGGAACTGTTTTTTAATTTCGACCCCAAATAATAATACTAGGATGAGGTCTGAAATATGATGATACTACGTAAAAACGTAGGTACTTATATCGAGTAGTAGGTACAGTAGTACAAAGTGTAAACCAACCCTTCAGGAAGCAGTCAACCAAGTATACTGTACATCAAACTGAGTAAGGCGGCGTTCAATTGGAACGATCGTACGATCGAACGATGCGTTTTCGTCGCACGACGAAATTAAACACACTAATCATCATCATCATCATTTCAGCCAAAAGACGTCCACTGCTGGACATAGGCCTCCCCCAGGCGTCGCCACATTGACCGGTCCCTTGCGTCTCTCATCCAAAACACACTAATTTCCCATTTAAATTTTCTGTTTACGCTTAAAAAGGATAGTTTTTAAACATTTCACTGTTTTCGTGCGATTACTTGTAAGATCTATTAAGACACACTAAATAAATTGTGTGTTTAATCTCCTCGTCTGACGAGAACGCATCGTTCGATCGTATACGATCGTTGTCAATTAGGACGCCGGCCGCCTAACTCTGCGCAAAATATCGCTGGTAAATTAGTTTTTTATGTGGTGAAAAAATCACGTTTTACGGTAGGAAATAACATCATCATCATTTCAGCCAAAAGACGTCCACTGCTGGACATAGGCCTACCCCAGGCGTCGCCACATTGACCGGTCCCGTGCGTCTCGCATCCAGCCGGTCCCCGCAACCGTCACCAGGTCATCGGACCACCTAGTGGGAGGCTTTCCAACACAACGTTATCCGGTTCGCAGTCGCCACTCCAGAACTTTCCGGCCCCATGCATCGGCCGGAAACAACGAAACGCTCTAAAAACGATGTCCTGATGGATGCACGGATACGGTAATACGGTTGACATTGCTTGGGTTTTAATTTCGATACACATTCAGTGCCAAGCACCCAGCATATGGGTCGAACAATAAATCGTTTGTGTGTCCACAACCCGCCTCCGAGTCCGCTATTCGTAGCTATGATGAATATGACTTAATGACTTGTCAATTTCGGGCATACAACCAAAATATGATACTTATTTTTGTTTTTGGCAGACAAAGTGCTAAGACTAAAATCGACTGTAGAAAAGATTGGACTTCGTAAGCAACGTAAATAATTACGGATGCGTTCGAAGTTCGAAGGTAGATATTTTTTAAAGCGGTCTGATAAAAAGTAGGGTTTTTTAATACTCATCTATTACCTAAAATAAACTGATGATATTAATAATAATATCATTTCAATAATTTACTACACTCTCGTACTTATTTTGGTACTCATTTTTGGTTTATCCGACCGAGACCAAAGGGACCATTGTTTTTCAGTGTTTATCTGATAGTGAATAGTGAAGTATTCAAGAAGGTTCACTTTGTAATGAAACTCACACTAATGTCATACTAAACGGTACCTAATAAGATTTAAAAAAATTCTAAAGCTAATAATAGGTACCTACCTACCATTCTTAAAGGCCTTGCAGATTCAAAAGAAATACGCAAACTCAACAGTTTTCAGGAACGATAAAGCAATTTATTTGATCTCGACTGAAAGTCGACGTAAGCCGGAATAAATGTACCCAAATACATGAATACTATACAATAATATTAAGTATGTGGTCGTGTGTAATGTAGGTACCTGTTTTCACATTGTTGTTGTTGTTAGTCCCCGTGGCCTGGCTGAACAGCGACGCACCTGTCAGCCGAGCTCGTCGGAGGATCCACCACATTTTGCTCAATGAACTATTTAACTTAAACCTATTAAATTTTTTAAATTACGTACCTACACGATTTTAAAGTCACTCTTCTATAAAATTATAAACAGAATCAGGGAAAACTCAGTAAATGACTTAGAGTAGGTACTTTGGTTACTCGTTACGCTGGAGTGGATAATTAATTTACATAAAAATATATCAAGGTACTTATGTACCAATTCTTTTCTACCTAATTGTTTTTAGTTGTGATCGTAAAGACGCGAGTAGGCTTATCGTTCGAGGTAGGGACAGCCTCACCGCGTGACTGCCGACAAGCTACTGGCCCGAGGGCCGGCCGTCCCGTCCCACGGCTGGCATGACATTTTCAAACACTGGCATGCGCAGTATCCACCCACAATTCATTCGGGCTAACAGGTGAACGGTAAACGTTACATTTCAGAATATCTAAAGTATGCAAGTACCGTCATATCTGTGCTCTTTACAATGGAACATTATAATATTACCTACCTACAGATAGTTTAAACAATAATAATCGTTAAAATTTCTGCGTGTGTGCCGATTTGTTGCGTTATCCGTGCGGTTTCCAGAACTTTATCTATCTTAACGCATTTTTTATAGCGATATTCATATTTTAGTACTGTTTCAACTTTCATCAACAGTGCTCTTTTCAGTTAAATGTGTTGGGCGTGATTACCGATACTGATCCTTTTGACAGCCTCAATATCTTATTATTACATTATTAACACTGCACACCATTATTTAACAATTACAGTATAATGTGATGATTTGTTTTTTCTTCGCTGAATAATTAACAAATGTTCAATAATATCTCTTTATAAAGGCGCGTCCCCATTAGAGCCACGCGGCTCCGTGAATCCGAGCGCTCGGTCGAGTCTCGTGACTGTGGAACTGTGGCTAAGAGCGAGGCCTGAGCCGCGCGCCCACAGGAACGTTTCAACGACCCGCGCGGCCAAAAAAGCCGCGTGGCTCCTAGTGGGGATGCGCCTTTAGCTATAATATGCTGCGCCGTTTTTTTTTTTTTTATTCAAATAAAGAGGTTATTCGATGAAGTTGAAGTTGTTCGTGTGGCTGTTGCGCCGATTAACTTGGTCTTCGACGAAGATTTTACTTTAAGAGTTGGCAACATTGAATTCGTTTGTGGTTTGAATTTTGAATGAGTATGGTGATTTTCGTAGCAAGGCTAAGGTTTGATGCAAAACCCTGTTTAATAAGACAGCTGATTTTCAAAATCCGCTAGTATCGCAAGTTGCTTGCAAACTCCTCTATAGTAAATTTTAATCTTTAATTTGATTGAAAATGCACCATAGATATTTTACATTTTCCACGTTTTTTAGGATTCAATTAATGTCATTTGCATTAAGTTTACCACAACATATTCAAAATAAACTTCTTGTGAAAAATTTGTTCAAGATGATTGAACAAATTTTTCACAAGAAGTTTATTTCTCATTGTGGGCCGCGATTTCGAAAAAAAATCAAAATGGCGGCCAGGTTGATATGACACATCGGTTCTATCCCTACACACAAAACACTGTCCGTTGCAGTGTTGCCAATTTGGGGGTTTTCCCCTTAAATATAGGGGTAAATAAGTCAATTTAGTTTTTTTAGGGGTATCATATTTTTCATTGATAATATAAATCCTTTTGGGATTCGGCACAGTTGTGTAAAAATAGTTGCCTATTCGCATAAAAGTCGCTACGTCTAAAGTAAAACCCGTTATAACACCAATATTGAACCACAATATGATTTTAAGAAGGCAGAACCAGTAAAAAATAACATACCTACTTATAATTAGTATTAAACGATGTAAATAAATAACGTAAAAGTTTATTTTTACCCGACTGCGGTGAAGCCCAAAAGGAGGGTTATTTTAATCTTAGTGCTTTTTAGAGAGATTTTCATGTAATTGTAGTGATTTTAATCCCTAATATCATTACATGAGGAAATATTTTTGGGGGAAATATTTTTTGAGAGTTGGCAGCACTGAAATCGTTTGTGGTTTGAAATCACCTAAAAGTATTCATTCTATAAATTCTCTTTGATTGATTGACTCATAAATATTCATTACAATTACAATTTTATACGCTGTTGATCTGACTGACAGACTGAGTATAAATACATTGATATTAGATTGTGGTCTATCTGGTACTGAGTGATGACGAATTTTAGCAATTAACTTCGGTCAGTGGGTCGTCTGGTCTGGTCGTCTTAGACTTCTTTTCGCTAATTCCTAAAAATCCTCAACTTGAAGAAAAGTGGTAAGTTTCGTGCTATTTATTTTTTATTGTTTCTCTTTATTTTTATCATTAGAGAATTACAGTGCTCCAATATACCTAATGCGCAAATACTGAACTATGCAATGTGCAATACTGTTTACGCCCACATTTTGGTTTATTTAATAGGTAGGAGTAGGTAAGTACCCTTGCGAAGTCTTCAACCAAATAATCTGTCTAAAAAACTTAATTACCTACCTACTAAGTTACCTACACTTTCTAAATATGTTTGCTATTAGTACAACTTCTTTTTTGGTGCAAAAAACGTTTTTCGGTAGGGATCAAAGCCATCATCCGCTTAGCTGTTTATAATACGTTGTCATCGCTTTCTAGTCTAACCAAATGCACCGAAATACCAGTATTTTACATGGAGCGACTGCCTATCTGATCTGATCTCACAACCCAGTTAGTATCTACTTAAAACATTCTGCTGATTGATACATTTAACAGTACACAGTACAGTATATTTAAAGTAAATTTATTCAATTTAAAACTGATAAAAAGTTAGAACTTTGACCTTCAATATCTCCGTAATTAGAAGATTCCCAGGTAAGGTCTAGAACATAACAAAGTAATCGAAATGACAGGAAGAACAGGTTACTCTTAGCTTCTTCAAGGTGACCAAAGGGTTTAACACCTTTTAATTTTAACTTCCATATTAGTGGGCAAATAATTAGCAGTCAAGTAATTAATTCCTTCAATGTATTTTGAAATACCCATAACAACAACCTTGATTGCTGGTACCTGCAACATGGATAGATCACTTTGTCTTTCAACTTGATTATACTTCATTTTGATGTTACTTGGGGTTAGCGCAACACATTTCTTTCATTCTCCTGTATCAACTATTACGCTATGATCAATATTAAGGTCGGTAATCTCTACTTTCTGATGATGTAAAAAAAAATATAGGTACATAAGTACATTGCAATGGTAAATTTTCACAGAAAATGCAAATCAGCTGCTACGAAATAACAGGTAAGGCCCAGACTCCAGACCCTCCTAGACGCTTCGCCACTTCTCTGTGAAATACCTTTTGATGGGCTAAAATTTTCCATAGGTCACTCAGGAATTATCTTAAAATATCAATAAATAGTGTTTATTACCCGTGGTCCACCTCCATGTCCTTATGTTTCTATCGTAGTATAACGAAAGAATAATAGTGATAATAAATTGTAAAACCAAACCAGTGTGAAAATGTTTTAATCTATTTATTGGTACCTCATTATACGTTAGACATAAAAAAAATATAAACATATTATAATAATAATCCAATAAATTAATGGATTTGGTTTCCGCACTTAGACCTTAAAGTGGACCATTATACATGACCCATGGCGTCCATTACTTCAACCAGCCCACCTTCCTTCAGAAGCAGATCAAACATCCCAGTCTTCTCAGGGCATCCGCAAAGCATCTCGGTGTTCCAACAGTTTCCTTGTGGATCGGAATTTTGGGCTACAAGCTAACTGAAATTGTCTTGTGGGAATATAACCCAGCAAAAGTACTAGGCTAGCATAGGTTCCAGGTGGTATGTATTTAAATTATTTTGGTTCACCTACCCAGAATATTTTAAATAGATACTACTTGTAACCTATGCTAGCCTAGTACTTTTGTGCTAATACCAGGATTTAAGTACCTTCACCTTCTTTTATTAAGGTTATCATATTTATTATCACCCAGGCAGGGGCGTATTTACCCTAGGGCCATCCGGGCCATGGCCCGGGGCGCCAGGACGACAGGGGCGGCGTAGCCGCCCGGCCGCCCCTGGTCGTTTGCATTTTGTTTTGGTTTTGGCACCATTCTTTCCACTTTTCAATTCAAAATTAACATAACAAAACCAGGCGGCAGCTTCAGGTCATGGTTTTCAGATCGGATAATTGCAAAACTATTGACTACTTTGTAAAAATAAGGACAACCAAGCAAAGGCGTATTTGCCTCGCCGCCGCCGCCGCCCTGGGGCGGTTTTTCGTACTAGCCTTATGTATATTCCAGTCTGCCGTATGCCGCCCCAAAAATCAAGTGAACAAGCACTATCCTTCTAATCTGCCGCCTACCGCTTGCTATTCACAGTAAAAAGACAATCTAACTAGTCTATCTGGAATGCTAAAAAAGTATTTTTTTTTAATGGTAAAAAGAAAATCAGTTACTTTTCCGAGGCAGGGAGAAAAAAATTTCGAGCTCGCTTCGCTCGCCGTTGCATTTGCCCTCAAGTCTAAATAATGCATAAGTACTTAAAAAATTATCTATCTGTATGATTGTTGAAACTACATGTAATTTAAATCCGATTTGTCAAAAAAAAATTGAGGTCGTTCGCCTTTTTTTGTGTATTTTCGGAACGGCAAACCCTAACACACTATCTTATCTATATAAAAATGTTATGTTGGTTTGTGTACGCTTCAAAAACTCAAAAACTACTTCACCGATTTTCATGCTGTTTTCACCAATGGATAAAGTAGTTCTCGAGGAAGGTTTTTAGTATAAAATTTAACCGACTTCCACGCGGGCGAAGCCGCGGGCATCAGCTAGTTAGCTATAATAATAATAATATTGACAATAAATCATATATGAAAAAAAATTATTTGACTTTCAAAAATAAAACCCGAAGTGTCATCATCATTCTCCTGCCCTTATCCCAATTTATTTGGGGTCGGCGCAACATGTCTTCATGTTGCTTTGGGTTTTGGCAGAGGGGGCGGCAAAATTAGGGTGGGCGGCAAAAACGCACGCCACTACACTGGGGGTCAACATAGACGTTGAGGTCGTTTTCAAGCTCTACGACTCATTGATTTATTACTTACCTACTCGTTTGTATCTAATTTTTCTTGACTTCCGGGGCGGCAAAAGCTAATGGCCCGGGGCGCCAAATTTCAAAATACGCCCCTGCACCCAGGTGAACCACGGGTAAAAAATATTTCCCATGGTACACCCAGGTGGACCACGGGCAATAAACGATAAATAGGCATCTACACTTCTAATATCTTGTCTGGGCCTTACTACCAGGGCTGGGCAAAATACATGCTTTGCTTTAATTGAAATACAAATTACAAAATACAGTATCGCAAGTAATTAAAATACAAAATACAAATTACATTTAGGAAAGGTATTTGAAATATAAAATACAAAATACAGTATTTTAGCTATTTTTAATTGAAATACAAAATACAAATTACATAGTTACAAATACATTTTCAAAAAAAAAATAACGGCCTTCAAAAACCATCACAAAAAAGTTTAGTGTAAAGTCACTTTCTTTCGGAAATCGGTGTTAAAATTGAATTAAAAACAAAATAACCAACCTCAAAGTTTTAATTCTAAGAAAATTAGGTTGATGAAAAAAAAATTGGGTTTTTTTGAACAAAAAAGTTCAAAAAAACCCATTTTTTTTTTCATCAACCTAATTTTTTTACACGTGCAAAATTAAACCGTTAAGACTTGCCATCTTAGCTTGAAATTGACAATTCAACGTACATTTTTAGGGTTCCGTAGTCAATTAGGAACCCTTATAGTTTCGCCATGTCTGTCTGTCCGTCCTCGCTTAATCTCTGTGACCGTTAGCACTAGAAGGCTGAGATTTGGTACCAATATGTGTATCAATCACGCCGACAAAGTGGTAAAATAAAATTTGGAAAAAAATGTTTTATTAGGGTAGCCCCCCTATATGTAAAGTGGGAAGTGATTTTTTTAAAATTTCAACCCTAACGTGTGATACCTATATTGTTCGAAAGGTATTTAATTAAAAATGAATAGGGGTTTACTAAAATAATTTTTTGATAATGTCAATACTTAATTTCGACCCCCCCCCCCCCCCTCTAACTTTTGAACCATAAGTTTAGAAAATATGAAAAAAATCTGAAAAGTAGAACTTTATAAGGACTTTCTAGGAAAATCATTTTGAACTTGGATGGAAACAGTTTTTGTACAAAAAAAACAAAAAGTTGTACAAAATAATTTCTGGACTAAGTTTGTAGTATATGCAAGCATTTTTTTTTAACTTCGTTTACATATTTTATTATCCTGAACGTGTCCTTTTTCAAACAAAAAAAGAATTATCACTACGGAACCCTACACTAAGCGTGGCCCGACACGTTCTTGGCCGGTTTTTTTTGCGTTTTGTTGGCCAATTTTGACGTACAGTCATAACGTTCAGTGTACCTAACAGGTGCAGTTTTGCCAAGTTCTCTATTATCTGCTTTACCATCATTGCACTCACACTCACGATCGCTAAAAGTATAAATGTATTTTGTTAAAATGTATTTTGAAGCCTCAAGTATTTGAAATACTAATTACAAAATACTTCGTCATCAGGTATTTGAAATACGAATTACAAATTACATTTTAAGGAAGTAATTGAAATACAAATACAAAATACGTATTTGTATTTCAATTACGTATTTTAATTACAAGTAATTCAAATACTGCCCAACCCTGCTTACTACTTATTATTTCGTAGCATCTGTTTTTGCATTTTACTGAGAAAATTAACTATAGTAGCAATAGATATTTTAACACCATCTGGCTGATTTTTCGATATTAAGTCAAATAAGGTGAAAAAATTAATATTTTTAATCTAAAAAATTACAGTGTATTTGGACTTCTAAAGGTAACTGTAATAAGTACTCATAAATCTTCAATCTAATTATTTCTACTACCTACTAATTTATTTGTGAATTCAAATTCGGATATGTTGAATTTGAATTCACAAATAAATTAGTAGGTAGGCAGTAGAAATTTGAAAAGTAAAACATAGATAATTAAAATCAGATAGTTATAAAATGATAATAATATTCAATTTAAACATAGCAGGTAGTTAGGAATAAAAATTTAATAGAAATTATCCATACTAATATTATAAATGCGAAAGTAACTCTGTCTGTCTGTCTGTTACTCTTTCACGCCTAAACGGCTGAACGGATTTAGATGAAATTTGGTACAGACATAGTTTGGAACTTGAGAAAGGACATAGGATAGTTTTTTTTTTTTTTTTTTTTTCGCGAGATAAACCAAAAATCTTCCGTGATCGAATCAGAAATGAGGACATCCGCATGAGAACCAAGGTTGCCGACATAGCCCGAAGAATTGCCAAGCTTAAGTGGCAGTGGGCAGGGCACATTGCTCGCAGGACGGATGGCCGATGGGGCCGGAAGGTTCTGGAGTGGCGACCGCGAACCGGAAGACGTTGCGTTGGAAGGCCTCCCACTAGGTAGACCGATGACCTGGTGAAGGTTGCGGGGATCCGCTGGATGCGAGACGCACGGGACCGGTCAATGTGGCGACACTTAGGGGAGGCCTATGTCCAGCAGTGGACGTCTTTCGGCTGAAATGATGATGATGATGATGAAACCAAAAATCTTCCGGAAGTCACTATTCCACGCGAACGAAGTCGCGGGCAAAAGCTAGTTAATTATAAATTATTTGAATGTTTAAACAGAAAAACGAAACTACATAAACATTTTATACAGCGCGCAGCGTGAGCGCCCTCATAATTAGTGTAACATCAACAATTTATTCAATGTGGCTAATCGAGTACTTAGTTACGCCAGGTGGCGTCATTTCTCGCTTCACACGATATTTTTTCTGAACTGTCCATGCATTACTGCAGGCGATGGTACTTAAAACATATTAATCAAATCAATGAAAAAAGAACTTTTTTGCACACAAAAGGTGAAAAATAAGTGTTGGTGTAGTTTAGTGCGTGTGTGTATAGGGTCTTAGGGTTGTGTGTGTGTATGGAGAGAAATGAAATACTGCGGAACTCTTTAATCACTTTACGAGTTTACAAAAGAGCAAGAATTAGAATGGGAGCGCGTCTATAGTTTACGGTGGTTACGGGCGAACTGTCGTCGCCGAGCGCTGCACGTAGGTACCACTGAATACAAACTGATGTGTCAGCGCTCCTACACTATTCCTCCCCTTTTTTTAAAAAACACCAAGTTTTTTACAAAATAATTTCTAAGATCTATTAATAATAATAATAACATGTCTAAAACTAAATACCTACAAGTCTATCGGAACTACCAGTTACAAATAATTCGCTTATGCATGCATCATTCTATTACAATGAACAATGTTGTAACCAGATATCTTGCTGGTGTGCGATTGTGCTACTTAGAATGTACCTACGCTTTAAAACAATGTTATGAATTGAAAGTTTTAAGTTATAATATCACGCTGTTATTACAAAAGGTACAAGCAGAGTTTGATTTTTAACATTACAATAGAATTTTTTATTTTACATTCTGTACTTTTTTATGAAATAAATCTGGATACACACTGAGAATACATATACTATTTCCGATTACATGACCTTGCAATTATGATTAGGTTTATATTCTGCTGTCCTCTCTTGGCTTCATTGTGGCTTGGCCAAAAACACAAAATCTGCTGATAGAGCACGACTGCTACGATTGGGCAGCAAAATATAAACAACCTAGAAATAATCTATTACACACAATCATTGATATAAAAACTAAAGATACGGTCGTCCGAACATTTTGCTCGATGCGTTCCCCATACAGAGAAACACTAACGTCATCTCTACGAACTAATCAGGCTGCTCGTAAACGAACCTTGTATGAGCGGCGTGGCGTGGTATTATCGAGTTATAAAGAAATTAAATAAAGCTTTCATTAAAATATTAATAAAAAAAATGTTAAATTTTAATTTATAATTTTCATTTTCTTTTAAACTTTGGTTTAGTCAAGACCTATTTGGGACCAAATTCGAGGCGTCATTTTATCATGCGGTCCGCCCAGCCAGTCCTTACGCAGTAATATTTAAGTCAATGCACACAATACTTAACTACTGCGATTACCTATTTTTCTAGGGCTTCAATTTAAATGCTCACCAAAAAAGATTTTTAGACCCTAGATTAAAGTACAGTAAAGTATTTTTTTTTTATTAGCCTATTGTGTCCCACTGCTGGGCAAAGGCCTCCCCCATTTCTTTCCAGCTTTCCCGGTGTTGTGCCTTCTCTGGCCAATCAGTCACGAACGAGTCCAGATCGTCACGCCAACGTTTCTTGGGTTTGCCTCGGTGACGACGACCGTCTTCAGGCACCCAGTGTGTGACGATTCTGGTCCATCTGTCCTGATCTCTCCTGGCAATGTGACCCGCCCAGTCCCACTTTAACCTCGCAGACTTATCGCCAACATCGGCGATGCCTGTCTTGGAGCGTATTATGGTGTTACGAATTCGATCGGTGATTTTGATGTTTAGAATACTACGCTCCATCGCTCTTTGGCAAACCTTTAGTTTGGACTTCTGAGCTTCCGTCAAAGACCAAGTCTGTGCGCCATAGGTTAGGATAGGCAGGATACACATGTCGACGAGCTTGCGTTTCAGTGAGATAGGAAGGTCACCCTTCATAAACGACTTCATGGACCAGTAGCTCCTCCAAGCATTTTCAACGCGACGGTCGATCTCTTTGTCTTGTCTATTGCTGAACTATCGAACCACTTCAAAAGTTTAGACACAGATGTACCAGATATAGAAGAAAAATATGACAGAATAATTGGAGGAATAAAGAAAAGCAGTAGTGGCATTAAAACAAATGGGAAGAAGAACACAAAGCTTTCAACAAATACACGTTGCCTAATTGAGCAGAGAAACAAGTTTAGTATAGGATCAGAACAGCATAGATTAATAGATAAGCAGGTGAAAAAAGCGATCTCAGAAATGTAAATACCCATTTAGTCAGAGTAGCACTAGAAAAACACCGTTCGCTAAGAGTAGCAAAACAGGGAATCTCTCGAAACAAACCATGGATCAAATGACGGAATAGTTATCTACTATAAAGAAAACCTTAACCTAACTATTACGGAACCTGGGTTTTATGAAAGTAATTGTCTACTAGCCACCGTTGGAAAACAAGTTGCCATAATTGCCCTATATAGATCGCCTTCCTTCACTAAATTGGACCCGTTCCTCCTATCGTTGGACAATGTATTACAGTCAGTGTCTTCTTTCGAGCACATTGTTGTTATAGGTGACATGAATCTAGCTATAAACTCAAATAAAATTAAATCTGACGGGGAACGCTACCTAAACCTAGTTGCTTCGCACGGGCTTCTGCCAGCTCACACATTAGTTACACGCAGTGCTCGCCAAACACGCATAGACCATGTCCTTATAAAAACTAAAGCCCCCTCCACTACCTTAGTCCCGAATGCGACACTGACTGATCACCATCCCGTTTTATTTAGTTTAAATTTAAAAAAACCACGACAACACACAACTTCAACAAAGGCCATTATTAACGAAAAAGCATTATCACAAGACGTTTTAAATATTAATTTTGATCCCATTTATCAAACAGAAGACCCAAACACTAGCCTAAATTACCTAACTCAATCCCTACAAAAAGTAATAGAAAATAATACTAAAATCATAACTCTTTCTAGTCGCCAAAAAATCATTAAGCCCTGGATAACTTCAGGACTACTACGTTGCATGCGTAACAGAGACCAACTACATAAAAAGGCAACCATTGATCCGAATAACGAAGTCTTAGCTATTACTTATAAAAGATACAGGAATTTCTGTAATAATCTATTACGAAAGTTAAAGAGAGCATATGAAAAAAACCAAATAAAAGAAGCACAGAACGACAATAAAAAATTATGGAAAGCTATTAAAAACATCACATACACAACAAAAAAAACACAACACCATAACGACCTACTTACTCTCTCATCTTCTCATGAAAAATCACTTCACGAAGCCAACAGTTACTTTATAAATGTGGGTAGCTCACTGGCGGATAAAATTAGTCAACAAAATAATAATTCCCGGAACCTACCATTACCAGAAAATATCCAAGATAACGTACAAAATGTCCTTAATTCTTTCGTTTTACTTGAGACAGACACATACGAGATTGGACATCTTATCATGGATCTAAAAACAGACAGTGCACCAGGATGTGATAAAATCAGCAGTAGGTTCCTAAAAAATCATAAAAACAGTCTCGTAAAACCGCTAGAAAGAATCTTCAACGACTGCTTAAAAGCTGGTGTGTTTCCCTCTTCCCTAAAAAGATCAGAAGTGTGCCCAATTCATAAGAACGGGGACAGAAGTCGTATTAATAACTATAGACCTATTTCCATATTGCCCGCCATATCCAAAGTTCTGGAAAAAATTATTAATATCCGTCTGGTAAAATACCTTGAAAAAAATAAACTGCTTTCCGTAAACCAGTACGGTTTCAGACATGGAAAATCAACAGAACAGGCGGTAAATAAACTTATAGAAATTATCAGTTCTGACCTGGATAGAGGGAAAAAGTGTCTTTCAATTTTTCTTGACCTGGCAAAGGCATTTGATACGATTTCTGTCTCCCTCTTACTCAACAAATTAGAGGCATTGGGTATTAGGGGCACCCAGCTTGAACTTTTCAAAAGTTATCTTTCTGGGCGTACTCAGTGTGTCCGAGTGGATAAATATAAAAGTTCACATCTTCCAGTAACACACGGTGTGCCTCAGGGAAGTATACTGGGGCCCACCTTATTCCTCGTGTATATAAATGAGCTTGCTGGTCTTAACCTTGCAAAAGGTGAAATTATTTCTTTCGCGGATGACACCGCGTTGGTTTTTGCGGGTGATAGTTGGGAGGAGGTCTTCACTATGGCACAGAGTGGCCTTGATGCGACAAAACGATGGCTGCAGAAAAATGTACTTACGCTCAACGTAGATAAAACGAAGTATATTTGTTTCAGCATTAGGCAGGCTGTGAGTATTCGCGGCGATTTACAAATTGTTTCACATGAGTGCCATGCTTTGGATAGTTGCACGTGCTCACCTCTGGAACGCGTTAATACCTTAAAGTACCTTGGTGTTACATTAGACAATAACCTCAACTTTAAAGAGCATGTCAGGGTTCTTTGTGGTAGAGTACGAAAACTTATTTATGTATTTAAAAACATACGTCATGTCGCGGACCCTCCACTGCTGAAACAAATATATCAGGCCTTGTGTCAGTCGCTTCTTACTTATTGCATCTCATCTTGGGGAGGTATCTGCAAAACCACGATAAAGGCAGTTGAGGTCGCCCAGAGAGCCATTCTGAAGGTTAGCACATTTAAACCGATGCTTTTTCCAACTATCACACTATTCCAGTTGTGCGAGGTTTTGACGGTAAGACAATTGTTTATACTTAAAATTATCCTGCTAGAGCATACAAAACAGCCCTACAACCCAACCTTATTACACAGGCGTCGTAAGCATCACGTATGTAACAATTTAACCGTATTTAAAACAGCGTTTGGCAAAAGATTCATAAGTTATCTGGGTCCTTACCTATATATTAAACTTAACAAAACTTTACATATATACCCCTTAACTAAAAAACAATGCAAATTAGAAGTATGTCGATACCTGCAGAGTTTAAGCTACGATGAGACGGAACAACTATTCTTAACACTCTAAGAATACGGCTAAGAGCACCAAAAACAAAGATACACTCTCTACATAACTCACCTACGCACAAATACACTCCCTCATACTCACATCCACACACACTCACACATACACCACATACACACACCACATACATACACAACTCAGTCCATTTAATATCTAGATTTAAATTATGTACTCTCTCTCCTTTTTGCAAATTACTTATCTAAAAGTACTGAAACTGTATTCAGTAGTAATAATTTAATGTTTAAATTACGCCTCTACTTTTTGGCAGCTACTTTTGTATTATAAAAACTCGAGGGGAATGGTGCTGATAGCCGAAATACAGGCTATGCCTAGTTCGGCTACAGACGCTAAACTCTTTACTGTAATTGAAATTGTTGCACTTTCATTGTAATCATAGTATTAAGTTGTTTGAGAATAAATTATTATTATTATTATCAATAGCTTAAAGGACACACAAGGAATCAAACGTCATAACAGACAAAAAATCATAGATATTTGCACAGAATTTTACAGCTCTCTTTATTCAGATGATTCAGCTCAATTGGAATCAGAAAATATTTAGATACAGTTGCCCAGAAGAAATCCCTCCCATAACGGGATACGAAGTGGACAGAGTGCTGAAGACAATGCGCTATGACAAGAGCCCTGGCAAAGATGGCGTTACCACCGAAACCCTAAAATTAGGATCTGCCACACTGCTACCCCATCTAACCAATTTATTCAACTCAATTTTACAGACAGGTAAACTTCCATCCCAAATGTGCCACTCAAATATCGTACTTCTTCATAAAAAAGGCGATAAGTGCAACATCAATAACTACAGGCCCATTAGTTTAGTCTCTCATATTTACAAGGCATTCATCAAGGTCATACATAATCGCATAGATGCCAATTAGACTCGCACCAACCACCGGAACAAAGCGGATTCCGTCCAAGTTTCTCTACACTTTGAATCAACTACTGGAAAAATATTCAGAATATCAAAAACCTCTGTACCTGGCTTTCGTAGACTACACAAAAGCTTTCGACAGCATAAAACACAATGTCATATTCTCAGCTCTGCGAAGCCAAGGTATAGAGGAAACTTATGTATATAGAACTGTTAAAGAATATTTACAATAATAGCACGGCTAAAGTTAGACTAGATTCAATAGGCCCAAAATTTAAAATTTCCAAAGGAGTAAAACAGGGTGACCCGCTCTCTCCTAAACTATTCACCAGCACCCTCGAGGAAGTATTTAAAACCCTTGCTGACACATGGACAACGCAAGGCATTCCGATCGGTGATAAAATGCTATCAAACCTTCGTTTTGCAGACGATATTGTTCTTTTTGCCTCCGATGCAAATCGACTACAAAAAATGCTCCAAGACCTGAGCACTGCAAGCCTTGAGGTTGGACTGACGATGAATCAGTCAAAGACTAAAGTTATGACCAATGTCGCTAAACACAGGGTCGAGGTCGATGGGCAGGAAATACACTATGTCGACGAATATATATACCTGGGCCAGTTAGTTTCCTTCAGCAACAACAGACAAGTAGACCGGTGCCGAAGCCTTCAAAAATAGTAAAAAATGAAAAAAAATTACAGTCGATCTGAGGTCGGGAAGTGGGGGTGGGGGGGTTTTTAAGGGGGGAAAGCGGTTTATCTCGATTTCCGGCAAAACTACAAGTCCTATGGAAAAAAGTTAAATGGCAAAGTGGTAGAGAATAAAAAGATCTACAACTTTGACTTTAACACTTTTTTCACATAACCTCAAAATTTAGGTGAAAAATTAAAAAAAACTAAGTTTTTGGTTTTTTATTTATATATTTTTCAAATATTTTTTTTTCTACGAAATTTGTTGAAAACTTACCTTATTATGTCCCAAATACACTGTAATTTATTTCATTTAAAATATTTATTTTTCACCTTATTATTGACTTAGTATCGAAAAATTAGCCATATTTTCAATCGAAAATTCTGACGTCAAAATATCAGTTTTTTTTAAAAAGTCGGTGGGCGTTGTGTTCCTTATAATCTCTACTTTCTGATGATGTATAAAAAATATACATTGCAATGGTAAATTTTCTCAGAAAAAGCAAAATCAAGAAGAAAAAATAAATGAACTAGTTTTGCAATGTTCAGCGCCCGACGGACATTCTTGGGTTTTTTTAAGGTGGGTGTTTTATGTTATTTTATCCTTTTTTCAATTAATTTTTAACAGTCGTGGGTTTTTTTCAAAATTTTTAATTTTGCTTTTTATTTTAAACTTTTTTTTTTTTTTATCTAAAAACATGCACCAATCAAACCCGAACCCATAACTGAAAACTGCATCAAAATCGGACTAGCAGTTTTGGAGAAAAATGGCAACATGTGTTTGCACAAACACACAAACAAACAACCTCTCACCCCAAACGCATATACCGTCTCCGTTCCGTCGTGGGTAAAAAAAGAGATGAAAAAGGCGGTAATAGAAAACTTTTACTTTAAATATTGTTTGTTTTTGGGTTTTTTTTTTTTATAATTACGTGATATCGTGATAAAAAACATGAGTTCTGCAAGTGATGAAGATATAAGCTGCACTCCCGATTAAATGAAAATGGAAGCTGAAGCAGAAATTAACAATATTTTGCCTGAAAGTTCTAAAGAGAGATATTTGAAAACTTTATTCTTGTAATGCCGGTTTTTTTCTTCTTACCTCATAATCGAGATGTAAAGCAGAGTAGTTAGCTCGGGTGTAAGCATCAATTGCACCCTCGAACTATTGGCGCCCTCGCTGCGCTCGTGCGCCTAAATATCTCGGGCTGCAATTGATGCCTTACAGCCCTTGGCTACTAATCTACTATTTCTTCCAACTATGCTTTAATTTCATGGGTTGCACGACATTGGTCAAGTCTGATATTCGTCAAATCAGCAATTCGTCAAATTTGATATCGGTCAAAGCTGTAGTTCGTCGAATCGTCTGTTTGTCCAATTATGAAATTTGCCACATACGCTATTGGTCAAGTCCAAGTACAGTCGATGAAACCATGCGTTTGGAATTCACATAATTTACTTGTAGGAACTTACAAAAAGAAAAGCCGCCTGCTGTAGGTTCCCATTTACATAATTAAAATGTAGTAAATAGTAATTGTGTTAAAAAAACTTAAAAAAAAAAAATATATATATAAGTATATATAATTATGTATACTTATTGATAACGAATTGTTAATTTCGATAATGTATTTGTAAAGTAGTGTTGATAATTTTAAGCCAGATGTGTATTGTTTTGTGAGAATGTAATGTCGATAATGTAATTAACATTAATAGTACCTATTTGTTGCATCCACATTGAAACCAAGTCTATCTAAGTTCTTCGAATCAAGTTTATAAAATGCTCTTTTTATTTATGGTAGAAATAAAGGCTTTTTAATTTTTAATTTTATTTTAAATAGTAATTGAGTATTCTGAGGTTTAATTTGTTACGATTGTTACCTCCTTTGTATCTGTAAGAATAGGATGCTTCAGTTAGAAGAGAAGATGAGAAGCAGAGGAAAACATCCGACGTCATAAAAGATGCTAAAATAGAAAAAATAATAGAAAAATTATTGAGCGCAAAATTAGACGCGTTAAAGTGTCTAAAGCTAATGTTGGTTGTGAATTCTTTGTACTTAAATAAAATATATGAATTGAATAAATGAGTTAGAAAAAAATATCTTGAGGTACTTTCATTTTTACAGTTGATTGTACTTATATTACTTGACCAATAGCGTATTTGGCAAATTTCATAATTGGACAAACAGACGATTCGACGAACTACAGCTTTGACCAATATCAAATTTGACGAATTGCCGATTTGGCGAATATCAGACTTGACCAATGTCGTGCAACCCAATTTCATTACAATCACACTAAAAACTCAGTACAAAGCGAGTCTTTAATGCTCTAGAGCAATAAAAATGTATGAAATTTCATTATTGCACAGTTTATTTTTTTTAATCGCACCGGTGCCAATCTCAATGGATTAGCTCTATTCAGCCAGCCGATATCAATACTTTTTTTATCTACCCAAATATCATAAACCCTCTCTAATGCGTTCAAAAACCATAGGCAATGACCAGCATTACCAACCAGCAGAAATTAACAGAACTGTAATGAGCTCATAACCTACTGAAAACAGTAGGTTATGAGTTTAAATTTGGAACAGGTGTCAAATTCAAGTGAGTGTGCTATTCTAGTATCTACATTAAAACAGATACCTATCGATACGAAACCCCAATTCAGTATGATTTTAATTATAAATCGCACGACATTTTGATCTCGAGTGACACAAGAATAGTGCCTATGATTTAAATAAAATGACAGATATCCGAAACGCCGCCATTTCGAGCTGTCATTTGTTCGTTAGCTTTTTATTCCCTTTCATTGAGTAGACAAATTTTCTGAAAAGTTTTTTATTTCTGTCGAAAATGAGTGATAGTGACTCAGAAATTAACATGAACACTCCGCCAGATATCGTAAATGCAGTGACGAATGCAACTAATAACCTGTTTATTTTTTATTGCATTACACTGTTAACAATGCTGGTCATTTCCCTATGGTTCCTGAGCCCATCATAGAGCCCTTATGATATTCGGGTAGATAAATTAGTGTATGCAACTATACATAATTAGGCATTACAACACTCGTGTGATGCTATTAAGAAACTCGCCCAAATTTAAAAAATGATTGCTGCTAACTACTATAAAATGAAAGAAATTTAAAAAAGTGATTTGGCGGGAACTTTTGGGGAACTTTGTTGATTTAGTCGAAGATCAAACTCTTAATATCGTTATTTTTGTTCAAATTTTTTGAATGAATAATTATTTTGGTGTATATTCCTGAAGAACCTTTTTACCTTTTTAGTTGGTTTTCGCTCTAAGGGCACGATAGGACTATTAAATTGTATAAACACAAAGTAATAAAAAAATAAATTTGCTGGTTAGTAATCATTTTTGATGACCTCGTTATCGATACATGTTGGAAGTGGAGGAGGGCATCAAAAATGATTACTAACCAGCTGATTTAATTAACTTTCGTTTCGTAGGATTGAATGATGTGACTCGTGCATTTACATGCTTCTGATCTGATGTTTTAATGGACAAATCAGAGTGCATTTTCAACAAGTCGCTATCCGCCTATAGTGTAGTCGAATTAGCAAAATGGTTGGACGGAATTCGTGTAGTTGTAATTTTTTGTGGAATCATTAGAAGACATGAATATAAGTTTCCTCTAAGTTTGCACCATTCTTGATATGTACGGAACATCGTTTAATATTAGGGTATTAACACAAGTCCCATTATTTTGAAATTTTATTAATAACTAATTGTGGTAAGTTTAGATATTTGTAGATACCCCTTTGGTGTATAAATACTTTTCACCAAAACAGTGTGAGGTGTATGAATAACTAATTAATTATTATTTTTAATTTGCGGCTCAAGGGAAATTCAGCCTGTTGGTGCAAACTCGTAATATGCTTTTTAAAGCATCATGAACACCCAGTTATTTTAGCACCCTTTTGCACCCCTAGGAAACCAGGATTTTACAATATTTGTAAATTGTACTTCGGGGCAAATTAGTGTAGTCATGGATTTTTTAATATGTAATGTATTCTAAGTATACTACATTCGCACCCCATAAAAATAAGAAATATATAGCCGGAAGTTTATACAGAGCTAGCGTACGATGTTTGTATATAATTATAATGATGTCGAAGCAGACGCGGGCGGGCGGCGGGAGGAGTGCTATGCGTTCGCGTTGCGTTTAGATCATTGTTTTTGTTGTGGCAAAAAGCGATCCGTGCGCTACGCAAATCATTTCCTCTTATTTTAATAATTGTCAACGTTCCTAAACAAACATTTTGGCCCAAAAAAACTTATTTCGACTCTTGCATCCCTAGGTTTCTGTGCATCGTATTACGCGCGCATAGTATTATCGAGAAATCGAAAGCGTCAGGACCCCTGGACCAAAAGAGATATTTGATGTTTTGAAAATACCAAAATGTACACACGGCTACACATCAAGCTATACAAAACCAGTTAATCTTGGCCTCACTTTACTAGATCTTTTCGCACAATGAACGATCAGATTATACTGGTTTTGTATAGCTTGATGTGTAGCCGTGTGTACTACCTTTTTTCTACTATTTGATACCTAACTTCAAATATTAAGTACCTCGACTCACGGCGAAAAAACACGTAAAGAAAGTGGTCAGACATTCTGACGTCAGGTTGTCTGGACCATTATTTTTTTTTCATAGTTCGAGACAACATAACGAATTTATCTCTTTGTAATAAATATGTACTACCTTTTTAGTACCTCAACATATGTTTTTTTCAAATTTTTTTGGCATTCCAGAAAAATGTTACGCAACAAACAAACTTTGAGCCGAGCACGACGGAGCCGGTCTCGGCTTCGTCGTTCGCGGCGTAAGTGTGGACGTACAACGAACCTACAATGATCACGGTCTTCGAACGTAGTCAAATCTCTTTGTGTTCGCCAAAAAACCGTCAATTTTCGGAGCACAGCCGAGTACGAACGAAATGCTCGCAGTGTGCTCGTTCGATGCTTGTAAGTCGGTCCATACTAGACGACATCTCTCGCCAGTTCTATTCTCCGTTTTGAAAAGGGTAGATGACAGCTCTGTCTGTCAAGTAGTCCCCGACTACACGACGAAGGTAGGCCGGCACCCGGTGATACCGGAGTGCCTCCCTGATGCAGCTACAGGGCATGGTGTTGAAGGCGTTGGCGATGTCGAGAGACACCGCCAAGACCACACCGCCCCGAGAGACCGCATCTCCCGTCGTGAGGGCTCTCACGCGCATGATGGCGTCCACCGTCGAGCGCCTCTTGCGGAAGCCGAACTGCTTATCCGCAAGATCCGGACCCATTCCCTCAAGGTGCTCGGCGAGGCGGTTTGCAATTACTCATAAAGAGCTTGCCCACCTCGTCGAGCTACACAATGGGCCGGTATGCGGACGGTGAGTCCGCAGGGCGCCCCAGCTTCTGGATGAGGACCAGCTTCCCCGTCTTAAAACGAAGCGGGAACTGGCCTCTTTCCATGCACGCGCTAAAGAGCCACTCCAGTCGTGGCCCAAGAGCCTCTGAGTCTGAGGCCAGGGTCCAGGCTTTGCCAGGCAAGCCATTGGGCCCCGGGGCGGTAGTTTTGGCCTTAAACCTCCGTACCGCCACTATCAGGTCTACCCTAGTCACTTCCGGAATGGCGTCATCGGTTTCCTGAACCGTCCGCTTCTGGCACCGCAGGTGGCGGAGCCATTAGCGGGGGACGATGCTCCTCTCGCGAAGGGAACAGAGCGCTCACCACGTCCTCCACGAGCTCAGGCCGGAGACTCTGCGTCAGCGGGGGGGGCCGGGTGCGCAGTTGATTCCGCACCGTCTTATAAGGGCGGACCCACGGATCTCTGTTGAGTCTCCAGCATCTCCTCGCGGGCCTGAGCCTTGGCCCGCCGACGAGCCTCGAAGAGGGCGGTCTTCGCCGCTCTGTACCCTTCATATAGCTCCGCCTCGATGGCTTCCGCACTCGGAGGACGAATGCGGAGCCGGCGATGCCTGGCGTACCGGCGCCGCGCAGCCACATACTGCTGCCGCAGGTGCGACAGCTCTTGCGACCACCAGTACACGTGACGCCGGGCGCTTCCTGGCCGGACTCGGGGCATTGCTGCGTCGCATATCTCGGACATGGCCTCCTGTAACCAGGGCTGGGCAGTATTTGAATTACTTGTAATTAAAATACGTAATTGAAATACAAATACGTATTTTGTATTTGTATTTCAATTACTTCCTTAAAATGTAATTTGTAATTCGTATTTCAAATACCTGACGACGAAGTATTTTGTAATTAGTATTTCAAATACTTGAGGCTTCAAAATACATTTTAACAAAAATACATTTATACCTTCATTTAGCGATCGTGAGTGTGAGTGCGAGGCGAGAGTGCAATGATGGTAAAGCAGCTATTAGAATTTAGAGCTAACAACACTGCACCTGTTATATACTGAACGTTAAGACTGTAGGTACATCAAAATTGGCCAACAAAACGCAAAAAAAGTATGTTGAATTGTCAATGTCAAGCTAGATGGCAAATCATAACGGTTATTTTTGCATGTGTAAGAAAAATAGGTTGTTGACAAGAGTTTGGGTTAAATTTTTGGACAAAAAAGGTTAAAATAAAAACTTTTAAGTTGGTTATTTTGTTTTTAATTCATTTTTGCCACCGACTTCCGAAAGAAAGTTACTTTACACTTTTTTTTATGGTTTTTGAAGGCGGTTATTTTTTTTAAGTTTTTGTAAGTAATTATGTAATTTGTATTTTGTATTTCAATTAAAAATTGCTAAAATACTGTATTTTGTATTTTATATTTCAAATACCTTACTTAAATGTAATTTGTATTTTGTATTTTAATTACTTGCGATACTGTATTTTGTAATTTGTATTTCAATTAAAGCAAAGCATGTATTTTGCCCAGCCCTGCCTGTAACCAACCTGCCTCGGTGTTAACGTCGGCGTGCCTGACCGGTGATGACACCCAGGCCTGCACGATCGCGGCTTCCAGGAGGAGCTTCAGGTCTAGCTGCTTCAGCGCCTAACGTGGACCACTCGGGGTCTGTGAGACCGGCGCGCTCGAGGACTGGGCAGAGACCTCAAACCGGATATACCGGTGGTCGGAATAGGTCTCCACCCCCTCCATAACGCGCTAGTCGACGACGCGTCGTAACAGAGCGGAGCTGGCGAACGAAATGTCCACCACCGACTCGCCCCGCATCCGCACACACGTGGCCACAGAAAAGTTGATGTTCGCCTGGAGGAGGCTTAGTGGGGCCATTAATGGCACTACATTTCAGCCCCCTCCGGGACCTCCTGTGGTATAACCGCAGTGGGAGTTGCGGTGGTGGCGGATTTAGCAGCGGCATCGGCGGCTGCGGCGTTGACGACGGTGGGGTTGGTGGCGGAGGGCCGTCCCTTCCCCCTGGCCTTGGCGGGTGGAGCGCAGGCTGCGCAGGCCTTGCTCCCTGCCCGGTGCTCGGCCGGCTTCCCAGCCGCCGCACATGCATTGCAGTGAGGCGTGGCCACTGTGGCCAGGCAAGCCGCGGCCTTGTGACCGGGCTGACCGCAGCGGAAACATAATACGCTGCGGTCCACCTCCGAGATGCATCGGCAGCCTACGTGGTGCCCAACATGGCACCGGTAGCACCTCAAAGGTTTGGGCTCCAGAAGTTTCACCTGCGCCCTGGACTAGCCCACCTTCAGAGTGTGGCCCTCCGCCATTTTCTTCGCCGCCACACTTACGCCGCACACTTACGCCGCGAACGACGAAGCCGAGACCGGCTCCGTCGTGCTCGGCTCAAAGTTTGTTTGTTGCGTAACATTTTTCTGGAATGCCAAAAAAAGTTGAGAAAAACATATGTTGAGGTACTAAAAAGGTAGTACATATTTACAAAGAGATAAATTTGTTATGTTGTCTCGAACAATGAAAAAAAAAATGGTCCAGACAACCTGACGTCAGAATGTCTGACCACTTTCTTTACGTGTTTTTTCGCCGTGAGTCGAGGTACTTAATATTTGAAGTTAGGTATCAAATAGTAGAAAAAAGGTAGTACATTTTGGTATTTTCAAAACATCAAAAATCTCTTTTGGTCCAGGGGTCCTGACGCTTACGAGAAATCGGGGAACATACATAAAAAAAAACAAAGATTGCGACGAATTGAGAACCTCCTTTTCGAAGTCGGTTAATAAATAAAGGACATGCTTGGAGGACACTGCCATTTTATTTTTCGTTTAAACACAAGCTGCTTTAGCATTAAAAATATAATCTTTAGGTGCGTCCACTACTTATTACTTAATAACAGAGCATTCTTAATTAGAAAGTACTCCTTCCTCGTAAAATACATCAAACAACGCGCATACGTGATGACGACGCTTATCTCTTCTTGTTAGTTTATTATTCCGTGTCGCGCGCTTGTCACTTCCATGGCGTATTTATTCAGTGGCAATTACTACAATACAAAAAAAAATTATGTTCCATATAAAAATGCCAATTTTTTAAAGGGTGCAAATTTAAAGGAGACCAAATTAATATGATTGTGATGATTTTCAAAACAATCAAAATTTCCCCCGAAGTACAGCGGCAGACATGCGTGAAAAACTAATTTCCATATGTCACACTAGGGTGCAAAATCAATAATGTATTTAGGTCAAAATGTCTAACCGTTTCCTCAGTTTACAAAACTACACAATTTTCCCCACAGCCGCAATGACCAAAAAACACTATTTTTTTATTTTTATTTTTTTTCTGTTTCTGCGTTGGTCTGATTAAAATAAATAAAATGTAATAATGTAGACTGAGGTGTAATAAAGCGTATAAAAAATTACGCTGAGTACATCTGTGTTCTCTGGTTAGTTATGACTAATTAATAGTTTTCACCCCCTTCCGTAGGGGTGGTAAAAGCAATTTGTTTTTTATACTCGATCTTTAACTCATACAAATCCATCACAAACGTTTTTGCCTCTCCGGAGAATTTAATCCAATCTTTATTAAAAAATGGCCTAATTTGACTACACTACTATCCTTTACTTTCCAACTAGTGTTTGTTCTGTGTCTGGGTGTAATTTATCTATAATATGTATGTATTTAGAAATATATAAGTACCTATGTTTATCAGTTGTCTAGTACCCATAACACAAGCTCTGCTTAGCTTGGGACTAGATGGCGTTGTGTGATAGTTGTGGAATATTATTTAAAAAAACAAAAAAAAAAACAAAAAAAACACTAGTGGGATATTTAGAATTTATTAATTTTCACCTTTTGCAAGGCGAATTCTGGTTCATTGAGCACTCTCTCAAAATGGTTAATTCTGTACCACCCCATACTTACAAAATGTTTTCAAACTTACTTGGCCTTTATTGTGAACAACATCTAACATAATATGAAAAACAAACAAAAAAATTGTATGTTTGTAACGAATAAACTCAAAAACTACGGGATCGATTCCAAAAATCACCGTAGAATTCTACATTATCTCTGAGTAGCAAGCATAGGCTATAAACAATATTATAAGTTCAAAAGCAAAATTAAAAATTTTGAAAAAACCCACGACTGTTAAAAATTAATTGAAAATAGGATAAAATAACATAAAACACCCACCTTAAAAAAACCCAAGAATGTCCGTCGAGGGCTGCCATTAAATGAACTAGTTTTGCAATGTTCAGCACCCGACGGACATTCTTGGGTTTTTTTAAGGTGCACATGCACAAACACGAGGCACGAGGTGATTGACGAAACTATCCTAAGTAAAAGCGCAAAAATCCACTAATTTATCAATCCAATTGATATTCAGCTACCTACTACATATTTACACAAATAAAATGAGACAAAATTTTACTTACGGTATAAAATTATATAAAATGTTCACTACAAAAATACAAAATAAGGGCGCGCGCGGTCGCCAGCGCCACTAGCTCGCTGTCGATTGGAGAGGAAGGGTGTCGACGTCGCGTTCGTCTTCCACGCGCTCCTCAAAGCGATGTCAGCAAGGAGGGGCCCGTAAGGGCCGATGCCCGTCGGGGCTACAGATTATCGAAAGAGATGACGTGGCCTCGGCACAAGGGCGAAGAAGGAACATGGGTTGGTTTTTAGTCAGTAGAAGTCTGACACTCCCCTTCGCTCTGCCCAAGAGCGGGGGGGGGGTTATTTGGTGATTTTCCAAACACCAAAAAAAAAGGGGGGGCCCTCAAAGTCGCTTATTTTATGCAGTTTGCACCAACGGTAATGTCGCATTTCTGAGTTATTTGCATGGTTCACTCTGTAGGTACTGCTGGTTCATTGTTAACCAATCGACCCTGTACTATTTTCAATCTTATCTTATATCCATCTATCTATATAATATATAAATAATAAAAAGAGAAGTCCTGACTGACTGACTCATCAACGCCAAGCTCAAACCCTTGGACCTAGAAAACTGAAATTTTACACAGAGGTTCCCTTTATAATGTAGACAAGGGTTATGGAAGGATTTTTCGAAATTCAACCCCTAAGGGAGTCAAATACATGAAAGTTCGTATAGAAAATCGTCATTTTCACGCGGGCGAAGCCGCTGGCAAAAGCTAGTTCAAAATAATTTTGAAAATCGGTTCATTAATGACGGAGATATCCGATAACAAACATACAAAAAAATATATACAGACGAATTGAGAACCTCCTCCTTTTTGGGAGTCGGTTAAAAATGGCTGAGGTTGCTAATTGAACTGATTTTAAACGACTTGCTAGAGAAAGACAGCGCTACTAAAAAGTGACGTCATATTTTCATACTGCCATAGTTACGTAGTACACACGAAGACACATCAAGTTCGACACCCTATATAACCATAACTACGCTACCAACAATACAGAGAATTGTAGGAAAGGGACTGCGCATTGTGCCATCGGCCAATCATAGCATTTGCTCCTTTGCGCCTACGCACACAGATGCACTTTTTGGCACACACATTAATTTGCTAGTTTCCCTCGTATTCAATTCAGTGTTCTATCATTCTATGTTCGCACGGACGATTTTCGCGCACTGGATTTTCAACGCTCTGCCTAGCGCCGAGAGTCGAAAATTAAACAGTGTGTTTTCGACGCACTGGGATGCACTCTGTTCTTACGTCATCGTGCTAACATAGGTTTACAGGTAAAGATAAACATTCCCGCCGAGTCCCGCCGCACCACTAACCATATTTATATGACGCACAGAAGCGGCGAACCGCATTGGTAACTGAGCTATTTACTAAGCACCTAAACTTTTATCGCAAATAATTCAGCAGGTAATGCGTTAATATTGCAGTTTTATTTACTGTGCAGAATCACGTTGATGTATTGATTGCTCTATATCTTATTGACAGGGCAAAGGTAAATATAAGGCCCAACGCACACCGGCGGAGGCGCGGCGAAAATAATGAGAATAAATCAATTTAAAATAAACCTAACTCCGCGCGGCGAAGCGCGGTTCTTGTCTGCTCTCGTGGCAGCTTGACGGCTCACCGCGCGCGTCTCGCTTTGCATGCCGTTTTCAACCGCATGTCATAAGAGTTAAGGTTTATTTTAAATTGATTTATTCTCAGTATCTTCGCCGCGCCTCCTGCCTTGGGCCTAAGTGATTTAATTTAAGTAATGATTATATTTTTATAGGCGATTGCGTTTGCGTGCCCGCGCCCGCGATATTCAAGCTTAAGCTTTTTACAATTTGCAGGTCATTGTTTGGTTGAATATTGATCAAAATATGATTCACGACTTTAACAAAATATGTATTAATATAGTTATAAGTAAGAACTATTCCAATTAACCAAAATTTGAATTACGCGGGTCTCAATCTACGCAATCACCTCAAAAATAAAGAAATTAATGTTTCAGTGATTTTATAAAAGCAGTGCAGCAGTGGTGGTAAAAAATGGGGTGAGAAAATTTGTGTGAAAATACATCGTTTTAAAGTTAAACATTTAACATTAGTTTAACATTTTGTTATAAAAATTAATTGAAATGGTATGGGTGGATGGTGGTGTCGGTAAAAAAAATTATGAAGGCCCGACATGCTGTAGATTTCCGAATTACCAATCCGCATGCGAACCGCAAGCGCAAAGTAGGTATAATAATTATAATTATACCTATAATATATGTTAGAAGCAAATGCCTTGAATGTTCTCACTGTTGGGATACAGGCCTCTTCTCTGTGAGACGGAGTTTGCGGTAATCCACCACGCTGGCCCAGTGCGGGTTGACAGATTTTATTTTTACACAAAATAATGCCCCTGCTTTGTTTCGATCCAACGGTACCACTAGGCCACCACTGCTCTCACTGACTCATCATCATCTGCCTAGCCTTTTCCCAACCATGTTGGGGTCGGCTTCCAGTCTAACCGGATGCAGCTAAATACCAGTATTTTACATAGAGCTACTGCCTCACACACAACCCAGTTCCTACTAAGATAATACGATTGGTAATACGATACCCTTTAGTAAGACTGGTTGTTAGACTTTCAGGTCACTGACTACCTGTAACGGCTGCCAAAGATCTATATATGACAGCCGGAACCAACAGCTTAACGTGCTTTCCGAGGCACGGAGAAAACTCGGTATGAAATGGGCGGTCACCCATCCACAGGCCAACCTAGGTCGCTTAGTCGCGCGCTCGGTGCCAAACCAGTTAGACGCGTACCGACTAATTACCTGCGTGTGTGATTATTCGAACGTTATATTCACTTATATTGCACCTACGCACCAACCTATTCATCAACATGGTGAAATGTGCCAAGTGCGGGAAAATGGTGACGAAAAAAAGTCCCGGAATACAGTGCTCAAAGTGTAGCAAATGGATTCACGCATCATGTGCCTCAATAACTACAGATCAACTAAATGTACTGTACTCAACGGACGCCGTTGATTGGAAATGTCGTGCATGCGTGGGAAACGCCAAACCAAAACGCCTATCCTGTATCCTGCCCGACGTTGATGACGAAGACATCACTGACACGGAGACCCTCATGGATACCAACATAACTCAACGCATCCTAAGCGATATACGGCGAGAGGTACGCGACATAATCAAAGAAGAGTTGCAAAGTACCCTGCAGTTCTACTCAGACAAAATTGATGAGTATGAGCATAAGATAAAAGCATATGAGAATAACCTGAAACTAGTGGAAAACCAGAATATTGAGCTGAGAAACAAATATAAAAACATTGAACTTAAAATGGAGGTAGTGGAACAAAAACTTAACTCAAGTGAACAAAGCCAATTAGTCAATAATATGGAAATTTGTGGTGTTGCCGAAACAGAAGACGTAGATTGTGTGATGGAAAACCTGTGTACGAAATTAAAAGTGAAACCAGATGAAGTCGTCAAGGTATACCGTAAAAAGGTCTAAGAATCAGTAGTAAACATAAACGCTCATTACGTTTCATATATTATAGAAATAAGTCAGATCGCAACAAAATGGTATATAAAAAATACAGTAAATTACTAAGATGTTGTAAAAACATCAAATGACAACATTTTACAGTATTCAAAAAATAAAAGTAAAGCTGCATGGACACTTATAAAGCGAGAATCAGAATGTACAAGTAAATTATCATTGATAACGAATTTAAACATAAATAATAAAATAGAAAACAATCCAAAAAAAATTGCGGGTTCGTTTAATGACTACTGGATAGACTTAAGGTGGATGGATGATTGCTCTCACTGGCATTTTGTCGCTAGATGGCGACACATCCACAATTTCGAACATTTTCAATTTTTACACCTAACATAGAAATTTTTAATAATTAACTTTACTTTTTGCTAAACTTTGGGCACTAACTTGATTTTTTTAGATAATCGCCGTGCTTGTTAACTGGTATCATACAAAGATTAGTAGAAAATTAAGATTAAGCCATATGAATTTACTCATTACACACACATGCAAAGTAAATAGTAGTAACTTACGACACCACTAGATGGCGTTAATTTAAAGAAAGAGGACCAAATTAATTATTTATAAGATAGATGTCGTTACAGTCGTTAAAGCAAAAACTAAAAACAAATATTAATATTTTTATTAAGCATACTATATATTACTAGAGGTTAAATTGTTATGTTCCAATCTATTTCTTTATATATAACTAGCGACCCGCCCCGGCTTCGCACGGGTGCAAATGGATGTTATTATACCTACATATAAACCTTCCTCTTGAATCACATCTATTAAAAAAAACCGCATCAAAATCTGTTGCGTAGTTTTAAAGATTTAAGCATACAAAGGGACATAGGGACAGAGAAAGCGACTTTATTTTATACTATGTAGTGATTATTGGTCTGGAATCGAAATCCGATACTTTTTCACCATAACAAATTATTTTGGGTAATAAAGGTATATTGTATCTTTAGATAGGTTGTTGTAATGTGACTGAACCTAAATAGTACCTAACGTGTAAATAAATTGTGACGTGTACTAAATAAATAAAACAATATTTATTCAATCGTAAAGCTTTTTATTGTACCTTACTATAAATTAATAATATTTATCTATGGTTAATATTTTCATACAAATAATCGTTTTATTTACTCTCACTACATTTACCAAAATAGTTTCTGGTTGGATACGAACCATCGACTCGTACCACCACACAAAGATAGCACACTTTTTTTAAAAATATTTTTGATAATACAGTTCTGATTCTGAATTTAGTATTAGAAAGAATAAAATTCGTAGATTACAATTTAGATAACATCACAATTCACACGTAAGTGCGGGTAACGGCACTTGTAAGTATCTTACACAACAACACACAAGTGGTTGCTAGCTAAACATAACATTTATTTTTCAAGAATACCTACTTATTATACAATTTTGAACTTCAATAAATATTGTTTTCCAATTGAATTGTTAAGCTGGTACCTAAATACATGATAGAAACATATCTACACAGAAAAATCTTATAAACTAACAAATAACTCAAACTATACATCGCCGTATCAATCTTCTGCTTGTCACATAAATCATTTCCATTTATATCATTTCCGTGCGATCTGAATCAAATGGACGACGTAGTTTTCGCTGCAACAAATCAATTTACACAGTTTTGTTAGACTATTCATACTGAACCCACACCTCGATAAGTTAGGAAATGAGTAAGACTTCAATTTTTCATACCTTTTAATTCCTTGATGTCTAGACATTTAGCATTTTCTCAACTCGCCCCAAAATAATTTCCGGCAGTACACATGTTTTAAAAAGTGTAAACTTTGGCATCGTAGCGTTGATAAATTCCTCATCCCGGTTAACTTCTATGACAGTCAATGGATGGGTGACGGATATAAAGCAAATGAAGTAACATTTATTCATTTTGGTAATTCGCAATTGACCCTGGACCTAGAATCAAAATAATAATAGCTTATGAAAAGAAACAAATACAATCCAAGAAATACATTATTATTATACATGCATCAACCAAGAAATAATGATATTTGTTACTTACTTGATAATAATAATTATGCTTTTTGTTTATAACTAAAACATCATTTTCCATATGAATATGTTTTTTTTTTATTTTTTGATGCTTCTCTAATATTTTGCGATTTCCTTTCCAAGGAGGGAAAACATTTTCTGCTTCTTTGATACCTGTAAAAAAGAAAACAGTTTTTAGGCCTACGCCAGTGAACCAAATTAAAAAATAATTATCTTTAGTACAAATATTATTTTTGTAGAGAATGCATTTCACACTTATTTCACATGATTGTGACATGGCGTGGCAATATGACGTCTGCAAATCTAAAATGAACAAAGTGACAATTATAATTCTTGTACTGGCTTGTGCTGTAGCTTCTTAGAAAGTAAGAAACAATAAGAGGATGGCTGATATCTTACCATTCCAGGAATCTGATTTACTCATTAAAAATCATTAGAACAATATTCCCATGATGTCTTTTCAATGTTGCTTGCACTTTTTTCCGTGATTTTCACGGCCCTGAATACATAAATGTCGTTTATATACGCAAGCTTATTAATCGGGTTCATCCTAAATAGAGTTGCAATTAAATATGTAATCAAACAGAATAATTAAACACAACAGCAAATGTGTCTGAGTCTGAAATGCTTCAAGTTTAGCCAGAAAAAACAGCACCATTTGTCAGCACCGGCATCACTCATGCATCACTCAAGCTGTCAAGTGTCAAGCTGGAATGCAACTGAACAGACCAATAGGGATGTCCATCTGATATCGATTGAGCAAAGAATCGATTTTTTGGATAAAATAAAAATGTTTTTTCAAATCGATATCTAGTGCTGAATCGATTCAGGAAATCGATATTTCACCCCAGAACATCAAGTTTTTTTTGTTTGAATTTTTAAGAATTGTGGTGGCGGGTTATGCATATATTGCGCGGGCAAATCGTTTTGCGTAAAAATACGGAGAAAACGATTTTTTCCAGATATTTATTTGTTTATTTTATTTTGGCAACAAACAGTCATGTACTTACAAACAATATTATTTATGAAAGAATTTGTTCCTTACAAAAGACCTAGTGCCGATATGAGACTAGCTAAATCCTTTTCGCTCATCGATCGTTATTTCGCCCCTGTAAACTCCTGCATTGCGAATTTCATCGAAAAAAAAGATTTTTTTAATTTGTGAATCGAGTTTATATTTCCTACATAGGTAGCGGATCTTTTTCTGAGTTTCTTTTTATTCCTTTCGTCTCTCTTTCAAGTCGATAGTCGCCGCGATTCTGCGAATGAAAATGTAGGTACCTACCTAACCTGACAAACGTAAAAGTGAGTTTTGCTCACGGGCGGGCGGGCGGTCGTGCGCGCCGCCGTTTGGATATTGTGAATAGCCAGGGATGCCTCTGACGGCAGATGCAAGATGTTAGTAGGAATTATTTACCTATCCCAAAAAAACTGCACAGCAACACCGCTAAAGAAGTTTTCACTTCAAAAACAAGACTTGTAGGTAGGGGTTGCGTCGTTTTATTTTTATTACAGAGTTCCTATGGCCTCCTTCCAGGGCCTCAAGTCTGGTATTTTTAAAAATATCGTCATTCCAACACGATCCCATTGTCATTTTGCTAAAAGTTTGTAGTAGGCAATGACGTACGTAGTAGGTACATAATCTGCTAATTCATAAGTGGTCGATCATTGGTCCGTCAATGGTCTCGTAATAGAATTGTGATAGAATGACGCTGTCGTATTGCGGGTCACGTGGGCAGGGCTAGGCCCCGGCCCTAGGCCCTTTCATTGTCATGTCACACAGCACACTCACTGACTTCTATATTTGGCTGTGGACTTCTTGTCACTCTTATGAAAATCAACAAAACATTTGATAGGATTCTTCTCTTTGAATGTGTGCGTGTAAGTTAGAGTGACAATGTGTGTGTTCGCGGTAATTTTTATAGAATGTACCTATGTACCTAATGTAACCTATAGGGCACTCCCGGTCATCCAAGAATTGTGAAATTTGGGGTGAAACAAGCTCTTATAGCATAAATAAAGGAATAATTTTGAAAAATAAAAAAAGTTAAAAACTCCCATACAAAACATAAAACCAATATAATTTGGTCCTTGAATCGTATGAGCGCCTATACAATCCAGAGGTCAAGTTTCATTAGCCCGTAGAAGAAATTGTATAAATTACAGCATAGGTACCTCTGACTTTTCGCGGCGCAGCGCGCAGCTGTGTGCGTGCGTGTAGTATGTTTGTAGTGAATCATTCATTGACTGATAACCATTTCATTGTACTTACTAATTTTGTTCAATATTTGCTTTATTTTTGTTAACTAATTTGGGGAATCGTTAGTGAACGCACAAACCCGCAATGCGTTTTTTGGAAATTACTCTACAATGACTACATTAGAAGATTTTAGGACATTATCTAAAATCCACGCCGCAAGGGCCGACGCCTGTCGGGACTGCGTGTTGTTCGAAAGAGATACCGCGGCCTCGCATACAAAGGGCTAAGAAGAACATTTGTGTGATTTTTTAGGGTTCCGTACCTAGTCAACTAGGAACCCTTATAGTTTCGCCATGTCTGTCTGTCCGTCCGTCTGTCCGTCCTCGCTTAATATCTGTAACCATTAGCAATAAAAAGCTGAAATTTGATACCAATATGTGTATCAATCACGCCGACATAGTGGTGAAATAAAAATTGGAAAAAAATGTTTTATTAGGATATAATATTATGTAAAGTGGGAAGTGATTTTTTTTTAAATTTCAACCCTAACGTGTGATATATTGTTGGAAAGGTATTTAAAAAAGAATAGGGGTTTACTAAAATAATTTTTTGATAATGTCAATAATTTCGGAAATAATCGCTCCAAAAGTGAAAAACAAACCCCTCTAACTTTTTTATATTAGGTATTTACCTATTTATATTTTTGAAGCTTAAGTTTAGAAAATATGAAAAAAATCTGAAAAGTAGAACTTTGGACTTTCTGGAAAATCATTTTGAACTTGGATGGAAACAACAGATGGTAACAGCAGTTATCCAATATAATTTGGTCCCTGAATCGTATGAGTGCCTATATAGTCCAGAGGTCAAGTTTCATTGGCCCTTAGAAGAAATAATTGTATAAATTACTAGTTGATGCCCGCGGCTTCGCCCGCGTGGATACTGTAAAAACAATCCTTGATGTGGATTATATATTGTTTTTATTTTTTTCCCCCACACTAGAAATTTCTCCTGTATCGTGGGTGCGTTCACAAACATTTCAAATCAAAGTGGTTTGTCTGTGTATTCACTTATCTTGCTGGTTTCACATGAATTAAATATGATTCAATCAATAGATGTAAGTAGTACACACGGCTACACATCAAGCTATATATTTCCAGTATAAGCTGGTCTCGAATTGTATAGGATTTCCATACAGTGCGAGATCAGCGTAAACTGGAAATTTATAGGTTGATGTGTAGCCGTGTGTTTCACAATTTTATTGCGTAGGTAGGTAGGTAGAAAAAAAATAGGTAAGATTGCCTACGCTGATCGCCTGATTTAGGTATAGGTACCTACCCTAAGTACCTATACATGAACTTCTATTCTCTGATTTTATTCAACCCAAACCAATGAATTACTACCTACCAAACCGTGTCAGAAAATGTATTATCAGTGGGTACCTACCTACTTACAGTAGAATTTTTTTTTAATCTTTAGGTAGGTATATAGGTACTATACTATATAACTTATAAGGACCCATTAGGTGGACAAAATTTTAGAAATCATTCAGACCACCAAAATAAGGACTATAATAATAATAAAAATCATGGGAGAAGTTAGAACTTTAGAAGTGAACAATATACTCTGTACCGAACAAAAAAGATTTAGAAAAAGAAAACGATAAATATGGCAGTTTATGATTTTTTGCACGCAGTTATGTCAAATATGAATAAAAATACTCCAGTCTGAAGACGACGCGCCACGAACATCAAAAGTGAAGCCAACTTTTTATCTATGTGTGTAGACAATGTCTCGTGAAGTCGTGACGTTCTAGGAGAAATGCGTGTGGTTTTAGTGTAGGTGTGTGCGTGAGCTTGTATGTTTACTTGCTATAGGCGTGTGGTTTTGTGGCTTCACTGTTGGTGTTCGCGGCGCGCCGTCTTTCTTTTTTTCTTGGTCTGAGTTGACTAAAGAAATGATAAAGCATGAAGAAGCCGAACTGAAAGTGATATGTTATATGTAATATGAAAACTGGAGAAATAAATAAAATTCTGATTCTGATTCTTTACCGGTAAAGTTTGGGACAAGCCCGCCACACTATTCCCAAACCACTGTAACTCCTGTTAGCCAGAATCAACAGTGGCGACCACAAGAAAAGCGCCGAGACAATGAAGCTCGACGAAGTCCCAGAGAAGCGATTTAGTATTTAACCGACTTCTTAAAAGACTGAATTGAAATAAATAATTTATGACTTCATTTTCGTAATCAGCGACCCCAAAAACCATGAAAACGACACCCATGAGTCCATGACGGACAAAACCAAAAAAATCCTGGCCGCCAGATCGCACATATTTTTTTTGACTTTCTAGCATTTTTTCTCATTCCCTAATAAAAAAACATTGTATCAATCATAAAATGTAAAATCCGCGGGCAAGCCCGCGCGCCGGCGCTAACTTGCTAGAAACGTTGAACTATGACCTTGAATGCGCAGTAACACATTTTCGGGTCTCAATCGAAGTGCAGCATTCGGGGCCGCGCGTAACCATAGTAACGCGGTGACGCTAGTCACCATACAGTTGCATTCCGCCCCTTGCCACCCGCGCACTGTAACCTTACTTTGTTCTATGTCTGTTTATTCGAATTTTAGAACAGCGCCATCTATTATAAATATTTACCGAACGTAAACTCGTAACACAACAGCAACGAACCCTTTCTTGGTGGTTCTATAAATTTCTGTCAGATGGCGCGATTCAGGTCACTCACACATACAAAGATTTTGCGTTTTTTATTGAGTCTAATTCGCCTACAAATACTGTTTTTTTTATAAAATTTGGGCGTTTTGCGGTCATAATACATTATAAAGACTCATTATACTTGCTTTTATTCTGCAGAAATCGTTTATTTACGGAGATTTCACCTTCTGCAAAATGTATGGCGAGGTCTAACTAGGGATCCACCTTAACAAATCAACAGAACGAAAATATAACCAATACATGCAAAGCTAGCACAAGCGAAAGTCTGTTCCTTCGGCCATATGGCTACATTGACATGCAAAGAATTATACTTTCCCTAAATAACACAGGAGCAGTCGGGTATGATGAGATCTCGACTAAAATTCTAAAGGCTTGCTCAGGAGAAATAACTCCAGTGTTGACGTACCTAATTAATTTGTCATTTTCAGAAGGTTGCTTCCCGGAATTGTTAAAGTACGTGATTGTTAAGCCTCTTCATAAAAAAGGCGACAGCTCAAAAGTAGATAATTATAGACCTATTAGCCTTATACCAATCCTTTCTAAAGTTTTTGAAAAAGCTATGCAAAACCGTCTTATGGAATTTATAGAGAAACATCAGATTCTAAAGAAAGAACAATACGGGTTTCAAAAAAGGAAATCGACCACTCTTGCATGCTTCAATCTAGTAAAAAATATAATTGATGAAGTAGATATGGGAAAAAGAGTATCTGTTATATTTTTCGATATGTCGAAGGCTTTTGACTTTGTGTCTCATGGATTACTGCTTTCGAAGTTAAAAAGATATGGCATTCGAGGACCGGCCCTTAGCTGGCTTGAAACATACCTAGTAGGCAGAAAGCAATGTGTTGAAATTTCATGTATGAGTAGAAACAAAGAACTACAGGGAATAAGATCTCTTGCCAAATACAACAACTCGGGTGTACCACAAGGAAGCGTTTTGGGTCCCCCTTTATTCCTGTTGTATATTAATGATCTTCCTGAACACACACCCAATCCATGCACATTATTTGCGGATGACATTTCAATCATTATGACATCTCCAATTAATACTGACATAAATAATTACATCAATGACATTAATAATACAATTGAATCAATAATTTCATGGTTAAGTAATAATAATTTGCATGTAAATTTAAGTAAAACGAAAATTATTCAGTTTAGGACATATGGTCGCAAGCGGGACAAACTTGACATTAATTATAACGGACAACCTCTATTGGAGACAGAGGAAACCATTTTTCTAGGAGTAACATTGGACGGCTACTTCTCTTGGAAACCGCACGTCGAAAAGGTTTGCAACAAATTAAATAAATTCGTTTACGTTCTCTACACACTGCGAAAGACCTCGTCGCAGAGTACTATGTTGACTGCGTATCACGGCTGCGTTGCTTCCACTCTACAATACGGTCTCATACTATGGGGTAACTCAACGGATGTGGATAAAGCATTCAGGGTACAAAAGAAATGCATCCGGGCCATTTGTGGCATTCCACCATGGGAATCCTGTAAACCATTGTTTCAAAAATTAAAGCTACTCACATTACCCTGTATGTACATTTTAGAATGCGCTAAATTTGTCAGACAGTACATTGACTTGTTTAAAAAAGCTGAAGACCGTTGCCCTCGTAAAGTTAGAGATCCAGATAGAATAGTTCTGCCCAGAGCGCCAAGGACTGCTCTATATAGAAAAAACTCTTATAATATGTGTGGACTAATTTATAATAAAATTCCAAAGAATTTAAAAGATTTAACCAATAATTTATTTTTTGTAAAATTAAAATTATGGCTTCTGGAAAAACAATTTTATTCTATTAATGAATTCATGAATAATGTAACTAAATAATCTATTTTAAATTATTGAATGAACGCTGATTGTTGTATATGTTTTGTTATGTTGTGTATTATGATAATGAATAATTTAATCTTATAATAATTTAATAATTGTAATTGAATGATAATAATGACATAATTAATAATGATTATATAATTATAGATATAAGTAAATATTTGCACGCTTGCTTGCAGGCAGAGTACATTGACTTTTTAGGCTATAAGATCTTTTCCTGTAATTTGTATGTATTTCTGGCAAATAAACAATTTGATTTGATTTGAAAAAGGGAACCGAACTGATGCGAAAACAGGAAAACTACCCCCGGTAATCGTCGTGACTCTGAAGGAGGGCTGTCGGGATTCATGGCTGCAAGTGGCTAGGACCCATAATATTACTGGAAGGGATCTAGGTTGCGGTGAGGATAACAAAATATACCTCAGAGAAAGTTTATCACCCACAACGGCCTACCTTCTCTGGGCAACGAAATCGGCACTGAAGGAAACAAACTTGTGTAAATTCGTCTGGTGCAAGAATGGACAAATACTAGTTAAAAGGTACGAAAAGGGTAAAACCTACAATATCAGATCGGAGAAGGATATACAGAAATTGGTCTCTGATTTTAAAAATAATCAGAACTAATGAAACCCCTACCCCCCTCACCATGGAAGTTATACGTAGTGTCCTCCTTACCAATCTAAAAACCACCACAAATGGATGACACATACGATAACATAATTGAAAACACATACAAACATTGGAATGAATACACAGATGATCTGCCACAGATATACAACTCAATAACTATGCTTCACGTAAATATCAGATCAATGCTGAAGAACTTCTCTCAACTCGAATACATCATCATGAGCTGCCCTCAAACCATTCACCTGGTCATCATCACCGAGGCAAATATCTCCGACAGGAACAAATCATTGTTCGAACTCGTGGACTACGACATGAATACCCAGTTGCGTTTTTCTAAGAAAGGAGGCGGAGTCATTGTTTATGTGCATAACGGCCGAATACTGGAACGACACTCAAATATTTAAGGGCTGCTTAAACGTTTGAGCAGCTCCTAAACTTCAATTTCGTATACACAAACGTCTTTTTACCCGACTGCGCAAAGCAAAGAAGGGTTATGTGTTTATCAGTCTATGTATGTATGTATGTATGTATGTTTGTTCCTATGTGGCATTGTAGAGGCCAAACGCCTTGGCCGATTTTGATGATCCGTACGTCAATCGATTCGTCTTGACCTCGCGAGTGTCACTAAAAACATTACAATAAACAATACTCACTATAGTAACAACTAGTCGCCATATTGTCAAAATGAAAAAAAAAAAATTGACTCACCATGTCAAGTGGGGTATCGTTGAATAGGTATTTGAAAATGAATATTAGGTTTCCTTTATCATTTTTCATTTTATAAAACCGTTTAGGATATATAACGATTTAAAGTTATTAGAACAAACAATATCGCATTTCTTACTTATAACCGGATTCTTTTACGTGTACGGAATGAATATAAAATCGAATCGAAATCTACCGTCTTATAATAGTAATAACGAAGTTAATGAAAACTGACTAAAAAGTGTTAAATAAAAAAATGTAGTTAAAAAACTAAAAAACCCGACTGAAAAAACGGAAAAGCAAAAAACAAGCACATTTTAAATTAAACAAAACTTGGAAGCAGGCGGGGTTCATTTGAATATTAAATTATGAAATGAAAATAGAATGGACCCCGCCTGCTTACAAGTTTTGTTTAATTTAAAATGTGCTTGTTTTTTGCTTTTCCGTTTTTTCAGTCGGGTTTTTTGAGTATCTGTTAAATATAAGTGCTTCTTAAATTAAGTGGTGCTCAAACACCACTCAGTTTAAAAATCGTATACAGGAACGCTACTCAACGTTATTTATCTGTCAAATCAACTGTCAAACTGATTTGAGCAGCCCCTTTAACTGAGAGTGGTCGTGAGGTCCCTCAAATCAACTTAAACCTATTAAAACTAAATAAAAAAGTGATAAAAATGTCTTTATCGTCCTTGTCTTTACTTTCGAATCACGAAAGGCCAACTGGGAGCCGCAGAAATGAAGAAATGTTGAACGCTTTTGAAAAGTACAACGAGAGGGAGTTTGTTTCACGGTTCCACATCTCGAAAGAAACTGCTTTATATTTGGACTCTGTATTTATTTATTTAAATAAGTAAATAAAGAAATATTATGATAAAATAGAAGAAAAATCAAGTCTACATTTGCTTCGGCAATGTTTTTTTTAGACCTATGTTTGAGGTTTTCATAGAGGTGTCCGAGTTGCTGCCATGTCCTGATGCCGCTCACAGCAACAGCATTATACTGTTGGCACACTGTATGTATTCCAAGCAGCTCGCTTCTTCAAAATTATATTGCCGTTTGTCTCTTTATTTTCTTATATGATTTTTTGATATCTGAAATATTTAACATATTATTTACAATATGAAACAGTTAGAAATTACACTTAGGATCTGTGAAATGATGAATGTAACACATTCATCATCATGTGCATTATCTGGCAGTATTTATACCTGTAGGAATCTAAAAGTAATTGTACTGTGGCGTAGCTACGTGTTTCAGATGGTACCTAAGTGGTCACAAGTTTCAATGGATAAGTAAGTGCTTGCAACAGATACAGCAACAGATACAGGCAACAGTTGCCCTCAGCTCCTGACTATGTACGAGAATGTTAGAGGCATGGATACTAACAAAATATTACATGCACCAGGCTCTTGCGGCTAAACGAGTGTAAAGTACAGTATTTCATTGTTTATTTATGTACTTACTTTTTTATTAGTTCCAAGAGCATATCTTTCTCAGCAGGTGTATAATTGCATCCACGTTTCTTCATCTTCTCCATCGTGAATCAAATCTTCTTCTTAGCGTGTCGATGACAATTAAATTGAGTCGGCCCAAAATTTGGCGACGAGTTCGGCACTTTCAGTAGCCTCCATCAACTCCTGTAGTGTGCAAGCAGCAGGACAGGCTGGACACGATATCAAGTGCTCCATAGTCTGTGGGGCAAGACCACATTTACACTCCAGGGCAGAGTCGTCTATGAATCTGAATAAGTAATAACTTTACATAATTATACTTCGTAAAATCGCGCGTAAAATGTCAAGTGTGACGTTCCAATCTCGACAATAATGTCAAGAAATTTTCTTTTCTTATGACGTCTTCTTTCGATATCCATCCGTTTTTTATGTATATAAATACATAATTTCAATCGTAATTCAAACCAAATGTATATTACCCTGTTTTATTTCAACTGAATAAATAATTATAGAAAATAATTGTTCAATGAAGACTGCGTAAAACGAATACGAGACGTAAACTAAATTATTTTGTAACTGAGAACGTGCTGAGATCAATTTTTTAGCAGGATGTTGCCATGATGTAAACATTTGAGGACTACTTGGCTAATCACGGTTTCAAATTGCTTGAGTGGCGTTTGTGTATACCATTTAAATTTGAGGGATGCTCAAATTTAAGTAGCTTTTAGGTGATTGTGAGATTTGAGTGGCGTTCCAGTATTCGGGCGTAAGAGTGTTTGCTTCACTAGACTATCTACGTGTACACGATCAGGGCTTTGAATACCGTTAAAAATTAGGTATCGTTACCTCCTTCATTCGAAGGTAACGTTAATTTCATAGGTAACGTTAAGTCTGGTATCGATAGTTGGGTGGACTTTTACCGGTAATTTGACTTAACGTTATCAATGATTTACCGTTAAATGATAGTGTTATCAGGTAACGATACTTGATACCGATACCAAATTAACCCTATAAGTAACGGTATTTTTCTTTCATCTCTTTCTTACGACGCATTTATGTCGTCATAATAGCTTTTTTTTCTGTTTCCACTTGCTGTGAGTTTAGTCGCCACCCAAAACCGAACGCAAACGGTTTATCTGTTCATTTAGTATATAAAATTACCTACGTGGGTTAACCGAAATGGAAGGTAAGTGACTGTAACGGTAAAAGTATCGATACTTTTACCGTTACCAGGGAACATTAATAAACTGATCCGATACCAAATTACCGATACCAGTGATAACGTTAATAAATTAACATTATGAAAATATCGTTACTTACCGATACTTTTATCGTGAATTTGGTAACGTTAACAAGCCCTGTACACGATACTTCGAGTGCGTAACCGGTGAGCTTAAAACGGACTATGGTTCATCAATTGATTTGTGTGCTGTGTATAGACCACCTGATACTAACAAGGCCCTGTTCGTCGAGGAGTTGTGTAATCTTATCACTAAATTTCCACAAAAACATAATTTTGTTCTGTTAGGTGACATGAATATCGATCTAAAACAAAATACTTCGCTAACTAAGCATTACCTAAACTCACTGTGTGAATTAGGTCTTGAATGCGGAATAAACCAGTTTACTCGGATAGATAAGCGAGGTGAGTGCATAACAAAATCATGTATTGATCATATATTTATACGCAGTGTCGACTGCCGCGCCGCACAAACAGCTGTTGTTAAAAATGCCTTAGCCGATCACTTCATAACCGGTTGCGCGCTAGTCGACAATACGTATGTAAACAAAGCCAGTCAATATAAAATCATTAGTAAATTGGATAATAGTAAGTTGCAAAGTGAATTGAATAAAATTAACTGGAGCTTGGCTTTGGAATACGACAACCCTAAAGATATATTATGTTTTTTATTAGATAAGTTTTCTTATGTTTATCAGAACTGTAAGTACGATGTTAAAATTAAATTAGGTAAAAGACAATCATGTAAATGGAAAAGTGTTAGAATAGAGAAAATGTGTAAAAAAAGAGATGAACTACTGGATATTTGGCTTAAAGATCAAAGCAATCTGGCAAATAGGCTATTGTACAATAAATATAGAAATAAAACAAATAAACATATTAATAATGTAAAAAATAACTATTTTCTGAACGAAGTAAAAGCCAATTTTCATAATTCTAAAAAAGTCTGGGAAACTATTAATAACTTATGTGGAAAAATAAATAAATCTATAGATGACATAATTACAAAATATTTTAAACTTTTACCAAATATTGTATCGAATAAGTTTGCTACACCGCACCCTCTCGCACGATTCGCAGCGTTCAACTTCTAGTAGTCCAAAGTCCAAAAAGTCTAGCTTGATGTGTAGCCGTGTGTACAAATGGCTCTATAACGCGCGACAAGGATAGAAAGTGCCCCCACCAAAACCTTGTGAAGCGTGCAGCTACTCCATTTTTAGGGTTCCGTAGTCAACTAGGAACCCTTATAGTTTCGCCATGTCTGTCTGTCCGTCCTCGCTTAATCTCTGTGACCGTTAGCACTAGAAAGCTGAAATTTGGTACCAATATGTGTATCAATCACGCCGACAAAGTAGTAAAATAAAAATTGGAAAAAAATGTTTTATTAGGGTAGCCCCCCTCTACGTAAAGTGGGAAGTGTTTTTTTTTTTAATTTCAACCCTAACGTGTGATATATTGTTGGAAAGGTATTTAAAAATGAATAGGGGTTTACTAAAATCATTTTTTTGATAATGTCAATAATTTCGGAAATAATCACTCCAAAAGTAAAAACAATGTGTGTCCCCCGGTACTCCCTTACTTCTCCTAAAATTGTTTGTCCGAAAATCATTATCCATAACACGTTTGCCATAAACTTCATTAACCATAATGTTCAAATTGCCGAAATTTTGTTTAACATAATTATCTTTAGTTCTAAAAGTATTCTGTCATAATATCGATTACTATAATAATTGAATCTCCTAATTTTACATGACCTAAATTAATATGTCCTAACTATTGCTTTACCTAATGTGTATTATTCCGAATGTTCGTTTATAATAAATTTTATAGTCCTAAAAAAAAATCGAAGTGTCTAGTCGTCCGATTAGCGGATGAATAAAATTAATTAGTCGTCCGATTAGCCGGATGAATAACCAAAATTATAGGCTGTTGCTAGTCATCCGCTAAGTGGATGAATCACCGTCTCGCGACAGTATCCTTTATGGGCGGCATGGGCACCGGGCCGTAGGCCGACGAAGGAGGCCGGCGGAGGCCCGGCACTTCGGGGACAGAAGACAATAGTGTTATGTAATATGCGAGCGAAGCGAGCGCGCGTCATGGAGTACAACATGCGTTGCATGTATGAGTGACGTGACCAAAAGCTTTGATAAACTTTGTTCTAATAATATTATTATGATAAATAAACATTATGTTATTTTAATTTAGGACTTAAAACTTTTATGGAAAACGATTTTATGTCTTTCGTATATTATTGATTGTAATATTTATGACAAATGGATTTAGGACATATTATATTTAGGGATTTCAATTTTATAGCATGCGATATTATGTGATATTTAGTTCGGGTAAGTTATCATTCGGACAAATGATGATTAGGGCAAAAAAAGTTATGGCATTTTAAATTATGGATAAAAAAGTTAGGTGACACAATAGAGAACCGTGTCCCCCCCCTCTAACTTTTGAACCGTAAGTTTAGAAAATATGAAAAAAATTAAAGCAGAACTTTTGGACTTTCTAGGAAAATTATTTTGAACTTGGATGAAAACAGTTTTTGTACAAAAAAGTCAAAAAGTTGTACAAAATAATTTCTGGACTAAGTTTGTAGTATAATCGTTTAAGCAAGCATTTTTTAACTTCGTTTACATAATTATTTTATTATCCTGAACGTATCTTTTTTCAAACAAAAAAAGAATTATCACTACGGAACCCTACACTGAGCGTGGCCCGACAGGCCGACACGCTCTTGGCCGGTTTTTAATCGATTTTGTTTCTTCATACATCGTGTTATTTCTGCTTGTGTTTTGAAATAACAACATTTTCGTGAATTTTTAACAGTAGGTAGTCAAATACCCAATTTGTAACTGGTTTGGGTATAAAATCGCATCTTGGGTTTATAAATTACAGCGAATAATCCGGCGAGGATGCGCCTTTATGACAGTCGCAATCGCAACTGGCAACGGATATGACGTTTTATGAAAATACTGACATTCAATGATGCCCCTGCCTACTTACCTAATTATAAACTGCAAAGCGGACGATGCCGACAAGTAGTTCAAGAAAATAATATCTTCCTTTTTCTTTGTTTTCAGGTATTGGAACACAAAGTTCTTTAAATAAGTAAAATGGTTGACGCGTGGAAAAACGCCGAATCCCCAAATTACGAAACCAATATAGACAAACTCTATCCTTATTCAGGATTTCCAGTTTTAAGCAGCTCTGAACTACTAAAGATACCGTTGCTTGTTACAAATCTAGTGGAACATGTTGATTACTTTGGTGTGGGGCGAGTAAATCTCGACACAGGCATCGCCGGGTTTCCGGATTGTTACAATGTTAACTATGAGTATAGTTTAGTTGACAAAGGTCCGGATAAAGGCAGAAAGATACCTAACAGAATCCCGATAACCGAAATAGGATACTCTACCCGTAGTTACCTAAAAGATAATTCTGTCCTTACAGTCACTGTGGACTTTCGAAGCGCGCTCGTGTATGACATTGAAAAGACAGCACAAGATATTGTTCGTATAGTGAATAGTGAGCGGGGAAAAGTAATTGTCTATGGATACCTTGAAAAAACATTAGGACGGATCTGTGACGAACTAAGGAAAAACAAACAGTTATTTTACTGCCTTATTTACTTGTTACCAGATAAACTACAATTAACTCACTGGAAAACTTGTTACAGAGCATATTTGGGTGTCAAGGAACTCAAAAGAGAACTCTACCGAAATGTTTTTAAAGGTGATTTCGAGGCTGCCGTCATTTTGACCGGTTGCTTGACTGACACATACTGTGGTGGAGCTATAGGTGACGTCGTTAACAAACTCCTCGAGAATAAGGTCGGGAATATCATCGCGTACAGCTACAAACTGTGGAACAGCAATCACGAAGAAGTTGTGCGTGAGCATTTTCCCTCTGTATTTCATCACATTTTTGACGGAGATCGTATGGCTATTATTAACAAACAAAACAATCAGACTTTGATTTTAGAGCCTAAAACAACAAAAGATGACAACCACAAATCCAGTAAGAAATTAGGCTGGAAGATAGTTCCATTATGGGATGATAATAACGTATTCTTCAAGCTGTATAACATCGACAGCGCTAACTATCTACAGCTGTCTGCGACAACTCGGGAGGACGGCGTCAGAGAGGCTGGAGGCAAGATCGACTCTAAAGAAGAAAAAGACGAGAACGAGAAGTTTTCCTTTTCTCCAGTAGTTATGGAGAACGGACAAGTCGCTTTTGAGATTTTAAATTGCGAGGATAACAAACAATTGTTGGAGTTGCCTGCCGATGTCAAATCCTCAGAAGTAACAGCTGTTGTAGGACAGAAAAGTGTAGGCAGTGTACAGGATGGACGATCCCGTTGGATAATTACTTTGGATGAGACGGTTAAGAAAGACGAGCAAAGTGGTGAAGATGAAGATTTTTCTAATATTTATGATTTCGATTAGTACTCAATTTTAATGTTTCTACGAGCGTGCATTTTTCTACATTCCATACTTCGATAGTTAAAAGCCTTGTCAGTCATGTTCCGTTTACGAATTAACTACGATAACATTTATTAAAGTAATACCTAAAGGGGCATAACTTAAGTACTGAATATTGAATAAGTATAATTATAATTTTAGTTAGATATTATAATGTACCTATAAATCTTTGAAATGCATGCCCGATTCTCGTATTATTGTAAGACGTCAGGATGACCTTATATAGCTGGATAGTGCTGTCCCCTACTGATAGCTTTCAATTGGAGAGAAATGTTCTTTTTAGTTTTTAGTAAAACTTAAACGGGTACAAGTACTTACCTAATTATTAGAAGTGTTTTGATTTTTGTTTGTATACTTTTATTTTAATTTTCATTAGCATGTGTTATGTAATTAATTACGTCTGATTACCGACTACTAACACCTTATTGTATTAATTATAACCTACTCATTCATTTGTTTTCCTTTTTAAGTATAATAAATTCTTTTAAACATAGGTAATTAATCTTACTTTTATTCAAAACCCAGCTTTACCACATAAATTACAAACTATGGAGGCTTTTGAAAAACATAAGTATTCTCATCATCAAAAAAATAAGGATCATGCATCAGAAATGAAATTCTTTATCAAATTCTTTTAATTGTTTATTGCGAATGTTAATAATATTCAAATAAATATACATCTAAAAACTTATAAAAAAACATACCCCGATACAAATAAAACGTATCATTCTGATGATAATGAAAACAGTCTTTGACGAGTCGTAATAACTGAGAATTGATCAACAGCGAGGTTTACCCGCAATTAGAGGATCCCGGTCCTATTGTCCCGAAATATACCTACGCGACTAATTTTAACAACTTTCGGGATTAACACGTTTTTATTAATGAAGATTTCTCAAACTTCAATCAGGCTGACCGCGGATTTTCAGCCTCGTCATATAAATGTGCAACAAATTGAGAATTATGTTTGAAGATAAAACATTGGTAGCATTGTTATTCCTTAGATTTTATTTTCACAATAGGGTAGACGACTGACTAAAAAAAATATGATTCTGTTTAGTCCGTCAGTTAGATTATCGGAAAATATTGGATACGTGTTTTTTGTTTTATCAAAATAATAAAAAATTACGAAAATAAAGCTTGTCAAAGATCATGGAGAGGGGGCTTTTGACGTCATAGTTAGGTAAAATTGGACCAAGCTGTGACGTTGCACGACTTTTCAAAGCGCTGTATCGTCTTCATTTTTTGTTTACGTGAAAAAAGAAAAAATACGTGTTCAATATTTTTTGGAAATCTATCTGACGGACTAATTAGATTTTTTTTGTCGTCTACCCTATTGAAATAGTAAATTCATAAAATGTTTGGTAGTGATTGCAAGTGACAGTAGCACAAAATCACTTGATTATGATGTTGCTCCACTGTTTGAATGAAGAAATATGGTCTAACTTTTTGCGGACGGGCTGAAGACCTAAAAGCGCGCTAATCGCTACAGTTTTTGTGGCAAAATGTGGGTAATGACGAAAGCGCGCGTATGAGTACCTAGTGAATAAACTTTGAACAATGTTGAACGTAGAGATTGATGTTATATTAACACTCGTATGGTCAGATATAGAGGACATGACTGCGAGAAACGAAGGAGCTTGCGCAGTTCGGCCGGCGCCTCTAGCCAGACATACCGGCCTTTATAGCAGCTATCTCTTTAAGCTTCGTGTTTTCAGATACCAACGCCTGCACCCTTTGCTCATATTTCTGTCGCAGCTCCTGTTGAACAATATAATAACATTAATTTCTTAAACTAGCATTTTTTACCGCAAGTCAGTTCGTAGCTAAAAACTTTAGTACCAACCTTGAAAATAGCTAGCTGGGTTTCATACTCCTTCTTCAAGTCATCGTTGAGGGTTGTGCTGGTTTGTGCTCGCTGCAACACCAGGCCGTATCTATCCTTCTCCGCCTTAAACCTGGCTTCCATGGCCAGCAGGCGGTCCTGGAATAAAGGTACAAAAACTGTTTACACCTCCGAGTGCACATTGGCGTTAGGAAGTTTCTTTCAAGGATTCAATGAGCATGGATTTATCAGAACACAATTCTTCATTTAAGGTGAATCCTACAACCAGTCCGCGAAATTCAAATTTTCTTAAGTTTTTTGCACTTTGCAGGCCAGTGATAGGTGGTTCCGGAATGGCTTTGACCTTGTAAAAAGTCATTTTTAAACCTATATGAGCTCGGAAGGTTGTATTAATGGTTTTGATGATTATAATTCTGTAACTATATACGTCTTACAGCCGCGAATCAAATGTTCATCAACATACAACCTATCACTGGTCTGCAAATTGCAAAAAACTTAAGAAAATTTGAATTTAGCGGGCTACCCTGGAACGTCAACCTTCCTTCCTTTGGTGTCCGAAAACGAACGCGGTCTACTTGCATATTCTCTAGTTAACAGTGAATAGCTTTATATTTCATACACTTTTACTTTTCTGGCACGCCCCGGCCCCGGCCAGCAGATCAACTCCCAAAAAGCCCAACGCTTTTCATACACTTCCGTTGAACATATGCTAACCGACTTCCAAGGAGGAGGTTCTCTAATCGTGTGGCGACTAATAGGTGTTCCCAATAATTGCACGTCCACTTTACGTGGTAACGTTGCAAACTCGGACTTACGTTTCTTCGCTGACAACTTTTACACCTACCTCCATAGCTTTAACTTCAGAGTTCCTAATTTCCAACAGGTCTTTTGTAATCACGTTGATATCCTTGAGTGACTGAACTTGTGTCGTTAAAGCTTCAATCTGTAGTTCCTGATTTTTCACCATCTTGGTCTTGTCGAAGATCATGCCTCGTGCTTTGCTCAACAACTGTAACGATAAAATACCGAATGTTTTCAATGTGATTACGTGAAAGCTTGTGTATAATGAAAATCATTATTCAAGTTGCGCAAACCTCTTCGTGCTGTTGTTTGATATTTTCAATCATCTCGTGGTTCTTGCCGGTAGGTTTGGACAAAGCTGCCTGCAATTCAGTCTCCAAATTTCGTACCCTCGCTCTGAGAAGGTCGATCTCTTCTTCACGGACCTGTGAATGTAATGCAGGGAGGATAATAAGATAGCATACCCTGAGAGTCTGTGAGAGCAGTAATAAACAAAGGTTCAGCGACCTTCAACAGACGAAAGTAAAAGATTTCCTGTTACCTTCAACTCAAGTTTCACTCCGTCTTCAGTCCTCTCGTTTTTTACTTTCTCCAATTGGTCAATTTTCTTCAAGAGTTCTTGTTCTCTTTGCTGCCAATCGCCCTGTAAGAAGAAAATTATACATTTGAAGAAAACTGCAACAAGTACCTACCTAGTCACTCTGACCGCCTCACCGCGCAATTATTAATTATTCTAACTTGATGCACTTACATTGTCGGTGACGTTCATAGTCAGTTCGTTAACGTCCGGCGTAGTGGCGGTGAGCTCAGAAGGCTTGCTTTCTTCCACTTCTTGTTGTACCTTTGTTTCTTCAGGTTTTGTATCAAGCTGTTCGCTCGAAGGTTCAATCTATTAACATTATAACAGTTATGTAACTAAGTTTAGTTGGAGATATGACTGTTTAATTATGTTATAGACCAAGTGATGAATGAGGACATTATTGCCAAAATCAAAATATTATACTACCTACCTATGTCGAAACATTAATCTGTAAACTAGTTTGTCCCAAAAAGTTTAAAGGTTTCTGACGCATACCTACCTACAGATAGCGCGCGAGTTGAATGCAGTCGGGGTCTGAGGTAAAGAGCGGGAGCAGTGTAGTGCTGTGCTATTCACACTAGTGTAATGCGGTAGTGCTGTCACAGCATACCGCATTCCTAAGCTCTGCATTCAACTCGCGCGCTATCTGTAGAGATGTTCCGTTGCCGGCAAAATTGCCCGAAGTAGGAATTTTGGTGGCAAAATTGCCGGGAATGGAAATATTCGGGGAATATTTATTAATTATAAGTCAAATTAAGTACGGAAACTATGTGATACACTTATAATTAGCATTTATAGGCCCTAATCTACATTAACCGGCCACTTTGGCAATATTTCCAATGCTGCTGGCTATTTTGGTACTTTACCGGCAGTGGCAATATTGCCACCAGGCATATCACGTACTTACCTATCTGACGGATCGGGGCCACGGCTTGGTTATGTGGGGCTTGAACCCACTGAAACCGCCTTGAGGTTATTGTCGCCTTGGCGGATAAGATGCGAGATCTGCTACGCATGACGTTCGCGACCTATCCAGCGCAGCCCGCCCCCTGTTTGGTGCCCACCAAACAGAACCCGGTATTACGAATAATATCCAATTATTCACTTGGGCTATAACAAACTATTCAATCTTTTCTTGCAATAATGCAAAATAAGATGCCTACCTACTCCCCATTTTAAACACTGCTCTAATCTCCAGGAATAGTCCGCATTTTTTTTACTTACAATTTTGTGTTCAGCACTGACTGCAGGTGACTGGTCGGTAGGCTGTGCTGCGGGGGTTTCTTCACCGCCCCCTAACTCACCAGACTCCTGAGCTTGGCTCTGAACTTGATCTGCCTGGAAACAAAATAATAGGAACATACTAGCTGATGCCCGCGGCTTCACCCGCGTGGATGTCGTTCAAATTATATACTAAAACCTTCCTCTTGAATCACTCTATCTATTAAAAAAACCCGCATCAAAATCCGTTGCGTAGTTTTAAAGATTTAAGCATACAGACAAACAAACAAACAAACAGACGCGACTTTGTTTTATACTATGTAAGGATTTAACCAAATCGAATACCTAGGTATTCGGTAGTAGGTAATTATATGTCTATCTTTTTTTAGCATTACGAGAGCGAGCAAGATAGACATAAGTACCTATACGGTCTACGACCCTACGACATATTCGATTCGGTTTTGATTCGATTGTTTGTGAATAGCTGCAGGTCTTAGAAGTAAAGTTAGTTCCTTAGTTCAAACCTAGAACCCGGATAAGTAGGTAGGTACCGACTTGAATTCTTGACGATATTATTAGAACACTAACGCAATAAACTTTGTCAGTACCTACCTATAGGTAGTACCTAGGTACACACACGGCTACACATCAAGCTATACAAAACCAATTAATCTTGGCCTCACTTTACTAGATCTGTTCGCACAATGAACGATCAGATTATACTGGTTTTGTATAGCTTGATGTGTAGCCGTGGCCCGTGTGTACTCATACATTAGTTCTACTACGCACACGTTCAGTGATTTTCGCTGCTCACAAAATCATACCAATCTACACAAGATCAAATTAAACGAATGTGAAACTTTATAGTCGTAATGTAGATTTACCTACCTATCTACCTACACATAACATTATCCAATGATTTTATACTTAATCATTGGATAATGTTAAAAAAAAACACAAAATCAAAATCGGTTCATGCGTTCGGGAGCTACGATGCCACAGACAGACACACAAACAGACACGTCATAACTTATAACATCCCGTCGTTTTGGCGTCGGGGGTAAAACAAGGAGATTGCCGAAGGTTTCAATTCAAGCTATTATGCTTTAGGTACCTATTGATTTCATTTTTATGTGACGTAACGAAACTAATATTTTGAAACCCATACATTTTCGAGAAATTCGCTTTTGAACTTTGCCAAACTAAACGTAAACTACCTACTTATGTAGTTTGTGATAATTATTAAGTATGTAGATAGGTAGGTACCTACCTACCTTACAACGAAAATAGCATGACGCTATCAAGTAAGTAGTAGGTAGGTACCATTCAGCATTCTTATAAAAGAAGCAGAGGATTTTTTTGTCTTCAAGTTGCAATGTGTAGGGTACAAAAAAGCAATCTAACGAGAAAAAAAGGTTAACATACCTACTGCTTCTTATCCCATAGTTAAATAGAGCCTCAGACCAACAAAATAGAGCATACAATCGGTGAATGTCGCGCCATTTTCGCGCTCTATGACGCATCAAGTCTCTCACATAAACGCACGAGAAACGTGAATGTGTACAGTTTTTCGCTTATCATTTGATTTTGTTTTCACACGACTCACTCACAGTCTGGGCTGAAGCCCTCCAAACTGTATTTACCTACAAATAATGTTGCTGCACTGCCAAATGTCACTTTGGTAAAGTCGAGTCATCTTTGTTTAGTTACCTAATTCCCTACGCAGCGTCCTGGCACGTTTATTGAAAGTGCTGAACCAATATTAAAGGCACGTGTTTAGCTACGTAGGTAGCCCTAATACCTAACCATGTAAATACCAAAAACATTGAAAGTAGGTAGGTACCACCAACCTCCGTACCTATGTAGGTAGAGGTTAGGAAATTCTAACCAAATTTCTGAAAATTATCTACAAGTGAAAACGGTTCGTCTGTTCGACATAAGTAATATCAGATCAATTTAGAAACGTCCTCTTTAATCTAAATTTAAACGAATGCAAGCTATTTTCTACTGCTAAGTTTAACGCGCATTGAGGAACTAGACTTACTAGACATTACATTTACGCTTTTTCGCTGTTTATAATCTGTTCTTTCTGTTCCGTGTTTATAATTATTAAAAGCAGAATTTACCCAGGGTGCTTTCTCGTAACCACGGACTCTAGTCCATAAAGATCTCATATTAAATGACAGTATATCAGTCCATGTTTTTATATTGTATTTAATTCATACAGTTTCTCAAGAAGCTATCAATTTTGTCAAATATGAAATTCAACTGACAAGAATCGTCAATTTTCTATTGAAAAAGTTTCACTCACCATTGTGTGGGTTTTTAATTTGCACTGAATAAGACGCACTGCAAAGGATTACGTTCAAAAGCCGAGAGAATGTACAATATACTGTGTTCAAAACATCTATTTTTGGGAGTGCAGACGCACTGATATAAAAATAGAAAATACAGAGCGTCGTGAAATTCGTAAAACTTTCCCGCGCTAGTTTTGAAGCAAATGTGGAAGCAAAACATCAACCTATTTTAGGCTATTTTGTTAAATGCTTAGATAGATACCTATACATACCTACCTAAGCGCGGCACGAACAGGGGCGGCAAACAGAGTGATGATCACATAGTAGGTACCTACTTCATATAAGTAACAAACATTGGAAACAGCGGTGTTTCAAGAGCCGGGGTACGGGGCCACGGCCCCTGGTGGCGCTAATGCTTGGGCAGTTGCAACACTTGCAACAACAGAAATTGCTATTGTCATCAGAACTAACTTAAGTACCTACTTAAAAGATAGCCAAGCAGTGGCGTATTTACCAGTGTTGCCAACGAAGGCGATTTTTCGCCATTTAGGCTACTCTGATTGGAAATCGGCGACAAAAAAATCTTAAAGGCGACTGGTCGCCTTTTAGGCTAGGTTTTCGAAAAAGATGAAAAGTTCTTTTAGTTGAATGATCGAATCTGAACACAAATAATAATATAATAATAATAATAATATTCCACAACTATCACACAACGCCATCTAGTCCCAAGCTAAGCAGAGCTTGTGTTATGGGTACTAGACAACTGATAAACATACTTATATATTTCTAAATACATACATATTATAGATAAATTACACCCAGACACAGAACAAATGATCGTGCTCATCACACAAACATTTGTCCTGGGTGGGAATCGAACCCACGACCTCCGGCATAGCAGTTAGGGTCACTAACCACTAGACCAACAGGCCAGTCCAATGAGCATAAGCAAAAGAAAAAAAATATATACCCACGCAATAGCAAAAAGTGTAGGAAATCAAGAACATAGGAACCTAATATTGACAAGGAATCTATAATAAACCATTTCCGCTCTTTAAGTACGATGCGTATAGAGGAAATAATTGGCACTGCTTCTCCTATTGATATTGTAAATTTCTGGGTACAGGTATTGAAAATGCAGAATGCTGGAGGCAATCCCATGTTCAAAGATTTATCGGAGTTTTCCTTGCGTTGTCTTTCATTACCTTTAAGTAATGCAGTCGTGGAAAGAATTTTCAGCGTGATGGGTACGATAAAAACAAAATTGAGAAACAGAATGCAATTAACCATGCTGATCGCCATTCTAAGAATTCGTACACATATGAATGTAAGAAGCATTTGCTGCAATGCAACAACTTTGAACCAAGCAATCATATGATTAGTTTACATGCAGGAAGAAAAATGTACGATTCCAGCGGAGCTTGCGCCAGCACTAGCACAGCATCCACAGTAAATGTTGACGACCGCGAAGTTATTCTGGATGCTTTGCTATTGCTCGAAGCAGATGTCGCAGATGAAGCAGAATCGGAGTGTATATAAATAAATAAATTGTTAAAAAACTGTTTTTTATTTTAGTTTCGGCGTTTGGGCTACTACTTTAGGCTACTTCATTTCAAATTCGGCTACTTTAGGCTACTCAAGCTCTGAAAATGGGCGACACCAGGTCCCGACTTGTTGGCAACACTGTAGACTACTGGCCCGTGTTGAAAAAATTATGGGTCATGTGAACCACCAGGTGACCTATCTAGAACGATATAGGAGCATAAAATAATAAGATTCAGCACTATGCCGTCACTTGTAAGCTGTCCAACCGAGTGCAGGTGAGAATTCAAAAGTACAGGTAGACTGGGTACATTTTGGTCATATATTTTTGTACGGCATTCTTACCATCGATAGATCCATGAAAAATAATAAGAAAACGCGTAGTGCCGTAAAAAAATGTTGCGCCACAAAGTCGGAATTTTTATTTTATTTTCCGACAATTTCGAGGGTAAATTTGGTCATTTGATTTTGTACGGCATCAGTTTCATACTATTTCAATACTGCTTCTAATCCATTATTCCGCAACGCCGTACAAAAATCATGCGACAAGGGGAAATAATCGAGGGTTTTATCCCCCTCTCTTTCCGCTGGTCCAGGGGGTCATTTGACACAACATAAAATTAATTTATTTGGAAAGTATTTTATGCATAGATAATATTTTTTCATATGCCGTACATTTTAGTTGGTCCAAAGGGGAAAAAAACTGAAAATTAAAAAGAAAAAATCCATATAACGAAATCTAAGGTGAAATTCATCACGATATTTTTTTATACGGCATTTAGATAGTTTATTTGTACTAATTTTCATACTCTTTTCGTGATTCTAGGTTCCTAGTTAGAAACTATGTTAAATATGGGTTTGTATACTATCGATTTATACCAAAATATAGACATGTTGTCACTGATAATTGCAAAATACAACATATTTTTGAGAAGTACTCGCACATTTTCGGTTGAGGCAACTATAAGTCTGTAAGTCTTAAAATAATTAACAAGGAACAGTTGACGTCAACTATTCCTTGTTAATAATTTTAAGACTTCTCTTAGTCGTGCAGCTCATTTCAACCCCTAGGTAGATCAGCAATTGTTTTGAAAGTAAATCTTATGTGGGAGCTGTAAAATTGAATTTCCTACAAGTCATAAGTATCATATTCGAAAGGATTTATACGCCGAAAAGCAGAAATGAAGCTTTCAAAAAGACAACTATGAAATTGGAAGCAACGTCGTTTCCCCCTTGTTTCCGGGAGTTAAAACAACATATGAAGAGAAGTACCTACATAGCACAGATTTGGTGTAATGCCTACAAACAAATACCGTCGACCTTGTTACCAATAAGTTATGGATGGATTCTCAACTCAACTCACTCAACTCTCACGGCGAGGAATGCCCTTTCAAAAACTCTTTGACATAACGGAACCGGATGAGGAATCAGGCGAAGAAGATGATGACGGCATAGGTAAATAAATAAATCTTTACATCTTTAATCTGTACGTAAGACTTTGATTTTGACAAAAACATATTTATGTTTCAGAAAATGATAGAGAAGATAATTTGGACGTCGATGAAGACGTTGATTCCGATAACAACTCAGCAGCTGATTCCGATACTGAATAATTTAAAGAAAAACCATGTTTTTTATTATCATCATTAAATATACCTATCGATTTTTTTCAAAAAAATGATTGTTTTATTTATTCACATCATAACAATTAAACAAATCAATTATATATATGTATCAATAATGTTTGAAGTATTTAGTAAACCAAAAAGTATACAAAACTGTTGATACTGGGATTGGCAGTTTCAATTCTTGGATATAATAATATACACACCGTTTCAGTTCAGTTAGACGTCATAGTGATTTTTTCATATTATCAATTGTTCTCTTCAAAAATATGTTAATGCCGTACTGTATCAGATTGATAATATCAGGAGTAATCACCATACTACGTTTGTATGGAATAATGACTGGCTTGTGCAACCTTAAAATGGTAGCGTCATTTTCATCAGCCTAAAAGATAATGGTCTGCACTAAAATGTACGGCATCATTTTTTCCTAATTTATTTATGTTAATACTATTTAAAACAAGGGGTAAAATTTAGAAAACTGCTATATTTCATTAATCTATGATATTTAAACTTTTGCAATAATTTGCAAAATTTCAGTTTTTGTATTTCTCTATAACTTTTTTTTGAACAGTTTCTTTTGAACGGCAATACTATATAACAATTGTATTTTACAATATCATGTTAAAAAAAAGTTCCCGTATAGGATCAAATGACTTTAAAGCTTTAAAAATCAAGGATACGATGAAATTAAGATAATTATTGATATACATTTAAAATGAACAATAATTTTTTGACGGCATTATTTTTAATAGTACTTTTGAGTGCTAGATAATGTTTTGGAACCGAAGCCGTACTTTTTCAAATCACCCCCTGGACCAGCGGAAAGAGAGGGGGTTACAACCCTCGATTATTTCCCCTTGTCGCATGATTTTTGTACGGCGTTGCGGAATAATGGATTAGAAGCAGTATTGAAATAGTATGAAACTGATGCCGTACAAAATCAAATGACCAAATTTACCCTCGAAATTGTCGGAAAATAAAATAAAAATTCCGACTTTGTGGCGCAACATTTTTTTACGGCACTACGCGTTTTCTTATTATTTTTCATGGATCTATCGATGGTAAGAATGCCGTACAAAAATATATGACCAAAATGTACCCAGTCTACCTGTACTTTTGAATTCTCACCTGCACTCGGTTGGACAGCTTACAAGTGACGGCATAGTGCTGAATCTTATTATTTTATGCTCCTATATCGTTCTAGATAGGTCACCTGGTGGTTCACATGACCCATAATTTTTTCAACACGGGCCAGTAGTCTACTGGTATTTACCTTGCTTTAGGCCACTGACTATGGCACGGGGCGGCAGACTGCGAGGGGCGCGCGGTTGAAGCCGCCCAGTGTTCTATGTACAGACGCCAGCACATCAAGTTACTACAATCTGTCAGATTTCTTTGATAGATTTTCGACTTTATTTCTAGAGCATTAGGTTCAAGGTTCGTTGGGAAAATTTGACAGTTTCGGGTAGCTTGACATGCTGGCGTCTGTACCTACTCTTCTATCCTGCCACCTATCTACCTTCAGTTCTAAAATACTTATCTATATTCGCGATGCGACCTTAAGTTTTCCTAAGTCGTTATAGTAGGTTAAATTTGTCGCTGACATAACAAAAAACGGAACCCTTACAGATTCGTCATTTTTGTCTATCCAGTGGCAATATATTATTATATTATATTGCCACTGGAATATGCACGTGCCTGTACTTTCTGTTCTATAAGCACGTGCAATTCAAATGCGTTCCGAGCGAGACTACCTCGAAAATGGATGTCATCTCGTTCTAATAGGGTGTCCAATATATTTGTACTTATATTTGGGACAGTAACTATGTATTGTATTTTATTTAACTTCCTAGCACCCTACATTTACTTTGACGAAGCATAAGCACGCAGCATAATTATTAAAAAAAATAGTTTTTGAAAATATATTTTTAATCACACTAGTCTACACATTATGAAAAAGGATCGTTTTATGTAATTGTTGGATTTTTGCATGAGTTAGTAATCTGACATTTGGTGACGATGGATGACGGCAGGAAAATGATACATATTTTTTCGGTGAAGAAATTTTACATTATTTTTTATAGTTTCGCCATGTCCGTTCTGACATTCAAAAGTGCCTGTAATGGCTTAATTGAAATAAAATATTTGAGTTGAGTTTTGAGTCCGTCTGTCTGTTCGTCCGTCCGTCCGCACTATATCTCAAAGACTCTTAGTACTAGAAAGCTGTAATTTGGCATGACTATAGTCGCTTTCTCTCAACTTCTTGCTTTAATCTCATCAGTTGTTCGCAGTAGAGTTCAGAATCCATGGTCCTGCCTGGTGGTAACAGCTCATAATGAATAATACCCTTCCCATCCCACCACACACAGCATCACCTTGTTGCGAGTTAACCCGGGTTTCGCCACAGTCTGTGAAGCCTGACCGGCCTTTGACCACGACATTTTTCGCACGTTTTTGTCGTCCGTGATCCACTTTTCATCACCAGTTATCAGCTTCTTCAAAAATGAATCGGTTTCATTACATCGTAATAAAGAATCACAAATGAGTACACGGTTCATTAGGTTTCTTTCAGTGAGCTCGTGAGGTACCCAAATATCGAGCTTTTTTGTGTACCCAGTTTTTTTCAAATGCGCCAAAACTGTTTTGTGGTCAATTCCCAGTTGTTTAGCTACGTCGTAACTACTGATATGCCGATTTTGCTCCACTTTTTCAAAAATAGCATCCATTTTATCCGTAACAGGGCGACCAGAGCGACGTGCATCTTTGACATCAAATTTCCGGATTGAAAAAGATTTAACCAAATTTGTGCTACTCTCACAGACACTGCACTAGGTCCTCAACTAGGTCCATAAACATCGCAAATTATTTTTGCGGCTTGCGGTGCATTTTTACCTTTTTTGTAGTATTGTAGTAAAATTTTAAAATGTATCGAATTTCTTCATTAGATTCACTCATCTTGACGGTACGAAAAACAAATGAAAATCACACATTTTCCTAATTTGAATTTGGCATTACAAGTTCATACATACAATAATACGAAAAGACTTTTTCCCCAACCTAATATTAAGCTGTAAAGTGTAAAGACTCAAGTCTGGCAACCTAAACCACCTATGCGGGATAAGTTGGGGCATGTGAAAAAAAACATGGTAGTAGCATAAATAACGAAAATAAAAGGATAACTATCACAGCTAAATACCTAGGCTTTACAAGTTTACGAGAAATAGTCGCCCAACTTATAAAATGTACTTGTGTGAAATATTTTCCTGTGCATTATGTATGGAGCGCAGGTCTCAAAACTACAAATGTAAGCTTGTTTTATTTTTACAATAAAAATCATCATTCGGACACCTAGGCAGCTATTTCGAAAGGCAACTACGGAACCCTACATAGTGCGTGGTCCAACATGCACTTGGCCGGTTTTAGGCCTCTACCTCTAGGTACATGGAAACGAAACGATATTACTTATTAATATTTTACTGCAAACAACTTTTTTTAATTTATCAAAAAATTACATGTCCAATTTGATTGCTACAGACTACGAAGCAGGTACGAGCTTAACAATTTTAAAGCGATGTTCATTTCCATGATCCTATTTTATAAATAAAAAACATTGTCACCCTACTCGTAATTTGTAAACAAAGGTAGAAGGACTTACCCTCAAAGATATAACTAGTGCCACACTACAAAAAAAAAAAAAAAAAAAAAAAAAAGGACTTACCCTAAAATTAAATTTCTCATCTAGCAAACCCCTCCCCCCTATTATAACTCTTCACACAACACGATTTTACCTTATTTATAGTGGAAGAATTCACTTAAGTAATGTAAAAAGGACTTGAGAACACGAAAATACGAGTTTAGCGCGAAAGTGCATCGGCCATATTGCAATTTTTTTGTTTTTTACTTATTTGTGGCTATGCTACTGGCTACTGGCTTGGTATTGCTAATTTAAATGTTAGCTGTCACCAATGCTGCCATTCAGAAATAACTTAATGCTGTGTGCATTACGATAATTCTGAATGGCAAAATACGATTTGACACTGTTATGCGTGGTTTACACTCTCGCCTCGTGGCTCGTCTCGCACCTCGCCTCGCAGCTCGTCACTCGCGCGAGAGTGTAAATGGGCTACAGGTGTGTCTGTTCACACTCTCGCGGAGTCTCGCGAACTAACTAACTTCTTTCTCTCTCTAACCCACTGAAGTAACAGCGCGAGTGTAAACACGACGCTCGCGGCGGGCGCGAGTGAGCGCGAGGCCCTTTGACTCGTGCCTAAAAAGCCGCCCCGACGCGAGCGCTGCGAGTGACGAGACGAGTTGCGAGGCGAGTCACAAACACACCGTTCACACACTCGCCTCGTGCCTCGCCTCGCGGCTCGTCTCGTCACTCGCGCGAGAGTGTAAACCACGCATAAGAAAATTCGAATTTCGCGGGCTACCTTGTCGCATCATTCAAGACTATCTTGGCAAATGTATTCTGTGAATCGCTAAGATAGACCTACAAAACAAAAAGAAATTGTACGATCCAGATGGCAACACTGAAGTAGAACTAGAAAAAGTTTTTTAATCTGTGACAGCAGAAAGTTGTCAATACTTCTTGTCATTGAGCTAAAATTGTTTTGATGTGAAATTCTTGGAAATTCGAAGCTATTGTAACCGAAAATATCCGTTCTACTACAAATTTAAGTGCCTAGTCGCCTATTAATCAGATTCAAACCTATAAGGTATCATACTAACACCAAAGTACCTAACCGTACTGTTTGTTTATATAAAATACTATTAATGGTGTATTAATAAATTGCTGTTCTCAGTTTCAGGAATTCAAAATGACATCAGAAAAGAACGCGCAGGTGGGACAAGCTCGTGAAGCTTTTCAAATGATGTATCAGATATCACAACTCCTCTGCACAGGATTAGACGCAGATACTCTTTCAATTTGCATAAGACTCTGTGAACTGGGCGTTGATCCTGAAGTACTAGCCCACGTTATCAAAGAAATCAGAAAAATGGGTGATACCGCCGTTCAAAATAGGCCTGTTAATTTACACCCCTAAAAGTGATCTTTATACCTATAGTTATCAACTCAAGCATAGCCCCAACTTAATACATTACAGTTAAAAATTAGTAATAAACTATTTTTTATACCATAGAATAAGAAAGTAAAAACATTGTTAAATAACTAACATTAGTACATAAATATTTGCTGGACAGAAGATTGTTATGTCTTGGTACATTTGCTATTCAGTTGTCAGGATGTTGTTTCGTCTGAAAATACTGCATTGTTAAGGTATAAAGTATGTGATGGTTTTTTTTTTGTGGACATATCAGAAAAGTGTGCCAATTTGTGCTAGGATTGAATAAAAAAATCTAGAACCAATTACTTGGGTTATAAAGTTGACCAGTTAGATCTTTAAGTCCGATAACCATATGTTTGATTAATCATTTTAATATTGCTGATTAACTAGCATAAAAGAGACAAAGCCCCAAACATGGGCTAACTTCAGTCACTTTTTTTTTTCACACCAATGGATAACCTGGTAAACATGTCCCTATTTCATGTAAAATATTGAATGAGTTAAAGCTAACAAAAGTTGGTTAACCTCATCAGTGTGTTATAGTCTTCTGCCGGCTTAGCATGAACACCGAAGAAACGGGTTTTATCTACGCAAGAATCGACAAAATGACAGATCATAGACAGATTTCTATCGTCCTTAGCATGGCGATGTAGAAAGAAATGTTTCTTTTCTTCAATCGACAAGAGTATTCTATGTCGACTAATGTCGAGCATGGCGACAGTTTTTTTTTGACTTTTGACATTTGAGAGTAGAAATATTTCTTCTCAACAACTGTCAAATAGTCTACATCGCAAGGGACCTAGAGAAGTTTCTTCTTATCAATTTTAATTGATCATAATGAGATATTTTGATTTGAAAACATGTCGGAGTCCTACCGACGCCATATCTTCAGTTTTCATGCCGTGAAAAACGTAAGGAAGTCCAAAAGGAACACTACACGAGTGCTAACCGGGGCTTTCGCTCTACATGAATACGAGTGCCTCGGGAATTACAAAATTACTCTAGAGATGGTGCAGTATTTGTGCCATGAGCTAAGTGATGAAGGTGTACCTGTTCTCGTTAAAGTAAGTACAATACAGTTTATGTACGCCCCCAAACTTGCTTCTAACTAAATAGCAATACGCAACCTTACTAGTGAATCTAAATATGACATTATAATTTTCAGGTTCTTTGATCGATGAGTCTTGCTTACAAGACTTTTACCAAAATATTTCTACTGACCTACCCACTGTCAGCAAATTTTAAAATTAAGTAATTGGATATTGCACTAAATACAAGGTCAGTTCATTACCCTCTTAGAATACCCGAGTTTGAGTGGCCTGTAAGAAGCTAGTGTTAGCTAGATGAATAGATATGCAACTTCTGCTGTTTTAAATGAAACTGTAATGGATTGTGTAGGTACTCAAACACTGAGGCGAGGATGGTAGGTAGGTAGTGGCATCTGGCTACCACAGGAAATTCAGCCTCCCAAATATATTGGGAGCCATTGACTGTACCCATTTAGGTACAATTGTTTCCACTGCCAAGGCACATCAAGCACAATTTCAGAAATAGACTTTACCTCCGTTAATGTTCAGTATCATGTTGGTAAGAAAATGGTTTAATATGGTATGGTGGTGGTAATATGTTAATATTAAAATAAAAATCATTACAATGTTTAAATATGTAAGAGATTACAGCTAGATAAGTAAGGGAGAAGTCTTATGCTTTTATATTGATGAACATAAAATCAATTAAATACAAGAAATTTAATCAGTTCTATTACTTCTAGATTGCAGAATACAATGTAAATGTCAATTTTCCAAGCAAGGGTTCATGACCAATTTATATTTAATGGTTCTATGGACAGAAATATGCAGACTTATGATCCAGAATTAGGCAATATTATTTACTTGGTAATAGGTACCTATAATAAATATATAGTACAAGGAGTAACAATACACAAAATAATAACAGTAATTATATTAATATATTATTTATTAATAATTTTCATATCAAATGAGTAACACAATATCTTAATTTTCCGGGGCTGATACATAAATATGTTCTTCTAAGAATAATCCTAGTTGTAATCTGAAACACAAACACAACATTAATGTATTGTTGATTTGCAGGAGATCCGGGTTTGTTTGGAGCTTTGGTTCATGACAACAATTAGAAATGCTTAGCATGGTATCGGTGTGCAGAAGATGTTGAGCTGAGCGGTATGTTCAAGTGGTATTGCCAAACGCACAATGTCATGGAGTATACCAATGGCTACCTCAAGGGTAATTGGTCGGTGTCTAGGCATTGACACACAGGAGTCTCCACTATGCGCCTGAGAAGGCATCGGCGCTGGTGTATGCCTGCTGCACATTATATTATTATGACATACTTAATGCAACATTATTTTGTATAAATAAAAACCGAATATTTCTGATTGGTGTTGTCTCATTTTTCTTTTCACCAGAGTATTCCTCTCCCAAAGGTTTCCATACTGAAACAATAACAACAATTATGTTTACTTACATATTTTTAGAACAAAGCAGTGCCGAGTAATGCCTGTAACAACTGAATTATTATGTTGTTTTGAACATCACATATTTTCTTTCACAAATATATTTATTTAACACGTAAAGTACAGAGGCACATTGCACATTATTACATAGATTAATATGATCGATATACACTTACTATTACATGATTAGAACATTTCTTGTCTGCGCATCGGAAACACGAAACTCATTTCGTTCGTTGCGTGCTCGCAAACCTCTTCTTTGGGTATGCAGCGTTTATTTTTGCATTGTCACAATGCACTAACATAACAAACTACATCTTTCCAATGTGTAATTATTGTTTTATTAATAAAAATATACATATACAAAGTTTGTCAACAATCAAAACTCAACGTCGCGTCGTCCGCGGTTCGACACAGATGAAAAATATATATTATTATATACGAGTAATACGTTTTGTTGTTGCTTTGAGTTACGTTCAAAGTGATTTTTTAAATTATAGTTCTGTAAATTGTAAGTGGTTAATATTGTAAATAAAATGTATTTTTTCTATTCCATTCAAAAGGTTTAAAAATTCGTGCATGAGACATATTTTTTTGGTTAACTAAACGCAAAATTATCGTAGGCTTCATAAAATATCGACATCACTATCTACTTCTCCGTTGCTATGGAAATCATTCGTATGTCTATAAGCGCCCACACACGGCCCTAAAATCAGAGGCAACATCGGGAGAGTGGTGGTGGGGATGAAATCGGCCACTACTCTACACACGTCCCTGCCAGTTAGTTCGTAACCCACCGTGCAGCAAAGTACTCGTCGATCCAATATGCCGCCTATTATCTCAAAAAAAAAAAAAAATGCCAAATCAATAATTTTCTTACAGACGGCCGTCGTCGTAGTGTCTTTACCGAAGACCTTTTCATTGCACACTTGTAATAGCATTTTATAGGCCTCCTGCCTTACTATACTATATAATACTCTTTATGTTTTTATCCCATAAATACGACAAATTCTTAAAAATATAATTTTTTTCGTCCAGGCCTCTCACTCCTCCTTCGTCATATCTCCGCACGAAATAAAAAATGGATTTACAAAAACACGTCATGTTGCCACTACAGTCGCACGCGCATTGCAGTGAAATCGGTTCCGATTTCGCTACACACGCACCGACAACGCTCCCTAGATGATAATCGGCCCTAAATCGTAAGCTCGCCCGAACCAATTTCTGAGTTAGGGGTAATAATAATAATAATGATTACAATTTGCCTACTCACGAGGCGATCAAGGGAGCGATCTAGGGCGCTCCCCACCACTCTCCCGATATTGCCTCTGATTTTAGGGCCGTGTGTAGGCGCTTTATCTCTTGGAAGAAATACGAGTCTACGGGTTGCGCCATGCTCGGGAGGAAGACTTGTCAAGTAGAATAGAAAGAGCTTTGTCGATTCTTGGAAGAATAGAGATAGAAACGCCATGCTAAGGGGGCTGTTCAGGTTTTGATACTGACATTACAAATGTTTATTATAATGTCTGTAAAGATGGAGGAGCCAGTTTTCTGATAATAGTGAAATGAACATACTCACTCACTTAAAAATAAATCGCTACCTGCTTCATAGCAGGTGGCTTTGTGGCTAGGTACATCATGAAATATTAATAATTCATGATGTACCTATCTAGCCATTACAAAATCATACCATAATTATTATAATTTTGTAGTATTTGAGAGCAGTTAGTAGGCCAAATCTGAGCTTGGTTGCATACTTTCATGAAAACTCTCTTATGTATAAATTGAAGAGCCACATTCAAAGTATTGTATAACCCGGTTCATTAAAGAAAGGAATCTAAAATGGCGGTTTTTATCATGTCCTCACGCTCGCACACTATAGTGAGCGAGCGAGAGGACATGCCATGTGTTGCCATTTTAGATTCCTTTCTTTAATGAACCGGGTTATATATATATCTTGAATATCAATAGTACTGGATTCGGAATTTTTAGTAGACCGTTTCCACAACTAGTACTGAATAATACATTTTCAAATCTATATATATAAAAAGAGAAGTCCTGACTGACTGACTCATCAACGCCCCGCCCAAACCCTTGGACCTAGAAAGCTGAAATTTTGCACAGAGGTTCCCTTTATAATGTAGACAAGGAATAAGGAAGAATTTTTCGAAATTCAACCCCTAAGGGAGTTAAATAGGGGATGAAAGTTTGTATGGAAAATCATCATTTACACGCGGGCGAAGCCGCTGGCAAAAGCTAGTATTAAAGCATTAGGTATATTTTACAAAAAAATCAGAATTTGGTCAGTGGGTCGTCTTAGGGGCGGATTTGAATTTGGCCTAGAAAAATTATTTGCTTACCTAGTAAGCGGGTGAGTTTTCTTTCAAACTGAATGGCTCCTCAATCCATATGGTCATTTACTATATTACTCCAAAAAAAATACCAGTGTATCAAGACTGAGGACAAAATACTATTTTCATGGTGAATGAGACAAGTTAGCCCGCGAAATTCGAATTTTCTTAGGATTTTTGCAATTAGCCGGTCAGTGTCCGGTCACGGTATGATAATTAAAATAGGATTTGCGACCGTATGAAATGTGACTGTATAGAGTAAGTAATAATTATTAAAATCACCATACAACCCTCTCAGTTCATAATTATCACTTCCTTGAATACCTTTTTACCCGACTGCGGCGCAGCCCAAAAGGAGGGTTATGTGTTTGACGTGTATGTATTTCATCAAGTAATTTAGTTAGGTACTAGTAACCTAATTTTGCCTACACTTGTTACAAGTACCAATATTTAGGCCCCAAAATTATCTAGTAAGTAATACTAATATTTGTAGAGTAACATGTCATGTGTAAATATTTTAATTAAGTTAGAATAATGCTTGAAGAACAAAATAAAAGAGCATTTATTTATAAAAAGTCTTTATTTTTTAAATAAATTCTATGTTCACAACACATTTCACAGAAAATTACCCATAATATAACAATTTTAAAAGCTTATCTGAAAATGGTATAAATAATATTCATAATCAGCCAATAAACTGATATTGCAGGCCCTCTTACTTTATGGGAACAAATAATGAAGTAAGGGTGATGCAAGTAGGTAATATTCTGTGAAATACCGAATTAAAAATGATAAATTAATGTTGCATTGTGCTTGCAGGAACAAAAAAATGTTATTGAAACCGAATAACGAATGGGTATTTATAACAAAACAATTTCGAGTGAAATTATAAACAATCAGTACAAGACTGAAAATATCACAGATGCAAATAATTCACTCGTAAAAATCTAAGTGTTTCTAAAGACAACTCTGTTTACTGAAACAGCGCTATGTTGGCTAGAGATTTATTTTCAATTTAGTTCATACAGCCCCTTCAAATAGCTATTAATATTATAATATGTCTCACTTAATTAACTTTATATCTTGGTGTGAAATAGAGAGATTTCGGACTATTTATGACAATGCAGACTACTGACATTTTTGTAAGGTCTAAAACGATTATATGAGTTATGTTTAAAACTCTGTAAGATAAAGTAAGGCTGTACAATCATATCAATCATGCTCTTAACACCTAATTTACTGGAAAGTTTGACTCTGTGCTTGTCCTTGGTTACCTAAAACTGTAGGGTCCTCAAATATTGGTTGCTGGGGCTTAAACTGTTCTGCTGTGATCCTGGAGAACATAATACCTATGCCTTCTATTAATGCCAAAAGAATGCCACCAACAAGGGCACTGCCAGCCATCGCAGGGACACCTGGAATTAATATGAATGCACATTAGAAAACTTATCAACAGATTATCCTTCAAGTTTAAGTTTTTATGACTGTATTTGAAAATAAATTGTAACTAACATGGTCCCACTTCATTAGCTAGTTTTGTGGGCCTTTGATATTTTTTTTTTAATTTTATTTAAAAAATAGATTTACACAATTGATAGTTCACAATCTGTTATTAAAATCACTAACTATTCTATTTAAAATACTTACCATTCCTAGCTGCAAGAATGCCACCAGTGAGTGCCCCACTCATGATGGAGTTCCAGGGGTCTTCCTTCTGCCTCAAGTATACTAAAGAACAATCGATGGTTGAGAACATACCACCCCATACTGCAAAGTTACCACCCACAATAGGAGAGCGCTCTTTCAATGCTGCTACACTTCCAAGCTGAAAATAAGTATTTAATCAAACAAACAATGAACATATTAATAATATAACAATATTTCACAATTTGGTAGAGAACATACCATTTTTCTACTAAATCCCACAGGTGCATTCCTAAAGCCCTTTATCGAATGAAATATGCCACCACCGATAGCTCCCATGATAAACGCGCCACCGGAATCGTCCAGAATACGCCAAGGGCAAGGTTCTCTTGTGTATTCATCCATGTCTTCTGTTTATTGATTTTATGAATCCTGAAATTTAATGAAGGTGTTAGGTAAGAAAGATAACCTCAAAATAACCATAAGTCGTCTATCAAGAAATAGTTTTGTACGCACTGATCAGGTAAGCTAGACAATGATAACACTTGAAAACACAGTTCCTTTACAAATTTGAGGCTTCTAATTAGCTACAGCATTTGTCACGATTGTTGCACCATGGTTCACATTCACACACAGACACTCATAAAGTTCCAGTCAAAGAGTAAAAAAAAACTTAAAAGAGTAGGGATGGCCGGATAGCAATCGATTTCATGAATGAAAAGAATACTCAGTGCATCGTTATTGCACGCATTTTTTTTTCTGTTTCGATAACAATAATATTATTACAAATTTTATTACCTAGTTGAATGTTCTACCAACCATATTTTAAAGTAATCACCATTTTCATTGCATTGTTTTAACGAAATGAATAAGCCGCGGCCCACTACGTCCGCATTACTTCTTATGGTTGTTGTATATATCTATGGGTTGTTGCGACAAGGTAGCCCGCGAAATGAAAAAGACTGAACCGCTGCCCCAATGGTTACAAAAAAAGAAGTTACTTTTTTGTAATCTGTGCTTTGTTTTATCTGTTAACCATGTGACATAACGAAATGTCATGTAACTGTCAATTAGATGACAAAACTGAAAACACTCACAACGTCTTCTGTTGTAAATAATAATTGATTAAAAAAACCAAAAAATCTTTCACACAAGTCGTAGGCACCTTTCATTAGCGATGACGATTTACAATTTATACATATTCGATCGATACGGTACGTTACTCTATTACGGCGAATGGAACAGGTCAAAACAATCGGGAATGTCGAGAGAGGAGGTTAGTTGGTCTAAGTAAAATTTACATTTTAGTGGTCCTTAAAAAGCGAGATAAAACGTAAATAAACAGAACGAGCATGCGTAATGACGTAGCTTAGTTCTAGGCAGACATAATTAAAAAATATGTTTGAAAAATTCGTGCTTGGGTGTTGAAATGAACAGCAGAAGTGTGTGGGAATTACTTTCTTATAAAATTCTTGTAGAAATTGGTGTGTACTAACAATTACATCTTAAATTCCTTTGTGTTTTCAGGAGGGGAAATTAATGTATGGGATGCTGTTCTCAATTAAATCATTTGTAGCCAAAATATCTCCACTGGATCCAAAAGAAGGTTTTATGAATTACAAAACTTCAAAGTATACTCTGCATTGTCTTGAAACTCCATCAGGTTTAAAATTTGTGATGAATACAGACAACCAAGCTCAAGGAGTCAGAGAATTATTGAAGAAGATCTATGGGGAAATCTATGTGAAGTATGCTGTGAGGAATCCCATGTGCGGCATTGGAGAGCCCATAACTAGTGAATTATTTAAAAACAAACTGGATGCCTTTATCAAGCAAACACCAATCCATGTTAGAGCATCTTGATAAATTGTGTTCCATAATATTATGTGATTCAAATATTGAAAAAGCTTCTGAGATTACCAAGTATAATAATGGAAATTATGCATTAAGAAATGTATTCTGTATAGAAATAATAGAAATAATTTAAATATAAGATAAAAAATACAAGAGTTTTCTAAACTCATTTATTACATAAAAGGATAATTCTGCAATAATAATTTTATGTTTTTGTTGTGATGTACTAGACATGTTTCAGATATCTTTATTAATTTGAGTGGAGTTCGCATAGCTGAATTTTGGGCCAAAACGATTTAACTGAAATTTGCCATCAACACGCTAAGAAGAATTTAACCATCTGCATGCGGGTGCAGGTATGAAGAAAGTCCAGATTTGCAAGCAGATATAAGCTAGTGTCCCCAGTGCAACTGCTATTTAGTGGAGCTGGGACCTGGGTTATGGTATTAACTTATTATTCACTAAGAAGCAGGCTGGCTGCAATGTTTTGGAATAAAATTGCATGTGAAATAAAATATATAATAAAAATTAATGTTTAAAAATTTGTTTATTTGTGCAATCTACCTGCAATTAACCTGTAATAATCTACATCCATGTATGTTATAAAATCTCAAATAAGGTTTAGGGTTGCGCTTCATCTAGCAGCACGGAATCGAATTTTTTCATGCTCATTTCCTTTTCAACAAAGCCTTCAGAAACCACCCTTTACAGATTTTTCGTTAGAATTCATGAAAATGAATCAATTGAGCGAGTTGCACAAGATTTTTGTTAGATTAATTTAATAGATGATAGAAAATTAGAAAGTCTACTGGTGAATGTTTCTAAATCACTTTAAAAAGTTTTTACACGAAAAGTGTACAATATGTTAGAAAAACCCTGTCACATTCTTAATTTATTACCTATCTATCGAGATTCGATCCTATTTAATATAATTATTATTACCTAAATTATTTTTAGATAAATCTACTAGAGATGAAACGGATAGTAGTTTGGCTGGATACCGGATATTCGGCAAGCTACTAGGCCGGAGCACCGGATATCCAGCTGTCGAATATTCGGCCCTTTATTGCGTTGACGCGATCAGTTTGATTTGAATATTGGCGCGGTGAACGAGATCGGAAATATTCAGGCGCATTCGGGTCGCACGTAAGCGGAGATCGGGTCGACTCGGGGGCGTTCGAGTGTTATCGCGCGTGTCAATTTGTGTTTGTTTCTCAGTTCGTTTGTTGTTTATTTCATTGTATAACACTTGTCGTCGTGATTTTATGTTCGAATTCTGATAGACTAACAAGAAATGTCATCATCAAAAACACGATCGCCAATATGGCAATGTTTGATTTAAATGGCATTTTTTTTTAAATTTTACTATCCGGTATCCGGTCGGATACTGTATTACTAGAGTCTGTCAAGCGAGTCTAGTCCCATGAAAAAGGCGGCAAATTAAAAAATCACTGATATAAAACACTGATATAGCACGCTGAAAACTTATTGATAGAAGTCTGTCAAGCGAGTCGAGTCCACAACCCTTTTACTTTAAAATTCAAGTATCAATAAGTTTTCAGCGTGCTATATCAGTGTTTTATATCAGTGATTTTTGAATTTGCCGCCTTTTTCATGGGACTAGACTCGCTTGACAGACTCTATCCGGTATCCAGCCGGATAGTGAAAACAAGGCCGGATAGGCCGGATACTGGATATCCGTTTCATCTCTAATATCTACCCTGCCAAAAAGTAAATCATACTATTCTGTATTGAGGAAACTTTCTAAAAAGGTTATCTATGTTGCACCACATGTGACTGTTCCTAAAATACCCCAGGCTGATAAAATTTTCATTTTTCCTAAATCTTAATGATATTAGTTTTCACAATCGGTTAAAAATGCATTTCACGAATGCTTTCTATTTAATTTTAAGTTGTAATAAGAGATTTGTTATGTTTCTTTACACAGTAATACATATGCTTTTTAATGATTAAATTCTAAAATTTAAATAGTTTTTTTTTTGTTTTAGTTGTACTTAGTACATATTAGTTCCATGCATGTTTGACGCTGACATGACGGTTGGGAAATGTCATTAACAGTGTTGCCAACTTAGTGGATTTTCCACTAAATCTGGTGGTTTTGACTTACCTTTTAGCGGACAAATATCGGTTTTAGTGGCTAGTGGATTTTTCTAGTGGAATTAATTGGTACCAAAAAGTCGTATTAGTCCGAGATTAACGATGATGATACGGAATTAGAATTAGAATTCATTTATTTGTAAGAATGTAGTTGTACATAGTATGATGTTAAATTTTTTTAAAGTTCTATACACTCTACCACAATATGTGGTGTACAAATAATAAAATAATAATAAAATGTCATTCTTATAACTAAGTACAATAAATGTCAAGATTTGCGATACAATAAGTCCAGCATTAAATAATATGATTATAATTATAGATTTAAAACCAATGTCCAAATTAAGTAGGTACATGTCGTCTTGGATTGTTACAATATTCCATATATTCGCCAATGTCATAAAAACAATGATCTAATAACCAATTTGTCAGCTTTTTCTTGAACATGGGGACAGGAAGTTCCTTAAATGAGTTAGGTAACTTGTTATACACCTGAATGGCATTTACATATACATTTCTCCTAAAAATTTGCAATCTACATTGAGGTACATTTAGTTCATGTTTGTACTTATTTCTAGCAGAAGCCTTTTTCTCACTCACTCACTCACTTCTGATTGCATGCGAAAATAATGCGGGTTTTGCTTTACTAGCATACATAGTTCCTTGATGTACATGCAGGGTAAAGGCAAAATGCGAAGCTTTTTAAATAAGGGTTTACAGCTGTCCAAAAACCAGACACCAGATATTGCCCTAACACACTTTTTTTGTACTCGAAATGCCATCAAAACTTCAACTGAGTTGCCCCATAGTATTAGACCATATGACAACACAGACGATACATATCCGTGATATGCAGTTACGGCCGCGGCTACGGACACTGTTGATCGAAGCCGTTTTATTGCGTATACGAATTTGTCTAACTTATCACACACGTAATTGATGTGTGATTTCCAATTGCAGTTTTGATCCACTATTATACCCAAGAATTTTGTGTTTACTACTTGTTCTAGGATACTGTCCTCATATTTTATACTAAGATCCTGAAAGTTTGCTTTGTAAGTTTGGAATTGAATTAGTTTTGTTTTATTTAAATTGATTTTTAAATTGTTGTTATTAAGCCAATTTATTATGTCTTTGATTGCTTCATTAATTTCCTGTTCCAATTTAATTTTGTCCTTACATTTTATTATTATTGTCGTATCGTCAGCAAATAATATGGTTTCGTGTCGTGTTGCGTTGGGAATGTCATTAATATACATCAGAAATAAAAACGATCCCATCACGCCGCCTTGGGGCACTCCAACTGCGTTGGTTCTATAGCTAGATTCATATTCTAGTTTGTTTCCATCAATTACTTTTGAAATTTGCACACATTGACGCCTATTAATTAAGTACGATTTAATCCATTCATTTGCTTGTCCCCGTATGCCATATTTATCCAATTTGCTCAGTAACAGCTTATGATCAACAAAGTCAAAGGCTTTACTCATGTCTAGAAAAATTGCTACTACAGGTATGTTGTCATTCATTGCCTCCGTTATTATTTTTATTAAATTAAAACAAGCTAAAGACGTGGTGCTATTTTTTCTGAATCCAAATTGCTCCCGCCTTAGCAAATTAAACTTGTCCACATAGTCGTATAGCCTTTTTAACATTGTCTTCTCAAAAAATTTTGATATTATAGGAATTAAGGATACAGGTCTATAGTTCGCCATGTCAGTTTTATCACCATTCTTAAATATTGGTTTGACTATTGAGTACTTTAATGCGCTTGGGAATATGCCTTCTAGGAATGACCTGTTAATTAAGTAGCTCAGCGGTTTGCATATGTGATTGGCACAAGCTTTTATAATTTTGGTACTTATTTCGTCAAACCCGACAGACGCAGTATTTTTTAGATTTTGGATTACCCTGAACACTTCCAAAGGATCAGTAGGCTTAAGAAATATTGTATTATTCTGATTAATGTCCATTGTTCTATTTACAGCGTCAATATTATATGTAAAGTCATTATTATTTGTCAATTCTATATAGTATTCGTTAAACATGTCACAAATTTTTTGAGGGTCAGTAATATTATCAGTTTTTAATCCAATTTGTTTTATGTCATTACTTTTTTGAGTGTCACCAATTTTTTATTGATAATATCCCAGGTAGCTTTGCACTTGTTTTTCATATTCTGTATATATCTTTTGTTGTGAATTTGTTGAGATTTATTAATACAACGTTTAAGTATGGCACTATATTTTTGATACTGTTTCGTTAATCTATTTTTGTTTGTTTTATTATGAATACTTTTTAAATGTAAATATCGTTTCCGTATACATGACTTTTTTAAACCTTTCGTTAGCCACAGAGTCTTATTTTTTCCGTTCGACTTTTTTATCTTTTGTTTGGGAAAACATAGTTTATAGAACAGTTGTAATGTCTCATGGAAAACTTGAAATGCATGCGGACGGAAACGACTCATCTGAAGATAACTTAATAATATAATTTGATTGACATCTTTTAAAAAATAGGTTTTATCAAGTATTTTGTTCTTCCACAAAAGCCATGAATTAATAGAGAGTTGAAGTTGAAGTATTTTGTTACATTTTATGTAGGTAATTTTCATGTTATTGTTTTAATAAACTTTTCAAATAAATATTATTTCCTTTAGCAAAGACCAAAAATCTGCCAGAAATAAAGTTAGTGGAAAATTTAGCGATTTTTTAAATGATGGTGCGATTTTTTTAGTGGATTTCTGGTGGTTTTAGAGGTCGATTCTGGTGGGGAGCTTGAAACTTCGATGGCAACACTGGTCATTAACGTCATAACAATCATGACCACTTCAGTCTGTGCTTTACAGTCTGTGGGGCTGCAACGCAAACAAACAATTGAAACAATAAACAAACGGAAACTATCGAGTGAGCAAGTGTGGATTTATCTTCTTTTACAAAATTGTGTAAATAACATCTATTGTGTGAAACAAATAATGGCTCGTGATTGTTTCAAAGCAAAAAAGGCAAAGCATTTCCTTAGTTGTGATGAGTGAGACGGATGACACTGATGTTCTCTTGCTGATACCACCGAATTTCTTTTTGGTACAAAGTTCTGGTTCCGAAGAGGATTCTTTGCTGGAATCTTCCAGGACTGTTGTCCATAAACCTAAATCCTGCACTGCGCAAGTACTCGGAAAATTAGTAAATCAAGTTCACACATTGGAGTCGAGGTTAGAAAGTTTGGAGTTGACCAGTGATGCGTCTAGTCTTGGTACTGTAAGGAGGCCTAAAACTTGGGATACCACCGACAGTATTGATAGCCGAAGTGTAGATCGCAAGTGTTTTACATTCCCACGCAGGCGTAAAAGGAAATCTGCTAGGAAGTTAAGAAGTCGTGATTTGTCTCTGACTAGCTTAGACTCAGCAAGCACGCGTGAAAGAAACGTCCCGCGTTTAAAATTAGATGAAATTGACGTTTTTTACTCTAAACCTACTGAAGTTATAAATGATATTCAAAGTATGGATGGTGACATTAGCAGTATAGTTTCAACACCAAGTAAAAAAAATGACAGATTGCTTTTACATGAAATAGATGAATTTCTCACAAAAGTAGAAAGCTATGAAAGCCCTGACACAAAATACAAAGACCAAGAGCCAACAATCAGTTCAAAAAGTGTAATAAAGGCTACAGGAGATTATATTTCACAAAAACTAGACTCAACAAGCAACACAGAGGAAGTAAGACTGCCCAGTGGCCGCGTTGTGCCAGGTCATGTTCTGGATAAATACATTTACTTAGTTAAAAATAATACTGCTACCACCAAAGCAGAAAAGGCTTTTCCTTCTATGAATTACAAGAGTCACAATGAGGAACCTAGTGTTAGTCATGTTGAAAGTACTTCTACTGTGTCACAAGAAACTTCTAAACAAGGCACCCGCAGTCCAAGTATAAGAAAACTGAACTTCTCGGATAAAGATGTGCAACCAACATCTACTCCAAAGAAGCCACAGACCAGCTACTTGGATACATTCAGGCCCTCGTCAAATAAGATATACGACAGGGCATCGAAAGTTTTGGAGCAGTACAAGTCTGAGAGCTACAGTAGAAACATGCAGGGTTCCATGACAGACAGCTACTTGTCACCTAAAAAGGATGAGTTTAAGATGCCGCAATTGAGACCTTATAACCATGAAAATAAGGAAAGTGCAAAACTTGGCTCATTGCAGAATAAATACTTAGAATCCATAGACACAGATCTGTTGAGTTTGAGTGAACTATGGGGGGAGAGGGGTGATCGTGCTGAAAGAATGGACAGCGTGAAGCTTGAAGAAGAAAGACTTAAAAGAGAGGTGAGTTCACTTTGTAAATACATATTGTAGCCTCAAAATATTATATCTAAAGAACTTCTATTAAGTACCAATCAATATGTATATTTTATTTACATTATAATGTGTTTATAATTACGGTATTTTCTCAGCACTGCGAATCCATGATACAACAGCTGCAAAAAAAGATTCTAGAACAACAAGAAAAATTAGCTGTGGCTGTCAAGGTGGACCGTGCAAAAGACGCAGCGATTGGCAAACTGCGGGAAGCCTGGTTACGACTCACCAGCAACTTGGACAAGGCAGAGGAAAGGCACCGAGGGGCACTGGACAAAATGGTCAGAGAAATAGAGAACTTCAGAATGGTGGCAGATGATGCTCAAAAGGTATGGTATATTTAGCTAAATAGAATGCAGTTGCAACTCCTACTAGATTTGTGTACTTCCGCTCATGAATTTATAGGAAATTCTGAGCCAGCTTGCATTGGTCACATATTCGTGTTCTATTAGAACGTCACCTTATCCAAAAACCCCATAACCTTAAACAAAGCCAAGCCAATCGATTGACTTTGTTTTTGATAATGGCACTTAAAGAAATGGCTATCAAATTAATTTGTCACTGTTACAACGAAAAACTATGGTGCCATGCAGAAATGACAAAACACCAAGATTTATGTGATAATTCTTAGTAACATAATTATGTATAATGCCATCCCTAGTTATTGTTCTATATGATGCTGATAACCTCAGAAAAATCCACTATGCAGTTTGTGTCTAAAACGCCACAGAGACAAACATAATAGCGCCTTCATTTAATCCTATTGTATAACTAGACATTCGTGATTTTGTAGAAAACGAGTCATTTTGAAGCAGAACTGTACAAAGCTTTAGACCTGGCTCATGATTACCAAGAGAAGTGCAAACAACTCACTGCAGAGAAAAAAGAACTTGAAGAGAGAATGCAAAACGGTTCAGAGGAGAAAGAAGACATCATTACAAAGAAGAATAAAGAGATAGAAATGTTGAAGGAAAACTGTGAAACAGTCATGAGGCTAAATAAGCAGTCTACCGATTGTGTCAAAAATTTAGAAGATGCTTTGGAAAAGGTACATGCAATTATTTATTGGTAACTAACTGAACCCGCGCATGGGTTGCAATGCGTTTTTTCTTTTTACCTACCTATCTACTACCCTACCTACCTACCTACTACCCTACCTACCTACCTACTACCCTACCTAATATATTTGAACATTAAAAAAAAAAGTATCCTATGTCCTTCTCCTGGTTCTTAGCTACCTCCCTACCAATTTTCAGCTAAATCCGTCCAGCCGTTCTTTAAGTAACCTTTTTTACCTTTTTTTCTTTTCATTGTTTTTAAGATGTATTCTGCTATTCTGGACGGAGACAAATCCAACAAATCAAAAACCATGAAAATTGGTCCAGCAGATCTCGAGTTATAAGTGTTGTAACAAACATGATCCTGTTTTTTATATATATAGATTGATAAAATGATTATAAAAATAAGAAGTGTATGCCACAAAACCTTGTTTACATCATTCATGTTAAGAGCGTATGGTACCTCAAACGCAAGTTTTATAATGCGTAAAAGTATAAGATTCACTGCAGTAATCAACATCAGAAAAATATATGATATTCTTCAGGATATATGCTAGTGCCATAGTGTTGTGAAAACATAATACAACTAACTTTGCTCGATAGAAAAAAATCGCGAAGATACCTCTAAAAATTTCTTTTAACGAGTAAAAACCATACTAAAATACATGTCATCGTTCTGATTTTTTTCTTGTAAATCGCAAAATACCACTAATTTCGCACTATTCGGCCGCAGCGAAAGACGTAACAACCGCTTTGTAGTGCAAGCTGATTAGAACTTTATTCTAACAGTATTTCAAGCGAAGTTTGAACCACCACAAATAGGGTTGCTAATCTGAGGTAGCATACGCTCTTAAGGGTAAACAAGCCAACGGCACGAACTAGTTGGTGGGCGGGGCTAAAATGCATGCTATTTCACCCGACATCACGAGCGAAATGCATAGAGCGAAAGAGACACAACTAAAACGGGCGCGCGATTGTTTCTATGCAGACCTTTGGTATATTTGGTTTCATGAAAAATCTATTGAATGTATCTGTTCAAAATCAAATTATTTAATTTTTTTAATAACTAATCTATGTCCGTATGGTTTCACTTTTTTCTTTTTCATACTATATACGTTACTTATTTACGCCCAAAGATGAGTTAAAATTAGTGCTAAAATATGAAAGTTTTGACGTTCATAACTTCCAAATCAATATTTTTTTTCCAAGTCTGCTTCCATACAGACCTAGATAATGATAAGACCAGTTGATACAATTTTTAATTTTGAACCTACACCGTCAAACAGAGGAGTAATCACCTTCATAAGTTTGTATGGAAGAATGACTGGCTTGTTCAACCTTAAGATAGTATATTATGTGAGAATGGAGTAGCAAGTAATACACAATAAGTGTCCACAGTAAGGTTAAAACGATGATTAAAATTCGATTTAGTAGATGTGACAGCATTGTAACTTTTAACCTGTACAACGAAACAACCATCTTGTTTGTATGAACCATTTTGACATTTCAGGAAAAATCCGTACACGACGAGACAAAACGTAAGGTCAGTGAGTTGAGTGGTAAGATTCAGACGTTGGAGGATGGCGCGACCTTGGCGGCGGGGGAGCGGGACTTGCTCAAAGAGAAGATGAATGAGGAACGCGCGAGGAACCACTTGCTGCAGCGACAACTAGCCGACCAACAGAGCCACGCCGCTGAGCTCATGGCTAAATGCGTAAGTCTATTTTACTGTAATAATGAGTTCTACGATTTAAGAGTTTATTCATAATAATTACTTAAATATTGTCTGTTGGGTCAAATGCATGATAGTGGTAACACTGAACCACGAGAACTGCTAGCTATGGACGTGCAGTTGACAGCCGCTTGTGGATGTGAAATTAACAAATGACACTCCCACTCTAGGCCGAGGGGAGTGTCAGACTTCTACTGACTAGAACCCACCCATCTTCTTTCTTAGCTCTTTGTGTTCAGGGCCGCGGTATCTCTCTCGAACAGTTCCGCAGCCCCAGAAGACTGGCGGTTACCCCTTGCAGACCCATTCCATTTACTGACATCTCTTTGAGGCGCGTGGAACACGAACACGCTTTCAGCACGGCAGGTCGTCATAAGGCGGATGGACGGCGAACCCATTACTCGCCGTCCATAGGTGACATCCCTTGTAAGCAGAACTGCGCAATCTTAGCTTAACGATGTCAACACTTTAGGACAACTTGGAGATCGAGGCGAAGACTGTTCGGAAGCACTTGGAGCTTCAGAAGACGGAGCTGAAGGGTCACTATCAGAAGCAGTTGGAGGAGGCGGTGTTGTGTAAGCTGCAGGAGTTCCAACAGCAGCTGGACGCGGCTGAGGGTGACATGCAAGCAGACGCGCGGGCTAAGGAGACCGCCCTGCAGGACGCCTTCCACAAGCAACTAGCGAGGATACAGGAACAGTGAGTACACAGCAGCACCATGACTTAATAGCATCATCAATCATTATTTGATTGATCTTCATCTAACGAATATTCGAGTTCCCTGTGGTCTAGTGATTTGCAAGCGCGACTACTAAGACGAGCACCTGAATTCGATTCTCAGGTATTATCGGGTTTTTCCTTCAAGAATGTCTCAGTAGCGACCATGGAGTCTGGATTTGAGAAAGGTTGGTGGCAATAGGCTTACCCCCTATGACATGGCACTCAAACATAGCAGTGGTAAATGTGGGTGCACCCCAAAGAACGATAATTTAACTTATTATAAAATTTTCAGGCACAAACTTGAAGTGAATGTTTTGGAAGAGAAACAGAGAGAAGAAATCAAATTATACAGGTTGCAACTGGCACAGGCTAGCGAGAAGATCAGCCTGCTCGAGGTAATAACATTTAACAATAAGCTTGTTCACACATACCAACCACACCACATCTAGAACACGTGCGCGGGTTCTAATTTGTATAAAATAGAATCACACGGCTCACATTTTGCCGCCATTTTAACTGTGTGCGATATTGATCATATTGCAACCAGCAGTGACACAAAGCACCGCACTAACGGCCGGTCACATCGCAAAAAACAATATTGCGTTGACGTAACGATACGAAAGCATGTACGAAAACAGGATTTGATCTAGTCTGTCTGCAAACACTAGCGACAAACACATAGCAACTACAACCACATCGACATTTTGTACTTACCATAACACACGTCAAACCATTTATTTAAATTAGAACATTACAGGTACTTTTGAATGTCAGAAAAACGAAGCTACAGTCACAGCCGTAGTCACAAGGCGTAATAACTTGTTAAAGTACTGTAGAAGTTGCCGAGAAGAATGGAAAAGAAAGTCCATGGAGATTCTTTGAACTGCAACAAGCTTTTCACTTTAACTACTGCTTGTAGTTTTTGTTGCGCTGGGTGGGGTTGCGGTACGTGTGAATTCTCCCTAAATGAAAGGCATTTAGTAAAGAACATTTTCGCAATAAATTGTCAAATTCAGTACCTTCAAAATGTATATCTTCTAGCGAATACACATCTGATAAACTGCAGCTAAAAATGTGTTCTGTTCTCGTTAAAATAGGCAGTCAAATGAACTTGTATTCTAATTTGCGATATCAATAGATAGTACTTCATTTGCAATTGTTTTATGTGTATACTTGTGCATTACAAATCTATATTCTTTTTTATTTTATTTCGGCTTTACTCGTGTGTCGTGCTGGTGTTTTCTATCAAAAGACCTAAACTCCCAGCGCAGTGTGACGCTTTCGTCACTCGCTCGCACGACAAGTGTGTTTTTGAATAATCAATATTCTTGTCTCACAACCGCACGGCCACGATAACATTACTTAACAGTAATGATAAAGACCGTTGTGCACGTGTCAGCAGTGACGAACCATTGATCTTACTTGTGTATTGTGTGCAGAGTAAGTTGGATTCGTTCCGGCGACGACGTGGACAGCTGGCGGCGCAGCTGCACGGCGTCATGGAGGCGCAGTGGAGGCAGGCCCTCACCATCCTCACGCACGGACACACTCCCGCCCTCGAGCTCTCCCGCGCCGATACCGGTAACATTACACACACACACACGCACGGACAGCTGGCGGCGCAGCTGCACGGCGTCATGGAGGCGCAGTGGAGGCAGGCCCTCACCATCCTCACGCACGGACACACTCCCGCCCTCGAGCTCTCCCGCGCCGATACCGGTAACATTACACACACACACACGCACGGACAGCTGGCGGCGCAGCTGCACGGCGTCATGGAGGCGCAGTGGAGGCAGGCCCTCACCATCCTCACGCACGGACACACTCCCGCCCTCGAGCTCTCCCGCGCCGATACCGGTAACATTACACACACACACACGCACGGACAGCTGGCGGCGCAGCTGCACGGCGTCATGGAGGCGCAGTGGAGGCAGGCCCTCACCATCCTCACGCACGGACACACTCCCGCCCTCGAGCTCTCCCGCGCCGATACCGGTAACATTACACACACACACACGCACGGACAGCTGGCGGCGCAGCTGCACGGCGTCATGGAGGCGCAGTGGAGGCAGGCCCTCACCATCCTCACGCACGGACACACTCCCGCCCTCGAGCTCTCCCGCGCCGATACCGGTAACATTACACACACACACACGCACGGACAGCTGGCGGCGCAGCTGCACGGCGTCATGGAGGCGCAGTGGAGGCAGGCCCTCACCATCCTCACGCACGGACACACTCCCGCCCTCGAGCTCTCCCGCGCCGATACCGGTAACATTACACACACACACACGCACGGACAGCTGGCGGCGCAGCTGCACGGCGTCATGGAGGCGCAGTGGAGGCAGGCCCTCACCATCCTCACGCACGGACACACTCCCGCCCTCGAGCTCTCCCGCGCCGATACCGGTAACATTACACACACACACACGCACGGACAGCTGGCGGCGCAGCTGCACGGCGTCATGGAGGCGCAGTGGAGGCAGGCCCTCACCATCCTCACGCACGGACACACTCCCGCCCTCGAGCTCTCCCGCGCCGATACCGGTAACATTACACACACACACACGCACGGACAGCTGGCGGCGCAGCTGCACGGCGTCATGGAGGCGCAGTGGAGGCAGGCCCTCACCATCCTCACGCACGGACACACTCCCGCCCTCGAGCTCTCCCGCGCCGATACCGGTAACATTACACACACACACACGCACGGACAGCTGGCGGCGCAGCTGCACGGCGTCATGGAGGCGCAGTGGAGGCAGGCCCTCACCATCCTCACGCACGGACACACTCCCGCCCTCGAGCTCTCCCGCGCCGATACCGGTAACATTACACACACACACACGCACGGACAGCTGGCGGCGCAGCTGCACGGCGTCATGGAGGCGCAGTGGAGGCAGGCCCTCACCATCCTCACGCACGGACACACTCCCGCCCTCGAGCTCTCCCGCGCCGATACCGGTAACATTACACACACACACACGCACGGACAGCTGGCGGCGCAGCTGCACGGCGTCATGGAGGCGCAGTGGAGGCAGGCCCTCACCATCCTCACGCACGGACACACTCCCGCCCTCGAGCTCTCCCGCGCCGATACCGGTAACATTACACACACACACACGCACGGACAGCTGGCGGCGCAGCTGCACGGCGTCATGGAGGCGCAGTGGAGGCAGGCCCTCACCATCCTCACGCACGGACACACTCCCGCCCTCGAGCTCTCCCGCGCCGATACCGGTAACATTACACACACACACACGCACGGACAGCTGGCGGCGCAGCTGCACGGCGTCATGGAGGCGCAGTGGAGGCAGGCCCTCACCATCCTCACGCACGGACACACTCCCGCCCTCGAGCTCTCCCGCGCCGATACCGGTAACATTACACACACACACACGCACGGACAGCTGGCGGCGCAGCTGCACGGCGTCATGGAGGCGCAGTGGAGGCAGGCCCTCACCATCCTCACGCACGGACACACTCCCGCCCTCGAGCTCTCCCGCGCCGATACCGGTAACATTACACACACACACACGCACGGACAGCTGGCGGCGCAGCTGCACGGCGTCATGGAGGCGCAGTGGAGGCAGGCCCTCACCATCCTCACGCACGGACACACTCCCGCCCTCGAGCTCTCCCGCGCCGATACCGGTAACATTACACACACACACACGCACGGACAGCTGGCGGCGCAGCTGCACGGCGTCATGGAGGCGCAGTGGAGGCAGGCCCTCACCATCCTCACGCACGGACACACTCCCGCCCTCGAGCTCTCCCGCGCCGATACCGGTAACATTACACACACACACACGCACGGACAGCTGGCGGCGCAGCTGCACGGCGTCATGGAGGCGCAGTGGAGGCAGGCCCTCACCATCCTCACGCACGGACACACTCCCGCCCTCGAGCTCTCCCGCGCCGATACCGGTAACATTACACACACGGGCACGCAAGCAAAACCGCTCACTCAAACAAACCAACACACGCATGGACACACACATAACAAAAACCACAACAATATACATTATACATACGTAACCACCATTGTACATAGTTTTAGTTACATACATTGATCAGCCGATTCAAAAAACCAAGATGGTTGCTATTCGCGGGGTGTTGGGTTAAGAGTTAAGGACTATTAGGAGTAGTTATAAACGTGTATTTGTCGATAGAAATGAGTTTATTTATAATATGCCCTTAGAGTATTGGTAACCGTTAACTAAACACGATACAACCGTGATTTGAAAGATATTTGCGAAGTAAACTGAACTCGTTTGTAGAGCCTACATCGGCAGCGGAGTACGTGAAAGTGCCGCCGCTGACGTTGCCGGACAGAGGTCTCGTGCGGACGGAGGGCCGGACGGACTGCCGGACAGACGGCCACGCGGCCGGACGGACGGACAAGCTGAACTTTGACGGACTCAGCGACAACGAGCTTCAACAGTACGTTAGACTGGTAATTGTACATCTTTTTTTTTTGTTTTGTTTTGTTTCGTGCTGATCTACATTTTGTGAAAAGACTCTGTGATTGTGTATTTTTTAGTTTCTTTTTATTTTTGTTTGTTGTGTGCACGTGTGGTATGTGCTAAATAAATATGTTTTTCTTTCTTTCTTGATAAGTATAATGGAAAGGTCGGAAGAAAGTTACAAAACATTGTTTCAACTATTGTTGACCATGTGTGGGACTGTATCTTGTTGGCATAACGAGTGTAAACAAAACCATGTAGGCCTATTTAAAATATTTTTATTTTGTTCCAGCTCTTAACGAAGCCACCGAACTTGGACGGCAGTGGTGACGTGTCCGAGTTACACCGAGCGCTCAGCGAGGAGCCCACGAGCGACCGCCCCGAGCGGGACGAGCCAAGCGAGCCGCGCGAGACAAGCGAGCGCCGCGACAAGCGCCGCACAACTTACAAGCCGCCCTGGAAGGCGTAGCGCACGTGCCGCCGCAAAATGGGTACTTTAACTCCCCCACCTCCGAATTTGAACGGTATTTATATGAGCTATCAACACCAATTTCCTTGCAGCTATTGTATCACTCAAAACGAGTTTGTCAGTTCTCGCAATGATAAGGAGAACAAGCCGTTTTCGGCTTCGTTACGGGTCTTTTTACGTCCATTTCAAGAATCGAACTTGTAAGGTGTTGTATTGGCACTCCTGCTCGCAACTTTCTCGTTCATATATTTGTTCTAAACATATAGCTGTAGAAATAACTGAAATAAAATACCACCGGCCGTATTTAGAAAAAAAATTAAATACTAATTATTTTATACTATTTTGTGATACTATTATTTACAGTGAAAACGGGATATTTACCATGTTTACTTGTAATATCCCGTTTCAGTATAAATAATAGTGTTAGTGACCAATGACAGTTTAAAATCTTATATTTTGTGATATTGTAATAGTACAAAAAATGTTAAACACAAGGACATATTTTAACTTAAAAAATCAATTAATATGCAGTTATTAATATTTAATGAGCCCATACAACTTACGTACTATCAATGTAGGCAGCTAAAATTGATATTAGCTCTTTTTCCATGGGGGTAGGCAGAAACCACAGAACGCCACCTGCTACGATCCTTACATACTCCTTTCGCCTCGTCCACATTCATACATCTGGTCATACACTTACGCCGGTTGCGAGATAATATCTCGTGTCATATTATGACATAAACTGAAAAAAATGAAGAGCGAAAGTCCGTAGATGTAATGGCTCTATATCTAAATAAGGTAAACGAGAAACAATAAATTTATTTATTATTGTACCAGCTAACTTATGAATGTATGGTCCTTTAATATCCGCCTAGGCTAATGTTGCCACGTACTTATATCCCCACTACCCACCATTTTGTTTCTTAGTCGTTCCAACACTCGTCGTTCAAAATAAGTTTTATTTGTAGTTCTTTAAGATTTGATTTTATGTATAGCAACAAGAAAGATACTGTATTTGTAAAATAGTAATGTTTTTTTTTTATAAAAACTAAGTAAGACTTATTATCGTAATTTTATATTCAATATTGTTATGAAGTTAAACATTCCAGATTACACTCCATATTTTAATGTTGAGAAAATAAATTATATTTTTAAAAGTGATATTTTTGTCTTTTTTTTATTACTTCCCTGTTAGCTAAATCAACAACAGCCTAGATTCCTTAGTGAGACAGCGCTAAACTATTTAATATTGTAGATGATATTGATGGTTCATTATCTATCATTCAATACTTTGTTCATTAGTTTCATAAATACTTAATATTTTAACCTTTTGAGCACCACAGTCACGTATAGACGACAAGCCGAACAAGCAAAAAACTTTTTAACAAAAAATAAAACCGACTTCAAAAAAAAAGTCAAAAATAAATCAGTTTCTGAAGTCGGTGACTTTTGTTTGTATGATTTCATTTTTTCGTCACCGACTTCAGAAACTGATTTATTTTTGACTTTTTTTTTGAAGTCGGTTTTATTTTTTGTTAAAAAGTTTTTATTTTTCACTTTTTAGTGGTTCACCTTATGTGGACAATGTAGTATTTTTTTTGAGTTTTGTTGATTTTTCAAAAACCGCTTGTCCGATTTCGATAAAAAAATTATGGGACCATTTGGGAAGTATACCCTTTCCAACAAAAAAAGAATTTTTCAAATCGGTTAGCAAGTGACGGAGTTATGCCCGAACAAACATAAAAAAAAAAAAAAACAAACATCCGAATTGAGAACCTCCTTCTTTTTTTAGAAGTCGGTTAAAAAAGTACCCTAAGTCACTTAAGGTACTTTTTGGCATGCAGTAAAATGAAGTATTTGTTTGTTTGTATCAATGGGGTAATGTCTAAAAATTATTTCACTGTATTTATGTCATGCTAATAAACCACGCTATCACAAGTTTAGCATGCGATGTGCTAGTGTTATAATAAATGAAATCGTCAATCTGTAGCCTATTGAGGGCTGAAATACAGGCTCTGCCTAGTTCGGCCTCAAATGCAAATTACTTTTGTGTACTTCTAGTTTAGACTAAGCACTGTAACTGTAAAAAATGTACCTATTTATTCTGAATAAACATTATTATTATTATTATTAATTATCTGTCATCACGCGGGTCCAATGCGGGTTTATGTCACACGTCTGCGAATCTGTAGATCCAGGGCAAGCCCAAAGTTAAGGCTGGTGAACAAACTTCTGGTCACTTACTGAACAACAGAAGTCTTCTTTCAAGATTTACTAGTAGGCAATGGAGCGCAGAAAAATAAGTGCAATTTATATAAACACTAGCTGACCCACGCAACTTTGTCTGCGTTTCTATATATGACTTATAACTTTCCTCGATAAATCAACTATCCAACCAAAATTATTAAGTTAAATCGTAACAAACAAATTTTTTTATCTTTCCTCTTTTTATTATTAGTTAAGATTATACTAAAATGAGAATTACTATAAATATCTCTTACTGTTAAATATACGATGTCGATAACACCCTGTACTTGTAAACATTATTTTGTTTGAATTTGAATTTCCCGGAGGCCAGCCAGAATCCCCCGTACCTACATTGCGACGCAACCCGCGTAATTATTTTTCCGCGCGGGTATTTTTACATTGCGATATCTTCTAAGATATTTGTTTAAACTGTATAAAGTAAAGGGCACAAATATTCTATATTAAATTTCCGTTCTAACGAACACGTTTATTTAGATATAGATTAATACCTTAAGGTGAATCCTTCAACCAGCCCGCGAAATTCAAAATTTCTTAAGTTTTTTGCAATTTGCAGGCCAGTGATAGGTTGTATGTTGATGAACATTTGATTCGCGGCTGTAAGACATATGTAGTTACAGAATTATAATCATCAAAATCATTATTACAACCCTCCGAGCTCATGTAACTCCCAAGAATGATTATTTCATCAAAAGGTCATTCTTGAGAGTTACATGAACTTGGAGGGTTGTAATGATGATTTTGATGATTATAATTCTGTAACTGCATACGTCTTACACCCGCGAATCATATTTTCACTAACATACAACCTAGCACTGGCCTGCAAATCGATAAACACGTAAGAAAATTTGAATTTTCGCGGGCTACCGTGAACATCAACCTTAAGGGTTAAATAAGCTTCGCAAAAAATAATTCTTTTTAACCTAACATTTTAATAGTAAAAAATGGTTACAGTGAGTCAATCTTAAAAGATAGACAGATGCTGTCGCGGACTTTTTTTTAGAACTTTTAAAGACGAATAATTACTTCATACATGATATTGTCGTAACTTAAACCGTTTTCGCAGCGCACGCAACGGAAGCTCTCAGAAAGGAATGTTCATTTCCCGTTTTTGCAACATTTCTCATTTATGCTCCGCTCCTATTGGTAGTAGCGTGATGTTATATAGCCTATAACCTTCCTCGATAAATGAACTATCCAACACAAAAAGAATTTTTCAAATCCAACCAGTAGTTCCAGAGTTTATCGCGTTCAAACAAACAAACAAACAAACTCTTCAGCTTTATAATATTAGTATAGATAACATAACACCACGCCTGTAATCCGGAAGGGTTAGGCAGAGGTGTACCTAAAAGTACACCCACATTTCGCCAGTTATGTTTAAGTCCCATGTAATGGGGACCTATTGCCGTCAACCGGCCACAAATCCAGGCTCCGTGGGCAGCCACGGAGCCTGGATTTGTGGCCGGTACTGAGATTTTTTTTATATATTCAGAAGTAAATATTATTCTATTCTATTTTTAACAGGCCCATCTCTATCTTTCCAGCAGTCTCCAAGCTTCGCATAATTAACAGTAGATTGGTCAAATACATAGTAACATTAGTAACTAACAAACTCCTCTTAATCAATCAGTTTGGCTTCAGAAGTGGCAAGTCAACTTGTGATGCTGTCCACGAGCTTGTAAATTACGTGGTTAGGAATATTGAAGTCGGTAAAAAAAAAAACTGTTGGTATTTTTGGACCTGGCAAAGGCTTTTGACACGGTCTCTGGGCCACTACTTCTTAGAAAATTGAAAAGGTTGTGCATAGGAGGTATACAACTAAAATTGTTTAAAGATTACCTCTCAGGTCGCTTTCAATGTGTTAAAATTGACAGTCATATCAGCAGTGACTTACCTGTCACTTTTGGTGTACCGAAAGGCAGTATTTTGGGACCCACTCTATTTCTCGTGTACTTAAATGAAGTCTGTGGTCTTACACTATTATTTATACTGAAAACAGGAGATATTTAACATGTTTATCTATTGTTCCGAGTTCCTGTGGTCTTACCTAAGTAAATGGAAAAATAATTTCTTACGCTGATGACAAGGTTCTTCTGTTCTCGGCTGACACGTGGGTACAAGACTATGAGGATGCTCAACGTGGATTTGATATCGTGTGCCACTGGTTGATTAGTAATTTGCTGCCACTTAATGCTGACAAAACGCACTGTCATCTCTAATAGCTCACAACTGCTGCAACAGTGCGATCTGCCATTGGCCAAAATTGATCAAGACCAATTGTACAAAATATTTAGCTATATCAATAGAAGATATTATTTGAATTTCGCGGGCTACCCTGAAGGATTCTGAGGAGGGGTCTGAGTTACAGATATATATTTATCTAGTTCAGACACAGATGACCTATCGAATTTGTTTGTATAAGCTCATTTAAGCTAGGCTAGTTTTTAGTTATGTTATGTTATGATATGTTATGTATGCATCTCACTTGACTTAAATAAATTATTATTATTATTCTGGGCTCCATTGCTCGAGTAGCAGATATAGGAGAAAAACAGCCAAGCTGAAGTGGGAGTGGGCTGGCCACGTCCACGTAGGGGTGATACGTAACGAATGTTACTGGACGTCTGGCGCAGGAAAGGTGAAGGTGGTGATCTTGCTTGCGGGGCAAACACGACTACCTATCGCACAGGATAGAGGGATTTGGAAGGAAGCCTTTGCCCAGCAGTGGGACAATCAATAGGCTAACAAAAAAATGGGCAAGCTCCACGATGTTTTCTTTCGCCGTTTAAAGAGCACTAATTTAACAGCAGAATATAGAAACCAAAGACGAGTTCACAAATAATACAAAATTTTATGTAACGATTATTTATTTATGAAGGTAAATGCGATTTAAAAATATATTCCAATTTAATTATGATGGCATCATGATCTTTATACAACACTAAATGTACACTTATTACATACAAAACAATACTTCATTCACATTGGGCAAGAACTTAACGAAAATAATTTTGTTTAGTCTTTAAATAATAAAAGAAAACACAGCCTAAAATATAAATATACATTTAACATTTATTCTAATCATATATTAAAATATAAAGATAAAGTATTTATCGGTGAAGGACGTTAGCACACTTTTTAATAACGACGAATGTTATGATGTAAAGGATAACATACTGAGCTAGTTCTAGGGATCTACCTTTATGTTTTGGAAGTTTTTCAGAGGTAGGTTGACACTAGGACGAACTCAACCTACTTTACTAAGATGATAACCTCTCATTCTCCTATCCATATCATAATATATTTGGTTTCGTCGCAAAAAAATTACGATAAAGACAATATCAGTGACAGATGGCTTAATTAAATTAATATTTTACTGGAACAATAGCTAATATCAAACTTTGCACCCATTTAATTGAGCCTACAACGACAAAATCAGAATGGTTCATAAGAAAGAAAGAGTAGACATCTTTGTCGATTATTAAACACATACCGATTGTAGAGATGGAAACAATATATTTCAGACGGCAGCACATCAATCTAATACAATCTGTCTAATTTATTTAATACATTTTCAACTTTATCACTATTAGGTTCAAGGTTGATTAGGAAAATTGACAGTTTTGGGTAGCTTAATGTCCTCGCGTCTGCACATATTTTCAGAACAATTATGTACACGAAAAAAGGCCTATCATGCATTTCAAACTAAAATAAGAGAACATAATATTTCGGGTAAGAAACAAAGTTAGGGAGGTATGGAAAGATTTCGATTAATTATTTTTTTGCCAGTTATTCGTACACAATTAATAACTACTTAATCCTCGTCTGCGTCAAATGTTAAAGACAACGCATTTAGTTACTTTTGTTATCAGATACATTCATACATTATTTATTATTGATCAATGAATACCCGATTTCATACCAACAAATACAAAAAACACATCTGTTATAACATCTAAAACGCACGAGTCTCCAATCTACAGTAAATAAGTTTATTTATACTTCAACATGAATGTGTTAGTCGTCATCAATCACTATGTGCTAACTCTGTCTATATACAATTATATACTGAGTTAAATAAATGTTTCTGAACCATTTTCGTGTCATAGTCTCGCAACTTTTAAAGAATCTGGTCACTACACTGTACCATACCATGACCGTGCTATGAACGTATCAGGCACGGCAAAAACACGGTTTTAATTCTATATTCTTTGTATTGGAAAGTTTGAGAATCAGTATGCCCACTACACTATTCCGAAATCGACCAATACCATCGCGTGGGACGCGACAATGGGACATACTGTTTAATACAAAGAATAGTTTTTTGCCTGATACACTAGTGGGCAGACTCCTTTAAACTGCAAGACAAAGCTAAAGAAAACCAACCAAAAAGTCCTGTTTATTTATCTCCTGGATACATACAATTTTACGATTGGTCGAAACATCTAGGTTGCAACCTTTCATCTTCTCATCTGGCATGTATCAGAAAGGTGGGGTACAAAGCATCATAGGAAACAGCTTTCTGTATAGGAACAGCATTGTAATAGTGAATAAATGAGATGAGAAAGTTGTTCAGTTACACACTGTGTACAGTCAAGAAAACAGATGAGTATCCAGGCACTCAAAATAACTTCAAATTACTAGTCTTATCATCAGATAGAAAAAGACTGTGTGACACTCTACACATCTGATTTCGGAATTAAACAAGATGTGGTATTACTGCCGCGTGCTCACAACTAAAGATTTTACACTAAAATACAAAATAAATTGCACAAACATTTTCTAAACTAATAATATACACGATTTGCGACATAATGTTCTATACGTATAATACAATGTTGATCAGCTTTTTGCCGCGTTCGGCGTAGACATAATGGGGTAGATGACAAAAAAAAAAATTAGTAAGTCAGATAGATTTCCAAAGAATATTGGATACAATCATATTATTTCTTTTTTCACGTAGGTAAACAAATAATGAAGACTGATTGACTGACGTCACATTTCAGTATATTTTTTACCAAGGAAAGGAAAGTGACGTCACAAGCCCCCATTCATGATCTTTGACGCGTTAAATCATCATCAATTTTTTTTAGTAAAAAAAGAAAATAAGAAAAACGCATTTCACGAAAATCGACAAAAAATACCCAACATTTTACGTTAAAATAAAATCACTATAATCAGTGTTTTTTCCTTGGATATTTTTGGTTAGACGTACTGTACGCTGCGCGCTGTGTTAAAAGTCCATCTATTTTAATAGGACTATGTTCTTCTAAGATCATAGTTGCCCAGCTGTTGATATTTCATATCGTTGAGAGTATCGCATGGCTTTCATATTTTAATCTCAGGTATCACATATGTCATTACACATTATAATAATGTTACGAACATCTATTACACTCTTGTATAATACAGTCAAAACTGATGTCCTTTACTTTCTTACAGTCATACGTAGTATTTTGGCTTTATTATTGTATTATGTATGTTGATAAAAAGTGTAGGTAGTTTTGCATTCCCATCAAAATTCAGAAGATTGTCACAAAGACAATTCAATCAAATTATGTAATTTTTTTTAAGTTGTTAAACATTTAATAGTATATCAGAATAACCCCTGCGCCTTGGTTTAGCAAATAAGAAATTATCGAATAAACGTTTGTATTTGTTTGTGTGCATGGAAGTGCGTCCAACACTCTGTTTAAAACGTGATAAAAATCTGCTCTCCTCTCCGACTCGGTCTGTGTGAACGGACCCAATAGGGCGAGAATCAGATAGGCCGCGTTTCAACACGGTTGGTTCACACTTACCGATTTCAGTTAATAAGAATAAAATTGCTATAGCACTCGGCACGTCAGTTGAAACAAAATGGCGGTCGTTCGCGAAGCTACAATCATGAAAATAAGTCCACTGAGACCCGATAATATATTACAGATTGCATCCTGTAAGTTGAATTATGATCTTGAATGCTCAGTTGCACATTTTCGTTCGAAACTCACTCTATTTTTGTCATTTTACCTATGCGGACGACCGCCATTTTGTTTCTACTTACGTGCCGAGTGCTTTACCCATTTTGATTCGGGTCGAGAATTATTTGTATAGTTATTTTTTCTCCTTGCATTTGACGAGGATACAAAACGACAGCCTGTATCGAATAAAGCTGTCCTTCACGAAATATATTATATTATTATGATCCTTACAAGGTCACTTGTCACCCTTCGGGCACATGTTTAGAACTTGTATGAAAAATCTAGTTTCTAAAATGCTTCTTAGATATCGAAGCCTCGTTATGATTATTTGGCTTTTATTTATTGTATACTAGCTGTGTTCGCGACTTCGTCTGTGCGGCTATACATTTTCAAAACTTATTGGACGTATATGATCTTTGACAATCAATTTTTGATTTAGTTTGATAAAAAAAAAATCGTATCCGATATTTTTCGATATCCTAATAGACGGACTAAACAGAATCATATTTTTTTAGTCAGGAAACATCCCTATTTCCTTAATCAAAACTTACTACTAGTAAAGTAAGTAAAATTGTATGGGTATGTATGTTTTAAGAGCAGCCAGTACTGCTTCTAAATTCTCTGATTTCACGACAAAAAAAAACTAAAAAAATTAGGGTATCTACTTAGCAGATTAGTACGTTTGTAGTGATCAATTAAAATGTTTTTTTTTTTATAGAAACATATAAACGATAATATAGGGCCCAGGGTGATCTGTGGCGACCAGAGTGCCGGCCACTCAAGTCAATAACATGAAGTTTGGATATCTTCGGCTACCTATACATGGTCAGTTCTACCTACGGAACCGCCTGCTCAAAACAAACGCATCTGATTACATCGATCTCACGCATCATACGGTTCGGCATCTCCATACAGTGTAGGAAGTCTCCCTTCCCTACCACATCTATTTCCCTCATTCAAGGCAGATTAAAAGAATACTACTTGTTACGACTGTCAAAGTTCTACAAATGACAAATAGCACGGAGGAAACTCGGTATATGCTGGGTGGTCACCCATCTACAGACCAACCTAGGCAAGCGCAGCTTAACTGAAGATTGATCCGAGCGGCACTAGCTCCTCTAAAGGCAACAATGAATAGGGGATCGGACAAAAAAAAAAAAATAGTCCGTCAGATTGATTTCCAAAAAATATCGACCACATATTTTTTCACGTAAACAAAAAATGAAGACGATACAGTGCTTCGAAAACTCGTGTGACGTCATATGTATAGTCGACCAAGAAATTGGTTTACCACTTTTGATGACATCTCCCAGTAACATAATTATTCGCTAAGGATGACAGATTGACAGATTCTGACGTGAAAATAGCACTTGATGTTTTGTACGTGCAAATGATATTCAACCTTACAGTGGTAAACCAATTTCTTGGTCGACTATACATTTTGTACCTTCAAGTGACGTTTCAAGCCTCACTCTGTGATCTATGACGCGCTTTATTTTCGTCAATTTTTATTGATTTGATAAAACAAAAAACACGTACTTATCCAATATTTTTCGATAATCTAACTGACGGACTAAACAGAATTCTATTTTTTTGAGTCAATCCGATCCCCTATTAGAATTTACAAAATGGCCAGTCCATTAACGGTTTAACGCTGATATTTATTCGACATGGGTCAAAGTTTAGACCATTTCGACTACTATTTTCAAGTAATATTTTCAATAAATATAAGTTTCCTGTACACACCTTCAAAAGGTCTAATGTCACTTGATAAGACATAAAAAAAATAAAATAAAGAGTTGAGTAACATGATCACGTGTGGTACAACAGTTGTGTTTGTTCAGGCGAGTGCAGACGCGGGCAAGGAGGAGTGTTTGGGCTTAGCTTTGTGCACGAACACCTTGATGCAGCCGTTGAAGTCGGCGCTCACGAGGACGTGGCCGGTCTGTGACGACGCTACCATGCCGCCCTCGGCGCCCTTCTGTAACCAAAATATCGAACTTCAGTTTTTGTCTTTATAAGGTTTAACTTAATTGATAGGTATCAATATCACATCACATCATTCATCATTTTATGGAGATCTACGTTTTGGAATGGGCAACTACAGTACTTTCACAGGTGACTGTGACTGTAGCTTCGCTTTCTTTGTTTTTCTGACACTGAAAAGTGTCTGTAATGGTCTAATTGTAATAAATGTTTTAAGATGCTTCTAAACGTGCAATATTTTACTGCAAAATGTGGCTGCAACTCAATGGCCGACACCATTGCCAGCAATACTATGCATTATTTAATTACAGTAATGGCCCGGTCGTATAGTCACACATTTGGTATGGCCAAGCATTTTCACATGTAGCCGGCTATATTTTCGATATGGCTGAGCAATACTTGACAATAATGGCTACAGGCACACATTGCCGGGAAAGAATATCCCGTTTAGAAGCACCTTAAGATACATACCACTTCCTCCTTATCGTCAGCATCGTTAGCAGCAAGCTTGGCGTCGTTCTCTCGCTCACTTATCATACGGATCATATGGTCAGGGTTAGGCGCGAACACGGCACACGTCACCAGCGCGTTGTGAGCCTTGATACCTTCCCAGAAGTCGTTCCTGTCTCTCCGCACCGACGTGAACTTGGAGTAGTCGTGGTAAGTCTTCCAGATGTAGATGCACTGGTTCTCAGACCCACTCACGATGTACTTCCCGTCGTGAGAGAACGACGCTTTGATCTGACTGGACACGTTCACGTAGCCTTTGTATTTACAGGACAAGTTGAGGTCTCTGAGGTCGTAGAGTCTGATCCGGCTGTCGTTGGACGTGACGAGGATTTTGTCGTCGTTGGGCATCGGTTCTATCCCGGATATCTTGCGTCCGGTGGAGTTCTTGCCCCGGGTAGACCGTACGTCTATCTGCGTGTGGTACTTGAGCTGGTCTGTGGTGTAGAAGATGCAGCGTCCGTCGTATGTGCCCACTACGGCGAACTTGCCGTTCTGGCAGAAGTTCGCGGCTGTTATCAACTTTGTTTTGCCGTCCACTTCGTTCCATACGGCGACCTGTGGGGTGATGATCTGTTAGTAATGTGATGCTTGACATGAATTGTCGTTAAATTACAAACCGCAAAAAATAGTGTAATTATTTATATATCTTGTTAAAGTTTGCTCAACGCTATGGTCACCATAAATGATAAATACTTAAGTAGTTATAAAGGAAATAGTTGTATATAATTACTATAATACTTTGGTGAGAATGTGGGAAGCCACTGATTTATAAACCAATAGGAGATGGTATTTATAACTATAAATCGGTGATCATCGATAAACGCGAACTGGTGGAAAAACAAAGAAACGTATTTAAATTGTTAAATGTGTGAATGCCATTATTCTATAGAAGTAGGACTAACTATCACATTTCTTACCTTTTTATCAGGAATATTCCACAACCTCAGCTTGCCATCGAGACTGCCGGAGAGGAAGTACCTATCGTCCCTCGGGTGGAACACGATGGCCGTCACGAAGTCGATGTGCTGGAAGCAACACAAACACTCGCCGCGCGATATGTGCCACAGACGCACAGTCTTGTCCATGGAGCTGGACAGGATGAAGTAGTTCTTGGACCACGACACGTCCAGCAGGTCGGACGAGTGTCCCGCGTACACCGCGAAGGGGGCCGGAGCGAACGGGGCTGCGGGCGGGGCCGGCGGAGCCCCGGCACTGGCTAGTGATGCCAGGGACTCCTGCGATACTGTGGGCGATGACTTCTGCTCCAGGTTGTATTTCGTCCGCATATCCTGCCAACACACACACCGTTACTGTAGCATGAGCATTACCTGCCTGTCTGCATGCTTGCACACTGAAAATTACAAACTCGTCCTCGTCCTGACTCAATTTAAATTGTTATTGATACGGTACAAAGATACGCAATTCAATTTTTTAAATTATTAGAGAAATCCTTAATATATGTATTTTTTTTAAAGGGATATGTTCGCCACGCTATTCCCAAACCACTGTAACTCCTGTTAGCCAGAATCAACAGTGGCGACCACAAGAAAAGCGCCGAGACAATGAAGCTCGACGAAATCCCAGAGAAACAATTTAACTATCTTGAATTCCGCAAGGAAATCTATACTAATATTATAAAGCTGAAGAGTTTGTTTGTTTGTTTGTTTGTTTGAACGCGATAAACTCTGGAACTACTGGTTGGATTTGAAAAATTCTTTTTGTGTTGGATAGTCCATTTATCGAGGAAGGTTATAGGCTATATAACATCACGCTACTACCAATAGGAGCGGAGCATAATTGAGAAATGTTGCAAAAACGGGAAAAGAAAATTCTTTTCTGAGAGCTTCCGTTGCGTGCGCTGCGAAAACGGTTTAAGTTACGAGAAAATCATGTATGAAGTAATTATTCCTCTTTAAAAGTTCTAAAAAAAAGTCCGCGACAGCATAATGTCTATCTTTTAAGATTGACTCACTGTAACCATTTTTCACTATTAAAATGTTAGGTTAAAAAGAATTATTATTTGCGAAGCTTATTTAACCCATATGGTATTAATCTATATCTAAATAAATGTGTTTGTTAGAACGGAAATTTAACATAGAATAATTGTGCCCTTTACTCTATATAGTTTAAACAAATATCTTAGAAGATATCGCAATGTAAAAATATCCGCGCGGCAAAATAATTCGCGCGTCGCAATCGCAATGTAGGTAGGGCCCGGGGGATTCAAATTCAAAATATTTACTGCATCATTAGGTTTACAAGTACAGAGTGTTATAGTATATTTTTAACAGTAAGAGATACCTATAGTAATTAACACTTTAATATAATCTAAGCTAATCTAAACCATATAAACTATTTTAATAAAGAGGAAAGATAAGATTTTTTGTTTGTTACGATTTAGCTTAATTTATGTCGGATAGTCGTTATATCGAGAAAGGTTATAGCTATATTTATGTGACGCAGACGAAGTTGCGCGGGTCAGCTAGTTAATCATAAAAGAATAGCGAAGGAGTAGAAAGAAGTGGAAATTATATTTTCCACTTCCAAAATTTATAGAAACCCAAAATAATAAGAATTAAAGGCGACCGACGAGTCCTCCTCGCACTTGACTGGGTTATTTTATTATATTTGTCCCCCCCACTGACCTGGAACATATGGTACGCGTCCCGGGTGACCCACACCCGCAGCAGCTTGTCCTGCCCAGCAGTGGCCAGCAGTCGGCCGCACACGCTGAACTTGCAGCACCACACCGCGCCGTTGTGGCCTGAACCCATCTCCTAAACAGTTATAGTCCCCCCACTGACCTGGAACATATGGTACGCGTCCCGGGTGACCCACACCCGCAGCAGCTTGTCCTGCCCAGCAGTGGCCAGCAGTCGGCCGCACACGCTGAACTTGCAGCACCACACCGCGCCGTTGTGGCCTGAACCCATCTCCTAAACAGTTATAGTCCCCCCACTGACCTGGAACATATGGTACGCGTCCCGGGTGACCCACACCCGCAGCAGCTTGTCCTGCCCAGCAGTGGCCAGCAGTCGGCCGCACACGCTGAACTTGCAGCACCACACCGCGCCGTTGTGGCCTGAACCCATCTCCTAAACAGTTATAGTCCCCCCACTGACCTGGAACATATGGTACGCGTCCCGGGTGACCCACACCCGCAGCAGCTTGTCCTGCCCAGCAGTGGCCAGCAGTCGGCCGCACACGCTGAACTTGCAGCACCACACCGCGCCGTTGTGGCCTGAACCCATCTCCTAAACAGTTATAGTCCCCCCACTGACCTGGAACATATGGTACGCGTCCCGGGTGACCCACACCCGCAGCAGCTTGTCCTGCCCAGCAGTGGCCAGCAGTCGGCCGCACACGCTGAACTTGCAGCACCACACCGCGCCGTTGTGGCCTGAACCCATCTCCTAAACAGTTATAGTCCCCCCACTGACCTGGAACATATGGTACGCGTCCCGGGTGACCCACACCCGCAGCAGCTTGTCCTGCCCAGCAGTGGCCAGCAGTCGGCCGCACACGCTGAACTTGCAGCACCACACCGCGCCGTTGTGGCCTGAACCCATCTCCTAAACAGTTATAGTCCCCCCACTGACCTGGAACATATGGTACGCGTCCCGGGTGACCCACACCCGCAGCAGCTTGTCCTGCCCAGCAGTGGCCAGCAGTCGGCCGCACACGCTGAACTTGCAGCACCACACCGCGCCGTTGTGGCCTGAACCCATCTCCTAAACAGTTATAGTCCCCCCACTGACCTGGAACATATGGTACGCGTCCCGGGTGACCCACACCCGCAGCAGCTTGTCCTGCCCAGCAGTGGCCAGCAGTCGGCCGCACACGCTGAACTTGCAGCACCACACCGCGCCGTTGTGGCCTGAACCCATCTCCTAAACACACAACCAACTATGTAAACGACCCATCAGTATTCGGTGGGTGACAAGTTTGGTGGTAATGGTGAATACATGGGAAATTGCTGATGGAAAGGCCTAATCCTTACATAGTATAAAACAAAGTCGCGTCTGTTTGTTTGTTTATTTGTTTGTTTGTCTGTATGCTTAAATCTTTAAAACTACGCAACGGATTTTGATGCGGTTTTTTTTAATAGATAGAGTGATTCAAGAGGAAGGTTTTAATACCTTTTTTGTACCCGTGCGAAGCCGGGGCGGGTCACTAGTTAGTTATAATTTACGAAAATTTTACGTTATTTTATAGAACTAAAAGAAATAATACGATGTGTAAAAAAAGTAATAAAATCGATCAAAAAATGGAATAGCTACACGCATTAGAAGTTTTTGGTGGGGCACTTTCTATCTTTGTCGCGTGAAACGGCCATTAGTACTACGTAACTATGGCGTGGCGGTATGTTATTATGACGTCACATTAGATGTAGCGCTGTCTCTGTCTAGCACGTCCTTTAAAATCGGTTAAAACTAAGCCAATTTTTAAGATATTACACTATTTTTTTTACTTTTGTCTATCTTTTTATTTACTGTTTCCGAATCACAAGTTAAAAAAAATATTCAAATACCCAATTACGTTTTGTTGTATTCGTATTTGACAGTGGCATCTCTTTGGACCCTACCGGAATACCAGTGGTGTGACTTTTGTTTCAAATATTATAACACCTATCTGAGATACCTTTGGCTTAAGGCCTTTTAAATGTTATAACACTGGTACCATCTATCTGGCAGAAACTTGATGCTCCGAAATTTATTTGGCATAACACACTTGGCATATTCTTCTTTGAACGAATGTGTTTATGGCAGAACAATATTATTTAATAGAATACTCATTTCGCAGAATGTTTAAAAAGCCGAATTTTCAATGGCATACTTTTAAGATGGCAGAATTTTATTTGGTAGATTTTTATAAGGTATAACGACCGTCTCGCGAAAGTATTCTTTACGGGCGGCATGGGCACCGGGCCGTAGGCCGACGAAGGAGGCCGGCGGAGGCCCGGCACTTCGGGGACAGAAGATATTAGTGTTATTTAATATGCGAGCGAAGCGAGCGCGCGTCATGGAGTACATGCGTTGCATGTATGAGTGACGTCATTATTATTAATAATAATTATTATTATTTTTGACATACCAACATTTAATGTTCTCAGATAGAAATTTTAGCCGGGGTGAGCTGATAATAATAATTAATAATAATAATTATTATTATTATTGCATGTTACACGTATGTATGAAATGAAATGCGTGCCAAAAGACGATTCTGATTATGAATTTTCGGCGAAATGATGGTTCTGGAAATGAAGTTTATGCTCAAAGATGATTCTGACATACAAAATTATGCGTTTTGAATTTATGGTAAATGAGTGTATGCCAAATGAAGTTTCTGCCATCCACTGTTATGCAAAACAAAATTCGGGTATAAAAAAATCTGCTAAAAAAGGTAGACCCGTTATAACACCTATCTGAGATGCATTTGGCTTAAGGCCTTTTGGCCTCGAACAGGGGTTCTAAAATGATGTGGCTCTGGTTGGCTGGACAAAACTTCAAAACGGCTCGCATTTACAATAGGGCAATAGGGCACTTTATGTGACGGCTAAACACCCTTATTTCAGAATAGGTGACGCTACAGAATCTTAGATAATCGATCGAAAGCGTGTCCAGCCAGCTTGAAAAACCACTTTTCGCTGGTCTCTCAATCTCGGTAACGGAAGTGATTTTGACGACTTTTTGCATATCAACGGGCGTCACATAAATATGTGACAGGCATCAAGCTAAAAGTTTTGTGATACGTACAGTGGTTTAGTAGAAAAATGCAAAAAACTGTCCAGCCATCTTGAATTTACGTAAAAAACTTTTGGCTGGCACTTCCGAATCCCACATAACGGTAGCGTTTTCGAACATGGTTCCTTTACTAATACTTGGTGACGCAATGTGTGACAGTAATAACGTTTGATTTATGGCGTCACATGTAAGGGTTTACGAGATATCAATGAAAACTTAATGTATACTTGTGTCCAGCCATCTTGAACTCAGGCTGGCTGGACACGTGTATCTCCGCTGCCTGATGATCTACGACCTTCAAAATGTTATCAAAATGTTGTGACGGGGACGATAATGATAACCTGAATTTGTGACGGAGAAACTTTGCGTAGTTTCAAAGATATTGATCATTTAAATTTTCCCATACAAACATCCATTAATATTGTGAGGTGACCATATTTTTTTACATAATTATAGGATTTCTTTTTAATCGACTAATCGGCCGGTAGCAGCCAAGCCACGCCAGTTTTGGATTTGATTTTTTTTAAAAGGTTTTCCTGCAGAAAAAAGGGAAGTATGTGTTAATTCTAAATAATAATCAAAAACACTAACAAAAAAACAAAGTGCATTGCACTCAGTGATGCCAATTTAGCATAAGCTTTATTATTGTAATTTGTGTTTATATTTGTTATTTTATGTGTGCAATAAAGAATAAGAATAATAGCATTTTTTCATGTTGTTTAGCAAACTTATTAGTTGTTTAGCATATAGCATATTTTTTAGCATATAAAATTATTTTAAATAAAATACATTAAGGCTCCTTCCACAAAATCATCTCATTTTGATCAATTTTGATCGCTTGGTGTGGGAAATCTATGAAGAATTTGAAGCTTCCTTTTGGCTATTATAAGAGACGAGTTCTTTTTCAGGTGGATGGGTTTGAAGAATTTTCAAAATAATGTTTATATTAATGACAATCACCCGTATTCAAAAGCCCTTTTCCGCACAAATACCGATCGAGTTACGTTTGGCTTAGCCGAACATAACACTACAAACGATTTTAAACATTAAAAAAAATATAAATAACATCACCGTATGGTCTACTAGGGGACCAGTTTGCCACATTTTCGACTTCAATACAAAATATAGCAGAAAAAAAATGTTAAAACATCGCAATTTTTACAAAATGTCTCGACAAATAAGATTTTTTTTCTATACCTTAGAATCACGTTAAAGAAAATTTAAAAACTACGTATTAATTTTAAGGTAACCTTCTAATAGAATCGTATTTTTATTTTATCAATAAACTATAATTTCATTTCGTAAATTGAATCTAAAGTTAACTATATTATCGACCGCGCAAACTCTATCTCGCCAGTACGAATCGGCCACTGCCAGAGGACGGACGTATCGCTTTGTGTCACAAACGCTCCCGTGTTTTTCGTGCATATATTTTCGAGATTGTACACCGATTACCACAATTTGATACACTTATTAATTTTGATCAAACATGTTTATTTTGCTAGTTTGTAAAGATTGCTAAAATTTTTTTCATCTTCAGATCGAAGTCGAATTTCACGATCGTTTGTTGTTGTCGATTGTACTTCGATAAATATTTTTAACCGACCTCCAAAAAAGAGGAGGTTCTCTATTCGTGTTTGTATGTCCGCGAATATCTCCGTCAATTGTGGACTGATTTTCAAAATTCTTTTTGTTTTGGAAAGGGTATACTCCCGAGGCGGTCCCATTGCACCAAGTCAGTTTCTGATGATGGGAACTCTGAGAAATTGAGGGCAACCCTCGAATATCATAGGCGCACATAACGTTTTCCATACATTTTCAGAAGCTGTTCAAGTATTTGCGTCTGATAATCATAATTTCATGTGGCGGCGCTGCGCTGATGACGGAAGGTGCAACTCCTCAACGGTCAGGACTTGAAAGAAAATTCCTTCAAAATTATACGTATAGCCGACCAAGAAATTGGTTTACCACTCTAAGGTTGAATATCATTTGCACGTACAAAACATCAAGTGCTATTTTCACGTCAGAATCTGTCAATCTGTCATCCTTAGCGAATAATTATGTTACTGGGAGATGTCATCAAAAGTGGTAAACCAATTTCTCGGTCGACTATACTTATGGATCGATAGTTGTATTCTTTCAGGCTATTAGGTTGAACTGATGATAGACGGTAAATCTCATTAACCGACTTAAAAAAAGGAGGTTCTCAATTCGTCTGCTAGAAAATTTTTAGTTCTTCCGTCATGGGTGTCGTTTTCAAGGTTTTCGGGGTCGCTGATTACGAAAATGAAGCCAAAATGAAAATCCATGCTGGCGGCCAGGAAAATTTTTGGTTTTTCCGTCATGGGTGTCGTTTTCATGGTTATTGGGGTCGCTGATTACGAAAATGAGGTCAAAATGAAAATCCAAGATGGCAGGCAGGTTTTTTGGGTTTTCCGTCATGGGTGTCGTTTTGATGGTTTTTGGGGTCGCTGATTACGAAAATGAGGTCAAAATGAAAATCAAGATGGCGCCGACAAAAATTTTTGGTATTTCCGTCATGGGTGTCGTTTACATGGTTTTTGGGGTTGCTGATTACGAAAATGAAGCCAAAATGAAAATCCAAGATGGCAGGCAGGTTTTTTGGGTTTTCCGTCATGGGTGTCGTTTTGATGGTTTTTGGGGTCGCTGATTACGAAAATGAGGTCAAAATGAAAATCAAGATGGCGCCGACAAAAATTTTTGGTATTTCCGTCATGGGTGTCGTTTACATGGTTTTTGGGGTTGCTGATTACGAAAATGAAGCCAAAATGAAAATCCAAGATGGCGGCCAGAAATTTTTTTGGTTTTTCCGTCATGGGTGTCGTTTTCATGGTTTGTGGGGTCGCTGATTACGAAAATGAGTTCAAAATGAAAATCCAAGATGGCAGCCAGGAATTTTTTTTGGTTTTCCGTCATGGGTGTCGTTTTGATGGTTTTTGGGGTCGCTGATTACGAAAATTAAGCCAAAATAAAAATCCAAGATGGCGCCGACGAAAATTTCTGATTTTTCCGTCATGGGTGTCGTTTTCATGGTTTTTGGGGTCGCTGATAACGAAAATGAGACTAATATGAAAATCCAAGATGGCGCCGATGAAAATTTTTGGATTTTCCGTCATGGGTGTCGTTTTCATGGTTTTTGGGGTCGCTGATTACGAAAATGAGACCAAAATTAAAATCCAAGGTGGTGGCTAGGAAAATTTTAGGTTCGTCCGTCATGGGTGTCGTTTTCATGGTTTTTGGGTAAACTGAGTACACACTACACCCCTGATTTCGCATTGCATATTCGCCAATTGCAAAGTGCAAAGACTAAGGTAATTTTATTTAAAACAACTGCCCGAAATAATGACACTATGACAATACTACTAAATGATGGTAATATTGAACTCGTGAAAGAAACTAAATTCCTGGGAGTACACATTAAACCCATTCCCACCCATTACCCACCCACCCCACCCACCCATTAAACCCATTGACCCATTAAACTGGAAAAATAATTAGCCGCCATTGATGCTTAGCTATATCATCCACATGTTATGCTTTAAGAACCCTTATATAGAGATGAAATTGACATTGAACACTTAAAAATCGTAAACCACGCACTAATTGAATCCAAATTAAGATACAGTATACAGTTCTGGGGAAACAGCTATAATTATAACTGTAAACGAGCTTTTGTCCTTCAGAAAAGAGCTATACGTACCATTGTCCGTATCTCACAAAGAGAGAGTTGTCGTCCGCATTTCTTAGACTTAAAAATTCTTACAGTTCCCAGTCTCTACATTCTTGTACTTCTGATTAATTTAAAAAAGTACATACATGAATATGAGACGCATGAGGAAAGACTAGTCAGGGAGAGTACACGTAGGAAAGATTTGAAAAATAAGATAAGTCCTCATTTTAACATTGTGAAACATAGTTCACAATATCAAGCAGTGCAATTATTCAATAGGGTACCATTAGAATTAAAAAGCTTAATCTATACGTCTTCATTTAAATCAAAGCTTCAAGCATTCCTACTGGATAAATGTCTCTACTCCGTTGACGATATGTAATATTAAGGTATATAATACAATTATGATAATGCGCCAACTGATATAATTTGTCCTTTGTGTTTGTCAGTTTTTAATTTTAAAATGACTATTTGTATAAAGCTGACATGAATTTTACAACAATCTAATAATTTAATTATTTTGTATTTTTGATTATTTTTTGTTTCAATTATGATTTAAATTTGTATTTTATGTATAGGTATTGTAATTTTTGTTGTTAATGTTTAATTATGACTTATGAATGTGTTTTATTATTATTTTTTATTATTATTTTTATGATTTCAAATACAATGTGAATTGTTTGTGAATAAATTGAATTGAATTATCAGTTGAGTCAAAAACATTCCCAACAGAATGGAAAACATCTAAAGTTATCCCTGTTCATAAGAGTGGCCCAAAAAGTGATATAAAAAATTACAGACCCATAGCTGTTTTATCCATATTTGGAAAAGTGTTTCAAGCGGTACTTTTAAAAAAAGTATTTTCCAAACTGCAACGGTGGTTTGCGGAGGAACAGCACGGATTTCTTCCAAATCGTTCAACCACGTCTAATTTACTCAACGTTACGACATTCTTAGCCAAAAATATTGACGACAGAAAGCAGGTGGATGTCACTTATTTTGATTTTCAGAAGGCTTTTGACCGGGTTGACAATGATATACTTTTGAGTAAATTGGCTTTGGCTGGTTTCTCTGCGGCAACACTTAAATTCTTCGCAAATTACCTATACAATCGCAAACAATATGTTATTTTTGAAAATGCCAATTCGGAATGCTTGGAGGTTAGTACCTTGGCCTAGTACTAACCTAAGTCCCCTGTATTTTCTTATTGTTGTAAATGACCTGCCCAAGTGTGTAAAGCACTCCACAGTTTTAATGTATGCTGATGATGTCAAAGTTGCGCTTCCCATATCTAATCTTAGCGATACAGTCACACTTCAACAAGACATAGACAGCATCCACCATTGGAGCACTATAAACAACCTCAACTTGAATATTAGCAAATGTGCGATCATGACCTTTTCTAAAGTCACACAACCTATCCTCAATATTTACACATTAAACAATGAGCCCCTGAAACGAGTTAATGCCGTACGCGATATTGGTACTAATTTTGACCCACACCTCACATTTAACCATCATAGTAATATAATACAAATATGCAACAAGTCCCGCAAAAACTTAGGTTTTGTTTTACGACAAGTTAATTTTTAAGCTATTGCATAGCTTCTATCGCGGGCCTTGAGCGTGGAGAGCGAATTCAGAAATTCCCTAACGAAAATATTCAAGATTCAGTATTCAACCAGGTTGCTATGGTTACGGAAAAAAACAAGGTTATCAACTGAGGTTGTCAAATTAAATAATTAATTATTTGCTGTTGTAAAAAAATATGCCATGCAATAGCTTTACCGCGGCAGTCTCCGAGTGCCACATTTAGTTTTTTTTTTTAATAATTGACCAGCCATAAACCTCATCTACAACTCTTTCGTACGCAGTTTACTCGAAACCAATAGTGTAATCTGGAACCCTCATGAAAAAATCTATAAACTAGTCATTGAAAAGGTCCAGAAGTCTTTTATTCGCTACCTCTAACTCAAATTATTTGGCTTTTACCCATATAATTTACCCTACGCCATTCGTGCTAGGTATAGTGACATACCAGAGCTTAGAAGTCAGGAGAAATCTTGCTCTAGTTAAATATGTCATCTGCTTAGTTCGTGGTTCCCATTTTAATTCCCTGCTGTTACAGTACATCTCTTTTAACATCCCACTACCTACTCGGCACTCTCTTCGCCCACGCCAACGTCCTCTTTTTTCGATTCCTCAAACAAGCACCGTAACTCTTAAGACTAGCCCACTATTTCTAGCCCTTACCCACATAAACATTTTAATGTATGACGAGTCATTAGATATTTTTGCAAGTACGGAACTAAGTCTCCTTAACACTGCTTCTCGATACCTGGAGTCCATTGCCACTCCCAGTACTATCTCCTCGGGTTTAACAATTTTTTTGGTAATTTTTATTTGATTTCAACTTTTGCCACTAGAATGTTTTGTTAATTTTTATTGTAATAATGTTTTTTTTTTCTTAGTTTTGTTATTATTATTTTTTATTTCTAAGTTTTTTGTTTTTTGTTCAACCTATAACTTGTATGTGTGGTGTCACTGTAAATATAAGTTGGTTATTAATAAATAAATAAATTATGTGCTTTAGCGTATGTTCCATCAGAACCAGTTATCAACGCTTTTGACGAACTGCTCGAATCTGTTTTATATTGTGCATTCTGGCCTCCTCCGACAAGGCATTGATTATTTTGAAGATAACTGGATCGGAAGGTTGGAAAGACGGGGCAGGCGAGCTCCTAGATTTCCTATTGATCTGTGGAATACTTTTGATGCAGTTCTTCAGGAAATTCCCCGAACGAACAACTCCGTTGAAGGCTTTCACAGGGGATTCTAGTCACTTCTATCGGCTCATCTCATCACCCATCTATATGGAAGTTTTTGGATGAACTTCGTCGGCAGCAAAGCCTGACAGAACTGAAACTGGAGCAAATTTTGTCTCGTGGATCACACACAACTAGTCGGCCAAGATATAGGCAAACATCGGCAAGATTGAAAGATTTAGTTGAATCATTTGGGGAGAGACCACTCCCAGATAACTTACGGGCCAATGCTCATAATTTTGAATTTCAACAAATATGATTAAAAAAATACATAAAAAAAACGAAACGCAAAATGATTAAACCTAAAAAGCATACAAATTTAAAATAAATAATTATATCTATCTAGGGTCAAAGTCTACATACTGCATACGGCCAATGACCTTTTTTTTTACAAAATAAGCCAGCATTCCTTCAGGCGTTATCGACATTCTTGACCTCGAAAGCACAAAACCTAACAAAAAATCAAATGTTTTTTTTTTCCTTCATCACGTATAATACTTCAAATCTGATTTGAACATTGTGTATAAAATCAATGAAAATAAACAACCAAAAAAAAAAACGCTGTCCACCTCCACGTGGTGCCCGTTGGAAACGTGATAACGGCTAACGGACTATTTGAATGACAATGCCTATAATTCCATTTTTTTCCTGTTCATGTTATTTTACATTTTGTCTAGTATAACTTATTAATATTTATTTCGATTTCATGTTTAACAAACCCATTTTATGTATTTCTAAATTTTGACCCCCGAAAACCATGAAAACGACACCCATGACGGAAAAACCTAAAATTTTGCTGGCCGCCATCTTGGATTTTAATTTTGGTCTCATTTTCGTAATCAGCGACCATAAAAACCATGAAAACGACACCCATGACGGAAAAACCAAAAATTTTCGTTGGCGCCATCTTGATTTTCATTTTGACCTCATATTCGTAATCAGCGACCCCAAAAACCATCAAAACGACACCCATGACGGAAAAACCAAAAAAAATCCAGGCTGCCATCTTGGATTTTCATTTTGACCTCATTTTCGTAATCAGCGACCCCAAAAACCATGAAAACGACACCCATGACGGAAAAAATTAAAAAATTTCTGACCGCCACCTTGGATTTTCATTTTGACCTCATTTTCGTAATCAGCGACCCCAAAAACCATGAAAACGACACCCATGACGGAAAAACCTAAAATTTTCCTAGCCGACGAATTGAGAACCTCCTTTTTATTAAGTCGGTTAATGAGATTTACCGTCTATAATCAGTTCAACCTAATAGCCTGAAAGAATACAACTATCGATCCATAAGTACGTATAATTTTGAAGGAATTTTCTTTCAAGTCCTGACCGTTGAGGAGTTGCACCTTCCGTCATCAGCGCAGCGCCGCCACATGAAATTATGATTATCAGACGCAAATACTTGAACAGCTTCTGAAAATGTATGGAAAACGTTATGTGCACCTATGATATTCGAGGGTTGCCCTCAATTTCTCAGAGTTCCCATCATCAGTAACTGACTTGGTGACAATGGGACCACCTTGGGAGTATACCTTTTCAAACAAAAAAATAATTTTGAAAATCGGTCCACAATTGTCGGAGATATGCGCGGACCACATAAAAAAACATACGAATAGAGAACCTACTTCCTTTTTAGGAGTCGGTTAAAAAGAGACGGAAACATTATTTATTTTTGACGTGTTGTAGTGCTTTTGCAACCAATTTACAACAAAATTTAAATCTGTGATTAAAATAGATATCATAATTTTTGATTTATTAAATGAATATTATTTCATCTAACACCAAATTGAACCATTTTTATGTTGATTGATATACTGTACCTATACACAACACACATTCCAGACTATTTTTCAAAGTGTACTTACTTACTATAAAATTATGTCACTTAAAAATAATAATCGTCTAAATGATCAAATTTTTCAACCGTAGTTCAACGCTCGAAATGCCCGTGTGTGCGTTCGTCGGTGTTATCGCTGCACACAAACATAGCATCGCACCGAAATTGCCTAAAGTTCCGCAAGTCTTGTCTGTACAAGGCCTCTTAATGCGTAAGCAATTATTTCCATTTAGAAAAAAAAATGGAAAATATTTTTTCATTTAAATACCTTAGAGCATTAGTCTGTTATCCTGACACAATATCTACATGTCATATGTACATGACATCTACAGATGCCTGTCACATATTTATGTGACGCCCGTTGATATGCAAAAAGTCGTCAAAATCACTTCCGTTACCGAGATTGAGAGACCAGCGAAAAGTGGTTTTTCAAGCTGGCTGGACACAGTGGCGTGCCAGCAATTATTTGGAGGTAAAGCACAAGTACCAAAAAAAAAAAAAACACTTTTTGTTCCGAATTCTGACACTGCTTTTTAATAACACCGGTTTTGTTTTCTATTATTTAATTATGACTAACACTTATAGAAATAATATCAAGTCGTCAGTATCACGTAAAATAATATATTAACAAGAGCCATCTATTGACATAAATGTAACAACTGAACTATTCGAGTCAATAAGTATTTCGCTCGTAAACAGTCGCTTTGGGCAAAATATTACAGTCACCGCTAGATGGCGCACAAAATAATAAATTAGTTTCTAACTACTAGTTGAAAAAAAAGTTATTACTCACAATCCTCACCTACATACAGCCAAAACTCTTCATTCTTCGCTTCTTTACCATGGACAGATGACAAACAACAAAACACACTGAAGGCATAATATTACTAGATAGATTTACAGATACATAATTATCAGCAATGACATACCAAAACTACAAAATGAAATAACAGCATTCAAATGTTTATGAGAATTTTGATGTCTTTTCATGGCACCAGAGAAGTTATTTAAATCATCGTAACCTGATAAACTCCAAGCATTCTTTTCATTCGAAAAAAATATACAAGGCCAACAGAAAAAATTGTTTTTATGAGAGCAGCCGACAACCCATTGGCATTGTAGGTAGGTACACTGTATGCTGATCGATTAAAATACCTAATATTTCTTTTACCTTTCTGAGAAATATTCAAATCAGGAGTGGGTTTAGGTGAAGTAGGTAACGAGATCCATTATCGCTTTCACACACTTTAATCCATCACAAGGAACTGTTGCTTGCGTTTTCGAATTCATTTTCGTATTAATTAACTAACTTCAATCAAAAACTAAGTAATCACAAAACTTATTTAAATTCTAACAAGAAACGGAAAAATCTAATCACAATAAAAAATGCATCAACAACCATCAACGCTCAAGACTAATTTGAACTAAATCGAAATTCCCTTCAAACAAGTTCAATCGCGTCGCGAACTTGCATTCACACACTCATTCACATTCTCTCGCAATCGCAATCTTTACACTGAAACGTTCAAAGCATGCTTGGAAATTGTTGGAAATCCTATACATTTTGTCGTAAACCCGGCAAAAAGTATGTAAACAAACAACTCTAAATTATGTTCGTAGGATAGAGAGGTCAGAGAAGCAGTTCGAAATCGGATGGTGTGACAGAGAAAGGGCTAGCCGAGCCCGATCATGCCCGATCGATCTGTTTGATCAATCGGCTGAGGTCGGGAGTCGGGAGACATATTAGAAGAAGTTTGGCAACGTCGCAGTGCGAGTTGCGCGCGAATGTATTTTCTGGTTTATTGAGTACGTAAACCTGACAACGTCGCATCAATACGTTCCGTTTTTCGCGTGGCATGCAGTTTGATGATAATGATTATAATATTAATTTTGTTTTTGTATTGACCGTTTTTTTTTTTAATTCGTTGTTTTATTAAGGCAAGCTGTGCTTTTCTGCTTCTATGGGAGTACCGCCACTGGCTGGACACGCTTTCGATCGATTATCTAAGATTCTGTAGCGTCACCTATTCTGAAATAAGGGTGTTTAGCCGTCACATAAAGTGCTTTATTGCCCTATTGTAAATGCGAGCCGTTTTGAAGTTTTGTCCAGCCAACCAGAGCCACATCTAAAATGGCCACATTAGCAGATCATAATATGAATTGCGTAAAATGGATCTTTCATTTCATTTTTATTTCTTGTCTGTGATCATACACCGTCCCCGTACCCGTTGTCCTTGTCCGTAATAAATTTTGGTATAAGTGGGGAAATTTTGATATTGCATTCAAAGCAGAAGAGACACCCGAGCCGCAGCCGAGGTTGTTATAGAACCGAGAACTGCACTTGAGTGGAAATACATGTTGAACCTTATCGTAGTGAGATAAGAGCCAGTTTACTCGGAAGCGTATTGATAAATAAATGGCAGTGGCACCAAGTACAAACCTGAACATGTCTGACACATCCATCGAAGTCGTAAGGTCCCTTGTGTGAGTTGGAAGCTTTAAGCTTTATGTTGTGTTCCCCTCTGACGTCATCAGCTATGTCGGCCACGTCCTCCTTATGTCGAGCGTGCGACACTTCCTGCGCCAAAGACTTTGCGGCGTCCACCGTTTTCTTTACCGTGCTGCCGAAGAAACGCTTTAACCTGAAAGAGATTACTCTTTAATGATAAAAAATAAATGGATGGTAAATAATTATTAGGATTACTATTAATAGGGTATTTCACCAAGAAAATATTATCGAAAAATATTGGACACGTGTTTGTTTTTTATCAAATTAATAAAAAAATACGAAAATAAAACGTGTCAAAGATCGTGAGTGGGGGCTTGTGACGTCACTTTCTGGGTAAAAAACGTACTAATCTGTGACGTCACACGACTTTAGGCCTAAAATACACACAAGCGACGTAAGGCGAAGGCACGGGCAGGCGCAGCGCAGACGTGGGACAGATACGGCGCAGACGCGATTTGAATTATATCAGAAGAGGCGTGGAACAGGCAAGAAACGTGAATTCAATCGGTTGTTGAAATCTCGCTCCGGTGCAAACCTCACACCGTTTCGTCGTCTGCGCCGCGTCGCTTCAGTATAATTCAAAAACGTCGCCTGCATACATTTTGTATGAAATCGTTTTGAAGCGGCGCATGCCTGCGCCACGCCTGCGCTGCGTCTGCCCCGTGCCTTCGCCTTACGTCGCTTGTGTGTGTTTTAGGCCTTACGAAGCACTGTATCGTCTTCATCTTTTGTTTACGTGAAAAAAGAAAAAAAAATGTGTCCATTACTTTTGGAAATCTATCTGACGGACTAATTAGATTTTTTTTGTGAAATACCCTATTATTATTATCGTGGCTTTATAGCCTAACTAAAGCCTCCAAGAACATCTAAGGAGGCTCTCGCTTGGCAGCTGGATTAAGGGCTCGGTTCAGTAATCGGTACTTCAGCGATAGCCCTGACCACCGGCATCTTGGAACCAGTTTCCAACACTGGTGGGCTTACTATCTTTTTACATTTTTACATAGAGTGTATTCACGCTTTATAAAAAATACAGGGCGAATACGCGATACCATTGGGCTATTAGTCACTTCAAAAATACATAGACATATCAAATCAGAATTAGTCGTAATAGCTTGAACTCAACGAATCAAACTTGTTACAATTCAAGCGCCGTTTAGTAGCAAGAAAAGTACATAAAACCAAGCGTTAAAAACACACTTTTATTACTTCAAAGTAAATTTTCAAGACTTATTTACAATTCATACTTAAATTACAAATACAAAAGTAACTCTGTCTGTCCGTTACCTTTTAGGTCTGAGCGGTTGAACAGATTTTAATAAAATTTGGCACACAACAGACCATGACCTGGGTTAACACATAGGATACTTTTTATCCCGACAGTATGTTTCTGTGGGATAATTTCCAGTGGCTAAAGGTAAAAATATCATATAGTTAGGTATTATCAAAAGTAAAGCGTGAGAGCGTTGACGCCTGTTATAGTTGGAAAATCGCCGACTCGATATGAAGTCGGTCCCCGATATCGAGTCGGCGCCCGATATAGAGTCGGCCCCCGGTATAGAGTTGGCCTCCGATATAGAGTCGGCGCCCAATATCGAGTCGGCCCTCGATATCGAGTCAACACTGCGGATATTCTGATAATGATAACGCGTTAGTGGCCAAACTGTCACCTGAAGTTCATATCGTGTGTCAATCTCTTGTTTATGTTGTCCTGCGAATGGCTTTTTACCAGTTTCGATGTGATCCTAGAGTTAAAAATCATAACTATAATTATATCTAATTTTATAGGAAGGAAATTATGCTTTTTTCTCCAACCACAATTCACTATGATTCAAAGAAAGCTGGGGATATCTGAGTGTTCTATACAAAGTGTAAACAGACCCTGGATGAACCCGTCAACCAAGCATTCTTTACAATAAACTAAGTAACTTTAAGCTACAATAAATTATTGCTGCGAAACGAACCGAAAAAGATATATGTATAAGGGTTCCGTATTTTTGCTATTCGGCTACGGAACCCGGAACCCCCAGTAATATAGGACAAGGGCAGAATGATGAAGATGTGACTTACTTTTCTGTTTTCCTCTTGATGCCAGTCGTCTGTCTGTCGGCGGACTCCCGCTTCATCTCTTTGACCTCGTCCTCCGCCCCTCCCGCACACACACTCTCACTCTCTTCGTCCGTTTCTCTGTAAAATATAACAGCATTTATATCAATTAACAGGCGAACCTGGTTTATATTTATAAGGCGAATAAAAAGCGAGCTTTGACCGAACTCAAGTTTGTATAGCAGCATACGAAAATGAAACTTATTTGTATTCATTTAAGGTTCATTCGAATGACAGTTGCTTGTAGGATTATGCTTATTATTTTTACAAAGGAGGCGAAACTCACGTTACTAATCACTCAAACGTATTAATTTTAGAATTGCAGAACAATGTTTGAAAAAATATACATGGTGTAACAGACATCTACCGCCTTTTGTAATAAAAATATATATTTTTTTAACTTCGTATGATACAGTAGATTTTGTTGTAGGTGTTGCAGTTCTGTGCTGAATTCATGTTAAGTTATAGTTTGCGTGTTGATGTCTCTTGCACCCTGTATAATTATCATAAATAATATATTCGTTAAAAAATACGAATTTCATTTAGTAATGTTTGATCAATTTACAAGACAGGACTTGTACAAAAAAGGGGCAATTTATATTTTTTACAAAAGCGTCTTTGTTTAACTACAACGAACTGTCAAAATACTGATGTGATTCTATATAGCTACGTTACATGAGAATAATAATTAACTCTAAGCTGAAAAACAGGCGTATATTCTGAACTGACAGTAACACAACAATCGCACGCGGTAAATAAAAACAAGCTGAATTTGTATAATTTTAATATGTTGCACGCTCAAAAATATAATAATTTGAGTTATAAGCACGATCCATTTTGTTAGATAAAGCCGAAAAATTGCATTCTTTTTGTGCTTCTGAACAAATGCATTTTTAGTGCGGAGTGTAGCCATCGTGCAATCCAAAAAACTGTACCTAATTTCTTTGACTTGTACAAAAAAATGTTATTTTGGTTTACACCGGTATGTAACGTCCGTCAATGAAATTGTTTTTTCACAGTGTGTCGTGCGTATTAAAATACTTACTTTAAAATACTTACTTAGTAAAGGAATCACCAAAGTTGCTTCTCTGTTGAGAATAATCCTAGTAAAATAATAGGTCTTTACCTATGAAATTGCCGTTTTGTTTGAAAAAATTTAAACGAAATTTTTTCATGTATTTTTTATTTGTATTAATCGAAGTAATCACCCATGCAATCAATGCATCTTTGCCAACGCAACAAATTCTTCAAAGGCATTTTGTACTGCCTCTCGGGTATTGAATTTATTTCCCGCCAAGAAGTTATCCAAATTCTGGAAAAAGTAGTAGTCTGTAGGCACGGCCACCTGGTGAGTAGGGCGGATGACGGAGAGCTTCCAACCCCAGTTCTTGCAACTTGGAGACCGTCTGCTGTGCAGTATGAGGTCGCGCGTTGTCGTGCAGGAGCAGCGGAGACGAGCGATTGACCAATGCTGGTTGGAGATGTGCCAGCTTCTCCATCATTGTGTTCAGTTCTTCACAGTACACATCTGCAGTAATGCTCACCCCGTTTGGTAAGAAGCTGTGATGAATCACACCGGCGCTAGACCACCAAACAGTGACCATCACTTTTCTAGGGGTAAGTTTTCGTTTAGGGCATTGTTTAGGTGCTGAACCAGGATCCAACCAACTTGCTGAGCGCTTACGGTTATCGTACAGGATCCATTTTTCATCGCAGGTAACAATGCGGTTCAAAATTCCTTCATTTGTGTGTCTGTTGAGCAGTGCAAGGCACGTCTCGACGCGTACTTCGCGCTGGCGATCATTGAGTTCGTGGGGCACCCAAGCTTTTTTACTTTGCCAATTTGACGCAAATGGACCAATATTGTTTTGACGCTAACGTCCAAAGCTGCTGCTAATTCAGCCGTAGATTGTGTATCATCAGCTTCCACAATCGCCTTTAATTCGTAATTGTCGACCAAAGTGAAAGAACGGCAATTTCATAGGTAAAGACCTAATATAATCTACATTTATAATTGAAGTATAGTATTCGTTACAGGTAGTTGCCCAAAAGTCTGACGGCTAGTCTTACCAAAGGTTCTGTAACCAGTAAACTAGTTTGTTATAAACTGGTTCAAGGATAGATAGTTAGATAGGCACTCGCTCCTTGTAAAATACTGTTATTCAGCTACAGCTGGTTAGACTGGAAGCCGACCCCAACATAGGAAAAAGGCTAGGCAGATGATGATGATTCTTCACAGAGAAGATTCAACAAAACATCGCTGAAGCTTGCAATTTTTTACCCTCGACTGTATAAATTCGACTATAGTACTAATCTGTGTATGTGTGTGTACTTAGTGAACGTTTCTTGAAATGCTGTCAAAAAGTGGTGGTGTCGAATATCAAAGAAACTTATAATTGCTAAATTAGTTGTCAGTTCGTTCACAAATCTCATTCAACTTAGTTCAGTTTTCAAACCGCAAACATTATGAGTATTACAAGCTATGAAACGTATTGTAGGATTGCCAGACGTTAAAAAAAGATTAAGATTTTCTAAATAATCCTAATTTAATTAAAGTGTCAGTTACTCCGATTACATGGCCAAAGTTAGAAATTGGTAAAACGGACGAAGTCGCAGACATAATGGTAATTCTATAATTTTAGTTGACACCACCAATCAAAACGCGATTTCTCCATACGTTTTATTTAGTATCCTGAACATTACTTATTTGCTAAATCAATAAATTAACTATAAAATTCAATAAAGAGCTTTTCTGTGTCGTGGAATTATTGGTTAATGGTGTCAACATGGTGTATGAGTACTGAGAGCATCATAATGAACTGTTTACGCTACTTAGAATTAATTGATTTACAGTTCAGACTATTCCTACAATGTCTGTAATTAAGCTTAAAGTATAAATCGCTTCCACCTAGAAAGATTTAGAGATATTTTCAAAGGCATTTTAGAGATCTTCAATCTTTTTCCTCTATCCTTAAATATTTGTAGACAGAATCTTATTCAACAACAAAACCAAATAAAAAACGTTTCGGCGTTATTCTGGCAATCCTAGCTGCAAGCGTCAAACTAAGCAGTGACAAAAGTATAGATAAATAATGGACCTAGTCGTTAGACTGAGATTGGAGGAGTGCTCGGACTTCCACGTGAGGTTCAGAGAGGACATGTTGAGGCGATGTCGCCACGACAGCCGGCGCTTGCTGACATCTCTGAAAATGTCAGGGCTCATTTCCATTTCGTGTTCCTTATTTGGACGGAATTTTTAAGGAGTTTATGATATAGGCCAATTGCATATCGGACACGTAGATTTCCGTGCCATCGTACTATATTTGACACCTACTACTTTATACCCAGTTAAGATCGAGCAAAAACTCCATAAAAGACACGTTTTTTCAAGAGGCAGTACTGAAGAGCAGGCTTTCTGGGTCATACGTAATTTGGATGTTCAAATAGTGCTGATTCAAGTATTAGCCTAATCTCAGTTTTTGTAAAGACGTGTCGTCTGCTCTACGCCTTATCCCGCTTCAATTATTCTTTAGAAACGCGTTGGAGATTTGCAAATGTTCTTGTGTGCCTGAACATGCTAAATTTTCTGGTAAATCAAACAAATCGTGTTGAGTGAGTTGTGAGTGTGAGTTGTCTATTTTCTCGACTCAAGGACATTTAAGAAAACTGTGAACATCAACACCTTACACCACTTTGTGTAAAATCGAGGAATTTTGTTGAGGTAAGTTAAGTATCACTGCCGCATAATGCAACTTTTGTAAAAAAAAATGCACGTTCCAGCAACAAGTTTTTGTAACAGCAACACAAAACGGAGTGGCTGTAACATTGTTTTTGTTACTTTCATACCATAAATACGTGACATTTTCATCTTGTTAATGTTCAAGTTTAAACATTTAGAACCTTATTATTAACACTCGTAACGGTATATTTACCACGTTTACTATTTGTTTTGAGTTTCCGAAATTTCAGCGCTGTTACAAGCACCATGATCACGGATAAGCTATCGGAAACTCGAAACTAATAGTATAAACATGGAAAATATTCCGTTATTCGTGTTAAAAATAGTTTTAGTGACCATGTTAGTTTCAAAAATTATATTCAAAACCTTATTCATCACACTTATGGTAAACTAAAGGATATAAAGAAAAGTGTGTGTTACCTAGCATTGTCGTCGTCGTTGGCGCGGCCGATGTACTCTGAGGTGAGACGCATGATGTGCAAGCTGAGCGGGTTGATGCACTGCGGTAGCTTGTGTTCCGCCACGCTTAGTGGTACGCGCTCGCCTTGAGGAGAAATAATACTGGGTTCATACATTATGTAACTATATAACCAAATATATAAAAAGAGCAGCAGTGACATCTATGACGAAAATGAGTTGTTCGAAAGAGATACCGCGGCCCGACACAAAGAGCTAAGAACATGGATGGTTTTTAGTCAGTAGAAGTCTGAAGCTCACTCTGTCCAAGAGCCGGAGGGGTTATTTGATGATTTTCCAGCCGCCTAAAAAAAAGGGGTAACTATATACTATATACTGACCGGTGTCGAGGTTGAGCACGGTGACCTGCTCGAGGATCTCGATGTCGGAGAGCTGCTGGCCCGACACGGTGCGCGTGCGCAGCGACAGCCCGAGCGCCGCCTCGTCACTGGTAACTATATACTATATACTGACCGGTGTCGAGGTTGAGCACGGTGACCTGCTCGAGGATCTCGATGTCGGAGAGCTGCTGGCCCGACACGGTGCGCGTGCGCAGCGACAGCCCGAGCGCCGCCTCGTCACTGGTAACTATAACTATATACTGACCGGTGTCGAGGTTGAGCACGGTGACCTGCTCGAGGATCTCGATGTCGGAGAGCTGCTGGCCCGACACGGTGCGCGTGCGCAGCGACAGCCCGAGCGCCGCCTCGTCACTGGTAACTATATACTATATACTGACCGGTGTCGAGGTTGAGCACGGTGACCTGCTCGAGGATCTCGATGTCGGAGAGCTGCTGGCCCGACACGGTGCGCGTGCGCAGCGACAGCCCGAGCGCCGCCTCGTCACTGGTAACTATATACTATATACTGACCGGTGTCGAGGTTGAGCACGGTGACCTGCTCGAGGATCTCGATGTCGGAGAGCTGCTGGCCCGACACGGTGCGCGTGCGCAGCGACAGCCCGAGCGCCGCCTCGTCACTGGTAACTATATACTATATACTGACCAGTGTCGAGGTTGAGCACGGTGACCTGCTCGAGGATCTCGATGTCGGAGAGCTGCTGGCCCGACACGGTGCGCGTGCGCAGCGACAGCCCGAGCGCCGCCTCGTCACTGGTAACTATATACTATATACTGACCGGTGTCGAGGTTGAGCACGGTGACCTGCTCGAGGATCTCGATGTCGGAGAGCTGCTGGCCCGACACGGTGCGCGTGCGCAGCGACAGCCCGAGCGCCGCCTCGTCACTGGTAACTATATACTATATACTGACCGGTGTCGAGGTTGAGCACGGTGACCTGCTCGAGGATCTCGATGTCGGAGAGCTGCTGGCCCGACACGGTGCGCGTGCGCAGCGACAGCCCGAGCGCCGCCTCGTCACTGGTAACTATATACTATATACTGACCGGTGTCGAGGTTGAGCACGGTGACCTGCTCGAGGATCTCGATGTCGGAGAGCTGCTGGCCCGACACGGTGCGCGTGCGCAGCGACAGCCCGAGCGCCGCCTCGTCACTGGTAACTATATACTATATACTGACCGGTGTCGAGGTTGAGCACGGTGACCTGCTCGAGGATCTCGATGTCGGAGAGCTGCTGGCCCGACACGGTGCGCGTGCGCAGCGACAGCCCGAGCGCCGCCTCGTCACTGGTAACTATATACTATATACTGACCGGTGTCGAGGTTGAGCACGGTGACCTGCTCGAGGATCTCGATGTCGGAGAGCTGCTGGCCCGACACGGTGCGCGTGCGCAGCGACAGCCCGAGCGCCGCCTCGTCACTGGTAACTATATACTGACCGGTGTCGAGGTTGAGCACGGTGACCTGCTCGAGGATCTCGATGTCGGAGAGCTGCTGGCCCGACACGGTGCGCGTGCGCAGCGACAGCCCGAGCGCCGCCTCGTCACTGGTAACTATATACTATATACTGACCGGTGTCGAGGTTGAGCACGGTGACCTGCTCGAGGATCTCGATGTCGGAGAGCTGCTGGCCCGACACGGTGCGCGTGCGCAGCGACAGCCCGAGCGCCGCCTCGTCACTGGTAACTATAACTATATACTGACCGGTGTCGAGGTTGAGCACGGTGACCTGCTCGAGGATCTCGATGTCGGAGAGCTGCTGGCCCGGCACGGTGCGCGTGCGCAGCGACAGCCCGAGCGCCGCCTCGTCACTGGTAACTATATACTATATACTGACCGGTGTCGAGGTTGAGCACGGTGACCTGCTCGAGGATCTCGATGTCGGAGAGCTGCTGGCCCGACACGGTGCGCGTGCGCAGCGACAGCCCGAGCGCCGCCTCGTCACTGGTAACTATATACTATATACTGACCGGTGTCGAGGTTGAGCACGGTGACCTGCTCGAGGATCTCGATGTCGGAGAGCTGCTGGCCCGACACGGTGCGCGTGCGCAGCGACAGCCCGAGCGCCGCCTCGTCACTGGTAACTATATACTATATACTGACCGGTGTCGAGGTTGAGCACGGTGACCTGCTCGAGGATCTCGATGTCGGAGAGCTGCTGGCCCGACACGGTGCGCGTGCGCAGCGACAGCCCGAGCGCCGCCTCGTCACTGGTAACTATATACTATATACTGACCGGTGTCGAGGTTGAGCACGGTGACCTGCTCGAGGATCTCGATGTCGGAGAGCTGCTGGCCCGACACGGTGCGCGTGCGCAGCGACAGCCCGAGCGCCGCCTCGTCACTGGTAACTATATACTATATACTGACCGGTGTCGAGGTTGAGCACGGTGACCTGCTCGAGGATCTCGATGTCGGAGAGCTGCTGGCCCGACACGGTGCGCGTGCGCAGCGACAGCCCGAGCGCCGCCTCGTCACTGGTAACTATATACTATATACTGACCGGTGTCGAGGTTGAGCACGGTGACCTGCTCGAGGATCTCGATGTCGGAGAGCTGCTGGCCCGACACGGTGCGCGTGCGCAGCGACAGCCCGAGCGCCGCCTCGTCACTGGTAACTATATACTATATACTGACCGGTGTCGAGGTTGAGCACGGTGACCTGCTCGAGGATCTCGATGTCGGAGAGCTGCTGGCCCGACACGGTGCGCGTGCGCAGCGACAGCCCGAGCGCCGCCTCGTCACTGGTAACTATATACTATATACTGACCGGTGTCGAGGTTGAGCACGGTGACCTGCTCGAGGATCTCGATGTCGGAGAGCTGCTGGCCCGACACGGTGCGCGTGCGCAGCGACAGCCCGAGCGCCGCCTCGTCACTGGTAACTATATACTGACCGGTGTCGAGGTTGAGCACGGTGACCTGCTCGAGGATCTCGATGTCGGAGAGCTGCTGGCCCGACACGGTGCGCGTGCTGTTATACGGCCTTGGAATTAGTCCTTTTTAAAAAAAGACTATTTAATTAAAGTAAAGTTTTATTACTTAGACTTATTTACAAACACGTGAAAATGATCTTTGGCAACCGCTATCGACTGAGGTCGGAGATAGACTGGCGCTTAGATGAGTTGAATGAAGTATGAACAGGTATGAATTGCTGACATAAGCTTAATGGACACTTGCAAGGGAAGCTTAGCTAGCCTGAAGGGTCTAACATAGCTGGTATATAACACCTCCCCCTTTAAGAAGAGACTTGGGGTTGAATTATTTTTTACAAGTCTCTGTTAAACTTTAGTTCTAAGTGGGGCGATAGGGATGGAAGATATTTCTTGTTCTGGATCCTGTCTACAGTCATAGTCAGGGTTTCTGGAGTAAGGGAATTGGGCGTCTTGTTGACATTGAATTTAAATTGGAAATGTCGGTTGCTGCCAGATTTATAAAAGAACTTAAAAATTAAGTAAGTTACATATAATATGACTATAACTACAAGAATGATTATAAGGATAGAATAATGTGTTCCATATTTAATAATATGATGGTCCTGAGAGTGCTCAAGAACTTTGACGTCGCTAAGAAGGGACTGCAGTTTATTTTTATTTTCTTTAATAAGATCGTCTAGATCTATATCATTTAGATAAACAGAGGACACATTATCTAGTACATTACTTAATCTAACAATATTACAACAAGTGTCATTGATTAGGTTAAAATCTGGTACATGGTTAATTGGTGAAGTAATATTTAAAACATTGAATTTGGGTATAAGTGTGGTACTTCTATAATAACCAATACAGCCAATAGGAATGCTAAGTATTCCTGTTCCTAGTATAGTCGTTTCATACAAGTTAGAATTTAGACAATCAATTGAGATTTTATTAGATTCGGATTGTATATAAATCCATCTATTATTCAGTAATGGTTTCCAAATGTCTAATTTACCAAATATAATTTTCGTTTCGCACTGTAATGGTTTTTCACTAATCACTTTTGATAATAGTTCACTTTCACAGGTAAGTTTTGCTTCGGTAGAGTAAACGTTCTCTATGTCACAAATATAATCACCGGGTCCTATCACTTTACATTGTTCCAGGTTATTTAAAACGCAGTAGTGAGATTTGTCTTTGGTCATTGCTATGTATTTATTACTAGGGATAATTAGGCTAAATGAATTTGGTACCTTGGTACTATGAGGAGTTGGGAGAGCAATGTTATGAAACAAAATATACTCCTTGGTGTTGACCAGTGGCACTTGTAATACAAATATTAGCTTATTATTAATATAATTACATGCTAACTTAGAAATACTTAAGATTAAATGAACTGACTTAATATCTAGGGTTACAGGCAGCTCAAGGTCGCTTGGCAAATGTCTGTAGTTATCGGCAAGCTCTCTGTGTAATTGCGTTGGCGTCATAATAGACGGATGCAATATGTTTTGGCTACTAAATAAGATGGCGTTGATTATGTCTTCCAATTGGAATGACAAGGTAAGTATTGATGTTTCCAATGTATTTAGAATCCTGTTAACATTGATTAATATATGGAGTCCATTGGTAATTTTAGAAATATTTCTTATCTTTAGAGAGAGGTTGTCGATAGCTTCATTTAGATTTGCTTCATTATTTTTTATTTTGTTCAAAGTGTTATTAAAACATTTGATTACGGAAGTAGTGATTAAAATATTTTCCTTTATCAGTGAAGTCAACCGACTCTCATCGTTTTGCAGCGATGTTATGGCTTCATCATATTTTAAGGCATCATTTTCGTCTAAAGTACCGAATATCTGTTTTAATACAGATCCTATTCCCCCGATCCAAGCACTACGTTTATTTCTATTTTCTATCAGATGAGAAATAGACTGGAATTCTTTATTCATATCATGGAATCGTGCCGTTAGTGGTTGTAACATACTGTCACATTCTACATTAATTTCTATTATTCTGGTCTGGTTGCACAAGTGCTTAGTTTCTATTAAGGCATGTTTAATATTATTTATGTGTGGTTCGAAATGAGAGATATCTACAGGTAATAAAACATTCAATTGTACGTTATTAATTTTAAGTTTACCTAAATAGTCAAAATATAAGCCAGAGCTCGTGGTGATCGGCTGGATGAAGTCTTGGTGAGGTTGACCCCGAACTGGACTGTAAATAATAACTAATGTTATTATCTAACTAAGGTAAGTTATCTTATTTTTACCCGACTGCGCAAAGCAAAGAAGGGTTATGTGTTTATCAGTCTATGTATGTATGTATGTATGTTTGTTCCTATGTGGCATTGTAGAGGCCAAACGCCTTGGCCGATTTTGATGATCCGTACGTCAATCGATTTGTCTTGACCTCGCGAGTGTCACTAAAAACATTACAATAAACAATACTCACTATAGTAACAACTAGTCGCCATATTGTCAAAATGAAAAAAAAAAAAAATTGACTCACCATGTCAAGTGGGGTATCGTTGAATAGGTATTTGAAAATGAATTAGGTTTCCTTTATCATTTTTCATTTTATAAAACCGTTTAGGATATATAACGATTTAAAGTTATTAGAACAAACAATATCGCATTTCTTACTTATAACCGGATTCTTTTACGTGTACGGAATGAATATAAAATCGAATCGAAATCTACCGTCTTATAATAGTAATAACGAAGTTAATGAAAACTGACTAAAAAGTGTTAAATAAAAAAATGTAGTTAAAAAACTAAAAAACCCGACTGAAAAAACGGAAAAGCAAAAAACAAGCACATTTTAAATTAAACAAAACTTGGAAGCAGGCGGGGTTCATTTGAATATTAAATTATGAAATGAAAATAGAATGGACCCCGCCTGCTTACAAGTTTTGTTTAATTTAAAATGTGCTTGTTTTTTGCTTTTCCGTTTTTTCAGTCGGGTTTTTTAGTTTTTTAACTACATTTTTTTTTATGTTATGTGGTAAGTAAGTATATTATATATAAACTAACCTAAACTATAATAATATCCTGTTTACAGGTTTGTTCCGGTATCAGCTGGTTTCACTTCATCAAAGTGATGGCTGACGTGACGTCTATTAATAAGTAGGGTAAGTGTGTTATTACCATTTATTTTGATGACCTTGTAGGGTCCCTTCCAGATAGGGGAGAGGGCCTTGCGTAATCTCAAATGGTTTTTGAGGTAAACATAATCGCCAACCTTATACTGGTTTGGGCGAGTTCGAGTGTCATAATATGTTTTTGAGGTTTCTTTAGACCTCTTTATGAAATCTAATGCTTTTTCTCGTGAACATTTCAGTCGGCTTTGGAGCATGCGGACATAATCCGGGTAAGTTGCACCAAGGGTTCCGTCGTAAATAGAGTTTGGAATTAACGGTTTAGTTCCGAACATAAGTTCATAAGGTGAGTAGTGCGTGGTTGTGTGAATACTTGTATTATAAGCAAGCATAGCTGTATAGATATAACGAGGCCAGTTTGTTTGTTCGTCATTAATATAGGCCTTTAAATACTCTTTAAGGGTAGAGTGACTTCTTTCCAGGGCGCCTTGCGTTTGAGGATGATAGGGCGAAGACCAAAGATTTTTTATCTTTAGGAATTCACAGGTCTTTTTGAAAAGGTCCGCTGTAAAGTTGGTGCCCTGGTCAGTGAGAATTGTTTTGGGAATACCGAAAATAGATATATAGTGGAGTAAACATTCTGAAGTTTCTTCAGCTGTAGTACTACGTGTAGGATAGGCGGAAGAGAATTTAGTTAGATCGTCTTGTATAGTTAGTATATATTTTAGTTTAGCGGGTCCCGCTTCAGGAAGTGGGCCTACGATGTCTAAAGAGATCCGCTCAAACGGTTTAGTGGAAGTACTGGTGATCTGCATAGGACTGCGGTTTACCTTCCTTAGAGGTTTGTTTTCTTGACAAGACTTGCATTGTTTGACATAAGCTTCTATGTCACTGCGCATGCCTTTCCAATAATAAGATTCTTTGATTCTATTATACATGCGAGTAGATCCCAGATGGCCTGCTATTGGGATATCATGATTATCATATAAGATTTTCTTTATTTCAGTGGGGGTAGGATACATAATACTATTATGGTATATATGAATTTTGATCTTAGTATTATGGAAGAGATAAGTAAGGATATTATAAATTTTAATAAAAGAGTGTTTTTCAAACGGGTTTTTCAGGTCAGATATAGCAATTTCGTCTATATCTTCAACCGTTAAGATTTCATTTTTAAAATGTTTCAGTGTTTCAAAAATTTCAGTATAGGATGATTCATCAAAGTGATGAACCTTTATGAATAGGAAATAGAATATTTTATTGTTAAGCGTAAATCTATGGAAGTAATATAATTCTTTTTCAGCATTAACAATGTCTTCACAATTTTCAAAATTGTCTAATATTCCTTGCACATAAGGATTTGATTCATCTAAATCGATTGAAGTAGGTATGAGGATAACTTTAGATGTGGATTTTATGAGACTCTCATTGTGTTCTACAACTTCTGTGTTGTATGATTTATCTTTATCTGACATTGCTTTCAGAAACGTGCTGTAGTCGTCAGCAGGTAAGTCTGGACAGGTACTGGTTGATGGTTGTGGAGAGGTTTCAGGTTGATCATCAAGAGTTAGTGTTTCATCTGATGCCAGTTCCTGTAATTCAGGTAAGTCAGATAGGTCATTGCCGACATTATCTAGACCGAATTCTTCAGAGTTAAATGATGGTGGAGATATTAGTAAATCCATTAGATCATTATCTAAATTATGAGCAGGATCTAGTTCTGGATTAGGATTAGACTCCTGGGGAGTTTCAGGATTAATAGGATTGACAGGAAATCGAGACAGGGCATCCGCATTAACGTTAATTTTACCCTTCTTATATTGAATGTCGTATTCGAATTCCTCTAGCTTTAAACGCCAGCGGATAAGGCGAGATCCCGGGTCTTTGCAATTAAATAGCCATTGTAATGGCTTGTGATCCGTTAAGATTTTAAATTTATGGCCGTATAAATAAGGTCTAAATATTTTAGTACCAAAAACTATGGCTAGACATTCTTTCTCTGTGACGCTGTAATTACACTCTGCTTTATTTAGGGTGCGGGAAGCATACGCTATGGGGCGATCTTGCCCGATAATTCCTTGGGATAATATGGCGGAAATTGCGTAATTTGAAGCGTCACAAGTTAAGAGGAATGGTTGAGTGAAATCGGGATACGCTAGAATTGGAGCAGAGATTAATTTATTTTTTAAACATTCGAAGGCAAGCTGTTGTTCATTTTGCCAATTGAATAAGACATCTTTCTTCAGTAAAGATGTAAGAGGTTTTGCCAGTTTGGCGAAATCAGGAATAAACCTCCTGTAATATGATACTAACCCTAGAAAAGACTTAATATCCTTAGGGGATTTTGGAATTGGGAAATCCTTTACTGCTTTAGTTTTTTCAGGATTTGGTTTGACACCATCTTCGCTTATGATGTGCCCTAAATAAGCGACTTCCTTTCGAAGAAATTCACACTTATCTGGTTGTAACTTTAAGTTGAATTGGCGAAGTCTTTCAAAGACGGCTTTTAAATTATTGATATGAGACGGTAAGTCATAGGAATAAAGAACGATGTCATCTAAATAAACGAAGCATCTTGTGCCCTGAAGGCCAGAGAGACAGTTATTCATTAACTTTTGAAATGTGGAAGGGGCATTTTTTAGCCCGAATGGCATCCGGTTAAATTGGTAATGCCCTTGAGGTACGGAAAACGCTGTTTTGGGTGCGTCTTCGGAGAATATAGGAATTTGGTGGAAACCGGATGTGAGGTCTAGGGTAGAAAAATATTTACTATTCCCTAGTTGATCTAGTATCTCAGAAATTTGTGGTATAGGGTAGGTTTCACCTATAGTGACATCGTTTAATTTACGATAGTCGATTACTATTCTCCATTTGCGTTGACCTGTGGAGTCTACCTTTTTTGGTACTATCCAGATCGGTGAGCTCCAAGGTGAGATAGAGGGTTCTATGATACCCTGATCGAGCATTTTGTCAATCTGAGTCTGTACTTCCTTTTTATGGCACTCCGGGAACCTATATGATTTTGTATGTATAGGCGAATCGGTCATTGTTTTGATCCGATGATTAAGTGCAGAAGTACAGGTCAGTTGATCGTCAGGCAAATGAAAAATGTCTGAGAATTGGGAGCAGAGTTCAGTAAGAACTTCAGCTTCTTCTTGGTTGAGATGGTTAGTTCTCAATGAATTAATCACGTCATTTGTCCGTGAGGTCGAATTTTGTGAATTATTTAAAACTTGGAATGAAATAGAAGATAAGGGTAAAATATTAAGATTTAAGTTAGATTTAACCGTTATAGGTACTTCGGATGTATTAGCAACGGTCAAATTGACACGGTTGTTGCTCTTGACTTTGACAATACAGTTGGATATCAACAAATCTTTTGAAATACGTTGATCTGTAACGAGACCTTCAGTGAGGTTAGTTTTCCGAACTGAACATTCTATAACGGTTTCCGTTCGAGGCGGAATGATATAGCAGGGATCAGAGAAATGAAGTTTTAGATTTAGGTTCTCTATTTTTAGGATGTCTTGAATGTAATCAATTTTGCAGCCAAAGGCAGTTAGGAAGTCGGTACCTATTATACCGTCATAAGGTAGGTTGATATTTCTTACAACGTGAAATTTAAACGTTGCTGAACGTTTTTCACTTAACTTTAACTTAAGTTGGAAATGACCTTCGGTTGGTGTCGGTTCGTCACCAGGGTCGATGCCTTTGAGCTTTATTGACTCTTTGACAAGTCCTTGATTTTTATGAATACTAGACTCTTTTAGTAAACATATAGCAGAACCTGAATCTACGAGGAGGGACAATGGAACATGGGATACTTGAGATCCCAGTAGGACATGTGGTAGTAACCTTTTGGTAATGTCAAGATTTACTTCATAAATCTTGTTGGATTTAGGAGGAATAGTAGAGGTAGTAGACTTAGGAAAAATAGTAGATTTAGGATTGCAATGGTTGAACTGACCGTCGGTTTGGGGCTGATTACCCTGTTGATTGGTCTGGGAGTTAGTAGAGGAATGGGCACTTGCTTGGGGCTGGTTACCCGTGTGGTCCCTTGATTTAGAAGATGATTGGGCGCTTATTTGGGGCTGATTACCCGTGTGGTCCCTTGAAATAGAAGATGATTGGGCGCTTATTTGGGGCTGGTTACCCGTGTGGTCCCTTGATTTAGAAGAAGATTTAGTAGATGGACAGGTATCGACTTTTGGATACTGTCTCGTGCGACACTGATTCGAGACTTTTATTCGTTTAAAGAATCGGAATCGTCGTCTTTTACGGGGGTTGGCTCATCAGGTTCTTCTACCAAGTTTACCTGATGGGAAGGTTTGTTTGAATTTTGGCTAGTAGAGGCCTGTTGTGGATTAAGAATTTTACGGTTATTAAATTCCCGTTTCTTGCAGGTATTAATATCGTGGCCTGGATTTTTACAATATCGGCACACGGAGTTGGAAGAACTTTGAGAAACACTTGGCGGTTTTGTGTGAGAATTAGTATTTGAGTTGGGTTTGACATTAGTCGGTTTACTAGATTTTTGTTCCGACTGAGGACGCTTATACAACGTCTGTTGTATCCGCTCCTCGGATACGGCTAGATTTATAGCCTCGTTGAGATTTTTAGGAGACCTACATCTCACAATGTTAGAAACTCTGGGGTATAGTCCCATGAGGAAATGATGGAGGGCAAGATCCTCCATGGCTGCAGTACGGCCAGGTAATTCCTTGGCCTTGGTATTTGACAAGGATATCTCTGTTAGCAGTTGTGAGAGGTAGGTCTCTACGCGTAATGCGTATTGACTTACGTTTTCTGACTGATCTTGTTTGCTTTCTTGCAGATCAGTCAGGAGATGGGAGTAGTGTTTTCGCTCACTAAATTGGGTCTTTAAAAAGTCCTTTAGTTGCTCCCATGTTGTGAACTCCTTAATGGAGCAGGCGGTTTCCGCTTTGCCATCTAGTTGGCTTAAAATAAATTTGAATAAAATAGGCTTCTGAGATTCAGAAGCGAGGTCGTAGGCATTGTCGCAATTAACTATAAATGAATTCAGGGTTTCCCGCTTGCCATCGTATGATTTTACGAATTTGAAGAGTATGTTTAGGCTAATTTCCGACATAGTGAGGTTTGCCAGCGTTTGCCTAGTAATACGAGGAGATGTGAGGGGTGACTTCACAGATTCACTATCGCTCACTTGTTTGTCGTATTCAGGGATATTTAAAGTTAATTTATCTTCGGCCTTGAGTGCCTTTTTCATAATAGTAAATAAAATTAATTCTAATGTATCTAATACGACACAATAAAATATAAAATAAAAGTTTGAGGAACACTGGTAATTGGGCTTAGACTAAACAATGACCAAAGACTCACAGTAAAAACACGTGGGCGACGGCGATAGCGGCGAGCGGGAACATTCCACTTGATAAGGCGGTGCGCCTGTGCACCTGGGACGCGACGAAACAAGATTTAATTCAAATCTCGGTTGACCTTGGATTTCGGAGGTATGAACCAGCTAGTTCACAGGATGTAGGATGCAAGATGATAGGCCACGAAGCACGGAGAGTGGTGTCGTGTGGTCTTCTCGCAGGTTTCGGCACTTCCGTGTCGACGAAGAAGAAAGACGAGTAATCGCGGTTAAGGATGCGACACTCCTCTTTTGTGTATGATCGCACTTCACTACGAGCACTTGAACATAGATTTTTGGCACTTGGCACTGAAGTTTTTTCTTCACGGTTTGAAAGTTATTTTTACGGGATCCGGAGTCTACGTAGCGGTTGCCGGGCACTGGAGATTTTCGGATCCCACCGCTGCCACCAAAATGTTATACGGCCTTGGAATTAGTCCTTTTTAAAAAAAGACTATTTAATTAAAGTAAAGTTTTATTACTTAGACTTATTAACAAACACGTGAAAATGATCTTTGGCAACCGCTATCGACTGAGGTCGGAGATAGACTGGCGCTTAGATGAGTTGAATGAAGTATGAACAGGTATGAATTGCTGACATAAGCTTAATGGACACTTGCAAGGGAAGCTTAGCTAGCCTGAAGGGTCTAACATAGCTGGTATATAACAGTGCGCAGCGACAGCCCGAGCGCCGCCTCGTCACTGGTAACTATATACTATATACTGACCGGTGTCGAGGTTGAGCACGGTGACCTGCTCGAGGATCTCGATGTCGGAGAGCTGCTGGCCCGACACGGTGCGCGTGCGCAGCGACAGCCCGAGCGCCGCCTCGTCACTGGTAACTATATACTATATACTGACCGGTGTCGAGGTTGAGCACGGTGACCTGCTCGAGGATCTCGATGTCGGAGAGCTGCTGGCCCGACACGGTGCGCGTGCGCAGCGACAGCCCGAGCGCCGCCTCGTCACTGGTAACTATATACTATATACTGACCGGTGTCGAGGTTGAGCACGGTGACCTGCTCGAGGATCTCGATGTCGGAGAGCTGCTGGCCCGACACGGTGCGCGTGCGCAGCGGCAGCCCGAGCGCCGCCTCGTCACTGGTAACTATATACTATATACTGACCGGTGTCGAGGTTGAGCACGGTGACCTGCTCGAGGATCTCGATGTCGGAGAGCTGCTGGCCCGACACGGTGCGCGTGCGCAGCGACAGCCCGAGCGCCGCCTCGTCACTGGTAACTATATACTATATACTGACCGGTGTCGAGGTTGAGCACGGTGACCTGCTCGAGGATCTCGATGTCGGAGAGCTGCTGGCCCGACACGGTGCGCGTGCGCAGCGACAGCCCGAGCGCCGCCTCGTCACTGGTAACTATATACTATATACTGACCGGTGTCGAGGTTGAGCACGGTGACCTGCTCGAGGATCTCGATGTCGGAGAGCTGCTGGCCCGACACGGTGCGCGTGCGCAGCGACAGCCCGAGCGCCGCCTCGTCACTGGTAACTATATACTATATACTGACCGGTGTCGAGGTTGAGCACGGTGACCTGCTCGAGGATCTCGATGTCGGAGAGCTGCTGGCCCGACACGGTGCGCGTGCGCAGCGACAGCCCGAGCGCCGCCTCGTCACTGGTAACTATATACTATATACTGACCGGTGGGGGGTCTGTATTTATGCTTTTGCGGTTGCACAACGACTTGCTTTGCTTTTGCTTTGCTTGGTAGCATAGATACAGGCCTACCCTACCTCCTCCCTCAGAGGCGGTAGGGTGGCGTGGTTTTGAGGGAGAGCGCTACGGTCGTGTAGATCCTCAAGGCAAGTCTGATGGTTCACCTTCCCGTGGTTGCCACCCTGTTTTTGGTCTAATTCTCTCAGAATTAGACGTAACCGAAACCACCAGGCGATTAGAACACAGGGGTGGCGAGGTCATACCCCTGGGTGTTCATCATCGAACAAGAGCAGATGGTGGATAGTGATGACCTCCCGCGTGTTTGTGCCGTGCGCGGGGACCCGTTCGGAGGGATGAAGGAATCCTGGTGATTGAGTGGAGCAGGTTGCACACAACACATCACTTTGGTCCGGATTTCCTCTCACACGGGTGGTCGTGGAGTAGCTACCCATGATCAATCGGCTGGGGCATCCCATAAGCGGGTTGTCAAGCGAGGGCCGGTTTTTTGGGGGGGGCAGCCGGCGCGGCGTGGTTTTGCGGGATGAGTGGCGGCATAGTCTCGTGCCATTCACAGTCCCGTGATCCTCCGTCGTGTGCGGGCTCGTCTACTTCCCAATAAGCTGGTCCTATACCGAAGGAGTAGCTCTGGCGCACACTCGTGGAACGAGTGGCGTCCCCGGCTTGAGGGCTCCGTGGCGGGTGGAGAGCTCCGACGGTGAAGTTTTTGAATCCAAACCTATGGATAAAGAGACAAATAAAATTAAATCGCAGGCAGCGTCTTCTGATGCGCCAAACCAAGCCACCAACCAACCACCTAAGGCTGCGTCTCTTGATGCGCCATCTTTACCAAGAACCAGAGGTACGCCTCAGGATGCACCTAAGCGAAAACCGCCCAAGGTTGCGTCCGTAAACAAACATTCCGCTGCGCCCAAGGATGCGATGGGGAAGGCTACTGCCAGGTATGCGCCAAACCAGGTTGCGTCGAAGGCAATGCCAACCTCATCTGCGTCCGACGATGCACGCACCGAACTAAACCTGTCTGCAGGGCCTAGGGCAGCTCTCGTACATGGCGACTCAACGGTGGCTGTTGGCGCTGATGCGCCCACTAGGGCTGCGTCAGCGTCGGCGGCCTCGGAGAGGGACCTAACGGGTCTGACTGGGGCCTTGCCGGCAGGGGCAGCAAACACGACCGGGATTGACTTGTCGTCTCTCAAGGACGCCATTCAGTCTCAGGTCACACAAACATGGACCACCGTCGAACCCCGCAAGAAAATGGCTTCTGAGAAGCTGGCTGCGACGCAGCAAGTCACCGGGGCAGCCACTGCCGGAACGTCGGCAAACACACCGACACCGACAGGTGGTGCTGCCTCGGCAACAAAAAGCAAGCGCAGCCAAAGACCGAGGGGACGCAAACAAAAAAACAAGACCACCGGCGGAGAACCTCCTTCTAGGGCGCAGAAGCGTGAGCGACCCGAGGACACCGTCACACCGACTGGGGTAGGCAAGAGGAGCAAGCCTGCTCGCTCCCACACGGTTGACGGTTCCTTGGTGAGCTACGCTGAAGCGGCTGCGTCGTACAGGAACAACGAGCTGTGCGTCGCCGTCATGTCGGAGCCATTCGAAGACATGACGCAGGAACAGGCGGAGGGGATCCGCCTTAACATCGAAAAAGAACTCAGGGCTCAGCTTATGGCAGATCCCGACCCGTCTAAACCAACCGCAAACACGGCGATCCATTTTCGGGGGAAGGCCCACTTCGCTGAGGGCGTCCTGAAGACATGGTGTGATGATGCCTTCACACTGGCCTGGCTCAAGCGGGTAATAACCTCCATGGCGTCCCCGATACCAGGAACCAGCTTAACCGTACGGCCCCAAGCCGAAATACCGAAGAAGGCCCTATGCATGCTTTTCGTTCCGGAAATTACCGAGGACACTCCGGCACTGCTAAAGCTGTTAACCCGCCAAAACCCTAATCTTAATATTAACAAGTGGACCCTGACACACGAGAGGGTGCGGCAGGAACCCCCGGGCACCTGTCTCTTCTTCCGTGTGCCGGAGCCCATGGTCAAGACCATTAAGGACCAAGAGAGGCGCGTATACTACCTCATGGGCAGTATCTACATCCGCTTCCTGGAGGAGGGTGTAGCCAGTGGGGTAGTCACCGCGCCTTCAACCGCGACGGCCCCCGTCGTACCGGGACTGGAGCTTGGCCCGCCACCGCCTAGACGGCCCCCGTCGCCAACCGCGACGAGGACCGTAGAGGGGGTGGGGGAGCGGGCTTCTACCTCGGCCATGGAGGTCGAAGCGAGCAACATAGAATCAGCACAGGATCCTTCCTCGCCCGGACTTACTTCGGACGAGGACTGCTTTCCGGCGGGGGAGGGGAGAGAGGAGTACGACAGCAGCCTCTGCTCTTCTCCCTTGCGGGACAACTAGGCTCCTACAAGCCAATCTCCAGCACAGCCAATCTGCGTCGGCCACTTTGCGCAGAGTGCTGGAGAACCAACTTCAGAAGACCATTGCCCTTATCCAAGAGCCGTGGATTAGGGGCGGCAGAATATGTGGTCTTGCGAACATCGGAGGTAAGTTGCTGCTAGACACCTCCGTAAGCAACCCACGAACCTGCATTTTTATACCCAAACATGTACCCCACCTACTAATTAACGAATTCTGTTCAAGAGATCTGACAGCAACGAGGCTATCCAGGACAGAACAGGATCTCCCGGACATTGTCCTCGCCTCGGCCTACCTGCCGGGCGACGAGGACGTGCCACTACCAGAGCTAGCCTCGCTGGTGGAGTACTGTGAAAGGGAGAAACTGGAACTCATCATCGCAACTGACTCCAACGCACATCACACTCTATGGGGTAACGTCAAAACCAACAACCGAGGTGAGGCAATGCTCGAATTTATCCTTAGCAATAATCTTGTATTACTCAACAAAGGTTCAGAACCAACTTTCGTTAACGCACGATCGCAAACAATAATAGACCTAACTCTATCAACCATAGGTATCTCCAATTCCATCCAGGACTGGCATGTGTCCAGCGAACTATCATGTTCTGATCACAGATGGATTCGATACACCATCAACTTCAACTTACCAAAGCCACAACCGAGGAGGGTCCCACGTAACACAGACCAAACCAAGTTTATTAGGCTGACTAAGGCAGAGTTTGGTAACTTACCCTCCCTTCCATCTGAAATTCCTTTAAATAACTTAGATGAACACGTAAACAACCTCACATCAATCCTCCTAACTAGCTTTGAGCAGTCCTGCCCACTTACTGTACCAAGACAGGGGGCTAGGCAGTCATGGTGGGGTTCTGAACTAGAAAGACACCGTAACAGGCTGCGAGGGCTATTCAACAGAGCCATGAACACACGCTTGCCAGGCGACTGGGACCGTTACAAATCAACCCGCAGAACTTACAAAAAACTAATACGCCTCAGAAGCAAAAACGGCTGGAGGCGTTTTTGTACTAACATTGAAAATAGCAACCAGGCAATGAGGGTCAAAACTTGTCTCGCCGCCGAGACTGATCCCTCAATAGGTTGCCTCAAAAAATCAGACAATACCTACACAACTAGCGATGCGGAGACTAGTGAATTGCTTCTCACTACCCACTTCCCAGGCTGCCAGATTGCGACCCAGCAGAGCTGGGAATCGTACAGTGAAAGGGCTACGTGCAGCCTGGACTGGGAGGTGGCTTCGGAAGTAATCAACAAAGAGAATATAATATGGGCAATCAACACCTTCCTACCTTTCAAGGCAGCAGGGTTAGATGGTATTTTTCCGGCTCTGCTCAGATGGAGTGGTGACTTGCTAGCCGATTACCTTGTTAAGGTTTTCCGTGCCTGCCTGGCCCACCGCTACATCCCCCTGAAATGGCGCGAAGTAAAAATAATCTTTATTCCAAAACCAGGTAGGAGTGATTACACCCAACCCAAGTCCTTCAGACCCATCAGCCTCACTTCGTTTTTCTTGAAGACACTGGAGAGGCTGGGAGACAGATGGATTAGAAACAAAATATCGCTATGTAAACCCCTACACCCCAACCAACACGCCTACTGCGAAGGTAAGTCAACTGAATCCGCACTCCACAGCGTGGTCACACGCATCGGAAACGCGCTAAAGATCAAAAATCCAACGCTGGGCGCCTTCATAGACATAGAGGGTGCTTTTGACAAAACGAACTTCGCCAGTATTAGCCAGGCACTAGTCGTGCACGGTGTGGCGCCAACCCTTATACAATGGATTCACAACATGCTAAAATACCGTGCTATTCAATTTACTGTGAACACCACCACACGAGGCATCGTTAGCAGAGGCTGTCCGCAGGGTGGGGTGCTGTCACCACTACTGTGGAACCTAGTCGTAAACGAGCTCATTACAGAGCTCAACGCTAGCGGCTTGTACTCGGTGGGTTACGCAGATGACATAGCTATTTTAATCACGGGGAAATTTGAAGGCGTCTTATGCGACCTCATGAGGAAAGCCTTCAAAATAATCGAGAATTGGTGTACTAAACACGAACTGTCGGTTAACCCCACTAAAACAGAATTAATAATGTTCACTAACAAAAGAGTCCTTGGACCACACAAACTTCCTAGTCTTTTCAACACCGAACTAACACTCAAAGAAGAAGTTAAGTACCTGGGTGTGATTCTTGATAGCAAATTGCTCTGGAACAAGCATCTTGACTACAAGCTTAACAAAAGCACAATCGCCCTATACCAATGCAAAAAAATGCTAGGAAAAACATGGGGGCTATCTCCAAAGATCACGCGATGGCTTTACACAGCGGTTATCAGACCAATGCTGACCTATGGCGCCCTGGTTTGGTGGACGAGAACTGAATTCTCGACCACAGTCTCCAGGCTCCAACGTTTCCAAAGGATGGCATGTTCCGCTATCACGGGCTGCATGAGGACAACCCCAACTGCAGCAATGGAGATAGCCCTTCAACTAACCCCACTTGAGCTGTACATACAGCAGGAGGCAGCTTTAGCAGCCATCAGGCTTATGCACTTGGGCATATGGGGCAAGAATCACACAAGTCCCCACGCAGGCATCCTGGACCGGGTGATTGAGTATCAACCTCTCATCGCTGCCCCGTGTGATAGGACACCTAACAAACCTATGTTCAACAAGAGCTATAGCATACAAACAACAGAGGAATTAAGAGATCAGTCAGGAGTCAATGAAGTACGCATCTACACAGACGGCTCCAAAACTCAAAACGGCTCAGGGGCAGGCGTACACTCCCTAGACCTCAACATTAACTTTCACCTACCACTAGGCGAACACAGCTCGATATTCCAATGCGAGTGTGTCGCCCTAACACAAGCTGCAACAGCCGTAAAGCGTCTGAGGATTCACAGCCACGCAATCAGATTTGTAACTGATAGCCTGTCTGTGCTTAAAGCCCTAGAAAACAAACAAACTAACAGTAAATTAATATTTGAATGTCACCTCGCCCTGGAGAGTATATCGCTGTCCAACAGTATTACCCTCCAGTGGATTAAGGGGCACAGTGGATCCCTGGGAAATGACGCCGCAGACGAACTTGCTAAGAGAGGGTCCGCGATGGCAGTGCTTGGCCCGTACCCACTCCTTCCCTTACCTTTCTCACAGTTCCGTACATGGGTTCGCCAGAGATCAACTGAACTCCATAACAGCAAATGGTCACGGTCTACAGACTGCAGACAGTCAAAAATGGCGATGCCAAGTCTACATCCGCGGCTAACAAAACGACTGCTTAGCCTAAGTAAAAATAACCTTAGAATAATAATAGGGACAATAACGGGCCATTGCCCCCTCAATAAACATCTTTTTACCATAGGCGCCACGGACAGCCCACTCTGCAGGGGCTGCTTTGATGCCGAAGAATCAGCCGCCCACGTCATCCTGGAATGCGAGGTCGTGGCTACTCAACGCAGACAAATCCTCGGAACGGTGAGGTCGCTCCGCGAAGCCTGTGAAGCTCCCAGGAAACTTCTGTGCTTCTGGGCGGAGCTAGGCTGGCTATCTTAGCCAGGACACCTACGCACAACGGACCGATCAAGAGTCTAAGTGCGGAAAACGGAGTCCCCACTCTACTCTACTCTACTCTACTGACCGGTGTCGAGGTTGAGCACGGTGACCTGCTCGAGGATCTCGATGTCGGAGAGCTGCTGGCCCGACACGGTGCGCGTGCGCAGCGACAGCCCGAGCGCCGCCTCGTCACTGGTAACTATATACTATATACTATATACTGACCGGTGTCGAGGTTGAGCACGGTGACCTGCTCGAGGATCTCGATGTCGGAGAGCTGCTGGCCCGACACGGTGCGCGTGCGCAGCGACAGCCCGAGCGCCGCCTCGTCACTGGTAACTATATACTATATACTGACCGGTGTCGAGGTTGAGCACGGTGACCTGCTCGAGGATCTCGATGTCGGAGAGCTGCTGGCCCGACACGGTGCGCGTGCGCAGCGACAGCCCGAGCGCCGCCTCGTCACTGGTAACTATATACTATATACTGACCGGTGTCGAGGTTGAGCACGGTGACCTGCTCGAGGATCTCGATGTCGGAGAGCTGCTGGCCCGACACGGTGCGCGTGCGCAGCGACAGCCCGAGCGCCGCCTCGTCACTGGTAACTATATACTATATACTGACCGGTGTCGAGGTTGAGCACGGTGACCTGCTCGAGGATCTCGATGTCGGAGAGCTGCTGGCCCGACACGGTGCGCGTGCGCAGCGACAGCCCGAGCGCCGCCTCGTCACTGGTAACTATATACTATATACTGACCGGTGTCGAGGTTGAGCACGGTGACCTGCTCGAGGATCTCGATGTCGGAGAGCTGCTGGCCCGACACGGTGCGCGTGCGCAGCGACAGCCCGAGCGCCGCCTCGTCACTGGTAACTATATACTATATACTGACCGGTGTCGAGGTTGAGCACGGTGACCTGCTCGAGGATCTCGATGTCGGAGAGCTGCTGGCCCGACACGGTGCGCGTGCGCAGCGACAGCCCGAGCGCCGCCTCGTCACTGGTAACTATATACTATATACTGACCGGTGTCGAGGTTGAGCACGGTGACCTGCTCGAGGATCTCGATGTCGGAGAGCTGCTGGCCCGACACGGTGCGCGTGCGCAGCGACAGCCCGAGCGCCGACTCGTCGCCCGCCGAGCGACGTCGCGCTCCGCCCAGCGACTCCGAGTTGCTGCGTCTACCCATACAAAGATCAAGGGATCAAACATCATCTTATATCTACAGCGTTTATCAAAAAACTGTGATCCAACATTGTGGTCTATCCCTTAAATATTTCAGGGCTAGACCATCAAGCTGGAAGACATCGTAAACGCAAAAAGTAATCAACTGTCTCATTCATTTGGGTCGGGCAGGTTTTTTTGCCGAGGCCGCGTTATCTCTTTCGATAATCAATTCAGTCGCGCGCTCGGTGCCAAACCAGTTAGACGCGTACCGACTAATTACCTGCGTGTGTGATTATTCGAACGTTATATTCACTTATATTGCACCTACGCACCAACCTATTCATCAACATGGTGAAATGTGCCAAGTGCGGGAAAATGGTGACGAAAAAAAGTCCCGGAATACAGTGCTCCAAGTGTAGCAAATGGATTCACGCATCATGTGCCTCAATAACTACAGATCAACTAAATGTACTGTACTCAACGGACGCCGTTGATTGGAAATGTCGTGCATGCGTGGGAAACGCCAAACCAAAACGCCTATCCTGTATCCTGCCCGACGTTGATGACGAAGACATCACTGACACGGAGACCCTCATGGATACCAACATAACTCAACGCATCCTAAGCGATATACGGCGAGAGGTACGCGACATAATTAAAGAAGAGTTGCAAAGTACCCTGCAGTTCTACTCAGACAAAATTGATGAGTATGAGCATAAGATAAAAGCATATGAGAATAACCTGAAACTAGTGGAAAACCAGAATATTGAGCTGAGAAACAAATATAAAAACATTGAACTTAAAATGGAGGTAGTGGAACAAAAACTTAACTCAAGTGAACAAAGCCAATTAGTCAATAATATGGAAATTTGTGGTGTTGCCGAAACAGAAGACGTAGATTGTGTGATGGAAAACCTGTGTACGAAATTAAAAGTGAAACCAGATGAAGTCGTCAAGGTATACCGTAAAAAAGGGAACCGAACTGATGCGAAAACAGGAAAACTACCCCCGGTAATCGTCGTGACTCTGAAGGAGGGCTGTCGGGATTCATGGCTGCAAGTGGCTAGGACCCATAATATTACTGGAAGGGATCTAGGTTGCGGTGAGGATAACAAAATATACCTCAGAGAAAGTTTATCACCCACAACGGCCTACCTTCTCTGGGCAACGAAATCGGCACTGAAAGAAACAAACTTGTGTAAATTCGTCTGGTGCAAGAATGGACAAATACTAGTTAAAAGGTACGAAAAGGGTAAAACCTACAATATCAGATCGGAGAAGGATATACAGAAATTGGTCTCTGATTTTAAAAATAATCAGAACTAATGAAACCCCTACCCCCCTCACCATGGAAGTTATACGTAGTGTCCTCCTTACCAATCTAAAAACCACCACAAATGGATGACACATACGATAACATAATTGAAAACACATACAAACATTGGAATGAATACACAGATGATCTGCCACAGATATACAACTCAATAACTATGCTTCACGTAAATATCAGATCAATGCTGAAGAACTTCTCTCAACTCGAATACATCATCATGAGCTGCCCTCAAACCATTCACCTGGTCATCATCACCGAGGCAAATATCTCCGACAGGAACAAATCATTGTTCGAACTCGTGGACTACGACATGAATACCCAGTTGCGTTTTTCTAAGAAAGGAGGCGGAGTCATTGTTTATGTGCATAAGAGTGTTTGCTTCACTAGACTATCTACGTGTACACGATACTTCGAGTGCGTAACCGGTGAGCTTAAAACGGACTATGGTTCATCAATTGATTTGTGTGCTGTGTATAGACCACCTGATACTAACAAGGCCCTGTTCGTCGAGGAGTTGTGTAATCTTATCACTAAATTTCCACAAAAACATAATTTTGTTCTGTTAGGTGACATGAATATCGATCTAAAACAAAATACTTCGCTAACTAAGCATTACCTAAACTCACTGTGTGAATTAGGTCTTGAATGCGGAATAAACCAGTTTACTCGGATAGATAAGCGAGGTGAGTGCATAACAAAATCATGTATTGATCATATATTTATACGTAGTGTCGACTGCCGCGCCGCACAAACAGCTGTTGTTAAAAATGCCTTAGCCGATCACTTCATAACCGGTTGCGCGCTAGTCGACAATACGTATGTAAACAAAGCCAGTCAATATAAAATCATTAGTAAATTGAATAATAGTAAGTTGCAAAGTGAATTGAATAAAATTAACTGGAGCTTGGCTTTGGAATACGACAACCCTAAAGATATATTATGTTTTTTATTAGATAAGTTTTCTTATGTTTATCAGAACTGTAAGTACGATGTTAAAATTAAATTAGGTAAAAGACAATCATGTAAATGGAAAAGTGTTAGAATAGAGAAAATGTGTAAAAAAAGAGATGAACTACTGGATATTTGGCTTAAAGATCAAAGCAATCTGGCAAATAGGCTATTGTACAATAAATATAGAAATAAAACAAATAAACATATTAATAATGTAAAAAATAACTATTTTCTGAAGGAAGTAAAAGCCAATTTTCATAATTCTAAAAAAGTCTGGGAAACTATTAATAACTTATGTGGAAAAATAAATAAATCTATAGATGACATAATTACAAAATATTTTAAACTTTTACCAAATATTGTATCGAATAAGTTTGCTACCGAATTTAGAGACAATGTGCAGAATACTTGCAAATTTCAGTGTAACACACCAATCCTGGATGTTAATTCATATATAAATAATTGTAGCTCATCAATGAGATTACAAAAAGCCACAGATGATGTTGTTTCCTCTATAATAAAAAACCTAAACGAGAAGAAGTGTCCAGGGTTCGATGGCATCCGAGTCAAAGACTTAAAATACATATATAAAGAAATTACCCCCGTCATAACGCATCTAATTAACACATGCATTGCCACGTCCTTGTACCCCGATCAACTAAAGGTTGGAATAGTAAGACCTATCCATAAGAACGGTTCATATACAGATGTCAATAACTATAGGCCAATTACTATTTTATCATGTATTGATAAAATAGTTGAGAGGTATCTCGGACTACAAATTAACAAATATTTGACCAAAAATGAAGTTATCAATGATAAACAGTACGGTTTTCAAAAAAACAAAAATACCTCGCAATTATTATGTAAGTTTAGCAATGAGGTCAACAAGTGCCTGAACAATCGTGAACACGTACTTGTTGTCCTCATTGATTTCAGCAAAGCTTTTGATTGTTTGGATTATAAGACGCTTTTTAATAAACTACAGCAAAATGGTATACGGGGTCCTGAGATGATTGGTGTCGTACGGGTAAAGGAAATAACAAGTCAGGTTGGCTGCCAATAGTATAATGAATTAGAAATAAGTAAAACGACGTAAATGCTAGGTAAGCATATCATATGATACCTAGTATAAAGGAGAATACATACATGGTTGAAAATCTAAAGGAGGCTATACACTACACCTCCGGCAATATAAAAAAAAATAAAAATAATCTTAAACTATTAATTTTTATTTTTTACTTATTACAACAATGAACCTAAGATACAAATGGCTTGGTTCGATTTTTATGTATAATATCAATTTTGTTGTTTTTTCTAATTTTTACATTACATCCCAAATCTTCTAAAACAGTAAATGGTCCATTAAACAATGGGTCTAATTTTTGACCAGTTTCATTTTTAATCAATATTAAATCATCTTTCTTATATTGAATAGGGTTCAAATATGTATCATAATAATTATTTTTACGGTTACATTTGCTTAATATTAAATTATTTCTAGCATCTTTATTAGCTAGTTGAAGTTTATACTTAAGTGCACTACTATAATTATCTGGATTATATAATGGTTCAACATCATCACATAATCTAGAAGGAACATTACAAGGTCTACCAAATACAAGCTCATAAGGTTGATATTTTGTTGCTGAATGAACAGTGGTATTGTAACTGAAACACCAGTAAGATAACCAATGTGACCAAGTTTGTGGGTTGTTGTCACATTGAATTCTCAAAAATGCCCCTAAGTTTTTGTGAGAATTTTCTAACGAACCAATTGATTGATGATGGTAGGCAGTTGATGATACTTTATCAATGTTTAAAAGCTTACAAACCTGTTCCATAGTTGATGACATAAATTCAGCACCTCGGTCAGTTGCTATTGTTTTTGGTAGTCCAAATCTAAGGATAAAATTATCTACTAAAGCTTTACTTACAGTTACAGTGTCCTTAGTTTTAAGTGGATATGCTTCCACGAATTTACTCAATTCACACTGGAGACTTAGTATATATACATTACCTTCGTAGTCTTGTGGCAATGGACCTACTATATCTAAAAATATTTTTTCAAAGGCATAAGATGCCGTAGTAGTTATACACATGGGTTCCTTAATAGGCTTACCATGTTTCATCTTTTGACATTTCTCACATCTTGAGACAAAATCCTGGACGTCCTTTTCTATTCCTGGCCAGTAAAATTGTCTTTTAATATTATTTATCATTCTGCGCACACCAGCATGACCACTAGTTGGCAGTAAATGAAAGTCGTGTAAAATAAATTTAATATCGTCATCATCAGTGATTCTTTTAACTCCTCTTAAAATATGAATTCGTGGTCCGGACCAAGTATTCATCGTTTCAATTTCTTGACTTAAGTCTTTAACAAAGCTAGCATTATTTTTATCTTTTATTATACATAACTCTTGTATGTTTAATTTCTTACATATTTTTCTCAATTCCAACACAAATTCGACTCGCGTAAAATGTGAACGAAAATCAAGATTTATAAATAGACTCTTTGTCTTTTCTTCGTATGCAAAACATTTTTCATTGAAGGATATCCTATTCGTTTTCATTAATTGCTTTATATATTCACCTTCTTTTAAAATAACTTCTACAGAATCGGTAGGTTTCTTTACAATTTCCACAACTCTTGGCTGATCAAACCTTAAGTTTGCGGGTTTCTTTAACAAATCCGTGTTACTTGCATCCTTCATATCATTCATTCTTTTCTTTTGTGCTCTTGTCAATACTGTTACTACATCATTATTCATACTTTTTAATTCATCCGATGTTATTACTATTCTGGATAATGCGTCTGCTGCGACATTATTTTTTCCCTTAACATACACTATCTCGTAGTCGTATTCTTCTAGTGTCAATCTAAATTTTAACAAACGACTTGATGGGTCTTTCATCCCAAATAGATATATTAATGGCTTATGGTCTGTTTCTATAATAAAATGTTTGCCGTACAAGTATGGTCTAAAATACTTGACTGACCATACTATTGCTAACAGTTCCTTTTGAATTGTTGGGTAATTTTTCTCTGCTTTGTTTAATGGACGACTAGCATAAGCTACCGGTTTCATATTTTTATTACAGAGGACTGAGCCAATAGCTATTCCTGAAGCATCCGTTTTCAATATAAATTTACTGTTATCTGAGAAATCTGGGTATTGTAATATTGGTGGACTTGTCATAGATTGTTTTAATTTTTCAAATGAATTTTGACATATTTGTGACCAAATAAAGGGTTCATTCCTTCTGCACAACTTATTTAGTGGCATTGTAATTTCAGCAAAACATGGTATAAATTTTCTATAATAATTGCAAAAGGCAACAAACCGTTTAACCTCGTCCGCATTTTTTGGTACGGGATATTTTTTCAGTATTATTATTTTTTCTGGGTCTGGTAACACACCTTGTGCAGAAACAACATGACCAAGATATAAAAGTTCTTTTTTTAGAAACTGACATTTGGCGGGATTTAATTTTAAATTAACTTTTCTCAGTCTTTCGAAAATATCTATTAAATTACGATTATGTGACTCTAAATTACGTCCAAAAACAATTAAATCATCCAAATAAACGAAACATTTGTCGAAAGTTAAACCAGACATTGCTATCGTCATTACCCTACTAAAAGCACATGGGGAAATCTTTAACCCCATCGGCATACGTTTCATCTGAAATTGACCTGTACTAGTACTAAATGCTGTACATTTCCTGCTTTCAGGGTTTAGAGCAACTTGATAATAGCCAGAATGTAAATCTAGATGACTGAATAAAATAGCTCCTGAAAGAGAATCTAAAATTTCAGTAATATTTGGTAGTGGAAACCTGTCATCCTGAATTTTTTCATTTAGTTTCCGATAATCGACTACTAAACGCCACTTCTTTTCATTATTATCGTCACTTTTCTTGGGTACTAGTAGTACTGGACTAGACCATTCACTTTGTGCTTCTTCGATAATATCATTTTGTATCATAGTTTTAATTTGTTTATTTAATTCTTGTTTCATTTGTTGAGGTAGTCTGTATGGTTTTACGTAAATAGGATTAGTATTAGGTTTAAGCGTTATTTTTTGTTCATAAATATTTGTTGTCGTTAGTTTGTCATTTGGTAAGTGGAAAATATCTGAATATTTTTTACAAATGTCTTCAATTGATGTTTTCTCTTTTGACTTTAGATGTTGTAATTTCAATAACGTACTTAAAGTCTGAGCTCTACTTGCATCAGCTTTTTGTTTATCAAATGAGTAGCATTCATATTCAGTTAAAGGTTGCAATTTCGGTGTAAAAACAGGAATACGAATATGATATTCACTTACATTTAGAATTTTTAACGGTATTTTATTATTATTTGCCCTTATGATTGCACCTGCTAAAAACAGATTTTTCCCTAATTCACTTGCACTAATAACGATATCTTCCTTTAAAGTTGAATTTAAATCTACATAGTGAACCGACTCACTTCTCGCCGGAACAGTCCAAAATTCTGATTTGCATTCAGTAATATCAAAAATTTTAGTTCTAATTATCTTTCCGTTTATATTTAAAGTTAAAACATTAGTCTCTAAATTAATATTTGACGAGTATTTACTTAAAAAGTCTAATCCGATAATTCCATCAGCCTTGATAGGTAAATTATCAAAAACATGAAACTTATGAGTGAATATGTCACCTAATAGCGGTGATGACAATTCAAGACAAACTTGACCCAGTGAACGTATTTGACCAGCTATGCCGTTGACCAAAATATCTGGTCCTATAATTGAAATTTCTGGTGGTAAGCATTCTTTTCGTACAATTGACAAAGAAGCTCCCGTATCAAGTAGCCAATAAAATTGATTATTATTTAAATTAAATGATATTAATTTAGTTTGTCCATTAAAAGCTAGTATTTCTGGGTGGGTCACGAAAAAATTTTTCTGCTTGGTCTACCACTTGAGCAGTTTGGGTTTGGGCACTACTGTCGTTAGAACTAGTTGCTTGTGCCGAATAAATTTGACGCGTATTACCTCGATTATGTGACGGCTGATTATTTCTAAACCTTGAACCTCGAAAATAACCTGAATTATGGTAACATCTTGATCGGTTACCGCGATTACCGTAATTATTCCCACGTGCATACCTATTTGTTGACTGACCTCGTCCTTGTGCACCTTGTCCTCGATATCCTTGATGTCTATGTCCATTAAAATTATTGACATACATACCTCGCTTTCCTCTGTGGTGAGAATATGACTTACCAGAATAATGCATGACGTTACCGTCGCTTGTACTCGCACCTGGTGACAGCGAACACTCCTCATCCTTAGCTGCCTGGATAGCGTCCTTTAGTGAGCTATAATTACGAGCGGCAATTATCGTGCTAAGTTTCGAACCTTTAATACCCTCGGAAAATTTTCTTATTGCTAACTTTTCGTTTAATGGCTTCAAAATATCGTACTTGTTACAGTCTCCATCTGCTTGAGCAATTGTTAACTCAGTAAAAAGTTTTTCGAGTTCTGAACCATATTCGTCAATCGAACGTCGACCTTGCGTTATATTTTGAAGACGCGATTGGATTGCTGTGAACGATTTTTTAGTTAAGAGATGCGTACGCATGTCCTTGATGAGTTCTGTTATAGTAGTATACTTTAAAGCCATCCGCAACTTTGCGTTCTCTGATAATCTGCTTTTTAAAATAAACTTAATTAACAAATCTTTATCAGTCTCGCCAATCATATCAGAGTACATTTCAATACCATCAATCAATCGCTTCGTCACATTTTCCGAATCGTCCATAACGGGTAATAAGTTACAAGCTGTTTTTAAGTCGAACTCCATTTTGACGGACTCTATATTAGGAGAAATACACAACGTTTTTATAGTCTCATAAACCTTTTTTGTATTTTTATAAATTTCTGTTGCAGAGGAAATTATCTGCGTATCTTTCTTTGATTCTAAAAGTAAAAATATTTCACTGCATTTATCAAATATATGTGTTGCTTCTTTTAATTTAGTCTCAGCAACGTTACCTATATATCTTGCTTTACCCTTTTTAATCAAATATTTTCTTATTTGTTCTAATAAAACATAATTGTCTACTAATACATCAATCATCGTCTAAAAATAGAATCGAGTCATTTAGTCATTGCTGTATTTTATAAGTCTATGTAAAAATGACAAAACAAAAGTGTAAAGTTACTTGCAGCGCGGCGACAGAATGTCGTCGTAAGCTCAATTTTGCAGCGAAGTATCGAGTTACGTGAGCAAATGTACACGATTATAGAAAAATTAACTCGGAACGTAATGTAATATGATTCCATTCTATTTTTAGGTATACTTATTGGTACTTATTTTATAGTTTTAAGGTCCATAATTAATAATTATATTACTCTTATCACTCGCGAAGGCTTTAAACGAACTTGAAAGTTAATAAAACACATATTTGTAGAACTAACACTTAATAATTTTGGTGTGTAACTCACGGTTCTTTAGTTTCTTGATTCAGCGTTATTCGCTCCTTTGATCGAAGCCCGGATACGGTGAATGGCTCGGAGACCAATCTCCTCCTGGATCCACTGGCGATGGCAACGTTTGTACAAACGTACCCCGAAGTAGGCTAATATAATGATGCATATAGCCAGCAGCGCGTACATGACAATGCCCATCTGCTCCATGTGCTGAGCAACATCTTTTAACGTGGCCTGGTTACTGCCCGCAGCGTTTTGGTTGATGAAGACCTCCTCTTTTTCCACCGTTGAGCGACACATCTTGTAGATACTTCTATGTAGTTATGTTGATGGTCCCATTTAATTAAACTGATTTTTGCGGCGTGTATGTGGTGGTGGTGATTATACTAGTAGTAGTGGCAGGACTGGCAGGGTCGCCATGAGATGATTGGTGTCGTACGGGTAAAGGAAATAACAAGTCAGGTTGGCTGCCAATAGTATAATGAATTAGAAATAAGTAAAACGACGTAAATGCTAGGTAAGCATATCATATGATACCTAGTATAAAGGAGAATACATACATGGTTGAAAATCTAAAGGAGGCTATACACTACAGTCCATTTTTAGAATGGTTTAAAAATTACCACAAAAACCGCTTCACGTCGGTGAGTGTCGCAGGCTCGTTAAGTACTAGACTCCCAACCGATAAGGGCACAGCACAAGGTTCGATTCTCGGGCCGACCGAATACTTATTGTACGTGAACGACATGTGTAACATCTTCACGGAAGGCTCCGTGTACCAATTTGCTGACGACACATGTTTAGTTGCTGCACACAAAGACATATGTGAGGCTCAGAGAGTGATGCAGAGTAACTTCGACTTATTATGTAAGTGGGCGCACGACGTTGGTCTTGTTATTAATGCAAAAAAAACCAAACTTCTGCATATACACTCACCTTACCTAACTGTGTCTAGCGCGCCTTCTGTCGTTGCCCATGAGCATCTGTGTTTACATCGCCCGGCCCAATCGTGCGGTTGCCAAACATTGGAGTTAGTGACTCATCACATGTATCTTGGTTTAATAATCGATAGCAACTTCCACTGGCGGCCGCACATTGATCATGTATGTAATAAGCTTAGATCTGTATTGTCAAAGTTATCAATTCTTAAGTATAAGCTTCCATATAAAACACTAAGAACATTGTACTTGGCACTGGCTGATTCAGTGATTGACTATGGCTTAAGTAGCTACGGACTTACATACAAAACTTACGTCGAGGACATTTATAAGTTACAGTTGCGTATATTAAAAACTATTGTACCCACAAAAATAAAACAAAAATTCCACGATCATGATACGGGTCTATTTAATTACTGTCAAGTTGTAAATGTCTTTGACAAGGTACGTATACTCGCTTTAAAAGAAAATTATCACAACTTGGATAATATTAAAAAATACGTGAGGCCTGAGTCTTTGCGTTGTTTGGCATATCAGCCCACATTTAGGATACCTAGGTCTAATAATGTTTATGGAGCAAGGACGTGGGAATGCATGCTCCCCGCTATTATGAACGAGTTACCGTTGGCTATACGAAACAAAATAAATGTAAACAATTGCTCAAAGGTGCTGAAGAGGCACTTCCTGGATTGTGTCGCACTCTAGGAAGTGTCTTTTTAGTACCTACTTATACATATTCTATATTATATAATTATGTACTGATCAATAATGTTGTGGCACCGAGTTGCCGTGTCTGGCATACTACTGTTAAACCCACGATGGTTTGTGTGGTATGTTTAAGTCTATAAAAAACTGTTTGTAATTCTGTGTAATGAATAATAAAAGCAAAAAAAAAAAAAAAAAAAATCCGCAGCCCCGACGGGATAGTTTATAACCTGGATATGGAAATAGGATACTTTTTATCCCTGTAAATGACATAGTGCAGAAGAAACCTTTGGTCATTTGTGTGTCTGTGGTGTGTGTATGTTCCATTAAAATAGATGGACAAACTTATAAACCACTAGTGACCCGCCCCGGCTCCGCACGGGTCCAAAATACGTATTAGAACCTTCCTCTTGAATCTATCTATTGAAAAAACCCGCATTAAAATCCTTTGCGTAGTTTTAAATATTTAAGCATACATAGGGACAGACTGCAGGAAGTGACTTTGTTTTATTAACCGACTTCAAAAAAAGGAGGAGGTTATCAATTCGACTGTATTTTTTTTTTTTTTTTTTTTGTTTTTTTTTTTTTTTTTTTTTTTTTATATTTGTTACCTCATAACTCCGTCGCTTGCTAACCGATTTGAAAATTTCTTTTTTTGTTGGAAAGGATATACTTCCCAAGTGGTCCCATGATCACCAAGTCAGGATCTGATGATGGGATCCTGGAGAAATAGAGAGAACTCTTCAAATTTTATAGGCACACTTGCAGTGATTTGAGTAGTTTTTGGAAGAGTACTTTCTCGGAGTGGTTCCATTTCAATTTAGTGAAGATCTGATGAAGAACTTCGGAGATAGGCAACGGAACTCCTCAACAAACGATAGCAAATGGACTGGGATTGCTGAAATCTCATGTCTGTCTATTGCTTACACCAGTTCATAACATAACATCACGCCGGTACGTTGTGAAGGGGTAAGCACATGTGAACCACTAAAAAGTGAAAAATAAAAACTTTTTCCACTGGGTAACCGTGACCCTGGAACGTAAAGGGCTATTGAAGGAACACTGAAAGAAAGAAAGAAAAATGATTTATTGGTTTCCCACAGGACAAAAACAAATTGACAAAAAATTACAGGTAAACCAGTACAGGTCTGACAGTTCCTCCCGCTCCACCCAGGGTGGGAGGACTCATTAGATGATTTTGCCTCGTAAAAAAAAGGTGTAGTATGACTAACTTATGACTGTGTGACCTTCATTATCGGAAGACAGATTTCGTAGTCTTGTCATTTCCTGCAACGATCTATCGTCGTGTGGCTTATTTAATAATTTGTTGGCGTCCAAATCCGATAAAACTATGCCTGCCAAACTTTTGACACGACTTAGTGCAACATTATACAGTAATGCTTTTTATTCAGTGCGCAAATTTTTTTTGGTGGTCCAGTATCAGTAATAGAACATATTTCCATTATTAGTTCAAAACTTTTTTTTTTAATTTTTATCCGACTTTAAAACAGCAAAATATGTATGGGCACTATCTATTCGTAACAATATTGAATGAGCGCGCGTGCCTACCGGCAGCGGGGGTGAAACCCGGGCGAGCGGCAGAGAGCACAGGCGGGCTGAGGCGAGGCGAGCGCGCCGCCCCGCAGTCTGCTCACGCATGCGCTATCGTGACGTCGCGTCCAATCGCTTTCCCGCGCAACCCCCGTGCCACGCATGTCATACTCGTACAGACCTACAACTGCCTCCAAGTCACAATGTCGGACTTCACTAACCGCGAGTCTTATGAGATGGTGCGGGCGGGTGTATTTAATAAGTGGTGAAAGTCTACGAGCAGCTCGCAGAATGTATGCATCGGAGAGCATTCCCCGAATACGAGCATCCTAAACCCCATAAGAAAGGACCATTTTAGCAGCCATTCAAAGGCTGCTTGATCACAGTCAGTTCATTACCTTTTATTACATTATCTTTTTTTTTTACTTTACAAATCACTAGTTTGGAAGTTACTAAACCGACAAGTTCTAACGTGCCGTACCTATCAGCTGTCCTGTTCCCGCTGTACGCGTGACCTCGAGTTCAATGTATAATGCGAGTAGCGGCTGGTAGGTACTCCGCAACGGCGGTCAGCTGATCGGTTGAGGAACACTTTTTCATTTGTGCATTGACCAGTTTTTGATTTAAAATGTCTTAAAATGTTTGGTCAGTGGGTCGTCTTAGGGGCGGATTTTTATGAATTTATGAGTTAAGTACCTACCTACCTAGTTATTTACTCTGCGATATTACAAACATAAGATTGGTCTGCAGATTTTTGTGATACCACTGATACTTAGCTAGTTTGTTATGTATAGTATCAAATAACACAGTCAAAAAAAAAGAAAAATCAAACCATTTAAAACGAAAGTTCTAGCTTATTGCAGATTCAAGTTAAAATGTTTGGCAAATTATTTTTGTAATCATTGGGACATAACTTACGAAAGGTTGAGTACTATTCGGTGCACATCTACCTAACGCTTTGGAGATTACAGGCGTGATGTTATGTTATCGTTAAAGTACACACAGTAGGTAAGTCCCTGGTAACTAAGTAAGCCATAGATCAACTAACTAAGCGGCGCACGCGTTTGTTTAGTTGTCGGCATACAACAAAGTGCCTGTGGCTTTGAACCCGCGCCGCCCGCCGCGCCGCCTACAAAGAAATTCAAGATCACTTTGGCGCCTTAAAAAACAGTCTTCAGCGGTTTCATTTTCAAACAGTAACTCGCTTTCATTACGAAATGGTATGTGGCATACTATTAAACTGTAATAGTACGCTTCTTTGTCACTATTAATTGTATAATAACGGGTACGTAATACTGACGGTCTATTTCTTACACGCATTCTAGTGTTGTCCTGCAATCTGATATCCTCACTGGTGTAATATCTTCGTCCCTAAGTTCTGCATCGCCGTTGTCCTCTGACCACGTCGCATTAGAGACATTAGATGATTTTGCCTCGTAAAAAAAAGGTGTAGTATGACTAACTTATGTGTGACCTTCATTATCGGAAGACAGATTTCGTAGTCTTGTCATTTCCTGCAACGATCTATCGTCGTGTGGCTTATTTAATAATTTGTTGGCGTCCAAATCCGATAAAACTATGCCTGCCAAACTTTTGACACGACTTAGTGCAACATATATTTGCCCTTTAGCAAAATTTTTTTTGCCAAGGTCAATTACAGCTCTTTCAAGGGTGGTACCCTGGAGTTTGTGAACTGTAACCGCCCAGCTTAATATTAGAGGCAACATACGGCGCTCCACATCTCCGTAACCTCTCAATGCCTGAAACGTAGTACTAGATGGAGGTATGGGTATCCAACCATTATTGTCTTTAAGTCTAAGCCCAATAGACTCGTCATCAAATTTAATATATACGGCATCTGGTAGCTCGCCATCCTCCAGTTGGTCTCTCCTCAAGGCTGGCCATTTGATTTTTTTTATAATACCCATAGCTCCATTCACTAGTCCTTCTGATACGGCGATGTTGCGTCTCAACATCACTCGGGATTCGAGGCCAATTTTTATTGATGGCAGAAAACCACCACAGCTGTTGACGTCTTTGGGAATCACGTTCTCTGGTGGTGTTCTACCATATGTCGCTACTTCACGCGACTCATCCACTGCGTTGATTTTATAAGTTCGGTGTAACTTTGCATTTTCCTTGCTAATTTTGTCGTTGTAGTCGTCGACTTGCCTGACTGTGGGAAAAATACGAACGGCGACTCCATCCGCAAATTCACCATTTATAGGCACGTGACGCCGCTCACATAATAATTGCAGCTGAGCCGTCGTTAATTCCCCTACCCGTAAACTATTTAATAAATCGATGAATTCGGTATCATCGCGCTGTCGCATGTTTATGGTCAGTTCACAAAAAGAAAACTGATGCCACAAATTAACCTCCGCTGAATACCACGATGGCTGCACAAAACACCAATTTCCTTTCACTGGAGGAAGCTGAAATATATCACCGAATACCAAAATGTTGACTCCACCGAATAATTTCTCGTTGTTTTTATATTCTTGGAGTCTTAGGTGGATTATTCTTAGGTTCTCATAGGAGACCATAGAAATCTCGTCTATGATCAGCCAATTTATAAAGCGCCATTTACGTCGTTCGTTCTCGAGTCTTTGACCTGTAATTTTTTTGTATGTCATAGTATTTTTCTTTTCTATCGGTAGCAAGAAAATACTATGGAGTGTTTTGCCAAAAATTTGACGAGCAGCAACTCCGGTTAGCGAACCAACTTCCACAAAGTTAGGCTTCATTAGTATATCTACTGTTGGTGCGTAACAACGCTTAATATGTGCCACGATTAACTTCAACAGAAATGATTTCCCGCTACCTGCACCGCCCGTGATAAAAAGTAACAGCTGACTCTCTTGTCTTTGCAAATCGTTTTCGATTGCCGTTGAAACTTTCCGAAATAAATCCCTCTGTTGGACATTTAATCCGCGAATGCTTCCCAGGAACAATTCATCTGACATGACGGCTCGTTCTTCCATGTCTTCACAAAAGTTATCATCGTCATGAACAATTTGTTCACCAACACATAACAAGGGTGCATTGCTGACATCGGTTTCGCGCGCAGCATTAAGTGCGGTAGCTTGAGCAACAGCCTGCTGAATAATTTGTTCAGCGTAACCAAATTGTTCTGCGCTCACATTACCCTGCAACGGGCGAAGATCACTTTGTCGCCTTAAAAACAGTCTTCAGCGGTTTCATTTTCAAACAGTAACTCGCTTTCATTACGAAATGGTATAGGCATACTATTAAACTGTAATAGTACGCTTCTTTGTCACTATTAATTGTATAATAACGGGTACGTAATACTGACGGTCTATTTCTTACACGCATTCTAGTGTTGTCCTGCAATCTGATATACCTCACTGGCGTAATATCTTCGTCCCTAAGTTCTGCATCGCCGTTGTCCTCTGACCACGTCGCATTAGAGACAGTTTCAAAACGGACGGCAAATTCCGCAAGGCTTAAATTCTCCAGCTCGTTTGGGCGTAATATATAACGATCAAATATGTTATTGTAAATACTTGTTTCATCACTGTCGAATCTCAGAAGTCTGAAACGTTCCGCCGGCCTGCAACTATTGACAAAAACAGTCTTACGCGACGACATTTTCAATGGCAAATGGCATAATCTGTATGCGCATTCGGGCGCACTCACCAGGCGTTGACTTAAAATAGTCATTGATACTGAGAACAATTGTTTCCAAACATCACCACCTTGTCTCTTAGCATTCGTAATAGCGTTTCGAATTACATCGCCTGTATCACGTGGTTCACATTTACTCGCATATTTTGCGACGTAATAGGCAACAGCGGTGACACTACCACACGGTTGGACGTCAATATTTCCTTTCCATAGTCCTAAAAGAACTGCATTGTAATTATTGACCATGGTTTCATTTGAGGTTCTTTTCAATAAACAGAATCGACCATTATTAGCAAGTGCTTCATCTGGCCCTAGACAAACTGTGTGATCACTTGCACGCTTTGGGAAATCAAAGCGACAACCACCAGCTTGGCGGTTTTTTTTACATGTAGCCGTATGTTTGTGAATTTGCAAATCTTCGACTAATTTACGTAAAGTAGAGTCACTAGGATTTAATGAACATGAAACCACCTTTTCAATTACGGCAATTCCTTCTGGAGTTGAGAATTCCGGAACATTTCTACACCAGACCAACATGTGCAGATGTGGGCTACCGCGGTTTTGGAACTCCACTCGGTACCAGAAGTCTTCAATAGGACCACCCAAGCAATCATTGTTCGTCTTGAGGAACCGCATGAGAGCGTTAACACGCAGTGTAAACTGTCGTGCTACCACTACCGGATGCTTTTGCACTAGGTTCAAGCGCTCCGGGAATGATAGGCTTTCAGCGTTCTCGACATTACCTCCATTGGCAATTAGCAAAGCTTTTAACATATCGGACCAATTTAAATCGTTGCAGGAAAATGTTAAAAACCATGTGGGAGGTCCTAAAGTTCTTACCATTGCAATCAATTCAGAGCAACATTTCTGCCAATATGATGCCGATCCGCGAATATTTCTCATGGTGAGATGCATGTTATCCACTAGCCCCTGTGGTGTTTGCTCTCCGTGACCTTGTCGCATCCTACATGACACAGATACACTTGATTTGGCACGAAAATATTCTACAACGGATAGAGCATAAAATAAATAATCATTTCTGTTGAACCTCTTGTCAGCACTCATTACCCGGTTTTGGAAGTAGTCAAGGGGGGTACACGCATTGTCTCTTTCCTCGCCAAAGCCATTCTTACCATTTGGAAATAGAAAATACCAACATAATTCCTCCATACGGCGTTCACGCTCTAAATTCAATGGTGGTGCAGTTTTCCTTGTGATGGCTGCCAATCTCATTGTATCATCTGTTGAAGAGCTATTCATATTTACAACACTTTCTAAATTAGGTACATTATCATCTATGTTTTGGAGCATACTTGTTGATTCGGTATAAATGGTGCCCGAGGAATCATTGATTGGTAATTGAACATGGTTTGATGTTGCTGGACTTTTACTTGGGAGTGACTGTGTAGTGGTATGTTTACCCACAAAAGTTCTATAACTGCATGACTAGCGTTGTTGTTAGAAGGGAACAGTCTGGTGTATATGTTGGACTCTCTGCCCTTACTAGTGTCGATTGTTGTGTATATGTTGGACTCTCTGCCCTTACTAGTGTCGATTGTTATGTATATGTTGGACTCTCTGCCCTTACTAGTGTCGATTGTTGCAATATGGGCGATTGTATTTGGGTGTCTCGAGCTATAACTAGTGATGTTAACGAGAAAACATTAAGATTATCCCGAAAGTTTCCTTTTGGTACTTTATTTGGCGACACAAATAAATTGCGACGTACAATGGCATGCAAATGGTCCAGATCGCTAAATCGCATGCAACAAGCGGTGCCATTTGTGGGAGCAGAAGCTCCCTTGGGACCACGTGCATGGGAATCAAACAAAAAGTAACTTTTATTGTTACCCAAAGTTTTGCAATGTACTGCTATGGAAACAGCGTTTGCTGTAAGTATACCATTCGAGTGCTCTACGAAAAAACTTAATAATGCATTTTTCAAGTTAGGGAATCCATCAGAACTATTATCATTGTCTATGTGACCATTATAATTGGTTTCCTCGAGTGCTCTGATCAATAAATTTTCTCTGTTGTATGTAAGTCTTGGACTAAGGTCTGTTACAGCAAGGTACTCAGGATTGACTTCACCGGGCGCAGGATTATCTCTAGCAGCAATGCAGTCATTGTAGTATTTATCGCCAATGATTACAATGTAATCGATATCGCTTTTAGACCACTTGTTTGGATCTAATAGAGTGAATGCTGCACAAGCAACAGCCGCTATCCCAGTACATTGCTTACCTCGAGATAAATCAAATCGTAAATCACCTTGATTAAATGATCCGCGTAATATTGCCTTATTGTCATTTAAAGTGACATAATGTTTTGGAGATGTTTCTGAAGAAACAGCATCCTGTTCAGGAACAGAATTTTCAGCTATTTGGACTAAATGAGGTACGTTTAACGTAGTTTCAAAATGCACCTGAACATCTCTGTACAAATGGTTATTGGTAATTAACCAAGTTAATGCTCGATTCAGTCTTTGCATATCAACGACGAATTCTTTAGAACATGTAAGGTTTTCGAGACTTTCTACTACCAAAACTAAACCAGCTTGATGTGGTGTCAGTGGTAACTGTTCAGCTATTTCCACAACATCCTTTGCAAATAAAATGACCTGTCCTTTACACCAATTTTGACTGAAACGGTTATCAAGTTTAACAATCTTTAAAAACGGTGTAATGCGACTTAAAAACCGTTCTTCAGCGTATGTCAAATTGGCTAATTCAGGTGGTACTTGTGCAGGCATCATTTTGTTCCAATATGCAGTTGCTGGAATTTTCCTTTTTCGAATGTTATTGTAACAGCGAGAGCACGTTGTTATTGTACCTAAAGTAACCAGTTCTTCAGGTAATAGCGTACTAAACATATCTGCTCGTAAATTGGAACGCTGTTGTGGATAAAGACTTCTTTTGCAAATGGCACATGGTACATCAGCAAAAATATTAATAGCCGCTTCAAAAGATTGTTCATTCGTGATATCTCTACAAATATGACTGGCTTGTCGCATTCTGCTAAGTCGAAGTGAACGAGTTTCAGGTGTTTCGTTTGATAAGCGATCATGTATCAATCCGAGTCGGTGAGCACGTTGCTCCTCCGTCTCATTAGACAGGCGATTGTGGATCAAGCCGAGACGGTGGGCACGTTGCTCTTCAGTCTCTTGGGATAAACGATCGTGTATCACGCCAAGACGGTGGGCACGTTGCTCTTCAGTCTCTTGGGATAAACGATCGTGTATCACGCTGAGACGGTGGGCACGTTGCTCTTCAGTCTCTTGGGATAAACGATCGTGTATTGTAACGAATCTACTGAATTTAGAGGAAATGAAAGAGTTTAGACAGTAGACTTGAACATTATATTTTAAGGGAAAAGTAAAAAATACAAAACAAGTTATAAAAGAGGCACACTCTCAGAAGGGAGGAGGGAGGAGGTTTTAAAGAACTTTACGGTTGTGGTTATCCTTGGCTTTATGGTTCCTCGGCAGTACAGGTCACTCTGGTTGTATATGAGGTAGTTTGGAGACAGCGTAGCGTCTCGCTCGACACCGGTCACTCGGGTAGACGTATTGGAGGTCCTCTTGGCGTCAGCGTCACCTTGAGTAGGAGGACCAGCAGCAACAATGAACCAGTGTAGAGCTTAGAGTCCTTGGAGATGTTTCCTCCATCAGATTCAGAATAGAAGTCCACGCGTGTGAAATCATTTTAGCTTTTATAGATCCACAGCTTGTCATTTTCAGTTCATTTTTCAGAATTACAAATAGTGACTTCTTCGTCTTAGAAATGCAACTTGCCAGTAATCAGAACAGCCAGTAATATTCAATCCCAAATCCTTTTCGTAAAATTCTGAGAGCGTGTTAATTTATATGTAAGTTATAAAATACAATATCTGAGCTATGTAAGGTTTAAAATATAATATTTGGGCTAACATATTGATAAAAAGAATTTAAATTACATAAATCAAAAGTAACCTTCATAGACTAAGCTAGTTAGAAACTATGACAGAAAATTAAAAGAAAAAGTATTGATAGTTTGACAGCCTGACGTAAAGTGTCATAACAATGAAAAATATGAAAATTATTTATTTTCTTTTAGATATTTTAGAAGGAAACGAATCGTTTTAGGCCGATTCGCAGAATTAGGTAATGCAAAAACCAATAAAACGTATAATAGATGCGAAGTGTAAGTATATGATGTAAAATGTAAATAAGTAAGTATTATATGAGAACACTACAGCTCACTCAGTGAAATAAATAATATACGTGGTTTAGAATAGCGAAATACCACAGTATCACGCTGAGACGGTGGGCACGTTGCTCTTCAGTCTCTTGGGATAAACGATCGTGTATCACGCTGAGACGGTGGGCACGTTGCTCTTCAGTCTCTTGGGATAAACGATCGTGTATCACGCTGAGACGGTGGGCACGTTGCTCTTCAGTCTCTTGGGATAAACGATCGTGTATCACGCTGAGACGGTGGGCACGTTGCTCTTCAGTCTCTTGGGATAAACGATCGTATATCACGCCAAGACGGTGGGCACGTTGCTCTTCAGTCTCTTGAGATAAACGATCGTGTATCACGCTGAGACGGTGGGCACGTTGCTCTTCAGTCTCTTGGGATAAACGATCGTATATCACGCTGAGACGGTGGGCACGTTGCTCTTCAGTCTCTTGGGATAAACGATCGTGTATCACGCTGAGACGGTGGGCACGTTGCTCTTCAGTCTCTTGGGATAAACGATCGTGTATCACGCTGAGACGGTGGGCACGTTGCTCTTCAGTCTCTTGGGATAAACGATCGTGTATCACGCTGAGACGGTGGGCACGTTGCTCTTCAGTCTCTTGGGATAAACGATCGTGTATCACGCTGAGACGGTGGGCACGTTGCTCTTCAGTCTCTTGGGATAAACGATCGTGTATCACGCTGAGACGGTGACTACGTTCTTCGACATTTTCCCTATTCAAAACTTTTTTCATGTAAACCCGCATTTTCGAAAGCCTATTTTTGCGCTCTTTGCAAGTCTGTTTGGAAATTGTCCTCGAGTTAGATTTCCTCTGTTGAGATAGGCGATTCTCCCTGTCTTCCTTTGTTTCATTTAAACGGCGCTGTCTCATTATGAGTAGCGCGTTTAGTAGGTCTACCCATACTCAAATAAGTAATTAGTGTCGTTAAAAATCAAGAAATAAAAAACAATTTTAACAAAAAAAAAACACCCGACTTCAAAAAACAAATATTCCAAAACAAACTAATACACTTGTCGGCGCACATTAAGATGCCAATGTCAAGAGTGACAGCTTGTCACTGTCACTCTAGCGGAGCGTCGAGTCGATGGTAGCGGGGCGGCCATCTTGGTACGGCAGATCGTACAGAGCAGTCGCAAGCGCACCACGTTTTCGACGAATCGCTATCCATCCTCTTATTCAAAGTTCTTTTTTTGAAGTGATTGAGTGTTAATTATAGCCTAACGGCCTTATTAATAAAAAAAAGTTAAGCCTGCTTAAACTTACGCTTAGTTTATCTCGCATGCCGTCTCACTTCAAAAATATTCAAAAGAAAGGGACGGCATGCGAGATAAACCAAGCGTAAGTTTAAGCAGGCTTAACTTTTTTTTATTAATAAGGGGGTAAGTGATTATTGTTACGTAATTTAACTATTATTTCAAGTAAAATCGTTTAAGTTATCAAGAGAACGGTTTTAATTCTAATGACCCTACTTGGACTACCCACATACCCACGCTGCAAGTTGAATAATTCTGATGAAGGCCGTCCTGAGTTTACATCAGAAGTGGGCTCTGAATCTCACTGCGCACAATGTTCGAGATCCAGCAGCGGAATATAATGCAGTTGATCGAGGCTATCAGAACACCAGACTCATCATCTAAGATCGCTTTGCCAGAAGTCAACCCAGAGCAGTCAGATTCTGATCCACGTGCAAGTGCAAGTGCAGATGCAGGTGCAAGTGCAAGTACAAGTGATAGTGCAAGTTTGAAGTGAAAGTTGATTGAAACAACAAATCTACCAAACTTTGACTTGATTTGAATCGTTTCAAACCACGGAATGTGTGGCTGTGTGTGTGTGTGTGTGTGTGTGGTGGCTGCAGCAGGTCGGCTGCGACGCGGTATGGCGTTACCGTACAGGGGTAAGTTGTTGCAGGACAGAGGTGAGTTTTTAAACTTTATTTGCGATTCTGGTGCTGAATACTCGTTGGTGAGGGAAGGTTCTGCATTGGAGTTTAATAGTGTACATGTAAGTGATGTTCTTGCCATGACTGGTATGGATCAAATCCACCCCTGGAACGACTCACTGACCAACGCGAGTATTAGTACCGAACAGATTTTATGTTGTCTCGAAATGTTGCGTGTTTTGCTTGATAAATGATAATTACTTGCAAAGTGACGTCAATATATTGTTACGGCGCGAGATTTTAAATCGGGATTTTGCTATAAAAATGACAGCTGACTGTCGTTAACAAAAGTCCTTTGTGTAAAATCAGTGAGGCATAATAGTGATTTTAATTGGATTTTATTGTTATCGCGACGGATGTGGGCTTTCAAAATACCGGATGTTTCAATACCGGTATCGATTCCGGTATTGGACGTCAATACCGTGATCACGGTATTAATACCGGTATTACATACCAACATTTAAAGTATGTGTTTTTTTATTTGTAAAAACAGTCTTTTTTTGTTCTATTTTATTTTAAATAACTTTTATAAATAGCGCTCTATATAACAATTTGGTATTGGTTGATTATTTAATTAGATAGGACTAATTAGGAACATAATCAAAACTTAACTCAAGTCTTTTTGTAGGAAGGCAGTCCACATAGCGTTTGAAAAGAATAAATATAAAAAAGTCGATTTTTATTATTATTGAAATGTATCATGTAATCAACATAGCTGCCTATCAATATTTGTAGAAACGTAAGTATAGCTTAATTAGCTATTAATAGCCATCATTCACAATAGCCTACCTACTGAAAAAAAAAAGCACGCTCTGCATCAATATTTGTGGGTATCACAGACAGTAAATATCTCTAAGCTGCCGGTAGGAATGGACGTGTCTTCATTTTCACACAATATCATCATTAATGATCATTTCAACCAAGACGTCCACTGCTGGACGTGTAGGCCTCCCCCAGGTGTTGCCGCAGTGGCCTGTCCTATGGGCGCATTCAGCGTGACCCCACAACCTTCACCAGGTCATTGTTCCACCTTGTTGGACGCCTTCCAACACAACGTCTTTCTGTTCGCGGTTGCCACTCTAAAACTTTTAGGCCCCATTGGCCATCTGTTCTGCGAGCAATGTGCCCTGCCCACCACGACGATTTCTACTCTTTCTCGAAGTTCGAACTGACTGACTGGTCGAACTGGACCTATTTTACATCATTAGATCCAGGTAGACTTCGTCCACAACTTCGAGTGTAGAGTCTCCGATTTTGATAGGTGAGGGTGTTACGTGGACAGTCAACATGACCTTGGTTTTGTCCGTGTTTATTTTAAGACCCACTCTTTCGGAAGCTCTACTGCGGTCATCGAGCATTTCACTGAGGTCTCTTCGATCCAGAACCTTAAAGGCATTCTCCAGTGCAGGGTGAACAGTTTCGGAGATATGACGTCTCCCTGTTACACAAAAAAAGGTTCTGAGGTCTGGTCCTGAAGTCGAACTGACATGGTGGCGTTTTTGCCACCGTTGGAGACACTGCAGTACGGCCCAAGTCTCGATCGAATTAAAGGGTTTCTCGTAGTCCACAACCGCTAAACAGAGAGGCAGGTTATACTCTTCGGACTCTTGTATGACATCCAGCCACATAACCACGCAGCGTATGTAGGTATGCTGTCTAGTCTACGGTACTAAAGCCTTTTCGGAATCTGGTTCGTTCGGGAGGCTGGAAATCGTCAAACCTGCGCGCGATATCATTTCCACTGCTCGTATTCAATGAAGTAGAAGGTTCTTCTATGGTCATATCTTGTTCATTATCAGTCATTGTCTCACTGTCTCTTTGTATGTTTCGTGTGTCATTATTGTATTTTAAAAATGGAATTTAATTTACGATAATACATGTAATGTTTGCAGTACCGTGATCACGGTATTGAGGGCTTCAATACCGGTATTGAAAATGGCCCATATTTGTCCGGGATCACGGTATTACGGGATCCCGTAATACCGGTATTGAAAGCCCTATGACTATTTACGAAGACGACGCATAATAATTAGTTTTCTAATTTTATTATTACCAGTTTGCCAACGCGGTGTAATAGCAAGCTACCTACATAGTGTTACGATAATTCGATTACAACAAAACCGAGTCCATTGCGTAATTACGGTTTTCTGTTACGTGTTGAGAGTGCAGTAAAAGGAATCAATTTTATTTAACTAGGGTGTGTGGGGTCGTCGGACCTTGCTGCCCGCACGATAAGAGGAAAAGTTTATTTTAACATTAAACAAGGCGTCGAAGGGCCATACCCAGTGGGGTTGGTTGAAGGGATGCATTCGTCTGATCTAGAAGTGTTGTCCTTAGTCTATCCTGGTCGGAGAGTGTCGTCCGGGCCATACCCAGTGGGGTTGGTTGAAGGGATGCACTCGTCCGATCCAGAAGTGTTGTCCTTAGTCTATCCTGGTCGGAGAGTGTCGTCCGGGCCATACCCAGTGGGGTTGGTTGAAGGGGTCCACTCGTCCGATCCAGAAGTGAGTTTATCCTGGTCGGAGAGTGTCGTCCGGGCCATACCCAGTGGGGTTGGTTGAAGGGATGCACTCGTCCGATCCAGAAGTGAGTCTATCCTGGTCGGAGAGTGTCGTCCGGGCCATACCCAGTAGGGTTGGTTGAAGGGATGCACTCGTCCGATCCAGAAGTGATGTCCTTAGTCTATCCTGGTTGAAGGGACAGTGTCGTCCGGGCCACACCCAATAGAGGGTTGGTTGAAGGGATGCGCTCGTCCGGTCCAGATGTGTTGTTGTTGGTTGGCAAGTCGATGGGGACAGTGTCGTCCGGGCCAGATCCATTACGGGCTGGTTGAAGGGATGCACTTGTTCATTTCAATGTAGGTCTATAGTTGTGATTGACTCTGTGTTTGATGGTACAATCGAAAACCCATGTGAAGTCCTGCAGCAGGATGGACGAGCGGACGTTTTGGTGATTAAGCAAGGAATACTATAACGCCCGAGGACGGTCGTATGTCAGTCTGGCCGTGTCGGCGCACATTAAGATGCCAATGTCAAGAGTGACAGCTTGTCACTGTCACTCTAGCGGAGCGTCGAGTCGATGGTAGCGGGGCGGCCATCTTGGTACGGCAGATCGTACAGAGCAGTCGCAAGCGCACCACGTTTTCGACGAATCGCTATCCATCCTCTTATTCAAAGTTCTTTTTTTGAAGTGATTGAGTGTTAATTATAGCCTAAGTGATTATTGTTACGTAATTTAACTATTATTTCAAGTAAAATCGTTTAAGTTATCAAGAGAACGGTTTTAATTCTAATGACCCTACTTGGACTACCCACATACCCACGCTGCAAGTTGAATAATTCTGATGAAGGCCGTCCTGAGCTTACACACTAAAAAGTAAAAAAAATATTGCGTATTTTTCTACAACTTAATGAATCAACTAACTTTACTAACTCAACACATACCTGTGAATAACAAACAATTATCAAAATATTTTCAGAGTCGATGTCAGCAACGAAATGCCAACAACCTAGCAATAATAATACGAACTTACTATTAAATTAATAACTAATTACTACACCAAATGAACAAATGAATAAACAAATAAATAAATCAACGAAAATATATTGTGACAATATCTGTGACCTTGAAACGACGAAAATAACAATACCTAATTAAACCAAACAAAAGAACATAAAACACTAACTAGCAAACGGTGAAATACGAAAATATAGAACACGTGTGAGCGGTGAGGCGAGTGGCGATACTATGGCAGAGGTGCGGTGCGGCCGCGGCGCGACTCCGCGAGGCGACCCCCACTCTCCATTGCCCCCGCGCATACCCGCCCGCGCCCCGTGCTGCGTCGGGACATTGAAATCAATGTTCCGCTGCTTACCACCGAAACGAACGAGACAGATAGTGCGTTGCATGTATGAGTGACAGAGAGAACAAATCAATGTTCCGCTGTTTACCACCGAAACGAACGAGACAGATAGTGCGTTGCATGTATGAGTGACAGAGAGAACAAAACAATGTCCCGCTGCGCGCTGTTGCCGGTTTACCACCTAAACGAACGAGACAGAATATAGTGCGTTGCATGTATGAGTGACAGAGAGAACGAGAACTTGGCGCGCGGTGTTTTCAGTTCGAACCTTCGAACGATGCTAGAGGAACGTTGCTCATTGCGTTTAAGTACCTACTTACTTATTTTGGTGTAAAACTGTAATGTTTTGTAGTGATAATAAATAGTGCGACGAGTACGTGGGAGTCTAAATAGGGTCCTGAGAATGATTGGAGAGAGATCCGATACTGTTCTGCTCAGTAGGTTCACTGAACTTCATGTGTTGCGCAGGCGGGTACAACGAAGGGTGACCTTGGCTGAAAATGCCGTTTAAAAATAAACTTTATGCCAAAGGAATAGAGTTTGTATTACTTTACTTTCCCTACGATTTTTCGAAGGGGGAGCAAAACTTAAGAGCGAGACAAAATTCAAGGGTTTGTCTGTTCTTGTCTTGCAATTGCCAGTGAAAAAAAACAGGAAAATGTATAGTAATCGAAAATCACCTTTATAGCTAAACTAGCCCATAAAATTTAACGGTATTAATTTAATATTCAAATACTTAATTTTCAATATTAAATACTTGCGAATTAAAATTTATTAGAGCCAAAATTCATAAAAATAGTATAGCCATATAAAAAAAAACGTAAAAAATATGGCGGAAACATTTTCGTGTTGAGATAATAATTTTCCTTTTTCAAGTGTTTTTAATTGTATTAGCGAAATATTTGTCTTCAAATATGGTGAAATGGTGTTGTCTGAAGGGTTGTGAAAGTGAGGGGTATCCAAGATGTGGGATTTCATTTTTCAGGTAAGTTCTTTTAACTTTGTTTACAAATAACGACTAGGGTGACTATGTTCAAGATCTATAAACGGGAATCATGAAATTATTGTAAAGAATACCCCTTTTCTATATCAATATCGGTATAAAATCTCATATCTCATCTTAATCTCAAACGTAACCAAAACAAACATTTGAATTCTTTCTTTACTTTTTGAAACTTTTCCATTTTGGTCTTAAATCAAATCCAACGTATCCAATCCATGAGCTGATGATGGATTCCGTAGCGGTTAGGAGTTAGAGGATAACTGTTTAATAAAATATTATGAGGACGTAGGTATATTGGTTGTAGTCTTTCAAGTTTCAGGTTATTTAGGTGAGCTGATTATGGAATGTAGGTACTACTCTTCAATGGTTAGGAGTTGAAAGCAATAATAAGGGAATCTTGATTGAAGGTTAAGGTTAATGCGACAAGGTATCCCGCGAAATTTGAATTTTCTTACGTTTTCTGCAATTTGCTTGTCAGTGTCAGGTTTTATGTTAAGGCACTGAAAGCACCGAAACTAGCGCCACCCACATCTTATTTCTTTTACTCTTAAATCACATTAAATTTGAAATATCCAAAACAATATCATGCTGGTAAATAACCTGTAGTATTTTTAAAATCACTTTTCATGATTATAGACTTGATAAATTAAGTGAATTACTGATTATAGATAAAAGTGGCCACCTTCAATTCATCAAATAGTCACTCAAGGAACCTTTATGAACTGAGAGGGTTGTATTGGTGATTCTAATCATTATTACTCGGTAAAGTCACAATTTGTTACGGTCGCGAATCCTATTTCGAATTTCGCGGGCTACCTTGTCGCATTCACCTTAAGGGTTAGGTTTCTTCTGTTGAATGTTAAATGCATAGTCAATATTTGTATTTGTAGTGGAAAAATAAAAAGACTTATTTGCAACTTTTTTTTTCTAAACTAAATAAAGCAGACAAAAGACACCGACTTTCGAATTAGTAAGTTTCCTTAGAGTACCTATATTTAAGTTAGGTGTGTATATATTCGTATGCCACTTTTTGCAAATATGAATAAATGTCTTTCTTTGTCAGTTTTTTTAATTATTACAAATGCCAAGCCAGGCCAGCCACATAATTATATCTGTCCCAAATGTAAGTACAAAATGTTTGGTCACCCTATTAGAAAGAGATGACATTCTCTTTCGAGGTAATCTCGCTCGGAACGCTTTTGAGCGGCACGTACACAGTCCAGAATTCCAGATAGTATAATTAACGTCCTTGGTGTTGCGAGACCGGTGAGCCTACTGTGCACGGGTAGACGGGTGTACCTAGTTCCTTTTTGTTTAGTTTTAATTACTAACATTAGTTATAAGCAAATTTTTTGTTACTAACAAACTTTGCCTTGTATCTTATGGACTTTTTTGTCTGAATTAAATGATTTTTATTTTATTTTATTTTATTTTTATTTTATTTATTTATAAATAATAACAAACCTATCTTCGTTGGCTGACACCGACTCCAAAAATAACAATGATTGTACCTACTTACATTATAATGTTATCGTAATAATTTGATTGATTTTTAAGTAAGTACCTACCTAGTCTAATATTTTTTAAAAATCAACAACACTCAAAAAAAAAACTAAGTAAGTACATTGTCCACATTATGACCCATGAACATGTGAACTTACATGTGAACCACTAAAAAGTGAAAAATAAAAACTTTTTAACAAAAAATAAAACCGACTTCAAAAAAAAAACACTAAAAAGTCAAAAATAAACTTTAGAAGAAAAAAACAACACAAAAAAGTGAAAAATAAACTTAAGAAGAAAAATCAGCTTCGGAAGTCGGTGGCAAAAAAAGCCAAATCAAACAAACAAATGTCACCGACTTCAGAAGCTGATTTTTCTTCTTAAGTTTATTTTTCACTTTTTTGTGTTGTTTTTTTCTTCTAAAGTTTATTTTTGACTTTTTAGTGTTTTTTTTTTGAAGTCGGTTATATTTTTTGTTAAAAAGTTTTACTATGTAGTGATGATAGTGATTCTGACCACCAAAATAAAAGCAAAGGTAGGCAAAAAATTCGATACCCTAAGTACACTCATATTTTGTTTTTTGTCAATTAAGTAAATTGTTTTATTTTTTATTTGTGAACTATCGTCCACATTAAATCAGCTTTTTCTCGTATGAGTGTGCTAAATTATTTTAAAAACCCATGACTTAGTGAAGATTATGCAAGAATAGTATATAATAAGTGGCAGGCGCGGTCTTAACGATTTTGAGGGGAGTCCCCCAGAAATTCGGTCGAAAAAAACTGTGAAGAACCAAGAGATTTCAAGAGCGAGAGAAGCGAGCTCGGTTTTTTTTTTGCATTCTGCCTATACATGATTACTTTCTCTTGTACAGAAATTGTGTTAACATATAAAATTTTCAAAAAACTACGATATCAAATGTTCACTTGTATCGAACGACGTTTTTAATATACTTTCATAGAAATAATATAATAAAACGAAAAGTATTTTTCTGCGCTTTGCTTTGCTTGGAGAAGCAAAGGTATGAAGACGCTAAAAAGCCTAAAATTAATTATAAAAAATTCAATATTTTAAAATTAAGAACTGATTAAAAATTGGTTCATAAAAGAAGTAGTATTTATGTTTTTATACATGAAATTTCAGACCAGTCAGCACTAAAATGCAAGAGCGAGCGAAGCGAGCTCAAAAATTTTAGCGCTTCGCCTCGGAAAGTTAATTTTTATAATTGACTTTCATTTTATTATTATAAATATACATATTTTACTTACTTTTACTACTAACGTACTGAAGGATTAGATAACTCAGAAAGCTAGGCGGGAAAGCGAGCGAAGCGAGCTAAAAAATTTTAGTGGCAAGCGGCATACCGAAATATTTACGTAAGACTAGCTCAATAAGCCGCCCTAGGGCTGCGGCTTAAAGAAAAGAAAATAAGCCACATCAGTGGGGTTTTTTCCGCCCTAGGTTGCGGGGTATTAAAAAAAACGCAGGCATGTGAAATACATTGCATTTTGGACCAAATCGTAGTGTTATAAGAGCCACTTTCCAAGAAAGTGTATTCAAAATACTTAGTATTTCTTAGGTAAGAAAAATGTGCAACCAAACAAAAACAAATTACCTACTACAAAATATGAACACACATAATGATACACAAAATTCGATAAGCGTTCTTTGAGGCTCGTTTTCCAAGTGATTTTTTAATATTTTTCGGACAAAAAATAATTTTAGGGCCAAAGCCGCCCTCCTAAAATCTGAAGCCCTATGCTCCAGCCTACTCAGCCTGCTGGTAAATCCGGCACTGATTGTAAGGATAATTATCAGAAACCCAATTTAGCCAGATGGGGTATAATCGACCCATCTCGAACAGAATGTGAGTGTGGTGCCCCAATACAGGATATTATGCCACACCTCCTCTCGTGACCGTCTGGCACAACTAACTGCACACTCAAATACTTGAATGACGCAAATGATAGAGCCGTCCAGGTTGCCACGTACTGGGTGGACAGAGATTAGTCATCGACTCGAAGAGAGGGCTATGCTCGGAGTTTCCTTGCGTGCCTGATCGAATCAGAAATGAGGACATCCGCATGAGAACCAAGGTTACCGACGTAGCCCGAAGAATTGCCAGACTTAAGTGGTAATGGGCAGGGCACATTGCTCGCAGAACGGATGGCCGATGGGGCCTCTTACTAGGTGGACCGACGACCGGTCTAGGTTGCGGGGACCCGCTGGATGAGAGACGCACGGGACCGGTCAATGTCAATGTGGCGACGCCTGGGGGAGGCATATGTCCAGCAGTGGACGTCTTTTGGCTGAAATGATGATAATAAGATGTGTTACCTGGCGGCAGGAGGTCTTGTGGCGGGAGGCTCGGCGCGACCCTCACTGTGCGTGCGCGCGCCGCACTCGCTGTGTGTGCGTACAGCGCATAGACACGACTCTGTGGAGGCGAACACATACTTTATTTAAACAGTTTAGTTTTGTTTTTGCGATTTGAGGGTTGGTTCCATACTCGTAATATCATTTGTTCATATGATAATAGGGTAGTTGACAAAAAAAAAACTATTTAGTCCGTCCGATAGATTTCCAAAAAATATTGGACACGTATTTTTTCTTTTTACACGTAAACCAAATATGAAGACGATACAGTGCTTCAAAAACTCACGTGACGTCACATCGCACTACATTTTTTACCACGTAGTAACGTCAAAAGCCCCCTCTCCTGATCTTTGACGCGTTTTATCTTCGTCAATTTTTATTAATTTGAAAAACCAAAAAACACGTATTCAATATTTTTCGATAATCTAACTGACGGACTAAACGGAATCATAATTTTTTGATCCAGGACACAATCCCTATTACAAAGCAAGTATTATTAAATGTCGAGCACAACAAACTTATATCCTTGGAAGGCCTTCCACTCGGTGGACTAAAGGTTGCGGAGATCCGATGCATGTTAGACGCCCGGAACCGGTCAATATGGCGACACTTGGGGGCCTATGACCAGCAGTGGACGTCTTTCGGCTGAAATGATCATAATGATAATTTTGGTAGGTGGGAAATCATCAAATGACTTGTCCCACTCTGGGCAGAGCGGAAGGGAGTGTCAGACTTCTACCGACTTAAAACCACCCATGTTCCTTCTTAGCCTCTTTCGATCAACCAAGCCCCCGGCATGATATGCGGTCCTTGTAAACGTTTGGTTAGTTACCTCTGTGTGTGTCGGGTGTGACATCGTTACGCGCTTGTGTAGCACTACCACGTGACGTGTCGCTGGCTCGCTCGCTGGAGCGCGACTCGTGCAGGCTCAGCGAGCAGCGCTCGTGGGCTGCGGATACATACACCTACATATACAGTTACCTCTGTGTGTGTCGGGTGTGACATCGTTACGCGCTTGTGTAGCACTACCACGTGACGTGTCGCTGGCTCGCTCGCTGGAGCGCGACTCGTGCAGGCTCAGCGAGCAGCGCTCGTGGGCTGCGGATACATACACCTACATATACAGTTACCTCTGTGTGTGTCGGGTGTGACATCGTTACGCGCTTGTGTAGCACTACCACGTGACGAGTCGCTGGCTCGCTCGCTGGAGCGCGACTCGTGCAGGCTCAGCGAGCAGCGGTCGTGGGCTGCGGATACATACACCTACATATACAGTTACCTCTGTGTGTGTCGGGTGTGACATCGTTACGCGCTAGTGTAGCACTACCACGTGACGTGTCGCTGGCTCGCTCGCTGGAGCGCGACTCGTGCAGGCTCAGCGAGCAGCGGTCGTGGGCTGCGGATACATACACCTACATATACAGTTACCTCTGTGTGTGTCGGGTGTGACATCGTTACGCGCTAGTGTAGCACTACCACGTGACGTGTCGCTGGCTCGCTCGCTGGAGCGCGACTCGTGCAGGCTCAGCGAGCAGCGGTCGTGGGCTGCGGACACATACACACTCAGTGGCGGCACCTCTATACCCTACACTAACCTACGGCTATTCTAAATTGTGGCCATTTTTGCATGAAATTTAGTCGTGAAACCACCAGAATTTAAATATGTCTCAAACTAGCGGCCGAAAGGAGACCGACTGTCGTGGTATGGACATGTCTTGACTCTTGAGTAGGTAGGAACTGAATGTGACTAAAAAGCAAAAAAAACAAAACTAAAAAGAATAAAATAAGCATCAGAATTTAAAAGCAGAATAGAAGGATCAACAGTCGGGACCCATTCATTTTTGTGACTTATCAAGGAGCTCCCCGTAAAATTTAAATGGGTCCCGACTGTTGATCCTTCTATTCTGCTTTTAAATTCTGATGCTTATTTTATTCTTTTTAGTTTTGTTTTTACGCAGTTGGGTTTTTTGTTTTTATAATATATTTTTTTATTTAACACTTTTTAGTCAGTTTTCATTAACTTCGTTATTACTATTATAAGACGGTAGATTTCGATTAGATTTTATATTCATTCCGTACACGTAAAAAAATCCGGTTATAAGTAAGTAAGGAATGCGATATTGTTTGTTCTAATAATTTAAATCGTTATATATCCTAAACGGTTTTATAAAATGAAATATGATAAAGGAAACCTAATATTCATTTTCAAATACCTATTCAACGATACCCCACTTGACGTGGTGCGTCGATTTTTTTTTTTTTCATTTTGACAATATGGCGACTAGTTGTTACTATAGTGAGTATTGTTTACTGTAATGTTTTTAGTGACACTCGCGAGGTCAAGACGAATCGATTGACGTACGGATCATCAAAATCGGCCAAGGCGTTTGGCCTCTACAGTGCCACATAGGAACAAACATACATACATACATACATACATACATAGACTGATAAACACATAACCCTTCTTTGCTTTGCGCAGTCGGGTAAAAAAAACTACTCATTTTTTATTTATCATTTGGATTGAGAATCATTAGTAGTTCATTGACAACATATATTTCTTTCTTAATTATAATAATAATTTTGTAAATTTGTGACATGCTAATTTTATTATGATTTTAAATGTTATTCATTTGATTTTATTTTTATTTGTATGTTTTGCAGTGCCCTTACAGGGTGCATGTTTGATACCTATATACAAAAATTCCAACTCATGTACAACATGTATGCAATAAATTGATTTGATTTTAGTCGAGTATTAACCTCCTTGAATTTGACGAGGATGCAAAACGACAGTATAGTGTGTTTTATTACGATTAGGCATCAATACCCCAGTATGTGGAAGTTCACTGGGTTATTATATTATGTAGCCTTGTTAAAGACTAAAGTAAATAAGTTACCGTATTTCGAATGCGACAACTCCAGCGAGTCCTGGAACTCCCTGGTGAGAGACTCGATGGTGCTCGCAGGACTCGGCAGCGCCATCGACTGGTTGGCCGAGCTCGGCGGCACCGGCTGCGAGACACAGAATAACATCACACTATAGTACGCATATATTTTGCCCGTGATATATAAGTCCCATGAAATAGTGGGCGAGCTTACTGCCACCCACCGGGTACGAATCCCGATTACTACTGGGAAATGAAAAAGAAACACTCTAGGCTTGACCTTGAAATCGAACTCAGGACCGCTTAGGGCTCGTTTACGGACACGCGGGGCGTCGCACGGCGCGTTGTGCGTTTTTTATTCAAACACATGACGATGTATGAAAACGTTAACGATTTCAAACGTCGCTTTTACGACAAGCGATGTTTCACTTGTTAGTTTAAAATGCAGCGTTCGCTGCGGTGCACCCACCTCTCAGTAAATGAATAAAAAAGCACGAGACGAGCCATCTGCGCCCCGCGTCTCCGTAAACGAGCCCTTACTGAGCCAAAGCGCTTGTGAAAACTTCACATAAGAGACAAAACAACTGTGAGTGGACCGTCGTCGGTCAGCATCCTTCCCACCTGCCCTTATCTTGTGTCTATACTGTACAAAGACTCACCTCGACGATCAACGATTCTAACTGCGGCTTGTCAGGTCGTCTCGCGATGTAGCGGTACTCGTCCGTGTCAGTCGTACACACGCTCAAGTTGTCGCCGTCCGTCGTGGACAGAGACTGCGAGCCGTGCAGTTTGTCTACAGACAACATAACAATGCAATAAAATAACAGTTTATTGTGTTGCGATAAAGCCAAATTGACAAAAGGATCATTAGCTACATGGCTACATCTATAACGCAAGTAAAGAACTAAAAATCATGCATCACACAATCAAATTTATCCGCCAGATAAACATAATTATAAAACATCAATGGGGATTGTTCCTCATCATAATCTACCTAGCCTTTTCCCAACTCTGTTAGGGTGTACTTCCAGTGTCGGCGCATCGTCTATGCGCGGCCAACCGAGGGGAAGGCGAGGGGCGCGGCGTACCGGCCGCGAGCTGCTGGTCGCGCTCCCCTCACTCAGCTCATCGACACGGGCCGCTACGGGCATTTCTTTGTACTCGATTGGGCGTTAAATGATAAGAGTAGTAGACTGTACAACAATAGGTTTAATACCATAATTAACACATCAAATCAAGTACAAAGAAATGCCCGTAGTGGCCTGTGTCGATGAACTAGTATTTTACATGGATTGACTGCCTACCTGCCCTCCACAATACAGTTAGTTCTACGTAATACGATACCCCTTGGTAAGACTGGTTGTCAGACTTTTGGGTCACGGACTACCTGACCTACCGGTAACGACTGCAAAAGTGTAGTAATACTAGGTAAATTCATTAAATTCAATTTCCATCAATTCAATAATTTTTACAATTTTCATACTTGCTTTCTTTATTAATGTTTAGTGTTATAACTAATGAAGAGTAATAATTAATGAGATACAATTTATTTTTGATTAATGTTATATTATGTACTTAATTTAATAATCTTATATGTAACAATTTGCAGTGCCCTTACAGGGTGCATGTTAATACTGTGTCATGAAATTTTAATGCATGCCTACCTAACCAGTGTTGTACACACGTTGTACATGTAAGCAAATAAATAAATACTATCGAGTTCACCGAGGATCTGCCACTTACCACTCTTATGCCCTAAAGTAATAAGGTTGAAAAGTGGTCGACCGTCTGTAAACTTGGTAGTGCATATGTTACCGGAAATGTATGAAACCTAGGAATTGTACACAATTCCACAATTGGAACCAAACCCCTCGAGGCGCATGCAGTCGATGCTCCTACTAAAGGGTGTTTAAAAAACCGGCCAAGTGCGAGTCGGACTCGCGCACCGAGGGTTCCGTAAAAAAAAAAATATTATGTGATGTAACTAAAAATTTATGGTTTTCGTAATTATTCCTTTATCTATGCTATAAGACGTTGCTTCGTACCAAATTTCAAGATTCTGAGTTCACGGGAAGTACCCTGTAGGTTTTGATTCCCTTGCGAGTGTCGAAAATTTGCGGCATAAACGGGAGTATCTTTTGATCGCGTAGACTTAGAAGTTTGATTTTTTCACAGCTCCAAGAGACCATAGACTTGAGTATTTGATATGAATTTCAGCTTGATACCTCCACGCGTTCCTGAGAAAAAAGGTCTTGACAGACAGACAGACGGACAACAAAGTGATCCTATAAGGGTTCCGTTTTTTCCTTTTGAGGTACGGAACCCTAAAAAACTTACAAACAGCAAGATTTCCTATCTATTTTAGGAATTATTAGGGCAAGATTGAGGTCAAGAGTAAGCCCATATTAAATTTAAAAAAATTATACACATTTTCTATATTGTATACAATGACGGATTACACACTTTTCCGCTAACACATAGACAGAACTATAATACCGGAAGCAAAAGTGCACACGTAAGCGTTATGCCTACCCCTGGGTAGGGCCAGAGGCTTGTTTTCATAACAATTATGTAAATCGGTCATTCTCCGATTTGGCGTCCTTACCTAATTACCGTAACCTTTTTTATTTTTCACTAATTTGGCTTAAACACATTAAAATATGAAAGAATTATTTAAATATATGAAAATAAAAAAAGGTTACGGTAATTAGGCAATCGGAGAATGGCCGAAATACAGTTACGAAAATTAAATAAAATAATGGCGTGCCGGCTTACAAGGGAGAATGGAGAAAAGAAAAAGCACGTAAAAACATGTTGCGCCGACCACAACGAAGATGAGACAATATTAGGAAGATGATGAGTCATGTCACTATGGTAGTGTATTATAGGTGTAAAAATACCCTTAACGAAGCTGAAAGGCACTTGTTCTTACCCGTCACCGATTTGCCATCGACACGCTAACAAGAAGACCCACTGCGATATTTTTTTACCATACCATGCCTGGTATATAATAGTTTAAAAGAAAAAAAGGCATGTATTTAAATCGATATCTGAATATTCCCTTTTTTCGAACAAAATATTACAAAGTTAAACCAAAAATACTGACTTGCACACAAATTATGCACACTAAATAAATCAAATTCTATAATAATTATTATTTATTGGTATGTATTTGCAGAACTGTTTGACTGAACTGATAACAACCACACAAAAAATAATTATTCCGAACTCATTGTCTGCGGAAATGTCACGAAAAATCACGATAAGCAAAATACTAACTTGCACTCTAAATCGTGTTAGGTCATGTTAGGATTATTTATTAATCCTAACATATTATGACCTAACACGATTTAGAGTGCAAGTTAGTATTTTTGATAAACAATTTGTGTTTTTTTTTTTTGCACAGCATTCATTTTTCTGGTATGCATTCAGTTAATTAGTGGAGTTACCTAGTATGCTGAAAAATTATACAGATGATGTGCATTTAAAAATATCCCAAAAAAAATACTTGCAATAATATATATTATAATAAATTAATAGAAAACGGGTCATGGAGGTACCATGACCCGTTTTCTATTCAAATCATGTGTTATATTGAGTTTTACCGTAACGTGATTTTTCAGCGATATCTCTCTGTAAATATCTGTGGTTGTAACTGCTAGAAATAGAAAAAACTGTAGTGCTGCTTGCTTCTGCTAAAGCTTGAATGAAATTGCTAGGATTGAATGAAACTAGGCAAGATTGATTGATTGATTTATTAGGGCAAGATTGAGGTCAGGAGGTAAGCCCATTTAAAAAAAAAAAACTACTGCTCTGTCAAGAAAGTAACGGGGAAAGAACAAAAATACACAAAATGTTTGTTATTAATTCAAAGAACAATGGGAAAATTTTATGGACCCCGTCCCCACCTTTGTACACCTTTCTTTTATATATCAAATGAAAGAGCGTAAAAAATACATCATTTTATAGTTATTTTACTGTTTACTAACAATATGGATCATGTTGTCTGAGAAATAAAGAATATTATTATTATTATTTATTGTATGGCTGTAAATTAATGTGTGAATGATTGGGGGAAAAAGTTATTCACCGTTTTTTTTTCATCAGTCCTGCTTGTTTGAGGTGTCTACTGATAGATCTTTTAAAAATAGATAGAGGTGTCCAAAACCATTTTTTCTCAAAGTCAATCGTTTGAAAGATAGACACTTCCAAAGTGGTAAAATGTATCCTCTAACTTTTAAACTAAAAGAGTGAAAAATCTAAAAAAAATATAATTATTATAGATCGCAATGAAAACAAAAAAAAAATTACACTGACGGGGTAAACAAGTACCTTTCTTTGTAAAGGGTATTTTGACACACTTAATTTGAAATAAAATATTTACATTTTAGGCCTCTAGCACACGGTAGATGTTTTTTATAGCTTCAAACGAGCGAAAAGCACGATACTCGAAATTCGAAACTCGTTTGATGCGCGTCAGATGGTTTGGGATCGCTGTCTAGTGCGCGTGTACGCACCGACGACGCGTTTCACGATCGCCCCGTGTGCTTGGTTACAAGGTTGCCTTGAAATCTCGTTTGAAGCGCGTCACCAGCGTGTCGTCTGCGCGTTTTAGATACGTCGTGTGCTAGGGGCCATAGGTTTAGATATACGCACTTCTCTTCCTCCGGCGCGGCGGCGCGACGGGCATCACGGGCGCGGCGCCGCTGACGGCCACGATGGCGGCGCCGCGGTTGTGCTTCAGGCTGTTGGCCTTCGTGCTGGCTATCACGTCCGGCTCCATCGCCAGCACTGCACACAACCCAACATCTTACTCTTACAGACATCCCACTGCTGGACAGAGGGCTTGGGCTTTTCATTATTTCGGTCGAGAGCCGAAGTGGAACCCTGGTCGTTGGTAACCGAATAATTATGCACAAGATCATAAATAACTAACTAACGATAGCAATTTCTAAATACGATAAAAAATTACTAGGGGTTGACTAAAACAAAAAATATATTTTTTAATTGTACTACCAGTCTGGTCGAAATTGGTTAGTATGTAGTTTTTTTTTTGTATATCGTGTTTAGATATCAATATCCATCACGTATACATATAAGTTTATTTTCGTCGGCGCCGACTGCTCTGCGCGCCTGCTTGTCACGCTAAACGCCGCACCGGTTTCAATCTGTACTATTGTATGTATATACTTGTCAGTGCGACACGAGAACGATCACTAGCTGTAAACTTGTAAAGCCATGTTGGTACCGCTCAGCTCATCAGTGCCGACCGGTCGTCAGCGCCCACGCAAGAAGGAAACAAGTCATATTTCGCCACGAGGAGCTATGATTTTTGTAAACAAAGAACTTCTACTAAGTTTTGTGGCGACAATAGACGACAGCGCTTTCTGCCGCAATTGAATCGAATTTGGAATTATATTTTGTAGTCGATTGATTCGTCGCTAAGTAACTTTGAAGAGTTCTTTGTTCACATTTAAGTTTCTCGTGGCGCGGAGTTTAGCTATCGCGGTGTCCTGCGTGAGCGACGAACGCAACGCGACGCTGCGAACGCGACGAACGAGTTCCACTCAAAAGCATACCCTACTTGCGGCCTTTATGACAGTCTGCGGCGAGACGCGACGTAACGCGGACTTGTTTTGAGAGCGTCCAGACGCGACACCACGAACTAACTGTTTTTAATTGAAATTCAGACTTATTAATATCAGCAATAATGTATCGAAAGTAGACCGTAGGTAACACTCCACAATATTGTTTAAACATTTTAGAATCGTTTCTTAATTTTGGATATATATAAATGATGGAACTCGCCAAATGTGTTTCTTTGTAAAAATATTATATTTGTTTTCTTTCTGTGCTATTTACGATATTTTTTTTAAAGTTTGTACTTTAAATATGAACTTTGCAAAATTGTACTGTACTTCTCCATGATTCGAGAAGTAATTACCAAAATCACGTAGGACATTTGTCGCGTGTAGCATCGCGTCGCATTACGTCGCGTCGCATTACGTCGCGTCGTATCGTGTTGCGTCGTATTCGTCGCTCACGCAGGACACCGCGTAAGTGATTTTATCAATCGCACATCCATCGCTACACAACACGCTCTTATGGTAACGCAAGAACGATCACATGCTTGATTCATTTATTTTTGACAAATATTTCGTAAGCGAGTGAAAGATGCCGCCGACACGGCGCCGAAGCTGGTTTTCAGACGATGATTTAGACGTTCGGGTGAAATGTAAAACTGAATTGAAAGTGAAGCATCTGATATCAGTCGGCGGGTATTACGTTACACGTGGACGTCTGTACTTTGTCAGAATCAGCACTTAGGTACTTTTTAATGGGACAAGCATACAGTGGTTTGGAAATACCCAAACCACTGTATGTGTGACGACCACCAAAAAAGCACCGAGACAATGAAGCCCGACGGAGTCCCAAAAAACAATTTAACTGTCTTGGGTCTCGCAACGAAATTAATCAGAAGAGAATAGCGGAGAAGAAAACATAACTTATAGCACTGTTGTACTTACCATTCTGAGTTCTAGTTTCAACGGAGAGTTGTTCGTCGGATATGGTGGAGGGCTCCCTCGACGACACCGATGGTACCGGCGCGGTATCACGGATGTTCGCTGCACATACATCGTTCACATACAAATAAACAAAGACATAGGATTTATTGGACCTGAACAGGGCAAACAATATAATAATATTATTATTTAAGAAAAAAGGTTGTTTTAGCGTCTCTTTATTTCTCGGATATTCTCAGCAAATAGACTGGCCTGTTGGTCTAGTGGTTAGTGACCCTAACTGCTATGCCGGAGGTCGTGGGTTCGATTCCCACCCAGGACAAATGTTTGTGTGATGAGCACGATCATTTGTTCTGTGTCTGGGTGTAATTTATCTATAATATGTATGTATTTAGAAATATATAAGTATGTTTATCAGTTGTCTAGTACCCATAACACAAGCTCTGCTTAGCTTGGGACTAGATGGCGTTGTGTGATAGTTGTGGAATATTATTATTATTTTCGGAATGTGTTTTTTCTTCTCAGCTTAGACTGGATTTTTACTACATTTACGGGTCGAAACCAAAGCAAATGTAGCGTGTGGTGTGTGTGTGTGTGTATGTGATGTGTGTGAGTATTTTTTATGTGTTGTTATTATTATTATTTATTATTAAATCTTTTATTTTTAACCGACTTCCCAAAAAGGAGGAGGTTCTCAATTCGATTGGTATGTTTTTTTTTATACCCATATAATAGGAATGCATAAAAAACAACTAGTCTACTATATTTGGGCGTCCACCATATTGAATTCAGAATCACGTTACTTAGCTAACCATGTATTGTCATTCAAACTTAACATGTATGCAATGTTCCAGCTCAATCGGAAACCGAGAAATGTGTCAAATTTGATTTCCAAGATTTTTTGCATAGAAATTTCCGAACTAAAAAGGCAATAAAACTTTTCCCCTACTTGAGAATCAGAAACTTCCCACCTCTCCCACAACAAAACCAGTCTATTCTACCCTCAAAGAAAGGTTTATTTGAGGATAGAATAGGCTGGTTTTAACTACGCGAGGAATATGAGGGTGTGGTAGATGTCTCCATTCAAATTTTTGGATCTAGGACTTTTAACTCACAGTGGGACTCCGAGGCGCCGCTGAGTATTCTGCCGATCCTGCCGAGTGACGTCATACTCTGCAAGCTCATCGTGTCATGTGCTATAATCCTGTAAAATATCAAAAGAAACCACTTAAAAGGGGTTTCAACTTTTTTGTATGTAAGCTGGCATATCGACCAACCGCCATTTTGTATTTTTAGGAAACCCACCCCACGATGAAATCGGTATGTATGGGTAGAGGACATCTAGACGAACAAAACATGTCATGTGATATGGTAGTCCAAAGTGTCACGTTATCGGGATATTTGAAGGTAAAGATCGACATATGAGTACAATGACAACATACCACTTTCATCGTGGGGCGCAATTTTGAAAAAACAAAAAACAAAATGGCGGGCAGGGTGATATGCCACATCGGTTCTACTATCCCCTTTAACAAGTTTTCTTAGGCGCTTTGCACATGGAGCAACTAAAGTTGAGGCAACTATCAACATTTTAAAAGTTTCCTGTAACTAGTTGATAGTTGCTATAACGTTTACGATTGCCGCAATTTTATGGCAATCTGTGAGCTACTTTCATAGCCGAGTGGCTCAATCTACACAGCGATCAGCGTTCAGGTATAATATTTAACAGTTGCTAGTTGCGGCAATTATGAACTAACTTAGTCATCCATTACAGCAACTGAAAACTGTTGACGATCACCGGAACTCGAAACTCGAGTTGCTGTGTCCAGGTCCAATTGAAATATGTGTAAACAGCTAGTTGCCAGTTGCTGCAATAGTTGCTGCTCCATGTGCAAAGCGCCTTATAGAAACACTATGACTTATTCCGTTTATAGATATTTTTATCACATTTAAAACAGAGTTTTTGTAATAAGATTTATTTTTAGCGAACGTTACACCAAACGGCTTACCGAAGTTACTCACTCCCGCCCGCAATCTCTACAACCGCGCGTATTGAATACTGTGCTATAGTGCGCGCGGAACTAGTTGGCCGCTCCTTAGGCAAGTTTTTGTTTTTTATTTAAGTATTCTTTTCAATAAATTGAACAATTATTGTTCACGATATCTCGGAATTGGTCATCACTGTCTAATTATAGTCTCCTGTGCAGTGCAAGCTGTAGGCAACCCGCCCCCTCACCCCTGTCGCAACCTAAGGAGCGGCCAACTAGTTCCGCGCGCACTATAACTAAACATTTGGTATTGTTTAATACCAAATTATATAGTATGCTGGTAACATATCTACTTTACTTGAGACTTAATGTTCTTATTCGTTTCTGGACCAAGAAAATCTTCGAGCTGGATGCTATTCATTGACGGTTTACAGGGTCTTAGGACCATACAGGTGAAAATCCTCAGAGCATAATATGAACTTACTTGAATGGATGTTCAGATGTGAATGTCTGCTGGTCTACTGATCCCGTGGCATCGGGTACACCCTCGTCTTCTTCCTCCGTCTGCATGCAGCGACGTAACTCCTGGAATCTTCGACGGCCTTGTACAACCTGCAAATAAAAACATGTCAACTGTTATAAGAACTCCAATCAGAATCCAATTCGGATGGGCAGCGTTCGGGAAACTGCGCGACATCTTTTCTAAAATTCCACAGTGTCTTAAGACACAGACACACCCAGACAGTGTGTGTTGCCAGTGATGACTTATGGCACAGAGACATGGTCCTTAACTACCGCCTCAAAGAGATGTCAGAAACATGGAAGGGGCCGACACCAGTCGGGGCGATAAGATAACTCGACCTGGGCGCAAGGGCGAGGAAGGAACATGGGTGGTTTTTAGTCAGTAGAAGTCTGACACTTCCTTCCGCTCTGCCCAAGAGCGGGAGGAGTTATTTGATAATTTACCAACCCACAAAAAAAAAACAAAAGTCTGCCGTTCTTTATGGCGTTCTATAGGGGAGGTTTTTGTCCAGCAGTGGACATCTTATGGCTGATGATGATGAGAAGAACTCAAAGAGAATAAAAGAAAAAAACGTGTTGCGCCGACCCCAACTAACATGAGACAAGGGCAGGAAGATGATCATGATATAACAACTTAATATATTTGACAAGTATTTTGAATATTTTTTTAATGTATATAAATGTTTTATTTTAGTTTATAAGATCAATAAATTCAAAAGTAAACTATACAACTATTCAAAAACTAAATTAAAATCAATTTAAAAAGATACTAACAGTTTGTACATTTATAGTGCAACCAAACAATTCTTTCGCCCAGACTCGTGCGGCAGAGTGAAGACGTAAACCCACCAATCACATTGGTTGAAAAAGACAATGTGTCTCTTCTCTTTTGTGATTGGTTGAATCTTGCACATTTAACAATTATCTCACTGCTCCGCTTTGATGTAGTCTAGGCTATAGGCACCAAGGTACTCCTAAAAACTGCTGTCAAACGTAGAGACTGGGAACATTGACTCAGAGAATAGCAATACTAATTCTTTGGTCAAAGTCAAAGTATGTATTAAATTATTTTTTTTCAGCTTTTTCATTTTCACTCTGGGGTTCAAAAGGTTAAAAAAGGTCAAATGTGTAGTTCTGGAACTGGCTTACTGGAATAACCAGATGTATGAATGTGGATGAGGTGCAAGGAGTATAAAAGGGTCGTAGCCAGCTTTAGTATTTATGGAAAATTAGACTTACACTCTTGACAGTAGTTCTGTCATCTTCTGGTGTTGCAGTGTGTGTTGCATCTGTGGGGAGGGTACTGGTGGTGCCTGGGCCGGCCACCACAGAATCTGTTTTTGACACCAGTCCCTTGTCTTTTTCTGGAGCATCCCCACTCTCTGATACATTTATATTCTTGCATAGCGATGCTCTTCTGAAATTGTCATGTCATTTCTTTCATCAGCAGTTGCAATATTTTATCTTAAGTTAGTCTTGGTACACACCACAAATCAGTGAAGTATGATTGTGTTTAAAATAAATATTTATCTACTAATGCATTAAGAGAAAGAATGTTTTGATTGAAATTTAACAACACACACAATTCTACACCGTTTACATAGACATGTAAGTGAAAACATTGTCAATACAGTGTCCTTAAGTGAAACAAATTCATAATTAATATGTAAACCATCAACTTATTGGTTAATCATGATGTGGTCTATTAACTCATTGTTCTAACCAAATGAGCCAGTCTCGCAACGATGGATGACTGTTTTTTATTTGCTTTAACCCGTCGCTAGCGCCAAGGACGCATATCAATAGCAAAATGAAACATCTGTTCGAAACATACAATACCTGTTTCAAAATAGATTATTACCGCGTTTATTTTTTAAAAAGATCACTTCTGATTCGATATTCTTGTTCCTGTATAATCTAGAGTCCAGTAAAAGGTTGTACATTAAACGTACAATAATAAAACAGTAGTATTGTTAACGTTTTCGCTACTTACTTGGAACCTTTAATGGGTGTGAATTCTTCAGCGTCATAAAACTCCTCGGAATCACTGCTGTCGCCCATTGTGAACCGGAAAACGTGTAGCAGCACACACAAACCACAATTTCACGTAAAAATATTTACATTATCAATAATTGAAATGTTATTTTTTTATAAATTATGAAAGTTAGAACCCGAATCACTCAACTCATTTGACAGTTGTGACAACTGACACTGACAGACAACAGCTTGTTGCAGTTTTGACATTTGAGCCGTTCCATTTCACTAGTGATTCCAAAATAAATTGTCCATGTTTGAAACTTTCATGTTGTTTACATACTTTCATTTCACTTGCGTTTATGTAAACAAAATAAACGCAATAAACAACTCATTCATATAAAGTTACTGAAATAAATAAGTGATTCTTCATCAGTGAACAAAAAAAATAGGCCAAAATTAACTCGATAGATCGGACGACAATGTTTATTACATAGTAAGAATACTGATACTGCAGCTTGTATCATCCCAAGGCCTCTCGTGGGCCTCTCCCCATGAATTCCACTTGTTTCGATGTGAGGCCAATGTGGACGAGTCTTGTCCAGATCATCCCACTATCTTCGACGAGGCCTTCTTGCGAAATATAGCTTGACAGTCAAGAGGATATGTCTGGAACAAATCTATACTAATACACTTCTGGACACATCTATTGGCCCACCTTGTATTTTCAGTTTCGTTTGGTCCTAGCTAAAATTTTATATTAGGTCGAGCAAAAAGTGTTTATGCAGTTTTGAACCTGGCACATTCACAATTTCATTCAATAGTCTTTTTTTTAATTTCGAACACAGAATTTAAAGAAACAAAAGACAATTTGGAGCCGTTTTGTTGATATCAAACAATCGAATATTATGAAAACTTGGTTTTATTGGTTTACTTGGATTTAATTCTTGAAAAAGTGATTGATATCTTTGGTTTTGCAACAAACATTACTTATTCTTAACATTAAGGTGAGGTTCTATCAATAATCTATGGATACTTCACCTGAAGTCGCTGCCCAAGCTGTGGCACTTATTCAGGCCGGACACAGCCAAAGAAACGTGAGTGCTCAACTTAATTTAAGTCGATCTGCGGTCCGAAATGTTTATCGGAGGTACCTAGAGACTGGCGGCTTTATTCGTCGCCAAGGAAGGCCACGATCTCGGGTCACAACTGAAAGGCAGGATCGATTCATCGTGACGACCAGCTTGAGAAATCGTCACCTTACCTCCATTGAGATACAAAACCAACTTCGCGACTTCCACGGAGTATCTGTGAGCGCTCGAACTGTTCGGAGAAGGTTAAAAGAACGCGATATGGTACCACACAAGCCAGCTAATGGGCCCAAACTAACGCGAGCCCACCGAACAGCGCGCCTTCATTTCGCACGCAGTCATTTAAATTGGACACAGCAAGATTGGAGCCGTGTACTCTTTTCTGATGAGTCTAATTTTAGACTCATGACTAGTGTTACATGGCAATGATGGAAGGAAGAAGGTCTACCGACGTAAGGGTGAGCGTTTCGCACAATGCTGCTTTGAAGAGAGGGTTGCTTATGGCGGTGGCTCATGGACTGTCTGGGGCAGTATATCCGCGAGCGGCAAAATTCAACTTGAGGTTGTTACAGGACCACGGCTGCCAACATTAAATGCTGAAAGGTACATTCGTGAGTGCTTAGAACCTCACGTGATACCATACGCGGACTATGTGGGCCCAAATTTCCTTTTTATGCATGATAATGCAAGAGCCGGCCGGCATCGTCAGGGAATATCTTCGGGATGTGAACATCACAGTTATGGACTGGCCAGCCAGAAGCCCAGACATGAACCCCATTGAGCACATGTGGGACGAGCTAAAAAGACGTGTTAGGGCTCGTCAGCCAGTTGCCCAGACGATGCAGGAGTTGAAAACTGCCATAGAAGAGGAATGGGAGATAATCCCTCAAAATTTCATAGAGCGGTTGATAAACTTTATGCCTGATCGTATGAGAGCTGTGGTAGATGCCCATGGAGGCAACACGTGTTATTAAATTAAACCTTTATTTGATAAAACATGTTTTTTATTCAAAAATCAATTGCCTTTAACAAGGCGCATATCCGACTTGTTAGGCGTAGCTCCATGTCGTATGGTATTCTGAATTCAAATTTAAAACAATACGATCGAAAAAGATGGTAAAATGTATCAGGTTTAAAACTGCATCAACAGTTTTTGTTCAATCTAGCAATCATATTTCGGTAGGGGCCATCGAAACCTAAACTCGAAGGTGGGCCAATAGATGTGTCCAGAAGTGTATTATAAAGCTGAAGAGTTTGTTTGTTTGTTTGTTTGAACGCGATAAACTCTGGAACTACTGGTTGGATTTGAAAAATTCTTTTTGTGTTGGATAGTTTATTTATCGAGAAAGGTTATAGGCTATATAACATCACGCTACTACCAATAGGAGCGGAGCATAAATGAGAAATGTTGCAAAAACGGGAAAAGATAATTCCTTTCTGAGAGCTTTCGTTGCGTGCGCTGCGAAAACAGTTTAAGTTACGAGAGTATCATGTATGAAGTAATTATTCGTCTTTAAAAGTTCGAAAAATAAGACCGCGACAGCATCTGTCTATCTTTTAAGATTGACTCACTGTAACCATTTTTTACTATTAAAATGTTAGGTTAAAAAGAATTATTTTTTGCGAAGCTTATTTAACCCATATGGTATTAATCTATATCTAAATAAATGGGTTCGTTAGAACGGAAATTTAATATAGAATATTTGTGCTCTTTACTCTATACAGTTTAAACAAATATCTTAGAAGATATCGCAATGTAAAAATACCCGCGCGGAAAAATAATTACGCGGGTTGCGTCGCAATGTACGTACGGTACGGGGGATTCTGGCTGGCCTCCGGGAAATTCAAATTCAAAATATTTACTGCATCATAATGTCTAAAAACCCGACTACGACAAAAAAAACGATGCTGAAAAAGTATGAAACAAGATTTTCAGGATAGAACAAAAAGAAAAGCCGTAGTCACACGGTATTAAAGTGTTTAGGTTGGTACCTATAACGTGTGACTACGGCTTTTCTTTTTGTTCTATCCTGAAAATCTTGTTTCATACTTTTTCAGCATCGTTTTTTTTGTCGTAGTCGGGTTTTAGTTTTTTACTTTTTTTTATTTAAACAATTTTGGTGTTAATTTTTTTTTACTCTTGACTTTTTGTCCGCTAGAGGGCGTGATTTTAAATTTGAGCAATATTTTGGAAATGTACAAGTGAAGCCCTTTCAAATGATACCAAACACGGCGTATTTATCTCCATTTTTATTTTTTAAGCCTTACTTTTTGTCCGCTAGAGGGCGCCAAATAGCTTTTTGTGACACGTCACGTAGCCTATGTTCAGCGGAAAATTGAGACGGTTCTAACGATACCTCATATGTCGAGTTCCGATAAGTAGATTAGAAGCTATGAGGGAACAGATGAAGATACACACATACATACATACATACATACAAACATACATACATACATACATACATAGCCAGTCAAAATCATAACCCTCCTTTGGCTTTGCCGTAGTCGGGTAAAAAGTACAGAGTGTTATAGTACAGGGCTGTCCAAACTATACACCTTCGCGGGCTAATTAAATTTCATACAAAAGCTGGAGGGCCAGAAAAATATTTTCAGTTGTCAAGCACACAAATCATACACTGAATTTTATTATTGTTGTTGCATATAAAATAGTCAAGTTCCCATCTCTCATTAAATACTCGATGTTCATCACTTAATTTTCGCTTCTTCGTAGACATAATGCAGTTAGTTAAGGTTTTTTTTAAAAACTGCTGCTAATTACTTATTATAATGTGTATCGCGGGCCGCATAAAAACAAGCCGCGGGCCGCATGCGGCCCGCGGGCCTTTGTTTGGACAGCCCTGTTATAGTATATTTAACAGTAAGAGATAGATTTTATAGTAATTCACACTATATGAGCGCTATTACAAACTCGAGTAACTTCGAAACGAGCGGCGACTGACGGTTCTTGCGCCTGTGTGCGTGATGTACGCTTCTTCATACACACATAACACACACGTGCAGAGGCAGAGGTGCGTAACACGTTTCACTGCGGTTTACTTAGAATTGAATTGGGAAAAAATACAAGTTATGGAATGTTTTATTTTATGTGTGTGATAATGAAATACAAATATAAGTAACATAGAATTTTTTTTGGTTTCCATCATGGGTGTCGTTTTTATGGTTTTTGAGGTCGCTGATTACGAAAATGAGGTCAAAATGAAAATCCAAGATGGCGCCGACGAAAATTTTTGGTTCTTCCGTCATGGGTATCGTTTTCATGGTTTTTGGGGTCGCTGATTACGAAAATGAGGTCAAAATGAAAATCCAAGATGGCGCCGACGAAAATTTTTGGTTTTTCCGTCATGGGTGTCGTTTTCATGGTTTTTGGGGTCGCTGATTATGAAAATAAGGTCAAAATAAAAATCCAAGATGGCGCCGACGAAAATTTTTGGTTTTTCCGTCATGGGTGTCGTTTTCATGATTTTTGGGGTCGCTGATTACGAAAATGAGATCAAAATGAAAATCCAAGATGGCGCCGACGAAAATTTTTGATTTTTCCGTCATGGGTGTCGCTTTCATGGTTTTTGGGGTAGCTAATTACGAAAATGAGGTCAAAATAAAAATCCAAGATGGCGCCGATGAAAATTTTTAGTTTTTCCGTCATGGGTGTCGTTTTCATGGTTTTTGGGATCGCTGACTACGAAAATGAGATCAAAATAAAAATCAAAGATGGCGCCGACGAAAATTTTTGGCTTTTCCGTCATGGGTGTCGTTTTCATGGTTTTTGGGGTCGCTGATTACGAAAATAAGGTCAAAATAAAAATCCAAGATGGCGCCGACGAAAATTTTTAGTTTTTCCGTCATGGGTGTCGTTATCATGGTTTTTAGGGTCGCTGATTACGAAAATGAGGTCAAAATAAAAATCAAAGATGTCGCCGACGAAAATTTTTGGCTTTTCCGTCATGGGTGTCGTTTTCATGGTTTTTGGGGTCGCTGATTACGAAAATGAGGTCAAAATGAAAATCCAAGATGGCGCCGACGAAAATTTTTGGTTTTTCCGTCATGGGTGTCGTTTTCATGGCTTTTGGGGTCGCTGATTACGAAAATAAGGTCAAAATGAAAATCCAAGATGGCGCCGACAAAAATTTTTAGTTTTTCCGTCATGGGTGTCGTTTTCATGGTTTTTAGGGTCGCTGATTACGAAAATGAGATCAAAATAAAAATCAAAGATGGCGCCGACGAAAATTTTTGGCTTTTCCGTCATGGGTGTCGTTTTCATGGTTTTTGGGGTCGCTGATTACGAAAATGAGGTCAAAATGAAAATCCAAGATGGCGCCGACGAAAATTTTTGGTTTTTCCGTCATGGGTGTCGTTTTCATGGCTTTTGGGGTCGCTGATTACGAAAATGAGGTCAAAATGAGGTCAGTGGGTCGTCATAGGGGCAGTTTTTTTTTAGGAGTTGGAGTATACGCTTAGGGGCACTATGAGCAGCAAAGAAAACAGAAGAAAAAAAATTAGTTTAAAATAATTTTCGGGACTTGCTAAATTTTCCTGTTTTTTTTTTTTCAAAAATGCCTCATTTTTTTTTGTTTCGTGTTGTCCTTGACCATAGAAATTATTTAGGTTCTGCGAATAATGGTCCTACGACAAACCGTTTCATAGTTATGGTCCTACGAATTTTACTTCGTTTCATCTAGAATGCTCTATATTTCCAAAATGGCAGCTCGGATGAAAACTTTTTTAGAAAAAGAATTGTTGTTCTAGTCGACAACTATGAGATGATATAAAAAAACCGCGACAAAGTGAGAGAAAAAGAATTTTAATTTTTTTTTAAGTGTCGGTCGATCTTTCACCTTGTGTATCCTTAGGGGCACAGAATTTAGTAAAATTTTCAGAAGTTTTTTTTTTTTTTCAGGATTTCGGCTATTTTTCTTATTAACCTGGTCCATAGAAACCATTAATTTAAGCTCCGAGACACATTATGGTCCTACGACGCACCGTTTCCGAGTTATGGTCCTACGAATTTTCCGTCGGTGCGTCGTAGGACCATGTGTCTCGTGTGTCAAGGTGAAAAATCGACCGACAGAAAAATTTTGCAAATATTTATTTTCTCTCTCTTTGTCGCGGTTTTTTTACACCATCTCATAGTTTTTGACTAGAGCAACAATTATTTTTCAAAAAAGGTTTTCATCCGAGCTACCATTTTAGAAATATAGAACGTTCTAGATAAAACGAAGTAAAATTCGTAGGACCATAACTCGGAAACGGTGCGTCGTAGGACCATGTGTCTCGGAATTTAAATGGTTTCAATTTATCAGGTTAACAAGATGCTGCAATAAAAATAGCCAAAATCTTGAAAAAAAAAACTGAAAATTTTACTGGTGCCCCGAAATTTTTTGCAAAAATTTCTTTTCTCCCTCTTTGTCGCGGTTTTTTTACACCATCTCATAGTTTTTAACTAGAGCAACAATTCTTTTCCAGAAAAGGTTTTCATCCGAGCTACCATTTTGGAAATATAGAGCATTCTAGATAAAACGAAGTAAAATTCGTAAGACCATAACTCGGAAACGGTGCGTCGTAGGACCATGTGTCTCGGAACCAAAATGGTTTCAATGGACCAGGTTAACAAGATGCTGCAATAAAAATAGCCAAAATCTTGAAAAAAAAAACTTCTGAAAATTTTACTGTTCTGTGCCCCGAAAAATTTTGCAGATATTTCTTTTCTCTCTCTTTGTCGCGGTTTTTTTACACCATCTCATAGTTTTTAACTAGAGAAACAATTCTTTTCCAGAAAAGGTTTTCATCCGAGCTACCATTTTGGAAATATAGAGCATTCTAGATGAAACGAAGTAAAATTCGTAGGACCGAAACTCTGAAACGGTGCGTCGTAGGACCATGGTTCTCAAAACCTAAATAATTTCTATGGTCAAGGTCAACACGAAACAAAAAAAAAATGTTTCATTTTTGAAAAAAAAAGAAAAACAGAAAAATTTACCAAGTCCCGAAATTTTTTTTGAACAATTTTTTTTTTTTTGTGTTTTCTTTGCTGCTCATAGTGCCCCTAAGCGTATACTCCAACTCCTAAAAATCCGCCCCTATGACGACCCACTGACCTCATTTTGACCGACCCCAAAAACCATGAAAACGACACCCATGACTGAAAAACTAAAAAATTTCCCAGCCGCCATCTTGGATTTTAATTTTGACCTCATTTTCGTAATCAGCGACCCCAAAAACCATGAAAACGACACCCATGACGGAAACACCAAAAATTTTCCTAGCCACCATCTTGGATTTTAATTTTGACCTCATTTTCGTAATCAGCGACTCAAAAAACCATAAAAACGACACCCATGACTGAAAAACCAAAAATTTTCGTCGGCGCCATCTTGGATTTTCATTTTGACTTCATTTTCGTAATCAGCTACCACAAAAACCATGAAAACGATACCCATGACGGAAAAAACAAAAATTTTTGTCGGCGCCATCTTGGATTTTTATTTTGGCCTCATTTTCGTAATCAGCGACCCCAAAAACCATGAAAACGATACCCATGACGGAAAAAACAAAAATTTTCGTCGGCGCCATTTTGGATTTTCCTTTTGACTTCATTTTCGTAATCAGCTACCCCAAAAACCATGAAAACGATACCCATGACGGAAAAAACAAAAATTTTTGTCGGCGCCATCTTGGATTTTCATTTTGACTTCATTTTCGTAATCAGCTACCCCAAAAACCATGAAAACGATACCCATGACGGAAAAAACAAAAATTTTTGTCGGCGCCATCTTTGATTTTTATTTTGACCTCATTTTCGTAATCAGCGACCCCAAAAACCATGAAAACGACACCCATGACTGAAGAACCAAAAATTTTCGTCGGCGCCATTTTGGATTTTCCTTTTGACTTCATTTTCGTAATCAGCTACCCCAAAAACCATGAAAACGATACCCATGACGGAAAAAACAAAAATTTTTGTCGGCGCCATCTTGGATTTTCATTTTGACTTCATTTTCGTAATCAGCTACCCCAAAAACCATGAAAACGATACCCATGACGGAAAAAACAAAAATTTTTGTCGGCGCCATCTTTGATTTTTATTTTGACCTCATTTTCGTAATCAGCGACCCCAAAAACCATGAAAACGACACCCATGACGGAAAAATCAAAAATTTTCGTCGGCGCCATCTTGGATTTTTATTTTGACCTCATTTTCGTAATCAGCGACCCCAAAAACCATGAAAACGATACCCATGACGGAAAAAACAAAAATTTTTGTCGGCGCCATCTTGGATTTTTATTTTGGCCTCATTTTCGTAATCAGCGACCCCAAAAACCATTAAAACGACACCCATGACTGAAGAACCAAAAATTTTCGTCGGCGCCATTTTGGATTTTAATTTTGAGCTCATTTTCGTAATCAGTGACCCCAAAAACCATGAAAACGACACCCATGACGGAAAAATCAAAAATTTTCGTCGGCGCCATCTTGGATTTTTATTTTGACCTCATTTTCGTAATCAGCGACCCCAACAACCATGAAAACGATACCCATGACGGAAAAAACAAAAATTTTTGTCGGCGCCATCTTGGATTTTCATTTTGACTTCATTTTCGTAATCAGCGACCCCAAAAACCATGAAAACGATACCCATGACGGAAAAAACAAAAATTTTCGTCGGCGCCATTTTGGATTTTCATTTTGACTTCATTTTCGTAATCAGCTACCCCAAAAACCATGAAAACGATACCCATGACGGAAAAAACAAAAATTTTCGTCGGCGCCATTTTGGATTTTCATTTTGACTTCATTTTCGTAATCAGCTACCCCAAAAACCATGAAAACGATACCCATGACGGAAAAAACAAAAAATTTTGTCGGCGCCATCTTGGATTTTCATTTTGACTTCATTTTCGTAATCAGCTACCCCAAAAACCATGAAAACGATACCCATGACGGAAAAAACAAAAATTTTCGTCGGCGCCATTTTGGATTTTCATTTTGACTTCATTTTCGTAATCAGCGACCCCAAAAACCATGAAAACGACACCCATCACGGAATAACCAAAAATTTTCCTAGCCGCCATCTTGGATTTTCATTTTGACCTCATTTTCGTAATCAGCGACCCCAAAAACCATCAAAACGACACCCATGACGGAAACACCTAAAATTTTCCCAGCCGCCTTCTTGGATTTGTTTTTTCTCGAAAGATTCATAAAAGTGAATATTTAAATGCAACATTCGAAAGATTCCCTATTATTTCTAAAATAAAGATTTCTATGATTTTTTATCGACCAGTAAAGTATCATTTACGAATAAACTTTATAGTAAGGTTGCGCAAAGCGTTCCTTTCCAACATATGTAGAACATGACTACAATTTTATTTTATCATAATAAATTACAAGAATACTTACGTTTAAACTGTTGACAACCTCTGGTCTACCTGTATTCGTATACGTAACCCACACTAAGGCGCGCGGGAGCGCGAGCGACATAGGTCCGTCCTCCACGAGCCCTCAGGCGTTACTGCGTTACTGAGCATATGGCGGCCGTACATCTAGTAATAAGGCATTATTTTGGAAAATCGTAATAAAAAATGAGACGGCGTAAAATTCCAAAAAAATATAATTAGGGAAGGTAAAGTGTTGTACTATAAGTATGTCTATTTTTTTTTTGTTAATATTATCTTTATCCTATGTTTAAACCATATTTAAAACGCATTTCAGTATTGCTTTTGAATATCCTTTTTTTTTGCTGCGATTCCATTTATATCTCAATTCTAATCAGGACAAAAACTTCAGGACTATATAACCAGTATTTTGACATTTTTTTCAGATTTTTCTGTGTTGCCAATTTGTCACAAGTAGCAGGGAAAAACCAGATGTTTTACGTTTGCTCGAAATTGGGTGTCGGAAAATTGCTATTTCTCGAAATATTAACATTCAAAACGAAATTCTAATCAGGACACAAACTAAAACAAAGTCAGATTTATAATTTTTCATTGAAATATTATGCCTTTATCTATAAATAAGACGTGTCCAGGACTTGTAAAAGTACGTATTTTCGGCAAATCGCCCAAAGTTTGTGACAGCGCTCTTAATATAATCTAAGCTAATCTAAACCATCTAAACTATTGTAATAAAGAGGAAAGATAAGATTTTTTGTTTGTTACGATTTAGCTTAATTAATGTCGGATAGTCGATATATCGAGAAAGGCTAAAGCTATATAAGTGACGCAGACGAAGTTGCGCGGGTCAGCTAGTGTATTTATAATATTTTTCATGGAGTTGGGCGTTGATACCAGGGCCGCAGGGTCATACTCAGAAAAAGTGTACATTTTGAATTTGTAACTAAACTGATAGGTAACGATACTGAGAATCTCCGTCACGAAACTGATGTCATAAGGTATGGTGCACATGGATTGGGCGAATAAAACACCTGATTATATTTGGCTTATCAGTCTTATTTAGATTAATAAAAATAAAAATACCATAAACATTGGTAATTATTTAATTAAATTCCATTAAAAAACCTGTCGGCAACTATACCTGTGTATTAATACACAGGTATATAGATATGCACTTTTAGTTTTTGTGAACTAAGCTTAACAATTTCTCAGTTTCGTAACGTAACGCAATTTTACGCAATATAACGAAAATGATAATAAACTCTGAGAAATCATAACCTCTAAAAATGTTTTTACGTAAACCACGGTTTTACCACGCAAGCACTGAGCGTATTCTTTTAGATAATACAAAAGATATGAAGAAAACATGGTACGTAAACAAAAAACATTAAACTTACCAAAATAATAGTCGTTTATCACCCTGAGGTATTTTTTGTAAATTTTCACTTGCTAAACGTCTTGACTTCACGACTGCGGCGAAAACTAGATGGCTGCCGTGACAGTGATTTTGACGTAAGTAATAACGTTGCCAGATTAGAAAAAAACTATTTTCAATACACTTCCTCGAAAACTAGCTCTTATTGCACTACGATTAGGTTCGACATGCATCATATTTCGCACGCGTGCGGTAATAAGAATACAGCGTGCTGTAATATTATTACCGCACGCTGTAATCATAGAGCAGCGGTAATTCGATTAAAACTTATGAAATTAAAAAAAAAAACACCACTGACTATTATAGAGCAGGCGTGTTTTTTTTTTAATCTCGCCATTTTGATCTGCGTCTTTACAGCGTAAATATTTTTTGAATATTTAAATTGTGTTTGTAAAAAGAATACTACTAATAAACGTAAATATTTTAAACAATTATTTACTTTTATGAACAAGTAAGCATTTTTTTGTGTTCTTAATTAAAAAATATTTAAATTTTATATTTTTCCTGTGAGGCTGTTTGGCGGCTTTATACCTTTGCTTCTTTTTCAACCTGGCGAAATCAAACCGCGGAAAAAAAGTAAATTAAATCATAGTCTCATCAAATTTGTTGACAAAAACACATAACGTTTTTAGTTAATTTCTTCGAAAGTGTATTGAAAAACGTCGTTTGATACACGTGGGAATTTGTTATTGCATTTCTCGACCCCATGAACACCCTCGCCATACGGCTCGGGTGTTCAATCTGCCTCGAATGCAATAACAAACTTTCCGCACTTGTATCAAAATGTACTATTATACCACCTTAAGAGCGCTGTCACAAACTTTGGGCGATTTGCCGAAAATACGTACTTTTACAAGTCCTGGACACGTCTTATTTATAGATAAAGGCATAATATTTCAATGCAAAATTATAAATCTGACTTTGTTTTAGTTTGTGTCCTGATTAGAATTTCGTTTTGAATGTTAATATTTCGAGAAATAGCAATTTTCCGACACCCAATTTCGAGCAAACGTAAAACATCTGGTTTTTCCCTGCTACTTGTGACAAATTGGCAACACAGAAAAATCTGAAAAAAATGTCAAAATACTGGTTATATAGTCCTGAAGTTTTTGTCCTGATTAGAATTGAGATATAAATGGAATCGCAGCAAAAAAAAAGGATATTCAAAAGCAATACTGAGCTAAAATTTATGCGTTTTAAATATGGTTTAAACATAGGATAAAGATAATATTAACAAAAAAAAAATAGACATACTTATAGTACAACACTTTACCTTCCCTAATTATATTTTTTTGGAATTTTACGCCGTCTCATTTTTTTATTACGATTTTCCAAAATAATGCCTTATTACTAGATGTACGGCCGCCATATGCTCAGTAACGCCTGAGGGCTCGTGGAGGACGGACCTATGTCGCTCGCGCTCCCGCGCGCCTTAGTGTGGGTTACGTATACGAATACAGGTAGACCAGAGGTTGTCAACAGTTTAAACGTAAGTATTCTTGTAATTTATTATGATAAAATAAATTAATTGTAGTCATGTTCTATGTTGGAAAGGAACGCTTTGCGCAACCTTACTATAAAGTTTATTCGTAAATGATACTTTACTAGTCGATAAAAAATCATAGAAATCTTTATTTTAGAAATAATGGGGAATCTTTCGAATGTTGCATTGAAATATTCACTTTTATGAATCTTTCGAGAAAAAACAAATCCAAGAAGGCGGCTGGGAAAATTTTAGGTGTTTCGGTCATGGGTGTCGTTTTGATGGTTTTTGGGGTCGCTGATTACGAAAATGAAGTCAAAATGAAAATCCAAGATGGCGGCTAGGAAAATTTTTGGTTATTCCGTGATGGGTGTCGTTTTCATGGTTTTTGGGGTCGCTGATTACGAAAATGAGGTCAAAATAAAAATCCAAGATGGCGCTGACGAAAATTTTTGGATTTTTCGTCACGGGTGTCGTTTTCATGGTTTTTGGGGTCGCTGATTACGAAAATGAGGTCGAAATGAAAATCCAAGATGGCGCCGACAAAAATTTTTGTTTTTTCCGTCATGGGTATCGTTTTCATGGTTTTTGGGGTAGCTGATTACGAAAATGAAGTCAAAATGAAAATCCAAGATGGCGCCGACAAAAATTTTTGTTTTTTCCGTCATGGGTATCGTTTTCATGGTTTTTGGGGTCGCTGATTACGAAAATGAGGTCAAAATTAAAATCCAAGATGGTGGCTAGGAAATTTTTGTTTTTCAGTCATGGGTGTCGTTTTCATGGTTTTTGGGGTCGCTGATTACGAAAATAAGGTCAAAATAAAAATCAAAGATGGCGCCGACTAAAATTTTCGTTTTTTCCGTCATGGGTATCGTTTTCATGGTTTTTGGGGTAGCTGATTACGAAAATGAAGTCAAAATGAAAATCCAAAATGGCGCCGACAAAAATTTTCGTTTTTTCCGTCATGGGTATCGTTTTCATGGTTTTTGGGGTAGCTGATTACGAAAATGAAGTCAAAATGAAAATCCAAGATGGCGCCGACAAAAATTTTTGTTTTTTCCGTCATGGGTATCGTTTTCATGGTTTTTGGGGTCGCTGATTACGAAAATGAGGTCAAAATAAAAATCCAAGATGGCGCCGACGAAAATTTTTGGTTTTTCCGTCATGGGTGTCGTTTTCATGGTTTTTGGGGTCACTGATTACGAAAATGAGGTCAGTGGGTCGTCATAGGGGCGGATTTTTAGGAGTTGGAGTATACGCTTAGGGGCACTATGAGCAGCAAAGAAAACACAAAAAAAAATTTTTTTTCAAAAAAAATTTCGGGACTTGGTAAATTTTTCTGTTTTTTTTTCAAAAATGGTCAATTTTTTTTGTTTCGTGTTGACCTTGACCATAGAAATTATTTAGGTTTTGAGAACCATGGTCCTACGACGCACCGTTTCAGAGTTTCGGTCCTACGAATTTTACTTCGTTTCATCTAGAATGCTCTATATTTCCAAAATGGTAGCTCGGATGAAAACCTTTATTGGAAAAGAATTGTTGCTCTAGTTAAAAACTATGAGATGGTGTAAAAAAACCGCGACAAAGAGAGAGAAAAGAAATATTTGCAAAATTTTTCGGGGCACAACTAAAATTTTCAGAAGTTTTTTTTTTCAAGATTTTGGCTATTTTTATTGCAGCATCTTGTTAACCTGGTCCATTGAAACCATTTAAATTCCGAGACACATGGTCCTACGACGCACCGTTTCCGAGTTATGGTCCTACGAATTTTACTTCGTTTTATCTAGAACGCTCTATATTTCCAAAATGGTAGCTCGGATGAAAACCTTTTTTGAAAAATAATTGTTGCTCTAGTCAAAAACTATGAGATGGTGTAAAAAAAACCGCGACAAAGAGAGAGAAAATAAATATTTGCAAAATTTTTCGGGGCAAAACAGTAAAATTTTCAGAAGTTTTTTTTTTCAAGATTTTAGCTATTTTTATTGCAGCATCTTGTTAACCTGGTCCATTGAAACCATTTAAGTTCCGAGACACATGGTCCTACGACGCACCGTTTCCGAGTTATGGTTCTACGAATTTTACTTCGTTTTATCTAGAACGCTCTATATTTCCAAAATGGTAGCTCGGATGAAAACCTTTTCTGGAAAAGAATTGTTGCTCTAGTCAAAAACTATGAGATGGTGTAAAAAAACCGCGACAAAGAGAGAGAAAAGAAATATTTGCAAAAATTTTCTGTCGGTCGATTTTTCACCTTGACACACGAGACACATGGTCCTACGACGCACTGACGGAAAATTCGTAGGACCATAACTCGGAAACGGTGCGTCGTAGGACCATAATGTGTCTCGGAGCTTAAATGGTTTTTATGGACCAGGTTAATAAGAAAAATAGCCGAAATCCTGAAAAAAAAAAAAAACTTCTGAAAATTTTACTAAATTCTGTGCCCCTAAGGATACACAAGGTGAAAGATCGACCGACACTTAAAAAAAAATTAAATTTTTCTTTTTCTCTCACTTTGTCGCGGTTTTTTTATATCATCTCATAGTTGTCGACTAGAACAACAATTCTTTTCCTGAAAAAGTTTTCATCCGAGCTGCCATTTTGGAAATATAGAGCATTCTAGATGAAACGAAGTAAAATTCGTAGGACCATAACTATGAAACGGTTTGTCGTAGGACCATGGTTCGCAGAACCTAAATAATTTCTATGGTCAAGGACAACACGAAACAAAAAAAAAATGAGGCATTTTTGAAAAAAAAAAAAACAGGAAAATTTAGCAAGTCCCGAAAATTATTTTAAACTAATTTTTTTTCTTCTGTTTTCTTTGCTGCTCATAGTGCCCCTAAGCGTATACTCCAACTCCTAAAAAAAAACCGCCCCTATGACGACCCACTGACCTCATTTTGACCTCATTTTCGTAATCAGCGACCCCAAAAACCATGAAAACGACACCCATGACGGAAAAACTAAAAATTTTCGTCGGCGCCATCTTGGATTTTCATTTTGACCTTATTTTCGTAATCAGCGACCCCAAAAGCCATGAAAACGACACCCATGACGGAAAAACCAAAAATTTTCGTCGGCGCCATCTTGGATTTTCATTTTGACCTCATTTTCGTAATCAGCGACCCCAAAAACCATGAAAACGACACCCATGACGGAAAAGCCAAAAATTTTCGTCGGCGCCATCTTTGATTTTTATTTTGATCTCATTTTCGTAATCAGCGACCCCAAAAACCATGAAAACGACACCCATGACGGAAAAACTAAAAAATTTTGTCGGCGCCATCTTGGATTTTCATTTTGACCTTATTTTCGTAATCAGTGACCCCAAAAGCCATGAAAACGACACCCATGACGGAAAAACTAAAAATTTTCGTCGGCGCCATCTTGGATTTTCATTTTGACCTCATTTTCGTAATCAGCGATCCCAAAAACCATGAAAACGACACCCATGACGGAAAAGCCAAAAATTTTCGTCGGCGCCATCTTTGATTTTTATTTTGACCTCATTTTCGTAATCAGCGACCCCGAAAACCATATAAACGACACCCATGATGGAAAACTAAAAAATGTCTATGTTACTTATATTTGTATTTCATTATCACACACATAAAATAAAACATTCCATAACTTGTATTTTTTCCCAATTCAATTCTAAGTAAACCGCAGTGAAACGTGTTACGCACCTCTGCCTCTGCACGTGTGTGTATGAAGAAGCGTACATCACGCACACAGGCGCAAGAACCGTCAGTCGCCGCTCGTTTCGAAGTTACTCGAGTTTGTAATAGCGCTCTTAAGTCATTGCGTTTCAAATTTTATCACGCGTTACTAACCCTGAGTAACAAAACTTCATAATTTTGGGACAACATTTGTTTAATTAAAATAAATCCTTCTGTATATGATTTACGGATAAAATTGGTCATATTTAGTTACTTGATTCATCAAGAATAATATAACCACAGTCAATGTTAAAAAAAGCGATGAAAATTCGTAACAATTCATCTCTGAAAATGTGTAATCGTCATTGGGACACCAAAAAAATGTATGGCGATATTTTTATCAATGTTTTGACAATCAAAAAATGTAATCTTATATTGAAAATTTAATTGAAAATACCAGAGAAATCATCGTAGAATTAGACTAATATAACAAAAAGGGGGGATAAAAGAAAATATATCATAATACTAAATATTTACGTAAATATGAAGTTGCGGGACAAGAAAAGACACCAAATGTACACTTTTTCTGAGTATGACCCACCAACGTCGCAGTAATTAATACTTTTGCAGCTATCTTCTCTTGTTTTTATTGTAAAATTGGTAAAACTAAATTATTTCAGGAACAAAAATAAAGTGTTTGGTGTTTACGAAATCTAGGTATTAATTCTACCTACGTGTAGGTCTGAACCAGAAATTTCTGCAAAAAAAGTTTTCAAAGCATCGTACAGTATCTCCACTACTTAAACTACTTTACACTCCACCTGTCCTCCTGTTCTGTTTTGACGCCATTCATAATACTTTTTCGCGTTTGTGCCTGTTCTCTCACTAATCATTTCAATTTCTTATATCAGGCAGGAGCATGCAATGTATGCTTCCTCACTAATTAGGTACCTACGGGTAGGTAATTCAGCAGAATCCGGTTAGCCTCCAAACCGCTACTCAGCAAAAGAATGCGTTGTATAGGTAAGTTTCCTGAAACAGAAGTTCGTCTCGGAAACGTGAAGTAATTTGCAAAGGGTTTTCCCACATTTATTATGTAGGTTAAACTTGAATCACGGGTTTATTGGTCAAGAGGCAGAAAGTGACACATTCCTAAAGATGTCATTAAAAAGTGGTTTTCTTAGTTTTAATGTGTATGCGCTCAAGGTCGGTTATCGACTTATTTATCGATAATGTCGTCTATGACATAGCTAGCTTTACCTAACCCCTAAATAACTCTACTCTAGCCGACTCTATAGGTAGGTTAGATAAAGCATGGCAGGAATATTTTCTGATTTGCTCTGCGAGTTCTGCGACATGTTAAATATGTGATTACAGTAAGGCAAGCTCTTCGAGTTTATGAAATTTGATACTTAGATTTTATCTTAGATCTGTAGAATTTAATTACCTCCCAAAAACCGTTACAGTTGAATGACTTGCAATTTAAACAGTAGGATATTTGCAAATTTGCAAGCATAATATATTTAATATTTACTGCCATGTCATCATCATTTCAATCGCCACTCAAACCTGCAGGACTACTCACATTGCTGAATGAGACTAGTCGTGGATTAATTAAGTGGCACTCACATTGCTGAATGAGACTAGTCGTGGATTAAGTGGCGGGTACTAACCACCCTGCGAAACATATTCAGCAGACCCACCTAGCCTGAAGACGTCCTACTTTACGCTGCACACCAGAGGCGTCTTTACCTATAGTGCAGGGTGTGCGGCGCACACGGGCGCCAGGTCTAAGGGGGCGCCGAGCGCCCTCTAGTGCGACACCTCCAAACAGTAGCGGCGTTAGGGTAGGGCGCGGTTGGGCGACGACGGCCCAGGGCGCCAGAGATACAGGGGCGCCAGAAGATTCCATTAAAATATTATCGAATTCGTTCGATCGGTTTTTGAAAAATCAAATGTGGGAAAACCACATGAATTGGTATCAATGTAAAATAAATGCATAGAAAATATTTGTGTAAGATATGTTATTACAACTAAAACTAGCAAAGGCGTCTTTACATATAGTGCAGGGTGTGGGTAGTACCCGGGCGCAGAGTCCATGTGGGCGCAGAGTCCATGTGGGCGCCGATCAGCGCTCGCTACGGAGCGCCCAAGGAGAAAAATCGAAGACATGTGACATCTACTTAACCAACCCCCTCTGGCCTGTTATTTTATTTATTCCATGGCCCCCGGCGGCGCGTTTCAGGGGGCGGCACAGAGCGGAGTCAAGCGGCAGCGTCAGGTCATGGTTATGTCATCAGACAATTAATTAAAATTCCGGTCTGCCGCCCCGCAAATCTAGAAAATCTATACCTATTACTATATTTCTTCTAACCCGCCACCCACTAGTTCCCTTGTCAGTTTGTTAGTATTGGTTAAATCTTGCAACTGAACTTCAAACCAGTTCCCCTCATCCGATTGAGCTGAAAGGTTGCTCACAGTCACAGTTCATAACTTTGGTTCTGGTGACACTAGGTACATTGATTGAAAAGATTGTTTTTTAAATTATTATTTTATTTAAATCTGTATTCACGGTAAAAAGAAAATCTAACCCATCTCATAATTGGAATGCTCAAATTTTTTAGCTCGCTTCGCTCGCTCTTGCCGCCGAGTTTTTATTATTGCCCCATTTTTCAATGCGTTAGTAGTAAAAGTAAGTTAAATATAATTTTATTGAATGATAAAAATAACCTTTCCGAGGCGGGGGCTAAAATTTTCGAGCTCGCTTCGCTCGCTCTTGCTTTTTTCATAAAGAGGCCATTTTTATCTATATGTATGAACTTCTCATTTATTCGATGTGCCGAAATTGTTGGGTCTGTCTCCACCGATCCCGGGATCTGATTTGGCGTAACACGGATCCCGGCGATTTGTCTCCACGGATCCCGGGATTCGTTTCTACAAAAAAAAAAAAAAAAATTTGTCCACGGATCCCGGGATCCGTGGCTACATGGAGTCGGCGCAACATGTCTTCTTCTTCCATACTTCCCTATTTCTCGTCATCTCAGCAGTCACCTTTCTAGCCATATCATCCTTCGCAGTCCATCCATCGTTTCTTTGGTCTTCCTCTACTCTTATAGCCATCTACATTCATACTCAACATTTTCCTCACAACATTTCCTTCATTCCTTCGCATCATAATAATATGTCCATACCACGACAATCGATTACCAATCAACCATAATACACTATTAGCTATAATGGCTATCGAATATGACGTAGGTAGGTACATAGAAACTACTTAGAACCAATGAAATTGAATTAAAAAAAAGATTTACACAAAGTGTAAATTGTCTTTTTGCTACTTTTCTTGGCTAATGATGAAAATAGAGGGGGCGCTAGGATAATGTTTGCACACGGGCGCTACATGGGCTAGAGACGTCTCTGCTGCACACTCACACATACCTACGTCCACCCCATAACTGTTAGCCTAACCTGGTTAGGTCCTACGTCTACCATGATGCATGACTGGGCAATTGTCATTACCGACCGATTCTGTGCTGTCCGCACTTACAGTGCGATCAAATTATCTTGGCAGCTCCGAACTTCGTGCAGGTCATTTTGTTACAACGAATGTATACAGGGCCTGATTTACCCACAGGCTAATAAGGCTAGAGCCTAGGGCGCAAGGACCTAGGGGGCGGCGTTTGGAAAAATACGTGTGTTAAAAAATTAAATGAGCGCGTGAGCGCCGCAGCCCTGCACCCCAACCCCGCGCCATGCGCGCGCCTCTCTCATTTCACAACAAGTTTAAACCAGTTTTTTCCGCTATTTGTTATTTCTTTCTTTCATTTCATTTGACACGTATGAGAGGTAGGACAGGTGGATTGAGTGAGAAAAAGAGCGGTCTCGGTGAAGGCAAAGCCTGGGTCCTGGCCTCAGAGGCTCTTGGGCCCCGACTGGAGGGGTTATTAAGCGCGTGCTTGGAAAGAGGCCAGTTCCCACTTCGTTGAAAGACGGGGAAGCTGGTCCACATTCAGAAGCCGGGGCGCCCTACGGACTCGCTGTCCGCATACCAGCCCATTGTGCTACTCGACGAGGGGGCAAGCTCTTAGAAAGAGTAATTACAAACCGCCTCGCCGAGCACCTTTAGGGAATGGGTCCGGATTTTGCGGAACACCAGTTTGGTTTTCGCAAGAGGCACTCGACGGTGGGTGCCATCATGCGCGTGAGGGCCCTCACCAGGGGGTTGCGGTCTCTCGGGGCGGTGTGGTCTTGGCGGTGTCTCTCGACATCGTCAACGCCTTCAACACCATGCATTAGGGAGGCACTCCGATATCACCGGGTGCCGGCCTAACTTCGTCGTGTAGTCGGGGACTATTTGACAGACAGGGCTGTCATCTATCCTGGTCAAGACGGACAATGGAACCGGCAAGAGATGTCATGCGGTGTTCCGCAGGGATCGGTTCTGGGGCCGCCCCTGTGGAACATCGGTTACGTTTACGACTGCGTGCTGCACTCCGACCTCCCTAGCGGCGTCACTGGCGATGATACGCTTGTGTTGGCTGGCATAGGGGGGGTCAATATGACACGCGGGGTTGCGATAGTCGTGGAGAGGGCGACAGACCGTGTTGACGGCGCGTTCGTATTCCACGCGCGCCTCTATATGTCAATATGTAATTATGTCAGCAACATGGAAGGGGCCCGCAAGGGCCGTTGGGGCCGCAAGAGATACCGCGGCCTCGACATAAAGGGCTAAGAAGGAACATGGGTGGTTTTTAGTCAGTAGAAGTTTGCGACTCCCTTCGCTCTGCCCAAGAGCGGGAGGGGTTATTTGATAAATAATATTTTTTTTTTTAAATTAAATTTAAATTAAAATAAATTTAATAATTGAAATTAATTAAATTTAAATTTTAAATAATAATATTTTTTTAAATTTCTATTTTTTTTTCTATCTGTTTTTTTTAATATATTTTTTTTTTCTTTCCTTTCCTTTTTTTTCTAGATAGGTAGGTTTATTTTGTTACGGAAGTGTCAGTTCACACCGAACGATCAACAATCGATCAGGCGTTGGTAGTAACAATTCGATCTTGGGCTGGCCTAGCGGAGTAAGGAGTTTCAATATAATAAGAGGTCTGCTTAAACTGGTACTAATTACCATTTCAAATTGCTCATTACCGTTCGCCAAAATACGAACGGGAAAAATGGTAATTATATAAATGGTAATTAGGTATTTGTACACTTTTTCACATTATACGTTCTTTGTTGAACTTAAAAAATTGGGAACATAATCAAAACAAAGAGTGTCCTATGGCGACTATTACAATACATAAAAATGATAAATAAAAATGTTAGACAAGCCAGGGGAAACTCGAACGGTAAGGAGATTTTTGTTTGCCAAACACGATTTCTGGGCGATTAAGGTAGGCTAGAAAACACTTTTTGACGTGTGACCCGCACGAGTCGAGACGCAGAACTGAGCCCGACCGCCGAGTTACTCTTACAGATAGCAATACACTACGCAGAAAAAAGTAACCCTGCGACTGTGTGAACAAATGGTAGTGAGTATAAAGTGTTGGGACAATTTTCAAAGTCGTTACAAATTACCTAAAAGTGTTCTTTAATGTGTATATTTTTGCTAATTAGTAAAGCATAATAATAATAATAATAATAATAATTTTTATTCAAAAGTAAAAATTGCTAAATTACAATATTATAAATCTTAGAAATAATGTAGGAATAAAAAATTTCGATGCCTGTACTAGGATATAAACCTGTATCACAGGCGATATGGCTTCTTATACTACTTAAAACTAATTGGACAACAGATTTCTAATCAATATTTAATATTTTCATACTAAAATAACTTGTTACTTTATAACGATACTAATATCTAATCTAGGTACCTAAATTACTTAAAACTCTATTACATTAAAACAAACACAAAAAATGTCTTTTATCATGTAAACAAATGCTATTTCAATTCACAATTACGCAATAACATTAGTATCAGCGGTTTTTTATACTCGTAAACATACTGGATCAAATAAAAATTGCTTAATTTACCATTTCCATGGCAGTTGTGTAGCGGTCGAGAATTTGCGTAGATAGACAAATCGATAAAATAATAAGTAGGGCCGCGTAGTGGTCTCACACAGGTATTGTTGAGTCACCAAAAAATATAATAATATAGATGTCTGGTCTTGAAAGACGCACTACGCGCCCTCATAATCTATGGAGTTGATATTTCGGTGCTCGGCTATTTTTCTGGCAGGACATTCGGCGTCTCCGGTTTTATGGGCACTGGGTTTTTTGAAACGTGAACAAGTTGCACATTTCGGAGTCTCTGTTTTCTTCGTGCATTCGGACATTACATGACCTACTTCACCACAATGACCACACGTAGAATTGAGCTCTCTGCAAGATTTTGCTGCACGGCCGTACTGCTGACATTTATAACACCTCGTCACTAGCGTGAAATCCCTGACAGGACAGGACGACCAATTAATGAAAATTCTTGATAGAGGGATTAAAGTTTTACGAATATTGGCTGAAACTTCAATTACGTAATTGCAGGTAGCTGCATCTCTCTTCCCAGATTTGTGGCTCAATCTTACGGCGGTCAAAAAGGATTCGAAGGTCAACTCTGGCAACTTTTCGGCTACATTTTGCTCAAAAATGCACTTGAACACTTCATTTTCAGTCAAGGACGTCGGCACACCTATAACCACGATTCGGGGTTTCCGCTTGTTGGGCTCGTCGGCGGTATGTCCAGATATAGAAAACTGGACTGCGTTCTTCAGTTTATCCGCGTCTTGTTTCGTCTGGGTACTTATTATAACACCACCATTTTTAGTCTTCCGGATACCACGTACCTGCAGCTTTATTTGGTCTGGTCGGATGATTTTCTGCACTAATTCTTTTGTTTCGTCGCTTGTTCTTAATTTGTCATCGGGATAAATGGCGACACAGCTTAAATTGTTTGGTCGAATGAAATGGTTAGATCCCTTTTTAACCATATCGGCAAAAGAAGGATTTTCCGCTGAACTAGAGTCCCGTATCGTCTGCTTGAGGTCCATAATTTGATCGGTCAGGTTGCGCTGCTGATTCAGTGTGTCGACCATACTATTCGCGTGAATAGCTTTTTGCTTCAATGACTGATACAAGACTGCCATTTGTGACGTACAGGATTCGACTTTGCGGCAAAGATTTGTAACCTTCATTTTCTGCTCGGTATTGAGTTTTCCATCCGCAGCAATAGAGCAAACTTCATTGAGATACTGCTGGATGGTGGTCATCCATCCTTGGATTTCCGGCGTCGAAACAATTACACCAGCCGTGGCTGACTTCGATAGTGAGGCGGAGAGTTGCGCTGGCCCGCTTGGATTACGGGGGCTGGTTTCCATGTTTCAGTAAGCATGTTGTGTACTATCTAAATTACTTCTTAAAAATACGATCTTTAGGGTATTTTTATAACTTTTAGAGCATGAACTGCTAACATTTGGAAATTGGGACACGAATGGTGATGAGATTTGAGAAACGTTTATGAACATAACTTAGTTGTTTAAAACCATAGGAATATATTATGTACATCTGTTTATAGTGCTCGAACTATGTTTTACGTGAAATTAAAAAAAAAACATAACTTTACATCTAACTAAGTAGTTATTCGGGGAGGGCCGCGTGATATGCACATGTTCAAATAATCACCCATATCCCACCCGCCAAAAAAAAAGATTACGTAAGCTCTCTTCTGTACTTGTAATTTAATTAGTTACACCTGTATTATGAAAAGGTAGGACAGGTCAGGCTGGGGGCGCGTATTCATAGTTATATAGGGCGGTCAGAACTCTAAATCAGGCCCTGAATGTATAAAAGTGTTATGATATTTATTTTATTTGTATTTCTCACTGTTTAAATTAGATATTTTCTGATCGTTTAAGTATTGGTTTATCTGGCAATAACAGTTTTATTCCCAAGTTTACATGCGTAAAATTTCGCAAAGCCTATGTTCAGAGCTGCCAAGATAATTTGATCGCACTGTACTTATGCCTTTCGTCTTACGTTATCGAGACTATATAAAGTAGACTGGTAGAAACTGCTTTAGTTGCTGCTGCTGTTTTAATTAGGTAGGTAGGTAATAATTGTGGTGTTGTCGTATCCGTTGTTTGTATTTTACAGCAACTGATGGACGCGAAGGCGCCTAGCTCGTAGCTCTCGGGCCACAATTTAGATTGCGAACGGATACGCCAAGAAGAACCAACACATCTAAATAAATAAAATAAATATAAAACTACGTGTAGTAGCAACTAATAAAATAAAAGACAATTTAATCATTTGACACCTTTTTTGAGCGACCTTATTTGAATTCCCGTATTGTTCCCGTTACGGTCGACGCATGTGCCACCAACCCGAACACGAATGACCAGCCTCATATCCTTGCTGCTGAGGTCACCTGACACCTGAGATCCTGAAGGCATTGGCCTAACGGGAAGGTCGTCCTTGTAACTGAGTATAATAGTATCATGAAATAGACTTGTGTAAGTTAAAAACTATTACAATGGAATTGAATGTGACGCTGAGATTTTCGATTGATTTACTTACTTGTACTTAGGGTGCCTTGGGTACAGTCGAACAAGCTTATAAGTATACAGGGTTGAGTTCTTTAGAATTCTAGAACACTGGAAATATTGATTGCAATTTTGATTTAGATTGTTGATGCCAAACGCTGTATCGTTTGACATCAGTCTCTAAATGTATCTGTATAATCTTAAAAGTAAATGCAAGTTAGCTGGCTGTTTACTTATTAGCTTGTTCGCCTGTACCTACCAGGGTCTACCTTGGTACTTAAACCTATATTTTTCATACAAGTATATAGACGGTCAACCTCCAAGTTGAAGTTTTCATGATCAAAAGTATGACTACGAGATGGTTGCTCTCTTGTCTTGGTTCTGCGTTCAATTGCTAGAGCCAGAAGTGTTATTTGGTTTATTTGTTCAAAGTCCCGGGTGTGTGTGTGTGTGTGTGTGTGTGGTGCTCCTGGGTTCGATTCTCAGGTCGGGCAAAGTGTTTCCGTCAGGAATTTCACAGTAGCAGACACGGAGTCTGGATTTGTGCTCGCTAGATGGTAATAGGCTCCTGCCCAATATTATATGGGACTTCCACATAACTGGCGAAATGTGGGTGCTCTAATAGGTTCCTATACATACACCACTGCCTAATCCTTCGGGGTTTACAGGCGTGAAGTTATGTTATGTGTTGTCAATCGATAATGTCTCCAAAGCAGCCCAGGATTTGGATCGGTGCACGTTTTATAACAATAAGCTCGCACAGGAGAACAAACTTACAGTTACACTTCAGAATATCCCTTTGAAAATATACATACTTTTATCTGTTCAATAAATTGGTTTTAGGAAATGGTTGACTTGAATGTTTTTACAGGCGTTTCATTTTTTATACAAAGTTTTTTCCCCCTTTGGTTAGTTAGACGCTAATGAGCTAAAACAATCAAGGTCTGAGTTTGTTGTTTGATTCCGCATTGGGAGAAAAGCAACCCAGATCTTAGGGAGTACCGTGTCTACTGGCGTGGGATATGGAGATCACTTCATCATCACCATCGTACTTACATATAGACAGACACATCTTTTCCCTGGCAGAAACTTTAGAACGCCACCTGCTTTGATCCTTAGTCCTTTAGCTATCGATCCTTAGGTAGTCGTTCTGCCACGGTTTCCAGTCCAACCGAAAGCAAAATTTAACAAGGGATGGCAATGAAATTATACTATTGCGTGTGGTGGTAATCATACTTCGTGTGGAGTAGAAGTTAGCTTAATGCAGACAAAAGATATTCATTCCTCCATCGATACTCATTCGATCGAGAGACCAGGGAGTTAGCCATTATTAGGTAGGCAGGTATGAGGTACTCCCCTGCAGGAAGGTTAGGTACAGAATAATAGGTACCTACAAGGTAATCTACATACAGAGAGCCATACATAACACAAAGTTTTTTATATGTCCGTAACAATTATACTGATATGAATGATAAGAGCAGTATTTTGAATTAATACTGATAAGTCATGCAAATCGTGCAGAATTTTGTTGTTAACCTTATCAGAGACGAAAACAGTCATAATAAATTGCACGGGCGTAGCCAGGGGGTGGTTTGTGGGGTTCAAACCACCCCCGAAAAGTTAAGATAATGGGAGGCGAGTGGTAGATGCGAGTGGTCTTTTCTCCATACAAACGCTCTCGCCTGTTTTCTTTTTGGTTAATGACCCTAGAGCAATGATTTTTTACAGAATAATAAATATTAACTATTTCTATGCCCCTATGTTTTCCTTTTTGGTGATAAATTATTTTTATAAGCACTAGAACCCTCGAAAAATGCTCAAAATTGCTTGTTTAGATCGCTGTTAACAGAGTCCTAGTGTACAAATTTGACAACTATTAACGAAAAAAGAAAAACATAGCGGCGTAGTATATATCCTCCTTAATCATTGTCTAAAATATCTTTTAAATTGGTTCAATATTGGAGGAGGAAATAGGCGAGAGCCAAACCTCGAATTATAACTTTTTTCTGTAGTTGTTCTTATCGCACGAATTTGTGGGCAGGAGGACGGAGAGAGACAGCGATAGTAGAAAGAGACAGCACTCGCATTTCCTCTTAAGTAATAATTATATGTATTTTGAATTTGCCGCCACCGGCTGTCGATACTCCGATCTCAGAGATTAGCCAACTGCGCGGGAGATATTATAGTGCACAAGTGTGTGCGCAGGCACAGCTGCACTCTCTGTTCCTTTTCTCTCATATAGTCCGATGGGACGGCAATCCGACACGACCGGAGAGAGATCAGGCGCAGGACCAACGGCTTAACGTGCTTTCCGAGGCACGGGGGGGTACTATACCGCCAACTTCCAAACTCCGGGCTACTACTGGGAAATTTACTATTAGTAATAGGTAATGACTGGCAACAGACTAGTAATAGGCTATTACTACCGATTATCGAGTGAGTCTAGTAAAGGAGATTGCAATTTGTACGTGTAACCACTGTCAAAGACGTTCTCGAGAAGGTATCAGTCGCATCTTCCAAACCTCCTTCGTAGGCTTAGTTCCGAAAGTAGAGGATTCATGTCAATTATAATAAGAGTAAGCAGTTCTCTTCTTGAAACCAAGTAAAACAGTCCCGATGACAGTTTATTTGCACCCCCCCCCCCTCCAACCCCTAATCTATAAAAATGTACAAAAATTTCCGCGCTCGCTTCGCTCGCGCATATCTCCTGTTTCTGTTCGTTCTGTTTCGCGACAGTTCGCTCGATCAATTATTACATGTCATGTACTGTTCAGTTTTCTATTTTCGAATACCTACATTTCCGGGACCTTGTTCTCAGTCATCACTAAAATCGTTTGACTTGTTTTTATTTTCCTGAACCCCCCCTGAAACTAAAACCTGGCTACGCCCGTTAGTGCTGCTATAACTGTAGGCAGAGACACACTCGTAGTTATTATCTACAGTGCCGGATCATCATTTGCCACCAGTAGGCTATTAAAATTTTGCCGCCCCTGCTGACCTCTTTAATTTGATAGCCTTTTTCACAATCATATTAATTACATTTCTATATCAATTAATTAGAGCAGCGGTGGCCCAGTGGTGGCGGCCCCGACTTACGAACGAACCCAGGCAGGCACATTACTTTGTGTAATTTATTTCATCACCGCTGCTCTCAAAACGGTGAAGGAAAACATCGTGAGGAAACCGGCATGTCTTTGAACCAAAAAATTCGAAGACATGTGACATCTACCAACCCGCACTGGGCCCGCGTGGTAGATTATAGCCCATTCCCTCTCGAAGAGAGGAGGCCAGTGTCCCAGCAGTGGGAACATTAATAGGCTGTTGATGATGATCAATTAATTTGCAACTTTATGATGTGCGCACTATTGTCCTATTAAATTACATCAGCTTTTACCAATATTCTCGAAAAAAAATGTTTTACAATAAAACAATGGAACACACACCAGTCGCCTCACAAAAAAATTACCAACTTCCAATAAAAAACACCATAATGTGGAAAAAGTCGGTGACTTAGGTTTGATTCATTGATTTTTGGTACCAGGTCTGCAGGTGTATTACTTTGTGTAATTTATTTCAACACCACTGCTCTCAAAAACAGTGAAGGAAAACAACGTGTGTATGCCATGCCCTAGCTAGAACTAAAAATTCGAAGACATGTGACATCTTCCTACCCACATTATAGATTATAGCCTATTCCCTCTCATAGAGAAGAGGCCTGCGTCCCAGCAGTGGGAACATTATAGCTTGATGATGGTGATGATGATTGACTTTTTTGCCACCTACTGCATCTCTAACTCTACACAACATGGTCCATCCACCCTGTGCATCCACCCTATTCCTCGCTGTCCTCGCTACAGCTGAGCACAAGGGTTCGATTCCTAGGTCGGACATAGTGTTAAGGATTTACTATCAGGAACTTCAGTAGCTGCCCATAATATTAGTTTATATTAAGCTAGCCGGAGACTGGATTTGTGCGATTAATGGCAATACGCTCGCCCCCTTTTACGTGGGACGTTGAGATAACTGACTCAATAGGCGATCCATCTATTATTGGCTCGTGATGGTATGTAAAATTTGTTATATATACAATTTTTTCTTAATACCTTCCTGCCTGTGCCCAATTTATTTGGGGTTGTTGCATGTAATCGGCTAATAGAGATTTATCATGCAAGAAAATGTTATGCATGAACTGTGCCGAAAACTGAAAGATACTTCCGTCTACCTAGGTAGGTTACCACTTCATCTTACACGCAATCTATCCATCTTTTATTTGGATCTGTCGAAGTGACGGCTAAAAGTATATCACAGGAATGTTTTAAACATATCCATAACGTATGATACTCGGTGATAAGTTTTCTTTTGTTAGCCTTAGCTGTCCTACTTTTCAAAGAATTTTTGGAATCAGATCTATAGTTCCGATGATATGATTACCCCCTACATCTAAACTTACAAACGTTACCTCTTTATAATAGGTATTAGTATATTGAAAGAAGCCTAAAAATGACTGCTTTCAGGCTTCATTTTCTTTCCTTGCTTCCTTTTCTTCCGACAAAGTTTCAATTATTTTGTTGTCTAGCTAGACATTGTATAGAACTGTAGACAAAATTAAATACTCGTAATAGGCCTATTGGTTGGGGGGAGATCAGGCATTCAGGCTGTTTTGTCCTCGACATGCGTCATGCATTCGTCGCCGCTATATAACGCTTGACCTCCCCTCTCGCAGCTATTCTCTACCATAGTTCGGAGCAAAGTGCTCGCATCGCGTAGTGTTTGTGCTCAAAATTAATAGTTCAAAAACGTAAGTTTAATTTGATACTTTTTGTGCTGTGATGATGAATTTTTTTAATGAAAATGATGCGGTTTCCTATTTTAGAGTAATTGTTTATGTTTCGTCTGAGAAAATAGTTTTTGAGGATAATTTAATGTAAATATTTAGCTAGTTATTTTTTAAGTTCTTAAAACTATAATTGTAGTGTGGGTTTAGTTGTCTGTAAGTACTTAGGTTGGTATATATAAAAATACTTACTCGTTTCAAAATAGATTTCGATAAAATCTAGATTCCAATATTTTCTTATTTTTCTAAGCACGCAATAAAGCAATATTCAGCACGTTTCAGTTTCTAATTTTCATATTATTTTATTACTATTTTTATAGCCTACACGCAAATAGCAGTAATCGGAATAATTGGGCATTGGTTAAAATAAAATAAGTGAAAGGCTGAAAGTAAACTAGTCCAATTGGTTCGGAAAAGACAACGCGAACAGTAGGGTAACACAAAGTTTTGCGGGCGTGAGAAAGTGCTTCGCGACAAATGGTGCATTTTACTTGCTAACGGCCTATTTGTTTAGAATTTTAATCGAGTTACAACATTTATATTATCGTCGAAATACGTCTAATTTTAGTTTGCCTTTTTACAAAATAACTTAGCTATTTTGAGACTTATTTGTAGATTTACAATCAATCACTATTAAACCAAAACTCTCCTTTTCGGACAATTAATTTGGTCATCATTTTGCTTGTGATGTTGACTGTACGAAGTGTGCAGTGTTTTTTGGGTCAATAAAGATAGAGCTATGGTTTGAATGAGGCAATAAACAACATCGCAGGTAAGATAGATAGGTAGATAAACGACTATCCAAACATTAATCTACACGACAAGACGAGGTATTCCACCACTGGTTCTGTTGATGAGTAGCTAACTAATAAGTACTAATAACGTGTTTTCCTTGTTTTATCGTCAGTAATATTGATGGGATACTTCTGCCGTTTTTTGCCGGTAGTGTATATTCAAATAAACAGAAGACGTTAGACTCACAGATGTCTCAGTATGATCTCATAGTCATCAGCACGTTTGGGTTTTTTTTTCATTTAGGTCGACTTTGAGTGGAATATCCGTTTTCCTATGTAAATATTACATTAGGTAGTAATTAAGTTGTGGTTATATCGGTCAACAAATTAATTAATCAATCATCATGGATAATAATATTTTTTGTAATTCTTATTGGTTAACATGTTTTGGCCTCTGATAATTAAAGGGTTTTCCAGCAGTATTTACCTGGTTATAATAAATCGCTGGATAGGTATATAAAGTAACAGTAAACTGAGTTTGTCTGAAGAGGTTGATCAAATTATCAGGTGGAAAAGTGTCCATTCACCACTTGATTCTTCTAGATAAAATGATAAAGGGGTCATACTCAGAAAAAGTGTACATTTTGAATTTGTAACTAAACTGATAGGTAACGATACTGAGAATCTCCGTCACGAAACTGATGTCATAAGGTATGGTGCACATGGATTGGGCGAATAAAACACCTGATTATATTTGGCTTATCAGTCTTATTTAGATTAATAAAAATAAAAATACCATAAACATTGGTAATTATTTACTTAAATTCCATTAAAAAACCTGTCGGCAACTATACCTGTGTATTAATACACAGGTATATAGATATGCACTTTTAGTTTTTGTGAACTAAGCTTAACAATTTCTCAGTTTCGTAACGTAACGCAATTTTACGCAATATAACGAAAATGATAATAAAATCTGAGAAATCGTAACCTCTAAAAATGTTTTTACGTAAACCACGGTTTTACCACGCAAGCACTGAGTGTATTCTTTTAGATAATACAAAAGATATGAAGAAAACATGGTAAGTAAACAAAAAACATAATAAACTTACCAAAATAATAGATGTTAATCACCCTGAGGTATTTTTTGTATATTTACACTTTCTCACCGTCTTGACTTCACGACTGCGGCGAAAACATGATGGCTGCCGTGACAGTGATTTTGACGTAAGTAATAACGTTGCCAGATTAGAAAAAAACTATTTAAACCACCTTAAGTCCTCGCGTTTCAAATTTTATCACGCGTTACTAACCCTGAGTAACGAAACTTCATAATTTTGGGACAACATTTGTTTAATTAAAATAAATCCTTCTGTTTAAGATTTACGGATAAAATTGGTCTTATTTAGTTACTTGATTCATCAAGAATAATATAACCACAGTCAATGTTAAAAAAAGCGATGAATATTCGTAACAATTCATCTCTTAAAATGTGAAATCGTCATTGGGACACCAAAAAAATGTATGGGGGCATTTTTATCAATGTTTTGAAAATCAAAAAAAGTAATCTTATATTGAACATTTAATTGAAAATACCAGAGATATCATCGTAGAATTAGACTAACATAACAAAAAGGGGGGATAAAAGAAAATATATCATAATACTAAATATTTACATAAATATGAAGTTGCGGGACAAGAAAAGACACCAAATGTACACTTTTTCTGAGTATGACCCAAAGATGTTTGCAATATTGTTGCATACTGCGTTATTTGTCCGTGGAAACATCATAACTAACTGCTATTTTTTTTTTAAATAAGTTCATAAGTTACATAACCTAACGTGAGATCATATCCAAGCATAGTTCTTTGGTGCCCGGTTTCTACTGACTAAAAAAGCCCAAGGTTTTTCAACTTTTTCTCAATGGATCTTTAACATCTATTTACCTACATTAAGAAATCAATACATAGGTATTAAAATCAAATACATTTTAAGTCATTGTAACAATAAAATGCAGTGAATTACCGCATTCATTAACAAGCAATCATGGTGACTGTATAATTTTCAATATAATTGACTTCGTCAAGGTTACCAGGGGGGCCGGAGTCATGCCGGACACGGCGAGCCAACGTTGTTTTTTACTTATTCTGAGCTGATACGGCAATAACCAGTTATTATTTTTTGTTGTAATTCGAAACATAGACATAGTTATTTTTTTTCTCTCTCTCTCTCTTCAGGTGCCTCTCCAACTAGTGAAGGTTGGCAGTCAGCTCTGCATATCCTATTCGGTCTTTTGCCAGTCTAAAAAGTTCCGCGGCGCTCTTAACTCCCGTCCATTCCCGGATATTGCGCAGCCAGGATTTCTTCCTACGTCCCACTGCTCTTTTGCCTGCCACTTTGCCCATCATTATGAGTTGCAAGAGTTCGTATCTGTCGTGCCTTAATACGTGACCCAGATAGGCAACTTTCCTCTTTTTGATGGTCTGCATTAATTGGCGTGTCCTTCCAGCACGACGTAGTACTTCAACGTTGGTCACTCGATGTGTCCAGCTAATGGCCAACATACGTCTATAGGCCCACATTTCGAATGCTTCGATACGTTTCCGGAGATCCTCTTTTATTGTCCAAGCTTCACATCCGTAAAGAAGTATAGGCCATATGTAACATTGAAGTAGGCGAGTGCGCAAGGATATTTTAAGGCTGCGACTGCAAAGAACCTTTTTCATCTCATTGAAGGCACTGCGGGCGATTTCAATACGGGTTCTTATTTCACAATCACTGTCCCAGTCTTCATTCACCCAAGTGCCCAGATACTTATATTTACGCACCCGCTCTAGCTTATTGCCTGCCACAGAAATCACGGGATGTATAGTCTCTTTCTTAGAGATCACCATGACCTTCGTCTTGGAGACATTCATTCGGAGACCCGCCCTTAGACTGTACTCATTGACCCGGTTAACCAAAAGTTGCAGTTCAGCTTCTGTAGTCGCGATCAGAACTGTGTCGTCAGCATATCTGAGATTGTTGATAACACGCCCGTTAATCTTGACTCCACAGTCCATCTCATCCAGTGCTTCAGCAATGATTACCTCCGAGTACAAGTTAAAAAGTGTTGGTGAGAGTATGCAGCCCTGTCGGACTCCTCTTTTTATATCTATCTCATCAGTTTCTTCACCATCTACACGGACTGTCGCTCTCTGGTTCCAGTACAGATTCTGGATAATACGTACGTCTTTGTCATCTAACCCAATGTCTTTTAGGATTGCAATAAGACGATCGTGCAATACTCGGTCAAAGGCTTTCTCGTAATCAATGAAACAAAGGAAAACGTCTTGTTGCATATCTTTGCATTTTTGAACCAAAACCTGTACGGCAAACAGAGCCTCCCTTGTTCCCACACCAGCTCTAAAACCAAACTGGCTGTCACCCAACTGTTCATCACATCTAACTCTTATACGAGCATGATGAATGATTTTGAGGAATAGCTTTAGCACTTGGCTCATGAGGCTGATCGTTCTATATTCCTCGCATTTCTTCGCATTCTTCTTCTTAGGAAGTGTGATGAAAGTTGACCTCAACCAGTCGCTTGGTATTTCTTCCGAGTTGTATATGAGGTTAAATAAGTTCGTAAGAGCGTCCATATGTTCATCTTGAATGAGTTTCAGAACCTCGACATAAATGCCGTCAGGTCCTGCCGCCTTTCCTGTCTTCGCATGATAGAGCGCGTTCCTAATCTCATCTTTCAGAATAGGGAGACCATCCTCAGAATGGGAATTCACTGTTGTACTCCTAGAATCGTCTGTAAACATTGATCTAATGTATTCCTCCCAGGTAACCTTTTTCTTCGTCAAGTCCACTATTGGGTGGTTATTGTTGTCTACCAGCTGATTCGTCAAAGTTTTGTGACCGACCATAGACTTAATCTCTTTATGCAGGTTGAATGCATCATGTTTGGCATAGAGCTCCTCAACATAGTCACATTTCTCCTCGTACCATTTATCCCGAGAGTATCGTACTTCCCTTCTTATCGTTTTGTCAAGGGAGTTATATTTGATGGTATCTATGTTCTTAAATTTCCCTCTTCCATTAAGAGATAAATCCTGTCAGTCATCCAGGCTTGCTTTGGAACCCACTTGTCTGGTTTTAGATGTTCTGTGTTTATATCATTGACCTTGTTTTTCAATTGGCTCCATGCCTCCGCAACTGATTCGTGATCCACCTGGTTTGCATTTACCGCCCACTCATTGATGCCATTCGAAACTTTTGCTCTTATTTCTGGCTCTTTAATTTTGCATATATCGACCATAATCTTTGGGACCCTCTTTCGTAGTTGTTTTAAAGTACAGGTCAACTTGGCGACAACAGGATTATGATCAGAGCCAATATCTGCCCCAGGATATGTTTTGACACTCTTGATACAATTGCGGAAGCGGTTATTAATCATTAGGTAATCAATTTGGTTACGTATTATGTGGTGAGAAGTATGCCGTGGTGATGTCCAAGTGTACCGTCTCCTAGCAGGTAGTTGAAAATGCGTGTTCATAACTACGAGATCTTTTTCCTGGCAGAATTGGACAAGGACATCTCCCCTGTCATTTCTTTCACCTAGACCATACTTTCCCACAACACCTTGAACCTCTCCTTCACCAATCTTAGCGTTCATGTCACCCATTACTATACACATTTCGTGATTTTGTGCGATTTCGAGCAAATGCTCCACTTCCCTATAGAAATCCTCAATTTCCTGTTCTGACTTGTCTGCCGTTGGAGCGTATAATTGAACGATGTTAATATTCCTCGGTTTTGCTTCAATATGGATCAACATAGCACGATTGGATCTAGGTACAAAGCTGATATTGCCCTTCACTGTTTTAGTATTGATAATAACCCCCACACCATACAAATTCGAAGATTCTTCAGAGCCGGAGTAATACATAATACGGTCTTCATCAATCTGGTGCTCACCGTTACCTTTCCATCTCACATCACTTACACCCAATATGTCAATATTCAGACGCTGCATCTCCTTGTTGACATTGTACACCTTTTCTGGTCTCATGAGACTACGTACATTCCAAGTTGCAATCGTTAAAGTGTCCTTAAATCTACGCCGTTATTTTTTTTAGTGAGTTTCAATTCTATTTCTATACCGCGACTGTGTCAAAAACAAATGAAAAAAGTTGCTGATACGGGGTCGGATGGGCAATATTATTACAGTGTACGTCACGTAACTGTCACAAACAAAACATGGTTTCTGAAAGGGAGAGGTGTGCTTACATAAAAGGTTTGCCTGGACGAAGGAATAAAAATGTTTGTTTAGAAAATGGTCGCAGCCGATCCGGCTTTAAAGCCTGAAACCAGGAAAAATTGACTCACATCCGTGTAGTCTGACACAAATCACATCATCTGAGGTCGTGGACATATCGTTAGTGCGGTATAGAATTCATACTACATTATTTCATAAAGCTACCACAAACATGGAAATCAATTTGGAAATAGATACATTTCAATTCACTTGTTCCGCCAAAGGGGTCGCCATATAGGTAGGTACATAAAAAGCAAACAAAACCAGGTCATGCAGTCTGAATTTAATATTTACACGGACAAAAATTAAGTACCTAATAGGTACAGTTAACAACAGTAGTTAATAAACAGTTTATTAGTTTTATAAATTTTAATAACTGAATAACTTAATTCCGTGGAGTTTCTTGCCGGTTCTTCTCCATAGGAAACGACCAATCCGAACCCGCCCCCGTTTTACATATTTAAAGTGCCCGTGTAGGCCTCTTAGACTATGGAAAAAAGAGGTAGGCCTATGTGAATAGTCAAAGATAATGGTGTAATGCGGTAACAGAACTTTTTACGACTTGACCTAAGTGGCAAAGAGTAATATTTCTATGTTTTATTTGCTGCCAAGAGTGTCTGTCGACAACTTGTCCGTTGAAATAATCTTCTCACCGGTGATTCTGGGTTTTTTTGTGGAATTCAAAACATACCTACTTAGTTTTCGTTACAAAGCAACCATGGCTGGTGAAGCAGAAAATATATCCAGGTATTTAGATGTTCGTATAGTTGTTAGCAGTTTGCCCAACTTCGTTTAAAAGAGAGTTAAATGGAAGGTAGTTTGAAAGCCGTTTTATATAACGGTAGCTATAAGCTACTTACAGAACTGTATCTTTGGTTCCTCCCCGGGGCTGCAGATCTGTTGGGAACACAAAAGGCTAAGAAGGAAGGAACATGGGTGGTTTTAAGCCAGTAGAAGTCTGACACTCTCTGCCCAGAGCGGGAGGAGTAAGTAATTAAATCATAAGATCTCTGGTTCAATATATCCACGGGACCACTGTCAGCGAACGATTTGTGGAAATTGTGTATTTCCTACTCTGCTATTCTTTTTATAATAATTTCGATGCCCAGACAGTTCAATTTTTCTTTCGGGATTTCCTAATCGAGCTTCATTGCCTCGGCGCCTTTGCGGTGGTCGACCGACACTGTTGATTCTGGGACTTGTTGGTTTCAGGAGTTACAGTGTTAGAATAGTGTGGCGGGCTTGTCCCTAAAAGAAGTCTTCTTTGGGCCACTGAGGGGCAATTATAGGCCGCATTATTTTGCTATTTTTGATCAGCTCTAACAACATGGTCTCTTTACTAAATTACAGCTTTTGGACCCATCATAGTAGTTTTTTTTTTTTTTTTTATTTAGCCGTTATTGTCCCACTCCTGAGCAAAGGCCTCCCCCCATTCTTTCCACTTCTTCCGATGGTGTGCTTCTTCTCGCCAGTTGGTCAGAAAGACATCCAAGGCGTCCCGCCATCTTCTCTTCGGTCATACAATCATAGTAGTAGGAAGTAAAATATCCTAGGAACTGACAAAATTGATTTTCAGTGATATGGAATGGAGCATTTAAGATAACGAATGCTAGATGAAATCAAGTACGGGTATTTACTTGAATCATCTTGTATTTCATTATCTTATAGGATCATGTTCCATATCATTGTAAATCCATCTATTCATCTTTGGCCCACTTTATCCATCAACTTTATATTCGTCACTCTTTTAATCACATACGTTTTCAATTTTCGCATGGCCTTAGAAGCTTTTTTTGTTAAATAAAGTAGGTAGTTTGGTTTGACCTGACCTTACCTTTTGTCACAGACAACCGTTTGAGTATTTGTTTGATTAGTTTCCGCTGTCCAAGTCACTACCTACCTGTGACCTCCACGTTTTTCCTTTCTTTTTTATTAATTCCGTGGGTGGTACAGCAGTTCCTTGTTATTTATTAGGTAACGTAGAAAATGGAGGGGAGGGAATTGAAACCCATTGCAGTGGTGGTTCTGAGCTGAAAGTGTGATGAAATATTGTCAAATAATATTGGTAGCTTGGGTAGCGGCCCCAACTTACGAGTTGCTACTGACTGCCATCTTTAATGGCGTCCTATCCAACATATTTTTTTTCTCAAAAATGGTATGTAATGTTGCCATCTCTAAAAAGTATCCAGAAAGTGAACTTTACCGGAGACTTATTCACAACTGTCCATTATGAAGCGAGATTTTAAATTTGGAATCTCCTACTGTCCAGTAAGTAAGTATGTAATTTACTTACTGGACACTAGGTCATCCTCTTTAGATCTGCTTAGAAAAAAAAACATAGTACCAGACACAGATTAGAGTTTAGCCATTATAACATGGTTATAGAAGGGAGGTTCCAAATATATATCTATCTCTCTTTTTGGTATGACATTTTATGAGATACATATATTTTTGAAACCTTAAACAGCCATTTTATACGTTGCGTTTTGTACTTAGTAATGTTGTAGAAGTATAGTGTGGGATTTTATGATTGTATTTAGTAATTTCAGTTTATTAAAAGGTTTTTTCTAAAGTTGTTTCCTAAACTGCCTCGTTGGTCTAGTGGTCGCAAGCTCGACTGCAGAGCGTGAGGTCCTGGGTTCGATTCCCGGGTCGGCCAAAAAGTGCTATTGTGTTTTTCACATATGAATGTAACCTTCAATATTAATTAAACGAATTTGTTGTTAAACTTTCTTTAATTTTTGAGAAAAGCATTATACAAACCTCAACCAGTAAGAAAGCCATCCTGGCCTCGTATATAACCAGACCTCACCTGCGGTTCGGTCCGGTTAACTCATACTTGGCCAGGAAGGCTTACTTACTGGATTCTGCAGTAATGTACTATTTCTCAAACTTGGAAAGAGGCCACTGTCATAGGTATTCCCAAGCCAGGTAAACCTAAGGCCGAGCCCTCGAGCTACCGGCCGATCAGTCTCCTGACCATACTCGGCAAAATCTATGAAAGGCTCATTTATAAGCGGCTCAAAGATTATGTCGAAGTTAAGAGCCTCATTCCCGACGAGCAGTTTGGCTTCAGGACCGAACACCAACTGTTGTATTCAACAGGTTCACCGCATCGTAGAACACGCCAGCGCTGGTTTCCAGCGTGGTTCGATGACAGGTGCCTTGTTTTTTGATACATCGAAAGCATTTGACAAAGTCTGGCATAACGGCTTAATAGATAAGCTGTATCAACTGGGAGAGCCTGACCGTCTCGTTCACATCCTACGAGACTTTTTGTCGAATCTTACTTTCCGCTACCGCATTGGAGAAGCTCTGTCTTCCCCCCATATAGTCCCTCAGGGTTCAGTACTTTCTCCTGTAGTCTTCATGCTGTTCACCAGCGACATCCCTAGCTAGAACCAAGAAATAAGGCCCAAATAGCCCTTTTCTCTGATGACACGGCTATTTTCTATACTGGTCGCGAGGCGAACTCCACAGAAGGCAGCCAATGCCCTTAGCGTCCGTGTAGGTATTACCACTGCTCCAAAACCGGTGAAGAATAATACCGTGAGGAAACAGTAATTTCCTAGAACCAAAATTTCGAGGGCATCTGGCTTCTACAGTCTGTCAATGGCTCAATTCAAACAAAAAAGACATTGTTTTGAAAGGTTTTTCTATTGGCTATTTCAATGTATTCAGCCCGTTTCGTCATCTGCCTAGCCTTTTGCCAACTGTTTTGGCTTCCAGTATAACCGGGTTCCGCATGCCCTGAACCGCATGCATCAGTAGACCTTATTTATTTGACCGTAAATTACCATCACGCCTTTGTGAACTCTACTATGCTTTAAATAATTACTTTTGGTGATCGACTGGGATTTTCTAAGTTGTTGTCATTAAGAAAAGTTATTGACCCTCTCTGATAAGATCAAAAAAGATTCAATAAGTACTTACCTACCTACTTTAAACTCGTTATTCATTACAAATATTTAGATTTCTTTGATTTTATCAGAGATGATTAGGTAATAATGAACTCGTTTTACAAGTTTATTGCCTTATAATACGTGATTAGGATTTCCCAAGTTGGTGCGGTATCCGGTGTCCCGAAATATTGCGATTTTAATGACAACATAATTATTGTGAATAATATAATATAATCGCGATATTTTTTAGCTCTGTATGTTTATGTCTGCAAATCTGCAAACACATAAACTACTGTGGAACCATTATCAGCACAAAACTTAAAAAAAAATATCCCCGAGATTCGAGTTGGCTCGCTTCGTTTTGCTGAACCTGACCGTTGTTGGCGCAACCATAAGGCTCACATTTCTGTGTTTCTCCTGTCTTTATTTAGCAGATTATTTGTGTTTTGTTATTCTAATGGATGTGTTTGATTGTCTCCAGCGAAATGCCCATCGATCTATACTACGTGCCCGGCTCCGCGCCCTGCCGCGCTGTGCTGCTCACAGCCAAGGCGCTGAACCTCAATCTAAACCTCAAGCTTGTAGACCTGCACCACGGGGAACACCTTAAGCCAGAATATCTGAAGGTGAGGCGACTACTACGTACTCAAATTAGTCAGGGGTAGTGCGGTTGTAGGTACCTGTACCTACACACATTTATTTGCAGAGAAAATCTACGATTGTCTCTGTTGTGCATTATGGAAGGGTTTGACAGACATGCGCACAACTTCGGCGTATGCACTTCTGATGAGCTCTAGATTTTCACGGCAAAAATGTGTGTGTTTAGTTCATTTTTTATACTTTCGACAGTTAATCACTTCAGTGACTACCCCGTTGGTCTAGTAGTCACAAGCGCGACTGCTGAGCATGAGGTGGGTAGATGGATCCTGGGTTCGATTCCCGGTTCGTGCAAAGTGTTATTTGTATTTTCGTAAAGAAATTCTTAGTAGCAGCCACGGAGTCTGGATTTGTGCCCGGTCGACGGCAATAAGCTCGCCTCTATTACATGGTGGCGAAATGTGGGTGTACTTTTAGGTACAACTCTCCCTAAACCCTGGGGTTTACAGGCGTGAGCTGATATTATGTTATCTAGTTATCTAAAGACAGTTATCAAATTGTCCACTCAACTTTCGCCAAGTGCTTGAGCGAACCGTTCCCTAACATGATAGGTATAATACTATCCATAATTAATACGCTATCATGTATTTACTTAATTGTACACGCTGTTGTTTATTCAATTAAAACAATTTAGGTAGCTATGTTCCTACTATAATATTTATGTATTGTGGTCGGGACTCAGGATGCAGGAAAACTTTTGTCCTTTTAATTAGCCAGCAAATAATTGGAATTTGTAATTCCACGGAATCTTTCCTGCTCTTGGTACTTGCCTGTTATTATATGGGTGTACTAGCTTTTGCCCACGGCTTCGCCCGCGTGGATGTCGGTTCAACTACAAAAGTGACGATTTTCCATACAAAGCTTCATCCCCCTTTTCACCCCCTTAAAGGTTAAATTTCCAAAAACCCCTTCTTAGTGCTCCCCTACATTACAATAGGAAGCCGTGTGCAAAATTTCACATTCCTAAACACAAGTAATAAGATTTTCCATACAAACTTTCATCCCCCTTTTCACCCCCTTAAAGGTAAAATTTCCAAAAACCCCTTCTTAGTGCTCCCCTACATTATAATAGGAAGCCGTGTGCAAAATTTCACATTCCTAGCCCCAGTAGTTTCGGCTGTACGTTGATATGTCACCCAATCAGTTATCCTTTTATATATTATAGATTGTACGTAGTTTATCTGAGCAAAAGATAATACTTGTTTGGCCTTGCCGTTTTGAGGGTTAAGTAGATGATTTTACAATTAAAACTGTGCTATCTCGTTTAGGGCCGGTTTCACCGGTTACGGATAAAGTGTCAGATAGTTATCTGACAGATAATGCTATCAAAAATTGTAGTTTATCTGGCAGATAAGTTCCTGATAGGCTATCCGGGACTTTATCCGTAACCGGTGAAACCGGCCCTAAGGGCCGGTTTCACCGGTTACGGATAAAGTGTCAGATAGTTATCTGACAGATAATGCTATCAAAAATTGTAGTTTATCTGGCAGATAAGTTCCTGATAGGCTATCCGGGACTTTATCAGCAAGTGGTGAAACCGGCCCTTAATCTCGCAATAGTTAGGTACCTACCATTTTGGTAAACATAAAGTGAGTCTTGAATTCTTGATTGAGGTAAAATCCACGTTATCACTATACTTACTTACTATGTATTTTGCTAAACTAATTAAATAAAGAAGTCTGTTAGTTACCGAGGTAGATATTAAATTACCGCGGAACAGTAAGAAGTTACTTATATTCTAGGCGCCTGCTGTTTCAATTTCAAAGTCTCATTCAATTTCCTAATCCAGTACAGAATGCTAGGAACCCATGGCAATCGGCCAGCGTTTCCTATCAGAGTACGTATCTAAATTGCCACTAACAGCCTGTTTTCAACTCTAAATCTTATAGCGCTAAGTGCAATATACCTTAAAAGTAGTTGAAGGTCGAACTAGACAGTCAGTGATGTAATTCTGCAGTAGGAATTTAGGGTCGATGGACCTTTATGAGGACAACGTACGTTTCCATTGCTTACGAAGTGTTGTAAAGTTAGATTTATAAGTGACTAGCTGATGCCCGGCCGCGGCTTCGCCCGCGTGGATATTATACTGTAAAAACAATCCTTGATGCGGATTAGGTATATATTGTTCTAAAATTTCAGCTCGATCGGTGCAGAACTTTTTGAGTTTTTGAAGCGTACACAAACCAACATAACATGTTTATATTTATAAGTGATTTAAACAGAATACGTTACACATGAGCCATTTGCTTCTTTTGTTTATCAAACATTTCATGATGGGTGGCTAGAATCCTAATGACCGTTTTCCTGAACGATAAGATTTTAATCCTAACTAATACTTATTATAAATGCGAAAGTAACTCTGTCTGTCTGTCTTTGCTTCACGCCTAAACTACTGAACCGATTTGTGTGAAATTTGGTAGGACATAGTTTGGAACTTGAGAAAGGACATAGGAAAGTTTTTTTTTTTTCGCGAGATAAACCAAAAATCTGCCGGAAGTCACTATTCCACGCGAACGAAGTCGCGGGCAAAAGCTAGTACTTAATAAGTACTATTTATACATTGTGAAAATAAATGGTTGTAGAGGTTGTATTTTTTATGTGGTAAGTAAGTAAATTTTATACGATTTATACACAACCTGTAGCTCCTCTATAGTCCTATTGATCGTAGAGCAAAAATAAATAGGTATGACCAAATAGTAGGAAATTAATGTAGAAACTTTTATAGGAAGTCTAAGGAAGTAATCATAATAGGTACTATTCGTTCCGATATTCGAGATAATATGTGCAAAAAATTGAATATTGGTACCTTCAATCCTCCCGTACACCATCACCATAACCCCCACCCTTGAGGACTTTTAGTACGGTACCTATGTGTCAGGAGAAAATAGTTAGAACTCAAGAGTTTCGAAGTAAGTAGTGGTAAAAATGTAAAATGTGAAACTTCGACTTCGACTGCGAGGTTTCCTCCCGCAGGTAATCGACATCAAACTCAAACCGGTTGCTGTCAAAAAGGTTCCTAATGTCGGCTCACGGCATGGAATGCGCAGATTCAGACGATGCGATGGAAGTACGAGTTTGAACCGAACGAGTTTTGTTTTTAAAAAACCTAAAAGGTGTAATCATTACCTATCTCATGTTTGGTAACAGAGTTTCATATACATAGGTACCTATTTTGGCGATATGCCAGAATAAGATAAATCAGTACGGATCTGTAGAGGAGACTTACAAAATAATGGTAACGAGATTTTTTTTTATCCAAATATGTCTAAATCTATTTGATGAATAGGGTTGGAAATTCAACTGCAATCCTATGAACTGATGGTTTTTCATAAAGAGCATCAGCTACGAAGAAAGAATAACTTTCTCGATCGGTTGAGATTCAGAGGATCATTCGTTTTTCACCATGTTAATTTACCGTCAGACGATTTAAACGTCGCGGGCATCTGCTTAATCCCAAAGTCATTACTTCGGACCTGTCGTAGTAGTGATGCCAATGCCCATACCGCGTAGTCCGCGTAGCATGCCGAATTTATCTCTATTCAACCAAGAATAGAATAGCTCTTTTAATAAAAGTCGACATGAAATCTTTCTACAATGTGTAATTTTGTCGATTCAATTTACCACCCTCTAACAGTGACCTTTATTCCCCAGCTCAACCCACAACACACAGTACCGACTCTAGTAGACGATGGCCTGTCCATCTGGGAGTCGCGAGCCATCATCACCTACCTCGTGAACAAATACGGCAAGGGCAGCAGCTTGTACCCTGAGGAGCCGAGGGCGAGGGCTCTGCACTGAGAAAAAAATCCTGAGACAAAGCTGCAGTTTTACATTGCGGGCAAATTCTTGCGAAAGTGACAAAATAATTTTGAGATTACAGCAAAATAACCTTTGCTGCCACAGCAACTTTTTTTTTGTGAAACGCAAATATTGTGAACCCCGCAGTAAAATATTGTGGCGTTATCAATTTTTGGGCCCTTAGATATAATCGCACAGTGGTATTTAGCGGGGTTCACATGGTTAAAGTTTGTGTAGTTCGCAATGTGCGCTGCACATTGACTTTAGACGTTGTGGCGTTAGCAATTATTGGGCCCTTTGATAAATTCGCAAAGTGGTAATTTGCGGGGTTTACATGGTTAGAGTTTGTGCAGTTCGCAATGTGAGCTGCGCATTGACTTTAGATATTGCGGCGTTAGCAATTATTGGGGCCTTTGATATATTCGCAAAGTGTTAATATGCGTTGTTCACATGGTTAGAGTTTGTGCAGTTCGCAATGTGAGCTGCGCATTGACTTTAGATATTGCGGCGTTAGCAATTATTGGGGCCTTTGATATATTCGCAAAGTGTTAATATGCGGGGTTCACATGGTTAAAGTTTGTGTAGTTCGCAATGTAAGCCGTACATTGATGTTATAAGTTGTGGCGTTATCAATTTTCAGGCCCGTTGTTAAAATCACATGTTGGGAATCTGTGGGGTTTACCAAATAAGTTTGTGTGGTTTGCAATATAAGCTGTGCATTAATGTTATATGCTGTGGCGTTAGCAATTTTCGGGGCCTTTGATAAAATCACGATATGGTAATCTGAGAGGTTCACTTATGGCATGGCTGATTTCTGGTCAAAAGTAATTTTATCCTATTATGTATCTAAATCTATAATTCCATTCATGCTGGTTTCGTTAGCGAAGCTAACAATAAGAAGAAAGGGTTCACAGGTTATACGTTTGTGCATGGTTCCGGTGTTCGACATTAACTTTGACATGTTGTGGCGTTAGCAATTATCGAGCCCTTTGATAAAATCGTATAAGTTGGTAATCTGTGGGTGGGGTTCACATAATTGAAGTTTGTGTAGTATGCAATTTAAGTTGCACTTGTTTTATATGCTTTGGCCAATGATATTATATAATCATCACATTACACCATTAACAATTAAATTTACCAAATATCCCCTTTGATAAAATCGCAATATCTATTAAAAGGCGTTCACAAAGTTAAAGTTTGTGTCGTTCGCAATATACCTAAGCAGCACATTGATTTTTTATGTTGTGGCATTGACATTTTTTTTTATAAAATTGCAAATTTGTACTCTGTGGGGTTAACAATTCTAAGGGCACGAGTTCACAATGTGCATAATTCTCTAACAATGTTCAAATTGCTATAAACACAATTCAAACTTAGCGAGGGTATCCTAACATAGATAAAAATACAAATCAACTATAGTGAAAATCACAAAGTTCATTCTCGACAATGTTTGAATTTGGTAAAGTTGTTAAAATCGATCGGTATCTAGTTTAGTCTTCGGTCGGCAGTGGCGGGCAACACTACTCGTAATAGCTTAAAGTCTATAGAGAATAATAATATATCTCCGCGGCGCGTGCGTTATGTTGGTACGGTACACTTGGTACACCTGATTTTAATTATCTAATTCTAGTTCTTCTAGCCGTTCGGATTTTCGGAATTTAGGAAGGAAGAAGGAAGTACACCGCACGGACACACAGAGACATATATACGTACATAGTCTGTGCAGAAATAGGTTTTATGACCGTCGGCGCGTCTGCGAGTGCGTCGATAATCGTCGTGAAAAGTAAAACTGTAAAAAAAGTGCGTGTGGTGAAAAAGTGTTATGAAATTAATAATATTAATATCATGGCGGACTCATTGTTCGACTTTTGCTGCAACCGCTATTACTAATACATAGTTTGATCAAAAAGGGGTTTACAAGCTGTGTGTGTGTTTTTTTATTGTGATAATACTATTATTTTGTATCATTATTTTTTGTATTCACAAATACATCGTGTATCAGGATCAGAAAAGGGTTTAGTTACACGCTGTATGTGTAATTTTTGTAATGTTTTTTGGGTAATATTAGGAATATACCTCTTAGTAATAATTAAACTTTAATTTTTGTGTTTACTATTACTAATAGTTTGATCGAAAAGGGGTTTACAAGCTGTACCTACGTGTTTAATTATAACTTAATGTTTGATTAAAAATTGGTGACATTTTGATAACTGCTTTTTATTATGTAGATAGTCATTCCCGTTTCTAAGACGTTGCACATGATTAATACACCGGGCTTCAGATTTTAGCACTCTAGAAGCTCTGTGCATTGCTGGCATGTGCAACGCTAAATAATTCTACTATTGCTAATCTATACACTATGCTTTATTAGCAACCTTCACGTTGTGGTTCCAACAAAGGCGTGATCTAACATTGTGATGATCGCCATTTTACCATTGCTATTTCCGCAGTACCATATTGCAGAAATAGCAATGCTACCATTTATTTTCCCACAGTACAATGTTGCTACTCCAGCAATATTGTACTGCGGGAGCAGCAATGGTAACATTGCTATACCTGCAATATGGTACTGCGGAAATAGCAATGGTAAAATGGCGATCATCACAATGTTAGATCACGCCTTTGTTGGAACCACAACGTGAAGGTTGCTAATAAAGCATAGTGTACATAGCTAGAACCACAAGGTTGACAGATAACATTGCGTTAATCGCAACTGCAGGCCTGTTTTTACATCACAACTTTGTTGAAACCACAACTTGAAGGTTGCTAATAAAGTAAAGTGTACATAGCTACAACCACAAGGTTGACAGATAACATTGCGTTAATCGCAACTGCAGGCCAGTTTTTACATCACAACTTTGTTGAAACCACAACTTGAAGGTTGCTAATAAAGTAAAGTGTACATAGCTAGAACCACAAGGTTGACAGATAACATTGCGTTAATCGCAACTGCAGGCCAGTTTTTACATCACAACTTTGTTGAAACCACAACTTGAAGGTTGCTAATAAAGCAAAGTGTACATAGCTGGAACCACAATGTTGAAAGATAACATTGCGTTAATCGCAACTGTAAGATTGCAACTATAGCAAACTGTACGTTGCTAGATTATATAAGTTTAACACTGTGATATCTCCACGTTTAAAGTTGCGAAATAGGAGCCAACAGAGTAAGTTTGTGAAAACGAGCGTTTGTGAAATTCGCTATGTGATAATCCACAAAGTACACATTTCCACTTTGTCACATTCGCAATAGTTTTTCGCAATAAAAAAGTTGCTGCGGCAACAAACTTACTCTGTTGGCTCCTATTTCGCAAACTTTTATTGTTAATTTAACAATACTTTTTTCTCAGTGTGGTGGACCAACGCCTGTACTTCGATATCGGCACCTTGTACCAGAGATTTGCTGATTATTTCGTGAGTATTTTTGCTATGATATGTTATTTGGTGTAACTTTTCTCATTAATTTCGTTGCGGGATCCAAGATAGTTAATTTGTTTCTCCGGGGCTTCGTTGAGTTTCATTGTGAATTTGTGACATGTTACTACTTACTCCCCAGCTACTACTGATCTTTGCCTTCATTTGAGTCTTTACGAAATTAGGTATAATAGTAAGTTGATCTTGGTAACTTGTGACCTTCCTGTTATCAGCTGAACTCCTCGGTAAACCAATAAGAGAAAATTTTGTGTCTAAGACCTTCTTTAGATTCTGCAACAGCGGACATTTATGCATTCAAATCGAAGCCGAAATTGCTGCGGTATTTTTTTAATTATATCAAACCATTTCCTTACTCCAACTTCACGTCTCCCAGTACCCGCAAGTGTTCGGCGGTGCGCCCGCTGACAAGGAAAAGCTGGCCAAGATCGAAGACGCTCTTCAGCTCCTCAACACTTTCCTGGAAGGCCAGAAGTTCGTTGCCGGACCCAACCTCACCGTCGCCGACCTCAGTCTCATTGCTGGCGTGTCCAGCTTCGAGGCCTCCGATATCGACTTCAAGAAGTACTCTAACATTAAAAGGTATTCAATCGTCCTTCTACCTAATACTATTAGTGAAAACTCTACTGCTGTGCAGACTACTTTCACGGCTGAACGGATTTAACATTAGGAGACCATGACCGGGGTTATGGAGTAAACAGTAAACACCGATTCTTCTGGTTTAATACTCTATGATTCTGGTTGGATGTTCCCCAGGGCTGTATCAGTCAGTAGGTCTAAAATAGGGAAGAACTCCAGCTAGATGTAGCGACGATCTTCGTTGAAAGATTAGTAAATTGCTGAATGAGTGTAGATCAAGTTAAATGGAGGAATGTCGCTTGATTGGGTATGATGGTCCAGTGCTAAATGGCTGATGATGATAATACCCATATAATATTGCAACATTAAGAAACGTACGGCCTTCCTGTGTTGCTAAAACAGAAACTACAATAGGGTAGTTGCCTGACTAAAAAAAATATGATTCTGTTTAGTCCGTCAGTAAGATTATCGAAAAATGTTGGATAGGTACGTGTTTTTTGTTTTATCAAATTAATAAAAATTGACGAAAATAAGGCTTGTCAAAGATCATGGAATGGGGGCTTTTGACGTCATAGTCTGGTAAAAATAGACCAAACTGTGACGTTGCACGTCTTTTCGAGGCACTGTATCGTCTTCATTTTTTGTTTACGTGAAAAAAGACAAAAATACGTGTTCAATATTTTTTTGAAAATCTATCTGACGGTCTAATTACATTTTTTTGTCAACTACCCTATCGCACCACTTGAACAGAGAAAATGGAGAAACATAAATATAGGTGTTGCTAGGCGTTGTGAAGTATATAATCAATTAGTAGATTCAGGGCATTATGATAACTTATCTGGATTGTTTACAGGATATTAGGATTTATCACTTAAATCATTTTGATAAAAATATTCAATCGATTCGTTCCATTCGATTTGCGCATCACTTAATCCTCCTCAAATATTTCGTCACTTGGAGTTTCTACAAAAATAGCATAATTACATCAGTACATCACTCATTTAATACTATGCCATATTTTTTGTGTGATTAGTTCTTAAGCCGCCTTTTCACTATGGGATGTAATATTCCTTCAAATGACCTCTAAATATCGCTCGCATACATTTTGTACGTGACCGTTCACACTGTGCTATAATATATATTACATCCCAAACTATAAAATATTTTTTCGGCCGACTGAGCTATATTTAGAGGTCATTTGAAGGTGTATATTTTACCTCACGTCCCCGGACAGCGCGCTCCCCCCTGCATCGTTCTAAGTTTGAATGGCGATGTTCGAGTGCAAGGGAAAAATAAATAATAAACTGATCACGTGATTTGAATTTTTGGTTTTATGTTACCGTAGATAAAAGTATTTTATCTTTATTTATATAAAGTTATTTGAAGTACCTACGAAATCCTTACCTTACCCACGGATAAATAATTGAACATTTTATTAGTCCAAGATCCAAGAGCAATCAGACATAACTTATTTTCACACGGATGAAACCTGAAGTTTTCAGTAGCGTCTCGTGTGCCTTGAATACCTACGCGCTTTGTAGAACTTGCCGAGTGACACCTGGGCAGGTACCAGGTGAGAAAGGTGACTAAAAATAAGAACTATTTAACTTAAATTCACATGGCTGATTTTTATATATGTCATGTAGAATATTATTTTAAAGTAATATCATATAGTGTCAGACACTTTTGATGAACCAGAGTTTTTGTCAGACGCTTTTAAGCTTGGTTTTTGAAGCGCCTGACCGATATAGCATGGCAATATCCCGATCAATTAGCTTTAAGTATTAAATCATTAGGAGTTTAGTATTATTTAAAGCGTCTGTTAAGCAATACGGCCGACGGAAAGTGTCTGGGAGTATTTGCGACTTATTTTTAAGGATAATTCCTAAAATATACGTAAAAAACAGCTTGGAGAAAATACTTCACGTATTTTCTCCAAGCTGTTTTTTTACGTATATTTTCTACTCCCAGACACTTTCCGTCGGCCGTATTGCTTTACAGACGTTATGTATTACATTTGCATGCTATATTAAGGCAGAATGTACATGGATTCTATTGTATAATGTCAACAACTTATTTTTATGTACCTACATTCTAAGCAAATAAAGATTCTATTCTATTCTATTATATTCTTATTTTTAGTCACCTTTCTCACCTGGTACCTGCCCAGGTGTCACTCGGCAAGTTCCACAAAGCGCGTAGGTATTCAAGGCACACGAGACGCTACTGAAAACTTCAGGTTTCATCCGTGTGAAAATAAGTTATGTCTGATTGCTCTGGGATCTTACTCTATATAGAAAGTGTTCACATAATTGACATTTGATTTTGTTGATACCGGTGAAATATTTAGGGTATTCATGACATGAAGTTCGAAAAAATTTGTTTTATTCAAACTGTAGTAATTAAAAAACTTTTCTTCATAGAGTTCATTAAAAAGCCGAAACTTCAATCTTCTCTAAGCCTAATATGATTCAGTATCCAGAATCGCAGTTTATTAAATTATTTTCTTTTATTATTTCTATAGGTACATGTAAATCGAATACAGCATCATCGTCGTCTGAAGAAATATTGTAGGAATCTAGCAAAACAATCTCCATAATATTGTCCATTTTAAATAAAGAACGTGAATTTTCAATAAAGAACTTGTTGACACAGCGGTGACCGAAGTTGTACTGTTCCAAAATATACATCTCACAGTGTGAAAAGCAATCGCGAGATGTAATATATAGCTCGGGATGTAATATATATTACATCCCATAGTCAAAAGGCGGCTTCAACCTTGGATCAGAGATTTATGCTGCATTGGCGTCCGACTCGGCTTTACATGCCGTCGAGACATAACTCTCAGGCATGCTGGCTTCCTCACGATGTTTTCCTTCATAGAAGCAAATTAAAAAATATATACAAGCGACCGCCCCTATTTTTCACTTAACACTATCCGTCAGATAGTGTTGTGTGTAGGTGGCACCGTACTATTATTCAAGCTGAAACCAACAACAACCGTATTCATTCTCTGTATTTCACTGTCATCGGTTGGCTAGTCTCCACTACCCTCTACTGCCCCTTTGGGTATATCATCCAATATGATACCTCATTGCAGTTCTATCACTTAACTCAAGTGAAAGAGTTATAATTTGAGTTCTTACGATACTTGCAGATGGTACGAGACAGTGAAGAGCTCTGCTCCCGGCTACCAAGAGGCCAACGAGAAAGGTCTGGATGCTTTCAAGGGACTCGTCAACAGCATGCTGAAGAAGTAACCTCCGTACACCTGGGACCATCACTCCATTCGTTTATACAGATGACGAGTCGAACGAAGGTACAATAGACTCACAGAAGTCACGAAGCGTTTTCATGAAAACTGTTCTTCTATTGAGCCTTCGGAGGTACCTACATAAAATGTCTGCGTTCAAGTACCTATTCAGAATTCTTTCGCCCATTGCTTCTTTGACTGAAAATTGTATGTATCGTCAGAATTTGCATAAATGAATGGAGCTATTCTTATTACACAGTACATAATGCTGTCACTTTCACAAATGTTGTTTTTCAAGTTACACCGTTTTACATTCTCAATTTATTATTATAAGATTAGGTTTTAAGGCACGAATAAAAGGTTAATTATAATGTTAAGCGTTTTATTTTTACAATACCAAATACCTAGTTCCTAGTGCTAAATTCAGTCGTTTTGGGTAAAATATAAATTCGACTTGAAGCAATATTTAAAAGGTAATCCCGTATAGTAGTCAACATGTGGATACAAATTGAAAATAACCCTTTACGAACTTACAATTCAGTTTTAGCTTTCAATTGAGCTATCATTTCTTTGAATTGTTGGATTCCAGGTTCGTTAGCTTCGTTGTATCCCGGTGCTGTAGTTTTAACTAGCTCGTACCACCTGTGTAGAGAAATTGAGTGTTTAATTTTAGTTTCAATTCGACTTACCCTGCAATTTTCGAACGAATCTACTTTTAAAATGTCGTTACACTTTTAAAGTTTCATCTATCCCATAGAAGAGAGAAGACCATAAACCTACATAATCTGGGATAAGATATTACAAAAAAAAAACAAACTAACTGGCATTGGCTTGCCACCCCTGTTAACATGTATATAGCAGGTGCATGCGGTCCTAGGTTTGATTCCAAGTGTGGGCAAAGTATATTGAGTTTATTTTCATTATGAATTTCTCAGAAGCAGCCTCTGATTTGTGGCTAGTTGACGTGAATAGGCTCGTCGCCTATATTGCATAGAGCAAACATATTGGCAAAATGTGGATTATGTACATAGTTACAACTCTGTCTAACCCGATAGCTCCATGTCTTTTCCACGTGAAAGTGGATGACTTACTTCTGAATATTAGAGTAGTTGTCCAAGCTGATGCCGGCAGTCTCGATGGTAGACACCGTCGCCACAAGCCCGAGGTCAGCTATGGTCAACTGGTCTCCTACGGCGTACTTGTGCCCATCCAGGAAAGTGTTCAGGAACACCAGCGCTTCTTCCAACTTCTTGTATTGGGCCTCGTCTGCTTTAGCCCCGCCGAAAAGTTGGGGGTACTAGGAGTATTATAATATTATAACTATAGTTGTAATGGATGGTTCCCGAGAAATAACTACGGAGATAATGGCTCAGATGAATGGAAAGTCATGCTGCATTGACCCCAACAAAACTAAATAGTAGACAGCCGGATTACTTACTAATAGTGCTATGGTGCTGGATATAATATAGATTACCGCCACCGGTGGATGCAAACGGCAGGTTGCCGTTCGTTATTGCGTTCTATGGGGGAGGCCTTTGTCCAGCAGTGGACGTCTTGTGGCTGATGATGATGAAAAAAGTTCTTCTGTACAAAGCGACGAAGGGGTACTTTTGAAGCCGCCGCCTCGGCTATATTAAAAGTCAAAGCGTTTGTAAGTCATCATCATCAGAATAGCCTTTTCCCAACTATGTTGGGGTCGCCTTCCCGTCTAACCGGATGTAGCTGAATGTTTTTATAATAATTGCTAAGAACCATCGATCGATGTGATCGATGCTAAGAACCATAAGCACTTAGTTTGGCCATAGAAAGGTTTGTTTATAGGTTTTCAAATAATGTGCGAGTGCGATTGATAGTGCGAAATTTAGACGCAAAGAAAGGTTCAAATAGGTACTTACAAAGTATTGCGAAAATCTTGGATAAAGCGTTCCCAAGTCGAAGTCCAGTCTCTGATCGACTAGCGCTCTGGCCTGAGGTTCCGTGGGGTACAAGCTGCTGTCTTCGCCATATTTGGTCACCAGGTACTTGGCGATGGCCCGGGACTCCCACAGAGAGAAGTCGCCATCGACTATTGTGGGTACTGTGTGTTGCGGGTTCAGCTGAAACGTTGAATGGGATTTTGTTAAACTCTGTTAAAGTGTTTGTAGGAAAGTGGTAAAAAGGTAGCTACTTCGCTATCAACTTGCTACTACACTGAGAAAAAAATCCTGAGACAAAGCTGCAGTTTTACATTGCGGGCAAATTCTTGCGAAAGTGACAAAATAATTTTGAGATTACAGCAAAATAACCTTTGCTGCCACAGCAACTTTTTTTTTGTGAAACGCAAATATTGTGAACCCCGCAGTATAATATTGTGGCGTTATCAATTTTTGGGCCCTTAGATATAATCGCACAGTGGTATTTAGCGGGGTTCACATGGTTAAAGTTTGTGTAGTTCGCAATGTGCGCTGCACATTGACTTTAGACGTTGTGGCGTTAGCAATTTTTGGGCCCTTTGATAAATTCGCAAAGTGGTAATTTGCGGGGTTTACATGGTTAGAGTTTGTGCAGTTCGCAATGTGAGCTGCGCATTGACTTTAGATATTGCGGCGTTAGCAATTATTGGGGCCTTTGATATATTCGCAAAGTGTTAATATGCGTTGTTCACATGGTTAGAGTTTGTGCAGTTCGCAATGTGAGCTGCGCATTGACTTTAGATATTGCGGCGTTAGCAATTATTGGGGCCTTTGATATATTCGCAAAGTGTTAATATGCGGGGTTCACATGGTTAAAGTTTGTGTAGTTCGCAATGTAAGCCGTACATTGATGTTATAAGTTGTGGCGTTATCAATTTTCAGGCCCGTTGTTAAAATCACATGTTGGGAATCTGTGGGGTTTACCAAGTTAAAGTTTGTGTGGTTTGCAATATAAGCTGTGCATTATTGTTATATGCTGTGGCGTTAGCAATTTTCGGGCCCTTTCATAAAATCACGATATGGTAATCTGAGAGGTTCACTTATGGCATGGCTGATTTCTGGTCAAAAGTAATTTTATCCTATTATGTATCTAAATCTATCATTCCATTCATGCTGGTTTCGTTAGCGAAGCTAACAATAAGAAGAAAGGGTTCACAGGTTATACGTTTGTGCATTGTTCCGGTGTTCGACATTAACTTTGACATGTTGTGGCGTTAGCAATTATCGAGCCCTTTGATAAAATCGTATAAGTTGGTAATCTGTGGGTGGGGTTCACATAATTGAAGTTTGTGTAGTATGCAATTTAAGTTGCACTTGTTTTATATGATTTGGCCAATGATATTATATAATCATCACATTACACCATTAACAATTAAATTTACCAAAGATCCCCTTTGATAAAATCGCAATATCTATTAAAAGGCATTCACAAAGTTAAAGTTTGTGTCGTTCGCAATATACCTAAGCAGCACATTGATTTTTTATGTTGTGGCATTGAATTTTTTTTTTATAAAATTGCAAATTTGTACTCTGTGGGGTTAACAATTCTAAGGGCACGAGTTCACAATGTGCATAATTCTTTATCAATGTTCAAATTGCTATAGACACAATTCAAACTTAGCGAGGGTATCCTAACATAGATAAAAATACAAATCAACTATAGTGAAAATCACAAAGTTCATTCTCGACAATGTTTGATTTTGGTAAAGTTGTTAAAATCGATCGGTATCTAGTTTAGTCTTCGGTCGGCAGTGGCGGGCAACACTACTCGTAATAGCGTTTATTCTTTAGAATATATCTCCGCGGCGCGTGCGTTATGTTGGTACGGTACACTTGGTACACCTGTTTTTAATTATCTAATTCTAGTTCTTCTAGCCGTTCGGATTTTCGGAATTTAGGAAGGAAGAAGGAAGTACACCGCACGGACACACAGAGACATATATACCTACGTACATAGTCTGTGCAGAAATAGGTTTTATGACCGTCGGCGCGTCTGCGAGTGCGTCGATAATCGTCGTGAAAAGTAAAACTGTAAAAAAAGTGCGTGTGGTGAAAAAGTGTTATGAAATTAATAATATTAATATCATGGCGGACCCATTGTTCGACGTATAATTAAACTTTAATTTTTGTGTTTACTATTACTAATAGTTTGATCGAAAAGGGGTTTACAAGCTGTACCTACGTGTTTAATTATAACTTAATGTTTGATTAAAAATTGGTGACATTTTGATAACTGCTTTTTATTATGTAGATAGTCATTCCCGTTTCTAAGACGTTGCACATGATTAATACACCGGGCTTCAGATTTTAGCACTCTAGAAGCTCTGTGCATTGCTGGCATGTGCAACGCTAAATAATTCTACTATTGCTAATCTATACACTATGCTTTATTAGCAACCTTCACGTTGTGGTTCCAACAAAGGCGTGATCTAACATTGTGATGATCGCCATTTTACCATTGCTATTTCCGCAGTACCATATTGCAGAAATAGCAATGCTACCATTTATGTTCCCACAGTACAATGTTGCTACTCCAGCAATATTGTAATTTGTTGAAACCACAACTTGAAGGTTGCTAATAAAGTAAAGTGTACATAGCTACAACCACAAGGTTGACAGATAACATTGCGTTAATCGCAACTGCAGGCCAGTTTTTACATCACAACTTTGTTGAAACCACAACTTGAAGGTTGCTAATAAAGTAAAGTGTACATAGCTAGAACCACAAGGTTGACAGATAACATTGCGTTAATCGCAACTGCAGGCCAGTTTTTACATCACAACTTTGTTGAAACCACAACTTGAAGGTTGCTAATAAAGTAAAGTGTACGTAGCTAGAACCACAAGGTTGACAGATAACATTGCGTTAATCACAACTGCAGGCCAGTTTTTACATCACAACTTTGTTGAAACCACAACTTGAAGGTTGCTAACAAAGCAAAGTGTACATAGCTGGAACCACAATGTTGAAAGATTACATTGCGTTAATCGCAACTGTAAGATTGCAACTATAGCAAACTGTACGTTGCTAGATTATATAAGTTTAACACTGTGATATCTCCACGTTTAAAGTTGCGAAATAGGAGCCAACAGAGTAAGTTTGTGAAAACGAGCGTTTGTGAAATTCGCTATGTGATAATCCACAAAGTACACATTTCCACTTTGTCACATTCGCAATAGTTTTTCGCAATAAAAAAGTTGCTGCGGCAACAAACTTACTCTGTTGGCTCCTATTTCGCAAACTTTTATTGTTAATTTAACAATACTTTTTTCTCAGTGTAACATAACAGATTTGCTAAACGTATTTACGCTATGCTACAGTATTCTACCAGGCTCGATTCACAATGGAATGTAGGTACTTAAGTACCTACCTATACTTACCTACCTACCTATATGATATTTTTCTTTAATCAGCATTCGAGCGTTACAGGACCTACATCGAGCAATCACAATCGAATTTTGGATTGTTACATTGGAGGCGAATGCTGCGTTGAGAGAGTGCCTTTACCCAAGAAGCAGAATCAGAGTGGTCCACGTGGTTGTGAAGATTTGTTCAATTCCCTCTCCGAGAGGAGCCCTGTGTGACTGTGTGTCTCGGCCACCTTATAAGCTTCGTACTTACCTTCAAAAAGTCCGGTTTGAACTGATCTCCTCCTCTCAAGTTCATAAGATTCAGGTCCAGTTGTATGTTGAGCGCAGCCGCCACCAGGAGCACCAGCCGGCAAGGTGCCGACCCAGGTGTGTAGTACAGGGCTATAGACATTCTGGATCTGTCAGGGATAAGCACACGACACAGTTATAATAAAACTCGCCTGGGTTTTGGGGACCAGTCCTGTAGAGCTAGCAACTTATTCCCTAACAAAGTGGTAAGCAATAGCATCGAGTGTCCGTTCGGATAGAATTTAACTTTCGAGTGAATAAGTTTTTCCAAAGCTCCATGTAGGCCACATTATCGCTTTACATCAGGCGAGTGGCAGCCAAAGGCGAGCCTATTTAGTATATAAAAAAATACAAACTTCTGGAGAGGGTTTTAATGATAATATAGGTACTGCCAGACATTCGGGAATTATAGTAGGGCTAGGGAATTATAGTCATACGGTGTGACTTGGCTGGGCCAACAAGGTAGTCGAATGTTATGTAGAAAGTTGAAAATAATACTGATTATCTACAACTTTTTGGGGCATGACAACGATGTTATTCGCAATTATGATCATTACCACGTACTTACCTGATGTTATGTTAACGAATCATGCAGACAGTGTATTTTTTGTAAACTACTTTTATTTATTTTACCACTTACATAACGAGTAGTCAGTGAACGAGCATAAGTGTTCCCAAATCAATACGCTGATCATTTCGTAGTGTGCAAGATTTGTAAGCTGTTTTTAAAAAAAAAATGGGCGAGTAGGTACGTCCTCGTACAAAGCCGCTGCTGCTGTTTCTGCATGTCTGCATGCATCTTTAACTAGTTGATGCCCGCGGTTTCGACAAATTATATCGGTAGGTACTATAACTAGTTGAGTTTATCGCGAACAGATAGAGACAGACGCGGCGAAGGACTTTATTTTATAACATGTATTGATGGGTAACAAACTTGCGAAAGGTGGCAACTAAGTATAATATCATTAGACCCATAGACCTAAAACGCTATGAAATTGGAGGTTCCACACTATACACTGTGGATGTGTTTTTGCTAAAATGCCGAAATCAGGCGCTTCATTCTCATTAATTTTGTCTTTCATTCCATTCGGTATCTTTCAACCTCAACTGAAGGGAGGCCTTTGAACAGTAGTGGGACACTATGGGCTATGCTTAATAATAATCTTTCGAGTGCGGGGCAGTGGTCCAACTGCTCTGTCCAACTAGTTGGACCATGGGTCTTTACTAGGGGCAGTTGTCCAACTTTAAAAATAGTTGGACCACAGCACCTCTTGAGAGTTCCGTGGTCCAATTCATTTAAAAATAACTTACCAACACTAAAAAACTCAACTGCATCTTGTATGCAATATAATTATAGGAGTATACCTATAGGAGTACCTCCTATATATTTCTGGGCTGAACCAGAACCACTAAAGAACTTCACTGATATAGAAGTTATACGATTGACGAAAACTTTAATTAAAAAAAATAAAATTGTTAAATCAGGTTCTCTAATGGTTCTATACCTCTTTTGGGCACCTGCTACTTTGTGAGATTTTACTGAGAAGTTATATACATGACGAAGCACTTAATTTAAAAAAAAAAAAGTTAAATCAGGTTGTCTAATGAACCCTGTACCTCCTATTATTTCTGGGCTCCTGGTACTTCGTGAGACTTTACTGCGCTTGTTTCTCATCTCCAACAACAAAAAAAATCCTTGGTATTAGAAAGGCATATAGTTTTGATTTTAAGATTCCAATTTCCAATACCTCCTAATGTTTCTGTTCTCCTGGTAGTTTGATCGATTGGGATTAAATTAATTAACTATCAAATTCAATCCTTTTAGGGTATGTAAGTTATTTTTAAATGAATTGGACCACGGAACTCTCAAAAGGTGCTGTGGTCCAACTATTTTTAAAGTTGGACAACTGCCCCTAGTAAAGACCCATGGTCCAACTAGTAGGACAGAGCAGTTGGACCACTGCCCTGCACTCAATCTTTCACTAGAAATAAAACGTCAGATTATAAAATGAATCTTCTTAAATTCATATGTTATCTTTGTGTAGGTAATTAAACAAAAATGAACATTATTCACTGAAGTGAAGCGCCTGATTTCAATAAAGGGGCGTCACTTTCGGAATCCATTGTGTATTTTGGTTACCGGTACTCATCGGTATCTACTTAAGTTGGCACCGGCCGGCGTTGACTAATGTGTTATTATTGAAAGCTGGAGGCAAGTTAGTTTCTTTAACAAAAAATATACTACACAAAGAAACAATACGAAAATAATGTTAGTTAAGTACAAAAAAACATGATTATTTATTTGAAACTTTATATCTGTAGAAATATTATAATATTTGTATTATCACTCACCTGTCGTGCACTCAGTAGTTCAATGTAAAGAGTAACTGCGGGGCTGCGGGCCAGCGATGTGAGCGATGTCAGTCCTACAAAAACCGGGTAACCTTGGACTCGTGTTATTAATGTCCGTGACCACCGCCGGACCACCAACGCCTATCGCTTCCATATTTGGTAAATCGTTACTACTCCATTGGTACCAATTAATACTCGAACAACAACATTGGTACCCTAGTAGTTTTCGAGAAAATCGACTTTGAAGGTGGTCCGGCGGTAGTCACGATCCCTTCAGCAGGACCACCATGAGCGCCGGAAAAGGGGGCATGCTACAGCTATTCTAAGTATACAAATAGTTAATACCCTCATATGTGATTCATTTCGTAAAAAAAAACAGATCTGAAACATTTGTATTTACCGAGAAATCAACGATGATGACTTTCCGCTCTCGTTCAGCAGGACCACGACTTTGAATGTTGATTACAAGTTTGAGGAGTTTGTCGCTTTCCTCAAACCTACATAGAAAGTTACTACCCTGCAAGATAAAATCAGTACCCAAAATTCAAAATGCGGACTCCAGTAGTTTACGAGATATACCGTGCCATTGGTGGGGTGGCGGTAGTCACGGTGTAAAATTTTCATTTCAAGATTTCCCTATTAAAAACTCTATGATTTCTTCCCAAATTTACACAAAAGTTACTACTCCTAAAGAAGATACGGTGACCGAAAATTCAGTTTTCTAAGTGTTGTGTATAAAGAGAAATTAGCTTTCATTACTTTTCCATACTAAATCTACGCGTATAACCCGACCAAATTAAGTCGTCAATGGTTTTAAAGTGTATACGAGATGTACACTCGTGCACATAAATTTATGGATATGTCGGAATAGTAGTAGCTACAGTTCATCATCTATATTTTATATAATTACTAATTCATAACCTAGCTTTAGCAAAGTAGGTATTGAATAAGTAACTAAATAAAAATATAGGTAAGTATCCAAGGTCCACAGATATCGGGCACACCGTTATCGCCGGTGTGAAGTGGCTGGAGAGGTGCCACGGCGTCCTTACCTTCCTCTTGACGCTAGACCTCACCAGACACGGTTGTTTCGGGAGGTTCTTGTATCGGATCCGGCGGGAGGATACACCCGGGTGTCACCACTGTGTGGACCGCCCGAAGAACACGGTGGAGCATACGGTGGAGGTCTGCCCCGCTTTGGCGGAACACCGCCATGTCCTCACGGAGGCGATAGGCGGCGGCGACCTCTCGCGTCCGGCCCTGGTTCAGGCCATGTTACGAAGCGAGGGGAAATGAGAAGCAGTCAAAATCAAAGCATTTATTTGAAGTAGGCCAGTTACAGGCACTTTTGAATTGTCAAAAAACATAAAAAAAATAACAATTAAAAATTATGGAGCTACAGTCCCATTCACAAGACACAATAACTGTAGATGCCCATTCCAAAGCGGCGTAGATCTCTATGGAGAAAAACGGGCAAGAAACTCCATGGACACTCTTTTTCAATCAGAAAATTATCAACAAAACCTTGGTTACATCAGTCACCTCCTTCTGCGAAGCAGTGATGCTAGCGAAGGACGAGGCGGAAACTTGAGGGAGCGGTAATCCTCTATCTCAAGCCCTAGCCACCGTGGGAGACGCCCAGGGTGTCGGACATCGCGACGAGGGGGGAGGGGATTTTTAGTCCTTATAAGTCTATCATTCATCATTTCCCTTCCTCTACACACAAGGCCAAAAAAAATGTCGGTAAAAATTTGATGAAATCGACTTCAAGTACTTAAAAAATACATACCTGTTACTTATGTAATTCTTTTATACTTTCGTTATTATAGCAACATACTTTTACTGCAGTAAATTAGGTTTTTAATAATACTTCGTTTTTTAGTAGGAAAGAAATACATAAGAAATACCTATCGCTGTTTAATGATATTCATATAACAACACAGAAGGTACCTACCTACCTACGTCATTAGCAAAGGTCATGGGTAACGATAGGTGATCTTATTTATCTTAATACGTAGTACGTACCTAGGTACAGTTTGTATATAAAATATAGATGATGAACTGTAGCTACTACTATTCCGACATATCCATAAATTTATGTGCACGAGTGTACATCTCGTATACACTTTAAAACCATTGACGACTTAATTTGGTCGGGTTATACGCGTAGATTTAGTATGGAAAAGTAATGAAAGCTAATTTCTCTTTATACACAACACTTAGAAAACTGAATTTTCGGTCACCGTATCTTCTTTAGGAGTAGTAACTTTTGTGTAAATTTGGGAAGAAATCATAGAGTTTTTAATAGGGAAATCTTGAAATGAAAATTTTACACCGTGACTACCGCCACCCCACCAATGGCACGGTATATCTCGTAAACTACTGGAGTCCGCATTTTGAATTTTGGGTACTGATTTTATCTTGCAGGGTAGTAACTTTCTATGTAGGTTTGAGGAAAGCGATAAACTCCTCAAACTTGTAATCAACATTCAAAGTCGTGGTCCTGCTGAACGAGAGCGGAAAGTCATCATCGTTGATTTCTCGGTAAATACAAATGTTTCAGATCTGTTTTTTTTTACGAAATGAATCACATATGAGGGTATTAACTATTTGTATACTTAGAATAGCTGTAGCATGCCCCCTTTTCCGGCGCTCATGGTGGTCCTGCTGAAGGGATCGTGACTACCGCCGGACCACCTTCAAAGTCGATTTTCTCGAAAACTACTAGGGTACCAATGTTGTTGTTCGAGTATTAATTGGTACAAATGGAGTAGTAACGATTTACCAAATATGGAAGCGATAGGCGTTGGTGGTCCGGCGGTGGTCACGGACATGTGTTATTAGCCTTTATACACGACCGAATCAAGAAGTTTATAGATAACGCTGTATCTTATTATTTAGTCGGGTTTCCCGCTATATGTAATGTAGTACGTGTATGAGGTAATCAATTAATCATATTATGAGGCAATCTTTTTTTAAATTAGGACATAAGTACTAGCTTTTGCTCGTGGCGGAACCACTCTCTCTCCTGTTATATACCCAAAGTCTGAGGAAGGGTTTTTTAAATGATAGAGTCATAATCATGTCCTATGTGTGTGCCTGCCTATAAACCACTCGGGGATAACGTAGCTTCCCGCTAATGAAATAATTTTCTGAATTGGGTCTGTAGTTCCGAAGATTACCCTCTAAATACAAACTCAACAAATACTACTTACTATATCTCTTTTTAAGAATACCTAATATTATACATTGTTTGCTATTGCAAAGCAGCACAAGTAACAAAATCCGATAGTTAATTGTTTTTTTATAAAATTAATTACCTCTGTAAGCCCCCCGGATTCCACCAAAGCGAGATGTTTTGTAAACCACCAAGTTTTTTTTTATTTATTTTTACTCCTCGTATCCGCTTAGGTTTAGCGGAAATGGTAGAGCAGACACATTTCATGTTAGTTTAGGTCAGCCTCAGTTTTCAGCGACCAAGCAGGCAGCCTAGCACAGCAAAGACGTAGACGTCGGCGAGAGGCGGTTACTGGGCATTATCCTAGCCTGTACAAACATCTCTGCTCCGGTCTAGACAGTTTGCAGCTTCGTTGGATACAACCTAGCGTGTAATGTATAGTAAACTCCTTTTGCAATGGTAAGGAAATCGCATGCCTTAGCTCCTAAGCACACATCTTCATCCTGACGGTACGGTTGCCGCAGTGGCAGAGCGATTGATTGCTGCGTTGTGTGTTCGATCCCCGCACAAAACAAATACCTATTTATGTGGCCTACCTACACAAATAGTTGCTCCGGATCTGGGTGTATGGTTTGTGTATGTGAGTGTAGGATGGAGGAACTTTCAACTGTGTTAGGCAGGATAATTATGCTCATCAATGTTAATAAAGAAAACGCCAAGAAATTTACATTATATTTTATTATCTTTGTCTTTAATAAAGTAATTACAGGTAGGCACTAAAAAAATAATCATGCATATTGAAGACCATAATACAATAACATATTTCTTAGATACAACAAACACCGCATCCTCTCTTGAGAAATAAATCAGCCAGAGGCCATAAGTGCCGATGTTTTGGAAACGTTCGCTGAGCATACATAGTGATGGCACTCGGCCGGGAACACACTGAGTATCGTGTTCCTGTAGCGAATCCAGGGCAGATAACAATAATAATTATATCCCAATGAGATAGCGAACACCAAGCGTGCTTGCGAACTAGTGACGGACCCCACATCTCCTAACAGTAACAGCGCGAGTGCCCGCCCGCAGCCCGAAACAATAACTTCAACATGACGCTAAAATAAACAATAAAAGCTTCAATAAAATGTACATGTCACGCCGTTTCCTTAGAAGGCACGTATTCATAAAAGAAAAAAGGATTCCCTTTTTAAAAAAGCTATCTCGTTACTTAGTAAAAACTACCAGCTAGTGTATTACAAAACAATTAGACGTACTTTAATTATGAAGCTATGATTTGTGTGCTATTAAACAGTGAACTTGACGCGAATTCCGTTTACCAGCCCAATTATTGCTCATTTTTTTTTTAGGAATTTACGCCTAATACTATGGAAAAAATATATAAATTATAACGGTTTTTAGTAACTTTTCATCATTATTTATTCCACTAAATAAATAGCATTTAACATGAATTATCTACTAACGAAAAATATGGTTTACCCCTAAATAAAAAAGTAAAATTCAGGTATAAATTACACAGGTATAGTGTGTCTAGCGCCAAAATTATTAAACTTGGGTGCTTTCTATAACCAAAGCATGGTTCCTTTACTAGTAGTGTTATATTGAATCGTCTCTTCACGTTACGATCTTTTACTATATATTTTTTTAAACTTTATTCGTTCGGACACTAAATATCAATAATTACACAAAGCTATCTACATGAGCCACTCTTAACCGTTTTTGTGGTAGTGTTGCCAGGTTGAAATATCTGTCGTGCCATAGACAACGTATGGCAAACTTCATGGATATAAGATTTGATCTTTAGTGTGAGACAGTATAGTTATGGCCCGGCAACCTAGTTATTATGTTGGTAAACACCATTGTCTGGGAATGATTCGTAATGATTGCATTTATATCTCCAGCCGCATCTCTCTTTCCGGCTCCGACGTAAACTGGACTTTCTGTAAATAAAATTAAATCTGTAGTTATACTGACATTATGGTAACTATGTTAAAAGGTACGTGCACAACTGCACACATTATTTAAATTTCTTTAAGTCTGAGCATGAGGTCCTAAATGTGACGGGGTTAATGGGTGTTTACACCAGGAATTTCACAGCAGCAACTTGTGTCTGAATTTGCACCTGCTTGATGGCAATAGACTTGTTCAGAATCAGAATCAGAATGCTTTATTTGTAAACATAGGTCAAATTACAATAATGATGTTACAGATAGGTAGATCCTCTATGTTTTGCCTATAGGCGTTCGTTATTACATGTTATTATAGTTGGCTAAATATGGCCACAGCCCAGCCAATTTCTACGCTTTCACAGCTAGATGCAATCTCTGTCGAGAGCGGTTAAAGCCGCCTGACAACTTCAACGATCCATCAGAAAACCTTACACCTATGCTACCCTACACCACGTTACCGTGGCCGACTTTCTAAACAAGACTTCAAATCCAAGTCGGCCTGAGCAGACTATCTCTGAAGATGGTGCTTCACAGACAGCTCAAGACCTCTGGCTCTGTGAAGCATGCAGCGTGTGCAAGTACGGCGTCTCCACACCGACAGTGGCCTACCTTCCATCTTGCAACGCATGCCCTATGATCTATTTACTGCATCAGTGAGCGGTGTTTGCGTGAAACTTTTTGCCATCGATACGCTAAGTAGGATACGAGACGCACGGGACCGGTCAATGTGGCGACACCTGCGGGAGGCCTATGTCCAGCAGTGGACGTCTGCCGGCTGAGATGATGATGACGCTAAGTATGGACAAGTTATGAGGAGGGACGAATCGCATGTGTGTAAACGACTGATAATTATAAATGTTGATGGATGAAGAGGAAGACAAAGGAAACTATGAACGGATTGTGTGAGGAATGATATGGAAGAAAAAGGAGTGAATATTTATTTATTTTATATGGGCTTACTCTTGACCTCAATCTTGCCCTAAAGCACACCTCGGACACTCCATACAACGCCCGCAAAATAATTACCTATTACTACTACATAAACAAATAACGTTTGTGCACGACGTGCACGTGCAAATGTGTGCATAAACTCTAGTAGGGTTGTCGTAGCCTAAAAAATGGCGCGGAAAGTGCAACGGTCTGCGTCGCGAAAACCGAACGACGACTAATACGAGCGCGAGCCATTGCTCAAGTGTCGGCGACGACTACCTCGAAGTGCGGGGTGAGGTGCGGTATTTAATATGAGCGCGGGGAAGGGATTGTCCCTTCTGTACGTAGTACTATTATGTATTCTGTGCCTAAAGGCAGAGATGAGGTCGACGATGGAACGAGCTTACCCAGAAGAAGCCTATTTACTCGCGACTTAAATAGATCGGGGCTATATGAACTCGGGAAGACCGACGCAGGCAGGGTGTTCCACTCCTTGGCTGTACGAATAATGAAGGACTTAGCAAAACGCTTCGTACGAATGTGTGGAACATCGACAAGGTATGGGTGATACCCTGCAGTACGCCTAGTCTCTCGATGGAAGAAGGGAGATGGTGGAATAAGCTCGTGGAGCTCTTGCGCACACTCTCCGAAGTACAGTCTGTAGAAGACCGACAGACATGCAACTTTGTGGCGGTGGGCCAGGCTATGAAAAAAAAATAGTGAAAGCGGTTGACTAAGAAGAACGGAAGAAAAAAAAACGTATTGCGCCAACTCCAAGTAACATGGGAAGAGCAACTGCGGGTTGTTCCAAAGATGATACCGCGGCCTCGGCACAAAGAGCTAACAAGGAACATGGGTGGTTTTTAGTCAGTAGATGTCTGACACTTCCTATCGCTCTGCCCAGAGCAGGAGGAGTCATTATTTTGATGATGGGAACACTCTACTCATGCTGTCTTAGAACCAAAAAATTCGAAGACATGATGTGACATCTGCCAATCCGCACTGGGCCCGCGTGGTGGATTATAGCCCATCCCTCTCCTAGAGAGGAGGCCTGAGTCCCTGCAGTGGGAACAATTATAGGCTGATGATGATGAACACTCCAAAAAAAGATGATGAAGACGCGGTCGCACGTACAGATTGTATAATAGAAGTGGTGTAACTCACTATGAAGTGTCGCGACTACTGGCAACACTGCTTGCGCACGTTGTCGGTGTGCGAGGGTCTCACGTCCGTCGGCTCAGCGTCCGGCCGGATGACGTCACCTTCCGGCGGGTCACGCATCTGCTTCTGAGATACGATCCTGTAGATTTCTGGAAGACAATATTTTCAGGTTAATTATAAGTACGCAGTCTGCATCCTAGCAAAGGAATATAAAATTGTAGTTCAAGGTCCGAGCTACCGGTGGTCTTTAGAGGAACCTCCTAACAATACGTGCCATGTCCCAAAGTACTGCTTTGTGAATCAAACCCTTGATCCAGCTGTCAAGCATTATTCTTATATTTTTGACGTGATAACGTCTTATAATTCGATGGCCGGCTGCACGAACGAAAAAAGATGACGTCATGAGTCGTTACCTCGCTCTGAGGCGTTAGGTACCTCGCTCTGAGGCGTTACCTCGCTCTGAGGCGTTACCTCGCTCTGAGGCGTTACCTCGCTCTGAGGCGTTCCATAGCAACGGCGTGTTAATTGTTTGTTTATAGCAATGTAAGTGCTGTATTTTCTTATGACGTTGTCACGTTCAAATATCGCCAGTAAACCGACTTTACAGACAACCGATTTTTTTTATAAATTAAAGTTTTTCATTTATTTTTTTCTTTTTACAGCGAGGTGTGGGTGTACACGCAGTATAAAATGGCCACGCTTTCCATAGATTTTCCGTACAAGGAGAGATCCACACAAACTGGTATAGCTTGATTAATTGAAGTGCGTACTAGGGGTATTAACGATAGTAAACCCACACTTAGTTAATTTTGTTTTACTCCTCTGCCGAAGCCTTCGAGATAAACAGGTCTGAACCATACATATCAAGACATACTTACTCCAAAAGAAGTTTTCCTTTTGTCTGTCTCAACAACAAAATAAACGAGCGATATAATCACTTGACCCCATACCGCCCCGGGTGAAATGACCCCAAAATAGTTGACATTGTAATTGAGAGATCTAAATATAGCCGCGTGGTCGGTGTCAACGACGCCCCAAACTGACAGACGTAGACGGACGTTGACTCTCGTATCGATTTTATACACGTGACGACCTACGTGTATAATATGAATAGAAGAGTTTTGCATATTTGGCAAAAAATTCCTTTGGCAGTATTTTTTTATTGTCTGTGTTGATAGTATACAGTATTAATATTAGAATTTGGTATGGAATATGGTTTCACAGTATTAGTAACAACCTCGTTATATAGGGTACCTATAACAGAATATTATAAGCTCAATACCTTTTTTTATTCAGACCATCAAACTGGACAACTTCACCTAAGAACATGGGTAGAACAATTTTTTTTGGACTTATCGTATCGGTGGACGCAATTAGCATGAAATGTTCGATTTTCAAGTACCCCTTCATCTTTATTATATCAGTATACATTAATTACGTCCAACAAATATATTAGATCCGCTACCAGACATAGCTCTCCAATATCTTTGAGCTTGAATCAGCTTGCGACATTAGAAACATTACGATTTTTTTTTGTGCTCCCTAGTTTATACCATAAATCGTTTAACACAAAGATGTTAATTGAGTATTATCTATTAAACGAAGTATAATTACCAGTTAGAATGTTCTGGAATGCAGGCTCGACGTTAGTTGAGTCGAGAGCGGACGTTTCAATAAAACTAAGACCGTTTCGTTCCGCGAATGCCTTGGCTTCTTCTGTTGGGATGGATCTGTGGAAACAACATACAGCATGCATCAGAAAAGTGGCTATAATTATGGATATAGTGAGCATCATTAAAGTAACAACTTTCTCCATGTCACCCTCATCAAAAAATATTTTGGTGTCCCTTATAAAATTTCAAGACTCACATTCATATCATAAAATGTATCAATTGGACTGAGTTACAATTTCGCTACAGTAATGCCCGGGATGCATGAGGCTAGTTTTTCAAGCCAAGATAGCAAGATTAGCAAGCTAGTTCTCTACAAACTGTCCTGTCTTACTGCCCTGGCCACCTCAACCGAACCTCAAGCTCAGTGAGTGTTATTTAGCCCAGTCATATTAGGTAAAAAAAGGGGTCAACCTCGGAATGAAAGATAATAAGCTGCAAATTGGTAAGAACCTTTGTTTTGTCATTCTAAATGTTGTCTCAAAAGTCACAATCGTTATCGTGTCCGCGTCTCAAGATATTTAAGGTCAAAGGTCACAAAAATCGGTTTTTCGCGAATATCTGGCTTCCTATCGGTTAAATGAGATTTGCATTTATTATAAAAGTTGTAGGCTATAAAATTCCCTACAACTTTTGTTTAAACTTTTTTTTCATACGACCAACCGTTTTGAAGGTAGAGCGCGAAGAGTGCACATCGTACAGTCATATACGGCCTAATGCAAGGTCAAGCGTGAGTTATGGTTATCAGTACGTTATAAAGTCAATTATTTACTTGGAAATTATAATTATTAAACAATGGTGCCGATTATCTTGTACACCGAACTAACCTAAACTAAAACTAAAATTTCTTATTTTTAGTTAGTTGGTTTTGGTAAGTTATTCTGAAAACAAGATTCTCTAAATTTAAATATAGTTTTGACACACCTAAAATCGAGTTTGACATTCGTTAAGTTGAGTAGAGCATAGACCAAGATTGCAGTAGACCATAGACAAAAGCTGAATGAAAGTGAACGAAATGATCTGAATTGCAAAAAAAAACCTGAGGTAAATCAAATATTTATAATTGTATACCATTAATCATTAATGAAGTACAGTCTGTCTGTATAGTCAAGAAATTAATGTTTGAGGAACTAAGATTATTTATATTATTATACCATGGATTATTCAAAAGTAGGGTAACACTAAATCATAGTACATCAAATGTCATCGCATCGGCTGTCTGTCATCAACTTGTTAATATTCTATCTTGCTACCTTTTGCATTTTTATATGTTTTTCAAATCTACGTCGACAAAACTTCGAAGAAACGTGTTAAATATGAGGAAAACAAATAGGAGTGGAGCTCGGGAAATTATTTCAAAGTATATCAGCGATGTTTGTTAGAACACCAAGCTGGACAAATTTTATCAAATTTGGATATTTATACTCGAACAGCAGTTAAGACAGGTATGTAATCGTGTTATTGTTTGTTTTTTATCTACCAGAAGTCACAAATTTACTAAATATACGATTTTATGACTAAAATAAGCATTGTTTACATTGCGCATTTATAGGTTAGATTGCAAATGTAATTAGCTAACTTTTGATACTTTTGGGTAATCAAATTTACCGGTGATTTTAAATATGAATAAGTTTTAACATGTTTGAAATAAAAATAGTGCTATCTATTTTCCATTTGTTATTACATCTTTTTTTTAATCTTTCTTTCAGGAAAATCTGAGAGTACAGTGAGGCGTATTGTAGATGAAGGCAAACACAGATCAGGCCGTCCTAAGAAAGAAATGGATGACTTCAACATAAATAAGTGCAATTCGACAAAAAATTCAATTCTTTTACTCGGTACCACACTAAATTAGTGTGGTACCGAGTAAAAGAATTGAATTTGAACACAGATCTGGATTTTAAATGTAGCCTAGAAGTCCTGCGTAAAATTTTGAAATCGATTGGATTTTCTTATAAGAAGTGTCAAAATAACAGAAAGGCTCTATCGAACAACATATTGCAGCAAAACGGGCAAGAGAAAATGGGCATACAGTGGTACAAAAGTTAAAACATAACATTAATAAAAAATATGTACGAACATTTTTCTTTTATTTACTCATTTTTATTTCAATGAAGGTCGGAAGGAAAACACCGTGAGGAAATCTGGACTATAATTATTATAATATACCTAATAAGTCTGAAATCGCCAACCCGTCTTGAGCATGCGTGGTGATCAGTGCTCGTGCCTTCTCTATTTGGCATATTTTGTTGATTATTGTATTTTGTTAATTATTTTTTTATACAAAACATGAACTGAATATGCGGTTTCAATTTGTGATAGAAACCTAATCACCACTCTTATTTGTTTAGGTTAAGGATAGGTTAATTAATAAATAAGGTGATAAGAAAATTAAAATTTTAATAATAAAGAAATAAAATGTTTAATTTAATTAAAATTATTGACAAGTAATTGCCGAATTTCCCTTGCTTCAGCAAGGAAGTCTGCGCCAGGATCCTCTACAATAGCATCCTGCTCCTCCACAATAGCATTCTGCTCGTTTTCCTCGTTGCCATCGATATCTTCTTCGTCTGCAAAGATACACATAAAGCTATATAGTAATTCCACCGTTCTTTGGTGGCAGAGTGTTTTAAGGGGTGAACCAATTAGATTTCAGAAGAATTAAGTTGTCTTGTAAGTTGTTGTCAAGTAAGTTGTCTTGCCCAACAGCTGTTTGATAACTGCCTTGAGCAAACAGATTTAGTGCAGCTAGAATCTGCAAATGAGTTCTATTATCATACAGGTAGGTAGGTAGAAATTTTTCATTCTAAAAATGCATGTTGCGCCACTGCTTGTTGCATACACTTTTCGGTCAGTGGGTCGTTCAAATGTTTGTAAAGAAATTTTAGTGGAGGGGCGTGCGGTTTTTGACTGAAAGATCTCAATTATGTAATGACTAGGTTTAGATCACCCATAAATATAATAAAAGTGAGATACCACTCGACTAAACTATAAATTCTTAAAAACTTGTTTATGCAAGTGAATTACTGCACAAAACTGTTCTAACCTTTCGGTGTTTGGGGATAAATCCTTCATCTAACCGAGGATTCCTTAGCATATCCACCAAATAAAGTGCTTCCGCTCTAGGGAGTCTAAAGAGTTTTTTAAATTTCTCCTCTGCCATTTGGAATGGGTTGGATTGGTCTCGCAATCTTTCCAAATGAATTCTTTCTTGAAAGTGTCTATTAGATAATACTCAGAGCCTGGAAGTGGCTATGATTATGAGAAGTGCATTTATCCACTTCTTTTCCAACTAATAATGTAGCAAGTACATTAGATGTTCAGTACAAATCCTTTGTAAGTTTTCACGAATGCATTTTGTATTGTATCTTAATAAAATAACACTAAACTTACCTTTCTGCCGCATCGCCAACAGCTGCAATCACCTAAGCTTCCATAATTAACTCAAAGTCATCCAAACTTTCGAAAAATAATAGAGAAATATGCTTTGTAAATTTTAGTATATGTCAACTAATTTTATTCCACACCTTTTTATTCGCGATTAAAAATGGTCTGATTTAGTTTGACAATCATAATTTTAGGTGAAAAACGTCAATTTCAGAATAGCAAAATTGGCATTTTCACTAAATTGAATAACTTAGTGCTGTCAGACTATAATCTATTTAAGTTATGTCACTTTAGTCAATTTCAGAATGGAAAACTTCGTTTGACAGGATTAAACTAAATTTTAATGATTTTTAGTCTAGTTTAGAGAAATTTGTGACAAGAGAATCGGCACCAATGCCTATTATTTATGTACTAACTATTAATTATTTATATTTAATTAAAGTAAGTAACTTGATTATTTATATATAATTATTCATATTTAACTATTTAAGTATAAAATATTATTAATTCTGGATTATATATTTTAGTTTTATTTTAAGTTAAAATGATAGTAAGAGTATATATTTTACACATATTTTTATTTATTATTAAATACGGCATAATATACATTTATCAAAATGTGAGTTCAAATATCAAAAGTATCTTTGTTGATTTTAATTGTAATGAAATTGGAAATGGAAGCTAATTATCTTCTTCTTGTTCGTCGTCTTCTTCTTCTTGTCGCTCAAAAATGTTCGATTCATTGTCATCATCCTCATTATCTGTCATGTTCATCTCCAAACCTTCCAGAATATCGGGATCATATGTATTTTCTTCATCGGGATTACTTGGATACAGTGAAGCGTTGAGGCAAGCTTGTCCGTTGCACTGGCCGCAAGCTAAAGAACATTGTAGCCCTGATTTTCTGCATCCACAGCGGGAAACACACCTGCAAAAATGGTTGTGGTTCCCGCTGTGGATGCAGAAAATCAGGGCTACAATGTTCTTTAGCTTGCGGCCAGTGCAACGGACAAGCTTGCCTCAACGCTTCACTGTATCCAAGTAATCCCGATGAAGAAAATACATATGATCCCGATATTCTGGAAGGTTTGGAGATGAACATGACAGATAATGAGATGAGGATGATGACAATGAATCGAACATTTTTGAGCGACAAGAAGAAGAAGACGACGAACAAGAAGAAGATAATTAGCTTCCATTTCCAATTTCATTACAATTAAAATCAACAAAGATACTTTTGATATTTGAACTCACATTTTGATAAATGTATATTATGCCGTATTTAATAATAAATAAAAATATGTGTAAAATATATACTCTTACTATCATTTTAACTTAAAATAAAACTAAAATATATAATCCAGAATTAATAATATTTTATACTTAAATAGTTAAATATGAATAATTATATATAAATAATCAAGTTACTTACTTTAATTAAATATAAATAATTAATAGTTAGTACATAAATAATAGGCATTGTTTAATAATTATAATTTCCAAGTAAATAATTGACTTTATAACGTACTGATAACCATAACTCACGCTTGACCTTGCATTAGGCCGTATATGACTGTACGATGTGCACTCTTCGCGCTCTACCTTCAAAACGGTTGGTCGTATGAAAAAAAAGTTTAAACAAAAGTTGTAGGGAATTTTATAGCCTACAACTTTTATTATAAATGCAAATCTCATTTAACCGATAGGAAGCCAGATATTCGCGAAAAACCGATTTTTGTGACCTTTGACCTTGAATATCTTGAGACGCGGACACGATAACGATTGTGACTTTTGAGACAACATTTAGAATGACAAAACAAAGGTTCATACCAATTTGCAGCTTATTATCTTTCATTCCGAGGTGAAAGCCCTAATATGACTGGGCTAATTCTAGAATTGAGTAGCAGACCGTAGCCAGGATTTGTGCCCGGTTGATGGCAACATAAGTGGCGAAATGTGGGTGTACATTGAGGGTGGTCACTACTCATCACTGCCTTTTAAACATGAACTATTCGGACTAGCCCTCTCCGCTTTTCCTTTCATTTGAAGAAATGCGAGTGTAATTTGTAACACCGCTGCCTATAACACATTGAATGCCAAAATGTTAAACTAAACTAGATGGTCAAATTTTAAAATTAGGTGTATTTGTAGGCCTTTCCCTTGCCGTTCCCTTTAGTGACCAAACCAAATACAAGGACCCAATGAGCTGCAGTCGCTAATACACACATCAACACGGTCTAGGGATATTTTTAAAAAAGCGAATTACTATCAATGTGTTAATTATTTATATGACATGTATATATTTAAAATATGCGTTATTTAATATTATACCATTTTTTAATAATGGTTAAGGTACTGATTAAAATTTCAGGATTTTATGGAAAAAAAATGAAGCATAGACGGAAACCGTATATGAATTAACTTTTAATTTGTGAGTAAAAACTGAAAAAAATAGAATAATCATTTAATTTGTGTTTATAAACTTGAAGTTAGTAGTCTGAGAAAGCGCCCATGATGTTCATAACACATCGGCAACGATTCGGCATGCTCAGAACAAGGTTGTCAATGTCTTGCTGCGGAATATTGTCCCATGTCCTTCTGAGGTGCGCAAAAAGTTGATCTTCTGTAGCCAAATTTTCAGGAACTTCCTTCAGAGCTCTTCTTTGCAGCATATCCCACGCATGCTCAATGGGATTTAGATCTGGCGATTGAGCAGGCCAGTCTAAGGCCCTAACATTATGTGTATGTAACCAAGCTGCTACCGTTCTCGCCGTGTGTGCCCGGGCATTGTCGTGCATGAGCAGGAAATCTTGCCCCATTTGTGTTCTGTGGGGCAAGATTACGGGCCCCAGCACCTGTTGGACGTATCGTTCTGCCGTCATATTGCCCCGCACCGAAACGAGATCCGTCCGTCCTCCAAGACGAATTCCTGCCCAAACCATAATTGTTCCTCCTTGGTATAGGTGAACTTCCTGAGGGTTCTGGAGACGGCTCCATCGTCCAGGAACTCGCCAAACACGCGTCCTTCGTGAATCTGGATGGAAGCCGAACCTGGATTCATCCGTGAACAGCACATTGGACCATTGCTCACGGCCCCAGTCCACGTGGTTCCGAACCCATTCTAATCGTCGTCCACGATTGCCTCTCCGTAAAGGTGGGACCCGGAGTGGTCTACGAGAGCGTAGATTGCTTTCATGCAGTCGCCTTCTTACAGTTTGGTCACTCACAAGCACTTGGTATTCCACTCGCAGCCTTTGGACCAATTGAGTCGCCGTTGCATTTGGTTGAGCTCGCGCAGTAATTTGCAAAAATCGGTCTTGTCTGGGGGTAGTGATGCGACTTGGCCCCCGGTGCCTCTCCGCTACTTCACCTGTGGCACGATAGCGTGTCCACAATCTTGAAATTACATTTTGATGGGTCCCTATGGCCTCAGCAACATTACGCTGAACAGATCCAGCTTCCAGCATTCCCACAGCTCGTAACATCTCCGCCCTCGTCAAATGTCGGCGTTGCATGGCTACAATACCTCAATTTTAACTTTATCTTTCGTTTAAAAATGAAAAAAAACTGTAACTAAACGTAATTCGTATTGTTTTCTAAATTTCGCACAAATGAAAATTCCCTCTCCTATACATCAAGACATTTTTATGCCACCGAAACAAAAGAATTTTCAAAAATTTGAATTTGGAATTAGTCTGAGATAAATTACAAACAAATCGGTGTATTAAAGATTCCAATGCGGCCAGTACTTTTCGAGTTATTTAATTGAGTATGAAATATCCCTAGACCGTGTTGAGGTGTGTATATGGCTTTAAGGGGCCATGGGACCATGATGTGGTAAATAACGTGTTAAAGTATTGTAGGCGTGATATTACAACAGTTATTAGAGTAGAAGACATACCTGAGATGCCTAAGATCGCTCTTGTTACCAACCAGCATGATCAGTATATTCTGATCAGCGTGGTCACGCAGCTCACGCAGCCACCGCTCCACGTTCTCGTACGACAGATGCTTGGCTATGTCGTACACCAGTAGCGCACCCACAGCGCCGCGGTAGTAGGCAGACGTGATGGCGCGGTACCGCTCCTGGCCGGCCGTGTCCCATATCTGGGCTTTTATAGTTTTGCCGTCCACCTGAGGACAAATATAAAAATAAAGTTAATTGTTTGTAAAATACAGATACATACACTATGAGAGTAGAGAGAGATCAAAGAAATGATGGATAGAGTTTTTTTGGGACAAGCCCACCACAATATTTCCAAACCACTCCTGCCCCCCTACTATGACGTCTTAAAACAGTCCTAACTTAATGTTATTTCAGTGTGGAAACGTGACAGAACTATACAGGGTGTCTAGCGCCATCTCTCCTCCACACTGGATTAATAATAAGTTAGGACTGTTTTAAGACGTCATAGTAGGGCCCCAGAAAGCCAAAATCAACAGTGGCAACCACCAGAAAAGCGCCGAGACGATGAAGCTCAACGAAGTCCCAGAGAAACGATTTAACTGTCTTGGATCCCGACAAAATTAATCAGAAAAGAATAGCGGAGGAGTAAGAAAAACGATGGATGGACTGTGTGAAGGATGATATGGCTAGAAAGGAGGTAACTGCTGAGATGACGAGTAATAGAGAAGTATGGAAGAAGAGGACATGCTGCGCCGACCCCAATAAATTGGGATAAGGGTAGTAGAATGATGATGATGATATGTAACACAATACATTATGTTTTCATATTAGTTCCGAGAATAAATGCCGAAACAAACTCCGTGGTTACAGGAATGACAATGAAATTATACGTAATTGAAAATGGACACAGGTTACAATTTTGGCCCTTCAACAGAATAACGACTAGTCCGCATTGAGAAGGACTATAATTGTATAATTTATAGCTGGATTGTTTTTTTTAATCTATACTTCGATTATGATTCAATATTATAAAATTATATGGTGTGTTACGTGTTAGTTCCAAATCTTCTCAACCGCAAAAATAAATCAAAGATCATTTAGTTAAAAGAGTACAGTAGGCCCCAAACTAGGCACAGCCTGAATCTTGGTGGCCCCATAAAAATACTAAGTGTTTTGGCGATTTGGAGGCCTATACATAATTTTGATGTGCCGATTCTACTCATAAATGCCCAATTTGACTAAATGACATCACTATAGATTCGTTTGATGAATGTATTGAAAAGTGATTCTCTCGTGCTTGCAAGAAAAGCAGTGGTCATGCAATCGAAGTTTTTCTGTACAAGGAACCAGTGAAAGAACTACCAATTTCGCAATGTTCCATTTCGGGCTTGGCTTTTCTAATACAGGGTGTGTTAGCGATGACAATGGAAATGCTAGGGGAGGTCGTCACCCCATGCGGGCATGCCCACGAACACCTTAACGACCCTATTTCCTTCACCCTCCCAGGCACCCAACGTTATTTACTTCTGCCTTAAAAAACAGGCGATGAAAAGACTGAAATGTGGACTACTATTACTTTCTGTAATCAATTTAATTAATTACAATTTATTATTTTCACACAGGTATTTACAAACACTTACACATGGTCCGGTGCTTCGTACCTGACTATTCTGAGAAGAAACAGCAACAAACTCAGAGGTCAGAGATAAACCAGACGTATCTTCAAACATTTGAGAGTTGTCAGAATGCGAAATGGTTTTTGTTACATTGTCGGCCGGCCCGTGTCGTGGTAAGAAAACTAAAGTTTTGTTCTAGAATTTAAACACGTGTTTTCTACTAACTCAGTCTTAAGTTCTTAAACTAGGCCCGCTAAGTGATGGGCAAACATTGTTGCCGTATCGGGAATATCTTGGATGAGGCTGGCACAAGAACTTGGAGCTTGTCACAAGCAAAGAGAGGTCTATACCCAGTAGTGTATGAAGTCGGGCTGTGGATGATGCTGATGATGATCTCACAAACACAAGAGGCTTGAGGCCCAACTGTACTGTAGGAACGTTAGTATGCTGATTATATCTTTTAAGGGTTCCGTACCTCAAAAGGAAAAAAAGGGAACCCATAAAGGATCACTCGTGTGTCTGTCTGTCTGTTTTTTAAAGCATTCGCGTATTTGAAGCACTGTATTAGAAATTGTGAACTACAACGTTCGTTTGAAACTCGCATTCATAAATTCACATGGATTAATTCGATCAATAGCGAGTCCACATAACGGCACATCGTGTTCGTGGGTCACTGGTTTAGCGTTGTATCCGTGAGTTGTCGGTATGATGACGTCACGATTTGAACATTACTGTCTGTCCTGCTGCAGGGGCCGCCATAAACAATTAACGTTACTTTGTCGTTGTTAGAGAATTTCTCCTATCGTAGTTTATCACGCTAGTCACGATAGCGGAAGTGTATGCTGTCTAAGGGCAAGTCTCACTAATTAAACAAAACGTTAGCTCTACTAAACCGGGATTAGGAACTGTCACTGTCAATATTCCATAGCAATGATAGCACCGAAAGCTCTTGAACGCAGTTTAGATTGATTGCGTTCAGATAAATTAATTTGTGAAATTGACTCTAAAAATCATCATCTGCCCTGCCTTTCCCAACTGTGTTGGGGCCGGCTTCCAATCTAAATGGATGCAACTGAATACCACTAGTTTACATGGAGCGACAGTCTATGTGACCTCCACAACCAAGATAGTACTGGAGGGAAGCGTAGCTGTAACATCCTATTATGAATTTCGATTTTCACAGGTCGGGAGAACTCTTTTGGTGGTAAGTACCGGGTCGTAAGGTTTAGCAACCCTACAAAAGTCAATGTACGCGTCCTTTAATTACATTATTTACGAGGGTTGATACATAATTACATAGTTTAGTGATGACGTCAACGGCATTACAGTTTACAGTCTGTTTGTGTAGTCTGCTGAGTGAATACTCACTCGCTGGTGCGCCTGTGTCAACACAGAGTGCTTGGCCAGACTGCAAACGCGGGCGCGGGGCGGGCGCGGCGCGACAAACTTAAACGTATGGAGCTTCATTTGAGTGTCCGTAGTGGGCACGCGGGCGCGGGAAGCGGCGCGGGCTACTTTCCGCGGGGAGCGCGCGGGCAACTCGTGCCATAGCTCGTTCATACAAGTGGCCGCAGTGAGTGCGCGGGGCGGCAAGCGATAAACCGCGCGGGAGCGGCGTATCTCAAACTTTAGTCTGCGCCAGATAACCAGATAAATTGGATTTATTTATTTAGTTTTAACTTTTATAAGTTAAAGCTTAAGAAATTAATCCAATTATTTATAATTATTTATAGAAGTATCCAATTAATTAAAATAACCGAATTTTAAAATTCTTACCAAATAATTTTTTGCTTCGGCGAAAGTTGTTATTTTTTTTTAAATATAATTTTCTATATTTTGTAATATGTAGTCAAACGTATCCATTGACATTCTTGTATATTCAAAAAACTTTCGAGGTAGCTCTCGCAATCTTTCATACAGTGTGTAAAATTCTCCTTCATTTTCTCTGGTTAAATTAATTTTATTACTTAACTCCATTTTTCACTTTTAGCATTAATTGCCATTTAAAGTAAGAATTTTCCAATAAAAACAAGTCTTCGTCATCCATAATTATATTTTGACAAACACTGGACGAACAGTTGAACGCGACAACGCTCGGAACGAAATCGCGGTCCAGTGCGGACAGGCAAATCGCGCGCGTTCCCGCACCCGCGCCGCTCCCCGCGCCGCGCTGCCAGTCTGGCCAAGCACAGAGGTTTAATCAAATATATTATGAGTAAATGTAAACCGTCAGTTAGCCATAAGTATTGTTTTGTATTTTTCTTTAAAACCTGTTCCGCTGCGCAATCTTCAGGTTAAGCCGCGCTTGCCTAGGTTGGTCGGTGGAGGGGTGACTACTAACACCACCAATAATATACTGAGTTTCCTGTGTCCCTCAGAAAGCACGTTAAGCGGTTAGTCCCGGCTGTCAGTGTAGATCTTTGACAGTCGTAACAGGTAGTCAGTGGCTCCGAAAGTCTGGCAACCAGTCTTACCAAGGAGTATCATATAACCCAGTGCTAACTGGGCTGTGGAGTTCAAGTAGGCAATCGCTCCTTGCAAAATACTGGTATTCAGTTGCATCCAGTTAGACTGGAAGTCGACCCCAACATAGAATAGGAAACGCAGATGAAGACGTGCCATTGCCATAGCTGCGCCATATGCCCGATTAGTTTACGCGTAAGTTTTTTTGTTGAATGCAGACTAGCGAAGCTGATCCAGATTTTATGTGTAAGTTAATGTAGCATCAGTCTTGCACGAATGCAGTCGAAAAAGCACCTAGATATCTGTTTCTGAGCGTTTTACTTTCTACAGTGAATGATAGAAATCGGTGACTGCCCAAAATACAATAAATCTTTGCTATACAAGAAAAAAGATCGGAGACTCATCACCATACAGTTTAAAAGTAGATTGGTAATCAACTATGTATGTATTGATGAAGCAAATTATCAGCTTGAAAGCCATAAAACAGTCTGTCAGACAGCTTCATGTAAGACGTAAAGAAATCCTGACCTTTGCCACTAAAGTGACGCAACGTAAACCGATTATGCATGGGAATTATGGCGGCTATCGATAAGAATGTAAGAATCGATAACTTTACTCATTCTGAACTTTTTACATTTGAAAGGCGGAAATGGCTCAATAGTTTGGTGACGGAAGTTCTGGCTACCGGCAAGTGGACCCGGCAGGAATAACAATGAAAGTTCTAATAACGGGCTGCGGGTTGTTTGGAAGAGATACTGCGGCCTCGGCTCAAAGGGCTAAGAAGGAACATGGGTGGTTTTTAGTCAGTAGAAGTCTGACACTTCCTACCGCTGTGCCCAAGAGGAGTCATTTAAAGACTTCCCCCCCTCCCCAAAGTAAGCAGTAATATTTTTACTTTTGTGAGTGTGCCGGTTAGTCCAAATATTTAGCAACGCTTGTATAGTCGACCAAGAAATTGGTTTACCACTTTTGATGACATCTCCCAGTAACATAATTATTCGCTAAGGATGACAGATTGACAGATTCTGACGTGAAAATAGCACTTGATGTTTTGTACGTGCAAATGATATTCAACCTTAGAGTGTTAAACCAATTTCTTGGTCGACTATACCTACGTTAAAATTAAAGAAAAAATAAAAAAAGAATTTTGGGAATCGGTCCACAAATGGGGGAGAAATCAGGTAACATACATAAAAAAAAAATACATACACACGAACATAGTAACCTCCTTTTTTGAAGTCGGTTAAAAAAGTCCTAGGTACATTCAAAAATAATTTGGTTTAGCATTTTAGGACATGATTTATTTTATGTCCACGTACCTACGTTGTCTTGACGTTAATATCACAACATGCATGCATTGATCGCTGCCCATACCTACTACTTACACTATTAAATAGGTACTGATAACAATAAAAACGATTACGTTGGAATATTTTAAAATCTAGATAGATATTTGTGCGGTGGCGATATTACTCTAGCTTTTACAAGCATCCTATTCCTATAATTAATCCTATCACAGATCTTGGTTTATCTGTATGCCATATTTCTCAAAGTAAAGTCACTCACTAACGTGTAAAAAGGTAACAAAAGTAGATACACATTGAAGAGTAAATTTTGCATTTATAATTTTAGATTTATGATCTAACGTAGGTACATAGGTACAAAGGTTTTCCATATTGGGAATCGCGTTATGGAACTCAAATGGAGTTGGGCAGGACACCTAGCAAGGCGTAGCGCAGTGATGACAGGTGGACTAAGGCTGAACCGAATGGCGTCTAAGAACTGGCGAAAGAAATGTGGGTCATCCGGAGGCGAGATGGGGAGACGACATACCTACCTAGTTGCCACCGGGGGCAAAACCTATAGGTATGAGGCTGGCACAGGACCGTGGAGATTGGCACAAGTACAGAGAGACCTATACCCAGCAAAGGGTGAATTCAAGCTGTGGATGATGATGATAGGTACCAACACCACTCCTTGAGGAGTGGTGTTTATCAATTATGGTTCAAGATAGGAAACTAGGATGTTACTAGGAATTGGAGTAAGTATATTACGCAAAGAGATTATTATTTACTCAATTCGTTATCTATTTAGTCTTTACATACCTACCTAGTTTAAAAAAAAAAACAATCGAATTGGGAACCTCCTTTTTGAAATCGATCCTCCTGTTTGAAAACAAAGTTGCTCCCGCTGTTTGCACACTCAATCTTTTAAACTACGCAACGGATTCTATTGCATTTTCAGTAATATAGGGAAACAGAGCGTCATCATTGTTGAGATAGACCGGGTAGGTGGGCACTCAATTCATGAAGAGGTGATGGAGTCGATGGAGAGTGATTCAAGAGGAAGGTTTATAATTACCTACATTGCACCCGTGCTAAACCGCGGCGGGTGCTAGTTATCATTAAACAAAGCTGTTTACGCTTCTCGGATAAAATAATAACAAAAAAGAAAACAACATAAATTGATACTTACATGTCACAAAATTAATCGAGGAAAAGTGTTATACAAAGCACGGAAGCTTTTCAAATTATGATATCACGGTATATTTTTTCCTTTATCAAATTATTTATTTTTCCCTCTACAGAATAATGGTTAAATCCATATTGGTATATCAGTATAATAAAAGAATACAAATAAATACAATTTAGTGTCTGTCTTTATACGCGGGTGAAGCCGCGGGTAAAAGACAGCGTTGTTGAAATTAACGATATTCTAATAAATCTAATTCGGGGTAGCTAGTTCAGCATCCAGGGATCTTGGAAGACGCAATAGTTATTATGACCCCCGGTGCAAGTGTGGCAAGGGAGGTTTTTAGTCAGTCCGACAGACCCCTCCGCTCGCCCCAGGGTGGAGAAGATCTTTATAGAATTTTTTGTCAGAATTATATGGCTCTAATTCTGACAAAAAATCTTCCCTAGAAACGTAGGCAATAAAGTCTCTTATCTAATGTTACACAATTGAAATCGAACACAATCAATTGAACATAATTGGTGTTCAAGATTACAATTAATTAACAAGTGATTCGACTGATTTATTTTCATTTGCCATTATTGGCTTACCGAATGTTTTTTTTTTTTTTTTTTTTTATTTAGCCTATTTTAGTTATTGTCCCACTCCTGAGCAAAGGCCTCCCCCCATTCTTTCCACTTCTTCCGATGGTGTGCTTCTTCTCGCCAGTTGGTCAGAAAGACATCCGAATGTTTAATGACGTATAAAATACTACGTTGTCAGCAGGAAAATTAGATAGTTTACATCATTTAATCGCGAAAACGGGATTCACAACATCACGTGTGGTATTTCGTGAAAGGTTAGGCAGAGGTGTACAAATAGACCTACATTTCGCCAGTTATAATACCTCTTTTGTAACAGTCGCATGCCACTGATACCTGATGCTCCTTCATGGCGTTCTCATTGAATACCGGCGTGATGTTATGTTATGAACTGGTGTAAACAATAGACAGACAATATGAGATTTCAGCAATCCCAGTCCATTTGCTATCATTTATTGAGGAGTTCCGTTGCCTATCTCCGAAGTTCTTCATCAGATCTTCACAAAATAGTTTTTATAACCTTTGTAGCGAGTACAGGCGTGATATTATGTTGTGTGATGGCGTAAACAATGCTTAGATATGCTATAGCAACAATCGCGGTTAATCTGCTGTTATTTATTGAAGAGTTCCCCCGATTTCTACAAGATCCCATCATCAGATATTGAAATGGTGACAATGGGACCACACGGGAAGAACCAGCTTTCAAATGAAAAAAGAATCATGAAAATCAGTTCACCCAGTCGCAAGTTATGAGCATAAAAAACAAACATAAAAAAAATATACAGTTGAATTGATAACCTCCTTTTTTTTTGAAGTCGGTTAAAAATAGAATAATTGTCTATTAAGAATAATGTCCTTTGCCCAGCAGTGGGACACAATAGGCTAATTAAAAAAAAAGAATAATGTAAAGAAAAAAATTAAACTATAGTTTTTTTATTATTTAATTAAAGTATGAAATATGGAGACTCTATCATTAAGAAATGCCTCTTTAATGGGACCTCCCTATAACTTAAACAAACACAGTGAGTTAGAAAGTAACAGATATTGTCTTTGTTGTCAAATTCACTTGTGGGCGAACAATGGTTAGATTTTTTACTGTGAGAATATAGTGATGTAGATTGTAGACTCATAAACTCAGCTCATTTTATGACGATTGCATGACACTGCAAAATGAACGTATGGGAGCATTTTGCAATTATTATATTTTTTTTGTAAAAGAGATTCACATTATCAACTTTAAAGAAGGAGTAATTTATATGGACCTTGGGCCCAGTGTTGTAGCACTTTCTAACCTATCCTTAAGTGAAGGCCTAATCAATATTAACATTTTATAAGAAGATACCATGATGCTAATCAATTAAATAAACAAGATACAGCACTTCTGACGTACAATTATTTCCACAATTGCCTGAACTTAATTATTGTATTTATCATAGTTTGTACACTTTTTATACAAGTTCAAAGCTCATAAGAATAAATTATGCAGCTCAAAAAGTGTTTACCTAGTGTTTTGCATGTGGAGGTGATTTTGAATGCTTCATTTTTGCATCACTGATTCAATATTTTTTGTTCAATGATTGAACTGTTGTAAGTTTTATGTGACAAGTTAGCAACATGTTGTCATAGAATAAGATGTTTGAAATGATCCAGCCCATTCTGCCACAACTGTGTTTGGCATCATGATATGAATAGAGAAAAGAGATGTGGTGAATGACCATCTACTTACTTTGTATGTTCAGATTAAGATCTTTATAGATTGAGGTTTTTAAGATAAGAAACCAATAAATAATCACATTTTAAAGCATAAGACATTAATATTTTCAGTTTTCAATAATAGAATCACTGCTTTATATTTTTTTTATCATGCTATTTATTCTTTGTGGAACTGTGAATGATAAGGCAGGTAGACTATTCTAGAAGGACGCAACAATGGTTACATATTAATCAAATATTGTGTACCAAAAATCATTACCCTTCCTTTTGGGTTTGTCATAGTTGGTAAAAAAACACATTATGAAAAAACATTAACAAACAGTTGTATGTATTTGCTTCATTGTGTAAAAATTAAAAAGCTGACCTTTTAAGATAAAACCCAGTACTGACATACTGTTGTTAGTTTGTATAATGAAGCATTCACCTCATAGGTTTGGTTAATAAAATCGACTATCGCATTTGTTAGTAAAATAGAGATAATGTAGCTTGTAAAGTCATTGACAATAATAATAATAATAATAATAAAGCCGTTTATTCCAACTAGTTAACTTATTTTACAATTCAAATGTCGTTAGTAAGATTGTTAGTGGTCTTTTTATAGGCTAGTTGTTAGTAATGTTAGTCAAGTTAATCTTTAAGTTGGACCCCTCTTAGGGTGAAGGCCTCCTCCAGCTTGTCCCATTTTCCTCTGTCCTTTGCCTTGAGCAGCCAGTCTTTCCCTGCTGTTTCAACTATGTCGTCCTTCCATCTCTTACACGGTCTTCCCACATTTCTTTTCCCTGTGGGACCTCTCCACCTGGTTGCTATTAGTGTCCATCTTTTATCATTGTAGCGTGCCACATGTCCAGCCCATTTCCATTTTAGTTTAAGGGCCTTGGTAAGTGCATCTTGGTAAGTGCGTCATTGACAATATCAAGTTCTAACTTTACCAGACTAAAATGCCAGCCTATTACTGTCGAACTGCAGGGCAAAGGTCTATTCAGATTATATCTGATACAGAAAAGGTATGAGTATTGAGTACAGGCAGATTATCCGTTCCAATTATAAGTCCCGGTTTCCTCATGATTGGGTTAGTTAATAAAAATTTTGTCATAGAGACTGAGTAGTGACACCAAGTAATTATAATAAACAGGAAAAGTATTTTTCGTTTTCCCTTTTCTGGCATTATCCCTTTTATCATGTTTTTTTTACAGATTTATTTCCAATCAGAAATGCAAATACAGAGAATTAGCATGGTATAAGTTAACCAAACAAATGTATCATCAACTGTTTAACGAAAATAATTATGATCATTAAACCTATGGATCTATATGGAGGAGCAGCGGTGGCCCAGGAGGAGCAGCGGTGGCCCAGTGGTGTCGGCCCCGACTTACGATCAGTAGGTCGTGGGTTCGAACCCAGGCAGGCGCATTACTTTGTGTAATTTATTTCATCACCGCTGTTCTCAAAACGGTGAAGGAAAACATCGTGAGGAAACCAGCATGTCTTAGAACCAAAAAATTCGAAGACATGTGACATCGGCCAATCCGCACTGGGCCCGCGTGGTGGATTATAGCCCATCCCTCTCCTAGAGAGGAGGCCTGAGTCCCTGCAGTGGGAACATTATAGGCTGATGATGATGATGAAACCTATGGATCTGCTACTAAGTATGGGCAGGTTGAAGGCAATCCTTTGATGGGGTTTATGGTGGTAAAAGACCTATTACGATCAGTGGACCACAGGCAAGCTTGCACCATGGCCACACAGATTGCAAGTGGCCATAGTCATAATTGCACTGCCCATGCCTCATTGTTTTGTTTGTTTGATGGAAAACCTGGGTATCTAGGCTGTTTTGGACACTTGTTTTAAAAGAAGAGTTGATCAGCTAATGTATCCTCATTAATAAAAATAAGTTTGTTTTGTATTTTTTTTAAACTACTAGATAATTCTCCTATAACATGGGTGCTTATGCAAACAGTGAGAACCAGAACAGCTAAAAACCCTGTGACCCATACCAATATTTGTTCCATGCAGGAATCAAACCCACAATGATGCCATTGTTGTTGCCATGAGGGTCATAGAATTAGAACACTAAGGGCCGGTTTCACCACTTGCTGATAAGTCCCGGATAGCCTATCCGGAACTTATCTGCCAGATAAACTACAACTTTTGATAGCATTATCTGTCAGATAACTGTCAGATAACTATCTGACACTTTATCCGTAACCGGTGAAACTGGCCCTAAGAGAACACTAATAAGATAACAATATTAATAGTCTTCTAATCAGTAAGAGTGAGATCCAGATAATTTTGAAATTTAAATGAACAACTCCTTTGTCTTGCTAAGGTAAATGACTTCCAAATGGCCATAGATATCATAATAACTTACATAAAGACTTATTTTTAATCAAGCTTTCTAAAATAAACAGAAGAACACAGAAAACACAACTAGTAAACAAAAGAAATGAAGAGTTTTCTCTGTTAACAATGGGACCAGGTTAATAACATGCAATTAACATAAACTAATAAACAAAACAAAAAATGTATTTACCTCTATACTTCTTGTTGCGAATTCCACGCCAATTGTGGATTTTGACTCTAAGTTAAATTCATTTCTAGTGAAACGTGATAGGAGACTGCTTTTACCGACCCCAGAATCACCTATTAGAACAACTGGAACAAAGAACAATAGGAAGCATTATCAAAAGGCAGTTAGCACTAAATACCTGTTAGTATCCACAATTTTATGTTAGAAACGTAACAGTTAATGATTAGATCATACGTGAGCTGGAAGGTGACTCACTAATAACGAAAATTTACGAGAAATCGATCGACATGACTCAATCAGCTGATGTGATACTAACATAATTGTTTCGTGGCGAATGCGCATTAAACAAACATTTCAGCACATCCTATACTTGTATTACTAAAACATAAGGGTACTTTAGTACAAAAGCAAGAGGAAAATCATATCAATCACTTTTTTCGTATGTCATTCGGAGATGAAACAATGGTTTTGAGAAGTTACCTACATTACGATTCAAAAACATCATTGTGGATAACAGTAGGATTGGAAGATTTCCACTCCAGAATAGAAACAACGTTACCTTTAAACAAATAATCGTATTCGTCCTCTCTTGTGCCCATTTTGATTTATCTAGAGCTCTTTTCTAATCGACGTCAAAATCGGTCAACTACAAAACGTCAAGATGAAACGTAAACAAAAATAACTAGAGACACAAATATCACAGTTTTTATAAACACTGCACAGTTTCCGGAATATCACTTTTAAGTAAAGATTAATTAGATTTATTCTGGTTTCAAACCAAACTATTAAAATCCTAAATTGTCATAGGGACAAAATGGCGGATTGTTTTACGCCCCTCTTAGGTGCGTTCGGAACATAAGAACATTTTTTTTAATCCATCTCAAAAATCAGAATATAAATAAAAGCATTGTATTATACCTAATTAGAATGTTAATGGCTAGTGGTTTCAAGAATACGTTTTACTGATACAATATCATTAAAATTAAATTTTAAAACCTGACCATTGTAAACAGGTAATTTATCAGTTTCAGAACGCACTTTTGTGTAGTTGACAGGACAGACGTGACTATACCTGCCAACATAAACAATGCGTTCATAGATAAGGAATTGTAATACGAAAGCATTCAAAATTAATCAAATTAAACAAAACTATAACTTTATTATTATTTATTTATTGTATTACATGTACACTAATATACTACAAAATTTCTTAAAAATTACTACGCAGTAGCGGCGACGGCTTCGCCTTCATCATCACTATCTTCTTGTACCTCCTTAGACAAAGTTTTATCCACATAGACAAATGGGTCAATCTTGAGTTTTTCTTTTGAGGGCGGGCTGACAATCAAGCACCTGTAAAAAACCATACTTGAAGCAACCAATGTATGATACCTAGGCCCACCCTGCAATATCAACCTTCGGATACTAATGTTCTGAGTAGGTACATGAAAGGCCTTTTTTTGGACGGTTGAAAATTATCAAATGACTCATCCCGCTCTGGGCAGAGCGGTAGGGAGTGTCAGACTTCTACTGACTAAAAACCACCCATATTCCTTCTTAGCCCTTTGTGTCGAGGCCGCGGTATCTCTTTCAAACAACCCGAAGCCCCAATGGGTCCTGAAAGGCCTCATGGCCTTTTAAATACCAGTCAAAATTAGTCAATTCGAATTCGGATGTATGACGAATTGACGATATACAAAATATTTATTTATTATTTATTTATTTAAACTTCATGCACAATAGTGATACATAGGCGGACTTAATGCCACAAGGCATTCTCTACCAGTCAACCTTAGGGTTAAATAAGACAACTTTGTGGTAGGGTACAAAATATCTAAAAAAAATAATATCAACTTAAAAAAGAAAAAAAAAAAAAGTACTACATACTAGTATAGGTACTTAAAATGATACTAATACACATATAAAAATAAAATAAACTAATAAATATTTTAACAAAAATATTAAACGAAAAACTTAACAATAGGCAATACTATGACTTGATCACTCGACTTACAATAACTGAGAGCTATTGCGTTACGTTATTTATGTACAAGTACAACTAGCTTTTGCCCGCGACTTCGTTCGCGTGGAATAGTGACTTCCGGCAGATTTTTGGTTTATCTCGCGAAAAAAAAAAAGAAAAAAAACTATCCTATGTCCTTTTTCAAGTTCCAAACTATGTCTGTACCAAATTTCATCAAAATCCGTTTCGCCGTTTAGGCGTGAAAGAGTAACAGACAGACAGACAGAGTTACTTTCGCATTTATAATATTAGTATAGAGTATGGATGAGTGACTAACAATAAAATAAAGGCTAATAAATGTTTTAATTTTTGAAGATTGCTATTACTTTTTCAATTTAAATGTGACGACTAAATCTATTTAAATAAAACAAAGTCGTGTTGGTTACATTTTTATCTCGAGATCTGCTGGACCAATTTTCATGGTTTTTGATTTGTTGGATTTGTCTCCACCCCGAATAGCAGAATACATCATAAAAACAATGAAAAAAAAAAAGGTGTGTTTGTTACACTATTTATAACTCAAGAACGGCTGGACGGATTTAGCTGAAAATTGGTAGGGAGGTAGCTAAGAACCAGGAGAAGGACATAGGGTACTTTTTTTTTAAATATGTTCAAATATATTAGGTAGGGTAGTAGGTAGGTAGGTAGGGTAGTAGATAGGTAGGTAGGATAAAACGCATTGCAACGCATGCGCGGGTACAGCTAGTCGTAGTAATAAAATTGTACATATTCTGTTTAAAAATGTCTATCCATTCGTGAGCAAATTATTGCTATTGAATAGAGGAGTAACCCAAAACTTTTCCTTTCTGTGCAGCAAATAACCAAAAAAAAATTATGTTTATTTACCTTGTAATGAAAAGACCATCTCGTTTTGGACGCGCAGACTGTAGATCTTGAAGCAAAGCTTTTAGGTTTTCAGCTACAAGCTTTGGTTCCATGTTGAGCTGCAAAAAAGAAATTTTGATAAGATTAGGATATTTTGATAGCATATTTGATGCAGGCGATAACTGAGACATGTGGCACATGAGTAACAGTTTCAGGGCGTCTAAAATTACCACTTTAGCATAGGGGGGGGGGGGGGGGGGGGGGTCGCTAGACCTTACTGCCCACACGATAAGAAGAAGAAGCCTATCATAATATGAATTGCGTTAAAAAGCGTAAAATGGACCTTTAATAATAGTAACTGCGTCTGTGACCATTTTCCGAATTTTAACGCAATTCATATTAGTTTCCTAAATGGTTTAGGCACAGGACAAATCTTAATCACTACAAAGTATAAAACAAAGTCGCTTTCTCTGTCCCTATGTCCCTTTGTATGCTTAAATCTTTAAAACTTCGCAACGGATATTGATGCGTTTTTTTTTTTAAATAGAGTGATTCAAGAGGAAGGTTTTAATACCTTTTTTGCACCCGTGCGAGTCCGGGCGGGTCACTAGTATATAATTAAATACAGTCACTCCCGCTGTTTGTATGCTTAGATCTTTGAGTAATTTAAAATGAAAGTTTATATGTAGTACACACGGCTACACATCAAGCTATACATTTCCAGTTTACGCTGATCTCGCACTGTACGGAAATCCTATACAATGCGAGACCAGCTTATACTGGAAATGTATAGCTTGATGTGTAGCCGTGTGTACATTGCACCCGTGCGAAGCCGGGGCGGGTCGCTAGTATTGTATAAACTGCAGTGAAATTAATTTTGTTTTGTCAGATTGTTGACGGAACAGAACACGGACGGATGGGACTATTGATAACAATAGATCATGTTAACAACCTAACTAGGATGAATATTTTATAACTTTTGTGATAGAAGATTATAAAATCAGCCTTAAAATTTAAGGAACTGATTTGTCAGAAATTGCAGCATTAATTTATGTATTCCTTAAGAGCATAGACGGGCTGCGTTTAATATACGTATATATAACTATTGCCGTCGCGCTGCGCTCTAGCAACCGGGCGGTATCAATATGTGAGTGCGATAGAGACAACTGCAGCTCAGAACGATTTTACCTATAAAAAACCTTGACCGATCGACGTTTCGTATTCTCCTGTTTTCTCCTCGAAACCTAAGCCAATGGGGAAGAAAACTGTCAAATAGTTCCACGTAGAGGGCGCTGTGCGTTGGCTACAAACAAACTGTCTAACTCCATAGAAATTGAACAATATCTTAATATTTTGTGACTTTTTTCAATATTATGGGTCGTTGTGTAGCCTTTGGATGCAAAGAAATAGGCGTTGTCAGATTTCTAAGAAATTTGCGCACGAAGAGAAAGTGGGAAAAGGCACTGAAACTAAAAAAATTCAAAACAAGTAATTTTTCGAGGTTAAGTGGGAAACATTTCAACGAAACAAACTACGAGACCACTTCTAAGGCGACAGGTTAGTACGATACCTATTATTAATTCTGACTTTTATTAATAATTTGAATGTGTGGTGGGAGAAACAAGGGTCGAACGTTGACTTGGTTTCTCCCACTTCAAGTCAACGTTCGCTCATGGGGGATTTAAGCCACACTGATTATGCCAAGTATTAACATTACCCAATATTGTTTCAGGCTTTCCACTCCAACGCAAAATTTTGAAGAAATCTGCTGTGCCCTCTATATTTTGTTGAACACACAGTGTCACCTCAGCTCGAACTGAGCGATTGCAACAGAGAAATGCAAGGCGTTGCTTATTAGCAAGCCCTATAATATCAAACGAACCACTGCCATCTACCAGCTTTGATCTTATTCCAGACATAAGAATTGGTTGAGTGGGGAAATGGGTTCTTTTCAAATAACTATACATTTTGTAACATTTTAACAAATGATGTATTACCTTACTTTGTTTAATAATAGATCATTAAAAAGCAAAAAGTTAGTGAGTGAAGTTTATTTTACAACTTGTAGAACCATAATATTGCAAAGAAAACAGCTAAAAGTCGATAAAATGTTAAATCTATTGTACTTTTCGACAAGCTCCGCTTTCTTTCCTTGTTGCGTTGTTCCTCGTTTTTTCAATTCCTCCTTCAACTGGGTGATACGCCAGGTAGCATACATTGTGCAGCGACAAATTGAGTTAAAAAACCCGCGCAAATACTTGAAAAATCGTCCACACAATGCAAACGTTTATTTAAAAAAAAATTACATGTGTAGCCAAACACCAGCGCCATCTTGCGGCGAAGTTTCCAGGAAACAACCCCATTAAATTATATTTGGTATCAAAATTTAAAGGAACAATAGATCTATGCCCCTATTACTTGTTTTTATTTTAAAAACTTTTCAATTTTCTTTGGTAGTCATCTGATTACGTAGGTAAAAACGGGGTATTTTTTTAGGTTTTTGGTAAGTCATATTTATTTTTGTAATAAATTTTTTGAAAAAAAAAATGACAGGGGCATGCCTTCAATAGACCTGGATTTTTATAAATAAAAACGATTACTCTAGAGGCATTATCCAGGAAGAGAATAGGGGAATACATTTGTATGGAAAAATGCAGCCCGTCTATGCTCTTAAGGCTGGTGATATATCAAATTATCTATATACCAGCTGTAAAATGAATACAGTATTGTCAGGACTATATATTTCCTCGTGTAACGAAACCATAGCGCGATTCAGCTTTTGGCACATTTCAGGCACAACGCCATCTATCGAATGGGAAATTAAACTTTGCAAGCGACCGTAACCTGAAACCGGTCTATTTTGCTTTCGCGATTTGACCCACGAATTGCTACCGCAGGCCGCTTAGACCCCCGTCGCGTCGGGGCTACGGGTTGTTCGTAAGAGATACCGCGACCTCGACACAAAGGGCTAAGAAAGAACATGGGTGGTTTAGTCAGTCAGTTTAGCCTGACACTTGACACGATGGGCTTTTACATAACATCATAAAGTCACACTTGTAATGGCCGACAAGTTTAGCAAATGTTTAACATTTATTTATATTTCGGTTTTTATGTGACTTTATGAAAACGCTTCTGTGAGATTGCAATCTGTCATCGTTTTGTGTCTTTTTATAGAAATCAGTATGGTTACACTGTCGTCATAATGATGATGCGGCTTTTGCAGTTACGGTCGCCTTCGAAATGGTACCTCTGGGCAGAGCGGTAGGGAATGTCAGACTTCTACTGACTAAAAACCACCCATGTTCCATCTTAGCCCTTTGTGCTGACGCCGCGGTATCTCTTTTGAACAGCTCGCAGCCCCGACGGGTCAAAATTGTACCTTAACCAAGAAATAGTTTACGCACCCTTCCAATTGGTACTTCGACAGATCCAAAGTTCTCTTGAACGTCATCCTTCACGACTCTATACTGGACCCCACCGGAGAACTTCCTCACTAGATCCTTAAGGTTGGGGTCCAAGGTGCCCGCGCGGAGGTTAGGGAACCTCCTCTTCATCAATCCTCGGATGGGCACCAAGTCTGTGAGGACATTGGGATGTGCTAGCACGTAGTCGTAATCGCTTAGCCTGATCTGGCCTTCCTGTGGAATACGAAAAAGATAAGCTTAGTTGGTGGGAATGGATTTAAGTTAAAAAAGAATAAAGCTTTTGACCTTTAGACCTTTGGGTCTATCTTATAAATAGCATTAATTTAATAGTGCATATTATGAGGCCTTACAAACCACTACGGATTACAGCCTGATTTTATGCGCGTTTTCTCAGCGCAGTGCAGATGAAACCCAAAAGTTTGTCATATACAATAGTGGTGCAAAGGTGGACTCCGTGGACTTAATGCCTCAAGGCATTCTCTACCAGTTAGAATGGTTTAGGATACAAAATATCTAAAAAACGACTTCATCTTATCTTTATAATTGGACGACATTGGAGAAGTCAGCCGACTCAAGGAATGCCAGTATTAGCTAAGCTGGTCTACAATAGTAAATTAGTATTGTGCAATAAAATTCACCTGTATTTTCTTAACGAGGTCGGTGCCACCCGCAATGGAAGCTCCTGCATCCATGGCCTCCTTAATCAGCTCGGGACTCTTACAGAACGCGAGGATGGTGCGCTCTTCATCACGAGGGAACAGATGCGGCAGCAGGGAGAGCCGGGTGAAACTATCTAGGAAGCGATTCTGTTGGTAAAAAAACAAAGTCTTTAATAACCCTCCTTGCGGTCGATTAGCGTGGTCGTAGTGGCGGGGACTCGCGGAGACTCGCTCTGACTGGGTAAGTGACACGGAAGGCTCTGTGTCTATTATCAGGTCCTTGGCCTCACTTTCCATCAGGGATAGGAATCGAGGATTTGTTGTGGTCACTTTCGGGGACCATTCGGAGTGTATTTCTCCCCAAACAGAAGCCTCGTGCTTCGAGGATTTCCTGGACCACCTGGGGACCTCGGTTCGGTGAATGATGCCGTCTCACGCCGTCGTCATGGGGGACTTTAACGCATGAGGGTCAGCCAGGATATACGTCAGGGGCGAGGCAATCGAGGTACGGGCGACAGCTGCAGGCGTCTGTCTTGTAAACAGGGGCTCCGTTAACACGTGCGTGCAACAGCATGGGGGGGTCAATAGAAGACCTCTCGTTCGCTACCCCTGCTGTCGCCGTACGGGCTCAGGATTGGCGGGCCACAGTGCTTTACACCACCGGGTATTGTTCTGCTTGGGTGGTACAGCGTCGTTGGGTCAGACCACTCTGCCAGCCGAGACCGATGCCATGACCGGCAGTAGGGAGGTATGGGAGGCAGTGGCGTCCCTTTGCGAGGATGTCATCTGGCAGAGACGGAAACTCATCTGGGACGAAGACTCTCTGGCTGACACGATCAGTAGTAAGAGGAACGGGCGGCGGAGGAGGCACCATGGTGACCTGATGCCGCCCTAGGAGGTACTAGCGGTCTTACTAGTCATGCCACAGAAAGAGGCTGCTCGGGCGTCGTCGTAGGGCGAACAACGCCATCTTTCTGTTCCTTAAGCGGGTTCAGAGGGACTGCGGACTCGGGGATGTTTTTGGTTCACTAAATTTAAATTGTCATTGACACACTAAGAGAAGAGGGAAGAGAGGAGAGAAGAATATAAGATACAAAACCTTTTTAGCAGCAGTCATATTACACTCGATCCTTGCAAACACCATTGCATCAGGCACGTTGTACATAGAAGGGTGGTGCGTTTGTTGGTGTGCTTTAACTGCATCTTCTGCGGTGTAGACGACCCAGCGGTAGTACTTCAGAGTGTACACATCGTCTTTAGGAATTGGCTTGTAGATGTCATCTGCGTGCTTACTGACATTCGACTTTACTGTCCTGGAATTAAGAAATAGAATAATAATTAAGATCTAAAATACACCAGTGTTACACATGCACAAAATCTGTTTTCTTTTCAGTTTTGTGTTGGTTTATGCTTCCACAATACAATACTTTATTTCTAAATCTTTCGTTTTCAGTATAGTAAATAAGGTAGTATGGTTATCATCAGTCTGGTTTTTTTTAACTTGCCTTGCTCTAAAGAGCCTACTATCTGGTATCATGGCAGGCTCTCTTTGTTTTGAAAGGTATATGAATATCTATGCCCACTAACACATCATCATCTGCCTAGCTTTTTACAACTATATCAGGGTCGGCCTTCAGTCTAACCGGGTGCAGCTGAATATTTACATGGAGCGTGACTGTCTATCTGACCTCTACTACTAGTCCTTGTCATGTTTATTCCCTGTCTGATATGTTGATAGTATAGTAATGGTCAGACTAGATAAGAGAGGGGATTTTAAAACAAATCTAATACTCTAGGCTAGTACTTTAGCAGACAACAAAATCAGACATAGCAACATCTTCGACGCAAATGTCTAAAATCAAAATATTGCATGGCAATATTAAGTTCAAGTTCAATCAATAGACTCAACTCCCATCTTGTTGATCCCTCGATCTTTAATGGGGATAAGGAACTTCAAACCCTGTTTTGCATGACCTCTAAAGGTCTACTAATTAAATTGAGTATGCAATATTTTATAAGATTTTTGTACAACATACTTATCTTTCCCCCTCTGGTTGTGTGGGATGAAGCCTACTTTGGTGACCTCGATCTTGACCTTCTTGGCGCGGGCCTTGGCCCTGGTGCCCTTACGAGCTGCATAGGATACAGTTGCTGTGTGCAGGGACCTCTGAAAGTGGGGTTACGAAACAAATATACTTAAGTTATGTATGTAATTTGAGTTTAGTTAAAATGAAGTGTGTGGGTTTATAGAAGGTGACCTTTTGTAGTTTCTGGTTATCCCAATGGGTAAAAGGAGTGAGTGTATGTATGTACTATGTGTAAACAGGCTGTTCTCTGTAATAAATGCCCTGGTTGGTTGCTTGCTAATGGCATTGCTTACAGCTACAGGAGAAGAACCTCCTAATAAAATTAACAAATACATAATTGTTTAAAGTGGGTTTTTCTACTAGAGACTAGGTACACAACAATAATCCTTGTTTCATCATTTCAGCCCGTAATCACCCACTGTTGGGTATAGGCCTCCCCTTTCTTCTGCCAGTCTTCCCTGCTTTGTGCGTCTCTCATCCATCCATTTCCCGAGCTCCTGACGATATCGTCCACCCAACGCGCTTTAGGGCGACCCTGGTTTCTCACGCCCAACCTTGGCCACCATTCGGTCAGAATCTTACTCCAATCCTTGTTTAATTTTCAAATACATAAAACTTTTGATAATGAATACAAACACTAATCCATCATAATTATCTGAAATAATATTAGGAACTGAAAAAAAATAGTAAACATGGTAAATACCCCTTTTTAGTGTTAAGTATAATCTATCATGTAGTGATGACACTGACATGGTCAGATTAATTAACCAGCTTAAAGAGTGAAGTCTTAATCTGGGGGTTCAAATCTGGTCAAGTACCTGTAATGTATGTAGACTAAAATGACTACAAAGAAGGAAACTGACCTAAAGTAAATATTAGTTTAGAATCCAGTTTGAGCAAGCATAATGATCAATGCCCATACCTACTAACTCTGTATGAGAAGCGGTATTTTTCCCAGCAGTGGGCCAGTTATACAACTGCTATTATTATCATTGTGTAGGTTATGGAGCATATAGTTTTAATGTGTGATTGTGCTCTAATTTCTACAACAGATTACAACTTCACTAGGGGGTATATAAGGCACAGGAGTATTTTTGGTGTTCAAATTTACTTACCAAATGAGTAGTGTTACTTTTATAGAACGTTAAAGTATTTGTGAACATGGAACCTGGAAAAAATGTATTTATTTACTTTTCATAAATAAAAGTTGTATTACAAACATTATCAAGCATTTAAAACAAAACTTACGGAACAAAGTTCCAGCCATGATATCAGTTTATTTGATAAATTTTAAGTTTTCTAGAATTCTAATTTGTTTTGATGGATTCGTCAGAATTTTAGGTTATCCAGAAACAATACTTGATGACAGTATTTTTTTTTTTCGGTCAGTACTCATTGGTAATTTTATGTGCGAATAGTTTTGTTTCAATAATCTTCTAAAAATTATATTGACGTTTCTTCGTTTATGCGTTGAACATGTATTGATATATTTTGTTTACCTTTTGAATGAGAAAGTTTAATAAAATTGCTAGGCTCTACCTATAATATCAATTATTTCAAATCCAAACAAAAAGTAACGAATTGTCTTTGATACCGTAAATAGTGCTGCCAGTGTAATAAAACTTACCCTATTTGTCGGTATACCTCAAATTGTAACTGACATGACTAATATGGGGAAATGCGGACGAAGAGAATAATGGCGTGCGTGTCGACAAGAGAATAATGACTCGTCTCGTTTAGTCGTTTTCTAACTTTATGGTGGTTCAGAAGTACTCAGAACATCATTTTTTTGGTTTTTGTTAGTGCCTCATGCAGTGCTCGTTAAGGTTGGAATGTTGGATTATTGCCTGAACTGGGCTAATTCAACTGAAGAACTGTTGGAACTGGACTAACCTGTGGTGACCTGAAACGAATTTGAGGCCCCCAGCCAGGGCAAACAAAATAAGGGCTCCCCCTGTGGTATTCGAACTTCGACTTCTATTTTTTTTATCTTCGGGGACGCCGGCAGACACCAGACGGGCGATCAGTCCTTTCGTTGTGGATTATTTCGCCCAGGAACTTCGACTTAGTGTGTTATTAAGGGAGGCAGCCAGGTTGCAGAGGTCCGGTTATGGATCTTGTAGTCCAATTTTGTATCTTTTCAAGGGAAATTAATTTTGTTTGGTTTTGTTTGAAGAGGGATGGTAAATGCTACTTTTAGCTGGTAACATTACAACTCACAACTCACAAGCATTTTCAAAACAGTAACAACTTTTACAACTTTGCCGTCGCAGATTTGCGGCAGTTGTTAAATTTTACTTAAACGTATTACACGCTTTTATGTATTAAACTAGTAAGATTATTAAGTTTATCAATGAACTAAGTGTAAAAACTAACAATGGAGAGAGTAAACTGGATTTTACTTGCGATATCCCTTTGTGTTTGGGGTGTGGCCGGCCAGTATGAATGGCAAATTCGAGATGCTTTTGACGAAATACGAGGGAAAATTGACAAAGTATCAGCGGATAATTGCTTCATAACACATTTGGATGACTTGTATTTACCAGACGATTCGGTTTCCCACCATCCCGATGTGAAAGAAATCAACATAAACCCAGTATTTCCGAATCGTACAGCGATGTTGCATGTACACAACATGGCTATTAGCCGAGCGTTTTTCTGGAGTTATATCCTGCAATCACGGTTTATCAGACCGGCAATCAACGACACGTACGACCCGGGTATGATGTATTACTTCCTATCGTCGGTGGCTGATGTTTCAGCGAATCCGTACATAAACGCTAGTTCCATATATTTCTCTCCGAATATGTCGTATACTTCGTCGTACAGAGGATTCTTCAATAAAACTATGCCGCGATTTGCGCCACGAGCGTTCAGGGCTGATGATTTTAATGATCCTGTGCACTTGCAAAAGATTTCTACAATGAACACATTCCATGTTGAAGATTTGGGTGCTTTTGACCCCGAGAGCTTGTCCAAGGATTATACCTCTGAGTTCTATAGGACCAATGAGTGGTACAAGAGGTGGCTGCCAGACAGAGTATCTAATCGCCACGACACTAAGACAACATACCAAGTGGAGATCAGATATGCTAATAACACAAATGAAACATTTACATTCCACGGACCACCTGGTAATGATGAGGTTTGTACACATTTTGAATGTATTTAGTCAAAGATTCTTCTTTCTCATGATGGAAGAATCTTGGTATCATAGAATTTGTTAAAAGCTAATTGCTATGTTCAGCCAGTAAGATAACCCACTGATCTTATATTTGATATTCCGCCCCTAAGATAACCTACTGTCCCTATACTTGTATGATTTTTATGCAAACATGAGATTCCCGATAACCAGTATAATTACTACAATACACAAGTGTCACAATCATTGTAATTTGAACTTTATGTCAATTCTCATAACTAACACAATGGTTGCGTATAATTTACATTGCTAGAGGAAAAGCAAAACAATTGAGTGAGGTTCATTGTATAATTGATCAATTTTGTTAATTAATTGTTTCACGACTTCATGATACAGAAGAGTTTTCGGGAATTCATCTTCATTACAGAGAGCAAAAAATGCCAGTAATGTGGTCAGTGGGTCGTCTTTGTGGTATTGCGTGGGTTTTGGACAACTTGATGAGCTGTCCCTGGTGTAAAATACACCCCTTGACCGTTCTCTAGATGAACGGCCAAATGCACTAGGTACAGTGGGCACCCGCACCTTGGTCACGCTCACTTTGCAACGGGCCGTGCAGTAGAAATCGTAATATTTTAATTTCGCCATAACTTCAAAACCAAACGTCCAATTTTAATCATTCAAAGACCAAATATTATCTACATAAACTGTACTTAGTGATGAAATAATTTATTTTGTTAAGGGTTAACACGTTCACTGTCCAATGACTCCAAATGGAGTCACATGTGTACCTTACTCATCATATGTCCATGACTCCAGTTGGAGTCATAATCCAAGAGTAAATTTTATGTTTTTTAATAGACTGGACGTATGAATAACAGCAAAAAAAATATCATGGACGTATGGTTAGACAAAATGCTTGCAAGTTAGGATGAGATCGTAGGTGGACGTACGAATACGTTTTATGGCTTTGTACTGGGACTGTGAATGTGTTAATAGCCTTAGTAAAATAAATGCGTTTAAATGTAGTCCAAAAAAAAATCTAGATTTTTAGATAAAAAAAAATGGTTGTTGTGCCTCACTCGACATAGATCTACAATTAATTAGAAAATTTTATGGTTCTATCTTTTATAGTTTAACCAGATCAACCAGAGAAGTTACTTATTTTGCGTACGCTGCGTACGCAAAATAAGTGACTTCTCTGGTTGATTTTTTACACCTTGTGTCCGAAAAACGAAAAAAAAAAAAAGATATTTGGGTTTTTTTTTTCCAGAATAAAATTTAGCCTATGTTACTCGTGGATAATGTAGCTTTCGAATGGTGAAAGAATTTTTATAAACGGTCTAGTAGTTTTTAAGCCTATTCATTACAACCAAACAAACAAAGTTTTGTAGTATTAGTATAGATAATATTAGTATAGACTAGCGGACCTGGCAGACGTCATCCTGCCCGTATAGCAGCGCCACCGACCGGGTCCAATTGTATTTTCAAACCATCCAAGAACCCATTGAAATATCCCCAGAAACACACATACAGTACATATAAGTTACAGGCAAAACTCTTAATCAGTCAAAACTACTTTTGACTGGTTTCAGTCAAAACCCTTATTGCGTTAAAACGCGTTTATTCTAATGAAATAAATGTTAGCTATCGTACAAGAAGGTTATCCAAAGGGTCAACAAAAAATAAACCTAATAAGTTTCCGTCATTTAGGTTATTATAATTTAGTGATGAAATAAAACAGAAACCACCTAATAATTTGTTATAATAGTTTTGACCGGTCAAAAGTAGTTTTGACTGATTAACAGTTTGACTGATTAACAGTTTGACTGATTAACAGTTTGACTGATTAACAGTTTGACTGATTAACAGTTTTGACTGTGACATGACATAATATATAAAGATTGTACGGAACCATTCGTGCGCGAGTCCGACTCGCACTTGGCCGGTATTTTTTTTCCTGATTGGGAAATCATCAAATTACTCCTCTTGACATGTAGACCTTTGTGTGGACTTAATTAAGATCTATTTTATTCTGACAATTACTATACAAATATTTTTTTTTCAGGAACCTGGCCCAGTGAACTGGACGCGTCCGTATTTCGACTGCGGCAGACTCAACAAGTGGTTGGTGGCGGCAGTGTCGCCTGTAGCTGATATCTATCCTCGTCACACGCAGTTCAGACATATTGAATACCCTACGTAAGTATTGCCTTATCTAATTATTGTATTGTATCTCTTATTGGCAAAAAAATATTATACGAGAATAGGTCCTGGTATAGTCAAAAATATATTGCTGGTGGAAAGGATCATGAACAATTTTGTAAGAAATCCGACAGAATTAAGATGTTATTTCAAAAAGTGGTTTATAATGAGTACTCCATACTAAAACATCAAGTATCTATGTTGGTGGAGAATAGAAATAGACACAAGTAAAATAAGTATATTGCCTTTTTATGTATTTTACGGAAGAGACACAAACATCCATACATCCTCACGCACTTTTGCATTTAGAATATTATAACCGGCGTGCGAGTATGACCACTTGTATGAATGTAGACGAGGCAAAAGGAGTATGTAAGGATTGTAGCAAGTGGCGTTCTGTGGTTTCTGCCTACCCCCATTCGAAAAGGGCGTGAGTTATTTGTAGGATAGCAAGTCTGATGGGTATTTAAGATTTTTTTGTGTCTTTTAGGTACACGGCAGCTGTTGTAATGGAGTTGGACTACGACAGGATAGACATAAACCAATGTCCTCCGAGCTTTGGGAACGATCGACCGAATAGATTCACGTCAACGGCGCGGTGCAAGGAAACCACTGAGGTGAGCTTCAACAAATGTTAATCTTCGGCCCTTATTCCAATCATCATCTTCAGCCTTTATGTAGCAATCCACTGCTGGATATAGGCCACTCAGCTCGATTATTTATCTCATTCATTTGCTATCAGCCAGGCCAGCCACTCTGCGAAGATCGTCGCTCAACCGAGCCTGAGGGCGTCCCACCTTACGCTTGCCGATATATATTATTCCAATATTTATTACTATTTCGGCCTGATACCTCATAGTTAGGGATTGCAAAAAAGTTTTTTTTTAAATCCGGATTTCTGTATTCTTGTCCGATCCGAGTGTTTTAAGTTGATTTGATAAAATTAGAATAAAATAGCATAAATTATTTAAAATCAGTATTTATTCGCTCAAATCACAGCACGACAGAATAAAGTCAACTAAAATAATCAACAAAACTTAGGGCATCAGTCATACATAACCATAAGTTACATAAGTGCAGTCTCAAGAAAAAAGTAATTTAATTTAAATTCTTTTTACCCGACTACGGCGAAGCCAAAAGGAAGGGTAATGATTTTGGCAGTCTATGTATGTATGTATGTATGTATGTATGTATGTTCCACCGTAGCGCCTAAACTACTGAACGGATTTTAATAAATTAGGTGTCAATAGATTCGTAAGAATAGCCCGGGTGACATAGGCTATATAAATTTTATAAATTATTTTTATGACGGAATTTAAATGTCAAAAACTTACCTCAAAAAATATTAAATTGAGATAATCATAGCAAGTTTGGTATCAAATGAAAGGTCTTGGCGAGCACATTACAAATATGTATAACTAGCTTTTGCCAGCGGCTTCGTCCGCGTGAAAATGACGATTTTCCATACAAACTTTCATTCCCTATCTAACTCCCTTAGGGGTTGAATTTCGACAAATCCTTCCTTATTCCTTGTCTACATTATAAAGGGAACCTGTGTGCAAAATTTCAGCTTTCGAGGTCCAAGGGTTTGGGCTGGGCGTTGATGAGTCAGTCAGTCAGTCAGTCAGGACTTCTCTTTTTATTATTTATATAGAAATTATAGTTTAAGTACACACAAAAATAAAATTCAAATAAAAAAATTAAGTTCAAAAATCTAAAACCCGACTACTAACAAAATCGCGGTCTTAAAAGTAGAAAACAAGAAAGTAATTCTTGTCTGATATTCTTCGTAGTCGCATGCCACCTTGCTAATGGCAATTAGCAGCTGACTTCTGTATCAATGAGAACGCCATGAAGGAGCATCAGGTATCAGTGGCATGCGACTACGAAGAATATCAGACAAGAATTACTTTCTTGTTTTCTACTTTTAAGACCGCGATTTTGTTAGTAGTCGGGTTTTAGATTTTTGAACTTAATTTTTTTATTATCAATATGTTAGCCCAAATATTATATTTTATAACTTAAATAGCTCAGATATTGTATTTTATAACTTACGTATAATTAATTAACACGCTCTCACAATTCTACGAAAAGGTTTTGGATTGAATATTACTGGCTGTTCTGAATACTGGCAAGTTGCATTTCTAAGACGAAGAAGTCACTATTTTAAATTCTGAAAAATGAACTGAAAATGACAAGCTGTGGATCTATAAAAGCTGAAATGATTTCACACGCGGGACTTTGATTCTGGATCTGGTCGAGGAAACATCTCCATATTATTCTCTAAGTCTTCACTGAGTCTGTGCTGCTGCTGGTTCATTGAGTGAACGGAACGGTGTCGAGCGAGACGCTACGCTGACGCCAAGAGGACCTCCAATACTCGAGCGAGACGGGACCTCCAACTCTTCTACCCGAGTGACCGGTATCGAGCGAGACGCTACGTTGACGTCCTTCTTATAAAACCTCCCTCCTCCCTTCTGAGAGTGTGCTAGGTTAGGTATATTTTAATAACTCCTATTGTATTTTTTACTCCTCCCTAAATTTATTATATTGTTCAAGTCTACAACCTTTTATTTCTTTTAAATTCAGTAGATTTGTTACACTACTTAATTTGAAGTACAGAATTCTTGGTTCGTTTACACCTTGTATTATACATTTTATACTACTTTTGAATAGTAAAAAAACCGGCCAAGAGCGTGTCGGGCCACGCTCAGTGTAGGGTTCTGTAGTAATCATTCTTTTTTGTTTGAATAAAGATACGTTCAGGATAATAAAATATGTAAACGAAGTTAAAAAAATGCTTGCTTATACGATTATACTACAAACTTAGTCCAGAAATTATTTTGTACAACTTTTTGTCTTTTTTGTACAAAAACTGTTTCCATCCAAGTTCAAAATGATTTTCCTAGAAAGTCCTTATAAAGTTCTACTTTTCAGATTTTTTTCATATTTTCTAAACTTACCTATGGTTCAAAAGTTAGAGGGGGGGGAGACATTGTTTTTTACTTTTTAACCGACTTCCCAAAAAGGAGGAGGTTCTCAATTCGATCGGTATGTTTTTTTTTTTTCTATGTAGGGTAGGGTGGTAGCCAATGAACCGCGTGTACCGTATGAACCATAGTACCTACCGTCCATACGGTACGTGGCAAACTTGCACAAAAAACATGTCACGACTCGCTTGCCACATCATGCAGTTTGGTCTAGTCGCCGGCCGCTTGTCGCCACAAACGAACGCGTGAACGTTGTGTTTATTAAAATACGAACGCTGAAAAAAAATTGAGTTTCTTTTTTTTATTACTATAATTATCTAACTCTTACTAAACTTTGAGTGAATTGTATGTGTAATGTAGGTCCTTGCGCTTATTTTAAACTACTTTTTATTTTTTTTCCTCCATGGTTATTATATAAAACATACCCAAATATTTCTTAAAGGGGGATGTGCACGCAGTGAACCATTTTTCCTGGGTAAGCAATGAACCAGGAATATTCATTGAATTGTGCCAATAAATTCTAAGACAGACAAAATTGGAAAGTGAAATCGTAAAAGTCCATGAAATGGCAGGCCAAGTTTGGTTCAGGGGGGTTTAGGCCAAGGCATCTCTGAATTAACAGTGAAAATCCCGAAAATAACATCGGAATACCATATTTGAGTGCTATGACTTCTGAAAGTTAAGAGACCAAAATAAAAAGTTTATAATGACTGTAATAATTAAGTTCCAAGACTGATTCTGTGGTTTTTATATAACCCGAAACCTCATAAATATTTAAACTTATTACTTTTATATTAATTTTCAACTTAAAACAAACGATTATTGGTTTTTCTATTACTGTGATTCATTGTGTACCACCTGGATCATTCAGTACCACCCCCCCGGTTCATCGTGTACCCCTAGGTGTACATTATGAACCATTTGACTTGCTTTAGAAAAACGTGTACTAATTAGGCAATAGCAAATATTTTCCATTTTGTTTAACGCAGTTTGGTAGTTTATTAGATAACCTATGTTTTGAGATAAAAATATTTTCTTAAACTCTAATAACGACCGCGCTAGAGCTCTTCAAACTTTTGGTGGTTCATTGGCTACCACCCTACCCTATGTACACCGATTACGCTGCGATTAATGATCCGATTTACGTGATTCTTTTTTAGTTTGATGCAGAATAGTTGCCATTTGGTCCCATAAAAATTTGGCATGGTTTGGCCCAGTACTATTCATTATAAGACCATTTTTTTAAAAATTATGAACATTTTTCGTTCGTTTTTTTATGTGTGTTCGCGAATAACTTTCGACTTAAGGTAATTTTTGGCTTGTCGTAAATCAACCATTATGAGATCAATGATCGACCATTCTGACACTATTGAATAGCAGACTCGGCCAAAACGCCAAAGAAATCATTTATTAACATGTCATAAAATCATTAAATTAAATTAAGTACCCCCCACATAATCGCAGTACCCATCATTACGCGACATACGTCGTTTATGAACCAATTTTGATGATTCTTTTTTTATTGGAACGGAAATATTTCAAGAGTGATACCATGATATGGAAACCAGATCCTGGTGATGGAATCTTAGAGAAATCGAGGGCAACCCTCAAACATAGGCACGTATTACGTGTTTCGTGCTTTTTCTGACGCTATACAAGTATACGTTTCATAGTAAATATTTCTGATACACAACTAAAAATGAAAAAATAAAAAACTTTTTTGCAAAAAAAAAACAACCGACTTCAAAAACACCAAAAAGTGAAAAATTAACTTCAAAAGAAAAGTCAGCTTCTGAAGTCGGTGGCAAAAAAAGCCAAATCAAACAAACAAATGTCACCGACTTCAGAAGCTGACTTTTCTTTTGAAGTTAATTTTTCACTTTTTTTTTGTTTTTGAAGTCGGTTGTTTTTTTTGCAAAAAAGTTTTTGGAGCAATTATTTCCGAATCAGAATCTTTATTTGTTAAACATGCGCTATGTTTTGCCGTGTACGATAATGTCGAAGTACCGACAACTGAGATAGGGGTCTCGTACAGGACTACATCAAGCAGTGATAGGTCTCGAGTTCGAAACCAAGATGCGCACGTCTAATTTTTCGGAATCATGTGCGTATTGCATGATTAGGTATCACTTGCTTATCGGTGAAGCAAAACATCGTGAGGCTGCTAATGGCCGACCTAACCACTACGAACTCTTGACACTAGATTAAGCCCTAAAACAACAATACGATAAAGTACACGATAAAGTACACGACGAGGCTAATTAAATTTTATTTATATTTCTTTTTTTCTGATGTTTATATAAACTCAGATTGTGAGCCCAATAAACACTTTATTTCTTTCCGATTTGGGGCACTAAAATACTAAAATGTAGTGACGCAAGAATATGAAGGTTTTCTTCAGCTATGACTATTAGGAGTAGGAGGGATTGCAATCCGGATTCTTCAAAATTCGAAAATAACTGAAAAATCCGGATTTCCTTGACTTTTGTAAATCCGGTTTTAAGACTGAACTTCGGTTTTTCGAATTTCAGTCAAAAACGATTTTGACGAATACTATTTGTAATTTATCCACAAATTTTCAGTGTAAGTAATCGGTAGATCGATATTATCTAAGTACTACTAGGTATATCTAAGTACTACTAATCTTTATTTGTTAAACACTAAACTTAAATTTTGTTAATTGCATGTTTTTAATACTATCAGGTATTTTGTTGTCAATTTTCGAAGCCATTCCAAACAAACTTTTTTTCATCAAAGCGGTTCTGCATTTTATACCGCACAATTGATTTATGTACTGAGAGCGCATTGGAGTTTTTTTACATCAGATTTTTTTGTGAAAAGGTGTAAATTCATTTTAACAAACAAAGCAGTTTCGTAGATGTACATAGCTGGTAATGTTAGTAATTTTAAAGATTTAAAATGGGGTGCGCAAGATTCAGTAGTTTTTAAGCCACACATGGATCGAATACATCCTTTTTGCGCTTTAAAAACAGCCTCTCTTTCAGTAGATTGCCCCCAAAAAATAATAGCATAACTCAGAACTGATGCAACCAATCCGTGATATGCTGTTAAAAGTGTTTGTGTATTTACTTGTGAAATTATTGACATTATCAAAAAATGATTTCAGTAAACCCCTATTCATTTTAAATACCTTACCAACAATATATCACACGTTAGGGTTGAAATTTAATAAAACATTTTTTTTTCCAATTTTTATTTTACCACTTTGTCGGCGTGATTGATACATATTGGTACCAAGTTTCAGCTTTCTGTACTAACGGTCACAGAGATTAAACGAGGACGGACGGACGGACAGACAGACATGGCGAAACTATAAGGGTTGATAAGGGTTCCTAGTTGACTACGGAACCCTAAAAAACGATAATGATGCTACAGTCTAGTCACAAGGCATAATACTCGTAACTGAAAGGAATGTCGTGACCTATTACAAATCGTAAATCTTTATGGAGAAGTATGGGCTTGAAACTCCATGGACCCTTATAACTTTCCTCAGAGAATCGAGATTTAAAAATCTTGCGTAAGAATTGGATCGATAAAAAATCACCTGTGCAAACTTGGTCTTTAAAGTTCGTTTTTTTTTGTGTCCGTGCAATCGGGTAACAACATCACTAAAAGCACCTGTGCGGATAATGATAGTTATGCTCTTAACTTCCTTTTTTCATGTCCGTTGTAGGTAACAGAACTTGCGCAGTATACGGTGCAGACATATTCTCTTATTTATTAATTTAAACTTCATAGTCCAGTCATTTTAGGCATTTTAAACCCCATTATGCGGAAAAATTCCTAGTGAAAAAGTAAGGCGAATATAGGTAATTATGTTGACACACATGAAAATAAACCTGTGCGCATAATATGTAATAATAATTTTCTCAAAAATGGTATGTAATGTTGCCATAACATCTCTAAAAAGTATCCAGAAAGTGAACTTTACCGGAGACTTATTCACAACTGTCCAGTAAGAAGCGAGATTTTAAATTTGGAATCTCCTACTGTCCAGTACAGTGCGATCAAATTATCTTGGCAGCTCCGAACTTCGTGCCATTCATTTTGTTACAACGAATGTATAAAAGTGTTAAGATATTTATTTTATTTGTATTTCTCACTGCTTAAATTAGATATTTTCTGATCGTTTAAGTATTGGTTTATCTGGCAATAACAGTTTTATTCCCAAGTTTACATGCGCAAAATTTCGCAAAGCCTATGTTCAGAGCTGCCAAGATAATTTGATCGCACTGTAAGTAAGTATGTAATTTACTTACTGGACACTAGGTCATCCTCTTTAGATCTGCTTAGAAAAAAAAACATAGTACCAGACACAGATTAGAGTTTAGCCATTATAACATGGTTATAGAAGGGAGGTTCCAAATATATATCTATCTCTCTTTTTGGTATGACATTTATAGTGTGGGATTTTATGATTGTATTTAGTAATTTCAGTTTATTAAAAAGTTTTTTCTAAAGTTGTTTCCTAAACTGCCTCGTTGGTCTAGTGGTCGCAAGCTCGACTGCAGAGCGTGAGGTCCTGGGTTCGATTCCCGGGTCGGCCAAAAAGTGCTATTGTGTTTTTCACATATGAATGTAACCTTCAATATTAATTAAATGAATTTGTTGTTAAACTTTCTTTAATTTTTGAGAAAAGCATTATACAAACCTCAACCAGTAAGAAAGCCATCCTGGCCTCGTATATAACCAGACCTCACCTGCGGTTCGGTCCGGTTAACTCATACTTGGCCAGGAAGGCTTACTTACTGGATTCTGCAGTAATGTACTAATATGCTCTTAACTTCCTATAGTTCCTTTTTTCATGTCGGTTGTTGGTAACAGGACTTGCGCAGTCTACGGCGCAGACATATTCTCTAATTTATTCATTTAAACTTCATAGTCCAGTCATTTTAGGCCAATATGCGGAAAAATTCCTAGTGAAAAAGTAAGGCATTCATGCATGCACACACATGAAATTAAAATAAACTAATAAATATTTTAACAAATACCAAAATAAAAAAGGGAAATGAAACTACTAATTGAGAGCTATTTAATGTGAGTTAAATATTAGTTACGAAATTTTCTTCTAACAGACAATTTGCTTTCAGCCTTTTGAATGTCAAAGGACGCACTACGCGTTCCAGAGCTTTATAGTTGCCATAGCGTAAGAAATCTCTTCTTGCTTTCATCATCAACGTATTATTATCAGCCCGGAATCACCCACTACTGGGGGAAAGCCTCCTCTTTTTTCCGCCATATGCCTGATCCTGTGCGCGTCTCATCTCTTCTTGCTTTAATAGTAGATTAGTAGCCAAGGGCTGTAAGGCTTCAATTGCAGCCCGAGATATTTAGGCGCACGAGCGCAGCGAGGGCGCCAATAGTTCAAGGGTGCAATTGATGCTTACACCCGAGCTAACTACTCTGCTTTACATCTCGATTATGAGGTAAGAAGAAAAAACCGGCATTACAAGAATAAAGTTTTCAAATATCTCTCTTTAGAACTTTCAGGCAAAATATTGTTAATTGCTGCTTCAGCTTCCATTTTCATTGAATCGGGAGTGCAGCTTATATCTTCATCACTTGCAGAAGTCATGTTTTTTTCCTAATTAGCACGTAATTATAAAAAAATCCCAAAAACAAATAATATTTAAAGTAAAAGTTTTCTATTATCGCCTTTTTTCACCTCTTTTTTATTTTATTTTTTTCAAGAACGAAATTGAGCTTCGCCGTTCGATATTTAAAATTGATGACTATTAATAAATTATACTCATACGAAGACAAGGCTGAATAGCGAAGCGACCTCTTTTGTCATTGGGCTGAATGCATGATGTCTATTGCCAGTATGATGGATAGAGGTACGCGAACTTTTTGAAAGAGTGAAGTGTTTTTTTTTAAATTACTTACCGCCCTAGGGCTTTTCTTGCTACATTATTACCCTAGAGCGCTAATTGGTCACCTACAAGCCCCATTTGGGGGTAATAAGGACCTACTTACCGAATATGAGAGATGTAAAATTTATTTTATTTTTGGTTGTCAGTGCGAGCCACTCCACGGCTGGGGCTTCCGTCGCGGCGGCTACCAGTGCCGCTGCACGCCGGGCTACCGGCTGCCCAGCCTCGTGCGTCGCCCCTATCTCGGCGAGATCATCGAGCGCGCAACCTCCGACCAGTACTACAATAACTTTGACTGCAAGAAGATTGGATGTGAGTCACTCTTTATTATACACTTTCACTCTTTATAATAAAACTGAATATCTCTCTGTTTCTTTGAACTGATATCTGAAATTACCAGTTGGATTATAAACAATGTCATTTGATAACCGAATAGGCATAGGATAGACGATAAAGGTTAATATCCCGCTATTTAACATCCCGATACGACCCTAAGAATACAAGTGAACGAAAACAACTTCTCTTTCGTTTTCGGAAACCCTTAACTCTGACACTCTGGTTGAGGGTTTTAATTTGTTTTATGAAACTTTTACTTTGTTTTACGAACTGTGCTTTCCGATAATTAAGGTTAAAGTTAATAATAAACCAATGACACAAAGCTGGATAACTAAAGGCATTAAAAAGTCTAGTAAAACGAAACGCCGGCTTTATCTTAAATTCATAAATAGTAAAACTAATAAAAAACAAAATGAGAAAAATTATAAACTATATACTCATATGTTCAAACGATGTGCACAGAAGGCTCATAAAATTATAATGACAAGGCGTATACAAAAACATAAAAATAAATGTAAAGCTACTTGGAATGCTATTTCTTCAACTTTAAATAATAATAACTTATTTAAAAATGACATTGATGAAATAAATTCAAATAATATCAAATCAAATCATTTCGTGTGTGAACACTCATACGCACAGTACGCGCCACATAAAAAAATAGATCGCCAACCTTTTCACATTTTAGTTGAGTTCACATTTTGTTATTTTGCCTGCTTTACTTGTACACATTTTGAAAATGCAAACCTGCGCAGTCTGTAATATGCAGTTCAACGACGGTGTCCAGTGTGGTAGCTGCAGGAAACACCTGGATTTTGGATGTGCAAACATCTCCGAAACCGGATGGAGGAAGCTGGGTGCTACTCGGATGGCACAGTGGAAATGCCCGACTTGCAAAACCTCATCACCAGCTGTGTCTACCCCTGAACCTGCGTCGCTGGATACCATTTTAAATGAGATCCGTGACATGAAACGGCAGCTCCTTAACTTGCCGACCTTGGTGGATGACATTCGCGTCATCAAGAACGAGTTGGCTGAGCTTAAGTTGACATGTGAGGGGACTGGTGGGAGACTCGACGAGTTCGACTCAAGACTCGTGGAAGTTGAAGCAAAGGTGTCTGAATTTGAAAAGCTTCAGGAATCAGTGAATGGTTTGCAGACTGACTTGGCGAGCGTCAAATATCAACTTTCGACTTATGAACAGAGGTCCAGGTCAAACAATGTCGAAATAAAGGGAGTGCCTGTTAAGAAGGAAGAGAACCTTTATTCAATCATCGACGCTATTGGCCGCAAAGTAAATTACAGCTGTCCCAAAGCCCAGGTGAACTATATTTCAAGGGTCCCTATTTTTGGTTCCAATGAAAAGCTGATCATAGTGAGTTTTTTAAACCGGTATGTAAAGGAAGATTTTATTGCGGCGGCTCGTGCCAAGAAGGACTTATCTGCTTGTGACATCGGGTTTCAAGGCTCATCTCAGCGTGTGTATGTCAACGATCACTTATGCGTCGAGTACAAAAAGCTTTTAACCAAAGTGAAAATCATTGCCAAGGATAAACATTACGAGTACGTATGGGTTAAGCATGGTAAAATTCACATACTTAAAAATAACAATTCGAAAGTTTTTATTATAAGGAAGGAGTCAGATTTAAACAAGATTGTCTAATTTGCTTCTTAATCGTTGTCCGTACTTTCCTGTTTTGCTATTATATTTTACATCAATGGTTTCAAGTATTTAATACCGTTTGTGTCACAATAACTTTTTGCAAAATGTTTAACACCTCTGCCGCACTCATGATTTCGACACATCTCTTTTGTTTAGCTACTGGTATTCGTTATCGCGCTGTTTACTTTAAAGCTTTGCCGCACTATAATATGTTTTACTCTCTCGCACTTGCACGCACCACGCACTATTGCTCGCTTTTTCGCACAGTTGTTTACTACTTAGCATCGTATGATTCTTGCGCTCGCAGTGCTCGCACAAATATTATTGACTTTTACCTTCATATTAGTTATTTTATTATATTATACTTACCCCATTTTACAATATTATTTAATGAAATACTTTATTTTAATGAATTAGGTATACAGATTTATACACTATTATTAGTTTTAGTTTTTAATGGCTCATAAATTAAATATATTTTATCAAAACGTTCGCGGGCTTAGAACTAAAAGTGATTCTTTCTATCGTCAAATGTTACTAAACTCGTATGATATTATTGTTCTTACAGAGACGTGGTTATTAGATGGAGTTTTGGATTCGGAATTCTTTGACGAACGGTACATTGTATGGCGTCGTGATCGAGATTATGTTTTGACCGGGCAGTCGCGTGGTGGGGGTGTGCTTATTGCTACACGTAGGGAACTTTCAGTTATATGCCAACCTACCTTCCAGTCTACAGCAGAGGATTTATGGCTCAGCATACGACTGAAAAATTCGAATACACGTAAATATATTACCTTACATATTTGTGTTGTTTATTTATGTCAGCAAAACTTAGGCCTTTCTTTTTCTTTACAACTACGCAATTACCTTACACAATTAAACCGTATAGTTATGAGTAATTCTTCTGACACCTTTCTCATCATTGGTGACTTTAATATGAGCGGTATTAACTGGGTCCTATCTGACAATCTATCGCTCGTCCCAACGATCCCGAACAGTTCTGACGAAGTTTTACTTACTGACGAATTATGTACTCTAGATTTTGGTCAATACAATGGTGTTCTTAATAGGTATGGTAAAATTTTAGATTTGGTACTTTCAAACAAATTAGTTAGTGTGGTTGAATGTTCAAATCCACTGGTTCCCATTGACGCCTATCATCCAGCACTATTAATTAATATGGATTTCGTTGAGGCTCCTCTATTAGAGTGCGCGCCACGGACGCAATTTCTGTTCGACAAAGGCGACTATGAGTCTATCAACAAAGACATTTCCGCGGCTGACTGGGAGGCCGAGTTTGCGACACGATCAATTGATGAATCAGTTCACTTTTTTAATAATTTCATTCTCAAATTACACACTAAATATATTCCGCAAAAACTACAACGTCACAAAAAGTATCCCACTTGGTACAATTCGGCATTAATAAAAACAATTAAAGAAAAATACAAATATTTCAAAAAATTTAAGACCTATGGCAATATAGCCGATGAGTCAACATTTAGGCTACTCCGTGATAGGGTAAAGATATTAGAATCACAATGTTATGTAAATTACTTGAAGTTAACCGAAAAATCTATTATGGAAAACCCAAAATATTTTTGGACGTTTGTTAAAAAACGGCACAATTCAAATGCAGTTCCGAGCACTCTAAACTACAATAGCGAAGCGTTGCGTACCGGAGAAACAATATGCGAAGCGTTTTCTACGTACTTTCATTCTACATTTCTAGATACCAACCCTAGTCGTGGAATTTCTTCACCCCCTGTTTTTACTGAATCTACCTGCCTATCTGATATATGTAGCATTGAAGTGAACGTTGAAGAGGTTTCTAACTTGCTTCGCAAGTTGGATACTTCTAAAGCGGCTGGCCCGGATAATATTTCGTCTAAATTTCTTGTTCGATGTTCGACTTCGATTGCCCAACCTATCTCGCTTCTCTTCAGAAAATCCTTGGACAACTGTGTTGTACCTAAACTTTGGAAATCAGCTTTCATAACGCCTATTCACAAAAAAGGAGTCAAAACCGAAATAATTAACTACAGGCCGATATCCAAGCTCTGCATTGTGGCAAAAATATTTGAAAGGATCATCTATAACCAGGTATATGGTGCTCTTAAAAACTCGTTTAGTTCCTTCCAACATGGTTTTCTGAAGGGTAAGTCTACGGTCACTAACTTAATTCTGCTGAATGATTTTATTACTGACGCCATGGATAACGGTAGGCAGGTTGATGTCGTTTATACGGATTATAGTAAGGCTTTTGATCGGATCGATCATGAGATCTTGTTATCAAAGATATATAATATAGGAATACGAGGCGATTTACTGAGATGGTTTACTTCTTATCTGGAGAACAGGTCCCAAGCAGTAGTATTAAGCAATTATATGTCTAGTTGGGTGCCTGTCCCCAGTGGAGTCCCCCAGGGATCTTTACTCGGGCCTTTACTTTTCATTATATATATAAACGACATCAACTCTTGCTTGATCTCATCCAAACTGTTATGTTTTGCTGACGATATGAAAATCTATGCCAAAATATCGTCACATGCTGACGTTATTGCACTTCAGGATGATTTAGATCGTCTGGAGGCTTATTGTCGTGGTAGTAAGCTTGATCTAAACCCTACTAAATGTTCGGTTATGACATATTCTCGAAAGCGCTCAATTATACCTTCATCATATAGCTTGGGTAATCAGATACTTCCTAAAACAAACTGCATCCGAGATCTGGGAGTATATCACGATTCTAAGCTTACGTTTGAACCTCATGTCGATGCCATAGTCGCTAAAGCTTCTAAAGCACTAGGTTTTATAATGCGGCTCTCCAAGTGCTTCAGTCAAGCCAAAACTTTAAAAATTCTTTACTGTACTTTTGTTAGAAGCCACTTGGAATACGCGTCTGAAATCTGGAATCCTTGTTATCACAAGTACATTGATCGTATAGAGAGAATCCAGAAAAGATTCATCAAGTATTTGTGTTATCATCAGAAAGTGCCCTACCGGTCTGAAGATTACCTCAACCTCTGTAAGAAGTATCATATACTACCCTTAATTAATCGACGAGCAATTTGCGATTGCATTTCATTATTTAAAATATTCAATAATTCTTTCAGTAACTCCGAAATCCTATCCAAATTTTACTTTAACGTTCCCGGAAGGTCAAAGCGTTGGAGCGTGCCGTTGCGTGTTCCATTTACCTCTACGAATTATAGACAAAATTCATTTATAGTGCGTGCAAGTAGAAACTTTAATAGCATGTGTAAGCAGCATGATTTTGACACTTTCACAACGAGTGTGTCCTCGGCCAGAAAGTGCATGAGCCGTAGCTTTTTTAATTAAAATTTTGTTTGTTCAGGTTTTTATTATTGTAGGTACTGAATGTGACTTATAAAATGTGTATTTAGTTTAAGCTTGAATGTTATTCTGTATTTTTTTGTGGCTGTATTGTGTTGTTCACACTCTTTCATAGTATTCTGTATTTAGAAGTGAGGACTTTTAATTGGCTGTCAGTCTCACATACTATTTCTTAATCTATTTGTCTTAGCTGTAAGTCTTCCATAGTTAATAAATAAATAAATAAAAATAAATATGACATATAACAATCCACTAGACATCTCGAATATATTTAATAATTATTTTATAAATTTGACATCCAATCAGCCAATTAATTCTAATAATGTTAAGCTAAATCAAAATAACAAAAATTTAAATACTATTTTCCTGAACCCAGTAGATGCAATAGAAGTATATAAAATTATAATGTCCCTAAATAATACCAAGACGAGTGGATATGATGACATCACCACTCAAGTTTTGAAAGCGTGTGCTACCTTTAAATGCCATCCAATCGCGCATCTAATAAATTTGTCTTTCTTGGAAGGTGTATTTCCTGAGCAGTTAAAAATGTCTATCGTGAAACCACTTTTTAAAACGGGAAATAAGTCTGACCCTAATAGCTATCGTCCTATCAGTGTAGTACCCATTATGTCCAAAATTTTTGAAAAGGCAATGCTTGTCAGGTTAAATAATTTTCTCAGTACACATAACATTTTATGTAAGGAGCAGTTTGGTTTCCGTAAAGGTAGTTCGACTGCTCTTGCAATTTTTAACTTGATGAGACTTGTAACAGAAAGTATAAACGATGGCAATCCACCGGTGTGTCTATTTTTAGATATGAGCAAAGCCTTTGATTTTGTGAATCATTCGAAGCTCTTAAATACACTAGACTTCTACGGCATAAGGGGAAAAGCACATGAGTGGTTATTTAGCTATCTAAAAAACAGGAAACAGTGTACTGAGATATCCAAAGTTGTAAAAAAAACAGATAAAATATATACTAAACAAAAATTTACATCAAGAGCAATAATAAATAAGTGTGGTGTACCTCAAGGTAGCATTCTCGGCCCTTTACTTTTTTTGCTATATATAAATGATCTTCCGGAGGGCACTTTGCAGAAATGTATCCTTTTTGCAGACGATACAACAGTTATTATAAAATGTCAGGATAAAAAAGACTACAAATCAGTCACCGAAAAGACCCTATCAGATATAATAAATTGGATGGAAAGTAATAATTTGAATATTAACATTAATAAGACGAAATTAATACAATTTAACTCATATAATACTAAACAATTATCTTTTGACATTATTTGCAAAGGCGAAAAAGTACATCAAGTAGATGAATTAAAATTTTTAGGACTTAACGTAGATAAATATTTAAATTGGAAATGCCATGTGGAACATATTTGTCAGAAACTTAATAGGTTCGTATTTGCGTTAAAAAAGTTAAGGCAAAATGTATCTGTAGAAGCGGCTCTTTCGGCGTATCACGGCTATGTGTCATCTGTCCTAAGCTATGGAATTATAATGTGGGGCAACTCGACCGATGTAGACAGAGTTTTCAAGCTCCAAAAACGTTGCATCCGGGTTATAAATAAGGCATGGTTCTTGGATAGTTGTAAACCTCTCTTCCAAAAATGTAAGATTCTTCCACTACCCTGTTTGTATATAAGAGAGATTTGCATTTTTACCAAGAATCACATGCATTACTTTAAGCAACGTAGTGAAGTTCTTCCAAGACAAAGAAGGATTAAGTTTCGCAACCTATTGTATCAGCCCCCTAGTCATAAAGATATTTATAAAAAAAATGTGTTTAACTTGTGTATTCTGATTTATAATAACATTCCGAATGAATTAAAATTGTTGCAGGGTACTTTATTTAAGAAAAAATTAACTGATTGGCTACAAAATCATTGTTTCTATAGCATTAAGGAATTTATGGAATTTAAAAAATAATGTTATTGATGAATTAAGAATGAATAATTGATTTTATAATAATTAAATAATGATATTAATTGCATGTTAATTTGATAATAATGACATAAAAGTAAATAATTTGCACGCTTGCTTGCAGGCAGAATACAGTGACTTCTTAGGATATAAGATCTTTCCTTGTAACTTTTATGTATTTTTCTGCAAATAAACATTTCTTATTCTTATTCTTAAAAAAAATCTTAAATAGCGACTTTGTCACGAGAATTGATAGTTATACAACACGTACCTGGGGCCGTATTTTTGAATCAATAGAATTCCAAATCGTGTACGAAATCGCAGAATTCGTATGCGAATCCCTAAAATCGCTAGTTTTGAATATTCATATTCATACCCGTGAATTTTGCAACGAGTGGTCCGACCCACTCGTTTCCGTTAATCTGTAGAAATAAAAATAACCAGTAGAAATGACGGAAATCCTTTGAGAATTTCCCACTTCTTAGTGTGGGTTTGCTGCTCAATAAATCGATTAGTTTAGTTTTTTGGGCTATAGAAAGGTGATTGATTTCCTATCCTTTTAAGGGGAAAAATATGTGAAAACTAGAGAAAAAAATATCGAAATCCCAATGACAGACGTCACTACGTCAGACAATGACATTATAACTTTTTAATTTACGTTCCGTTCCACCGTAACTCACTATCGGTTTTTAAAATCAACGAGTTATGGCTTTCCGGTTTTTATTTTTCTGCGTGAAATGAAAAATGTTATAAGATTCGAGTTTTAGGGCAACACTCATTTCTATTACTTCAAAAATACGTAAAATTTGGAGCAATCGAAATTCATTTCGTATACGTTTTGCTTTCGTACATGAATTTAAGATTCACTTCGAGTGATTCAAAAATATGGCCCCTGACTCCAAATAATCAGGGGTGCGTGTCTTAGGTTCGAAATTGAGACCTACGACTTGTCAGTCCTAAGGTTACACCACTATACTGTCAAACTTCAACTATTTATTTCAATTAGACCATTACAGGCACTTAAATGACAGAAAAACAAAGCTACAGTCACAGTCCCAAGGCATAATAGCTTGTGAAAGTACTGTAGTTGCCCATTCCAAAGCGTAGATCTCTATGGAGAAAAATGGGCAAGAAACTCCATGGACACTCTTTTACCTCCCTGCTGTTATTGCCCCCAGGGATGCAACGTCTCCCGGTACAATGGGAGCGCGCGCACCCGTTCCTGCGCGCGATGTACCGCGACCGTTACTTTTACCTCCCTGCTGTTATTGCCCCCAGGGATGCAACGTCTCCCGGTACAATGGGAGCGCGCGCACCCGTTCCTGCGCGCGATGTACCGCGACCGTTACTTTTACCTCCCTGCTGTTATTGCCCCCAGGGATGCAACGTCTCCCGGTACAATGGGAGCGCGCGCACCCGTTCCTGCGCGCGATGTACCGCGACCGTTACTTTTACCTCCCTGCTGTTATTGCCCCCAGGGATGCAACGTCTCCCGGTACAATGGGAGCGCGCGCACCCGTTCCTGCGCGCGATGTACCGCGACCGTTACTTTTACCTCCCTGCTGTTATTGCCCCCAGGGATGCAACGTCTCCCGGTACAATGGGAGCGCGCGCACCCGTTCCTGCGCGCGATGTACCGCGACCGTTACTTTTACCTCCCTGCTGTTATTGCCCCCAGGGATGCAACGTCTCCCGGTACAATGGGAGCGCGCGCACCCGTTCCTGCGCGCGATGTACCGCGACCGTTACTTTTACCTCCCTGCTGTTATTGCCCCCAGGGATGCAACGTCTCCCGGTACAATGGGAGCGCGCGCACCCGTTCCTGCGCGCGATGTACCGCGACCGTTACTTTTACCTCCCTGCTGTTATTGCCCCCAGGGATGCAACGTCTCCCGGTACAATGGGAGCGCGCGCACCCGTTCCTGCGCGCGATGTACCGCGACCGTTACTTTTACCTCCCTGCTGTTATTGCCCCCAGGGATGCAACGTCTCCCGGTACAATGGGAGCGCGCGCACCCGTTCCTGCGCGCGATGTACCGCGACCGTTACTTTTACCTCCCTGCTGTTATTGCCCCCAGGGATGCAACGTCTCCCGGTACAATGGGAGCGCGCGCACCCGTTCCTGCGCGCGATGTACCGCGACCGTTACTTTTACCTCCCTGCTGTTATTGCCCCCAGGGATGCAACGTCTCCCGGTACAATGGGAGCGCGCGCACCCGTTCCTGCGCGCGATGTACCGCGACCGTTACTTTTACCTCCCTGCTGTTATTGCCCCCAGGGATGCAACGTCTCCCGGTACAATGGGAGCGCGCGCACCCGTTCCTGCGCGCGATGTACCGCGACCGTTACTTTTACCTCCCTGCTGTTATTGCCCCCAGGGATGCAACGTCTCCCGGTACAATGGGAGCGCGCGCACCCGTTCCTGCGCGCGATGTACCGCGACCGTTACTTTTACCTCCCTGCTGTTATTGCCCCCAGGGATGCAACGTCTCCCGGTACAATGGGAGCGCGCGCACCCGTTCCTGCGCGCGATGTACCGCGACCGTTACTTTTACCTCCCTGCTGTTATTGCCCCCAGGGATGCAACGTCTCCCGGTACAATGGGAGCGCGCGCACCCGTTCCTGCGCGCGATGTACCGCGACCGTTACTTTTACCTCCCTGCTGTTATTGCCCCCAGGGATGCAACGTCTCCCGGTACAATGGGAGCGCGCGCACCCGTTCCTGCGCACGATGTACCGCGACCGTTACTTTTACCTCCCTGCTGTTATTGCCCCCAGGGATGCAACGTCTCCCGGTACAATGGGAGCGCGCGCACCCGTTCCTGCGCGCGATGTACCGCGACCGTTACTTTTACCTCCCTGCTGTTATTGCCCCCAGGGATGCAACGTCTCCCGGTACAATGGGAGCGCGCGCACCCGTTCCTGCGCGCGATGTACCGCGACCGTTACTTTTACCTCCCTGCTGTTATTGCCCCCAGGGATGCAACGTCTCCCGGTACAATGGGAGCGCGCGCACCCGTTCCTGCGCGCGATGTACCGCGACCGTTACTTTTACCTCCCTGCTGTTATTGCCCCCAGGGATGCAACGTCTCCCGGTACAATGGGAGCGCGCGCACCCGTTCCTGCGCGCGATGTACCGCGACCGTTACTACGAGTACGTGAACGCGACCAGTGGACCTGGAGCGCTGCACACAGAACGCGTCAACGTGTACGAGGTGCTCAACTTTATCAGAGGAGTCCAGCCTAACAACTGTTCCTTGTAAGTTTGATAACCTTGTCTCATCTTTATTTTAATTTGTTCAAAATTAAAGCATTTATTTCTAGTAGGCCAGTTGCAATCATCGGCACGATTCTTGAGCGCTGACGCAAAAGTAAGTTATTGGGTCCCTTTGGTGGTATGAAGTGAGACGCGGGGGCGGGGAAAGTGCAGTGATTGGCCCGTAGTGCATCGCGTCATAGCCGTCACTCGGGATTTGTTCTTTACTCATGCCGCACTTACCTCACGTCCAATAAATAATAAACGGGTGTGCGTTTTATTTGTCATAAAATATATGCGCACAGCGATCCCCACTCTTCCGCCGAGCGCTCAAGAACCGTGCCGGTATCTGTACAGGCACTTTTGTATTGACAAAAAAATACACACATCAACACGGTCTAGGGATATTTCATACTTAATTAAATAACTCGAAAAGTACTGGCCGCATTGGAATCTTTAATACACCGATTTGTTTGTAATTTATCTCAGACTAATTCCAAATTCAAATTTTTGAAAAATTTTTTGTTTCGGTGGCATAAAAATGTCTTGATGTATAGGAGAGGGAATTTTCATTTGTGCGAAATTTAAAAAAACAATACGAATTACGTTTAGTTACAGTTTTTTTTCAGTTTTAAACTAAAGATAAAGTTAAAATTGAGGTATTGTAGCCATGCAACGCCGACATTTGACGAGGGCGGAGATGTTACGAGCTGTGGGAATGCTGGAAGCTGGATCTGTTCAGCGTAATGTTGCTGAGGCCATAGGGACCCATCAAAATGTTATTTCAAGATTGTGGACACGCTATCGTGCCACAGGTGAAGTAGCGGAGAGGCACCGGGGGCCAAGTCGCATCACTACCCCCAGACAAGACCGATTTTTGCAAATTACTGCGCGAGCTCAACCAAATGCAACGGCGACTCAATTGGTCCAAAGGCTGCGAGTGGAACACCAAGTGCTTGTGAGTGACCAAACTGTAAGAAGGCGACTGCATGAAAGCAATCTACGCTCTCGTAGACCACTCCGGGTCCCACCTTTACGGAGAGGCAATCGTGGACGACGATTAGAATGGGTTCGGAACCACGTGGACTGGGGCCGTGAGCAATGGTCCAATGTGCTGTTCACGGATGAATCCAGGTTCAGCTTCCATCCAGATTCACGAAGGACGCGTGTTTGGCGAGTTCCTGGACGATGGAGCCGTCTCCAGAACCCTCAGGAAGTTCACCTATACCAAGGAGGAACAATTATGGTTTGGGCAGGAATTCGTCTTGGAGGACGGACGGATCTCGTTTGGGTGCGGGGCAATATGACGGCAGAACGATACGTCCAACAGGTGCTGGGACCCGTAATCTTGCCCTACAGAACACAAATGGGACAAGATTTCCTGCTCATGCACGACAATGCCCGGGCACACACGGCGAGAACGGTAGCAGCTTGGTTACATACACATAATGTTAGGGCCTTAGACTGGCCTGCTCAATCGCCAGATCTAAATCCCATTGAGCATGCGTGGGATATGCTGCTAAGAAGGAAGTTCCTGAAAATTTGGCTACAGAAGATCAACTTTTTGCGCACCTCAGAAGGACATGGGACAATATTCCGCAGCAAGACATTGACAACCTTGTTCTGAGCATGCCGAATCGTTGCCGATGTGTTATGAACATCATGGGCGCTTTCTCAGACTACTAACTTCAAGTTTATAAACACAAATTAAATGATTTTTCTATTTTTTTCAGTTTTTACTCACAAATTAAAAGTTAATTCATTTACGGTTTCCGTCTATGCTTCATTTTTTTTCCATAAAATCCTGAAATTTTAATCAGTACCTAAACCATTATTAAAAAATGGTAGAATATTAAATAACGTATATTTTAAGTATATACATGTCATATAAATAATTAACACATTGATAGTAATTAGCTTTTTTAAAAATATCCCTAGACCGTGTTGATGTGTGTATAACAATGAAGTTTAGCTACAGACCTAGTCACAAGGTATAAAAACTGCAACAGTACTGTAGTTGCTCATTTCAAGGCGTAGATCTCCATGAAAAGAAATTTTAAAAAATGCAACAATTTTGCAACTTATTTACCATGGCTGACAAAAATGACTGCCTCGTTGGCCTAGTGGTGGCAAGCGCGACTGCTATGCATGAGGTCCTGGGTTCGATTCCCGGGTCGGGCAAAGTGTTATTGGGTTTTTCCATCAGGAATTCCTCAGTAGCTGCCACGAAGTCTGAATTTGTGGCCGGTTGAGGTACGTCACATAATTATCACATGCGACTTAACCATAAATAGCGAATTGTGGGTGTATTAATGAACAACACCTCTTTCTAACCCTTCGGGGATTACAGGTGTGATGTTATTTATACTCCTAGGCAAATAACTTGGGTTCGTTGTCACTAGTACCATTGACAGTACCATGATGGAACTACTGAATGTTTTTTTTTATCACTAGTTCCATTTTAAAAGTATCTGAAAATAATGGAACTAGGTAATGTTGGATTTCATTATCAGTAGTTCCACATTATTATTTTAGACACTTCTGAAAGGGGATAGAATAGAACCGATGTGGCATATCAACCTGGCCGCCATTTTGATTTTTTTTCGAAATCGCGGCCCACATTGAAAGTGGTATGTATGGATAGAGGACATATAGTCAAACAAAAATTTCCAGTAACGTGGTACCTAAAGTGTCACGTTACCGAGATATTTGCAGGTAAAGATCGACAATTGAGTGCAAGGACAATCATTAAAAAAAATAGACTTATTACGTTTAAGTGGTATGTATGGATAGAGGACATATAGTCAAACAAAAATTTCCAGTAACGTGGTACCTAAAGTGTCACGTTACCGAGATATTTGCAGGTAAAGATCGACAATTGAGTGCAAGGACAATCATTAAAAAAAAATAGACTTATTACGTTTGTAGGCGTTAAATTGTTTCCAAATAATAGTTTAGGTACACTTTAGGTACCACGCTACTGGAAATTTTTGTTTGACTATATGTCCTCTATCCATACATACCACTTTCAATGTGGGCCGCGATTTCGAAAAAAAATCAAAATGGCGGCCAGGTTGATATGCCACATCGGTTCTATTCTATCCCCTTTCAGAAGTGTCTAAAATAATAATGTGGAACTACTGATAATGAAATCCAACATTACCTAGTTCCATTATTTTCAGATACTTTTAAAATGGAACTAATGATAAAAAATTCAACATTAGTTCCGGTATTTTCAGATTCTTTCATAATGGAACTAATGATAACAAATTCAACATTAGTACCATTATTTTCAGATTCGTTTATAATGGAACTAATGATAAAAAATTCAACACTAGTTCCACTATTTTCAGTTTTTTTTTAAAATGGAACTAGTGATAAAAAAAATCATTCAGTAGTTCCATCATGGTACTGTCAATGGTACTAGTGACAACGAACCATAACTTGACCCAAAATGGCTTCGTTCTGCGCAGGTTCTCTGCTTGATTTGTATGGGACGCCTAAAAAACGACTACTGCGCAGGTTCAAGTTATATGCCGCGTGGCATACCATGGATATGGTTGTCATTGGGAATTTGGGACTCACTTGACTCATTTTCATTATAGGTACAACCCGACGGATTTATTCCTCAACGGTGACATTGCATTCGGCCACGAAGAGCAGTTAGAAAATCAAGCGAAAATGGCCGTACGACTGGCCAATTTTATTAGTGCGTTCTTACAGGTACAGTAATTAATTATTTATTCGATTTTCTATATTGACTGGTCTGACTTCAGTCAATTTAATGCTTGCATGGAGGTTTTTTTTTTGGTTAGAGAAAATTTTAATTAGTGCGTCTGTTACGGAATTTGACTCTATTTACATGCCAAAATAAGAAGTTGGATTTTGGCATTATGTTTAATCTCGCCAAAAAGATCTTTTTTTTTTTTTTTTTTAATTTAAGATGGGTCAGCTCTTGATCTCCAGACAAAAACCATGTTTTTAGGATTCCATAGCCAAAATGTGAAAAACGGAACCCTTATAGATACTCCAAGAGTTCCAAGACTGTAAGCACCAGACAGTTGTTTCTTTTTATTTAATTCCTGGCGCTCCGTAATAAATTCTGTTATAATTTCAGGTGTCCGACCCCAAAGAAGTGTTCAGCGGCACTCGCGTAGCAGACCAGCCGCTGACTGAAGATCAGATGATAGGAGAGACCCTCGCGATCGTGCTCGGTGACTCCAAGATATGGTCGGCCGGTAAGTCTTACAAATATGAAGGGACGGTCTACCACTTTTCACCCTTATGGCTTAAGTAATAAGGTCGAAAAGAGTTCGACCGTCAGTGAACTCAGTCGTACCAGAGACCATACACATCCCATCCCTTCACATTTCATCAACCCAGAAGAACACCTGCTGTCCGGAACGGATTCACCATTCATAACTTTTTTCACTTTAGTCACATGAGTTATATCTGCTCTGCTACCTTGCAAAGAAAATAAATCTTTTGCCTGTTAAACTTTTCACTTTTAGAACATTTTAAACTCATTTGGCCACATTTCCAGGCACATATTGGGACAGAAATAAGTTCACCAACCGAACATTCTTCGCGCCATTCGCTTACAAGAACGAGTTGAACACGAGGAAGTATAAACTAGAAGATCTGGCTCGCTTGAACAAGACCGGTAAGTGGACGATATCTAAGTATTTGTTGATTGCTCAGCAAAATAATAAAATGTTGTACCTACCAACATAACTTAGTATAAGTAAATTTTTTGTGTCATTTTTTGTGTTTTTCTATGCACAGCATTACCAATATTGAGACATTTTACAACGTTTAGAAGCAATTTTCGCCTATTGTATTGATTTAATTTCATGTTATGTAACTAAACTAAGATTTTAGAACCCATATTATCATAGTATGTAGGTTATTATCACAGAAGAGATAAAAGAGGTTAGAAAGGCCATGTGGGCGGGGCACGCGCGCCGCATATATGATCAGACGATCATATGTCGACAAAATTTGATTTACTGACCAACAATCGCGCTCATATTGTGACAGCGAACGAAGCTCCGCGAAAAAAAAAGAATTATGCCGTGTTGCGCGATTATTACGTGTCGGAAAAGAAGCCAGGTGTGCAGTGTGACTCGAGAAGGGATTTCTCTTCATCGGTAAGTCTAAAAACCTTAAAATACAAGTGATATTTGTAATTATTACAATAGTATTATGTAGTTCGTAGACAAAAATGATACAATCGCAAGCAGAAACGAAATTATGTACATTGCTTGCAATACGTGGGTACCATCTTGTACTACGTGGGCGATTGCGCAATGCATTTCGTTCACTGCGAACGTCGCGTGCGACGAGCCAAAGCTTAAATTCTGCCTACTCTTTGCGTTTCGATAGTGTTGTACCAAGTTGTAAATAATGTCGATATTTAGTATGTGTGAATGCATTCAAATGATTATTATGTTATGATTAAAATAACTTTTGTTTATCCCATACTATCAATACCTTATTATTGTTTATTGATTGTTTTTCATCTAAAATTTGTTTTGAGGTTAGCCATTTATAAATCGAAACATACTGTTACGAGCTGGGTATGGGATAAATAAAATCACTACCAAATAAACACACGAATTAACTTTATTACTCACAAAGTCACAATACACAATCGCAAAACAGTACTGAACACTTTAATCGCACTAGATTCTCTTCGAACTTTTCGTTGTCTCGCTTAAAAGTAAACTGACTCACTTACGTGGAAAATTCGCGCTGCGCCCCCGCCAGGGGGCGCGGCGAGCGGTCTCTGGGCTTCGCCCATTTGCCGCGGAGGCTTTACCTCGGCCCGTAAATACGGGACCTGTCGTCCTGGTGCCTTTTAGGCTAAGGCCTGGTGGGCACGCGGCAACAATGCGTGCTCATGTGAGTTGATGCGGTGAGAGTAACTATAGGCGCGCCACAGCGCCTGTTGCATGGCGCTGCTGTCTTCACAGCATCTCGGCGGCCCATCCCCACCAGGTGAGACCCCCGGTTGCCCGGAGGAGGCCCAGCGGAGGACGGCCAGCGACAGAGATGCCGACTTACGACGCACCTACAGTGGATGTGTGGCTCCCGTCCGTCCCGCTTCCAGAGCTAGCCGGTTACGGTCCGGACTAAGGGGCCGTCGTGTGTGTGTGGGCAGTATTGTATTGTGTAACACCGCCCAGTGTGGCGTGCCGCCACGAGTGATCGCGGCCCACGCGTGAGTCTATGTGTGTATAGTGGCGTCTGTCTGTGTTAGTTGTGTGCCATGCCTATATTAACTTAGAACACAACACACAACTGGGTGCGAGTATTATGTCGAGTCGTAATTGTGCAGGCAAGCTGTGTGTAGCCAGGAAACAGCTTGCCTGGAGTCAGAGCCGGGGATGGGCTCACTGTCTACCACCAAGTCGAGAGGGGCCCCGCGCCGGGGGGGGAGAGGGGCGCGCATGCTCGGGCACGGTGAGCTCGCCGTACGGCTAGCTGAGTGCCGGCACGCGCGACCGTTTCCGGCGCTAGGCAACGACTGGGGGACACGTGAGCCCGCGCTATTCTAGGAGAGGAGACAGCGGAGGGGGGCGACCTTACCTCTAAGCCCGCGGAAGACCCTCTGAGCCACTATCTCCGGCGAGGCCGAGTCCTAGGGTGGTGAGCTCGGCCATGCCTTTGACTATGGTCGACGTTGGGTTTCCGCCCTCATATATTATTTTCAACACGTCCATCAAAATATTGAGGGCGCGGTCTGTGGCAGCTTTATCGGTGCGGCCGGCGCCGGCTGGTGTGGCAGCGCTAGGCGTCGCCCCCTGAGTGGGGGTCGGGGCCCGCGGCTGCGCTATGCCAGCGCCGGCTTCTGGAATCAGTTGGTGTGCGAGGGCAGGCTCAATTGCCGCCTCGCTAGAGGTCGGGTCGGTAGCCTGCGCCTCAGAGGCAAGGTTGGCCCGTTGGACGTCTTCAGGAGCGGGAGGGGGCGCGGGCTTGTTGCCCTTGCGCCTCCTCTTCTTCTTTCGCTTCCTCCGCTTTGAGGGGGGGGGAGGAGGAACTTCTTCTCTGCTTGTGGGCCCGTTGGCCGGCGCCATCAGTGACACGCCTTGGGCCTCGTTGGAGGTCTTTTCATTGGGCCTCTCGGTGACCACTTCCGGTCGGCGTGAGGTGGTCGTGGCGGCGGTTGTCCCCGCTCGCCTGTTCCGTGTTTCAGCAACGAACACGGGGCATTTAATGTTGTTAGCAGGGTGACTACCCCCGCAGTTGGCGCACGTCGCCGGCTCTTCGCGTGGGCGGGGGCAATCACGCGCTGCGTGCCCTTCCCCACAGCGAACGCAGGCGAGCGGCCGGTGGCAGTTGTGTGACGAGTGCCGGAACTTTTGGCACCGGTGACATTGGGCGGGCCCACGCGCACCCCGCCAGGCCTCAATCTTGACACCACGCATGAGCATAAACTCGGTAGTGTCGAAGAGAGTGCGTGAAACCTGTGTCCTTTTTAGGACAGCGTGGAACACGCAGCCGGGTCTTCCCTGGCGCGCCCTTATATGGCGCACGTACTCCGGCTCGTGCCCTAGCGCGCGGAGTTCCTCCTCTATTTCCTCTGGGGTGGTGTCGGCAGGCAGCCCCGTTATGGCCACCTTGAAGCTTCGCTCCGCCGGCAGCGAGTAGGCGAACCAGGAAATGCCGCTTTCCTTCTCCAGGCCCGTTAGGTACCTCTGGACCACCCTATATTCGTTCTCGCTTTCGGGCGAGAAACGAACCCCAGCGCCGTACGGTCGGGCGTTGGGGGGGTGACCCAGTTTGTCTCTAAGGGCCCTGAAGTGTGCGGCCCATCCAGGCAGTCTCTCCACCACCAGCGGAGGATACCTAGGCCGCTTGGGCGGCTTCGGCTTTGGCTGCGCGGTGGCCTCTCCTTTCCCGTTCAATGGGGAGGGGGCCGCCGGTTGGGGGGGGGAGTCAAAAGGTATTGAGACACTCACCCCATGTGTCTCCTCTCGTTCATATGCAGGCGTCGGTGAGGTCGACGCGGGCGGCGTGCGGGCCATGTCGGCGAAGGAAGGCGACGCGCCAGCGTCCCGACCTCGCGGCGGCGCGTGTTCGCGCTGTGGCCGCGGCGGGTCTAGACAATAGCGCTTCGCCTCCTCCTCTAGCTCGTCTGTGCTTCGACGTCGACGTTGCGGGCGTAGCTCCCGCTGGGGTTCTTCATAGGACCCGACAGATCCCATTGACACGCTCGAGCCGGCTTGCGACGAGCATGCTGATAGTCCTGCCGGGGAGTCATAAGCGGAGGCGCGGGGGGGCGCCGGCGAATACAGTACCTGCTCCGCTGTTGCCAGTCCTGTCGCAGGGCCGTAACTAGGGCCGGCGGTCGCGGAGGTGCGTGGAGTCTTGTTGATGCTGCTGGGTGCGTGCACCGCGGACACAGCCCCGGAGGGCGCAGTCGACGCGGTGGGTCGCGGGGCGGCATATGATTGCGCCGCTGTGTTCGCATACGTGCGTGGTGGCGTGATCGTCTTCTTTGGCGCGGGGGTGCGGGCGGTAGCCGCGGGGGGGCGCTGCGATGATGCAGGTTTCGGTGCGGATGTCCGCGCCGATGGTACAGGCGTACGTACCTTGGCGTTACGTGGGTAGGAAGAGGCCGGCTCAGGTGCCTGTGTCGGCACTGGTCGGAATGACGTTGGGCGCACGGCCACGGCATGCGGGTGGCTCGGCGAAGGCGACGGCGCAACGCGGGCAGGCGCCGCTAGCGACTTCGACGGCCCACGCGCAGCCGCCGCCGTGCTTGGTCCCGCGTCCTCTCTTCCTGGCTTCTTCGCCTTACCGGTACTCCTCCTCTCTTCAGTACGAGGAGGGGGGGGTCCAGCCGTGGCCGCACCGGCCGACTCGACGTCAATGTTTGGCATCGACGCCGTCCGGTCCAGCCACGGGCGAAGGTCTTCTCTGAAGCTGGCGTCGCCGCGGCCAAACGGGTCGCGGGCGCCGGGCTTGGGCATCTTCTTGAATTAAAATCTGCTACGTGCGTGCAGGAATCGCGACCGCAACAGTGCGCGAGGCACCGGGCAGCGCGTGAGCTCACCCTGTGCTCGTACCAGTGCTGGGCACTTGCACGAACACAGGGAAAGTATTAAGCGGTCCGAGCGATTCGCGAAGTATCGCGACTTGCCGCCAGGGGGCAGCACGCGTATGGTGGCTTCGCGGCGAAAGTGGGTCAAGCGCGGCAGGCGACCTCTCTCGGGAACTGCAGGCGATCCCTGACTCACTTCGTCCTCAATCGGTCCTTTTATACCCACGCAAACAAAAGATATTCGAGATGATTCTCTATTATTCAAGAAAGCATCAACAAAAAAACATTAACAAAAAAATAAATTTAAAGATAAAAGAACCGACAAGGAAGAAGTTACTTTACGCCCTCGGCATACGGTCGAAATTACAATGTCAATTGCCGCTGACGTCGCGCGTAGGCTGACCTTGAAATACAATGTAACTATACCTACAGAAGGAAATAGGTACCTAAGAGAATGAACTCGTCCCTACTCGTTTATTTCTAGGTACTACACAGTTATTAGCGCGGTTTCTCGAAGATTCTAGATGACCGTCGTAACACTGCCCCCTCCTTAGACATGCTCGTCCTTAGACATGCTCGTCCCGAGCATCATTGGTCCCGTAATATCGCGCCAATCGGTCTACATGCACAACCTTAGGTGCACCTCGCGGACCCTTCTGTATTCGGTAGGTGACATCGTTGATCCTGGTCACAACTCTGTATGGTCCATCCCATTTTGCTTGCAATTTCGGAGACTTCCCCTTGCTCCGCACTGGGTTATGCAACCACACCAGCGAACTTTCGTCGAAACCACGACTGTTTGCCTTCCGGTCATAACGAGTCTTCATCTTCTCAGACATTTGTTGTCCGGATTGCCTGATATGCTCATACACATCATTTAACTTGTTACGCAGATCATTCGCGTAATCCGTTACACTGCGTGGGACATCCGGGGGGGTTCCAGTGATTAAATCTGCAGGCAACCGTAATTCCCTTCCAAAGTTCGCGAAGGCTGGAGTTACAGTCGTACTTTCGTGAACTGCACTCCGATAGGACAGAAGAAACGGCTGTATGTGCTTGTCCCAATCCCTTTGCCTGCTCTCCACGACTTTAGCCAGATATCTCTCCAATGTCTGGTTGAATCGTTCCACCATTCCATCAGATTGTGGGTGGTAAGAGGTGGTCCTGGTTTTGTGTGTACCCATCAATCGACAAGTCTCCTGAAAAACTTGCGATTCAAAATTCCTTCCTTGATCGCTGTGAATTTCTAAGGGTACTCCAAAACGACAGAAGACTTCCTGAACCAATTTATCCGCGACTGTTGTTGCTTCTTGGTTAGGAATGGCGAAGACTTCTGGCCACTTGGTGAAGTAGTCCATGACAACCATGAAGTACTTGTTTCCGCTATCGCTTTCTGGAAATGGTCCCGCAACGTCCAGTGCTATCCGCTCCCAGGGTGCTCCCACGTTGTACACTTTTAATGCACCTCTGCTTCGCGTGTGAGGTCCTTTCACAGCCGCACAGCTGGTACATTTGCGACACCAGTCCTCCACATCATCTCGACAGTGAATCCAGTAAAAGCGCTCTCTGATCTTCAGTAGAGTCCTTTTCACCCCCATATGTCCTCCTGAGCATCCATCATGGTAGAGCCGTAAAACATCCGGTACCTTAGCTTTAGGGACAACCATTTGTAGATGACAGCTGTCCCCTCGAGCGTTTTCCCATTTACGGCACAAGACTCCATCCTGGATCTCCAAACTGTTCCATTGTGCCCAATAACTCTTCGTGATGGAACTCATCGCAGCCACATCACTCCACTTGGGCTTCGGAGCACCAGCTTTGATCCAGTCGAAGATTGGCTTGATGTCCGAGTCATTTTGTTGAGCCTGTTGTAGTCTCCTTCCATTCATCGCTGAGATCCGTTCTAAGCATCCTCACGGGCACTACTTCCTTAGTCTCTTGCCTGGCACAGTGCTTGCAGTCTTCAGGACAAGGTCTTCTTGACAAGGCGTCTGCGTTACCGTGAGTTCTCCCACTGCGATGTTCGGTTACAAAGTCAAACTCTTGCAGCAGTTCAATCCATCTCGCCACTTGCCCCTCTGGATTCTTAAACTGTAATAGCCACTTCAATGCAGCATGGTCAGTTCGTAGCTGGAATTTCCGTCCCAACAAATACTTACTGAAGTGCTGCAATGTCTTCACTACGGCGAGCAGCTCTCGTCTCGTTACGCAGTAATTTCTTTCCGGTTTGGACAAAGACTTGCTGAAGTAAGCTATAACAACCTCCTGATCTCCTTTCCGTTGAGATAACACGCCCCCAATTCCAGTATTACTTGCGTCTGTGTCAACTATAAAGTCATTTTCAGTGTCAGGCAGGATATCCCAAAATAGGGGTATTGCACAGACGTCCCTTTAACTCTTGAAATGCGGCGTCGCAGTTCTCGTCCCAACAGAATTGTTGCTTTTCCTCAGTGAGTTTGTGTAGAGGTTTCGCAATGTCGGCAAAATTCTTCACAAACCGGCGATAGTAGGAGCACAAACCCAAAAATGCTCTGACCTGTGTCTTGTCTTTCGGCACTGGCCAATCCTTGACGGCGACTACTTTCTCTGGGTCTGTTTGAACACCTTCCCCCGAAACTATGTGTCCTAAAAAGTTCACTTGTTTCCTGTAAAACGAGCACTTTTTCGGACTCAATTTCAGGTTTGCTGTTTGGATCTTCGACAGCACTCGGTTGAGGTTTCTAAGGTGATCTTCAAACGTACGGCCCACAATGATTATGTCGTCTAGATAGACAAGACATGCGTCCCCAATCAACCCGGCAAGTACTTGCTCCATCAGCCTTTCAAACGTTGCAGGAGCATTACATAAACCGAAAGGCATAACTTTAAACTGCCACAACCCTTTTCCTGTTGAGAATGCAGTCTTTTCCTTATCCTTGGGGTCTATTTCTACCTGCCAGTAACCACTTTTCAGGTCTAGTGTGGTAAACCACTTCATTCCCGCCAGCGTATCCAGTGTGTCATCGATCCTAGGCAGTGGATAGCTGTCCTTTTTCGTGACGTCGTTCAGTCGTCGATAGTCCACACAGAAGCGCATACTGCCGTCCTTTTTCTTTACCAGGACCACAGGAGAACACCATGGACTGGATGAAGGCTCTATAACACCATCCTTCACCATACCCTCAATCATGGTTTCCACTTCTTTTTCCCGTGCAACTGGCAGTCTCCTTGGTCGCTGACGGATAGGTAACTCGTTGCCTGTATTAATCCTGTGCTGAACCAGTCCGGTTCTCCCTATGTCAGCATCACTCGTAGAGAAAATACTGGCGTACTGAAGTAACATCTTCTTAGCCTTGTCCATTTCACCTTCAGTTAAATGACAATTTTCTAGAAGCGTTGACACGTCAAATTTCGCACTACGAATTTGATTTCCAGTAGAGAGATCTTGCAATTGACGCATCCAAGCTACTTCCTCACAAGTGCCGATCAAGGTGCCCTTCTTAATTACTTGCTCCTTGACACTTGGATTCAGGATTCGTACAGCTGAGATGTTGTTGGCCTTTACCAGAGTTCGTGCCATCTTCCATGAAAACTCATTGTCCACCCTTTCTATCAGAACACTTCGATCTTTGTGTCCAGAGTTCTGTGGTAACTTAACTGGCACGATCGTTTCTGATCTGCGAGGAAGAACAATTTCCTTCAGGCAGTACACTTTCCCTGATGGTGCACCTTCCATGAAGACTTCCTCTGAACCACATTTCAACACTCCTTGGTCAATGTCGATCTCACAACGATATTTCCGCATGAAGTCCAAGCCCAAGATGCAATCGTCGACTATGTCGGCCACGATGACATTGTGTCGGTAAATTCTATCACCTAACTTTAACTCCACCTCCTTCTTGCCTCGGACGGTTATGTGGTGACCGGTAGCTGTTAATAATTTAATACGGTCCCGGTTATTGAAGTAGCCCCCAAGAAACCGATTCGCCAGGTGAGAATTGACGACCGTGTGAGAAGCTCCAGTATCCAACGTCAGTTTGCATGGAGTTCCGTTGACTTCGCCGTTGATAGTCAGGCTGTTCCCGTCATGTACTTGTGAGATCGAGATCCTCGGGGCTCTTTCAAAACCAGCCAGCACCCGCCCCCCAGTCCTGGCATTTACTCGTTTCCCTGCTGTGGTTGGGCAGCCACTTCAGCCACCTTTCCTTGCTGAGGTTGGTCTTCTTTTGGTGAGCTGCGCTTAGGACAGCTTGATCGAAGATGACCCCTTTCTCCACAAGTGTAGCACCTAGGGCTGTATCCTTGCGGGCGGTCGCGTACAGGTGACGCTACAACCTCCCTGACCCGGTGCGTACGGTGGTCCTGCCTCACTGCCTCTACTTCTAAGGCATGGGCCAAGGCATCTTTCAGCGTCTCATGATGCCCAAGTCTCACAGCGGCTCTAACCTCCAAGTCGCGTATTCCATCGATGAACGCCTGTACCAGATTTCCATCAATAAGTGCAGGGGCAGACTGGTATGCTTTCCGAACCAGCTTTTCAACTTCTAGGGCCCACTGCTGTAAGTTCTCGGCACTACGTTGAACGCGATCCCTTAACTTGGCACGAAAAACATGCTCCAGGTGCGCGTCACCGTATCTGGACTCTAATGCCTCCAGCAGCTGTTCGTAGGTCACATCCTTGCCGAGGGCCTCAAGAATGTTAAGGGCCTGGTCTCGGAGACCCAAGGTGAGCGCGGTCATGGCTTGCGCTTTGGTCCACCCATTCACTTTCATAACGGCCTCGAATTGGATTTTATAGGCCGACCACGAAGATGTTCCGTCGAATGGAGGCACTTTAAATCCGCGCACCGAAGGGGCAGCAATCACTGAAGTTACAGACCCGTCTCCAACCTTAATTTCACTCAAGGCCTTCTTCACGTCGGCGATCTGAATTTCGGCCTTTGCGATACGGTTGTCGTGCTGCTGTACCTGCTCCTTCATCACGCTCAGCTCTTTTCCAACTGAAGCGTGAAGATCCTTTATCAGGAGCATCTGTTCCTCTTGACGGCGAGCCTGTTCCTCCTTGTCCCGTTGCAACTGCTCCTCCAACCGACGGGCCTGCTCTTCTTGACGGCGGGCCTGCTCTTCTTGACGGCGGGCCTGCTCTTCTTGACGGCGAGCCTGCTCCTCTTGAAGGCGAGCTTGCTCCTCCTTATCTTGTTGCCGCTGCTCCTGCAACTGGCGAGCCTGTTCCTCCTTGTCTCGTCGCAACTGTTCTTGCAACTGGCGTCCCTGTTCCTGCAGCAGCGCCATTAAGGCAGACATGTCTGGCACTGCTGATACTGGAGAAACGCCAGATGAGCCAGCGACTGGCTCTGACGTAGGCTGGACACCACCCGGTGTCTGTGTCGGAGAGTCTCCAAATCGCCTTTGGTCCATACCTTGCTGCCGCTGACTCCTCGTACGGATACTATCCGTGTCGTCCTTCGGTAGAATCGGCATTATTTATCCCCGCTTCTGACACCAAATTGTTACGAGCTGGGTATGGGATAAATAAAATCACTACCAAATAAACACACGAATTAACTTTATTACTCACAAAGTCACAATACACAATCGCAAAACAGTACTGAACACTTTAATCGCACTAGATTCTCTTCGAACTTTTCGTTGTCTCGCTTAAAAGTAAACTGACTCACTTCGTCCTCAATCGGTCCTTTTATACCCACGCAAACAAAAGATATTCGAGATGATTCTCTATTATTCAAGAAAGCATCAACAAAAAAACATTAACAAAATAATAAATTTAAAGATAAAAGAACCGACAAGGAAGAAGTTACTTTACGCCCTCGGCATACGGTCGAAATTACAATGTCAATTGCCGCTGACGTCGCGCGTAGGCTGACCTTGAAATACAATGTAACTATACCTACAGAAGGAAATAGGTACCTAAGAGAATGAACTCGTCCCTACTCGTTTATTTCTAGGTACTACACAGTTATTAGCGCGGTTTCTCGAAGATTCTAGATGACCGTCGTAACAATACATTTTAAATTTTATTTACATCTCTCATATTCGGTAAGTAGGTCCTTATTACCCCCAAATGGGGCTTGTAGGTGACCAATTAGCGCTCCAGGGCATTAATGTCGCAAGAAAAGCCCTAGGGCGGTAAGTAATTAAAAAAAAAAACACTTCACTCTTTCAAAATGTTCGCGTACATCTAACCATCATAGTACTGGCAATAGACATCATGCATTCAGCCCAATGACAAAAGAGGTCGCTTCGCTATTCAGCCTTGTCTTCGTATGAGTATACCGCCTGTGTGGGGGAGGCTTAATAGTCATAAATTTTAAATATCGAACGGCGAAGCTCAATATCGTTCTTGAAAAAAAAAAAAAAAAGAGATGAAAAAGACGTTAATAGAAAACTTTACTTTCAATATTGTTTGTTTTTGGATTTTTTATAATTACGTGCTAATTAGGAAAAAAACATGAGTTCTGCAAGTAATGGACTGCCGGTGTTCGTCCGAGTTCGTTGAGACAGAACGTTGATACTTTTTTTGCTCCTCAATTTTTAAACAGAAATAGTGGTATTTAGTGAACTTTAGAACATTAAATTACGATTGCCATAAAGCCAGTGAACTAACACACCGATCTGTAAAAGTTTTGTTGTGATACGTCTGAGTGAAGCAAAGTTATAGTAAAAATAAACAGTGAGAAAAAAAACCAAACATTCGAAAAGAATCTAACGGCCGGCGGGGTCACTGACCTACGGCAGCGCGGAGCGCGCTCGACTCCCTACTCCTCGCCGTCACCTGAGTGAGTATGACTCAGTGGACATAGCGAGCATCAATTTCGGCACATCGTGTAGTGCTATCGGTGGCGTGAAGGAATAACGCTACGACCGCTACTCAAAGTGGCGCAGGTTCAAATCTCACTGCAACAAGTACACTTTTTGTGACTTATGAATTTATCTGTCTTCATTTATTCGAATTGAAATTGACCTCAACTAAAGTGTGTGGGAACCACAAACGACAAAATGAGTTTCTTCGAAAATATAACTATGCGCCGTACGCGTACTAAATCCGATTCCAATACCGTCACTAACGACACAATAAGTAATAGTACATTCGAAGATACTGTTTCAAGCCTACCCGACATATCCAATGATGACTTTAATGAAGCAAAGCAAGAACAACAAAAGCTAAAGGAACAAATTGACAAGCTTGTATTAGATTTAAGTAGCGCACATCAAGAAATCGAGTCTCTTTCTTTGGAAAATAGCAACCTTAGACAATTAAACTCAGACTTGCAAAGGAAAAATGAACTATTCACAAAACTTAACAGTCCATTTAAAAAACCCAAAAAGTCTACTCCCATGAAGAAATGCTTAAATAAGAACAAAAGTTCACAAACAGAACCTTTAGTTATTCCGAATCAGGAAAAAGATAAGAAGTCACATAGGAACGAGATTCCAAAGATTGCCAAGCAAACCCATCACAACCATTCGGTAATACCTACGATTGGGCAAGGAACAACACAAAATATACAAACTAAACTGAAAAATAACTTATGTATATTGAGTACTAATAAAACCAACAAGAATATATTATCGCTGGCAGAAGAGTACTTTCAAGACACTTATCATATATGTCATTATCTAACACCAAATGTTAGTATTATGCAACTTTTAAGAGATATACAGACAAAACTTAGAAATTACACAATTAATGATTTCTGTATTATCATGATAGGCGAAGAAGATTTTAAAACCACAAAATGTTACTATGATATAATAACGTATATGAGAAACGCATTACAGGACATAAAGTACACAAATATAATCATTACTTTACCGACATTCAAATATAACAATGACTATAACATTTTATATAACTCAAGATTGGAAATGTTCAACAACATGCTTTATATGGACGTCATCACGCATCAATACGCATATACTTTGGACTCAAATTTGAACTTAAGTTACGAGCAGTCTGCCTACACACGATTGGGAGCCTTAAAGAACCACACCATGAGAACAATTTTTGAGGACCTATTCAACCTTCAATTGGAAATTCTAGAAGAAAATACACTCAACGCACACAAAGAACCAAAAGAACAGTTTTTTCTCGAATAAATATATTAACATTTTACACCAAAACATTGCAGGTTTAATAAATAAAGCAAATGCCCTTACGGTATGCTTAAATGAACTATCTGATGTAAATATAAATGTGGATATTATATGCATTACCGAACACTTCATCATGAAGGGTCATGAAAACCAACTATGTATGCCAAATTACAGTTTGGCTGCATGTTATTGTAGACAGGAAAAGAAGAGAGGAGGAGCATGTATTATTGTTAATAATTGTCACCAATGGAGAGAATTACCTCAAATATCCAAAATGTCATCACCTGGGGTTTTCGAGTGTTGTGCTATTGAGCTTATTAATCATAAAGTTATAATCGTATGTATCTATAGAGTACCAAACGTTGGGAATTTGAATGATTGTTTTAATAAACTTGAGAATTTGCTAAAAGATGTATCTATGAGGCATTCCAAAAATGTGGTAATTGCGGGTGATTTTAACATAGATATTTTAAAACCGAATAACATAACAGTTACATTAGAGTGTCTGCTACTGAATTTCAACCTAAAACTTGCTCTTAAACAGCCCACTCGGATGGCTAGTGGGACATGCATAGACAATTTTGCGCATAATTTTAGGAAGGGTTGTAAGACAGATGTTTTGGAGTTTGCGTTATCAGACCATACATACAGCACAGCTACTTCAATGTCCTCTTCCCAATGTATGCAGTATAAAATCCTGGTATATAACTAGAAGAGATTACAGTAAAGAAAATATATTGAAATTTAAAAATAGTATGAACAGTCTCAAATTTTCGGAGATCTATCTTACTGATAATCCTAACGTAGCTTACAACGAATTCATCGATACATTTAAATTATTTTACGACTTATGTTTTTCGTGCAAAGAAATAAAAGTCAACATAATAAATAAACCAAAATGGCTATCACGTGGCGTTAAATTATGCAGTAGAAAAAAAAGGGAACTGTTGTGGCAATCCAGGCTGAAGCCTAACCACGAAAATAAAAAGAAATTCATGACTTATTCTAGACTATATAATAAAATTATAAATCTGACACAAAGAGCTCAAAATAACCATAAAATACAGCAATCCAAAAATAAATCAAAAACTACATGGCAAGTAATTAATGAGACAAAGTATAATATCCCTAAACAACAAATTGAGAAATTAAAAATTGGCAATAAAATTGTACACAAACCGTTGGAGATCGCTGGTGCCTTCAATGACTTTTTCATTGACAAAATACATCCAAAAATAGATGCTGAATGTAAACCGAAATCTTGCGTTTCATCCATGTCACACAATTCAATGTTTATGGCACCCAGCACACCACACGATTTACATAAGATAATAATGTCTCTAAAAAACACTGGCAGTGTAGGCTTTGATGGAATCGCCACGAAGGTACTGAAGTCAGTGTCTACCGAGATATGCGGCCACCTAAGTCACATACTCAACCTCATTGTTTGTACTGGTATCTATCCAGATAGTTTAAAAACTTCTATAATTAAACCTTTATTTAAAAAAGAAGATAGAGAGTTGATGGAATATTATAGGCCAGTTTCCCTCATACCGGTTATTTCAAAGATATTTGAGAAATATATCTACAGAGAAATGTATAATTTTATGGAAAAAAATAATATACTCTGTGAAGAACAAAAAGGATTCAGACAGCACAGAACCATTAATATGGCAATTTTTGACTTTTTACTTACTATTATTAAAAACATGGATAAACGATCCCCCATATGTGCTATATTCTGTGATATGACGCAGGCGTTTGATTATGTCCATTACAATACATTATTAAACAAATTAGAAGCCTACGGTATTAGAGGTAACGTGCTTGAACTTATAAAATCGTATTTAGGAAATAGAACACAAATAACCGAAGTTAGCCGCATCAATATAGCCAAAAAACATGAAGAGATAGCACGATCACGAGAGCGTAAAATCTCATACGGTGTGCCACAAGGGACTGTTATGGGCCCGTTTTTGTTTATATTGTATGTTAATGACATGCCCAAGTCCCTTGAACAACGTATGACCATGTTTGCAGATGATAGCACAGTGACGATCCCTTGTAAAAGCGCAATAACATATGAAAATGACATTAATAATTCTCTTGACTCACTAATTAAATGGCTTGACATGAATAATTTAATTATAAATTTAGATAAGACAAAGATAATGCACTTTAGACAGCGTACTCCCGTCGTAACTAATCTTCATATTCATTACAAAAATGACGATATAAAGGAAGCGAGTGTCACAAAATTTTTGGGATTACAAATAGATTCCAGCTTAAATTGGAAAGCACACATAGAGATGATGTGTAAAAAACTGAGTTCATCTGCATATGTTTTATATAGATTATCCTCCATAGTGGATACCAAAACACGTCTCACAGCGTACTACGGCATAGTGGAATCTCACCTGCGCTACGGCATCATTTTTTGGGGGAACTCAACTGACAGAGACATAGCATTTAAGGCTCAAAAAAGATGTCTCAGGTCATTATTTAAACTTAAAACCACAGACAGCTGCAGGCCCTATTTTAAGCAATACAATGTCTTGACACTTCCGTGTATTTATATTTTAGAAGTAGCGATGTTTGTAAAGCAAAATCCAAACCGTTTTGAACGCCTTGCTGATGTATTCCCAAGGAATAGGCGCGACAATAGTAAGCTCTGTCAAGTATCATGCCAAACCACATTGATGCGCAAGAGTGTTTACTGCATGGCCCCAATAATTTTCAACAAATTACCAAGAAGTTGGAAGGATTTAAATACGGCGCAATTTAAAAGTAGACTGCGTAATTTTTTAATAGATAAAACGTACTACAATGTAACTGAGTTCCTAACGGAGAAAAAAATTGACTAATTTTAATGATATTTATTATAATCTACTGACATTTTATTATAGACGTAATTTGAAATTAAATTCTAAATGATTTATTTTTCATTTATTGTGTAATTTTATTTAATTGTAAATTATGAATTTATGACTTAAACTATTTGTATTTTAATATTTCAATGTTTTTGCTGTTTCGTTAATTTATTGGTATTTTAATTTTGAGTTGGACATTATTATTGTTATTTCTTTTTATATAGTTTTTACTTATTTGAGTTATTAATTTTGAATGTTTGACTATTTTTAACAATTATTTATATGCAATTGTAATTTTATTAGAATATTTGTACGCCGTTGACGGCAGGACATAGCGTTCATTATTAATATTGACATCTGTACTTTCTTTTTACCTATGTTCTACAAATAAAAATATTTGAATTTGAATTTGAATTTGGAGATATAAGCTGCACTCCCGATTCAATGAAAATGGAAGCTGAAGCAGCAATTAACAATATTTTGCCTGAAAGTTCTAAAGAGAGATATTTGAAAACTTTATTCTTGTAATGCCGGTTTTCTTCTTACCTCATAATCGAGATGTAAAGCAGAGTAGTTAGCTCGGGTGTAATCATCAATTGCACCCTCGAACTATTGGCGCCCTCGCTGCGCTCGTGCGCCTAAATATCTCGGGCTGCAATTGATGCCTTACAGCCCTTGGCTACTAATCTACTATTTTAGGTTTCCAACAGATCCAGATATGTTACGGACCTGACTAAAGCTATTTTAGAAAAATATTAGTGTGAGATTGCATTTTATTCTGAAAAATTCGAATTTGAAAGATAGCAAGCGCATGCTATTGCTACTTAATAAATACGTTTTATTTCAAGACAATAATAAAATCTGAATTGAAATTGAATTTCAAGTACTTAATGTTCAATATTTGAAAAAAATCTTTTATGTTTACTTTTTATCTTTAAATTTTTATGTGTGAGAGACCAATAAATATTTTTGCTTTCTTATTTTCTTTCTTTCTGTCCCCTCCCGAAATTAAAGCAAAAACTGCAAAACTTAAAGTAACAAAACTCAAGTAATTTTATCGATATACATTATCGACCTTTTGGTCACCGTAACATGTATGAGAAATATACGCAAGTGTGAGTGTACGTCAAACGCAATGTTTGCGCTAGTGTGACAACCAGTAGCAAGCTCGCGATCTAAGTGAGTGCGGTTTATTTGTGTGCATAATTCGCGTACTTATTAGCGTCTTGCATGTAGTGGTTACAGAGAGTGGGAGACAAGCGGCGACACGCGTTCTAATACAAATCAGGAACTATTTCCTTTCTAACCTCTTTTATCTCTTCTGTGGTTATTATCTCGACTGTACAAATTGTACATACTCTTTTTAAGATTTTAATAAATAAACGGGTCTGAACGTCAATATGTATATTGAAAAAGTTCGGCTATTCCACCATCCCTGTCTAAAACTTGAAAGATCGATTCGTTTTTTTTTCTTTACGATTGGTTTATTTATACAATTAATTGATTGATTTTTCACAGAGGAAGCCTACACAAACAAGCCTTTTTTCCAATTCCTAAAACAACGTTGGTCCACCAACTTCGACAGTCTGGAACAATTCTTCCTCAAAATGAAGATCAGGGATGACGAACTTGGGAAATACTTGAAGAAGTACGAGAGGTTCCCTACTTCCTACCGAGCAGCCAACTTGAAGCACGGACATTGGACGAGACCTTACTTCGACTGTGACGGACATGTGAAGCAGTGGGTCATTACTTATGCATCGCCTTTCTTCGGATGGGACAGCGTTAAAGTCAAGCTTGAATTCAAGTGAGTTTGAATTTTTTTTGACGTCTTTGGTTAGATCCTTCAAAGGTCGGGAATAGTGTTATAGGTTTTTTCACTACCAGACTGAAGTCTGGGTTTGTGCTCTGTGCCCAGCAGTTATGAGAGGTATAAAAGTGTGCGCGTAAACTATCTCTCTTCACTCTTATATTCTCATGGGAAGGCAATCCGACACGACTGGAGAGAGATACTTACAATCTTATTTATCTCTAATAAAATAACTAATAAAATAAATAAAATAAAAATAAAAAAGCCTTTTAATTCCAATAGCTTCAACAATTAAATTACATAACCCTAGAAAGTTTGTTCAGTCATGCGAAAAATAAAATTCATATTGTTACGAGCTGGGTATGGGATAAATAAAAACACTACCAATTATACACACGAATTAACTATATTACTCGCAAAACACTTTATACACAATCGCAAAACAGTACTGAACACTTTATCGCACTAGATATCTCTTCGAACTGTTCGTTGTCTCGCTTAAAAGTGAACTGACCCACTTCGTCCTCAATCGGTCCTTTTATACCCACGCAAACAAAAGATATTCGAGATAATTCACCATTATTCAAGAAAGCATCCACAAAAAAACATTAACAAAAAAATAAATTTAAAGATAAAAGAACCGACAAGGAAGAAGTTACTTTACGTCGTCGGCATACGGTCGAAATTACAATGACAACTGCCGGCGACTCCCGGCGCCTGACCTTGAATACAATGTAAGTTCTATACCTACTACGGAAATAGGTACCTAAAAGAATGAACTCGTATTTTCTAGGTACTACACAGTTATTAGCGCGGTTTCTCGAAGATTCTAGATGACCGTCGCGCGTCGTAACAATATTTATGGACAACACTCATGAAAATTGAGTAATAATTAATAGATATAAACTAAAAATAGCAATTAAGAGCAAATTAATTATATAAAATAATTTAAATTAGTAAATCCAAATGGAATTGATTCAAGAACGTGCAAAAAATATTTTATTACAATTTAATTGATTTGAATTAAAAACTATAATCAAAACAAATTTATTACCATAAAACAATTTACATTAAATAATCCATATTATTATTGAATCGGTCATACGTGCATAATTATACTTTTAATAGATTTAAATTAATAATAACAGTTAAAATAAAAATTGATACAAAATAATTTTAATTGAACAATTTATATTGAATCGATTATACCATGCAATATTGTAACTTTAAATGTAAATCATGACATTATTAAATATGAATAAAACTATATGGTAACCTATAAAATAAATAAATTATAATGACAACGCTAATTGGACCCCTTTTCGGGTAAAGGCCTCCTCCAGAGAATGCCAGATGTCTCTGTCTTTGGCGACATCGATATTTATCTCTATCGAAAGGAATTTTGAGATGCGGCAGTAATCAACTTTTACCAAAAAATCTGTGAATGCAAGATCGCAATCGCTCAAAAAGGAACGCAAATGGAGTCTCCTAAGACTAATTCTCTGGAGCTACTACTGTCCTTACGTCCCCTTAAATTTCGATCCTGTATAGTCAAGCTACAGTTTCAAATGTTCAATGTTGCGAAGGGAAACCCAAATGAATCCCTTGCTATTGATTTCTAAACATTGGAATCTGGATCTTGTAACTACTGCTTCGTATGAAATTACGTTAGGTAAAGATTTCTCTGCCGTGGCGTTCCCGGTGTGCATAATAATCCCGTTTTATTTAAAACTAGCTGATGCCCGCGGCTTCACCCGCGTGGATGTCGTTCAAATTATATACTAAAACCTTCCTCTTGAATTACTCTATCTATTAAAAAAAAACCGCATCAAAATCCGTTGCGTAGTTTTAAAGATTTAAGCATACAAACAAACAAACAGACAAAAAAGCGACTTTGTTTTATACTATGTAAGGATTATATACTAAAACCTTCCTCTTGAATCACTCTATCTATTAAAAAAAAACCGCATCAAAATCCGTTGCGTAGTTTTAAAGATTTAAGCATACAAACAAACAAACAGACAAAAAAGCGACTTTGTTTTATACTATAGGATAAATCCAACCCACATTTTGATATTTCCAGAGGAGTGGTAGCAGTGACGATGGCTCTGATGTCGCTGGACATCAACCAGTGTCCGGACAAGTACTTTGTGCCGAACGCTTTCAAGGGAACTGACAAGTGCGAGAGGAGTTCGTCTTATGTAAGTACTATTTTAATCTTGCTTTTCTAAATTGTCCAGAAATTTGTTAAACTAACTCGTTGGTGTAGTGGTCGCAAGCGCAACTGCCGAGCATGAGATGCTGGCTTTGATGTCTGGGTCGGACAAAGTGTTATTGGGTTGGCTACTGGAATTTCTCGGTAGCAGCCGCGAAGTCTGGTTTTGTGCCCGATTGATGGCAATAAGAAATGTGGGGTGTGCTAATGGGTACCCCTTCGAGTATTACAGGCGTGCTGTTATTTATTTATTTATTTGGGGAAAACAAACAATTGTACAATATATGTTACAGTAAATACCTAATACAGAATATTCAAAATAGGTTAGTGTACAATCCACGACGTTTCCACATATTACTTTAAATGAAGATACAGTGTAGACACAATATTTTAAATAAAACATAAATACCTGAGAAGACAAGAAAAAAACATTATATACTTACTAATAAACAACGACAGAAAGAGAATGCGAATGTTCAAAACTTAAACTAATTTTATGACTAATGGTACATGACTTATAAATGAAAAAGAAAGAACAATAATTATAGAAGAGGCAACACAAAGTGTACTACTTACAATTGCAGACTATTAACTAAGAGTTTTTTAAATTTTTATGTAATCCAGCCCAGTGTTGAACTGGATAATATTGTCTAAATTGTTCCAGTCCAGTCATTATCAGGAATAGGGGATCGGACTGACTCAAAAAAAATATAATTCTGTTTAATCCGTCAGTTAGATTATCGAAAAATATGGGGTACGTGTTTTTTGTTTTATCAAATCAATAAAAATTGACGAAGATAAAGCGCGTCAAAGATCATGGAGTGGGACTTGAAACGTCAATACTTGAAGGTACAAAATGTACTATCATATGACGTCACACGAGTTTTCGAAGCATTGTATCGTCTTCATTTTAAGCTATTGCATAGCTTCTATCGCGGGCTTTGAGCGTGGAGAGCGAATCCAGAAATTCCGTAACGAAAATTTTCAACCAGGTTGCTATGGTTACGGAAAATAACAAGGTTGTCAACTGAGGTTGTCAAATTAAATAATTGATAAAAAATGCTTTGCAATAGCTTTACCGCGGCAGTCTCCGAGTGCCACATTCTCTTTTTTTTGGTTTACGTGAAAAAAGAAAAAATATGTGGTCAATAATTTTTGGAAATCTATCTGACGGACTAATTAGTTTTTTTTGTCCGATCCCCTATTACAACAAATCAGATTCAAAAATCATTACCCTTCCTTTTGGCTTCGCCGTAGTCGAGTAAAAAACAACAATGCGTGTTCATTTAGTCCAGTACACTATTCCAATGGTGAGCTGGAATAGAAAACTAAACCGTCAATCCAGTCACTGGACTGGGCACATTCCAATGTTGGTTCACCTTATTCCAGAGACATTCTAACACTGGACTCGAATGCTACACAGCATGCTAACAGTGTGCACCGATCATTTAATATTTGCCTCCACTGTTACTAACACAACCATTCCTATTCCAGTGTGTGCCGATCCTAGGCCGAGGATTCGAAGCCGGCGGCTACAAATGCGAATGCCTGCAAGGCTTCGAGTACCCATTCGAAGACCCCATCACGTACTACGACGGACAGATCGTGGAGGCAGAGTTCCAGAACATTATCGCAGATAAAGAAACAAGGATAGACATGTTTAAGTGCAGGTTAGCCGGCGCTGCGGCTATACAGAGTAGCCTTGTTGTTTTACTAAGTGTTTTGTTCCTAGTTTTTAAGCTCAGGTAAACCGATTCAAGTGTGTTTTCCAGTGGGTTCTGACGATGGAGAGATATAGAAAATGGTTTAATGTCCAAGTACGCAGGTATAGAAAGTTAAAATGGCATGATAACTGAAAACATAACCTTATTCGTCATATTAGGCTCGTATTGAGGTAAAATGGTTCTATATATCAATACTACTAAAGTGTTGTTTTGGTTTTTCCAACAGGAAGATCTCAGTAGCAGCCACGGAGCCTGGATTTGCGCCCGTTTGATGGCAATAAGCTCACCCTCTATTACATTAACTGGTGAAATATGGGTGTACCTACTATTAGATACACGTCTGCCTAACCCTTCGGGGATTATAAGCGTGATGTGTTATGCATGACTACTTTAGATTATAATTTTACATTTTTTGTTTTGTATATTTTTGTCGTCAGGATCCATTGGGAATTCTAGCCTTAGATATAAAGTTTAAAAGGCACTATTATTTTAAGTTTATGTATCATATTGTATTTGATATGTTTTTAGAATATTTACAAACAGGTCCAAGGCTTGGGCCGTTTTCGTAACTAAGACTAAAGTGCACTTTTACAATAAGATCTAGTAATTTAGTATAGAACATATCAAAGCGCAGAATAAAGAGTCCTAGACTGTACTGACAAACATAGATTTGTTTAATATAGATAACATTATCAGACTGCAATAAGCAATATTACACGGTAGCTATTTGTAATTTGTAATACATTATATAAGAGGAAGAAATCTCTAGCGAATCTCAGAACCAGAACTACTAGTACGAAAAAAAGATGGGGGTATTAAACCTGAATAATTCTTTCTCGTACTGGAATCATAAAAATTGACTCCCAGACCTATATAGCCTCAAAACTTATAACCTAGCTGGTTTAGGTAATTTAGCAATACAACTAATTTTAGACCTGCCTCGTACAGTCGCTATCAGATATATTGTAGCAGACAAGGTGACCAAATACTTCTGAACAATTTAAAATGTCAATAAGATCCGTACACTACAAGTTACCATTAATATCTGAACATTCATTACTTCATTAATATCTGAGCAGATGCTTGTCAATAATTTCTAAACAAACAACTATCCAAAAATATCTGAACACTTACTTACTTACTCTTTATACCTAGATTTTTTTGTCACCAACTTCAGAAACTGTTTTTTCTTCTAAAGTTTATTTTTCACTTGAACTCGGTTTTATTAAACACCAAATGACTGTTCTAGGTATAAAGAGTGAGTAAGTAAGTGTTCAGATATTTTTGGTTAGTTGTGTGTATAGAAATTATTTATTTATTTATTTTATTGACAAGCATCTGCTCAGCTCAGATATTAATGAAGTAATGAATGTTCAGATATTAATGGTAACTTGTAGTGTACGGATCTTATTGACATTTTAAATTGTTCAGAAGTATTTGGTCACCTTGTCTGCTACAATATATCTGATGGCGACTGTACATAGTTTGTTTCGAATCCGGAGCCGATTCTAAGGTTGGGCTTTAGTATATTAGTGTTACTGGGTTTTACTATCAGAAATTACCCAATGATTACCTGGAGTCGCAATTTATGGCTGGTGGATGGCAATAGGCTCTATTACGTGGGTCGGAAATATAATTGGCAGCTGTTTGACTAAATGTCTCCACTTTTCTCTTCAGTAATACAGGAGATTTTAACTGAGTACCTATTATGTACCTACACGATTATATTTAGTATGTTTATTTTATTGAATCTTTACGTATTTACAAAACTTTTAGTATTTAGATAATTTTTAATTTACTTTTCTTTTTCAGGATTATTTCCTACATATTGTTTTTTATAATTTTAAATACACAATTAACTTTTATTATCATTATAAAGCACTTATAAATGTTTACTTAATTTTGTAAAAGTAATTCTTGTACAAGATAAAGAAAGCCGTCCGATTTTAGACTGAGAGTTTTTGTACTACAGGATCTAATTACTAAGTACATATATATAGTTAAATATAGTTTATTTAGTATAAAGTTTGTATATTTGACTGATGTTCGCAACTCCCCGTCCCCGTGCAAAATTTCAGCTTTCTAGGTCCAAGGGTTTGGGCTGGGCGTTGATGAGTCAGTCAGTTAGTCAGGACTTCTGTTTTTATTTATATAGATTGAATAAACTGATGTTTTTTTTCGGTCTGTGGGATAGAAAGCAAATGTGCTCTTAAAAACTTTTTATACATATAAAATCCTGAATATTTTACGAAAACTATTGTGTAATAATGTAGTAGAATATAGGTAAATTGCTAAAGTTACTTTATTACTAAATAAATCATTATAAAATGTCAATTATATTTAAATATTTTTTTCGTATAATATTTTACTGAAATAAATCTTCATAAAATATTTACTAAAATATAGGTATCTATTTTTTTTTTAATAATAACAGGGGTTTATTTTATAACGTTACTAATTGGACGGTCCTCACTGCGAGAACTCGCTTCGCGAATGATTGTTCGTCGCGAAACAGATGCTCGGGAAACGAATGTAAAAAAAATAAAACACAAAAAAGTGAAAAATAAAAAATCAGCTTCAGAAGTCGGTGACTTTTGTTTGTTTGATTTCATGTTTTTGCCACCGACTTCTGAAGCTGATTTTTTATTTTTCACTTTTTTGTGTTTTATTTTTGTCGAAGTCGGTTTTATTTTTTGTAAAAAAGTTTTTATTTTTCACTTTTTAGTGGTTCACATGTGCTTACCCCTTCACAACGTACCGGCGTGATGTTATGTTATGAACTGGTGTAAACAATAGACAGTCATGAGATTTCAGCAATCCCAGTCCATTTACTATCATTAATTGAGGAGTTCCGTTGCCTATCTCCGAAGTTCTTCATCACCTTTGTAGTGAGTACAGGCGTGATATTATGTTGTGTGATGGCGTAAACAATGCTTAGATATGCTATAGCAACAATCGCGGTTAATCTGCTGTTATTTATTGAAGAGTTCCCCCGATTTCTACAAGATCCCATCATCAGATATTGAAATGGTGAAAATGGGACCACACGGGAAGCACCAGCTTTCAAATGAAAAAAGAATCATGAAAATCAGTTCACCCAGTCGCAAGTTATGAGCGAACAAACATAAAAAAAAAAAAAAAAAAAAAAAAAAAAAAAAATACAGTCGAATTGATAACCTCCTCCTTTTTTTGAAGTCGGTTAAAAAGAAGTAAACGTTCAAGGTATACTGCAACACACAGTTTATTATTAAAATTTTCAATTTTTTATTTTCTGTGTGAGGCACTACTACCCTAATTTTTTTTACAAAGATTTGAACCTATTATTAAGTGGAAACTGGCATAGTCACTCCCCACTTTAAGACGAAACTGGCAAATAGGACACTGGATATAGGACACTAACGAACAAACATGTCTACGCGTTAGATGCTCTCAATTGACACGTTATCAACATAATAGGACTAGCCTGAACCTGGCCTACTTGAAATAAATTTTATGATTGATTCATTGATAAAGATCACATCATTAATTGTTCATATTATGTCGATAATCCAATACTTTAAACATACCCCTGGATATTTTTTGTATGTCTATGTATTCTCTACCTGCTTGCCAGTTTCAACGTGTGCTACAACTTTGTAAGAAAATCAAGAAAGCAATGGCGTGACTATACCATTTTAATTCCATATTCTTTGTGAATATTAAAATTTGCCGAAAATTGTTATTAAGCATCACAAAATGATGATAGTCGTAATGCTTTCTACATTTTGTTATCTTCATGCATTCCATTATAATTATTTGAAGTATATTAATTCAATGTGAAAAGTTCGTCCAACTATGTGCCTTTTTTGTAATACTTTTAATTAAAACTCCTTGAAAGTATTCATGACTTTTATTCTGCGTAGGGATCTTCAGGTAAGCTGTAATATAAATTAAAAAATTAGCTGTTGTTTTGCAACAAAACAAGACATTATGAATGCCCCGAAATACCAAGTATACATTCGGACTACAGACGTTGCGAAAACAGCGCTGTTGAGAATGTATATGTCGCAGTGATATGATGAAAGCAGGGAATTGGTCAATTCCCTAAGGGATTTGATCAAACCACGGAGGAAGATAAAATAACAACACGGTTTTATCATTTCCCTTAACAAATCTAGTGAATTGAACAAATCCCAGTATCCTTCATGAGTGGCATGGGCACTTTGGGGACAGAAGATATTAGTGTTATAAAATATAATATGCGAGCGAAGCGAGCGCGCGTCACGTAGTACTACTGGGATTTGTTCAATTCACTAGATTTGTTTAGGGAAATGATAAAACCGTGTTGTTATTATCTTCCTCCGTGGTTTGATCAAATCCCTTAGGGATTTGGAAAAATCCCTGTTTTTATCATATCCCTGCGACATATACACAAACACTCAAAAAACGACACAATATTAAAAGTTGTTTTTTGTAACAGTAAAAACTACAGTACTCTGCGAAAATGCAACACCAATATTGACTACAAGTCATAATCGTTGGTTTTTCCTGTAAGTTATAAAGAAATAATATATTAGTACATACTTGCTGGCGAGCATGACTATGTTTCTAGCGTAAACCAATGCTCCGACTAGTCCGAAGTAAACTCCAATAAATATAATAATATACGTAATGATGAACGTGCTGAGTATACCCATACTGCGCCCGGAGCACACATTTTCTGTTTTTAACATGTGGTATTACGCATTTTTTTAAGGTTTTGCCATCTTTTATTATTTTTTTCTATCTCATTTAAATTTTTCCATCATTTTGAGTTGAAACTACATTTGGTTGTGAAATTTTACAAGTCTGTCTGACAAGACAGGGTCATGTACTCATGTCGATTGACGTTATGTTTCAAACTTGCCGCCACGCTGAGCGAAATTTATTCGTTTAGAAATCAATTGTTTGAAATAGTTTTCGTTGGTGGTCTTTTCTGCTACCATATCTTGGATTTACTTCTGATTGTAATATTGAACACAGAAGAATATACATGAGTTTTATACCATATTCCTAAATGGATGTACAGTACATGACTGAGCCATTGAGATAGAAAAAGATAAATGTACTAAAAACCAAAAAATAATAAAATAGATACAGTCGTGGGAAAAAACCGTGGGGCACGTCAATTGTAATTTCCGCAGCACGACAGTTCAGAATTGACGTGCCCCACGGTTTTTTCCCACGACTGTATCTATTTTATTATTTTTTGGTTTTTAGTACATTTATCTTAAACATTGCAATGTATGTTTAACATAAAACCGTTTAACTTAAAAAGTTTTTTTACCTATTTTTATTTTCTAGTTTTTAGCCGCCATCTTGGATTTTAATTTTATATAGTATATTGTATTCTGCTTGTTGAGCCCTTTCATTTGATACCCATATTGATGGGATTAATAAAACATAAATTATCCGCCATTTTGTAGCGGCGGCCATCTTGAATTTATAATGATAATGAATAAACATAATTGTATTGTCACCAAAATCCAAAGTGTATACAAAATTTCAGATTAATCGGTTGACAGGAAGAGGGTGAAATTTGAATTACTAAATTTGATCCAAGAATAAAACAAACGGGGTGAGCTAAATAAAACCGTTTAAAAATAAGCACACTGTACCTTATCTGACCTTATCAACACAGATTTTATCAGTTTGACAGGACAGTATTGTCAGTAACATTGACAAGAAATCAAGAGGGACGGGGTATTATACAGTGCCATCTAAATATTTTCCTAAATTAAAACGTTCCTTATAATTTTACAGGACCGGACCTAACAGAAAAGAGGTAAGTGTTTTATGAAATTATGTGATACATTTTTGTAGTTTCATTCATTTAAATGTATGTAGCTTGTTTAACCTTGACATAAAATGTTTTCATTGCTAGTTAATTAACATGAAAATAGGTGTAACGCCCGTATAACTTATGTTTTATCTCCCTATTTCAAAGTTACGATATACGTAGTACTTCTGTTGCTGACCGTACCTACTCATGTACGGTCAGCAACAGAAGTACCTTAATATTTCAGAATTTTCATTATACTCCATGTTTCGCCCTCGAGATTAGCGGTATTATAATTATTCGTACTTCTATTTACTTGTAGTATCGCGTTATTGACTTCCACTCCATCACTAAAGTTGAGAAAAGATGTCGCCACAAGCGACAACAAACTCAATTTAATTTTTATTTTTGACGTTTCCGGTCACCTGTCACCCGCACCTGCGAGGTCTCAGCAGTTTCGTCTTCATTCGTGTTTTAGTGCTCATCCACTTCAATTCACAACTTCGCACAAAAATAAGTACATAAAGTCATGCCGAAGCGCCGCCATGAAAACGATTGTAACTATTTGATTAGTAAAATACGAAAATTAAAAATAATAAGTAATGGATCGCGGCGCGAAACACGTGTTTTTTCTCAATCGAGCCGATCGAGCACATTGTCGTCTTGCTCATCTTCGGGCTCTTCTGAGAGCTTGTTCACCAATTACTGCTGAATATCTTAAAAGTAAGTACCTACCCTCAACTTCTTTTTTTTTTACACGTTAGTGAAAATCACAAAGAATGACCCAGGGTCGATCCGAAACTTAGACCTAGGGTCTAATATGAGCTAGTACGACCTAGGGTCTGTCTACCTCAAATGACCAGCATGATTCATTGCACCAGGATGACCTAAGGTCGATCCGAAACTTAGACCTAGGGTCTAATATGAGCTAGTACGACCTAGGGTCTGTCTACCTCAAATGGCCAGCATGATTCATTGCACCAGGATGACCTAGGGTCGATCCGAAACTTAGACCTAGGGTCTAATATGAGCTAGTACGACCTAGGGTCTGTCTACCTCAAATGGCCAGCATGATTCATTGCACCAGGATGACCTAGGGTCGATCCGAAACTTAGACCTAGGGTCTAATATGAGCTAGTACGACCTAGGGTCTGTCTACCTCAAATGGCCAGCATGATTCATTGCACCAGGATGACCTAGGGTCGATCCGAAACTTAGACCTAGGGTCTAATAAGAGCTAGTATGACCTAGGGTCCGTCTACCTCAAATGGCCAGCATGATTCATTGCAGCAGGATGACCTAGGGTCGATCCGAAACTTAGACCTAGGGTCTAATACGATGCGCCAGTACGGCCTAGGGCCCGTTTACCTCAAATGGCCAGCATTCGTTGCACCAGGATGACCTAGGGTCGATCCGAAACTTAAACCTAGGGTCTAACACACTGCGCCTACCTACCCACTGCGCCTACCTACCCACATGTTTGCATTTTGTGCACGAGGATGACCTAGGGTCTATCCGAATCCTAGTCCTAGGGACCTAGTTTTTGTCTAAAAGCTAATGCATTTCTTACTCTTAATTTTACAAAAAGCTGTTTCATGGGAATGTGTGCTTTTACTCGGCGGGCGCTACCCTCAAACTAGCATTGATCTTGAGCGGAACGATGTAGGTTACGGTTTATTATGGTAGTTCACGCAGATGCATCAAACCCGGTCGTGAATAATGTGGTGGCCACGGAACCGCCTGCATCACCAGAGCAGGAGACCATCCCTATTCCCTACGGTAATCATCCCGGATACTCCGGGTGGGGCAACCGATCTGCTACCTCGACCGACATTTTTAGAGATCCTAGGCGATAATCCGGACATCAACAAGCAAGTGGCATCCAGATTTGCGCACTTCATAACATCCGGACTAGACAAGGAGGTTCGTAAAGAACTTAAAAAAAAAAAAAAAAAACATTTGGTTCCTGGCAACTGCACAAATGTCGCTGCACCACAGCTTAATTAATAAAGAAGTCACGGCTGCCTTGCCTTTATATGAGGTTAAGAAGGAGCTTAAAGATTAGTTGGCTCTAACAAAGATTTGCCTATTTATTTTCGGAGATCACTTTGCAGAAACCCTTAAAACAGCCAAGGTGGTTTCAAAGTCCAGACTTGAAGCCAGAAGCAGCTAAGAAACCTATATATTTCATCCAGAACAAAGGCAAAAATCTGGAAAGCCAGGACACCGGTCCTCAGGCAGACGATGGCCCCTCAGCAACGTTACCAGTCGCCTGCACGGCAGACGGCGCGGCAGCACGCGACCTCGTCGCAGAGCTACACGCAGCGGTCCAAACAGACCCGCCGCCAGTAGACAAGGTACGGCATGCAGGCAGACTTGCACTTTTTTATAGTCAATGGTCCCGCATAACTAAAATCAATTCATCTTATCATGGACCAAAACATGACCAAATCACAAAAAAAAAAAAACTTGGGATGGCTACCAAATCAGACTTGATTGCCAGGTTAATCAGTCCTGCTTACCTAAATCAGTTTTTTCGGATTCTTAAAGAAAAGGCATAGCTGAAGGTGTTCATAGCTTAATGTACATTGGGGCTGTTTCCGAATGTCAATCTAGCCCTGACCAGTATGCGTCACGTGTGTTTACTGTACCTATGCCAAATGGGAAGACGAGATTTATCTTAAATTTAACAGGATTAAATAAATTCATAGATACACAACATTTTAAGTTGGAAGACATCCGAAATGCTCCTAAGTTAATATCTAAAGATTGCTATACAGCGACTTTAGATTTGAAAGACGCCTACTTTTTAAAAAGTCGATCCAAATTCAAGGAAATAATTGAGATTTTTCTTTGATGGTAAACTGTTCAACGTTGTCCCTTTCGGCCGTTCATTTTCACAAAACTTATAAAACTGGTCGTAAAATTATTACGAGCTTGTGGCTATTTATCATCAATTTACCTAGATGATTTTTTTAACCGACTGCGGCTAAGCCCAAAAGGACGGTTAGGTGTTTGTAATAACTGGTTAATACATATCAGGAATGCCTACAAAATGTAGAGATTACTCGAACATTACTAGAATCATTAGGATTCATGATCAATTATGAAAAAAGCAATTTTGATGCCGTCGAAATTTTACCAGTACTTAGGGTATATTATTGTTGATACCCGCAAGTGGCAATTATGTCTACCTGCAGACAAAACAGCTCGTATTAAAGTCGAGCTAGTAAAGATCAAAGAACTTAAACATTGCATAATAAGAAAATTTGCGCAATTGCTAGGTTTATTGGTATTCGCATGTCCCGCAATAGAATATGGGCTGTTATACTAGGTACACAAAGGAACTAAAACGTTGTAGGTTCTTGTTTTCATCTTCAACTACGACAAGTTACAATAAATTGTCGAGTTAGGATCATTGATCATTCTGTTCATAGAATTCGAAATGATACCTTTATTTTAGAAATATATTCTGACGCAACAACTTGTTATGATCCAACTGCTAGTGGTCAGTGGTCCCTCAAGGAAAAAATATTGCATTTAAATCAATAATAGAACTTATCGCGGCCTTTTTTTGCTCTTAAATCCTTTTCAAAAGATTATTTTGACTGTAAAATTTATACTTTTACGTATTGATAACACTACTGCGGTTTGTTACATCGTATGGGAGGTATTCAATAACCTCATTTGACCAGGGTCACGAGAGACCTATGGCAGTGGTGTGAATCACGAAAGATACTAGTATTAGCTTCGTACGTAAGATCGCAGGATAATTTCACTGCAGATTGAGATTCTAGACGATCCCATCTTGATGTGGAATGGGAACTTCCTAACAGTGGCTTCGAATTAATTTTAAAAACATTTAAACATAACCCCCAGAGATAGAATAATTTGCCAACCGTATTAATAAAGATTGCGAGATATTCGTATCTCGGCATAGGGACCCAGAAGCTTAGGCTAGTGATGCCTTTACTTTGGATTGGTCCAAACACTTGTTTTATGCTTTTCCACCTGTGGAAGTAATACTAAAATCTTTGCGTAAAATGATTTCCGACAAAGCTCGAGGTATTATGGTTATTCCTCGCTGGCTCTTTCAGCCATGGCACCTACCTTTTATGAGACTGCTCTCATCTGACCTTGCAATGTGGAACTTAATTCTGAGGATGTTTTTATTCCTGGTTCCAGCAACCGCAACATTCAACCCAGCACTACCCTGGTGGCCTGGATTTTGTTAGGAAGGCAATGCTTTAGCGTCTAGTCCCGCCTCCGGCAGTAGACATCATGATGGCCTCTTTTTCGGACAACACTCTTAGACAATGTGTCGTTATATAATTGGGACGTCAGTTTAGTCCTGAACTTTTTAGACTCACTGTATCTCAATGAAACTCTTACCCTTGAAAGATCATCAAGAAAATGTGTCGTATTGCTCGTCATAAAATACAGACTTTATCTAAAATTAAGACTGACCAAATAGTGGTTCAAAACCAAATAATAATTATATTTATTAAATTGATAAAAACATCTAAACCCGTTTTTTAAAAAACAAGCGTCCTAACGAACTTTTAATTTACTTACAATAACCAAAAGCTCTATTTCACTATAAATGTCGTAACTAGAATGGCTTGTTTTATGTATGCTCTACATGACAAAGCCGACGTTGCGAGTTCAAATCTCAAATCCTATATTGCTTTTTGTGAGATAATAATTTTTGTTTTCTTTAATTTTAATCTTAAATAATTGAATTAGTTTTAATAAAAGTTCATAAAGTGAAAAATTAAATTAAATAAACTCATTCTTGTCTGTCTAAGTGTTATCGTTGCTTGAACGAGCTTGTGAAAGGAATACATAGTGAGAAAAAACAGTTGAACAGTAAAAAAGTAACAAAACACAACACATTATTTTTATGTGAATAAATTATGTTGCGCGTCATTTAATAATTAGTGCAAATAAATAAATAAGTTTTCAAATACGAAAATGCCAAACAGTTGGCGTCGTAACGAACTTTTTTGGAAAAGACAATGAATTGAACTAAAATTACGAGCAGATTACCGTTAACTACTTTAGTGCAACATAAAAATAAATCACATTACTTACAGTGATTTTTGATGTATATAAAATACTTTTTTGGTGATTCGTACATTCGTTGTAACTTAATACAACGCCATCTGTGTTCGATACACATCAAACACAATAAAATCAATAAACCTAAAAGTACATTTTAATTCCGAGTTAATTACGACTTATGCCAATAGAGGGCGCCTTCAATAAAAATGTCACAAAAAGCTACGATGGAGTCACTATGCGCAGGATGCCTTCAAGAATTACCAATTAAAGAAAAGCTTACCTGTAAACTATGTAAAAAAGCATATGACTTACAATGTGCAAATGTTACTGCAACATTATTCAATAAAACAATGACACTAGCGCAAAAGAAGTCATGGAATTGTCAAGCATGCAATTGTAAAATCCCAAAAACCGGGAATTTAAATACACCTATACGTGCACAAATCGGCTCACAGCCTAAGAGTTCACCCTCTGAAGAAAATAATATCACTCTTAGAAAAAGGGCAACTAACTCCAACCCCGACATATCTTTTTCACAAGACCTGAGTAGGTATATTAGGTGATACGCAATACCCGGAAAATAAAGAAACACCATTAAATACAATTATGCAAGAAGAACTATTAAAGAACTTGAGCGAAATGAAAATTCTTCGTTTACGAGAAAATAATCGGTCAATTATAGCGGAGCTACAGAACACTATTCAAATAGAAATAAATAAGGCAATTACTAAAGTGAGAGAAGACATTGAAATAAAAACAGACTCACTTTTTAAAGAAAACGAGCAAAGACAAGAAGACATAGAAATAATAAACAAAAAAATAGAAAAACTCAACATAGAAAATGAGAAATTGAAGAATGAGATTAAAGACCTAGTAAAAGAAAACCAGAAATGTACTGGAAACAACAGCAAGAAAATAGTACTCTATGGTTTTCCTGAATATTATAAAGAGCCAGATTATGATCAACAATGTCGATTAATTGATCTTTGTTATGAAAAACTGAATATCGACCTTACAGGGTATATAGAAGAAACATATAGAGTAGGCAGAAACTATAACCAAAACCGACCCCTAGTAATTGAACTCATTAGCAAGAGAATGGCTAAATACATTGTCGAAAATAAACACTGTCTCCAAGGAACCAGATTGTTCTTATCTGAATTTTTAGACGAAAACGCAAGATTAGAAAGAAAGAACATGCGAGAAGAAATGTTGAAAGCAAGGAAAAAGGGTTTATATGCAATAATAAAAAACAATCAGTTGTTTATAGAAGGTAAAAGAACAGCCGTACCGAAGGATCAAACCGAAATATACAATGATAATAGACAGATAAATAACGAACAGAGCGTAACTCAAGTAAATATAAACGAAGATATAGATGATCGTAACTTTCGTACATTCCGAAACCCCAGACCAACAAACTACAACGAACAACAACGAAACTTTCGTACATTTCGAAACCCCAGACCAACATTTTAAAATTCTATTCCAGAATATTCAAAGCATGTATAACAAACAACACCTGATAGAGGCTTTCATTAATGATCAACCCACATTCAAAGCAATATCATTGTGCGAGACCTGGCTCACCAAAGATAAATTAGAAACTGTGCAATTTAGTGGATTTAAAACTGCAGCATCGTATTGTCGCCGCTCTCGAAGTGGTGGCGGCGTCTGTATTATTTTAGACGATAGTGTAGAATATATAGAATGTTGTGATATTAGAGATATGACTATTGAATATTGTATAGAACTATGTGCCTGTAAGCTACCAAAGCAAAATTTGTTAATAGTTACCATGTACTGGAATAGAAGAGAGGAAGTAATTTTTATTAGTCAATTATTTAAAATAATGCAATATATAAACAATAAATACCAAAAATTTAACGTCATAATAGGAGGAGATTTTAATATAAATACCTTAGAAAATAGTGTAAAATCAAACCAGTTGATCGATCTCATGCTAGAATTTAAATTTTTACAACACATAAAAGAACCTACGCGTATATCACAAACTACGTCAACATGCTTAGATTTGATATTTACTAATTTTAATGACAGTAAAATGTACGCGACCGTAGAAGAATTAGGCTTTTCGGACCACTGCGGAACAATAATGCATATGATACAGGAACAGCAAAGTAAACAGTCCATCTGGTTTGCCAATAAAAGACTATTAAATACAACTAATATTCAAAAATTCAAATCCAAACTAAAGACACTAAACTGGAATGATATTATACAGCCGAATAGAAATGTCGATGAGAACTACCAATCGTTTCACAATAGTCTGATAGACATCCTAGATGAATGTATCCCTAAACGCAGAATTAAACTAAAAACAAAACGAAATAATCACTGGCTAACCGTGGGTATTAAACAATCTTGTAAAAACAAAAGGCTACTAAAAATTCTTTCTTCAAAAATGAATAATTCAATATTTACGACCTACTATAAAAAATATGAAAAAATCCTAAAAAAAACAGTAACAACGGCAAAAAAATTACATTACATATGTAAAATGAATAAATCATCAAATAAAGTAAAAACCATGTGGAACATTGTTAAAGAACGGACAAATAAAAAAACAAAAAAAGAAAAAGACAATATAACATTACAAACAACAAACCTAATTAGTGAACCAAAACAAGTAGCTAATGTTTTTAATACCTTTTTTGCGTCAATTGGAGAGAGTACCACCCAAACATCTGGCAGTACACAGACAAAAACATCAGTGATGAACCCCACTGAAAACACCATGTTTCTTACCCCTGTTGACGGATATGAAGTAAACCAGATATTAAAAAACCTTAAAAATAAAAATAGCCACGGCATAGACGAACTCCCTCCTACTCTATTCAGACAGTGCGCTGACGAACTAACCCTACCTTTCTTTAAATTAATAAACCAATCCTTCGAAGAAGGCACTTTCCCTCATCAATTAAAAAAAGCTTTAATAAAACCCATTCATAAAAAGAACGCAAAAACAGACCCAAGTAATTATAGACCAATTTCCCTTCTTCCAACAGCATCCAAAGTCTTCGAACGCGCAATGTGTGATCGTGTATATTCTTTTTGTGAAAAATATAAGATTTTCCATGACTGCCAAAATGGTTTTCGAAAAAACAGATCTACCACGCTAGCTGTTTATAAATACATCCAAGAAGCATTAAATATTATAAATAATAAACAATATGCAATAGGGATATTGCTCGATATGACAAAGGCCTATGACAAAGTTCAATTTAAAATACTATTAAATAAGCTAAATGGAATAGGAATACGCGGGAAAGCCCATGACTGGTTCGCATCATTTTTAGAGAATAGAAAGCAATTAGTCGAGATAGAATATTATAATAAAAAATCAAAAGAAGTACAGCTAATTAGATCTGATGTAAAAACAGTACACGCTTCAATTCCCCAGGGAAGTGTAATAGGTTGCCTCCTTTTTCTAATATATATAAACGACCTCCCCAAAACCATAGACGGCCCTTGTGTTCTTTTTGCGGATGATATCTCAATCCTTACCTCATGCCAAACAAATGCTAATTTACAAGAAAAACTTACAACTATTCTCGAGAAAACTATAAACTGGATGCATGACCATAATCTTGAAATAAATTTTACTAAAACTAAATTAATAACATTTCACCCCTGGCAGAAAAACCAAATAAATGTAAATTTTACTTTTAACCAACAAAAAATAGAAACAGTTAGTAATTTCACTCTCCTAGGTTTAACTATAGACACAAACATAAACTGGAAAACACACATACAGACAGTTAAATCAAAAATCTCAAAGTTTTCATATGCCCTCCGCGAAATTAAAAAGACAACAAACCTACAAACCGCTTTAACCACATACTACGCGTATGCCCACGCTTGGTTAAACTATGGCATAATCTTATGGGGAAACAGCACAGACGCCCCCTCACTATTTACCCTCCAAAAAAAGTTAATTAGAATAATTACAAATATAGAATCAACAGACAGTTGCAAACCTTACTTCCAGAAACACAAGATTCTCACGTTAGTTAGTATATATGTATTGGAATTATGTAAACTAGTCCGCAAATATCCGGATTCTTACAGCACACGGGGAGATGTACAAACTAATTATTCGTTGCGACATAAAAATAGACTGAATTTGCCACCTTCCCGTCTTAAACTACACCAATCTAGTCCATATTCCATGTCCATAAAAATATATAATAAATTACCAGAAAACATAAAGCAACAAAAGAAAACCAATATATTTGTAAATAAATTAAAGCAATACTTAATTAAAAAAAGCTACTATACAATACACGAATATTTAACAGATAAATCCGATGATAATACATAATTAAAACGTTTAACTAGGTAAGTACTAATAAAATTAAAACAAATTTTTGAAACCAAGTAGATAAACAAATAAGTAATTTAATAATAACTAACTTAATAATTATAGAATAGATAGACTGCTTTAATATTAATAAGTAGAATAAGTAAATAAATATAGATATATAGATTATTAGATATAAGATAGGTATAGAAATAATACCAACTTTAATATTAAATAAAAGAAGCAAAGCGCTCTTCCTCTCTCTAATTATTTTCTAATTATTTTAATTATTTTATATAGAAAATTGCTGTGCCCGACAGGGTCCATAATTGTGTCTAAAATTATTTTATACCACCTGTAAAAATGTACATTATGGATTGCAATAAACGATTTGAATTTGAAGACCGACCTGGGGTTTGTCCTGCCAAGACTCATTTCATATTTAGATAAGACGAAAGATTTAAGAGAATCTATAACCTGTTCGTTAGTGCTCGCAAGCCTTACAAATTGGTTTCCTCGCAGACGCTCAGTAGATGGGTTAAGCCTATGCTAAAAATCTGTTTTTTCCTCGCATAGCACTCGTCACGCTGCGACATCCAAAGCTCATGATCTAGGAGTTAGCTTATAATATAATAGGTACCATAGACCATATTATATTATATTCTAATAAGGCAGACGGCTGGGTGGAGTGGCAATTCCTCCACCTTTGCAAAATTTTAACAATCTTCTCTCGTTGATTACGATAGATATATGCATGGTATATGTTTGTTTACGTATATCCAGTTAGAAATATACCAAGTTACTTAGATATCATCAGATTATAAGTAGGTACCTACCCTTAGAATGAAGAATGTAGGATACCTTAGATCCAATTAGTTGTTTATTTTCTGTTGTTACCTAATATTGAATAGGTTTAATTATGGTTATTAATAAGAGTAATATTGAATTACTTAAATTATTATTTTTAGAATTATGGATATTTCCTCCACTTGCTCTCAATATCTACAAGTAAATAGAAGTACGAATAATTATAATACCGCTAATCTCGAGGGCGAAACATGGAGTATAATTAATGATTAAACGAACTTACCTGTACGTGAAGTTCTATCATAATTATACGAAATGTTTCGCCCGAAGAGATTAGCGGGAGATGCCCGCCCTCCCTAAGTAGCCCATGTCGTTACGGAAATGTAAATCTCTCAACGTAATGAAGACGAAACTGCTGAGACCTCGCAGGTGCGGGTGACAGGTGACCGGAAACGTCAAAAATAAAAATTAAATTGAGTTTGTTGTCGCTTGTGGCGACATCTTTTCTCAACTTTAGTGATGGAGTGGAAGTCAATAACGCGATACTACAAGTAAATAGAAGTACGAATAATTATAATACCGCTAATCTCTTTGGGCGAAACATTTCGTATAATTATGATAGAACTTCACGTACAGGTAAGTTCGTTTAATCATTAATTATTTGATGTAGGTATGTTTCAGAAGTTATTCTTTAAAATATTACATACATAACTCACGCCCTTTTCCCATGGGGGTAGGCAGAAACCACAGAACACCACCTGCTACTATCCTTACATACTTCTTTTGCCTCATTCACATTCATACATCTGGGCATACACGCACGCCGGTTTTCCCTAGAAATAATATTTTAGCTTTAGATCGAGTCATGTTTGGCTATCTAGAGGGTTGGCTCGCGTTAACGTCAGTACATCCAATTAAAAATAGGGAATCCCAAATAATCCCATTTTTTTTTTTTTTTTTTTAATATTCCACAACTATCACACAACGCCATCTAGTCCCAAGCTAAGCAGAGCTTGTGTTATGGGTACTAGACAACTGATAAACATACTTATATATTTCTAAATACATACATATTATAGATAAATTACACCCAGACACAGAACAAATGATCGTGCTCATCACACAAACATTTGTCCTGGGTGGGAATCGAACCCACGACCTCCGGCATAGCAGTTAGGGTCACTAACCACTAGACCAACAGGCCAGTCAATTAATACTTTTGTTTTCATTTCAGTCACAATGAGTAAACTTGTTGGTAATTTATTCAAACAGATGAAAAGCAAGGAGTTTAGGCAGTATTTAATGAGGTAAACTTTGATTTGATATCGTAAGTTGTTATTCTAGACTTGTTAGAAATAATGCAAAATAAACTTAATTTGGGAACAATTTTATTTTTCAGCACCCACTTCTGGGGCCCTGTAGCTAATTGGGGAATACCACTAGCAGCACTTGCAGATATACAAAAAGATCCAAGTTTTATTAGCGGGAAAATGACAGTTGGTAAGTTTTTTGTTTGTGTTTTCAGACTTTTAAAAAGTTTTATTGAATGCTACATTTATGAAGTTACCTGCAAGAAAAAGTTCTAGGACCAAAACATTCAAAATTAGAATAAACAAAAAGGTATTGTGGGTTCAGTAGTTCTTTGAGAATATTAAAATTAGAGATGAAACGGATAGTAGTTTGGCCGGATACCGGATACCGGATATTCGGCAAGCTACTAGGCCGGAGCGCCGGATATCCGGCTGCCGGATATTCGGCCCTTTATTGCGTTGACGCGATCAGTTTGATTTGAATACTGGCGCGGTAAACGAAATCGGAACTTCAGGCGCATTCGGGTCGCACGTAAGCGGAGATCGGGTCGACTCGGGGGCGTTCGAGTGTTATCGCGCGTGTCAGTTTGTGTTTGTTTCTCAGTTCGTTTGTTGTTTATTTCATTGTTTATCACTTGTCGTCGTGATTTTATCTTTGAATTCTGATAGATTAACAAGAAATGTCATCATCAAAAACTAGATCGCCAGGCAATATTTTGATTTAAATGGCAATTATTTTTTTTAAATTTTACTATCCGGTATCCGGCAGGATACTGTATTACTATCCGGTATCCGGCCGGATAGTGAAAACAAGGCCGGATAGATCGGATACCGGATGGTTACCGGATATCCGTTTCATATCTAAACATTATGATAATTTTAAAAACTTCTATTGCATAACATTAATCTACTATGTTAAGAAATCTAGCAGATGACATGTATCCTAAGTGATGAACCGTGTTCCTATGACCTTTGTTATCTCTCTTCCTCTGATTACAGCTGTTACATTACCTTGAACAAATGTTTCATTTGATCAGTTATCAATATTTTTTATGACCCTGTTACGGGATGACAACTTCATTAACTTTGTATTGTGCAAGTATAACTTTCGTAGTTTTCAATCAATAAACACGATATCAATCAATAAAGCAGAAATATCCAACTTTCACTTAATATTTCTGCACCATTTAGTGGTTATTTTTTTGCTACAAATGCAGACAGAAATTACGGGGTGGTAGGCTAGAAAAACATTTTTATTGCTTGTATCAAAGCACGTAGAAGACCACCCTTTGCAGTGTGCTGCCCCCAGCCATGGGCCTTTTGGCCAAAGAAAGGGTAAAGTAGAGGACGAATCCCTAGAGCCTTGACTAAGAAAAAACTAGAACCCGTTAAAAAGTCGCGCAAACCTCACGTGCAAACGTCGGTTAAAAGCCTCTCGTTGTTCCAGCTCTGTCGCTGTACTCGGTGATGTTCATGCGCTTCGCGTGGCGCGTGCAGCCGCGCAACATGTTGCTGTTCGCGTGCCACGTGACCAACACAGGCGCGCAGCTCACGCAGGGCGCGCGTTTCGTCAACTACCACTACCTGTAGGACAACAGCGACAAGCCCGCGCCGGCGGCTGCTCCAGTCAGCCAGGTTGCCGAGCCCCACGCTTCCTAGTTCATGATACCACCAATATGGGGAGAAACATGTACGGAGCAGTTTTTAACGTAGAGCTTCTTCGACGGGTCGAGGCTAGTTGTGGGATGGAACGAGATATGAATATGGCGCACCTTGGGTCTACTATACCTACACAACGATGCGAACATTCTTAATAATTTAGAAAAACACGCAAGTTTGAATAGGCAGGGCTGTCCTCGGGGATCTGATCTCTAAGTAGGTAATAAATTATACAATTTACGTACGCTGCACACAACGATCGAAGCGAACTTGAATGTTTTAGCACCATGGAATGGCGAATCTGTAGAAAATCAGTTGGATAATAAATGGCAAATGTATAAAACCTCAGCCTCGAATTTTGCGGGCAGCGGGGCGGCGGCGGGATGGACCGGTTCTCGGAATACAGCGGCGCGGGGGCGGGCAACGAGCGGTGCACTCCATACAAGCCGCGCCGCCGCCGCCGCCGCCCCGGCGCCCGCAAAATTCGAGGCTGAGGCCTAAAGGCGGACTTAGGTAATTCAATAAGCATTTACGCTCTGACTTTTGTGTAATATTGTTTTTAAATAGCAAATGATTCTTACTTTAAATGGCAAATGATAAAAGTGAAAAAATAAAACCAGAGAAAATGAAGGAGAATTTTACACACTCTATGAAAGATTGCGAGAACAATTTTTTTATATTTTTTTTTTGTATTGACGATGTTCGACATCCGCAGTGCAAGGTCGTGCTTGAATAGCACGTAATAATTCTTCAGCATTTAGTTGTGAAGACGCCATCACAACAACGCGCGCGATAGCTCGAATAGTTTGAGATACCCGCTCCCGCGCGATTTATCGCTTGCCGCCCGCGCACTCACTGCGGCCACTTGTATGAACGAGCTATGACACGAAGGCGCCGGGTGCAATGATGACGGAATTACGGCCGAACTTCTGAAGGCGGGTGGAAAACCGGTCCTTAAGGCCCTACAGAAGCTGTTTGATTCCGTCATACTCGAGGGGAAAACGCCACAGGCTTGGTGCAGGGGTGTGGTGGTGCTCTTCTTCAAAAAGGGTGACAATGCCCGGTTGAAGAACTATAGGCCCATCTCACTTCTAAGCCATGTCTACAAGTTGTTTTCAAGAGTCATCACGAATCGTCTCGCACGCAGGTTTGACGATTTCCAGCCTCCCGAACAAGCCGGATTCCGAAAAGGCTTCAGTACCGTAGACCACATACATACGCTGCGGCAGGTTATACAGAAGACCGAAGAGTATAACCTGCCTCTCTGTTTAGCGTTTGTGGACTACGAGAAAGCCTTCGATTCGATCGAGACTTGGGCTGTGCTGCAGTCTCTCCAACGGTGCCAAATCGACTACCGGTACATCGAGGTGTTGAAGTGTTTGTACAAAAACGCCACCATGTCAGTCCGACTTCAGGACCAGACCTCGGAACCTATCCTTCTGCAGCGCGGTGTGAGACAGGGAGACGTCATATCTCCGAAACTGTTCACCGCTGCATTGGAGGATATGTTCAAGGTTCTGGATTGGAGAGGACTTGGCATCAACGTTAACGGCGAGTACATCACTCACCTTCGGTTTGCCGACGATATAGTGGTCATGGCTGAGACCATGGAAGACCTCAGTGCAATGCTCGATGACCTCAGTAGAGCTTCCGAAAGAGTGGGTCTTAAAATGAACATGGACAAAACCAAGGTTATGTTGAATGTTCATGTAACACCCACTCCTATCAAGATCGTTGACTCTACGCTCGAAGTTGTGGACGATTATGTCTACCTGGGACAAACGGTCCAGTTGGGTAGATCTAACTTCGAGAAAGAGGTCAATCGTCGAATCCGACTCGGCTGGGCAGCGTTCGGGAAGTTGCGCGGTATCTTCTCGTCCAACTTACCCCAGTGTCTCAAGACGAAAGTCTATGACCAGTGTGTGTTGCCAGTAATTACATACGGGACCGAAACGTGGTCGCTCACAATGGGCCTCATCAGAAAGCTCAAAGTCACCCAAAGGGCAATGGAGAGGGCTATGCTCAGAGTTTCCTTGCGTGATCGAATCTGAAATGAGGACATCCGCTTGAGAACCAAGGTTACCGACGTAGCCCGAAGAATCGCCAGACTTAAGTGGCAATGGGCAGGGCACATTGCTCGCAGAACGGATGGCCGATGGGGCCGAAAAGTTCTGGAATGGCGACCGCGAACCGGAAGACGTTGCGCTGGAAGGCCTCCCACTAGGTGGACCGATGACCTGGTCAAGGTTGCAGGAAACCGCTGGATGAGAGACGCACGGGACCGGTCAATGTGGCGACGCCTGGGGGAGGCCTATGTTCAGCAGTGGACGTCTTTTGGCTGAAATGATGAATGATGATGGCACGAGTTGCCCGCGCGCTCCCCGCGGAAAGTAGCCCGCGCCGCTTCCCGCGCCCGCGTGCCCACTATGGACACTCAAATGAACTTTGTCGCGCCGCGCCCGCGTTTGCAGTCTGGCCAAGCACTAACTCTGTGTGCTACATCGGCGTCGACGTTTCCTTGGTCTGTGATAACGAGAGTCTTGTAGGTACCAACACATAGTGTCTATCATTGTATTGGAGAGTAAAAAACACAAGGTACCATCGAAATATAATTATGAATTTGATTTGTTGATTTATCAGGACATTTAGGACCATGCCGAATTAATACCTACTTATAACATGGTTTATATAATTACTAGCTGATGCCCGCGGCTTCACCCGCGTGGATGTCGTTCAAATTATATACTAAAACCTTCCTCTTGAATCACTCTATCTATTAAAAAAAACCGCATCAAAATCCGTTGCGTAGTTTTAAAGATTTAAGCATACAGACAAACAAACAGACAAAAATAGCGACTTTGTTTTATACTATGTAAGGATTTTTAAGTGCGTTTATTAAATATCACATTTAAGCGTTGATGTAAATACGAATAGTACAAAATATAAGTAGGTACATGTGACCACCTCTTTGGGTATTTTTTAAATGTTAACGTATTGTATTGTTATTAAGATTTACCAATTATACTCTGTTGTTGCTCTGTTTTTGAGTGTATTTTTTTTGTGTTCCCCAACCCTGATGATTAAATCAATCATCATCACTATCAGCCTAGGTAAATCCAAACTTTTTTTATTTTTTTGCAGCTGGATGCAGCTGAATATCAGTATTTTACATGGAGCGACATGGGAGCGACTGCCTATCTGACCTCCACAACCCAGTTAACACTGGGTAATGCCACTGTATATAAATAATATATAGTCTTAACTGGTTATCAGACTTTCAGGTCACTGCTACCTGTAACGACTGCCAAACAACAAAGATCTATTAATTACGGCAGCCGGGACCAACAACTTGACGTGCTTTCCGAGGCACGGAGGAACTTCGGTACAGTGATGCCAACGCTCAATAATATTCTCTCCCCCTAAAGCTTAACTTAAAAACTCACCAAACTTGATAAAAAAAACCCATAACCATAATCTTCATACTTCGTAGTATAGAGACAAGTGCAATTAAAAAAAAACAATTAAAATTTACTCCTAAAAACTTCTTCCCCTTGGTGTCAGTGACTCGTTATGTAATGGGTGGTCACCCATCCTCAGACCAACCTAGGCAAGCGCGGCTTAAACTAATGATCGACCCGAGTGACATTATTTTAATAGTAAGAAAAAAACCATACTGTGTGTGTGTTGCCTGCACTGTTTATTATGCAAAGATCCATTAAATATATTATTTTTTGCATAGTTTGATAAGAGCTCATACCTACTACGCCTTATTATAGACACAATTAAAAAGCCATTGTTATAAATCTCCTGGAGATTTATTAGCGGACGGGAGGGCAAAATGCTTTGTTGACGGCTTCGTGAAAAGTCTCTTTGCACATTATTCCCAGAGTAATTTCAACATAAGCCAATTCTAATGAATTAAAAAAAACAAACTGTAAGTACGTACAAGTTTTATATGAAAAAACCGTTATTTGAAGTAGTGGTATCGAATGAAACGTCCTCCTTGAACAATCTGTGCGCATTCGTTTGTGAAGTGACAGGCGAAGAGCATCAAGTTGCGGGGAGTAACCATCCAAGCCAACCGCATGAAACACATCGAATATAAAGCAAGAGCTGAAAAAATACAATACTTCAGTCAAATCAGAAAAAAAAAAATTGAGACATGCAGGTAAGGGGAATGCTTACATTTTTAATGTAGATGGTGTGGTGTGACCATAATATCTAAGTATGAGGGCAACTATTTTGACAATTCACAACATTATGTTCAAAAAACCATGTCCGATCCGTGAGGGAACTAATAAACTAAGTATCATGATTAGATTTTTAGTAAGTTATTCTTTTTGGAAAACGAGTCAATAAAAATAATACCCTAAAAAGATTAAAACTAACTATAAAAATTTATTCCTGAACGAAAATCATGAGACCGCCCGCGATATTCGAATTTTCTTAATTGAGAATTGGCATAAATATCACATCTACCGTCAATGAAAACCCGTGCTGTCGAATATATAAACAGAAATGAATTACCCATTGTCATATTCCCGCTGATAATATCTGGAGGCTTTTTTGTATCAGCAATAGCCGCCGCAGGAAAAGTCCAAGTTGTAACAGGGCCCCAGAAATGGGTGCTGTAAACGTAGAAAACAATTTATATGAATTTTATGTAGGTAAGTACCTACTACTTGATTTGCATGTGTGATCTTGGTTTGGTGGCGATGGATGTATCTAAGATAGATCAGATACGTGAATTTTGGAAGTGATTGGCGATTTCTTTCTTTGTCTTTTGGATAAGATTGCGCGTAGTGCTCGCATCGCATGCTTGGTATTGGTACCCGCTCGTAAGCGACTAAAGCGACACGCGATGTGCTTGTCATTTCCCGAGCAAGTTCGGTACTGCAATGTTGATGAGCAAATCTACATGACATATAAAACTACCCAGACAGGGTTAAAGTTACCTCATTAAATAGCTTCTGAACTCTTTGCTTCTCAGCTGATGTATTAAACGCTTTATTATCGACATGATGGAACACAAATAAATGCTAAAATAAAAAAAATATGTCGTACTATATAAAATAAACAAGTCAACATACAACATATAGTTAGCTCATAATTAGAATCATAAGACTAAGTAATAAGTTAATGTGGTTCCGCACTCATGTCGTGTCAGTCATCCATCATCAAGCTCTACTCAGAACTTCAAGAGCTCACTCAATGACCCGACGAACTCTATTACCTATAATTATTTCTGGTTGGTACTAACTGGCTCGCTCGTGGATTGTAATTTTTGTAGTTATGTACATGGTTGTGGCGGTTGGATAGGCATTCGCTACTCCGCTAAGTATGTAAAATAGTGGCGGTTAGATAGGCATTCGCTACTCCGCTAAGTAGGTATGTAAAATACTGGTGTAAGGTGTTAGGTGCATTTGGTTATGACTGGAAACCAACCCCAATATTCTAGGGAAAAGCAGAGATGATGATATTTCCGGTAGGACTAATTATAATGTAGGTAAGTACCCACTTAAGTAATTACAGCCTGTGTATCTATTCCGGAATCGGTGTATTTCTGTAGTGGTTCATACATAGAAGACATTTACTCTCTTTTCAACTGTGTGGTGTTATGAGTCTCTGAGAAAAATAGCTTTATCCTACGGAAAGACGGACAGGACAAACCTATAAGAATTCCGTTTTACGCTTTTGGCAACGGAACCCTTAAAATACTGACATTTTCGCAATCTAGACAACACATGTACACTTCCACGGTATAATCGACGAGATTGCACAAAGGGAAACTGAATGGTTGCACTTGCAAGAATCTTGAGACAACCTTTCCCTGGTGTATTTTGTACTTATACAAGAAATTGGTATACGTATCTATATTATTATTGGTTTTTAAGTTTTTATAAAAATCTACCAAAAGCTTTTATTTATGTTTTCGTTTTAACGTCAATAATCTTTTTTCATAGATACTTATAAAATTAGCAATCTGCACAAAAATTATAACAGAACTAAAAAGAGGATTTATTTATATGCATTATCTTTATGAGCGGTCTGTAATCAGCTCTTTGCGAAAAGACTCCTTGGCTGAAGCTTTGTTCAGTTTAGCGGTTCAGTCCCATGGTGAATGGAAAGAATAAGTTCGCGAAGCCATCCGCCAGCAGGGTTATTGGCTATCTTTTTGATTGTTACCGACTATCAACCTTGTTCTGTTCTGTCTCCTGCTGATATGGAGGGAAGTGGAAACTATGTTTTTTCCCACTCCTCCGCTATTCTTTTCTGATTAATTTCGTTGCGGGGTTCAAGACAGTTAAATCATTTCTCTGGGACTTCGTCGAGCTTCATTTGTCTCGGCGCTTTTCTTGTGGTCGCCACTGTTGATTCTGGCTAACAGGAGTTACACTGGTTTGGGAATAGTGTGGCGGGCTTGTCCCAATGGGGTTGTTTCCTGGAAACTTCGCCGCAAGATGGCGCTGGTGTTTGGCTACACATGTCAATTTTTTTTAAATAAACGTTTGCATTGTGTGGACGATTTTTCAAGTATTTGCGCGGGTTTTTTAACTCAATTTGTCGCTGCACAATGTATGCTACCTGGCGTATCACCCAGTTGAAGGAGGAATTGAAAAAACGAGGAACAACGCAACAAGGAAAGAAAGCGGAGCTTGTCGAAAAGTACAATAGATTTAACATTTTATCGACTTTTAGCTGTTTTCTGGGCAATATTATGGTTCTACAAGTTGTAAAATAAACTTCACTCACTAACTTTTTGCTTTTTAATGATCTAATAATAAACAAAGTAAGGTAATACATCATTTGTTAAAATGTTACAAAATGTATAGTTATTTGAAAAGAACCCATTTCCCCACCCAACCAATTCCTATGTCTGGAATAAGATCAAAGCTGGTAGATGGCAGTGGTTCGTTTGATATTATAGGGCTTGCTAATAAGCAACGCCTTGCATTTCTCTGTTGCAATCGCTCAGTTCGAGCTGAGGTGACACTCTGTGATTCATTCCAACAAAATATAGAGGGCACAGCAGATTTCTTCAAAATTTTGCGTTGGAGTGGAAAGCCTGAAACAATATTGGGTAATGTTAATACTTGGCATATATCAGTGTGGCCTAAATCCCCCATGAGCGAACGTTGACTTGAAGTGGGAGAAACCAAGTCAACGTTCGACCCTTGTTTCTCCCACACATTCAAATTATTAATAAAAGTCAGAATTAATAATAGGTATCGTACTAACCTGTCGCCTTAGAAGTGGTCTCGTAGTTTGTTTCGTTGAAATGTTTCCCACATAACCTCGAAAAATTACTTGTTTTGACTTTTTTTAGTTTCAGTGCCTTTTCCCACTTTCTCTTCGTGCGCAAATTTCTTGGAAATCTGACAACGCCTATTTCTTTGCATCCAAAGGCTACACAACGACCCATAATATTGAAAAAAGTCACAAAATATTAAGATATTGTTCAATTTCTATGGAGTTAGACAGTTTGTTTGTAGCCAACGCACAGCGCCCTCTACGTGGAACTATTTGACAGTTTTCTTCCCCATTATTCTAAATCAAGCTTCAGTGGTACACCGAACTGTGGAATATCGATGCAAAGCCAAAGACAGTTCATGCGAGACTGGTTTATTGTTCGTGTACCCACATCACAATATATTACATTTCCTCCCTCACAAGAAATATATATGTACCTACTTAACTAAGTTACAAACAATTTGTTCTTAATTGTACTTATCCAAACTAAAAAAATAATTTAATAAAGTAGACCGCAAGTGTTACAATAAAAAGTTTCCATTCCGTCATTAAGCTTTAACATAATAAACAATCAATACATACCTACCACTTGAATTTTTTTTTTTTTTTTAAGTTTGAATTGTTGCAAGTAACTACGTACCTACTTACAGTAAACATATTTATACTGTGCCAGTGGGCCGACCTGAAGAACAATATATGCACTAAGTATAATAATATTCTGTTACGATCATTTAGTCTGAATTATAAGGTTACTAATAACAAAAAAAAATACATGTACCTATTTATGGGTAATTTATACTTATATTATTTTATTATTATACTTATAACCTACATTATTACCAAAATACCAACACGGCTTTTATACTTAGGTACACACAAGATTGGACTAAAACATGAATTAATCAATATTGATAATATTTTTGTTTCGTTGTCTGTTATTGACCCAATCCCCGGAAGTGGACGGTTCAGCAGCGTAATCGCTTTGAGCCTTATGTATGACGGGCGAGTCATGTGAAGTCTGGGGAGACGTCACCACCGGTGAATTAGGTGCAGACTCCCATGTCTCTTTTTCAGTGTTTACTGTTTGATTATTATCAGTATCAGTGATAATAGGATTCGAATACTGTGTGTGTCTTCGTAATGGCATAATTTGGTCTATATGTTTCCGGTGTTCCCCCTGGTCCGATTTTACCTTATATGTCACTGCTCCGGTGCGCTTAGAGACCTCTCCTTCAACCCATTTGGGATTGTTTCTCGAGTAATCTCGAAACAACACTCGGTCGCCAGGTTGGACCTCTCTGTTCGTACCTTGAGCATGTTCGACCTGCTTGGTCTGCGCTGCCTCGACCGCATCCGCAGTGCTGCAGCGCAGCAAATCCAACCGCATGCGCAGCCTCCGACCCAGCAGCGCCACAGCTGGCTCGCGCTGAGTACTTGTGTGTGTACTGTTTCTGTACACCAATAGAAAATTGTTTATTGCTCGCTCGATGTTCTCACCTTCAGAAGCCGCCTTTTTTATTACCTTCTTGACAGTCTTGACTGCGTTCTCGGCGGCGCCGTTGCTTGATGGATGGTAAGGAGCTATTAGAATATGCTTAATCCCGTTGCGGGATAAGAATGACTCGAATTCCTGGGATCGAAATGGCGGGCCCCCGTCACTCACCAAACACTTTGGAAGCCCAAATCGGCTGAAGCATTCTCTAAGTCTGTTTGACACTAAATGAGCCGATGTACCGGTGCCCATTAGAAAAACTTCGATCCACTTTGAGTGCGAGTCAAGTATCAAGAAGTAATATTTACCTTGGTACTGTAGAAAATCTACATGAAGTCTCGTCCAAGGTTCCGAAGGCCATACGTACGGTACAGGAGTGTGTCGCGGCGGTGCGTCCAACTGTGCCCGGCAGGCGGCGCAGGAGGCCCCGCGCGCCTCGATGTCGGCGTCCAGGCGCGGCCACCACACGTAACTGCGCGCGATGCTCTTCATGCGCACGACGCCCACGTGACCCGCGTGCACTTCCTCTATGATCTGCGCCCGCAGCTGCTCCGGCACCACTATCCTGTATCCCCAAACTATACACCCGTGATCTATATGTAGATTTTCACGTCGATGAAAATACGCTTTCTCTTCTTCTGAATCGCCTATGAGTGGCCATCCACTCATTATGTAACCATATACTTTACATAAAATTTTATCTTTTGTAGTCTTGTGTGCTATATCTTTGTGACTAAGAGGGAAACTGTCCTCTACAAAATGTAAATATGCCGCGTCGTCTTGGTCCTCCACCTTGGTTTTCGGTAAAGGTAATCGTGATAGCCCGTCTGCATTGGTGTTTGATTCCGAGTTGACAAACACGATATTAAAATCATAAGCCGCCAGGCGCACAGCGTATCTCTGTAAGCGGCTGGCTGCAGTTTGCGGTATACCCTTTTTAGGCCCGAATATATAGCTTAATGCTTTATGATCGCTCCGTAATGTGAAATGTCTGCCAAAGAGATATTGATGGTGCCTCGTGACTCCGTATACAATGGCCAGCGCCTCCTTGTCTACCTGACTGTAGCGACGCTCGGCGTCGTTGAGCGTGCGCGAGGCGCAGCACACGAGGCGCTCAGCACCGTCGGGGTGGCGCTGCGCCAGCACGGCGCCCAGCCCGTACGCGCTGCTGTCTACAGCCAGCACCAAGGGCAGCTCGGGCGAGTAGTGAGCCAGCACCGGGTCACTCGTCAATCTTACCTTAATCTCCTCAAAAGCGACGTTACAGCTCTCGGACCATGCCCATTTAGCTCCCTTTTTTAAAAGGGCGTGAAGTGGATGTAAAATCATACTAAGATTGGGTATAAAACGTGCATAGTAATTTATGAATCCTAATAAAGCTCTTAACTGAGACACATTTTCCGGGATGGGCATTTTCGTTATGGCGTTAACTTTTGATGTGTCTGTATGAAGACCGTGTTTGTTAATTCTATAACCCAGGTAACAAACCTCATCTTTTAAAAACTCGCACTTGGAGAACTTGATTGTTAATCCGGCTTCTCTTAATCTAGTAAGTACAGCCCTTAAATTTTCCAAATGATGAGATTTATTCCTGCCACTCACACAAATGTCATCAATAAAAGCTACCACAAATTCTAGACCATTTAAAGTATCGAAAACAATTTTTTGAAATTTTTCGGGTAGGCACTTAAGTCCGAAAGGAGCCCTGCGATATACAAATGTACCCACATGCGTAGTAATCGCTGTAAGCGGCTGTGAACTATCTGACAATTCAAGTTGCATAAATGCATTTTTAAAATCTAATTTCGTATATTGCTCCCCACCACTTAACGTTGCAAATAACTCTTCAATTTTCGGCAATGGAAAATGAAAATCTTTTAATAACTTATTCACGGTCACTTTATAATCGCCGCATAAACGAATAGAACCATCCGGTTTAATAATAGGCACAATAGGAGTTCCATAATCGGATCTGTCCACCTTGTAAATTATACCTTCGTCTTGTAAGCGTTTAAGTTCATTTTCCACTGGCAAGCGCAGCGCAAGTGGAAGGGAACGAGACTTACAAAATACCGGCGTGTTATCTGTCAAATACAGTGATAATTTATGTTTATATGTACCAATTTTTTCTGTAAATACTTCTGGATATTCTTGTTTCAATTCTAAAACAACAGGATCTACATCTTCTTTTAAATGAAATAAATCTATTGACTTTAATTTAAGTTCGCGCATCCAGGTGCGTCCAATTAGCGGAGGGCCGCCGCGTTCGATAATAAACAATGGCAATATGGCGTCCTCTGCGCCTGCACAGCTGACGCGCACAGATACCCGGCCTAACGGTATTATTGCGTCACCTGTATAAGATTGTAATTTGATGCTAACTTTTTCAATCGGTAAAGAAGAAAGATGTTGATCGTAGAATAATTTAGATACCGCCGATATCTTGCTACCCGTATCGATTTCAAATAACACAGTTTGATTTTCAATAATTAGTTCACAATAATATGGGCCATCTTTTACATTTTGTACTGACCGACCTTTCATAGTAAACAGTCCTTCAAACTCCTCGCCTCCTGAGTCCGATGAATCTGTTTCCATAAAGTTTTGATATTTAGAACCAGACTTGCCCGCACTTACATTATTTTTATCACATACAGAGCCCAAATGGCCCTTCACTTTGCACTTATCACACACATACGACTTGTACCGGCACCTGTGCGGCACATGACCGTCCCGGCCACAGCGCCAGCACCCTTTGCGTCGCGGCGCCACGACGTCACGACCGGCGGCGCTGGACTGCTTGTCCACGCTCACCCGGTGCACCCGCTCGCCCGCGTCTGCCTGGAGTCCCGCCGGCCCGGCTGCTGCCCACGGCGCGGCTGGCGAGCGCGCCACGGCCTTAGCCGCGTGTTGCTCGGCCGCCTCCAGCGCCAGCGCCAGCCCCACTGCCTTCTTGTAATCGAGGGTGGTCTCCGCAAACAAGCGAGACCGTATCTCCTCGCTGCGTAGACCCGACACGAATTGATCTCGAATGTTCACTTCTAACTGGTTCTCGAAATTGCAATAGGTAGCCAAGTGTTTCAAATTTTGTAAAAACACTTTGATGTTTTCGCCTTCACCTTGCCGCCGCTGACGAAACACGTGGCGCTCCGCTATTTCGGATCTTTTGGGTTCCAGATGATTTTGCACAAGCTCCACTAATGTGGTAAAGGTTTTATCCTCCGGATTGTCTGGAGCACACAGATCGCACATCAACCGGTAGGTCGGCGCGCCGACATGCGTCACCAACGTGGCCACGCGTAGGTTATCTTTAATGGGCCTACTACACGCACGCACTTCCCCACAGTTTTGCCTGCGGGATTACGCGGTGCACACAGTACATCGCGCGTGTGGTTTGTAATGGTAATACAGTTTTACCAACCATACGCGCGATGTACTGTGAAGTGTGAACGAAAACTGTGGGGAAGTGCGTGCGTGTAGTAGGCCCATAATGTTGTTTAACAAAATAAATTGTTCCACCAAACGCACATATGCTGGCCAGTTTTCACCTCCATCCAGATCAAATACGTGTATTTTCCCGATTGGCATCTTGATATTTTACTACTTTTTATAATTACTCGTCGCCACTGTGGAATATCGATGCAAAGCCAAAGACAGTTCATGCGAGACTGGTTTATTGTTCGTGTACCCACATCACAATATATGACAACAAACAACAACAACATTGACACAACACACACACACACACACACACACACATTTGATGACAACTGAGAATTTCATGATCGGTTTTATAAGCGGCAAACCATGGAAGCAGCCTTATCTGTCAAACTGACAATTATTTACTGGGCTGGGCACACTACCTTATCAGCGTCTGACATTGACACTGACATGACATTGGCATAAGATCAGAAGCAGAAATCGAGGATCTCAGGACATTTTTGGAGAAAATAAAAGTTATTCCGTAATTTAGCGAGACCAAACAGTAATCAGGTAAGTGTTTTATTCAATAGGCAAGCTATTGAATCAATTTGAAACTCCTTGTATCGCATAACCTTGACATTCAAGTGAATGTATACGTAATTATTTAAAATTAAATTTAGCATAACTCATGATTGTGACAATGAACAGCATATAATTATAATTTAACCTTAATCTATTGCTTCTGAGGGTACAAGCCGAACACACCATGTTTTCAATGTAATTTACATTATAGGAAGTGAAACCTTTCATTTATCTTTTTCAAACATTCTCGCCTTTACTCAGTCTCATTTGAAGAGCTGTAAGGCCCAGATTCAGAGACCACACTTTGACTTTACTTTGATGGAAAGATCTACTTCAAGCCGTTCTTTACTTAGTAAAGGCGAAGTAGTCGATAATCATGACTTTGGCCTCAAAGTAAACTTTGCATTATTATACGTTTAAATAATGTAGTCCTTCGTGTTAAACTAATTTCCTACAAAAGAAAAGTGTAGTAAAGTCAAAGTGTGGTCTCTGAATCTGGGCCTAAGTGTCATTGGGTTGTTTGGACCGTTGGCAAAAAATTCTAATTAATTGTTGTTTTCATTTCAGGCAGAATGAGTGCATTCGCAGGAAATTTATTGAAGCAGCTGAAAAGCAAGGAGTTTAGACAATATTTAATGAGGTAAAAAAATGTATACTATGTTTCGAAATTCTTATCTAAGCTTGCTTATGTATGTAATCTTGTTTATGTAAAAGGATGTTCTCATTTTCAGTACCCACTTCTGGGGTCCTGTAGCTAATTGGGGAATACCTCTAGCAGCACTTGCAGATATACAAAAAGACCCAAGTTTTATTAGCGGGAAAATGACAGTTGGTAAGTTAACATTTAATTTGGGGTTGCATTTGAAATACGCATCCATATATAAGAGCTGGGGTTGGGGGGGGGGGGGAGGGGGGGGGGTCCCCCGTACCCCCCCTTCAACCCCCCAAGTGAGGAGATGCGTAGTTTTTTTTTTATTTAACTTTTAAATTTTGAGGTTAGAATAGCGCTAAAACGCGAAACGGGTAAAATTTTTGTGTCATTTGACAGGGGAAGGGTGAGGGGTGGTGCCCACCGTGCCCTGGCACCACTCCCATGTAAAGGCGACGCACCATTCTTAAGAAAAACAATTTTTTGGAACCGAACCCATTACTGGCCCAGTCGACGGAGCCCCGCTTCGCGGGGCTCCTACTTCTGGGTGGTTTACAAAAAAAATAACCACGAAGGGGATGGCGGGGTCTATTCGCTCGCTTCGCTCGCTCATTCGACCCCGCCATCCCCTTCTAAACGTCAAATCGGTCACCATTCATAACAAAATGGCGGAAAACGTTCCGTTTCACGTTCACAGATTATCACAGATTATTTATTTTTCCTATAATGATGAAAAAACATGTTCCGTTGCACGTAACTTCAAACGCTAATTTAAAGAAAATCACGAGTCTCCTCACTGTGAAAGGGGTGTCAATTGAAAGGGGCAAACATCCTCCTTAAAATACAACCCTTACCAACTCCAAATTCGGGATGCGTATTTCAAATGCCAACCCTTTAATTTTATCAAAGAAAGTAAATAAAAGAAGCGAACCTGCCATATGAACCTTCCGTAGTGTGAAGGGTTTTTTCAAAAAGAATGTAAGATATGGAGAACAAAGAAAGGTATTTATTTGTCGCAAGAATGTGACAAAATCTAAGCTAATGACAATGCTACTTCAAAAAATCATTTCAGTAAAGTATTCTGCTCAGATTGCTGAGATAAATGAGTTAGCTTATTACATATCTCAAAATCAAGCTAAATCTCAGACAAAGTAAAGATACGAGTTGTTATCACAACAGTTCAATAAAGTTGATTTATCTCTAATGCTCACTTCCTTATCTATGTTTCTTGTACTATGTAGCATCAATCTTTTTTGTTTACTTCTATATAACTGAGGTACTTTAACCTTGACAGTTTTTGGTAATTAAGAGATTAGTACTTTTATTTTATATTTACAAATGTCTGGAGCAATATGGCCGGAGTTTAAAAAGCGGTTCAATTTAGTATTTTCTGATGTATGAGTAGCTCGTGTTACCTCGTGTAATAGGAAAACAGACCGAATGTTGTTTATAAAAAACTTTTTAACAAAAAATAAAACCGACTTCAAAAAAAGAAAAACAAAAAAGTCTAAAATAAATCAGTTTCTGAAGTCGGTGGCAAAAAAATTAAATCAAACAAACAAAAGCCACCGACTTCAGAAACTGATTTATTTTAGACTTTTTAGTTTTTTTTTTTTTTGAAGTCGGTTTTATTTTTTGTTAAAAAGTTTTTATTTTTCACTTTTTAGTGGTTCATAATAATTATGTTCATGGGTCATAATGTGGACAATGAAGAGTTTTGTTGATTTTACAAAAACCGCTTGCCCGACTTCGATAAAAAAATTATGGGACCATTTGGGAAGTATCCCCTTTCCAACGAAAAATAATTTTTCAAATCGATTAGCAAGTGACGGAGTTATGCCCGAACAAACATAAAAAAAAAAAAAACAAACATCCGAATTAAGAACCTCCTTCTTTTTTTAGAAGTCGGTTAAAAATAGCTGGGACCAACATGTTTGCAAATAGTAATGGTAAACATAAAAGTTTCAGACAGTAGAAAGATGGCAGAAAGCGAGCGAGCGAAGCAAGCTCAACAAATTTTACAGCACTCCCAGAATTTGTAAAATTTTCTGTAACCATACAGGTGATATTGAAGTTAAAGCAGGGGTTGGCTAACACCCTAGGCCATGGCACTCATGGACAAATGCGGTTGTGGTCGCAGTCACTCAGGACACACACTAAGAACTCTCTCTCGTTGTTCCAGCTTTGTCGCTGTATTCGGTGATGTTCATGCGCTTCGCGTGGCGCGTGCAGCCACGCAACATGTTGCTGTTCGCGTGCCACGTGACCAACACAGGCGCGCAGCTCACGCAGGGCGCGCGTTTCGTCAACTACCACTATCTGCAGGACAACCGCGAGAAGCCCGCGGCGCCGGCGGCCGCTCCAGTCAGCCAGGTCACAGCGCCCGCTGCCTCTTAGTTCCTAATACCACAAATACAGGGAGAAGATGCGTGGCGCAGGTTACACGTAGATTTGGGTCCTGGCGAACTGTTTTAGTAGTAAGTGTCATTTGAGTCTGTCCACATATCAGTTCTGTGTGGTTCTGTGTATCGAAACGGCTGTAGGAATTTAAATGTAAAAATCTTTGGAAATCATTGCTTAAATCTATTATAATATTTGTAATAAGCAGGCGAATCTAGCAAGCTTAAGCTAGTGTCTCGCATTAGTGGGGGCTAGATAAAGTAGTGTGATTACTGGTATAGTTATTTTATGTAGATCTGTAGTTAATATTTAAATTGTTTGGGACTTTCTAAACCTTGATCTTAAACTACTTTATTTATTCAGCACTTAAATTATATGTTACCCTTTTAAAACCAAGTTATATTAACAAACTAAGAATGTACAGATTATATTATTTATTGTAAAATGTTTGTGATAATAAGCGCACAATTTATAATATTTATTTTAAATTACAGATTTTATAGAGTTTTTCTTTTTTAACCTTTTGAGCGCCACAGTCACGTATAGACGACAAGCCGAAAAAGCAAAAAAGTGCCTTAAGTATGTCGACAAGGTACTTTTTGGCTTGTCGTCTTTGACTGTGGGTGTCAAAAGGTTAAGCTGATAAAGTAAGGATTTTTGGCAACTAAAATGTTAATCACAACTAAAAATATATGATCACCTACTTAGATTTAACTGTGTCAAAATTAAAAAAAAGTAGCTCAATTTTTCTTCAATTTACTAATAGGTAAATAAGAATAACTTACTATAGAAAAATATATAGGCGGTAAGCAAACTCGCATTTTGAATGGACATTGTTTCAAAAAATGTTTTTCGGTTGGGAAAAACATGTTACTGGCAATGTCGCTGAGTTGAGTTGTTGTTGAGTGTTGCTGGCAACATGTTGAAGACCATGGTAAACAAACTATATAACGGCTTTTTTTTCTTTCTTTGGCTTCAAGAAAATCGAAAATAGGCATTGTGTAAGTGTAGGTACATCTAATCATTATATGTACACAAATGTAGGATAGAAAAATTGGTACTAAGTACCCTCCCCGATGACATATCGATTTGATCGATTGTGACACTGGCTTAGCGTCCACCTTGAAGCAAGAGTGGAAATGGTAACCGTAAAACAAATGGCGCCAGCGTAGCTACTTTCAACCGACGTCATTGGTTGAAAATTTGTCAATGTCATTTTAAAAGTCAAAATAGCTTGCTCTCATTGGTCGGGATTGTGACAGATATAGTCACGCCATCTACAACCAGCATTGACAGACCGTCCCCAAGAGTAGCAGCCACTGAAAATGATTGTCTACGATCTGTTGAGAAACAAGTTTTCTATATTTTGTGACTTGTTGTGATTGTTAATCGTTTAAGTAAGTTCGTCAGTTACCCTAAATTTAGAATTAAGAACGAGTAGATTGTACAAAATATAGCAAATTACGATAATTATGTTATCAATAAACAAGGGTATATTTTTTAAATATTTATTGTGAATTTTATTCTAATAATTATTAAAATTGTTGATCTGTTTTAAGAGTTTAATTGTTAACAAGTCTTCGAAATCTTTATAAATATTAACCTTTTGACCGCCACTGTCAAGTAGGTATAGACGACAAGCCAAAAAGTACCTTAACTAAGTCGACAGACATTAAGGCTCCTTCCACAAAATCATCTCATTTTGATCAATTTTGATCGCTTGGTGTGGGAAATCTATGAAGAATTTGAAGCTTCCTTTTGACTATTATAAGAGACGAGTTCTTTTTCAGGTGGATGGGTTTGAAGAATTTTCAAAATAATGTTTATATTAATGACAATCACCCGTATTCAAAAGCCCTTTTCCGCACAAATACCGATCGAGTTACGTTTGGCTTAGCCGAACATAACACTACAAACGATTTTAAACTTAAAAAAAAATATAAATAACATCACCGTATGGTCTACTAGGGGACCAGTTTGCCACATTTTCGACTTCAATACAAAATATAGCGGAAAAAAAATGTTAAAACATCGCAATTTTTACAAAATGTCTCGACAAATAAGATTTTTTTTCTATACCTTAGAATCACGTTAAAGAAAATTTAAAAACTACGTATTAATTTTAAGGTAATCTTCTAATAGAATCGTATTTTTATTTTATCAATAAACTATAATTTCATTTCGTAAATTGAATCTAAAGTTAACTATATTATCGACCGCGCAAACTCTATCTCGCCAGTACGAATCGGCCACTGCCAGAGGACGGACGTATCGCTTTGTGTCACAAACGCTCCCGTGTTTTTCGTGCATATATTTTCGAGATTGTACACCGATTACCACAATTTGATACACTTATTAATTTTGATCAAACATGTTTATTTTGCTAGTTTGTAAAGATTGCTAAAAAATTTTCCATCTTCAGATCGAAGTCGAATTTCACGATCGTTTGTTGTTGTCGATTGTACTTCGATATATATTTTTAACCGACCTCCAAAAAAGAGGAGGTTCTCTATTCGTGTTTGTATGTCCGCGAATATCTCCGTCAATTGTGGACTGATTTTCAAAATTCTTTTTGTTTTGGAAAGGGTATACTCCCGAGGCGGTCCCATTGCACCAAGTCAGTTTCTGATGATGGGAACTCTGAGAAATTGAGGGCAACCCTCGAATATCATAGGCGCACATAACGTTTTCCATACATTTTCAGAAGCTGTTCAAGTATTTGCGTCTGATAATCATAATTTCATGTGGCGGCGCTGCGCTGATGACGGAAGGTGCAACTCCTCACTCAACGGTCAGGACTTGAAAGAAAATTCCTTCAAAATTATACGTACTTATGGATCGATAGTTGTATTCTTTCAGGCTATTAGGTTGAACTGATGATAGACGGTAAATCTCATTAACCGACTTAAAAAAAGGAGGTTCTCAATTCGTCTGCTAGAAAATTTTTAGTTCTTCCGTCGTGGGTGTCGTTTTCATGGTTTTCGGGGTCGCTGATTACGAAAATGAAGCCAAAATGAAAATCCATGATGGCGGCCATGAAAATTTTTGGTTTTTCCGTCATGGGTGTCGTTTTCATGGTTATTGGGGTCGCTGATTACGAAAATGAGGTCAAAATGAAAATCCAAGATGGCAGGCAGGTTTTTTGGGTTTTCCGTCATGGGTGTCGTTTTGATGGTTTTTGGGGTCGCTGATTACGAAAATGAGGTCAAAATGAAAATCAAGATGGCGCCGACGAAAATTTTTGGTATTTCCGTCATGGGTGTCGTTTACATGGTTTTTGGGGTTGCTGATTACGAAAATGAGGTCAAAATGAAAATCCAAGATGGCGGTCAGGATTTTTTTTTGGTTTTTCCGTCATGGGTGTCGTTTTCATGGTTTTTGGGGTCGCTGTCCGCTGATTACGAAAATGAGTTCAAAATGAAAATTCAAGATGGCGGCCAGGAAAATTTTTGGTTCTTCCGTCATGGGTGTCGTTTTCATGGTTTTCGGGGTCGCTGATTACGAAAATGAAGCCAAAATGAAAATCCAAGATGGCAGCCAGAAAACGTTTTGGTTTTTCCGTCATGGGTGTCGTTTTCATGGTTTGTGGGGTCGCTGATTACGAAAATGAGTTCAAAATGAAAATCCAAGATGGCAGCCAGGAAATTTTTTTGGCTTTCCGTCATGGGTGTCGTTTTGATGGTTTTTGGGGTCGCTGATTACGAAAATGAGGTCAAAATGAAAATTCAAGATGGCGGCCAGGAAAATTTTTAGTTCTTCCGTCATGGGTGTCGTTTTCATGGTTTTCGGGGTCGCTGATTACGAAAATGAAGCCAAAATGAAAATCCAAGATGGCGGCCAGGAAAATTTTTGGTTTTTCCGTCATGGGTGTCGTTTTCATAGTTTTTGGTGTCGCTGATTACGAAAATCAAGCCAAAAGGAAAATCCAAGATGGCGGCCAGGAAAATTTTTGGGTTTGCCGTCATGGGTGTCGTTTTCATGGTTTTTGGTGTCGCTGATTACGAAAATGAGGTCAAAATGAAAATCAAGATGGCGCCGACGAAAATTTTGGTTATTCCGTCATGGGTGTCGTTTTCATGGTTTTCGGGGTCGCTGATTACGAAAATGAAGCCAAAAGGAAAATCCAAGATGGCGGCCAGGAAATTTTTTGGGTTTGCCGTCATGGGTGTCGTTTTCATGGTTTTTGGGGTCGCTAATTACGAAAATGAGTTCAAAATGAAAATCCAAGATGGCAGCCAGGATTTTTTTTGGTTTTTCCGTCATGGGTGTCGTTTTCATGGTTTTTGGGGTCGCTGATTACGAAAATTAAGCCAAAATAAAAATCCAAGATGGCGCCGACGAAAATTTCTGATTTTTCCGTCATGGGTGTCGTTTTCATGGTTTTTGGGGTCGCTGATAACGAAAATGAGACCAATATGAAAATCCAAGATGGCGCCGATGAAAATTTTTGGTTTTTCCGTCATGGGTGTCGTTTTCATGGGTTTTGGGGTCGCTGATTACGACAATGAGACCAAAATTAAAATCCAAGGTGGTGGCTAGGAAAATTTTAGGTTCGTCCGTCATGGGTGTCGTTTTCATGGTTTTTGGGTAAACTGAGTACACACTACACCCCTGATTTCGCATTGCATATTCGCCAATTGCAAAGTGCAAAGACTAAGGTAATTTTATTTAAAACAACTGCCCGAAATAATGACACTATGACAATACTACTAAATGATGGTAATATTGAACTCGTCAAAGAAACTAAATTCCTGGGAGTACACATAGATGACCCATTAAACTGGAAAAATAATTAGCCGCCATTGATGCATATCTATATCATCCACATGTTATGCTTTAAGAACCCTTATATAGAGACGGAGTTGACATTGAACACTTAAAAATCGTAAACCACGCACTAATTGAATCCAAATTAAGATACAGTATACAATTCTGGGGAAACAGCTATAATTATAACTGTAAACGAGCTTTTGTCCTTCAGAAAAGAGCTATACGTACCATTGTCCGTATCTTACAAAGAGAGAGTTGTCGTCCGCATTTCTTAGACTTAAAAATTCTTATTGTTCCCAGTCTCTACATTCTTGTACTTCTGATTAATTTAAAAAAGTACATACATGAATATGAGACGCATGAGGAAAGACTGGTCAGGGAGAGTACACGTTGGAAAGATTTGAAAAATAAGATAAGTCCTCATTTTAACATTGTGAAACATAGTTCACAATATCAATAATAATAATAATAATATTCCACAACTATCACACAACGCCATCTAGTCCCAAGCTAAGCAGAGCTTGTGTTATGGGTACTAGACAACTGATAAACATACTTATATATTTCTAAATACATACATATTATAGATAAATTACACCCAGACACAGAACAAATGATCGTGCTCATCACACAAACATTTGTCCTGGGTGGGAATCGAACCCACGACCTCCGGCATAGCAGTTAGGGTCACTAACCACTAGACCAACAGGCCAGTCAAATCAAGCAGTGCAATTATTCAATAGGGTACCATTAGAATTAAAAAGCTTAATCTATACGTCTTCATTTAAATCAAAGCGTCAAGCATTCCTACTGGATAAATGTCTCTACTCCGTTGACGATATGTAATATTAAGGTATATAATACAATTATGATAATGCGCCAACTGATATAATTTGTCCTTTGTGTTTGTCAGTTTTTAATTTTAAAATGACTATTTGTATAAAGCTGACATGAATTTTACAAGAATCTAATAATTTAATTGTATTTTTGATTATTTTTTGTTTCAATTATGATTTAAATTTGTATTTTATGTGTAGGTATTGTAATTTTTGTTGTTAATGTTTAATTATGACTTATGAATGTGTTTTTTTTTTTTATTTTTTTTTTTTTATGATTTCAAATACTATGTGAATTGTTTGTGAATAAATTGAATTGAATTATCAGTTGAGTCAAATACATTCCCAACAGAATGGAAAACATCTAAAGTTATCCCGGTTTATAAGAGTGGCCCAAAAAGTGATATAAAAAATTACAGACCCATAGCTGTTTTATCCATATTTTTTTTTTTTTTTTTTTTTTTTTTTTTTTTATGTGTGTGTGCTTGATGTACTGACGTCAAATAAACATTTTTTCTTTCTTTCTTTCTTTCTTTCATATTTGGAAAAGTGTTTCAAGCGGTACTTTAAAAAAAAGTATTTTCCAAACTGCAACGGTGGTTTGCGGAGGAACAGCACGGATTTCTTCCAAATCGTTCAACCACGTCTAATTTACTCAACGTTACTCGACATTCTTAGCCAAAAATATTGACGACAGAAAGCAGGTGGGTGTCACTTATTTTGATTTTCAGAAGGCTTTTGACCGGGTTGACAATGATAATACTTTTGAGTAAATTGGCTTTGGCTGGTTTCTCTGCGGCAACACTTAAATTCTTCGCAAATTACCTATACAATCGCAAACAATATGTTATTTTTGAAAATGCCAATTCGGAATGCTATTCTGTCACTTCTGGCGTAGGCCAAGGTACTAACCTAAGTCCCCTGTATTTTCTTATTGTTGTAAATGACCTGCCCAAGTGTCACTCCACACTCCACAGTTTCACAGCTCCACAGTTTTAATGTATGCCGATGATGTCAAAGTTGCGCTTCCCATATCTAATCTTAGCGATACAGTCACACTTCAACAAGACATAGACAGCATCCACCATTGGAGCACTATATACAACCTCAACTTGAATATTAGCAAATGTGCGATCATGACCTTTTCTAAAGTCACACAACCTATCCTCAATATTTACACATTAAACAATGAGCCCCTGAAACGAGTTAATGCCGTACGCGATATTGGTACTAATTTTGACCCACACCTCACATTTAACCAACATAGTAATATAATACAAATATGCAACAAGTCCCGCAAAAACTTAGGTTTTGTTTTACGACTAGTTAATTTTTAAGCTATTGCATAGCTTCTATCGCGGGCCTTGAGCGTGGAGAGCGAATTCAGAAATTCCCTAACGAAAATATTCAAGATTCAGTATTCAACCAGGTTGCTATGGTTACGGAAAAAAACAAGGTTGTCAACTGAGGTTGTCAAATTAAATAATTAATTATTTGCTGTTGTAAAAAAATATGCCATGCAATAGCTTTACCGCGGCAGTCTCCGAGTGCCACATTTAGTTTTTTTTTTTTAATAATTGACCAGCCATAACCCTCATCTACAACTCCTTCGTACGCAGTTTACTCGAAACCAATAGTGTAATCTGGAACCCTCATGAAAAAATCTATAAACTAGTCATTGAAAAGGTCCAGAAGTCTTTTATTCGCTACCTCTAACTCAAATTATTTGGCTTTTACCCATATAATTTACCCTACGCCATTCGTGCTAGGTATGGTGACATACCAGAGCTTAGAAGTCAGGAGAAATCTTGCTCTAGTTAAATATGTCATCTGCTTAGTTCGTGGTTCCCATTTTAATTCCCTGCTGTTACAGTACATCTCTTTTAACATCCCACTACCTATCCGGCACTCTCTTCGCCCACGCCAACGTCCTCTTTTTTCGATTCCTCAAACAAGCACCGTAACTCTTAAGACTAGCCCACTATTTCTAGCCCTTACCCACATAAACATTTTAATGTATGACGAGTCATTAGATATTTTTGCAAGTACGGAACTAAGTCTCCTTAACACTGCTTCTCGATACCTGGAGTCCATTGCCACTCCCAGTACTATCTCCTCGGGTTTAACAATTTTTTTGGTAATTTTTATTTGATTTCAACTTTTGCCACTAGAATGTTTTGTTAATTTTTATTGTAATAATGTTTTTTTTTTCTTAGTTTTGTTATTATTATTTTTTATTTCTAAGTTTTTTGTTTTTTGTTCAACCTATAGCTTGTATGTGTGGTGTCACTGTAAATATAAGTTGGTTATTAATAAATAAATAAATTATGTGCTTTAGCGTATGTTCCATCAGAACCAGTTATCAACGCTTTTGACGAACTGCTCGAATCTGTTTTATATTGTGCATTCTGGCCTCCTCCGACAAGGCATTGATTATTTTGAAGATAACTGGATCGGAAGGTTGGAAAGACGGGGCAGGCGAGCTCCTAGATTTCCTATTGATCTGTGGAATACTTTTGATGCAGTTCTTCAGGAAATTCCCCGAATGAACAACTCCGTTGAAGGCTTTCACAGGGGATTCTAGTCACTTCTATCGGCTCATCTCATCACCCATCTATATGGAAGTTTTTGGATGAACTTCGTCGGCAGCAAAGCCTGACAGAACTGAAACTGGAGCAAATTTTGTCTCGTGGATCACACACAACTAGTCGGCCAAGATATAGGCAAACATCGGCAAGATTGAAAGATTTAGTTGAATCATTTGGGGAGAGACCACTCCCAGATAACTTACGGGCCAATGCTCATAATTTTGAATTTCAACAAATATGATTAAAAAACTACATAAAAAAAACGAAACACAAAATGATTAAACCTAAAAAGCATACAAATTTAAAATAAATAATTATATCTATCTAGGGTCAAAGTCTACATACTGCATACGGCCAATGACCTTTTTTTTTACAAAATAAGCCAGCATTCCTTCAGGCGTTATCGACATTCTTGACCTCGAAAGCACAAAACCTAACAAAAAATCTTTTTTTTTTCCTTCATCACGTATAATACTTCAAATCTGATTTGAACATTGTGTATAAAATCAATGATAATAAACAACCAAAAAAAAAAACGCTAGGTGTCGGTCCACCTCCACGTGGTGCCCGTTGGAAACGTGATAACGGCTAACGGACTATTTGAATGACAATGCCTATAATTCCATTTTTTTCCTGTTCATGTTATTTTACATTTTGTCTAGTATAACTTATTAATATTTATTTCGATTTCATGTTTAACAAACCCATTTTATGTATTTCTAAATTTTGACCCCCGAAAACCATGAAAACGACACCCATGACGGAAAAACCTAAAATTTTGCTAGCCGCCATCTTGGATTTTAATTTTGGTCTCATTTTCGTAATCAGCGACCATAAAAACCATGAAAACGACACCCATGACGGAAAAACCAAAAATTTTCGTTGGCGCCATCTTGATTTTCATTTTGACCTCATATTCGTAATCAGCGACCCCAAAAACCATCAAAACGACACCCATGACGGAAAAACCAAAAAAAATCCAGGCTGCCATCTTGGATTTTCATTTTGACCTCATTTTCGTAATCAGCGACCCCTATAGCCATGAAAACGACACCCATGACGGAAAACCCAAAAATTTTCGTTGGCGCCATCTTGATTTTCATTTTGACTTCATTTTCGTAATCAGCGACCCCAAAAACCATGAAAACGACACCCATGACGGAAAAACCTAAAATTTTCCTAGCCGACGAATTGAGAACCTCCTTTTTATTAAGTCGGTTAATGAGATTTACCGTCTATAATCAGTTCAACCTAATAGCCTGAAAGAATACAACTATCGATCCATAAGTACGTATAATTTTGAAGGAATTTTCTTTCAAGTCCTGACCGTTGAGGAGTTGCACCTTCCGTCATCAGCGCAGCGCCGCCACATGAAATTATGATTATCAGACGCAAATACTTGAACAGCTTCTGAAAATGTATGGAAAACGTTATGTGCACCTATGATATTCGAGGGTTGCCCTCAATTTCTCAGAGTTCCCATCATCAGTAACTGACTTGGTGACAATGGGACCACCTTGGGAGTATACCTTTTCAAACAAAAAAATAATTTTGAAAATCGGTCCACAATTGTCGGAGATATGCGCGGACTACATAAAAAAAACATACGAATAGAGAACCTACTTCCTTTTTAGGAGTCGGTTAAAAAGAGACGGAAACATTATTTATTTTTGACGTGTTGAAGTGCTTTTGCAACCAATTTACAACAAAATTTAAATCTGTGATTAAAATAGATATCATAATTTTTGATTTATTAAATGAATATTATTTCATCTAACACCAAATTGAACCATTTTTATGTTGATTGATATACTGTACCTATACACAACACACATTCCAGACTATTTTTCAAAGTGTACTTACTTACTATAAAATTATGTCACTTAAGGTGGTACCCTGAGCAAATAACCTTGAGCATTTGCTCCCTCTTTGCCGCACCCCACCTCTACAATACTTCGTAAACTATTACTTGCGCCACCTGGCGAACTTCATACGAATACAAGTAAAATTCACAGATCTAAGAAGTAATAGATATGGCATTCAAAGAAATATTTTTTTATGAAATGTTATTATGAATTCAGTTACTATACTCACGTCGATAAATAGGTAGGTACTTTCAACTTTTACAGTGATACAAATATTACGATTACGAAAATGAGCTCAAAATTAAAATCCAAGATGGCGCCGATGAAAATTTTTGGTTTATTCGTCATGGGTGTCGTTTTCATGGTATTCGGGGTCGCTGATAACGAAAATGAGGTCAAAATGAAAATCCAAGATGGCGCCGACGAAAATTTTTGGCTTTTCCGTCATGGGTGTCGTTTTCATGGTTTTTGGGGTCGCTGATTACGAAAATGAGATCAAAATGGAAATCCAAGATGGCGCCGACGAAAATTTTAGGTTTTCCGTCATGGGTGTCGTTTTCATGGTTTTTGGGGTCACTGATTACGAAAATGAGGTCAAAAGGAAAATCCAAGATGGCGCCGACGGTTTTTGGATAATAATATAATTATAATAATTTTTTATTTCATAGAAAGGAGATTGTAGTACAAGAGGCATACACAAAGTTATACATATAAGTTTGTACCAAGTCAAACACAATCGAGTGGGTGAAGTTCTGCTATTCCTAGCTAGGTTATAGAATAACCTGACCTGACCTCTTTTCGTAATCAGCGACCCCAAAAACCATGAAAACGACACCCATGACGGAAAAACCTAAAATTTTCCTAGCCGCCATCTTGGATTTTCATTTTGACCTCATTTTCGTAATCAGCGTCCCCAAAAACCATGAAAACGACACCCATGACGGAAAAACCTAAAAAATCTTTACCGCCATCTTGGATTTTCATTTTGATCTCATTTTCGTAATCAGCGACCCCAAAAACCATGAAAACGACACCCATGACGGAAAAACCTAAAATTTTCCTAGCCGCCATCTTGGATTTTCATTTTGACCTCATTTTCGTAATCAGCGTCCCCAAAAACCATGAAAACGACACCCATGACGGAAAAACCTAAAATTTTCCTAGCCGCCATCTTGGATTTTCATTTTGACCTCATTTTCGTAATCAGCGTCCCCAAAAACCATGAAAACGACACCCATGACGGAAAAACCAAAAATCTTCGTCGGCGCCATCTTGGATTTTCATTTTGACCTGATTTTCGTAATCAGCGACCATAATAACCATGAAAACGACACCCATGACGGAAAAACCAAAATTTTTCGTCGGCGCCATCTTGGATTTTCATTTTGACCTCATTTTCGTAATCAGCGACCCCAAAAACCATGAAAACGACACCCATGACGGAAAAACCTAAAATTTTCCTAGCCGCCATCTTGGATTTTAATTTTGAGCTCATTTTCGTAATCGTGCCAATATTATTTTGTATCACAGTAAAAGTTGAAATTACCTACCTATTTATCGACGTGAGTATAATAACTGAATTCATAATGACCAAAAGTATTTGGACGCACCAATAAATATTTCATAAAAAAATATTTCATTGAATGCCATATCTATTACTTGAAATTACTTCTTAGATCTGTTGATAATGTGACGTAAGCGAGCGAGCGCATGAGCCGACGCGGCGCGGTGACGAGCGACACGGGTTCCCCCTTCGAGGCCTGGCGGCATACTGAATGTCAATAGATACTGTTGCGAATACGCTCAGAATTTTGCATAAAAATCTTTATAAAATCAAATTTTGGGTTTTTTAAAAAAAAAATCGTACCATAATGTTCATTATGAAATTGCTTATCCATTAGTGTAAAAACAAAATAAAAACAATTGTTAGTTTTGGAGAAGTAGCATGTTTTCAATAATTATTTCTCATTTCTGTGGTTTCGTTGTGAGGGGATTAATTAAATATTTTACTTAAAAAAGAAAAAAACAAAACGTACCATTTTGAAGGTAAGAGTATGTAGAAATTTAATGTATTTTTTGTTGGTTGATATATCTTTTTTTTTAAGAGTTATAGGCTCCAGAAAACTGCATAAAAAACGGCTAGAGCTACGTTTTGCTGGGGGACGCGCCTTAAAATAATAATCGCCTAAATGATCAAATTTTTCAACCGTAGTTCAACGCTCGAAATGCCCGTGTGTGCGTTCGTCGGTGTTATCGCTGCACACAAACATAGCATCGCACCGAAATTGCCTAAAGTTCCGCAAGTCTTGTCTGTACAAGGCCCCTTAAGTACTATTTTGCTTGTTCGGCTTGTCGTCTATACTTGACTGTGGCGGTCAAAAGGTTAAATACAATTATTGTCGTCTCTAGTATCAAGATAAATAGGACACGTAGTCGTCGAGCTACACGATAACTGACAATTAATGTTTGCATTGATTGGTCAGGTTCACTCAAATGGCTGCGGATTTTAGTACTAGATGACGTGGCCTCGGCACAAGGGCAAAGAAGGAACATGGGTTCGGTTTTTAGTCAGCATAAGTCTGACACTGCCCTTCGCTCTGCCCAAGAGCGGGGGGGTGGGGGGGTCATTTGATGATTTTCCACCCACCAAAAAAAAAAAAAGGTTCACTCAAATCTATGTGATTCTTTCTTCAAAAGATCATCTCAGGTATTTATCTGCATATACTCCGCGCTACGACTGCTATAATTTTTGTAAACAAAGAACTTCTAAGTTACGTAGTGACAAATCAAACATTTTTTTTAAACGTTCTAGTAATTTCTCCTGTAGCGTGGAAGCGTTTACAAACATCTAGACTCACATACACAAACCGAACACCCAGACCCAAAACAACTATCTGTAGGGTAGGCCATACCACAACGTTGGCCTGGATATCTGAGACACTGGGTAAGTGGAATGGAATACCTCTATAAGTGAGACAAAGCAGGTAAAAATACGGAATCGAACCCGCAACAGGCGGCGCAGCAGTCCAATCGCTCAGCCACTGCGCCAACCGTGTCGTCTGTAATTGCAAATATACAGGGTGATTTTATGAGCTAAATACGAATCTATTGAAAGTAGAGCAATGGACAAAGGAGCCATGATCATAATATTGAACGAACATCAAACGGCAAACAAACAGAAATTCTGGTTGATATGTTTTTCTCCTATATTTATAAGTAGTTTCGTTAATGGCCGCGAAATAATAAAAAAACGCCATTACACAATCTATTTTGGTCCTTGTGTTTTAGTTTCTTTAAAGTCTGGCTCTAATGGCGTAAAGCAGCCATGTTATTTCTTGATCAACAACTATTTAATGAGTATAGTTCCTAGTTAACGAATATAACAAGACATAGCAACGAGACTACGAGAGATCCCCATTATCTTACTAAACAATAGCTACACAAAGTTCTAATAAAGTTATAATGATAGCAGCGAACTTTTGGCGAAAAATCTCAAGTGGGCGGACAAATAACGAACAGACTTCGAGAGTGAAACCTTGAATTAACAGTCGTATTGTAATGATAATGTGGATCGTTACATCATCGTTTCAGAAAAGCAAAGAAAAGGTTTAAACAAAAAACAAGGGCCTTATCACACCCCGTCCGGGCCGTGGATTATAGAACGAGATGACGTGGCCTCGGCACAAGGGCAAAGAAGAAACATGGGTTCGGTTTTTAGTCAGTAGAAGTCTGACACTCCCCTTCGCTCTGCCCAAGAGCGGGGGGGGGGGGGGGGGGGGGGTCATTTGATGATTTTCCACACACCAAAAAAAAAAAAGAAAGGACATCACATCTAGCGGTTTGGAAGCGGCTGCGGGGCCCGTTCGTTGCCCCATTCATTGCGCGTCCGCAACGAATTCGCTGCGCATGCGTGGCGTGTTCGTTGTGTGTCTGTAACGAATTTGTTGCGCGAACGTTCGCAATCCGCTAGAATGATAATTATTAATAATTATACTTTTATTTCAGACCAAGTTTGTCCATAACTGTTAGTAACAAATTTCTTAAAAGTACGTTAGTAGACTTATTAAATATCAATAAAAATTCAATACATTCAATATAGGGCTAGGGCAACAACAAAATACACATGTCATGTTAGTAACAAAGGTCTTAAAACTATGTTAGTTAAGGCCCTAAGGTGCATCAATCTATTTTATTTTAAATCAGTACTTTGCTCGCGACTTCGTCCGCAAAAATTGTACCTAATATAGCATTTAGCCCTCGTATAGGAACCACGAATAAAATAGCGGTCGTGAAAAAATACTAGGTAGATTCATTAAAATCATTCGTTCCGAAAATTAACCTTTTTAAGTAGGTACCTACATACAAACTTACAAACTTTTACCTCTTCATAACGAATTAATACCTAGTTAGATAAATGCTGACTTATAGGTAACTAGGTACTTCTCCCCCGTCGGGGCCGCGGATCTCGTCGGGGCCGCGGATCCCGTCGGGGCCGCGGATTTTTGTACTAGATGACGTGGCCTCGGCGCAAGGGCAAAGAAGGAACATGGGTTCGGGTTTTAGTCAGTAGAAGTCTGACACTCCCCTTCGCTCTGCCCAAGAGCGGGGGGGGTCATTCGATGATTTTTCACCCACCAAAAAAAAAAAGGTAGGTACTTCTACCACCTACTACGTTTGTAGAAAAGCAGGTAGCCCTATTTATCTAGCTCACTACTAAAGTTCTTCTGCGCTCCGCAACAAAAGTGGCGTCGGCGAGAGCGCTTACTTGGCACAATAGCGGGCGTTTAGAAGCGGCAACAATGACGGGCATCTTCATTGTCTACCACAAGTGCTGCTGAATGTAGCATGTTCTACTTCAGGTCGCGCTCTCACTTTATGTGATGAAGTCGCGTGAAAGTGTATGCAAATACTCAGCTTTGTTCTAGATAGATGAACGCACATATTTTATTGCGATTTACATACTATAAATTAAGAGGTTTCCTGGTCTTGGTAAGGAGGAGTTCATGTTAAATGCTGGTTTCCGTCTTTCTTTTTTTCGCTGGTATGACATAACTGGGTATTTTGAGTATGTTAGACCTAGGTGCTTACTCTGGAATATAATTCCGATAGATCGACATTGGTCAAACGTCAGTTGGTTGAGTTAAACGTCAGGGATTGGCTAGACTCAGTGAGTCCAGCCAATTGCTGGACGTTTGACTGCCAATTCCAATGTCGATCTATCGGAATTATATTCAAGAGTAAGCACACTGGTCTAAACTACAGTCAGCTCTGCAATGCAACCAAGACTCTACGACTTAAATAACCCTGGACTTGAACCCAGACTTATAAAAGAACAGCCACTCGTAGCAGGCGCAGTAATCATTTATCTTTTCCGTAGCATTTTTTAATTTCTATGTAGGACGGAAAGTTTTCTGGCAACTCTAACCTGAATATCACACAGTAACCAACAAATAAAAGACCCTAGGTATAGATTGATTTAATCACGTCCCATTTGCATCAAACCTAGTTAGATTTACAGTTAAAACCACTAATTCGGTCCACTCACCGATCGCGGATTTGCGCTGTCAACGAGTTTCACTTTACATTAATTATTGCTGAAATATATAAAACTAGTGACCCGCCCGGCTTCGCACGGGTGCAAAAAAGGTTTTAAAACCTTCCTCTTGAATCACTCTATCTGTTAAAAAAAAACCGCATCAAAATCCGTTGCGCAGTTTTAAAGATTTAAGCATACAAAGGGACATAGGGACAGAGAAAGAGACTTTGTTTTATACTATGTAGTGATATCACCATTCTCCTGCCCTTATCCCAATTTATTTAGAGTCAGCGCAGCATAATTTCATTTATTCTGTTCTTCTCTTCCATACTTCTCTATTACTCGTCATCTCAGCAGTCACTTCCTTGCTAGTTATACCATTCTCCACACAGTCCGTCCACGTCTTCCTCTACTCTTATAGCCGTCTACATTCATTCTGAAATTTTAATCTTCTTCTATATAAATAAAAAGAGAAGTCCTGACTGACTGACTGACTGCTCATCAACGCCCAGCCCAAACCCTTGGACCTAGAAAGCTGAAATTTTGCACAGAGGTTCCCTTTATAATGTAGATTTAGAATAAGGAAGGATTTTTCGAAATTCAACCCCTAAGGGAGTTAAATAGGGGATGAAAATTTGTATGGAAAATCGTCATTTTCACGCGGGCGAAGCCGCTGGCAAAAGCTAGTATCACTATAATCGATTTCTACAACTTTTCAGTCACTATCATCACACTCATTCCTTATTTTATTTAATCGTGTTACTCCTCAGTGAGGAATGGGGTGACTGAAGTGAGGAGTCCTCACTTGCCTCTATTACCAAATAATAATGTTTAATTATTTACAACTAGCTGATGCCCGCGGCTTCACCCGCGTGGATGTCGTTCAAATTAGATACTAAAACCTTCCTCTTGAATCACTCTATCTATTAAAAAAAACCGCATCAAAACCCGTTGCGTAGTTTTAAAGATTTATTTATTTATTTACACATACATTTGTTGTGACAGGTAAGACCCAAGTTAACAAAAGTAGTCATTAATTACAGTAACAAATAACACAGTTATACAGTGGACAACATACTTAGTGTCTCCCTCTGGAATTCCGCCAAGGAACAAGAAAATATGTCCAAACGCCGAGACACACTATTCAGTATTCTCATTGCACGAAGATTTAAGCATACAGACAAACAAACAGACAAAAATAGCGACTTTTTTATGCTATGTAAGGATAGTGTCTATTGACTTGTTAAATTTTCGAAACCTCCTACGGAAAATCCGCCAAGGCGATTGAGTGTGAGTTGAGGCTTCGAACGATATCTTGTGGAGTAGGAATAGCTGTATAGCTTTGTGAGATCTTATGGGCCGATTTGAAGCGTGTCCGTTGTGAAACGGGTACACACGGCTACACATCAAGCTATACAAAACCAGTATAATCCGATCGTTCATTGTGCGAAAAGATCTAGTAAAGTGAGGCCAAGATTAACTGGTTTTGTATAGCTTGATGTGTAACCGTGTGTACATATATCTTCGATGTTTGTAGTGTCATATGTACAGTCGAACAAGCTAATAAGTATACAGCCAGCTAACTTGTATTTACTTTTAAGATTATACAAATACATTTAGAGACTGATGACAAACGATACAGCGTTTGACATCAGTCGCTTAATGCGATACACTGGATAAAACAAAATTACAATCAATATTTTCAGTGTTATAGAATTATAAAGATCTCTACCCTGTACACTTATTAGCTTGTTCTACTGTACGTTCTATAGCAGATCGTAGATAGTCGGAGTCTACGATCCACTTTAGACCGTAAGTATGTCTAGGTGGGCTTCGGGACTGTTCGAAAGAGATACCGCGGCCTTGGAACACAAAGGGCTAAGAAGGAACATGGGGGTGATTTAGTCAGTACAAGTCTGACACTCCCTTTCGCTCCGCCTGGAGCGAGAGAGGTTTTTTGATGATTTTCCATCGGCAAAATGAAAGAAAATGTATACTTGTCTTGGTCAACATCACTCAAGACTAGTTTTTCCCAGCAAAACTAACAAAGACCAACACTATCTACAGCAAACACCGGATGGTGTTTAACATAAGTAAATCACACACTATTTCTATTTACCGACAAGTGACAACAAAATGCTAATTTCAGTCTGTGCTACACTGTGGCTCTTTACACTTTCTTTTGCTACATTCAAAATGGCGTCGTGAAGGTGCAAGCAAGCCAACCTGAACAGATACGTGTGTTTTAATTAAAACTAAATTGTGGATGCACTATATAAACGAAGTAACTTACTCTAATTTTAGTTGACAATGAACGCAATAGAATTTGTGGTTTTGTGAGCACTCGAAGTTACTGACGCGTGGCGGTGGCTAGCTCCGTTTGTTTCACCACGTTTTGTTAGAAACGAATTTTGATTTAGTTTGCGACGATAAATAGCGGGGTAGAGAAACGTGGAGATTCCATAGCATTTAAATCAGTCTGTAATTTTCCCACGGCCACGGCGGAATACAGGCCTCCTCTATATGAGATGGAATGGGCTGTGAGCCACCATGCGGGCCCTGCGTGGGCTGCCTGCCCCCATTAAACTTATCGGTTTTACACGGATAACTATTAAAAGACTAATAACAAGACCTACTTTAGAATGGGGACAAATTAAATTAGATGTCGACACTAACTTCAAAGTCGTGATGGGTAACCACAAAAAATATAAACTCATAACTTCGCAGCTGAATAGTTAGTTTTACTGACCTTTACTGGGTATGTAGATTGTTATATACAATGCCAGAAATAAAAAAGTATTTCTTTATTGTTTAGGTCTAATACCCTGGCTAGGTCTGCTAACAACCAATATTTCTCTGAGCTAGATCTTCATGACTCTAATTCGCCTCGTTCAGCGACCAATGGCCTGCAAAGCTACATCTACTTACCACACGAAAACGATTCGCCATGACAAACGGCTTTATATTATCACTATTACGCACGCAGGAAGGAAGGATAACACTGATATTTGTTCAAGCAGTCTTGGATACGTTTCAAATGTAAATAAGTCGGAAAAACAACGATAAACTGCCACCGTTCGCGTGCCGTCACACGATTTCGTATGCAGTAAACAAACATATTAGACTCACATTATCCAGCCCTATATTTCTTCTATTAGATTTTTTTCTTGCCGCCTATCAGAAGTTGTCATCTGTGAACGGAACGGTTCAGTAATGGAATATAATGAGAGGATTTTTCGGATACATTTGCAAATAATCATTTTCATGCTCTTTAGGTGTAGTTCGGATCAAAGAAAAACAAAGAAATAAAGTTAGACTACTAGGCCATGGAAAAAAAACAGGTTACGCGTTTCGCTTTGAAAATTGGCACTCTGAACTTGGTAAACTGCATAAGTAGGTAGATAAATCCAAAGTTTTAGATTGTGAATGACGTTGTAGCGTGTATCTAATGTAATAATTTTGTATTTATGATTATAACTGTGGGTATATCAATGGAATAGGTATTGTTCTGCTCAGTATAAGTTCAAAAGGAAGTACGAAGTCGGTACTCAGACTGCTGCAAAGATTCTTTCCACAATTTCAGCGGAAGCAGAGGAAACCAAGCCAGCATTAACGACAATGGCTTTCCAATAAGAAAGCACAACTTACAAAGAGCTGAGCGGGCGGCATGCCAGTTTAAAACATTTCTTTTTATTCCATCGCAGTGTAACTTATTCGTCTACTAAATAAAGTCCTCACACACGTTCACACTCGATTGAGTCTCAAGTGAGAGTTTGTGAACGCACCCGACCCGCCGTTTCCGGACGAGGCGCCGCCGTGACGCCGTCCGGTTCCGACACAGCGGCAACATGGCGGAGCGCGCGAAAAGAAAAAGATGGCGTCCACACCCATTACCGGCTGTTCTAGTGTGTTAGTTATTGCTTTGCATTTGTTCGACTGTCGCGTTTGAACGCTAAATAGCTGGGGGTTAATGTGTTGTAGAACTTGTGTCTCTATTGAGTGGATGATGGGGAAATATTGCGTAATATGTTAAGGCGGCAATAGGAGTTAATTTTAATTTTGAGGCGTGTATATGTTCCTTAGAGAGGTCCATTGAGGATAATTCTAGTGGAACATGTCGGACTGGCTGGAAAAAACAAGACGTTTAATCAAATTCTATACGTCAATTTGCTACTTTTCTGTTCTATACCAAACAGTTTCAAAACCCATCTTGAATTCTTGAATTCAAGAATCTTGATACGAAGCAAGTTCTAGCAAGACAAGATAAATTGTGCAGGAAAGCATTGTCTCACTTCTGTGATGTGCTTACTATTTTTTATATTTTAGATTTTGACCCGTTGTCAAATTTTCTTTAGTTGTTCTCTTTCAGGGTCAGTGGTTAGCTACGCTAACCTTATATTTCGTATTTTTATTCTTTAAATTCCGGCCATCTAGCGATTATTTCTTGGACTTTCATAGAAATACACCTTACGCTCGATTTAGTTTAGGCAGTACGTGGCGCCGATAATCGTTTGTGTCTGTATTGTTCGTTTCAACAAAATTCGTTGACAGTGGTGGTTACCGTAGCTAACCATGTGATTCCTCAAATTGTTCAAAAAATATCTGAGTGAAGGCACTCAGATATTTTTTGAACCATGTTTTCAGTAATGTTTAGCCTAAATACAACTAGAAAAAACATTAAACATGTATATTGTAACTTATGTGAAAGTGCCCCTGAAACAACTAAAGAAAATTGCAGAGAGTTTATCATGGTTCTTTTTTGCGTTTGATTGACATGGTTAGGAGGGTGATGTTGGTAAATATTGAAAGTGCTGAAATTTTATTCAAAAATCAGTGCGCGAGCTTGCATCACTTTAAATACTACGAGTATGATTGGATTCTTTGCTAGTAAACAAAAGTTCGTTCTAACCGGTACGGACAAATGCGCCTCCGGACAGTCGGGACATCGGGCTCAGAGAGAAAATGTACTTCAGTATCGGTCAGTCTATGATTCCCATTCGGGTTGGCTAATAAAACCGATCGAGTTTTAAGTTTATGTACCACAATAGGCTTACATACCAGCACTTCTGTTATTGTTTTAAACCAAATAAATGCAGCTTGGTTTTATTGAAGTATAATACACGAACAAGTATTACATGTTTCCCCAAGTATGTAGATAGATCCCAACAATTTATAAGTCAAATACGATTAGGTACTTATTACCGTCAAAATAAATAGATTTTATGACCAACCACAAGTTCAGACTATAAAAAAATATGAAGCTATAATAATATAAAAACTAAGTAGCAAGTTATTATAGCTAAAGTTCGCTAGTTAAGGCGTTATTTCCAGAAAATTAACTCGTTTTACTTTCACTCTAATTATTGAATAATAGAAATAATAATAGTCCTCCTGACCGTTTTTCGGCCACGGCGGCCAATCCCAGCGGAGATTATAGCCATCTGCGCGGGAGATATTATAGTGCAGGCGTGTGTGCGCAGGCACAAGTGCACTCTCTGTTCCCTTTTCTCTCATAGTCCGATGGGACGGCAATCCGACACGACCGGAGAGAGATCAGGCGCAGGACCAACGGCTTAACGTGCTTTCCGAGGCACGGGGGTATTATACCACCAACTTCCAAACTCCGGGCTACTGCTGGGAAATTTCTAATGAAAAACCCAATAGCACTTTTTGACCGACCCGGGAATCGAACCCAGGACCTCACGCTCTGCAGTCGCGCTTGCGACCACTAGACCAACGAGGCAGTTAATAAATAAATTATTATTGAATAAAAACTCAACATGTTTTAGTGTTTTCAATATTTTTATGACTGTTTATTTGTAGGGATACAAATAAGTTAGGTTAGGAGGAGTTCGTGGTCGATTTTCAAGATAAGCTGCGCTTGTCCGAGGTTGATCTCTGGATGGGTAACCCATTACATACTGAGTTTCCTCCGTGCCTCGGAAAACACGTAAAACCGTTGATCTCGGTTGTCATTAGATCTTTGACAGTCGTTATAGTTGTAGTGATCCAAAAATCTGACATACAGTCTTATCAAGGGGTATTGTATTACGCAGTAATAACTGGGTTGTGAAGGTCAAATAGGCGATTGTGGATACGGGGTGTTTAGCTTATATACCAACTAACTAAATATGGTGAAAGGGGAATAATGATTTTCGTCGAAACATATAACGGCAGTCCTTTTTAATGTCTGACATATTTTGATCTTGGTTAAGTTTAAATAGCTTGTCAGACTGGCTCTCCAAAAAGAAACCGTGTAATTAGCAATTCCCTCTTCTCCGCTAGACCCGCACACGCAACGCAAAATCTATTGAATTATTAAACACGCATCATCCGGGCCGTGTGTTGTTAATCTGTCTTTTGTCGACTGGCGACGGAAATTACCCGGAGACTGGCAATGTTGCCAGTGGTGCGCCTTTGTGATCGCCCCTAATACCTGCTTAGGGTGGTTTTGTACTCGCAATTTGTGCAGGACTTCGAATTTAGGCCACAGAACGACTTAGTTCAGAGCGTGTTTTGCTGGTGGTTATCTTTTCGAGTTACAAACGTGAATAGCTCGTTAAATAACAAAGAAGTTCTACCAATTTTATTTTCCCTGCAAAAAAAAAAATACAGATTCCTCCAAACAAGTATACAATCTCGACAAAATCCATGTACACTTGGGCAACGAAGCGTACGATTTGAACTTGTACCATCACAGCAATAAAGCAACGGCGAACATTTTCTATTTGTACCGACCTAATTGATCAAACAGCGAGACGAGATAAAAGAAAAAATATTCCGTTTTTTTCCATTTCTTTTTTCTCTGTCATCCGAGTCTAGACAAAATCGTAATCCGGCAATCGCAGGCCGACGGACCGGCAACAATTACGGATACCCGTCGATTTCCCACCGGATATAAATTTTGATCAAGATATAAAATTGTCGATACATCAGTCAGCTCCCTAATTGGTTCGAGTTCGTCGTTTCGAACAAAAAATGTGCCTCTAATTGGCGATGGATGAATTTCGTTATTTGGTCTCTTGGGCTGATTTTCATTTTTGTCCTCGGTCGACTTAATTGTGATAGAGATAATCTATACATTTTAATTTGTGAATGCCTTAGAGATTCTTTATATCATGTGAACGCAATAAATGTTTACCAATTACTGGATCTTTTATATCGATATTTTGGAGAAATTGCTTGCCTTCAATGATGTAACACAAAAACCGAATATAATCATCAATGAATTCCTTCGAAATTGCTAAAACCATTTCAAAGCGATTCATCGCACCGAGACCTTCAATTTGAACCTCAAATTAATTCCCAATTCCATCTTTCTCTATCAGACAAAAGCTTGCTCAATTAGTTAATATAATCCCCACCCCGATTTGTCGACCATTATCGGTAAATGGCGGCAAACTGTCACAATTACTGTCAATAGGCACATAGGGAATGTGTGATGTGAGAAATTTCCGGTTGGTTTGGGCAATTATCGCGAGACCGAAGTCCCGGGGGGCAGCTTCGATTGCTGGTGAAACCACTGCGCTGTCAGTGGGGCGCGCTGTTCGGTAACTGCAGTTTCTGACAATTTTTAGTGGTCGATTGGAAAGTAATTTAGTTAAAGCGCCTGTCAAATGTGTCTTCTGTTAATTTTGTGCCTTGAGATAGGCTGCATTTGCGAATTCAGATTAGTGTTTAGTATTTATAAAAAAACACCCGAGACTGACCATAGAATATCACTTTACTTTCTTGGTGTAGGTGATAATGATTTAATTATCATCGGTTTAGGAATGAACTAAGTTTTTTTGTAGAATAAACTATCTTTCATGAAGAGAGCGAATCGTTAGTGTAAAATATTCACAGCCACTTTGATTCGGTCTTTTCATGTCGAAATGCTTCAAAACGGAGGATATGAAAATAATAGTAGTATATAGCGTAAGTAGTATTCAGGTACCTTACTTATTTGTGTATTCATGTACTTCGCACACCTCGCAAGGCCACGCAATGGCCTATGTGGCTATGTGCTGATGTGGTATTCAGCATCGTATTAAGGGATTATAAGGCCGGGCTTTGGGCACTGTTATTGAATGCGGCTGTCGCTAATACTAATTAAGCGCTGGGATAATTTCGGAGCGAATATACTCTGAAATTATTGACGACTCTAAAGTGATGAAAAATTCACTATGGCAATAGATCTTCTTGTACAGTGGTGAGCACTTATATGTTTAAACTTTAAAAGCCATTTTCTTTTAATATAACGGTTTCTTAGTTTCTACTTTATGATAAGACCTATTTCGAAATAGTGTGGCTTCCAAAATCCCATGTTTGTGAAAACGTGAAACTTTAATTATTATAGTAGGTGAAAATCACTTCTAAAAAGATACCAGTCTTATTTGAAGAAATGTTGTTGATGTACTAACTGGACTATGAAGGTCAGATAGTCCTTCTATGTAACATTATGATATTCAGTTACATCCGGTTAGCCTGGAAGCTGACCCCAACATAGTTTAGAAAAGGCTAGGCAGATGATGGTGTTGAAGGTTTTGATGTTTTCCATTATGATTGTATCAGAAAATTATACAGACGACTCTGCCCTGGAGTGTAAATGTGGTCTTGCCCCACAGACTATGGAGCACTTGATATCGTGTCCAGCCTGTCCTGTTACTTGCACATCACAGGAGTTGATGGAGGCTACTGAAAGTGCCGAACTCGTCGCCAAATTTTGGGCCGACTCAATTTAAATTGTCATCGACACGCTAAGAAGGAGAGAATCCTAAACAGATTTTTTTTTGAAAAAAAATATACACTTATTAGCATAAAACTGTAAACGAAACAAATATTGGTTTAGGAAATTAAATATAACCAACGAATTTGGCAAAGATATTTAGGTAGGTTATTGTCGTATCATCGGGACCACCCTGTATATCTATACGAACGATCAAATCAAATAACAAAAAAAACATAACAGAATGAAAAACATTCCTATCTAACCAAATCCAAAGTGATATAGGTAGAACTGGACATCAAAGTGAAACGAAGCGTTTTGGCTTTTGACGAGTTCGACACGAGTTTTTTTCTACATTTTTCCATTGAATGCACTGTGTGGCTAACGTTTTTGTATGTTACGTGCAAAGCTCATATTGAAGGTAAGAAAAATATATCACAAATCTGTTTTAAACAAACTGCCTGAAATGGTTGATATTATTGAAATACATACTAGACCTAATATATTATTACTAGATTTTGCTTTATTTTTGATTTTAATATTATGAACTAACAAACGATGAACGAACATCTGGTGTGTTTTTCCAAATAACAGTCAATCTCTCTTATAAATAGCATCCAAATCCGTCCAGTCGTTTCAGTGTAACGTGAGTAACGAACAAACACACAAAAAATTAGCTTTTTGTTTCTTTAACTTAAATAGCTTATTCTATAAGGTCTCAATAAAATAGGTGAACAAATTTTAACACAGCGTTCAGTAGGTCTAATCAAACATATATAAACAAAAAAAAATTAAATAAACTGTTTTTTTTTTACTTAAAACTAGCTGCTGCCCGCGACGTCGTCTGCGTGAACGCTATACAGCACCAAAAATACCTACGATTACACTTTTTTTTAAAATATCCGTTCACTCATTTACCCGTTTCTTCTATCTACAGAAAATGCAGTAACAGAGTGAGGTCTTTTGTAAAATTGACCTTCAAAAAGTGCTAATTTCAGCCTGCTTTGAATAAATGACTTTAAGGTGATTCTCCTGAATTAAGTCATAAGTTGTGACTGAAGCAGATGGAGAAAACAATGAATAAGGAATACAAAATAGGGTAAAAATATCATATTTACAGGAATTTTCGATAAACAACAATGGTGGGTTGGCTATCCGCAGCCAAAATGTAAAGAGAGGCAGGACTGGTGACGCGGAGCAAGCGACGTACAGCTGCCCGTGTGAGAAGCAGCTCGTCCGCTGCCCTCAGTGTTTGCCCCTGCGACTTATTGATAGTCATCGCGAAGCAAACACTCACGGGGAATTGCACGCGCTTGAACTGGATCGCCTTTGAGATGTGGTGCTGGAGGAAGATGCTCCGTATCCCCTGGACAGCATTCCGGACTAACGTCTCCATATTGCGTGAACTCAAGATCTCCTCGCGGCTGTCATCCGAATGTTTACGCAGAGTCCTGGAATACTTCGGTCACATTGCAAGGAAAGACAGTGGCAACCTCGAGAAACCCATCGTGACCGGCAAAGTAGACGGGAAAAGGCCTCGTGGACGCAGCCCAATACGTTGGTCCGACCAGATCCGCACCGCGCTCAACTCTACGTTTCATAATGCCCTCCACACCGCCCGAGACAGAAATAGATGGAGGAAAATCGTACGGGAGAAAGTGATATCGAAGGGAGGTCACGACCCTCATCACTGAGGAATACTACGCAAGGAGGGAGGAACTGGATCGGGAAGTTATGAGGTATGAGTGGAATACGTGGTATAAATACTGCCTCGCCGACTCCACAACCCGTGAGAATTTTCGCCTCAATGGTATGTCTGTGGAGCGAGATGACTTTAAGGCGGGTCCCGTTACACAACTTCGAAGGAGATAGGTTCCGAATAAGCATAATCGGGACACCGACCTTCAGCTTGATGGTAAGCGCTGGAAGTCTACTTGCTGACAGGGAGTTCAGAAATTCCACGGGATAATGTCAGGCGTCATCTTGCTCGACGACAGTGTTTATATATGTGTAGACCACTTCATTCCCCTCAATTTCCGAGAGAATGCATTCCTTAATTGCCGCAGTCTGCGATCATTTTTGGGCGTTAAAATTGCCCGCTCGCACACCCAAGAACTCTGCTGGTGCGGTTTACGCTCTTCTAAGCTGGATACAACTCTACCGAGAGACTCTGGAAGCGCCACCTGTACACCCCTCTCCTCGCCGTCGCCAAGCCTTAGAAGGACATCGAAGAATTCTTGAGCATTGCCGCCGTGCCGAGCTCTTATATTAATGGTCAAGCGCAGTGTACGAACTCGTGACCACAACGAAGATCATTTCAACGAAGCATTCACTTCGTCAGCCTTCGATCCCCGCGTCACCACGGGAAGCGTGTGTCGGAACTCGCCACTGAACAGAACTGTGACACCCCATCAAATGTTCGTTTATTTATTTTCTTGTGGATGTCCTGCAAAGTTCTGTCCTCGGCCGCAACTGCCTTCCTGTTGGCCATCATACACTGATCCCATACGATCAGAGAGCAATCCTTGAGCACGTGTCCCTTATCACTGTTACGTGACACACCACAAACAGGCTTTTCGGCGCTTTCTAAATCGATGGGAATTTTAAACATGGCATGTGCTGTCTTGCCACGTGGAAGCAGTGTGGCAGCGATTCCCGACGACGCCACAGCAATGGTAAATTTTAACTTGCCTCCTGACCTCTGCAATTATGCCAGTGGTAACTAATGTTTTTCCTGTTCCACCAGGAGCATCCAAGAAAAACATTTTACTCTGGTTTTGCCCAACGCTTTCAAGGATGGTGTCATGATTTTGCTCTGAAGAGAGCAAAGCGACATGGTAATTTCGTATGGTGGTCATTACGCCCGGATCGTAAATTGTCTCAGTGTTATACTCCCGATTTCCATGGTCTTGATGCGGTGCTGATTGGGGAGCTGGTAACCCATATTCGACCAGTGGATTGCCGCCGATAGAAATGACCACGTCTTGAAGTGAACTGAGACAGGTGCTCAGCACGCGTTCATCACAGACAATCTCGATAAATTTTATAAGACATAGATGAAGCAGCTTAAAACTTATATAAACAATTAAACACAATTTTTTAAATTGTCTTGCTCATTTCTGAAACGAATTAACGATACAACGTTTAAGAAGAAAATGCACAACTCCATCTATGACTTTTAAAAGCAACTATTAACCTCGCCAACATCATCAAATTTAAATTATTTATCCAAAAAGGACTTACACATGTAATTCGACTTGATGTTTTTGAAATCCCATAGATGGCGCTGCTTTAAATTGTCTTGATAGTACAATTATAATAATTATTATGTTTATCGGCCTAAGTTACTTATTTTGCGTGATTTTTATAGTGTGAAGCTAGCTTATAGCATGGTTAACATAATAACAACATTTAAATATGCGTCGTTAGATTACACGTTGTTACAGAATGCATTGAAGAAATAAAGGTTCACTGCTCGTTCCCCGTAGGTGATAGCGTGATAATATGTAGCCTATAGGTTGACCCGACTTCTTAGTAATATTCGTGCCAAATTTGAAGTAAATCTATGCAGTACTTTTTGAGTTTATCCCGGACATACATACAGACAAACAGACAAACAGACAAACAGACAGAAATTCTAAAAACTATATTTTTGGCTTCGGTGTCGATTGTAGATCACACCCCAAGTATTCTTTTTAAAAAATATTCAATGTACAGTTTTGACTTTCCTACGATTTTATTATATGTATAGATAATAAATTGCCGGCACTCTAGAACAAACTCATCCTTTATGAGTAGGTACTTAAATGCGTTTTTTTTATTAATTTTTCACCATCGTCCTTACTTTGGTGGTCTGAATGTTTTCTGAAATTTTGTCCACCTATTTTAATGGTATGTACCTTATATTCACAAAGGGAAGAAACCTTTTAAGCAAATATTTAGTTTGCTTGTATTAGAATGCTACGCCCTTCCCCAGGTTATAATAGTTATTAAGTTAAAACTTATAAAAAATAAAATAATGGAATGGAGACACAGTATTTTTATGAAAAGCAAATAAAGCGCTGGGATGTGTGTTATGTGTGTAGATGAATGTGTATGTGACACAGAAACAAACTTTTCAATTTTCAATGTAGTAGTTATGTTATGTCTTCTTTAAAAACTCAGCTAAGCTGGAATGACTAGAGGAAGTGTGTTGGAGAATTAAATTACACTATACATAATTATAAATTACTAACAAAAATATAAAACCCGCTATTTATGTCACCACATCGTAGCACATCTCGTAGCAGCTTACGCTACGCCGTAGCTATGCGCGTAGCAGCCTACGGCGTAGCGTCGTAGGCGCTAATTTCCGGGTTCCGTGCAGGCTGTCTGTAATCCGGGCCATTCATCAGTTAGCATAAAGCCTAGGTGTCCACTAATTGTCGCGAGAGCTATTACCTCGTCCAGTAGACTGCGATCAAGTAACCAGCATGTCGTCCATACGAGTACTAAGATAATATAGACCGAAGTACATATTGACGAAATTGGATTATTATCTTCTCATTTTAAGCTCAAAACCACGCCAGTTCTATCCGAAGACATAAGCAGAGGTGTACCTAATAGTATACCCACATTTTGTTAATTATGTGTTAGCCCCATAGACTCGGGGTGAGCCTATTCCCATCAATACGAATAAAATTCAGACTCTGGATTTGTTATGTGAGTTTTGCCTGATATGGGAATCGAAATTAGAACATCACGCTTAGATGTAAAGCTTCCGACGATTAGACAAATGAGACCGACCTCTTAAATTTCGTAAAAAAAAAAAATACAACAACGATAATGATCACAGAGAACATAATTATGTTTTAAAAGTTTGTAAATGATCATTGTTATACTCCAGTACATCCCAATACTCCAGTATTGACCTCCATATTAGACTGATATACTAACTTATTCTTAACAGATTGGCAAGAGAAGAAAATTAGCAAACAAACTTGGTAAACCAGGGGGAGGCCTTTGCCCAGCAGTGGGACAGCGTGGGCTGATAAAAAAATATCCTGATATAATATAATTTTGATAAGTATATCATAAAACAGGTGCACACAAACGTCAACTTACATCAAGTGAAGCCAAACATCGACGTTAACACCACAGACAACAACATCCTTTTTAATTTCCTTTTTTTATGACCACTAATCTTATTCTCGGCAGCGGTAAGGCATTGCAGGCTGCCAGTTTGATTTAATTCTCTTTTAATTCTGGCCTGAATCGCTGCTCCCGGGTAACAAAGTTAAGCTTCTTGCCTTTGGGTGGATAAACCCGTGGATTTGAACGAAACGTTGAATCTACTCTGCATTGCACCACTGCAGTTTGTCGGTGGTTTACGTGATTTTTCGAATCTAATATAAATTGTAGATGTATTTGTTTGTGGTTTTGTTCTATGCGGTCGTTCGGTCAGTTATTGGCATCGGAACAAATGCAGTTTGGTGTTGTTAACATGTGTTATTGTGTGTAACAACGTAGCTTATTCAGTAAGGACTCAGATGGTGTAAAAACTTTGTATATAATATTTTGTTGCATTTAATATTTCCCTGAAGTAAAATTATTTAGAACAAGGCTGCCAAAGTGCCAATGACAAGAACGATGAATAAATTGTTTTAACCCTATTCTTGGCAAAAAAATAAAAAAAATATTTTCGAATAATTTTCAAATATGATGTTAATTATGAACCTAGGATCTAGGGAAAAATATATGAAAAAATCACACATGACCAGATAATGAGATTCTATATGTATCTTTGAGGATACATTGCCAGCTTAGTAGAGAACTTTGACCATATGTGTAAGTATCTTTGAGGATACGTTGCCAGGTTTGAGGGAACAAAATACACAAAATTATCTTAATCAATATATGTATAAAATTTGCATATAGCTCAGGCATATAGTAACAATTATAGTTAAAAACCAAAATTAACTTAAAGATTATGTAAATGAAGCTCTCTTATAATCTTCATTTAATTTGAACTTCCCGCGCATTCACTTGGACTGCATACGTTATCTGTGTTGACGACAGCCCTGCACTATGGTCAATCTATGATTGGAAAGAATCTCTTTGAATTGATAGAAAAATACAGTGAACACGTTTCTAAGGACTTTTACAAAATATAGAAAAACTGTTGAAGCAATAGCTCTTATTGTTGTTTCTCTTTACAGGTTAGTAATAATGATTTATTTTAATGTACTTAAGTAGAATTAAGTTGTGTTTAAAAAAGTACACTTTGTAAAATTAAAATAAACTTCTCTTTACAGAGCAATAACGTACTAGCAGTTGTTTCACTAACAAACATATTACAAAACAACAATACTGATAGCCGTTGTAAACAATGGAAAAGTTAAAATTTGAGTTTGTTGTGAAATCGGGCGAAGATCCGAAGACAAATATCATATGCATAACCTCAATAATGGATGCCGAAAAAAATACTTACTTAATTCCGGAGAAATACCAACCGGTGAAATTACATGATGCAATAATGAAAACGCAAACTTTTCAAAAAGTAAAAAATACGCTGCAAAGAAGACACGAAAAACGACAAGTCTGGTTTTCAGTGACACCAGAGTTACGTCATACATTTATGGATGAGGATGGAAATATGCAAATCAACGGATATATACTGGAAGAAATTACACCAACAGCACAGATTATGACGAGTGACACTTCAACAGAAGCACTTTCAAGAATCTTGGAAAATTTTGCTGAAACGAAGAAAGAACCAAAACAGTTCAATTTAAAACAGTTATCCGAAAAGCTTGTAATAGAAAAATTCACACAAAAGACGTCTAGTGTCACACAATGGATGGTTATCTTTGAAACAGAATGTACTCGTGCCGGTATAACAGAAGATATTCACAAAATTCAAGTGTTTCGTTTATTTTTAGATGAATCATGTCAAGACTGGTATTGTTCGATGCTTATTAAACACACAATTAATTCTGAATGGTATATATGGAAAAAGAACTTTTGTGAGACATATGTGAACAGAGGTTGGACACCGATAAGGTATGCAATTCAATATAAATATAGACAGGGCTCATTATTAGAATATGCTCTAAAAAAAGAGAGGCTTCTATTAGAGATTAACAAATATATAGATAAACCTACTTTGATTGATTTAATTGTAACTGGGCTACCAAACTTTATAGCAGATGAAATTAATAGAAATGACTTAAAAGAAACTGAAGATTTATTTAATACCATTCGGGGCAAAGAACATTTAAATAAAAAGATAGTAGGAAAGAAGGAAGTATATTTGGATAGTAAAATTAAACAAAACAATTTGAAAGACCAACCATGCAAAATCTGTGAAAAAGAAAAGAAAGGAAATCGGTATCACTCGGAATCAGTATGCTGGTTCAGAAATAAAGACAGTTTTCACTCTAAGAAAGACCCGATTAAGAGTGTTAATAATTCAGAATTAGAAATGAGTTTAAATGAAGTAGATCCAAAAAACTGATAATTCCACCATTAATCAAAATTAAATTAATAATAAACGATTCCATAGAAACATTAGGGGTATATGATTCAGGATCAAATGTAAGTTTAATTAATTCAAGATTATTATCCTTAAAAAATTACCAACCCAACAATAATAATAACAATCAGGCAAATTTAAAAACGATTAATGGTGTAAAAAAATCGATAGGAATAGTAACATTAAAGATAAAGATTTTTCAAGTAGAGAAAAAGGTAAATGTTTTTGTCATAGAAGAAGAAAATTTTAATTATGATTTCTTGATTGGATTAGATTGCATAAAATCTTTTCAACTGATTCAAAATGAAAACCTAGAAATAAAACAAAATTATGAAAATATTCCTGGCTTTACAGGTGACAAAATTCAAAACTTAAACAACGAGATAAAACAAAATACTGAAAATATTCCTGGCTTCACAGGTGACAAAATTCAAAACATACAATATTCAATAGATGATAAACATGAAAAAAAGGAAACAGAGCAGGATAATTTAATTATGAATGATAAATGTAAAGTCAACTTTAATGAACACATAGAAATTACCAACTTCAACATTACAGTCGATCACTTAAACATTCAACAACAGTCACAAATAGATGAATTAATAAACAAATATAAATCACTATTTGCGAAAGATAAATATGATGTAGGTTCAGTTAAGGGCTACGAAGCACATATAGATTTATTAGTAGATACATATTGCAGCAAAAGACCATATAGATGCAATTTTGAAGATAAAAAAGAAATTGAACAACAAGTTTCAAAATTATTAGAAAAAAAATTAATTGAAGAATCTTATAGTCCTTTTGCGGCTCCTGTAACATTAGCCTATAAAAAAGAAGAAGGGAGAAAATCTAGACTTTGCATTGATTTTCGCGATTTAAATAAAATAGTGGTTCCTCAATCGCAACCGTTTCCACTTATAGAGGACTTAATGATAAAAACAAGGAATTGTAAATATTTCTCAACATTGGATATAAATTCTGCGTTTTGGGCAATTCCATTAAAAATAGAAGATAGAAAGAAAACAGCATTTGTTACTCAAGAAAATCATTTTCAATGGACCTGTTTGCCGTTTGGTTTAAAAACTTCTCCAGCAATTTTTCAAAGAATATTAAGTAGCATTATTAGGAAACATAATTTAACTAATTTTACTGTAAATTTCATTGATGATATTTTATTATTTTCCCAGACATTTGATGACCACATTGAACACTTAACGCAGTTATTAGAAGCAATCTCAAAAGAGGGCTTCAGATTAAAATTCACTAAATGCACTTTTGCTCAGGATTCTGTGAAATACTTAGGCCACATAATAAAAAATAATACAGTTACTCCACTAAAGGATAATTTAATAGCTATAAAAGATTTTCCAATACCAAAAACAAAAAAAAATATTAGACAGTTTTTAGGTAAAATTAACTTTTATGGCAAATATATACCAAATATATCAATCCTATTAGATCCTTTGCACAATTTATTGAGAAAAGATCAAAAATTTACATGGTCAGAAAAATGTCAAGAAACATTTGAAAAAATAAAGGAAATGCTTTGTGCAAAACCTATTTTAGAGATATTTGATCCAGACCTACCTATCCATATTTACACAGACGCTAGTATACAGGGCATAGGGGCTATATTGAAACAACCACAAAAAAATGGAGAAGAGAAGCCATGTGCATACTTTTCGAGAAAATTAAATGACAGCCAAAAACGAAAAAAAGCCGTCTATCTGGAATGTTTAGCTATAAAAGAAGCGTTAAAATATTGGCAACATTGGCTCATAGGAAAAAAATTTAAAGTGTTTTCAGACCATAAACCTCTTGAAAAACTTAATATTAAGGCAAGAACAGACGAAGAGTTAGGAGATCTCACTTATTACTTATCGCAATTTAATTTTGAAGTAATATATACACCAGGAAAATACAATTTAGAAGCAGACAGTTTAAGTAGAAACCCAGTATTGGAATCACATGTGAATCAGGAAGAAGTTTTAAAAGTTGTGAATTTCATAAAACTAGAAGACATCCAAAATGATCAAGGGACAAATAAAGACATTAAACTATATAAAAGTAAACTAATACTAAAAGATAAAATATACTTCAAAAGAATAGGAAAAAAAGACAAAATTATACTCACTGAAGAATTTAGTAAAAAGATTATAAAAAACATACATTATACATACTGTCATATAGGGGTAAAACAAATGGAAAATAAAATCAAACCATTCTATACAGCAAAAAATTTAATGCAAAATATAAAAAACATATGCGATAATTGTGAAATATGCATAAAAAATAAAACTAGAACGAAATTTAAATACGGATTGATGTCGCATCTGGGTCCAGCTACTTACCCTTTTCAAATAGTCTCTATAGATACTATTGGTGGATTTGGTGGCTCCCGCTCTACAAAAACCTATTTACATCTTTTGGTTGACCATTTCACCAGATATGCCTACATTTTAACATCAAAAACCCAAAACGCAAATGATTTTATAAAACTTGTAAAAAACGTTTTAACTGAAAATAAAATTGAAATGATTCTTTCAGACCAATACCCAGGCATAAATTCTAAAGAGTTTAAAAGTTTTTTAAAAAAAGAGAACATACCTATTATCTACACAGCAGTAAATGCACCTTTTTCAAATGGCTTAAATGAACGATTAAATCAAACACTAGTTAATAAGATAAGATGTAAAATTAATGAAAAGAAAGATAAAATGGCTTGGACCACAATCGCTCATGAATGTACCCAGAAATATAATGAAACGGAACACACTGTGACAGGATTCTCACCAATATATTTATTGCAAGGAAAAATAATTAATATCTTACCAGATGAATTAAAAAAACAAACAACACAAAATGATTTATTACAAGACAGAAAGATAGCTTTAGAAAGAAGTATAAGATCACACAAATACAACAAGCGACAATTTGATAAAAACAGAATAAATTGTCAGTTAAAAGTAGGTGATTCAGTGTACGTGGAAAATGGAAACCGATTAAATAGAAAAAAATTAGACGAAGTCAAAATTGGACCTTATAAAATATTAGAAAAATTATCAGACTCCATTTATAAGATAGATACGGGTCACAAAAAGTTACAATCGAATTATTTTCACATTACTAAAATTATACCAGTACCATAGTAAATTTTGAAAAACTGGGGGGGGGGGGGGGGAGATGTAAATGAAGCTCTCTTATAATCTTCATTTAATTTGAACTTCCCGCGCATTCACTTGGACTGCATACGTTATCTGTGTTGACGACAGCCCTGCACTATGGTCAATCTATGATTGGAAAGAATCTCTTTGAATTGATAGAAAAATACAGTGAACACGTTTCTAAGGACTTTTACAAAATATAGAAAAACTGTTGAAGCAATAGCTCTTATTGTTGTTTCTCTTTACAGGTTAGTAATAATGATTTATTTTAATGTACTTAAGTAGAATTAAGTTGTGTTTAAAAAAGTACACTTTGTAAAATTAAAATAAACTTCTCTTTACAGAGCAATAACGTACTAGCAGTTGTTTCACTAACAAACATATTACAATTATTTAAATCAAAAAGAAAAAAAATAAGTTACCGAAACATTTGAGGTGCTCATAAGCTAAAATAATTACTTATCAGTGTGGAATTTCACAAAATAATTTCTTTCTGGCCTGAAAGTCCTGAAACACAAGCGTAACGAACACTTGGCACGTACCGTAGTTTGGCTCTTGACACAAACCTATAAAGCCCTTTCACACCAAACATTGAAAATGGCCGACCTGATCGTACCTTACATCCGGTGGAGGTCGTGGTGCTACAGGTGCCTGTAATATTTTCGACAGTGTTGGTCCTGAAACTTCACAGTTGTCGACCTTATCTCCCCGGCCTTTTTTCAGGAAGCTCTGTGCTACTTGATACTGATACTGGTAGCCTGTATGCTACCGCTGGGCAAAGGCAGGACTTCAGTTGTTTCGATCTAAGGCTAATGTGGATCCCGTGGTTGTTGGTGTCGTCCTGATCGTCTCGCCATCTTCTATGAGGTCTGCCGCGACTCCTTCTGACTGTCAGGGCTCCAGATTGTGGCTATTTTGACCCACAGCTCATTTGGAATGCGGCAGACTTGCCCAGTCTTGTCCCACATAAGCTTAGCGGATTTATGAGCAACGTCAGTCATTGTGCTTTTGGGTGCAGTGTTGTGTTGCATACACGGTCGGTTAGTTTTGATTGCTCGGTAATGTAATCAAAAATGTCGTCTGTAAAAAAGTTTGTAAAATACTTGTAAGGAGTTTTGGCTATCTGGGCGAAATGATTGAATTTATTCTTAGCCCACTGAAAAACACGGCGGGTTCTGACTAATCTTGCAGTCCTTCCGGATATTGTGGGTCTTCTAGGTCGGCTGTTAGAGGCAATTAATGGAGATGGTGGCAAAGATAGTTGTGAAGGAGAGCCATTTTGCGCCAATGTAAATGGTAGTCGAGCTGGATGCGGCTGAGGTTAAGGCAGCACAGGCGAAGGCAGCAAAGACTGGCTGAGTAACAGCGTCTTGTACGTGGTTTTGGTGCTAGCTAGAAAAAATGGTTACATCTCTGCCTGAAAAAAATATTCCACTCGCACACTTATGCCAAGCATATAATTTCCTTTCCCTCACACAGTTACAAAAATAATATAAATGATGTCTCTCACTTGGCAATGTATCCTTTAGGATACACTAAACTTGTACAAAGAATCTTAGTACACCTAGCAACGTATCCTGTAGGATACATTCACTTTATTTGTTAGTTTGCGAAGCCAAGCGTAATCATTTCTCCTGCTTAATTTATTTCCAGCAAAAGTCGAAACATATGAAATAGTATAACACCAATTTCTCACGCAATTTTAAAAGATTTTTTTTTTAATTAATAATTTCTTACCTTCTTCCGCGGAGTTCCACTCAACCGTTCACCATTTTGATAAATTTGGAAAAAGCAGTTGACGTAAACAGTCATTGTGTCACATGTGTCCTTTCAGAAACGTATACTTTAAAAAGAAATAAGTAAACTTTCCGTTTTACAGCAATTATAAAAGAGCTATGTTTTTTTTTAATGATGTGTCTTACAAGATACGTTGTCAAGAAAAGGGTTAAGCTATTGCATAGCTTCTATCGCGGGCCTTGAGCGTGGAGAGCGAATCCAGAAATTCCGTAACGAAAATTTTCAACCAGGTTGCTATGGTTACGGAAAATAACAAGGTTGTCAACTGAGGTTGTCAAATTAAATAATTAATTATTTGCATAAGTTAATAAAAAATGCTATGCAATAGCTTTACCGCGGCAGTCTCCGAGTGCCACATTTAGTTTTTTTTTCTATATCAGTTTATTTCTAGAGCAATAAAAGCTAGGTAATAGCCTAGTGGTGTGCCCATCGGGCTGCCAACTCATAGGTTCTGTGTTCGAACCCAAGACACGCACTTCTAATATTCAGATTCATGCGCAAATTGTATAATAAATTATTACTTGCATCGGTAAAGGAACACATCGTCGAAATCAGCATGCCTTTTTTTTTGGTGTGTTTGCAAATCATCAATTGACTCCTCCCGCTCTGGTCAAAGCGGAAGGGAGTCTCAGACTTCTACTGACTAAAAACCACCCATGTTCCTTCTTAGCCCTTTGTGTCGATGCCGCGGTATCTCTTTCAAACCACCCGCAGCCCCGACGGGAAACCAGCATGCCTCAGAGATATTTCTTGACCTTGACGCCATGCCCATCGCCTATGGGGGTGATATAAAAACTCTGACGCCATGTTAGGCACCACAAGATAAAGAAGAATTATTTTCTCTTTTTTAATCGTCACAAAATCGAGCTCGTGGCTTAATAAGAACTGCCACTCGGGTCGATCTTTAGGTAAAGCTGTGCTTGCCTAGGTCGGTCTGTGGATGGGTGACCGCCCGACATACCGAGTTTCCTCCGTGCCTCGGAAAGCACGTTAAGCTGTTGGTCCCGGCTGCCATATATAGATCTTTGGCAGTCGTTACAGGTAGTCAGTGACCTGAAATTCTGACATCTATATAGTCTCACCAAAGGGTATCGTATTAGTTACCTAGTATTAACTAGGTTGTGGAGGTCTGATTGGCAGTCGCTCCATGTAAAATACTGGTATTCAGCTGCATCCGGTTAGACTGGAAGCTGACCCCAATATAGTTGGGAAAAGGCTAGGCAGATGATGAATCGTCACAAAATACTTCATAGTTGTCCATATTTAAACTTTCTTTTTGAAATAAGATCACATCGCCTCCAACTCATAACTCTTGCAGGATAGAACCGTGACAGACAACTGGAACAGTTATTAAAAACAACATACGGAAGGATGTACGCGTCATGCAACGCATATATTTAGCAGGTAGTGAGCAATCGGACTTTTGCCACGAAATACTTTTTAGAACACGACTGAAAAGGGAATATTGTGAGTTTCAAAAAATGCACGTTATTTTCCTACAGGGAACGCACCTAGTTGGTACTCGATGTTCGACTTTTTGGTAAGTATGTCAGAAATATGTATATGTCGATTTTGTTTCATTTCAAGTCTATACATCAACCGCTCGGCCGGTATATACTTCACTCGAGTGGACGATTTTTTCGGGTTGCTGTCCATAAAACACAGCCTTTAACATTAAACTAGCCATTAAATTTCAAAAATATTTAAATTATTTTCGTAAAATACCCACTATATTTTTAACAAAAAAAAAAAAACATCTAGTTTATTGTTTTCGGAAAATGTCCATTAAAAATCAGCTTAAATTATTATACGAGTACCTACGTTCCTAATACCAACAAATATTGTCATTCTGTACACTAATAACTACAAAGAAAAAAAATAAAGGACTACGATTAAAATGAAAACGTTTGATGTACCCAAAGTGCGTTCGTGCGTTGAGATTCGTTCTCTAGTGGATGTTTACGATCAACTCATTGAATCAATTAATAATAATGCTGTTGAGTTTACTATGAGAACTCACTTCAAACTCACGCTAATTTCTTAACTGTGCGTTCTTATCAGCGAAACGTTATCTTTATTACTTATGAAATGACTAAGAGGAGAGAGGAAGAAATAGAAATTTCAACAGGTTCTATGAATAGAATAGAATTTTCTTAAGTTAAAGATCTCAAAAGTTAAAGGTTCTACATATTTCTCCTACTGGTATTCAGCATGCAAATTAATGAGTTATGCCCTAAATTATATTTGCCAGGTCGCAGTAATCTCAAGTTGGGAATGTAAAAAGTGAACTAAAAAGTCAAAAATAAGTCGAACGATTTCAGTGATGAAATGAGAACAAGGTCCCGTAATTGTATCCGAAAATGGAAAACTGAAAACTCTAATTTTTATTGCAGTCGGGGGACCTGTAAAGAAATGTTCCACCGAACTGTCCCCCGACTGCAATAAAAATTTTAGTTTTCAGTTTTCCATTTTCGGATACAATTACGGGACCTTGTTCTCATTTCATCACTGAAATCGTTCGACTTATTTTTGACTTTTTAGTTCACTTTTTGACATGGCAGGCGTGTTTTTAATTTTTTAAATTATTTGTTTTTTATTTAATGCTTTTTAGTGATATACCGGTATTTTGACTCATAGACAATATGCCTTCATTATACTGCTTTATTTTTCAGGAAAGCAATGTCGCGGTAAAGATAATGCAAAACTAAATCGTTTCAATCGGATCGTGGTTCGGTCATATGGAGAGGATGAGTGAAAGTCGATTAGCAAAAGGTATTTACAAGGCAGATGTAAATGACAACGCCGGGACGGCCTAAGAAAGACATATATACACTGATCTTATTGGTGCCGTTCTTCAGAAAGGACAGGTGCGTAGGACTCGTAACCGACGTACGTGTATGGACAGATAATCATGTATGAATGATAATGTGGACGAGGCAAAAGGAATATGTAAGGATCGTAGCGGGTGGCGTTCTGTAGTTTCTGCCTACCCCTATGGGAAAAGGGCGTGAGTTTATGTATGTATGTAAATCGTTTATTTTTCGTGGATACTAACTTTGAGATCTTAGGTGGTTTAGTTCTTGGAGAGACTGTTTCTCAAGGGATTAGCTAACGTGGATCTAAAACGTAACAGTTTCACGCGTCTAGATTTACTATGCTTCTGTTCAATGTTACCGTTTGCAGCTTGTGCTCTATCACGGGCCAACATAATCATTGTTTGCGTCGTTTGATTTTATTAAAATATTTTATGAAGTGCTACCCAATGAGACTTATGGGGATAAAGGGATAAAGCGTTGGTCAATTTTCCCTGAATTAACGATTTAGAAACAGAAATGAAAATAGAAGTAGATGAACGTATTAAGCTGGACAGATTATAAAAAGAACAGGATGGATATGCGAGCGTAGCGAGCGCGAAAATTTTTGTATGATTTTTATTGGTTTTGGGTTAAGGGGGCGGGGGAGGGGCAAAGATATTGCTATCAGGAGGGAAGAGGACAAAAAGGCAGCGGTTCCATGTAAAATACCAGTTTTCAGCTGCATCTAGTTAGACTGGAAGCCGACTCCAACATAGTTGGGGGACTTATCTAGGGGGATAAAGCGGTGGATAAGTCCCTCAAAAGTAGTAAAATGTCAACATTTGAGCTCCACGAAGTTTAATATTATGTTTGTCGACGAACTCAGTTTATGAATTATGTGATGCAGAAAAGTTATTAGAGTCCAGAGGGACTTGAGTTTTTTTGATCTGGCCATTAGAAGCATGAAGATAAGTCTGTGAAATGACTATGAATGGCGAAAGCACGAAATGGGTGGATGCGCGAGCGAAGCGAGCGCGAAATTTCTTTGCATTGTTTTATATAATAGGGGGGGGGGGGGGGGTGAAACCTAGCCTGAATTATTCTTAATAATTGACATTACAAAGATTATATTTGCTATGTACCTAGTTTGTTCACAGAGTTTAGGTACTGATTTTGTTGTACATAATAAAAGTGGACTATTCTGTATACCTCTAAACTTACCGTAAGTATAAGGGGTTATTTTCAAAAATCAGGAGACTTATTTCTTCATTTCTTAGGAATCAACAGAAATTCATGTATAGTATGTACCTACCAAGATGCTGGTACGGATCCATCGGTAACGGATCCAACTCGCACTTGCACACATCTATAATTGTATTACACACGCAAAGCTTTATTAATTTGCTTAGTTTGAGTAATTTTGTTAGTAATGAGTTTAAGGTGTTTTCAATCTCGCACTAAGACTTTTCCATACAAAATTCAACCCTGAATAATTATCTTTTTCCACCCTTAAATGAGTGTTTTTGAAAAACCTATGAATGCATACATTATTATTTCGTTAAATGAATATTCTTACCATGTTTCAATTAAATTGATTCACGCATATTGACTTTTCATACAAACTTTAAAACCATTCGGCTGCCGTCGTGGACGGATTTAGGAGTTGTAACCTAGCCAGTTTTATTTCTGTCATTACAAGGAATCTATTGATATATATCTTATTCATATCGAATCCCGGGTTTAAATGTTAACATATCATTTGTTGAGTAGTATTACTAGTACACAATAGATATTGAATACTACTGTGGTACATTTTTGTAATCTACTTAACAAGTTCTAGACGATGATTATATTTTTCATTAATATTTCAATAAAAACAAATTAAAAGTTCGTTTTATTTCTAAACCATGGCCACCCTATTATGTTTTTTGAATTTTTCTATAGCCTATGTCACCCGGGATAACGCAAAGAATCTAATGATACCACACACATCAAAATCGGTTCAGGCATTTAGAAGTTACGGTGGAATAAAGAAACGCACAAACAAACATACATACATACATACATACATACATGAACGCTAAAAACATAACACTCTTTTTTTTGGGGCAGTCGTGTAAAAAACATAACACTCTTTTTTTTGGGGCAGTCGTGTAAAAAGTAAAATGTACGGGTTACTTAAGAGGAAATAGTAATTAGTAAGTGAAAAATAACCGCCAGTGACACACACACACACACGCACAGTACCTACACGAATATTTCCCGTCATGTTTATTTGTAGATACCATAGCATGTGGTTCCTTAATTAAAATGTATCTTCATTCCCCCTCACGACTCTCTATGGTAGGGCTGGGCATTTAGGTGCATCGCAATCACTCGGCTCTAATAACGTGTCTCCATTTCCGTTGCACTGATGAAAGCACCCAAACGGATTTATGAACGCGACCTCTTTACGTTCGCTAACTTGTTTATGGTACTCCATTCAACCTCTTTGTATCCGAGACTCTTTTGAGAAAATATTTAGCGGGAAGAGCGCTAATGGCGGACGTTTTGGCGCCAATTTGGTGGAACGATCGGCGTGTTGCTGTTTGTAAATTCGTATTTCGAATTTGTATGTAGGAATTCGTGGTCGAATTTTTTGTCGGCCATTTTTTTTGTTATGTTAATTTTGAAATGTGAAATTGGGATTTATATAATTTTGCTGTATTAACAATCAGTGTGTATTTTCTGCGTAACAATCCGTATTTTCATGTAGCTGAAACAAATCAATATTTCTTTTCATCCACTGCGAAATAAAAAATAACAACAAGGGTAAGTTGTAAACCTATTTCCGCGTTATTATGTAGCTACTGAAATTGAGGGTCAAAGCGTACCAAAGTACACCGTAAACTTTAGTTTACTTTGTTATGGAAAAAAATGTGATCGATAGTTTGATACTTCGCTTTATAGTTTTTTATATGAGTGAGTTACGAGCTTGAGCTTTAGTAGTAACGTCACGTAACATCACGCCTGTTATACCCGAAGGGATCGATACAATCCCCGTTGGGGCTGCGGGTTGTTCGAAAGAGACACCACGGCCTCGGCAGAAAGGGCTAAGAAGGAACATGGGTGGTTTTTAGTCAGTAGAAGTCTGACACTTCGTACCACTCTGCCCACAAAAACAAAAAAAAGGGTTCGATACAAATCCAGATTCCGCGGCCGTTGCCGAGATATAATTATTTCTGTTGAAAAAACGCAATAACACTTGATAGCACGCTTGTTTTATTTTACACTAGCTGCTGCCCGCGACGTCGTCTGCGTGAACGCTATACAGCACCAAAAATACCTACGATTACACTTTTTTTTAAAATATCCGTTCACTCATTTACCCGTTTCTTCTATCTACAGAAAATGCAGTAACAGAGTGAGGTCTTTTGTAAAATTGACCTTCAAAAAGTGCTAATTTCAGCCTGCTTTGAATAAATGACTTTAAGGTGATTCTCCTGAATTAAGTCATAAGTTGTGACTGAAGCAGATGGAGAAAACAATGAATAAGGAATACAAAATAGGGTAAAAATATCATATTTACAGGAATTTTCGATAAACAACAATGGTGGGTTGGCTATCCGCAGCCAAAATGTAAAGAGAGGCAGGACTGGTGACGCGGAGCAAGCGACGTACAGCTGCCCGTGTGAGAAGCAGCTCGTCCGCTGCCCTCAGTGTTTGCCCCTGCGACTTATTGATAGTCATCGCGAAGCAAACACTCACGGGGAATTGCACGCGCTTGAACTGGATCGCCTTTGAGATGTGGTGCTGGAGGAAGATGCTCCGTATCCCCTGGACAGCATTCCGGACTAACGTCTCCATATTGCGTGAACTCAAGATCTCCTCGCGGCTGTCATCCGAATGTTTACGCAGAGTCCTGGAATACTTCGGTCACATTGCAAGGAAAGACAGTGGCAACCTCGAGAAACCCATCGTGACCGGCAAAGTAGACGGGAAAAGGCCTCGTGGACGCAGCCCAATACGTTGGTCCGACCAGATCCGCACCGCGCTCAACTCTACGTTTCATAATGCCCTCCACACCGCCCGAGACAGAAATAGATGGAGGAAAATCGTACGGGAGAAAGTGATATCGAAGGGAGGTCACGACCCTCATCACTGAGGAATACGACGCAAGGAGGGAGGAACTGGATCGGGAAGTTATGAGGTATGAGTGGAATACGTGGTATAAATACTGCCTCGCCGACTCCACAACCCGTGAGAATTTTCGCCTCAATGGTATGTCTGTGGAGCGAGATGACTTTAAGGCGGGTCCCGTTACACAACTTCGAAGGAGATAGGTTCCGAATAAGCATAATCGGGACACCGACCTTCAGCTTGATGGTAAGCGCTGGAAGTCTACTTGCTGACAGGGAGTTCAGAAATTCCACGGGATAATGTCAGGCGTCATCTTGCTCGACGACAGTGTTTATATATGTGTAGACCACTTCATTCCCCTCAATTTCCGAGAGAATGCATTCCTTAATTGCCGCAGTCTGCGATCATTTTTGGGCGTTAAAATTGCCCGCTCGCACACCCAAGAACTCTGCTGGTGCGGTTTACGCTCTTCTAAGCTGGATACAACTCTACCGAGAGACTCTGGAAGCGCCACCTGTACACCCCTCTCCTCGCCGTCGCCAAGCCTTAGAAGGACATCGAAGAATTCTTGAGCATTGCCGCCGTGCCGAGCTCTTATATTAATGGTCAAGCGCAGTGTACGAACTCGTGACCACAACGAAGATCATTTCAACGAAGCATTCACTTCGTCAGCCTTCGATCCCCGCGTCACCACGGGAAGCGTGTGTCGGAACTCGCCACTGAACAGAACTGTGACACCCCATCAAATGTTCGTTTATTTATTTTCTTGTGGATGTCCTGCAAAGTTCTGTCCTCGGCCGCAACTGCCTTCCTGTTGGCCATCATACACTGATCCCATACGATCAGAGAGCAATCCTTGAGCACGTGTCCCTTATCACTGTTACGTGACACACCACAAACAGGCTTTTCGGCGCTTTCTAAATCGATGGGAATTTTAAACATGGCATGTGCTGTCTTGCCACGTGGAAGCAGTGTGGCAGCGATTCCCGACGACGCCACAGCAATGGTAAATTTTAACTTGCCTCCTGACCTCTGCAATTATGCCAGTGGTAACTAATGTTTTTCCTGTTCCACCAGGAGCATCCAAGAAAAACATTTTACTCTGGTTTTGCCCAACGCTTTCAAGGATGGTGTCATGATTTTGCTCTGAAGAGAGCAAAGCGACATGGTAATTTCGTATGGTGGTCATTACGCCCGGATCGTAAATTGTCTCAGTGTTATACTCCCGATTTCCATGGTCTTGATGCGGTGCTGATTGGGGAGCTGGTAACCCATATTCGACCAGTGGATTGCCGCCGATAGAAATGACCACGTCTTGAAGTGAACTGAGACAGGTGCTCAGCACGCGTTCATCACAGACAATCTCGATAAATTTTATAAGACATAGATGAAGCAGCTTAAAACTTATATAAACAATTAAACACAATTTTTTAAATTGTCTTGCTCATTTCTGAAACGAATTAACGATACAACGTTTAAGAAGAAAATGCACAACTCCATCTATGACTTTTAAAAGCAACTATTAACCTCGCCAACATCATCAAATTTAAATTATTTATCCAAAAAGGACTTACACATGTAATTCGACTTGATGTTTTTGAAATCCCATAGATGGCGCTGCTTTAAATTGTCTTGATAGTACAATTATAATAATTATTATGTTTATCGGCCTAAGTTACTTATTTTGCGTGATTTTTATAGTGTGAAGCTAGCTTATAGCATGGTTAACATAATAACAACATTTAAATATGCGTCGTTAGATTACACGTTGTTACAGAATGCATTGAAGAAATAAAGGTTCACTGCTCGTTCCCCGTAGGTGATAGCGTGATAATATGTAGCCTATAGGTTGACCCGACTTCTTAGTAATATTCGTGCCAAATTTGAAGTAAATCTATGCAGTACTTTTTGAGTTTATCCCGGACATACATACAGACAAACAGACAAACAGACAAACAGACAGAAATTCTAAAAACTATATTTTTGGCTTCGGTGTCGATTGTAGATCACACCCCAAGTATTCTTTTTAAAAAATATTCAATGTACAGTTTTGACTTTCCTACGATTTTATTATATGTATAGATAATTTTTCATTATTTAAAAATAATGAAAAATTATGTAACAAAACCGACTACTAACTTTGGACTCTCAACGATAAATCGTTTAGAATTTGCTTATGAAACATTGAAAACAGAGAAATGGCAAAAGCCTGGATTGAATGGCTTCTATAGTTTCTCTGTGACAGCCTCTTTATATATTCTCAAGAACATTAGATTCGCAAGAATTATGATATTAATTACAATCTTATTGTCATCTCAAGGTCAATGTCATCCAAAGTTAAGTTCACAGTTTAAAATAATATTCTCTGTCTGAAATTGTTTTACCGCAATACCACCACCATCTCACAACGTTAAGAATCAAAATATTGTTAGTAATTATACAAACGAACTATCATTTTATTTAACCTTAATAACCGGACTCTAGTTTGTAGTAAAAGCTTCTTTGATGCATGAAAATTCAGTTCGAAATTGAATGAATGTAAAAAACGTTTTATGCTACTTCAATTTTGCGTTCCAAATCAATATTAAATTGTAAATTATAACAAACGTCGGTTATGTATAATAGAAAAATAAACTGTAAATTCAAAAAATAGAGATTAAAACAGTTTAACATTAAATTGACTTATACCCTTTATAATTCGAATAGAAAATCGAAGACGTTCGGAGTTACAAGTCGGTGTAGCGACAAATCACATTTCACAGTCTCGTAGGGTTGTCACCAATTTGCCGCCATCGCGAGCGAAAGCAGCGAGCGTTTGTGGCAGCATAAATAAGAGGTCTGAACAAACCAACCGCCGAGTTTATCGCGACTTAAACGAAGCTTGTTTGTAGCTGATACCAATCCGAATCTAACTTAATATTAATTACATTGACAACCTTAGACGTTACTTTGATCTTTTAAGGTCGGTATCAGATATTTGAAAATGTGTTTCGTAAAAATACTGTCTTCAATTTATTTACTCCGTAGTCATTTTGTACCATTTTTGCTAAAACTCAGTTGGGCGTTTTTCAAAAAATTTGTCCACCCGAAAATGACGTGTCCCATGACTTTAGACTAATATTCTGTGAGCTACGTGTTTCATAACTTTTTTTTTCTGCTTAGATACGATACAATAACTTCAAAACTGTTTATTGATGTTGTCAAAACTACTTATATCTACATATTTAAATTAATACAATCAATTTAAGAAATTAAAAAGGTGATTTTTGTACTGTCCCACCCTCGTTTCGTAAAGTTCAGAACGAAAAATATCAGTATTATCCTACCTTTATCTTCAACATAGTTTGTAATTTGGTAGGATAATGTGATCTAAATTCGATAAAATGCCTTATTTATTGGGTTTTACACCTCAAAATAGTATAAAATATTCATTTTAACTTGTCCTTAAAAACCGTCATTGGTGGAAAGTTCCATCTACGCAACGTCGAATTTCGACTTAAAATGTAAAAAAATTATAAACTGAGTTTTGTTTTTGTCTTATGGCAGCATTTAAACGTGAAAACGGTCGTTATATTATTTATTTGATAGCTGTGGCGTTTGCAAAGTGTAAGTAAGTGGTTGGGCGTCACGTTGTCTTGTTTCGTCGTTCCACTACGAACTTGATTATTTGAGCTAAGTAACGACATTTTTAGTTAGAAATTTTGACAATTAATTAAAAAAAGTGTTAACAAATCTGAATTGAAAGTAATATCAACTAAAATTACATCGAAACTATTGAATTTTACTGTTTGTTTCTGTGCTGGCGTCATCCGTCACGTCATCTACGCAACGTATCGTATAAGCGGAACAACAAATGTGACGTAGTGGAATTCTTAAGCATGGTTTACATTGTTCCTTCTTTATTTTGAAGTTTTTGTCAAAGTGATTATGTATGATGATTTTGGGGTCTAAATTAATATTTTGTCAAATAGATTTTATTAACTAGAAAATAAAAATGTAGTTGTTCATTCAAACTTACAATATAAAGGGTGTAACAGTACCCTTAACGAAGCTGAAAGTACTAGTTCTCCCAGTTATTACGATAATTTTTTGTTCTACACCATTCCCGGGAACATTCTAGTTATTTAGATATTGAAAGGTTCCGAATTTTTCACATGTTTTTGTTTATATTTCAGTTTTTAAGGTAATTACATTACTTTAATTGCCTCACTATTCAAAGCATCCATTAGCACAATGTTTTAAGTGTACTACATGCAATAACACGTGATTTTTACTCCAAAAAAGTTGTTTCCTAGCAATATTTTTTGCGTAGGGTTGCTTATTTTGATGTACCTACATAATGCTTGCACCCTGTACATTATAGATTCAAATTTACATAGTTAAGCTACTAAGCTTTAATTTGATTACTTAAATATAATTTATGTAAGCCATGCCTTATAGTTCCTCAACGCGACGTAACGTAACGTGTCCTATTATTTTTGTGATATTTAGATTTAATTTCATAATTCTGGGTACCAATATTGTCTCAATTAAATTAAAAATAAATATATACTTACATTAAGGATTTTCTAAAATTAATTTGAATAGCATAATAAAACAAAATTCCAAAGTAATGTAAAGATTGTGCAATAAAACCTACCATAAAGTAACGTATAGGAATCGTTTACATAGAAAAAACCTTATTATATTTGAAAATTACTAATTATAAGCTTGTAATTAAGAAGACTGATTATGTTGAAAAATGTTTTGATAATAATTATAATGTTTTTGGAAGACCTTTATGTTTTAATAGTTATCCAAACTTCGTGATGTAATGGAACTTTTCAGCTGACCTATTCTATGAAAACATAAATTTCTCGTTAAATATACGATACAATTTTTTTTATTTTTTGTAAATATTAATTATGATGTCTAATAAACACATATTTATAATTAAATCATTTCTTTTCTCGGTGGAAATCCACTACGTAACGGACACTTTTTTTGAAAAACGCCCAGTTAAGTACAAATTTTTCAAAATCTGCCTCAATCATAATAATAATTGATAGTTTCTAAATATCGATTGTTTAACCTAATTTCAGTGTGTTACTTCTTACTTAATAATAGTACAACTACATGTACTATCAACCGAGCACAAATTTAATGTGACTGTGTGAAATGACTGCTACAGAGAAATTATTGATGGAAAAACAAAATATAAATTTTCCTTACCTTGGAATCAAATGTGGAACCTCATGCTCAACAGTCGCTACTGCCACCACGAGACCAACGAGGCAGTCAAGTCGAGGCAGTAACTGTAAAAGGAAACATCAGTCTACGATGATAAAGTAGAAAGCCACAAAAACGTTATTTAAATTCCACTACCGGGTGGTAGTGGAATTTAAATAACGTTTTTGTGGCTTTCTACTTTCATGGTCGCTATTGAAAACATGAACAAATGAAAAACGCAATACTCGAAGCCGAACCTAATCCCGCATGCAACATCAATGTATCGGGACCACCATCGAATAATTGGTATAATTCGATAGTGTATCGATATCTGTTTGCCCGCGGCGACCTCCCACCCGTCAGTGTTGCCAATTAGCACGCTCGGATTTGTTTACCGACTGTGTTGATATCGATATTATTGAATATTGTATTTGCTTGACAATTGAATTTTTGTGGTCATACTTAAATTGAGAGTCTGTGGGGAATATAAAGGGTTTACTGGAAGAACAAAAACGGCAGGAATGCTTTCTGCAAGAACAAATAATTTGATTCGGTTTTAATAGTCAAATAATACAGTTTGAGAAGCTTCCAAATTCAAACATTAGCAAAGGCGGGAAGTGATTTTTAATTTTTATTTTCTGTTAAAACTGCTTTGTAATTTGAAGTCTCGGGGAGTCTCGGGGCCGCGTGACCTTTTGTTTTCCTTCCGTTTTCTTTCTTTTTTCCTTTAATTGTGCCTACAGAGCGGAACTGGGCGAATTATTGAAAAAGTTGGCATTATTCTACACCGCTGCCTTGGGTTCAGACGGACGTCCAATTTGATTGTCTAAATTATTTTTTGTTAAAAATTCTAAGAATAATAAGTGTCAAGAATAAATTGTTATGTGGGTGTAATATTAGGTACACCTCTGTCTAACCCTTCTGAGATTACAGCGTGATGTAATGCTATGAAAATAAATCGATAATACTCAATGGTCTACGTTATAGTAAAGCCACATACACGAACTCTAACGTCGTAGCATTTATGTCGTAGCACCTACTTCGTAGCGGCTACGCCGTAGCACCTGCGTAGGTGGAACATAATTAGTAGTGTTTTGAAAAAAAAAATTGTTTGTGGTTAATATTAAATTGACTAACTCGGTATCATTCTCTTGCCCTAGTTCCAATTAATTTAGGGTCGCCGCAGCACGTATTTTTTTCTTCCATATTTCTATATTATTGGTCATCTCATCAGACACCTCCTTCTTGCAATATCATCCTTTACACAGTTCATCCATCGTTATTTTTGTTTCCTCTCCGTTTATCCACATTCATACTAAAAACTTTCCTCACGACATTTTCCTCATTCCGCATCACATGCCCATACCGAAAAAACCGATTAGCACAAAATTGACCAAGTGTAATTGTACGTAGTGTACGCTAACTGAGATTCTAGTAAATCATTAGAAGCCCATAGCCATAGGCGTTAAATCTGATAGTAATGTCTAGTAACGCCCGTCTGCATTGTTCGGTGGCGGAATCACACTGCGTCCGAATCGTTTGTGTACCACCTTAGGTACGTAATAGTCGCGAGAATCGTAAGGAAAACAACTTTGCCCATTATGCAGACCCCTGTTCCGTGTGGTCTGGACAAGGGACCGGTGGTAGCGGGGCGATTTGTAAAGCGGAGTTAGTGATGTTTGTTTCCATAGCGTTTGTGTTGAAAATACTTAAAACTGAGTTTAACGAAATATGGTTGAATAAGCTAGTTGGTCATTAAATACATAGATACGTTTGGTGTTTTTTCAAAGCTATTTTAATCCTTGTCAAGCAAGATTACAACAATTATATTATAAAGCAGCGTGGTTCTGTTGACAATCAAATGATTTTAACAGAAGGCCGCTGTTGGTTTATACATATTTTGAGGACCTAATTAAAAAAAAGTATGGCTACGTTAGTTTTGAGTAAATCCGATTCGCACCAAAAGGGCTATATTAAACTAAAATGATTTAACTCTCTTAAACAAAGAGATACTGATCCATCAAGTAAACATTTTCCATAGTCATTTCTCAAAGTGTACTAAGAAAGGAGGTGTCTCATGAAAAAAGAAGACATGATTCGCCGACCACAAATAAATTGAGATAAGGACAAGAGAGTGATAATTTCTCAAAGTATACTTTTTTTAAAGTAAATAGATAAAACTAATCATTTAAAATCGCTACCGCTTAAGTATTAGACCACTTAATAATGGCGCTCTCAAACGGGGGTCCGATTTTAGAGCAAAAATCTAAATGTAATATTAAAATGAATTGGTTACTTCAGGAACTCGTTCATGGGTTCCGTTTACAGTAAAAATAAGTTTTTGCATTAAAATACTAAAATACAGCTCTTTTGCAAACTAAGCGTAGTTTGACTATAATTACATTTTTTATACAAAAATGTGTATTCAGCAAAAGTTCCAAAGTTTAACTTAACTAATTGTTTTAGCAGGACATAACAGTACGTTTTTCTAACTGCGGTAGCCACGTAGGTATTTAACAGAATAGGAGACTTCAAGTCTGAAGCCAGTAATCATAGATCCATCTTATAGAATTGTGGAAAATACTGGTATTCAACTGTATCTGGTTAGACTGGAAGTGGACCCCAACATAGTCGGGAAAAGGCTAGGCAGATGATGAGAATGGTTAAAAATATGTTTATATTTTTATTTCATAAGAAATATTCAAAAAGGTACCAAAGTAAAAAATAAAAAAGGAATAATAACTAAATATTCAAACAACTGCACTTATACTAAACTCTGCATAATTCAACAAAACTGTTAAATAAAAGATCAAACTTGTTGACACAATGACCCTTTAAAACTGAAAATACTATGAAAACATTATATTAAGGCCGAGATGTATCACAATTTGAGGTCACAAAAGCGTTTGTATTATTCAATATTATCCCAAGATTTCGTCCAAAATCCTACAGAGTTCGAGAGAAAGTGTTAATTTTTAAGCGGAGGGAGAAAAATTCAGTGCCATATCTGTTGCGATTTTCGGGAAGCGAGTGCGAAATCTGAACAGGAACGATCGAGCATATTTCTTCGAGACCGTTTTAATACTGCAATGTGTTTTGCAATTCTTTGTATAATGACCTTCTTTCTTAAATACACTTACAGCAAATATTTTTTTTGCTTCCATTTACATAAAATGATTTTGATATGTAGAGCTAAATCAAACAACAGATTTCCGTTCAAAACATTATATTTACAAAGAGTTGGTTATTTAAACTTTAAACCTGTATCTTCGGGTGAGCAATAATTTCATAACATTTTAAAACCGTAAAGCAAAAATAATTTATCTACCATGAAATAAAATATGACATTAATTGCACTTGACATTTTCAAAAACTGCCTCAGCTTGCCCGATCCAATTTTACAAGTGCGTATGTTTCCAAAAACTCTCAGTTAATTTTTAATGTAAATATCATTACGGTGTTGCCTTAACGAGATTGACTCCCAGTTGGTTTGTTTCTGAATATTTCCTCTGCATTTTTATTATGAAAGGGCTCGCTTTAATCAAATTAATGTAAGAAAGTAATTTATTTAATAATGTACTTGTTAACACTTTCGACCTGAAATGTGTAACCGAGGGGTGTACCTACTTATAGAATTAACACTAAAACTGGTTGAAATTGTAATGACTTTTTCAGAACTTTTTGTCGTTTTCGGAGGCAATTGAATTGGATAGGAAAAGTTTTCATTGGTAATTGTAATTGTATAGAGAAAATTCTCAACTGAAAATTACTTGAAGACTGAACTGCTTCATTAAAAAACCTATTTATATACCACTTACCTACCTGCATGCAACTACGTTACCAGTTAGCTTAAAGAATGGAATAGAATATTTTTTATTTATGTTAGAACATCGTATATGTACTTTGGAGTGGCACCTGTCACAGAAAAATTGAAAGGAAGTCGTCTATCTTGGCATGGGTGGGCATTTTACAAAAAAGTAATGGATATTAATGTTGATGGATGGAGAGGGAGAAGAAGGCTAAAGAAAGGATGGATAGATTGTGTCAGAAATAATCATCATCATCATCATCAGCCTATAATGTTCCCACTGCAGGGACTCAGGCGTCCTCTCTAGGAGAGGGATGGGCTATAATACACCACGCGGGCCCAGTGCGGATTGGCAGATGTCACATGTCTTCGAATTTTTGGTTCTAAGACATGCCGGTTTCCTCACGATGTTTTCCTTCACCATTTTGAGAGCAGCGGTGATGAAATAAATTACACAAAGTAATGCGCCTGCCTGGGTTCGAACCCACGACCTACTGTTCGTAAGTCGGGGCCAACACCACTGGGCCACCGCTGCTCTCAGAAATGATATGAAAGAGAAAATCGTAAATTATGCCGTAACATCTGACAGGAAAGAATGGAAGAAGAACACGTTGCGTTTACCCCAAGTGGAATGGCACAAGATCAGGGAGATGATGATCTTAAAACATACTTCACGTCACAGCAGTTGATGGAGGCTACTGAAAGTGCCAAACCCGTCGCCAAATTTTGCGCCGACTAAATTTAAATTGTCATCGACACGAAGGTCTTAAAAATTGAGTTATGATCTTACGTGTAAACGGCCATTCTCCGATTGCCTAATAGGGTAGTTGACAAAAAAAACCTAATTAGTCCGTCAGATAGATTTCCAAAAAATATTGAACACGTATTTTTTCTTTTTTCACGTAAACAAAAAATATAGACGATACAGTGCTTCGAAAAGTCGTGCGACGTCACAGGTTGGTCCATTTTTACCAGACTATGACATCAAAACCCCCCACTCCATGATCTTTGACAAGCTATATTTTCGTTAATTTTTACTAATTAGATAAAACAAAAAACACGTATAAGTACAATATTTTTCGATAATCTAACTGACGGACTAAACAAAATCATATTTTTTTTAGTTAGTCAACTACCCTATTACCGTAACCTCCTTTATTTTCGGGTATCATTTAAGCTATCACCAATTTAATTAGTTTTGTGTTTCTTAAATAATAGGGTTTGTCCTCAAAATAGTAGATCTGTCACCAAAATGTAGTCAACAAACAATGCAAAATCAGTTCCACAATAAATCACCTAAAATCCTGAGATATAAGGTCTAGTACCAAATAAATGTTTTTGTATGTATTATAATAGGTGTGTCCTAATAAGTATTTAAGCAAACTAATTTAAAAAGATCACCAATAAATCATATTATGTTACTAGAAAATTGCATTAAGTTCAAATAAAAAATTAGGGTTGAGTAAATCAGGTGTTAATAAAACACCTGATTTACTCCATGACGCGCGCTCGCTTCGCTCGCCTATTATATAACACTAATATCTTCTGTCCCCGAAGTGCCGGGCCTCCGCCGGCCTCCTTCGTCGGCCTACGGCCCGGTGCCCATGCCGCCCATAAAGGACACTGTCGCGAGACGGTCGTATTAGTCGTTATCGTCGGTGAAATCGCGAATGAAGTAAACTTGCATCTCTCTCTAAATCTAATCTCTTATATCTAATCTAATAATATCTAAAATAAAATAATATCTAAATCGATTTATTTGGTGACAGATCTACCATTCTGAGCACAGAGCTATTATTTAAGTAACAAAACTGTTATTATAAGAACGAAGTTTATATTCATGTATATAATTTTATCGATCTCTTATTTTACACATATATTAACATTAATTTGATAATTCATACCTGGGAACAATTTTTGTTTATCTGAGAACGAAAATATTTCGTGGCGATAGATCTATTTATTAGGTGATACAACTTGATGACAAATATAAATTTTGGTGATAGAAAATATAGTTCCCTTTATTTTCATATATTTAAATAATTCTTTTATATATTTTAATGTGTTTTCACTAATTTTACTTAGAGACCTCAAAATATGAAAGAATTCTTTCAAATTTCAAGAAAAGACCAGAAACGTATAACGCATTAACTCATTTATAAACATAATCAAAATTCTCATCGTGTAAAACAAGCAAACAGATCGAGTCCTTTGATACCTAACACTTAACCAACTACCAAGAAAACACAATTAAAAAAAGAGGAGTTCATACAATACTGGCGATGCCTCATAACACGAGAGGTCCACTATATTGTAGGCTCTAGGGTTCCCACAAAGAACTCGACCCTAATTACTAAAGTACATCCGCCTTATTACAAAAGATATTTAAACCTGGTTTAACTTAGACCTGGTTTATCTCGCATGCTGTCACTTTCTTTTGAATATTATTGAAGTGAGACGTCATGCGAGATAAACCAAGTCTAAGTTAAACCAGGTTTAACTACGTTTTGTAATAAGGCGGTAAGTGTTTAGCTATTTATCTCAAGTTTTAGTATCCCTGGGTTCGCAAGCTTGTTGGTTACACACAAATACTAATAAAACAGACGGGAACAACGTCTTTTCGTTTGTTTTTTACGTGAAATGGAGTACAGTTGGCAATTTCTTTGGGAGCAGGTGTAATACAAGGCTCGCTCGTAAAATTTAATTAGCGAGAATTATTTTATTTGGGATTATAAGGATTTTTCTAATTAGCATTCGAGGCTGGGACTGGTTCGGGATGTCTCGTTGGATGGGGGTGTAAGTTTAGCTTTTTGTGCGGTTCTGTAGTTATTGCTTGGGACTTCCCGCAAAGTTATGTAGTGGTTATTTAGGCTGAGTTGCATCAAAAAAGTAGTTAAAGTTAAAGTTTGTGTCAAATGGCACGTCAAACAAACATCAAAACTTCAGTTTTGTATCGGTTATGCCAACAATGAGTTGCGCGATTTGACAAATAGCTAAATGACGTCATAACTTTAACGGTAACTGCAACCACTCACTTTCCGCTGGTTAGTGTTATAGTTTATGTTAAATTGTCTGTCAATTTTATTGTCAAACGCGTTGAATATAACCTTTAGACATCATGTCCCTGCTCCAAGAAATACTCGCAGAAACCAGTTCTGATGACGAAAGCGATGAAAAGAAAAGTGTGATTACCTGAGCCGATCGTTTTTCCACATGGAACGACGAATGTTTCTTGCCAAGATTTCGAGTCTCTAAAAACGTAGCTTGGTGGCTGACTATACGATTGCATTGCAAGGATATTCATCTTATGTAATTGTTCAACCAAAAAATAATAGGTACGTGCTATAGGTAGACAAAGCAATAAATATAATAGGTACTTACTTTGTTTGAATGTTTGCAAAAAAAAAATTGTAATAATTTTTTCTATTAGATACCCCATATAGTACTGTCAAATTTGACAAAAACTTTAACTTTAACGACTTTTTTGGTGCAACTCAGCCTTAGTTTTGTTTTTATAACAATGTGTCAAACCATTTATTTAAATGAGGCCATATAAAGACGTTTTGAACGTCAAATTTTAGAACAGGGTACGAGAACGTTGCGGTTTAAAAGAAGATGTATACGTAAAAATTTTAAAGAGTATGTTTAGATGGTTTGGTCATGTGTAAAAGATGAGTGGAAGGCGTCTAACAAAAGATATCTACAAGACAGACGTGACTAGTTTAACACTGGGAGGGGACGCCCTAGAAAGACATACACTGACCTTATTGGTGACGTTCTTCAGAAAGGACAGGTGTGTAATACTCGTAACCGCTGTGCGTGAATGACCAGGGGGTCTAAAACGGCCACTTTGGCAGATCATAATATGAATTGCGTTAAAAATCGTAAAATGGACCTTTCATAATAGTAACTGCTTCTGTGCCCATTTAGAAAAATAGATCATAATAGGAAAATAATATGAATTGCGTAAAAAAACGTAAAATAGTCACAGACGCAATTACTATTATGAATGGTTCATTTTACGATTTTTAACGCAATTCATATTATGATCTGCTAAAGTGGCCGTTTTAGATGCCCAGATGTATGAATATGGCGAGAAAAAGGATTATGTAAGGATCCTAACATGTGGCGTTCTGTGGTTTCTACTTACCCCCATGATTATTAACTACGACATTTCGAAAATGTTATTATTATTTTGCTCACGGATCTCTAAAAAAAATAACAGGGAACTTGGTAAGTTTCTGTCTAACGAACCTCCTTAACAAGCTCGCTTGACTTCCAGTTAATTTGTGACGGTGTGTGTGGACTTTATGTATTACGGCAGATACGTATTTTGAGGACGTTTGAGAAAATTTTCTTTACATTAGGATGATCAGATCTTTAAGATTCTTAGTTCTTGTTGGTTAGTTCTGTCGTGTTTAGGGATCGACGTTGAATTATTGTTTAGTGTGTGATAAAATGGTGACCAAACCATTACACATAGATATGTCGGGTCGTTAGGATTTATTCCGTTAGACTCGAGCATTATGTGGGCGGAACATAGGTTTCGTGCAATGAAAACTCACGTTGAAATTACAACTGAACACAATAATAATTTAAAGCCAAACGAAACGTAGGACAGTTCCTAGGCTGGAGGTCCGTTCTCTAGGACGGTCGGAAGGCAAGTGTGTCTCGCCATCGCACCCCTCCACTAGCTAGGCTCCGTCGTAGCACGAAGTTGACCGAATGTTGGTGCTGCCACCACTCGGGTCATGTGCCGCGCTTCGTTTAGCGACCGTACTAATGACCGTCTCCGACAGATATAAGAAAAATGACTGCCTCGTTGGTTTAATGGTCACAAGAGCGACTGCTGAGCATGGGATCCTGGGGTCACTTCCCGGGTCGGGCAAAGTGTGATTGGATTTTCTCATCAGAAATTTCTCAGGAGTAACCACGGAGACCGGATCTGTGCACGGTTTATGGCAATAGGTTTGCCCCCTATCACATTGGACTAAAACATAACTGGCACAATGTGGGTGTACTATTAGGTCCACCTCTGCCTAACATGTTAATCACATCACGCCTGTTATCCCCGAAGGGTTATGTTAAGTAGGAAAGATGATTAAAAACCTTGTATAATGCAGAAAAAGAAGGAGAACAAAAGTGATGAAGATTTGAGTACAAATCGTAAATTAACGTATCTATCTCTCACGGTTTATAATGCGTTTTCGTTATAAACTGTGAAAGATAGATAACGTTTAACGTTTGTGAATACAGGAAGCAAACAAAGTGATCAAATATATGTACAGGCAAATGAACAGAAATACTCGTATACATGGAGAACTAAGTGTCACTAGTTCAAACAAAACATGCACTTAAGAAACATGAGCTTACAGGAACCATCCCCCAGTTACTATTGGTTTCAATGTTGTGCACCTGCTTGCGATTGTTGCTATCATTGTTTGTAGGGAAAATCGTTATCTATGTTTCAAAAGTTGGCAAATTTCAAAAAACGCTGAACAAAAATGCATTTCGTTTCAGCAACAGAATGATAAATTTGCGACCGTAATACGCATGTATTTATAGAATTATATTTATTAACAAACATAATTATATTGACTTTTTCATGAAATAATCATTTTTCGAGTTCACGATTTTAATGATTATGACTCTGTCTAGCCATATTTGTTACGGCCCTTATTCCAATTAACATACAACCTGACACTGATTTGCTAATTGCCAGAAACATACAGAAAAAGAAAGATAAAAACAGATAAGAAAATTTTAAGTTCGCGGGCTACACTAAACTTAGAATGACCTGAATTTGCAAAGTTTTAAGGCCACAAAATGCGAAGTATGTCATGCCAGCAACACAAAGAAAAACAATTATGACCTCAAACCATGGCTCGTATTCATAACAACACTCAAAATTATACATAAAAATATAATTAATATTCATTGCTTAAATTCGTAACAAGAAACACGAAGTTCTCAAAATTCCCAACATCTTTATGCAAGTCAAAACAATTCAAAATATAAACGAAAAGTTTGGAGCGAAAACAATACATCCACTAAACCCTTATTCATATTCAATGGAGACCAGCAGGAACCGAAGGGTCCTGGAAACTTTAGTAGATAACCCACGAGTTTATTTGTTCGCACGGAGTACGGGAAATGTTGGGAAATTATGAATATTTTTCGGTATTATTATGATTAAAAGTATAGATAGAAATTGAAAATTTTGACGCCGCCGTACATGGAATTAATGTGACCTTATTGAAGAAAGTGTCTTGTTTTTGTTTCAAGTACTTAGATTTGGTCATATCTGCTACTGGTTTTTCAGTACGTAAGCAAATAATGCTGTAAGAAAAAAAACTTGTGTGATAAAATCTTGGCGTATTAGAAGACGTGATTGTAGTAAGGAAAACCTCATAAAATTTAAAAACTGCATTAACAATTTGACCTTTGCTGACATTTATCTGACAAATGACCCAAATGAAGCTTATAATCGATTTCTAGAATTATTTCTATGTTTCTATAATTTGTGTTTTCCTTACAAAGTTATAACTAAATCTTTGAATAAAAAATCTAAATGGATATCAAAAGGTATTAAAACATGTAGTAAAATAAAAAGAAAATTATTATGGCAGTATAGAGCCCAACCAACAAAAACAAACAAACATATTTTTAAACAGTACGCTGCTAAGTTTAAAAAAATCATTTTTACCATTGCCACTCGAAAAAGGGCATTTTTTTCATCGATAACAGTGAATAAAACGCTCTTTTATTCACTGAGTGAATAAAGACATTTTGAATTAGGAACAAACACGAATTACGTATAGTGCGCGCGGAACTAGTTGGCCGCGCCTTAGGTGGCGACAGGGATGAGGGGGAGGGTTGCCTTATACAGCTCGCAATGCACAGGAGACTATAATTAGACAGTGATGACCAATCTCGAGATATTAATTGTTCAATTTATTGAAAAGAATACTTAAATAAAAAAACAAAAACATGCCTAAGGCGCGGCCAACTAGTTCCGCGCGCACTATACAAAAAAATCGCTGCTGCTGAAATAGTACGTACTGGGTGGCTGAATGGAGCTATTCCATTCCAAATTTTAAAATAATATCCCGCCAATTTAGTTACGTTCTTTTCTGTCTTTAATTGTGGTTGTTTTGTGTTATTGGAAAATCTACTATTAATATCATAAACGGGATATTTACCATGTTTGATTTTTGTTTCGAGTTCCCGATATTTCGGCGCTGTTACAAGCACCATGATCACGGATAAACTGAAGTCATTGCGGGTGGATGTTTATGAGCAGACAAAACGGTCTACCCTCTTTCTCGTTCGTTTTTTGCGTTCGGCACCACTACCATTGTCACTCACTACACGATTCTGTTCCCGACACACAAAACTCACTGTGTCCACTCGCGAACTTTTTCCGGCACTTTTTCGGTTTTTACACAGTTGAACCACTGGATTCCAGGCTCTCGACAGTTGAAACCCATCCTCCCGGTTAAAGTTGTCATATTTGGTAATTTCAATGGCCTCTCTGACCAGACGAGGTATATAGTGGCGTTCTGTCGAGTTGACCTGAGGGTTATGCAACTCAATCCAGTGGTTTGATCCCGATTCCAGCAGATGTTCGGCTATGGCCGATTTTTGGGTGTCGTTATTTTTCACCGCCCTAATATGTTCGGATATGCGACAAGCCACCGTACGCTTTGTCTGACCGAACAAACATGGTAAATATCCCGTTTATGATATTAATAGTAGTGTCAGTGACCATGTCAGTTTAAAAACTTATATTGGAAAATCTATTTACATAAGTAAGTAATTATAATAAAATGAGTTCTTCCGATGACGAAAATGAGAGACTGACTCCGGAATAATTTCGTTCTAAAGCAGCAGTTATAGTAGATGATTTGTTGCCGCCAAAATCTCGGGAGTTGTACCTGAAAACATACAATTTATTCTGCGACTGGAAAACCATGAATGGCGCCAATTTCCTTCTCTGAGTGCATATTTCTTAACTATTTCAATGAATTAACCAAGACCGCCGTCGACACTTTGGAGCATAATTATATTCTATGATAAAAGCCACAGTGAGAATCAAACACAACATTGATATTTCAAAATACTTACTCAAAGTTAGTGACATACTTAAAGTACGTCTATCCGTGGGTAATAAGCCAAAGAAATCTAGAGTGCTTAGCTCCGAAAATAAATACCATCCTAATTATTTTCTCACAGTCAATGGTAAAAAGTAGAGTACACAACACGTGAATAAAAATTTTATCTCGGTAGGTACTTGTATCCCTCGCTCCGTTCAGGATTCTAGAGTATAGAATCCCTCGCTACGCTCGTGATTCTACTCTAGAATCCTTCGCTGCTCTCGGGATCCAACTTCGTACCTCGAATTAAATTCCCTTTTTATTCACTTGTTGTATAATCTACTATTACCTAACTCAGAAGTCACAAAATAATCATTACATAAATACTACACAAAACAAATCAAAAGCCACATGGTCAATTATAAATAAATCTAAATTTAATTTTCCCAAAGAACCCATTACTGAAATATTAAAAGATAAGACTAAAATTGAAGATCCTACATCAATTGCTAATATTTTTAATGACTATTTCATCGACCAAGTAGCACAATCTGTAAATACATCTAATCTAAAAAATAATAAAGCACCCTTGAATCACAACATTAGCAGTAACGTAAATTCAATTTTCCTTGCCCCTACAACTCCAATGGAGGTTGATAGAGAAATAAAGCAATTAAAAAATACCCAAAGCGTGGGTTGTGATGGTATCTGCACCAAAGCTATAAAGCATGTGTCAGAGTCGATCGCAGCCCATCTAAGCTACATTATAAATCTATGCATTTCCAATGGAATATACCCAGACAAACTTAAAACATCAGTTGTTATTCCACTTCATAAAAAAGATGATAAACAAAATATGGGAAATTATAGACCGATAGCTTTGATCCCCATCTTCTCAAAATTATTTGAAAAAATCATATATAGTCGACTTTACAACTTTTTAGAAAAATTTAATATTTTGGTAAGTGAACAAAAAGGATTTCGCTAGGGTAAATCTATTAACGTTGCTATTTATGACTTAATCAAAACCGTTCTGACTGATATGGACAAAAAAAAACCAATATGTGCTATCTTCATGGACATGAGCAAAGCATTTGACTGTGTTGACCACAAAGTATTGCTTCGAAAATTATACTTGTACGGGATAAGAGGTAAAGCGCTCGACCTAATTGCTTCATATATTTCTAACAGAAAGCAAGTAACAGAAATTACACAAATATGCCAGAGGACACGTAAGGAGATCAAATATAGATCCCACACCAGAACTATTGAATTGGGAGTCCCACAAGGTACTGTTCTGGGTCCCCTATTCTTCCTAGTATACATTAATGATCTCCCTAGACACGTCGAGCAACCAATGGTCCTGTTTGCGGACGATAGCACAGTAGTTATAAAATTTGACAAACAAAATGATTATGAATATGAAATAAGTAAAACACTTAACACAATAATTCAATGGTTAATTAAAAATAATCTTAAAATAAATATGGACAAAACCAAAATAATGCACTTTTACCAAAGAATCCAACCTAAAAGTATTAATGTTAATTATGACGGACAGATAGTACAGTCTGTAACAAGCACTAAATTCCTGGGAATTGATATAGATCATAATTTTTCATGGAAAACACATTTAAATAATCTCTCTAAAAGAATTAACAAATCCTCATTCGCTCTCTACAAACTTTCAAAAATTGTTAACAAAGAAGCCGTCTTAACAGCATATCACGGACTTGTAGCACCGATATTAAGATATGGAGTAATATTTTGGGGCAACTCGGTAGACAAGGAATTTGTATTCAAAGCCCAGAAGAAATGTATTAGAGCTATGTGCCATCTAGATAATACTACAAGTTGTCAACCTTACTTTAAAGATTTAAAAATTCTTACATTACCTTCCCTGTACATATACGAATTAAATATATTTGGGTGAATTGCCCAAGCAAAAAAAATACACGGCAAACCTGAGAACGGTAGTGCAATGTGCTAATTTTTAATTTTATATAGTTTTTCTCAACAGCGTAAGTACTTCTCTACCTTGACAAAAAAAAATAATTGATTTCTACCCATTAATATGCGAAAAAAAAAATACAAAGTGTTATTCTATCATCACAGTGGCCTGTCCTGAACCCAATTCCGCTCATAAAATACCTTCCCCTGCAAATACATTCGTAATATGGATTTAAATCGATTTTGTAATCATTAAATTATAATACATTCGATCAAATAAAACTATTTTTGTTTGTTTATCTTCTTTCTCATGGATTTGACAGGCAGTTAACTTTTGTCTGGAAAAAAGTTATCATTTCAGAGGATAGTAAGTTTTAGTAGAATAGCCATGTCAACATTGCGTTGTTACGCCCCCCTCACCTTTCCTCACTTCGGATCAGTCCGGCTCAAGCTCTCGGCGCGAACGCACCGGTCCCAACGTCTTGCGGTTTCCCGCCAAAAAAGTAAGTTTATCATTTCAGTGATATGAGGACAAAAATAATTTCATTTCGGTGGCTGTTATAACTCGTGTTAGATTAGTATGCACAGTATATCATTTCGGTGGTAATTTTTATCATTTCGGTAGACACTTTTCATTTCAGTGGACTCTTAAAAATTCATCCTTTTTTTTTTTTTTTTTTTTTTTTTGGTGGGTGGAAAATCATCGAATAACCCCCCCCGCTCTTGGGCAGAGCGAAGGGGAGTGTCAGACTTCTACTGACTAAAAACCAACCCATGTTCCCTCTTCCTCGCCCTTGTGTCGGAGCCGCGGTAACTTTTCGATATCCGCAGCCCCGACGGGCGTCGGCCCTTGCGGGCCCCTCCTTGCTGACATCTCTTTGAGGCGCGCGTGGAACACGTACGCGCCGCCGACACGGTCTGTTGCCGTCATGACGACGGCCGGACGGCGAGCTAGCCCGTTACTCACCGTCCACAGGCCCGCGTCTACGGTGGCCGGAGGTCATCGCGTGACCCCCGACGCCCGGAGCGCCTTCCGCGGCGGCTGGGACGTTGAGAGGTTCTCTCCCTCTCTCGTTCCGCCACCTCCTTCGCTAGCATCACTGCTTCGCAGAAGGAGGCGACGGCGTCCCATTCCTCCTCGCTCCGGACCATGGCTTGCACCAGGGCCGGACGCGAGAGGTCACCGCCGCCGATCGCCGCTACGAGAACACGGCGGGGCTCCGCCCAAGCAGGGCACACCTCCACAGTGTGCTCCACCGTGTCCTCCGGTCGATCCTCGCAGTGGAAGCATCCGGGCGTTTCCTCCCGCCTGATTCGGTGCAGGTACCTCCCGAAACACCCGTGTCCGGTGAGGACCTGCGTCAGACGGTAGGTGAGAGCGCCGTGGCGCCTCTCCAGCCACTCCTCAAAGAGGGGACTTACCGCCACTATCGTGGCGTGCCCTGCGCTGGGTTGCGACAGTCGCTGTCTCCATGCCGCCATGAGATCGCACCGGAGGTCTGTCCGCTGCGCAGCAATGTGCCGCGGCAGCAGAGTGACCCCCCGGTGTAGCGCCTCCGCGCGCCACTCATGTAGGCGCGCGAGGACTATCGCCTCCAGATCCCACGGCGGCAATCCGGCAAGGAGAATCGCCGCCTCGCGGGAGATCGTGCGGTACCCGCGGACAAGCCTTACGGCCATGACCTTTTGGGGCGCGTTCAGGTAGTGGACGGCCCGCTTCCTCACGGCACGCGCCCACACCGGGGCCCCGTAAAGGGCCATGGACCGCACGATCCCCGCATACAGCCTACGGCAGGAGGCGTTTGGCCCCCCCAGATTGGGCAAGAGCCACCTAAAGGCAGCCGCAGCCCGCTCCAGTCTGGGAGCCAAACGTCGGAAATGCTCCACGAAGTTCCACCGGCTGTCGAGGACGAGTCCTAGGTACTTCAAAGTACACTCGACGCCGATGGGAACCCCTCCCACCATTAGCTGGGATCCCGACGGTAGCACATTCCCACGTCCATGGAAGCCCATGGCCTCCGACTTGTGAAGTGCCACCTCGAGACCCAGCTGCCGGATCCTCTCAACGACTATCGCAACCCCGCGTGTCATGTTCGCGGCCGCCGCCTCGTGCGACTCCCCCCGTGCCAGCACCAGCGTATCGTCCGCGTAGCAGACGACGCTGACGCCGTCAGGGAGGTCGGCACGCAGCACCCAGCCGTAACCGATGTTCCACAGGGGCGGCCCCAGAACCGAACCCTGCGGAACACCGCACGACATCTCTCGCCGGTTCCACTGTCCGTCTTGACCAGGGTAGATGACAGCCCTGTCTGTCAGATAGTCCCCGACTACACGACGAAGGTAGGCCGGCACCCGGTGATACCGGAGTGCCTCCCTGATGCAGCTCCAGGGCATGGTGTTGAAGGCGTTGGCGATGTCGAGAGACACCGCCAGGACCACACCGCCCCGAGAGACCGCATCCCCCGTCGTGAGGGCTCTCACGCGCATGATGGCGTCCACCGTCGAGCGCCTCTTGCGGAAACCGAACTGGTGTTCCGCAAGATCCGGACCCATTCCCTCAAGGTGCTCGGCGAGGCGGTTTGCAATTACTCTTTCAAAGAGCTTGCCCACCTCGTCGAGCAGCACAATGGGCCGGTATGCGGACGGCGAGTCCGCAGGGCGCCCGGGCTTCTGAATGAGGACCAGCTTCCCCGTCTTCCAACGACGCGGGAACTGGCCTCTCTCCATGCACGCGCTGAAGAACCCCTCCAGTCGGGGCCCAAGAGCCTCTGAGGCCAGGGCCCAGGCTTTGCCAGGCAAGCCATCCGGCCCCGGGGCGGTATTTTTGGCCTTAAGCCTCCGTACCGCCACTCTCAGGTCTACCCCAGTCACCTCCGGAATGTCGTCATCAGATCCTGATTGGTCCGCTTCCGGCACCGCAGGTGGCGGAGCCATTGGCGGGGGACGATGCTCCCCTCGCGAAGGGAACAGAACGCTCACCACGTCCTCCACGAGCTCAGGCCGGAGACTCTGCGTCAGCGGGGGGCCCCGGGTGCGGAGTTGATTCCGCACCACCTTATAAGGGCGCCCCCACGGATCTCTGTTGAGAGTCTCCAGCATCTCCTCGCGGGCCTGATCCTTGGCCCGCCGACGAGCCTCGGAGAGGGCGGTCTTCGCCGCTCTGTACCCTTCATACAGCTCCGCCTCCACGGCTTCCGCATTCGGAGGACGAATGCGGCGCCTGCGATGCCTGGTGTACCGGCGCCGCGCCACCACACACTGCTGACGCAGGTGCGACAGCTCTTGCGACCACCAGTACACCTGACGCCGGGCGCTTCCTGGCCGGACTCGGGGCATTGCCATGTCGCATATCTCGGACATGGCCTCCTGGAACCAAGCCGCCTCGGTGTTGACGTCGGCGGGCCTGGCTGGGGATGACCCCCAGGACCACACGATCGCGGCCTCCAGGAGGAGCTTCCGGTCCAGCTGCTTCAGCGCCCAACGCGGACCACTCGGGGTCTGCGGGACCGGCGCGCTTGGGGACTGGGCAGAGACCTCAAACCGGATATACCGGTGGTCGGAGTAGGTCTCCACCCCCTCCATGACGCGCCAGTCAGCGACACGCTGCGACAGAGCGGGGCTGGCGAACGAGATGTCCACCACCGACTCGCCCCGCATCCGCACACACGTGGCCACAGAACCCCGGTTCAGGATGTCCAGGCCTGTTTCCAGAGCCCAGCACTCGACCATCCTACCCCGCACATCCGTGTAACGAGAACCCCAAGCCAAGTTCTTGGCATTGAAGTCCCCGAGCACAAGTACGGGAAGGGAATAGCCTCCGATGACGACACTCAACTCCCTGAGGGAGTTTTGGAACTCGGCGAGAGTTCGGCTCGGAGAGAAGTAGACTCCCGCCACTACTATCTCCCCGAACCGTGCTGCTACGCACCCCTGACCCTTCCTGACCATTTCAAGGGCCGGGGTGCCGGCGGCGGCCGACGCAATGATGGTCACTGAGCCACTGAGGTCCTCCACCCAGTCTGGCCTGGGCGGGACGAAATAGGGCTCAGCGACCACGGCGATGTTGATCGACCACTGCGCCATGCTCTGGAGCAACAGATCCTGAGCGCAGGCGCAGTGGTTGATATTCGCCTGGAGGAGGCTTAATGGGGCCATTAATTAATGGCAGTCCATTTCAGCCCCCTGCAGGGCCTCCTCAGGCTTGGCGGCAGCGGCTTTGGCAGCAGCGGCTTTAGCGGCAGCGGCTTTGGCGGCAGCGGCTTTGGCGGCAGCGGCGGCCGCGGCAGCAGCGGCGGCGGCGGCAGCGGCGGCGGCGGCAGCGGCAGCGGCCTCGGCGTTGGCGACGGTGGGGGTGGTGGCGGAGGGCCTCCCTTTTCCCCTGGCCTTGGCGGGTGGAGCGCAGGCCTTGCTCCCTGCCCGGTGCTCGGCCGGCTTCCCAGCCGCCGCACATGCGTCGCAGTGCGGCGTGGCCAGGCAAGCCGCAGCCCAGTGACCGGGCTGACCGCAGCGGAAGCATAGTTCGCTGCGGTCCACCTCCGAGGTGCATCGGCACCCTACGTGCTGCCCCACGTGGCAGCGAAAGCACCTCAGAGGTCTGGGCTCCAGGAGCTTGACCTGCGCCCTTGACCAGCCCACCTTGAGGGTGCGGCCCTCCGCAATCGTCTTCGCCACCGTCACAGGGCAGCTGACCGTTACAGTCAGCATGCCTTCGCGGTCCGGGCGCAGGGTGCCCGCCTTGACCTGCTCGGCAGAGCACCCTCCAGCCGCGGTGACGGCAGCCAACACCTCCTCCTCGGAGACCGAGTCGTCCAGACCCACGATGCGCAGGCTTGCGCACTTGATGGGCCTGGACACCCGGACCTCGTCTGCATTTAGGTACGCCCTGAACTTTTCAGCCAGAGCGTCCGCCGACGAGGCGCTCGAACCCTCGGGGAGCTCCAACAATCGAGCCCCTGTAGCGGTGGGTCGAACTCGGAGGCCCCCGATGATCCCGAGCTCTTCGAGGTTCACCTTCTTCTTCAGCCCGTCTATAACGCCTCCGTACTCCATGCCCTTACTAACCGCGTTTGGCTGCAGCGTTACCACTACAGCCGCGTTTTTCGGGGCACGGAGCCGCGCCGCAGCGCTCCGCTTTTTCTGCCGGCGCTTGCGTTCTCTCCGCCTGGCTTTTTGGGCAGCCTTTTGCTCCCGCCGCTTTTCCCCGGCCACCTCCCAACCTGACTCGCCCTCGGAAGGCTCAGGGGGTGGAGGGGGTGCCTTGCCCTTCTTCTTCTTCTGGGCCGCCTTGCACTTTGGAGGGGTAGGCTCCTTGTCCTTCTCCGGTGCGGACGCCTTACCCTTCGCCGGGGCAGGCACCTTGCCCTTCGGAGCGGGTCCCGCCTTGCCCTTCTGAGGGGCAGCCGTCTTACGCGGTGGCGCTGGGGCCAGCTTCCCACCTGGCTGAGCCCCGCCTTCAGGCTGGCTGGGTGGCCCTGCCTTAGGGTTACCGGCTGCCGCGTCCGCATAGGACTTCGCCCCCAGGGAGGGCCGAAGAACAATGCCCTCCAAGAGGGAGTGCCCCCTCTCCAGGTCAGCCAGCCTCTGCAGAACCAGGTTCAGGTCCCGGTCCCCGGCAGCCAGGGGCTGGCTTTGCCCGCGCCCGTCTTGAGGCACCTCCTCAGGGCAGGCTCCTCGAAGCTTGGCCAGGTTCGCCTGGAGCCTCGCGTTCTCCTTCTGGAGACGCTTTATGGCGACCGCCTGGCGGGTGACCTCCGCCCGCAGAACGGACACCTCGTCCGACGGAGGTCCACCACCCAGCGCCTCCGCTGCCGCCACAATGGAGGCCGAGGCCGCGGCGATCGCGGCCTTCTTGGACTCGTTGGTCCTCTTTAGGGAGACGCCATGTATAGCGGCCCCCACGAACTCCGCAAACCCGGCCAGGCGCTCACCAACGGAGCCGCCGCCGGTGACCTGGTCTCCACCAGTGTTGGCCTCAACACCGGTCTCTGGCTCACCAGGCTCACCGCGCTCTCCACCGGTCTCCGTCTCGCCGCCAGAAGACGACGACGAGGTGACCTTTCGGCCAAGATGGAGCCCTTCTCCGGCGTCCCCCTTGGCTCGCCGGGCAGCCTCCAGGGAAGCGGCACGCCTTCCCCGAGGGATTTTTCGGGCCGAGGTTAATCGGTCCGATCCGCCGGACGACGACTCCTCGGCTCCGGCTCCGGCTCTGGGCCGCTTAAGGAAACGCTCTGCGTTTTCCTCAGCAGCCCCCGAAACCTCGCGACCGGAGCCCGCCAGGCTAGCGAACGACCCGGAGTCAGAATCCGACCCCGAGTCGCTCAAGCGACTCCCCTCCCAAAGTTTGCCGAGAGCCTTCTCCCGGCACTTACCCGACATCTTGTCAGGTGCACTCTCCTCAACACTATTACCGGACCCAACACTTCCGGACCGGGAGCCTCCTCGGCTCATGTTGCCAGTGTTGCCACTGGCATGCGGTATGGGACTGACGTTGCCCCCCCCAGAATACGAGGGGCTTGACGCCTCCGAAGGAGACGTGGCGGATTCTCCAGCTGCTGTGCAGCTGGTACCGCCCTGGGGTAGTTCTATTGCGCTAGTCTTATCCATATTTTTTGTTTTCCTTTTTAAGGGTGTGGTCCCTCTCCCCTACAAACTTCCTCCCTCAGCCTACTCGCTGCCCTCACAGTCACGTCTGATGAGCAGACGCGAACCAGAGAGCAGCGAGTAGGGTTTCCTCCTGCGACAGGCACACCGCCCGAGAACCCGAACACTGTTCACGTCCCCGGGCGGTGCGCCCCCCGCGTGTCCCTCTTTGTCTGGTCTCTCGCCTTGGGCCTTTCCGGCATGAGTATATCTACCGGCAGAGCCCCAAGGGTCATTGAGACACGCAAGCCCCACCACGACGGCAACGTGGGAACACTCCGGTGGGGTCATTGAGACACGCAAGCCCCACCACGACGGCAACGTGGGAACACTCCGGTGGGGTAAAAATTCATCCTTAAATATATATGTAACTTTTGATGATATTTGATGTCCACTCACGCACAATGTTATAAAATAGGCTAAAGTTTTATTTGTCATTAAAAATATGTAGATAGCATTGAAATAAAAAAAATCCACCGAAATGACACATAAAAATCTCTTGTTGAAATTCACCCATTTGTGAAATCGAATCCAAGCTATTATAAGACTGCCTTTAAAAGCTATTACAGACAATTACGTGACAAAAAAAAGTTGGATGTAGAAATACCATATGGGGAAACGGCACTACTCAATAAAAGTATAATTTGTATGGCATCACTGATTAAATAACAAACTGCCCGATGACATTAGGAAGTTGCCTACCCCTTTATTTAAAAAGAAATTACACACTTTCCTAATAAAAAAGTGTTATTATAATGTAAAAGAATATTTAGAAGATACCGACATTGTATTTTAATTATAGAATTTATTTGTAAATTGACTAAATGTGACGAATATTAAAATTACTATGACATTATTAATTTCCATGACATTTACTTACATTAATTATTATTTAACATTACTATTTCGAATCCAATTTAAACAATCAATAGACTATTTATATTTTGAATGACATAGTAATTTAATAAAATCTGATTTTGATTCTGTCATAAATTCTTAACAATTATATTTGCACACCTCGTATGGTTATAATACAGTGAACCATAAAAACGTTTGTAACATCCTCACTACCTGTTTTATGCAAAAATAAATGATTTGTATTTGTATTTGTACACAAAGAGTTCCATTTTAAGATTTCATTTCACTTATTATTTCATTTAGAACAGAATGTTGAGATAGATTTGTGGAGTGACAAGAAATTGGTGAATTTAAGGAAAATTAAATGTTTGTCTTGGTATGGACTCGTACTAAAGATGGAAGAAACGCATGTGGCTAAAAGATTGATGGGTATGAATGTTGATGAATGTAGAGGGAGAGAGTGGTCCAAGAAAAGATGGAAGGATTGTGTGAGGAATGATATGGAAGAGAAAGAGGAAATGATGCCGTGACTTCTGGCAGGGAAAAATCGAATAAAGGGGTTGTGCCTACTCCAAGTAGAATGGGGGAAGGGCAGGAAGATGATTATGACTTTATTTAGAAGAGAAGCAACTAAAATCTAAGTAAAACATCGGAACAGTTCTAAATACTGATTTAGCATCCTCATAGAACATTGCAATAGGCACATTTAATTTGTTGTGTGAGGGTACATGACTGTGTTTGTTATTAACTATTTACGCCTCACGACATGATATAGCTGCGATAAATCGTACATCAAAAAAAGTCCCACGAAGTTATTACCGCGAGGGCAATCGAAAGTATTCGGCATAAAAAGGCGAAGGCTGCAATATTCCGGTATTGGCCAAGTTTTCTCATATTTTTGCCATGCACATCAGACCTCTTTACATTAAGCACTGTTTCCAACTTAGCCTCTTTAAGTTTGACGGAATAGTCGTTTATACGATTGGTGGATTGGTTTGAAAGAGTTTGTGTGTATAGTGTGTACATAAAGTATTTTGAAGGAAGTATTTTTGAAAAATACTGCTCCATCGTTTTCAGACTATGGTGCAGATTATGGCTTACAAAAGTGCGTGCGGAAAGTACGGTACTCCAGACACTGCGAACTTTGAAAGATAATGTACTGACATATGGGTCCGATCCGGTCGGCTTGACATCATCTTTGTGAAAGGTCGTTCGGAAATACAACTACCAGAGTTATACGTTTCTGATCTGAATATAATCAGCCTGTAATGTTCGCATTGCTGGGATACAGGCCTCCTCACTACGCGGGTCCATTGCAGGTTGGTAGATGTCACATGTCTTCGAATTAATGGTTCTATGACGATGTTATATTTCACCGTTTTAAGAAGTCATCTTTCTCACCCAGCCTGGGCGTCGGGATGCAGACATTCATCTCGCACTTTAGCGGTAACAATTTAACATTGAGATATTCAAATCTGCTGTGAAACAGCTTCACTGCATAATACTGAAGATATTCTATCTATCTATGGCCCCTAATATCATAACAGTAACGACGTTTTTCCTAGAACAAGTGTAACCACTGATGTACGGTTGACAGTACCAAAACTTTCTCGCAATACAATCATTGAACAAACCATTAGAGTAAACAGAAATGTTTTGGTCGAGCCTGTGGAGCCTGTAGCCAGTTATTTACGATAGTAGCAGATTGCTCGCCGGATTTATCGACATGTTATCGATACGTTGCGGGTAATAGCACGGCGCGGCCCTAAAGTACGTAATAAAAAGCAGATAAAGATTTGCTGAAATGTTTCTGTTATTTCGTGATTATATTTTTAGTAGGGAACTTCCAGCAATAAACTGACGTACCATCTGCAAGCGAGAGTTGAGCTTGTTCCTATTCAAAATTTTTAGAGAACGATAACTACATGTATAGGCGTCGAAAAATGTCACATTGAAATTGTCTGCAAGTCTAGTTGTCACTGACGTGATTTCTGTGCTGTTATTAGTTTTTAACAATCTCTTCAGATGAAAGACAATCTCTTCAGATGGGGGTTCATGGACGGTTCAGATCTCAAGCGTGATGCGGCGTATCTCCACAGACAATGGCCCACCTTACATCTTGCGCTGCGTGCCCTGACTCCTGCACACTTGATGGTCTCATGACTACATCAGCAAGCGGAGTTCGCATAGCTTTGGCATTGGGCCTTTATTTAAATTATTTAGTAAATATTTGTCATCGACACGCTAAGAAGAAGATTAGTTCCTGCGTGTTATGTGTTTCTGTTTCTATTTCTGTGCTGTGATGTAATGTTTACCCCATATTTACATTGCTGTAATTGAACCTTTCAAAAACTACAAAAAAAAAAAAACACTGAAAAGGATTTTTGATCAAGAAAGAAAGGATTTGTGATGGTTCCTTGTTTATATCGGTACAGAAGTAGGACGAAAGCCGATCCTCATGACGTAATCCATCAATCACACTTCATTATACCTAACCATCTAAAATGTATCTTCATTTCCTACATCAAACATCAGGACAGAAAAATACAGGAACAGCTTTAAAAAATATATGGAAAACGTAACAAGTGCATATAAAATTTGAGAGTTGCCCTGGATTTTCCTGGGATCCCATCATCAGATCCGGAGTATACACTTTCGAATACAAAAATAATTTTGGAAATCGGTTCATTAATGACGGAGATATCCGTAAACAAACACACAAAAAAAAACATACAGACGAATTGAGAACCTCCTCCTTTTTGAAAGTCGGTTTAAAAAGACCGCTTTCACCACAATATATAAACTAAAAACCTGCTACATTTAACCCTACCCGCGTATATTCCGAAAGAAAGGCCGCAAAATGTGTGAGCTAGGAAAATTTTCCACCGGATGGAAGCATTTTGAAAGAAAAATGCTTGTTGCATTCTACGAGTAAGGTACGAGATGATTGTGCAGGGAGGGTACGGTTAGTCGACTTGCCGGGTGGTTTAGTCAATTTAGAATAAAAGTAATAATAGGGATAGTTGATATTAGTTTCAAACTGTTACCCTTAATTTTGTGGGTAAGCTTTCGTTCCCAATTTATTTGGGGTTGGCACAACATATATCTTCCTTTTCCAAACCTCTCTCTTACTCGGCATCTCAGCAGTCCACTTCTTTCTTATTTATTTGTCACAGTCAAAACTGTTTTATCAGTCAAAACTACTTTTAACTAGTCAAAACTACTTTTAACTAGTCAAAACTACTTTTAACTAGTCAAAACTACTTTTGACCGGTCAAAATATATATTTCATTAGAATAAACGCGTTTTAACGCAATAAGGGTTTTGACTGAAAGCAGTCAAAAGTAGTTTTGACCGATTAAGAGTTTTGACTGTAACATATTCATTCTTGTGAATTATAATGACTGCTCAACAATTGTATCCGGTTCATATTCAACCTCAGGAAATACGATCATGTGTCGAGCTGTAGATCTGAGCTTAAATGGATGTCCATTCGCCAAAGGAGAAGTTTGCGCGCTTTGACCACGCTTTTCTCCCTTCTCAACTCTCCCAATCCTCCTTCTTATCTTGAGTCTCACTTTCAATATCTATGTTCTACACAAGCGAAGAATCTGCGTTCTTCTAACAATCTACTCCTACTCTGTCCTTCTCATACTTCTGACTTTGTTCATTCGTCCTTTCATATTCAGTCTATTCTTCTTTTTAATGCGCTTCCTCTTGATATCAGGACGGCCACAAGTCGGTATGCATTTAAGCGGAAATTGCAGAGTTTTTTTCTAAATAAATATAGTGTAGAGTTATTTCAACATCTCTCTATTTTGATTTTGTATATATATATTTATATATAAAGGATAGGTATATATTTATTTATTAATTCATTTATTTCAGATAATAATCCATATAACACAATTAACATACAAATTCGGATCAGATTTCACAAAACAAAACTAAACTAAAACAAATGAAATTACCATCAAATTAAATTAAAACCGAAACAAAATCAAAATAAAGTCAAAACATACATAAAAATTAAATCAAAATAAAATTATACATTCAAAATTAAATAACATTTCGTCAGTGAGCGCCCAAAACAATGCGCATCCACTTGTCTTGAATAGGACAATCCGTGCGAGAAACAATCATCTGTAGGATGCCGTTGCTACTGCCTCGCACACGCTGTGACAACGAAGCTACCTTTTTGCGCACAATTGCATGGAAGCCGTCCGTGCGTGCCTCCGCAAACATAGCAGACGCACTACAATAGGGAGGCAGCCGCATCAGCATCCTAAAGATGTTGTTATATTGGACACGCAGAGCATTAGCAGCACGATTAGTGTAATTTACCCACAGGCTGCTCGAGTAAAAGGACTGGCAATATGCCTTAAAAAGAGTTATCTTAACTTCCCTCGAGCAGCGAGCAAACCTACGCGCAACCATGTTCCCCCTGACTGCTAACGCTCTGCGCTCCCTCACAATGTCAGCGTCATCCTGCAATTCATCTGTCACAATGTGCCCCAGATACCTGAAACTGCTCACCACTGCTAGAGCTGCGCCATTAAGCATAATAGGCGGAACATGAACTGGACCACGCTTTCCAGTCTTAAAAACAAGAACTTCACTTTTTTTACAGTTATATTTCAGTCCATGTTCCGCCGCGTATGCCTCACAGATCGCCACAAGTTTCCGGACTGCCCCCACCGATGGGCCCAGCAGAACCATGTCGTCTGCATAACTGATGTTATTTACGCTAACTCCATCCACGAAACAACCCACATGAGTACTGCTGAGCTCACAGATGAGGTCATTTACATAAAGGTTGAACAAGAGGGGAGAAGAAATGCCCCCCTGCCTCACGCCACACTCCATGCCATATTCCTGGGACAGAGCCCCAGCCCATCGTACTTGGTTTCGCTGGTGCCGATACCAATGCCTTAACACTGAGACAATTTCCGCCGGCACACCAGCGCTCTCCAGCTTCATCCACAGTTTATCGTACAAAACAGTATCGAAGGCTCTGGATAAATCCAGAAAGCACGCGTATACCGGCGTACTCCTCTCAGTGTAATACCCGACAGCCTGCTTAACACACAAGATAGCACCTTCCGTAGAAAGTCCACTTCTAAAGCCGAATTGGGCATCGTGTAAGTCCACGTAAGTTTTAAGAGTGTCATTAAGCAAGCTGTCAAATACCTTGGCCATAACCGTAGCCAGCGATATAGGCCGATAATTGCACCTATCTGATAAATCACCGGTCTTGTTCTTTACAACCGGAACAACTATCGTTCTGGTAAGCTCATCCGGCAAATAACCGTGACACAAACAAAGATTGTAAAACATGGAGAGTACGCGGGGCAGGTGGACTCCAGCATTTCTTAAATGCTCAATGCTGAGACTGTCACAGCCGGGAGATTTACCTCGCTGCATACTGTTAATAACTTGTCGCACATGTGTCGCCGTAAATCTCACAACCCGCTTCTGAGTAACAGTCTCAGCACCACCATATCCAGGAGTTGAGGGATGCTGTTCCGTTACATCACAATGTGGTGATATTTTAAAATGGTCTTTAAAGAGATCAGCGATCACATCGTGATCACTGACCCCATCCACACTCACAGGAAAGCCAGGCCTAACGTTCATTTTCCCAGTTTGCTTCCAAAACATTTTAAAATCCTTGTCAGTGTGATGTGTGGCAAGGATATCCATCTTTATCTGATCCTGCCTATCCTGACACCACTTAAGCTGTTTTTTAAATGCTTTTCTGGTATCGCACATATCGCAATACACTTAATTGGCCTTTATTAGGCTTACCAGCTTGAACCCATAACAAAAATTTCAGCCTGGCTTCCCTGTGGTAACCAGCCACGTGTTTATTCCACCCAGCTATATATCCCCCACTCCTTTGCGCTCCCTTGCGCTCATAAGAAGCAACGGCAGCATTAGATAGGATCGATACTAGGTTGACATACATATCTTTTAACAAGGTCCTATGGGCAACATTGTAACAGTAACCATCGCAGCACTGCGCAAATTCCTCTGGAAAATCGATTTCCCGAAGCTGAGAGTGACATTGGTGATGATATAATCCAATTTGATCTGCCGTTCGTTCCCCCCATGTTATTTTATTGGTCAAAGTAAGGACAGCCTCGTTTTTACAAATAACTTTACCCAGATAACATTCCACAAAAAGTGGGAAATGGTCAGACCACTGCACATTGTAATCTACCCAAACACGGTTAATAGACGGTAAAGCGGCTTTTGTTACAACACAGTGGTCCAACCACCTCGCACACCCATGCGCCTCACTGACAAAAGTAAATGTATCAGAGTTATCACCTAGAACATTCACATCCACACATGACCAATCCCGATCATTACAAAAATCAAACAGTTCTTTCCAAAACAGTTCTTGGAAAGAACTGTTTGATTTAATATTATTAGTTGTGGAATATTATTAGTTCTTTAGGATGCGCATTATAGTCACCTAAAATGTAAACGGCCTCCGTATCATGGTTGTCGTCAATTATTGAATTAATATTACTAAGACACTGCGTAAATTCAGGTAAGTTACCTACACAGTCAGTTGGCATATAGATGCAAAATACGAGTATAGTTTTGTTACATACGAGAACTTTCACTGCGGTTATACGCGCATCATCACAATGTATCACTTTTACGGACTGAAACACACTTTTTCTCCATAATATGGCAACCCCTCCGTAGGGCCTACCCCGCAACAGACCTGACGAAGTGTCCACAACCGAAGTCCCTGTGCCACCAAAGTCATCATGTATCGCATTCAGTAAGGGTAAATCATGCGGTAACAACCACGTCTCTTGTAGTGTTACGATATCCCCCATTTCACACAGACTTCTTACACCATCAATAGACCGCTTTAATGATTTACAATTAAAGGAGATAAACTTACACGATTGCTCCTGCCTTATGCCTTCCACAGAACGGGACACACTTTCACAATTGTAACTTGCGAGCTTGTTTGTATTAATCATGATTTGGTTTAATACTTGCATTTTTCAGAATATCAACTCTGTCTTTATTACGCCTCTCGAAGTTTATAAAACGGCGAAAAGCTATCCCTTCAGGCCAGAAATTGGATTCCATAAACATTTCCAGCTTATATTTCGGGACAAAGACTTTGTAGGCATCATAACCTTTCGCCAACTTCATATCCATTTTTTCCAACTTTACATTATCATTACATTTATTTCTAATGTAATTTTCTATGTCACATACGGTCACTTCCTTCGCCACATTATAAATATACATAGGAATTTGAATATCTGCAGCTTTAAACTTTACTCCAGGGTCCATCACAGCGTTCCCTCTATTTCCAATAAAGCGATTCCTATGTCTCCTTTTTTGTACCTTGATCCAACCTTCATCATTGGGCTCGGGTTTCCATTGTCCATCGCGTACAATATCCACAAAACTTTTGTGATTTTGTAAGACAACATGCTCTTCATTCGGAGCGCTCGTATGTCCCAACACCTGCGCTTGCGTCGGCGCCCGCTCGGCTATATTCGTGCTCGATCGGCCCGACAGCGGCTGCTGATTGGCCGGATCGCTCGTTCCAAGTGTCGCGTCGACTCCGTATCTTTGTTCCGCACGTACAGGTAGAGAGGTATTATATCTACCCCCCGTATTTGATAAATTCACGGATGGAGAAATGCACCTGTTATCCTCTTCCACACAAATAGGAGGCAATCCAACAGGACCACTGTAGGCGTCTTCAAAGCTATCAGGTCCAGAGGCGCCTCGTTTGGTGTTCACATTACATGGAAAATAATTAACCATTGACGTGTTTTTTAACGATTCCAGATCCGATTTTATTTGATGTAACTGGTCCGCCGTGGCATACTGTTCCTTTATTTGGTTAATTTCGCTCTGCATCTTTAACAAGTCCTTTAATAATTTTGTTACATCGACATGGTCGAATAGAACAGGGGGGAGTTTCTGCAGGTCTCGAGCCACAAAAATAGGAATTTCCTCTGGGTCAGTTTCTTTCAATAAACAGATAATATCGTCAATGTTACGGAGCGTTTTACCGTCCCTCTTTCTTATTTTCTTCCGCTTAGTCGTCGATATGGAATTGAAAAGTAGATCTTTCGCATTTCCAATATCCAATTCCGAAAAAGCACTTAAACATATACGACTAATACTTTCTTCGTCCATGACGTCTATTTTATTACATATAAAAGCAAGCACCTCGCTTATAACAACATTGCACGAGTTACATTTTATCACTTTCGAAGCCATTTTCAAGGACACGGCACAACCAACCGACAGGCGTGCGCGTCGCGACCGGACTGCGCATTTATGCATGTGTATTATATGTTTATAATCTATTTATGTAACTATTTGTATATTATATTTATAAATCATTAGGTATGATATATTTGTATATTTTATTTTTACCATTGTTCCTATCAAAAAGAGCACCTGCCATCTAATCTCTACACCACCCTTGGTTGACTGGTAGAGAATGCCTAAGGCATTAAGTCCGCCTTTGTACCTTTTTTTGTGTGCGAGAAGTTTAAATAAATAAATAAATAATGAAGTATCTACATTGACCTTTAATGCTCTAACAGTTTTGTTTGTCTTAGTAAAAAATAAGATTAGGATAGGTTACATTAAAAAAATGTGATTAAGCGCATGCCTTTTTAAATGATGTCTCCAGAAGTAATAAATAAATAATAAATTTAAAAATATTTTTAATTGCTAGACAAATACTGTAAATGATACTTAACAAGTACAGTACAAAAACGCATACAATTCTTCAAACCTTTCAAAATTCGACTCACTCCTAAATAAATCAACTAAACGTGTAATCGATTACAGTTCAAAATCGAGTCGCGTCCCCTCACTAAACCACCTCAAGCTGCATTGAGTTCGCTCCACCTCTATATAGGTTTTGTTTCTGTTTTTAGTGTTATGCAGTGAAATTCGTGCTTACTTAATTAAATTCCAGTCTTTGGTATATTGTTGTATAAGTACTTACGTGTGGTGAGTTTCGGGTTTTCAATAAACATATATTAGGCGAGGACTGGCTTATTTATCTAGTGGTCGCAAGCTCGACTGCTGTGCTGCTCTTTGGGCAGAGCGGTAGGGAGTGTCAGACTTCTACTGACTAAAAACTACCTTCCTATCCTTCTTAGCCCTTTATGTCGAGGCCGTAGTATCTCTTTCGAACAACCCGCCGCCGCCGCTTCAACGGGAAGCATGTGGTCCTGGCTTCGATTCCCGGGTCGGGCAAAGTGTTATTGGGTTTTTCCATTAGTAATTTCTCAGTAGTAGCCATAGAGTCTAGGTTGTACTCGGTTGATAGCAATATGCAGGTGTTGTTGTTAGATTTTTTTTTTTTTTTACTTTATTTTAATTTTAGTTATTTTTGTTTTTTTCTGTAAACGTGGCGTCACCAATGGGCCCTATCAGAATACCAGCGCTGTGACATTTGTGATTTGTCATAAATGTTACAGCACCATGCTGTGATAGTGGCCCTTTGGCTTCGCACGGGACTTTTTCAAATTATTATGTCCTAATTTTAAGTGTTTCTCGTAATTATGTTTACCTTGTTAGCTTTTAATTTTTTGTCAATTTGTTTTGTCCTGGTGTAAAACCAATAAATACTTTTTCTTTCTTTCTTTCTTCTATATTAGTCAGTTTTGCATGTATGTATTAAGTTAAAACAGTCTTTTAATAATCAAATTAAACCACATTTAAAAAGTTCATTATTACCCTATGAAAAACTACAAACAGTAATTGAAATAATGACCACGATCCTGTAATCGTTAACCACTGGTTTGTAATTAGTTTCAGCGGATTTTTAACTGCGATATGTAAATGTTTGGGAGCCGGTAGTGTGTGGCGCGCTCTGGCGGTTTCACACAGTACTAAATGAACTAATAAGCTTTATTTGCGCTGGGAAGCTAATAATGACAGTTGATTGTGGAATAATATACTCTATTTTGTTCTGTTTGCTGCTTTTACTGGAATTATGTAGCCATACTAAAGCACTTCTGCCTTTTTGTTTTGCTAAAAGATCGTCATGGATTTCCTACACCCTGCGCCCTGAGCGGAGGGGCCTGTCAGACTCTAACTGACTAAAAATAACCCTGGTGTTCTCTTTCGACACTTGCACCTGAGATCGTGGGAACAAGTGCGCATTCCACGAGCAGTGACGGCACAGAAGAGATAAGCCATACTAAAGCACTTCTGCCTTTTTGTTTTGCTAAAAGATCGTCATGGATTTCCTACACCCTGCGCCCTGAGCGGAGGGGCCTGTCAGACTCTAACTGACTAAAAATAACCCTGGTGTTCTCTTTCGACACTTGCACCTGAGATCGTGGGAACAAGTGCGCATTCCACGAGCAGTGACACCTCTTTTATCTCTTCTGTGAGTGACGGCAATGAGTAACTTTTCTGTTATTATCAATATAAAAAAAAATGATTACATACACTTCCTCGTTGGTGTAGTGGTCACAAGCGCGATTGTTTAGTATAAGCCTATTAGTTCGATTTCCGGGTCGGTCAAAAGGTTCTTGGGGTTTTACATAAGGAATTTCTCGGAAGCATCCATGGATTCTCTTTTGGAGTCTGGTAGCACAGCTCTCTGTTCTTTTCTTTTATGAATGAACGGACGAAAAGGCTAGTCGTTACGCATGGTGTGTATCCTGTATAAACTTTTTGCATGAAGGATTTGCATGCACATTTTTGGTTTTAGTCAGCCTGCCAATCGGTCGAGGCCTTTGAGTTACGTTGTAGGTCATTTTCATTTGTTTTCTAAACAATTGAACCACAAAATGCTATTGTTGCGGCAAATGTTCTTTGATTCATAGAATGAATATCGAACATAATTTATAAAATTAACTAAACAATTAGCTGTTTAATCAGTTATGTTAATTAGTGATTTGCATTATCTATTTTAATGTAAATTGAGTTGGTGTATTAGGGTTTTTGATTGATTTTATTTTCTCTCGTACGCTGAGTGCCGATGCTTTTCACGGTTTTACGGATTATCTTTAGTCCTTCGAGCCGGATGACATGGCATATGACTTCAAGAGTCGTCGTGTCTCCTCATCAGCAGATTGCTTAGCGTGGTATATTGCAGTTACGTTAGCAAATCGGTGTTATTGACTTCACACAAGCTGGTCTAACCAGTAGCATTGGGACGTTGCACATAACGTAAATTTGAGTGACCTACACTGAGTGCCTGTAGCTAATGAACCAGCACACCACGTTTACTGCAAAAATCCACAGGGGTATCAGTCCCAATGGAGAATACCCTAACATCTTTTCGTCCCGAGCGTCAAGGTTGGTTCATTATAGTCTTATTAGCTTATGCCCGCGGCTCAGAGTTCGGTAATTGTCCCACGGGATCGTAGTACGGGGATGAGCAGTATCTGTTTAGCAAATTACATTCAAATAGTACTTTTTGCTTCACAGAGTAACAAATATCCGACCATCCTCACAAACTTACGCTTTTATAGTAGTAAGATGTGATTATTTCCGTTTAATACGAATACATTTTACACATAAACTTCACCGAACACACTTATCCCAGAAGTAGAAGAGGTGATCTTCCTTCGGCCATTAAACAAAGAATAATAAATATGAGATTTTACTACAGCTTCGTTCCTTAACCGCCCATTAAACCACCAACCACTGAAGAAGAACCCACAATAAAAATCCACCATAAATACTGTTATACATAAAATAAATAAAATGAAAAGCAGGTGGAAGTCGCAAAGTTTATTGTAATATCTAAAACAAATGACTCGATCGCTCGTCGAAACGTTCTCTTTCTATTCATACGGTCAATTTGGGATCCAATTACGTCCAGCTTAGTGGGAAAAAATCCCGGGTAATCCTGCTCTTAAGATGTGGTGCAAGTCATGAGAGAGTTGCGACAGATATAACTGACATTCTTAAAATACATACATTTTTATTATTAGCCTGTACTGTCCCACTTATGGGCTAAGGGCTCCCCCAATACCTTACCATTGGCGGTACTCCAAACTTCGCCAGATATCGTGTGGGAACTTTGGCCCAGCGCTGTTCGTCCATGCGGCTGACTATCTGATCTCTAATAACCCAGATATTCGAAAACTCAATAACTCTTTGTAAGACTGGTTGGTAGACCTTCGAGGTTCTGATTACTCGTAACGACTAACAAAGTAACAGTAGACGCTTTCCGAGGCACGTAGGGAAGCACGATTTCCGAAGCACGGAATCATTCGTCAGCAGACCGACAGCCTCGGTCTGTCGGTATGTGTGTATTGCATGGTTATTGGTGACCCACCCACAGATGACGTCAGCAAGCGCTACTTACCCTTGAAAATCGAGCCTCTCAAAATACGTTTTTCAAAACGGTATATTTTTTTCCTCACCTCTCTGGGGCGAGCGGCGGGGTTTGTCAGACTCTAATTAACTAAAAACCACCCCGGTGCCGCGGTGTTCCCTTCCCACATTTGCACCGGAGATCATGGGAACTAGTGCGCCTTCCACTTATATATACCTACCTGCAGTACTGTCGAGCCCTTCTTGTTTTACTTTTCTCGATTCCCGCTTCAGCCTTGAGTTTAGGAAACATCCGGTGTCCAGGGTCCCGGTCGGAGATTCGCTGAGTCCCGCATCAAAACACAATCAGCCCCGCCAGGAAGGATTAAGAACTCCCACACAACTATATGACGTTTTGTTCTTTGAATTATTTATGTGTTTCTTTATAGAGTTGATGTATCTTGGGTTAAGGCGCTGACAAGAGCCAAATAGGCTTGTATTGAACAATTTTTTAGCCAAATCTATACAGTTTGACACGGCGGAAAAAATATATGTTAATCTTGAACATATTTCTGATAATTTCGTTGTATTCAAAACGCGTTTTTGAAAAGTTTTCTCGATACAAAAAAATGGTAAACTAACCTCTTATAATGATCTTCCAACAAAAATATCTGTATTATTGATCAACGTACGTTGGTAAAATTTATAACAATAACGTATCATATTTAAATAAAAAATTTCGTTGTTTTTAATTTTTGATTATGTAATAAATTATTTCTATGTAATTAATCATTATATGGTTTATAAGAAGTTCGAGCGTTGCGTCATCGCGCTCTCTTTCTTACGTATGCAATCCGACAGTGAGCGCTTAGGCGCGGTGCTAGACGGACGTATGTCACTTTGCGCCCCACTGACAGCTATCCGTTCATCTATAAATTATTATTGACCGCGTCACAATGTTAGTCCAGGATCCACGGTACATTTTTTCACTTGATTACTATCAAGCTAATTTTCCGTGAGCAGCTGCATTTTGATGAGACGCCAACATTACCCTATACGAAAACTCTCGATTGTGGTAGGTAATAGGGGCAGCAGGGATAAAATATATATTGATTATAAATATATTTATTTGTTGTTTTTAAAAAATCTATTACTAACAATTTTTTTTTTGTTAAATCTGATGATCATTATCTAAATCTAAATCCAACATGTATTGATAACGAGCTCATCAAAAATTATTACAAACCAGCTGTTTTTTAGGGATCCGTAGCAGAATGGCAAAAAACAGAACCCATAAAGATTCGTCATGTCTGTTTGTCCGTATGTCACAGCCACTTCATTCGGAAACTATTGAGACTACACAGTTGAAACTCGGTAGGTAGATGTATTCTGTGAACTGCTTTACGATTTTTATACAAAAATAAAAAAAAGGATTTATGGGGTCATAAATGGAACTGAAACTATTTTTTTTTTTCAACAAACCTATACCTACGCGTGGGGTGTCTATAGACATAGACAGGTCTTTAAAAATGACATTGAGGTTCCACAAACAATTTTTTCTCAAAGCCAATCGTTTGAAAGACAGACACTTCAAAATTGGTAACATAATAATAATAATAATACGGCCTCGCGGTCGCTTGCCTTCGGTATTGCCAACAATGACCAGCTTTTCAAGGCTGCTATCTCCTCTTTGCATTATGTGGCCGAAATAAGACAAAATACGCTGTAGGCAAACTGTTGACAATCGAGTCTTGATATCGAGTTGGTAAAGGATAGACACATTTCTGCGTTTGGCCGTCCATGGAATTCGGAGAATCCGCCTAAAACACCACATTTCGAATGCATCTATCCTCTGTCTTACTCTTGTTTGGATTGTTGTGAGAGTGTTGTGAGGAAAATCAGGAAAACTAGTGGTCTGACCAAACGGGCCTTCGTTTTAAAACTTACACCACGTTTTTCCCAGATGTTCTGGGGGCGTAATATATCATCTTTAGCCATAGCTATCCGCCGTTTTATTTCTGGGACGCAGCTACCTTCATTACTTATATTGGAGCCCAGTTAATCGAAGCTGTCCACAGTATAGATGCCTTAGATGTTATAGGCGCCCGATAGCTTTCCCGCACGATCTACCACCATAAGCTTGGTTTTCTGCCTATTTATTGCAAACCTTACTTTGCCACTTTCTACTTCCAATCTGTGCAGTATCTCTTTCATGTTGCTAAAAGTTGTAGCAAGGAGAACGGTGTCGTCAGTGTACCTCAGATTGGAAATCCACTTTCCACCAACAGTAAACCCATTGTCCCAGCCCTCAAGAGTTGAATGATATTACTCTTCATACACATTGAAGAGCAGAGGTGAGAGAATGCATCCCTGCCTAACGCATTTGAGCAGTCGGTGTCGATTTTGACGAAAGAGCGGTTGTTGATGTAGAGGCATCGGACTAGGTCAATAAGATGTTGAGGCGTTCCCATTGCCTTTAAGAACCCCCCACAGCTTGCCCCACTCCACGAAATCAAATGCTTTGGTATAATGTATGAAACATATCAATACAGGACTGTTAAATTCCCGGCTTTTCTCTATAATTTGGCGAACGTTCAGGATTTGTTCCCGCGTGCCTTTGCCTTTAACAAAACCTGCTTGCTCTTCTGAAATTTGTGGCTCCAGAAAGTGTATTAGCCTGTTGTTTATGATGTACAGGAGTATTGATGGTGCGTGGAGTTAGTGCCAAACACTTATTATAATTTTAGGAATTTTGTAGGTATCCCCAAAACCCAGTTAGTAATCATTTTTAATGACTTCGTTATCGATACATATTGGAAGGAAGGAAGGGGACTCTTTGATCAAACCATACCTACATTTTGTAGGACAAATATTTTTTCAAATAATTTAGATAATTATCATCAGATTTATCAAAAAAAAACCCAGCTGATGATTCTCTAAAGTGTTTGTACTAACACTTTTGAGAATCATCAAACCAACATATTTTATCCCTGCTACCCCTATTACTTACCACAATCGAGAATTCGAGAGTTTTCGTGCAGGAAATTCTTAGGCGTCTCGCCGTCTCATCAAAATTAGCTTGATAGTAATCAAGTGCAAAAATGGACCGCGGATCCTGGACTATTTGTTTCTTACTTGGTAGTATGGCGCTAGGGTATCGGAAAAATTGTGGGCGTGACCAAAAATACTGAAACATCAGAAGTCAATAGCTATTGTCATCGTCTACATAATAATATGTTCGTATAATTTCTGATTTAGATTTATGTTCTTCCTAAAAGTATTTAAAATACACGCAAACTTATTCAAAATGATGCACAATATCACGCATGTTATCCCGAAAGAGCTAGGTAGTGGTGGCCCTACATTTCGCCAATTACGCTTAAGTCTTATGAACTCTTATGTCAATCAACTAGGTATGACTGATCTCGTAAGAAGTAATTTTTCAAAGACAGTTCGCTTAAATTAACTTGGTATCGAACAGACAAAATTATAAATAGATCTGCTGCTCACTTCATCCTCCGAAACAAAGCCATACTCACATTGATGTCCTCTAGAAAATATACATTATCATTATGTAATTTTAAACATCAGAAATAATAAATAAACATAAAAAACCTCTATTCTTCGAACCTCCACCAATTTTTTCACCTCTTCACCTACATTTTGCACTCAAAAGCATAGACTTTCGAATCGATAGACTCGTAATGAAGCAGAAGGCATCAGCTCTGCGAACAAATAGTCTGGTTGGCGCCTCTCCAAGCAATTAAGCCATCCGCACTGACGGATGCGCGGAGGGAATCCCTCGCTCCTCATTACTGCTTAGCCCCTTTCCTCACTTGTTACCGTTTATTAGAAAAGAAGCTGGAATTGTCGTTCATATGGCACGTCGGGTTTTTTGAAAAAAAGTAGGTTATGCAGAGCGTGTTCACCTTGACCTGATAGAGTGTTTTTTTTTAACTTGGTGAGGGTTCGTTCCGATTGTCCTGATTGAATTTGCGAATGAGTTTTCTACTGGAATTTCTATTTCAACGCTGATTGTTATTTAAAGATGACTGTTATTCAATCTATAGTTGTGAAGTTACCGTTTATGCGTCGGTATCCCTTCCACCTTATATAGGTACAGGTAGTAAGATTATGACAGAACTGGCACAATATTGAGAGATAATACTTAAAGTAACAGAACAACTACAAACAAAGAGTTCCATAATTGAACACCGTAGATATTGCCTCTCTCTAACCCAACAAAAATACTCTATAACAATGACACAGGTGACACTCAAATAAGACGAAACTGAAGAAGGCGGATTGTAGGCAATCACATGACACGTAACTCACTCGATAGAGAAACTTTTGAACATTGAAACCACTTTGGCTTACCTACAGAAACCAAACCCTGGAACCTATCAGTCGCACTTGTCATCACCACTGACCATTCAAAGCAAGGTGATAAATCCTCCATTTCGTTTTTAACACCTATTTACCCGACTGCGGCGAAGCCCAAAAGGAGGACATTTGAATGTAAGTACCAACAGAATCCATTTACAAGCGTTGTGCAAGTTTAGTTAGTTTCTCAGTTTAGTGAACAATGCAGGTGAATGTATTTCTTGCCGCCATCGCCATGGCGCGTGGCGTGGCGTTTGTTGCCTCCGAATAGTTTTAGTGCAGGTGTATATTAGTTTTATACTCGTACTTACACTTACTTGTGTGAATTGATAGTAGCAAGAAATATATAGTGTTTTGGAACTAAGTTTATTCTTCTGTTAAAGTTTTTTGTGTGTTCGGGACTAAATTATAATCTGTACGTTTGCCGTGACCAGCCTTTGCATTATGGTCTATTCTGGTTTTATATAAATACCTTATAGAAAAATTAGCATCAGGTGGTACCTACCAGTGTAGGGCGTAGTTAACTACAATTTTGTAATCTGGTTACTAAGTACGATTAAAAGTAGTTAACTACATGTAGTTAAGTTACATGTAATCATAACATGTAGCTAACTACTTTTAATCAAACTACATTAAGTAGTTGTTAGTTTGATTGCTGCAATCAAGTAGTTATAACTACTGATTATTTAAGTTTTACGAATTTATATTTTGCAATGAAATTAACATTTGTAATGAGTAGTTATTTTTTATTTTGGTAATTTAAATATGTTTTGGAATAAGGCTGCATAAAAAAAAACAGTTTATTGCACATACCTATGTTTATTTTTATGAATAATCAAATGCAAGGATTAAAGTCGTAGATATTATGTGAATTTTTCACTGCAACACTCGAAAAATACTGAAAAAAAAACAAATTGAAACTTTCGGCATTTTTAACGCTACATCATTTTAAATGTAGTTATAAAAAGTAATCAAGTAATCGTGATTGCAACTACAATTTGTAGTTAGTAGTTAAAATTTCTAACTACATTTTTCGATTACTTTATGTAGTTAGTAGTTATGATTGCTAACTACTTTTTGTAGTCGTAGTTAGTAATCAGTAGTTAGATTACATTTTGCCCAACACTGGTACCTACACTAGTTTTGGTTTTACTAAGTTTGTTTGTTGTTTTTTTTTTGTAAAAATTTAAGTTAACTTTGTTTTTTTATTGCCAAATAAACACTATTTCTTTCTTTCTTTCAAAAACTATAACGGCTCCATACAAATATTAATTCCAATCAGGAATCGTACTGACAACCCGTGGCCTGGAAATAAAAATACATATAATGTTTTCTTTCGGCAATTTCCAACTGTTATTCATAGAACTATTTCAACACTAAATACATCATTCACCACTGTTCAATTACATACATACGTACCTACAACATTTGATCACAAAAGGGAACAAAACGCGCTCCTAAAAAAACAATGAGAAAACAGTTTGTGCCGACAGCTGGCGGGTTGTCGAACATGTCTCCTTGTAAGACACAAGGGAAGCAAACAGAACCGGCCAGTGTCCATAAACAATATAAATAAAACCGTCACGAGAGAAAATACTCACCAGAGACAAGAACAAGTTCCCGGTAAAAATATCAAGTTTCTAATCATTCAATTCTTTGTATTCTGTCGAGTAAGATGTGTACTGTGTTTATACGTACGTATTTACTTATATCAACGTCTTTTTTATATCACATAACTCTACGGTTATATTATTTAAGTAAAAATAATATAAAAAGACCTTGAATATGTGGTCCAAGAATGCATGCATGTAATTCTCGTTGATAAGGTGATGTCGAAGGACGACACATTTTTCAAACTAGAAAAAAAGAGTAAATGTGATCTTGCACAAAAAACTCACGGTTGTAAACAATAGCTTACGCATCAAGTTTAGATCTTCGTTACTGATAGTCAGTTGACGGAAAGTTTGACAGCCCGTCTTACCAAGAGGTATCGTGTTACCCCAGTACTGACTGGGTTGTAGAGCTCAGATAAGCAGTCGCTGTAATAGGGGATCGGACAAAAAAAAACTAATTAGTCCGTCAAAAAATTTCCAAAAATATTGACCACATATTTTTTGTATGATAGTACATTTTGTACGTTCAAGTGTCGTTGCAAGCCCCACTCCATGATCTTTGACGAGCTATAGCTTCGTCAATTTTTATTGATTTGATGAAACAAAAAACACGTATCTAATATTTTTACCCGACTGCGGCGAAGCCCAAAAGGAGGGTTATTCGATAATCTAACTGACGGACTATACAGAATCATATTTTTTTGAGTCAGTCCAATCCCCTATTATGTAAAATACTGTATTCAGCTATAGCCGGTTAGAATAGAAGTCGACCCCAACGTGGGAAAAGGCGAGGCAGTTGATGATGTTATAAGGTCCTATTAACCTGAAGCAGAGTAACAAAACAAAAGAAAATACAATGATTATTATCTGGATTTTAATGTACTCAAAAACGAACACATCGAATTCATGAAAAACAGTATCTAGTGTACCGAAAATAGAACAATATTTTTATCTAGACAATGGTCATATTTTGTGTACCGTATTTGAAATATGGAAAATATTAATGGTTTTATAGATATTCGATTTCATAAACACTGAATCCTTTTTTTTTGTTAGCGATTTATTTGTGACTTTTAAAAAAGTATTATGAAATATTCCGCTCAGTTTTAGGTACAGTCGAACAATAAGCTAATAAGTATACAGCCAGCTAACTTGTATTTACTTTTAAGATTATACAGATACATTTAGAGACTGATGTCAAACGATACTGCGTTTGACATTAGTTGCTTAATGTGAAACACTTGATAAAATGAAATTACAATCAATATTTTTAGTGTAATAGAATAGGGTAGTCGACAAAAAAAAACTAATTAGTCCGTCAGATAGATTTCCAAAAAATATTGAACACGTATTTTTTCTTTTTTCACGTAAACAAAAAATGAAGACGATACAGTGCTTCTAAAAGTCGTGAAACGTCACAGCTTGGTCCAATTTTACCTAACTATGACGTCAAACGCCCCCTCTCCATGGTCTTTGACAAGCTTTATTTTCGTCAATTTTTATTAATTTGATAAAACAAAAAACACGTATCCAATATTTTTCAATAATCTGACTGACGGACTAAACAGAATCATATTTTTTTTAGTCGGTCGACTACCCTATTATAAAGATCTCTACCCTGTATACTTATTAGCTTGTTCGACTGTACTTATATGTTGCATAATTAAAACAAAAATACAAAACGACTTTTTTCAAAAGCTGACTAGTTAGTCAAAATAACTCATGGTCTACATAACTTATATTAAACTTTAAAATTACATGGTCAATAACATCATAATCATTCTCCAGCCTTATCCCAATTTATTTGCAGTCGACGCAACATTTTGTCTTCTTCTTCCATACATCTAATTCGCTGTTGCAAGTCTTATGATCACGGATAAACCGGTTGACGATAGTTGTACACACGGTGACTGATCAAGCTATACCTATATATCCAGTGTAACATGACCCATGACCGATTTCCCGTACAATGAGAGTCCTGCATAAACAGGATTTGTATAGCTTGTTTGGTCGTCTTGCTTACTTAAATTCCTCGTTATATAAAAAAAAGAAACATACATAAATAAACTGACGCTATTTTCCTATGGGGGTAGGCAGAAACCACAGAACGCCAACTGCTATGATCCTTTTTTTTTTGGTGGGTGGAAAAACATCGAATAACCCCCCCCCCCCCCGCTCTTGGGCAGAGCGAAGGGGAGTGTCAGACTTCTACTGACTAAAAACCAAACCCATGCTCCTTCTTCGCCCTTGTGTCGGAGCCGCGTTAACCTTTCGACAAACCACAGCCCCGACCGGAACTGCTATGATCCTTACATACTCCTTTTGCGTCGTCTACATTCATATACATCTGGTCATATTCGCCGGTTGCGAGTGATTTAAAATAACAAAATATCAATCAATTACATCCATACAACACAACCCTTAAGTACCTACTTACACCATTTCTATAAAGAAACGAGAATCCATCTTAATCTTTTCTATAAGACGTATCTAATATCGTGCAATAATTCGTCTTGCGGAGTTGCGGAGTATGACGGCGCGGATTCCGTACGACATTATTTTATTTCGCGCGACACTTTAAATTGGTTTCGCAGGAGTTCGCGCGACAAGCGACGTCGCGCGTCACCGCTGAGGGGTGAATTGTTCCCCAAGTTTTATTGTTTAATTGAAATCACCGTCTTTGTTCAACGAACAATTCTTGAGTTTATTTTTTTGTAGCGGTTTAGTATAATGGAAATGCGGAGGTAAAGAAATTGTTGCTGTGGCTCTGTTGGTGAAAGAGCAAATGTTTTAAACGTATATTTTAGAAAATTTTATAGTAAATGAATTTTATAATCAATTTACTATAAATTTTAAATTATAGTAAATGAATTATAGAAAATATAACATAATAAAATTCATTTTCGATGAATTCATTCACTTCCAAATAGTTGGGGACAGGACTAGGCAGATGATGATGAAATGTGCTTTACCCAAACAATTTCCAGGACGCAGTATTAGATGTCACCCAGTCCCTGTTTTGCGACAGTTAATTCAATCCAAATCATTATTAATTTGCATAACATTAACTTACTCGTAATTACAGAGACAGATATTTGTATAATGTAATCTCGTGTGCTCTCAAAGCAGTGATTGGCATCAAAGCATATGATTTGGTAGGAGGGAGGCACCTAATCAGGTGGAATGCAATACGTAGATTTTACTTCGCGCGATATTTGAAGTAGGTACGGTTCCAAAATGGCGCTTGTTCGAGGGCTTAATCCTGTTATACTTGCTGTAGTAGATAGTTAAAATGGATAAAAGCAAGAAGACTCTGCAGGAATCGTCAAAATAATACCTTGCCCGAAAAATACCATGATTGGGTGTATACGAAATTCTAGACCATACCAGCTAATTTGGTCCAGCGAAAACCATGATACATGTTGACGTTATATAGATTTATAAAACTCTTATTATTTTTCTAGTCCATTCCATCTGTTATTGCACTGGTCTCGATTGACTGATGGTCCAATCAATCGAATAAAGCGCCGTAATCGATTCCACCTAAATTGATATCTATCGATATGGATGAGGTACAAAAATAATTGCATTTAATTTGTTCAACCGTTGTTGCCAAATTACTTCATTCTCGATCCGAAAATTCGCTTTCAAAGTACCCTTTACGTGAGATAATGAATATTTGATGCTGCGCTCGCATTGGCGTGTGTCTACATAGATGTTAGAAATTCGTTTTTTTTCTTTTGAATGTGTTACTTTTTGCAACTTCGTACAAAATACCAGGATAAACTTTTTACGGAAATCCTAACAGTCATTTTCAGACATATTTACTTACACATTTATTATGTTAAATTAGCTGTAAGTCCTTATAATGTAACTGTTTGTTGTTTCTATTAATAAAAACAAAAAGAAATTCATTCCGCTGCTGGATAAAGGCTCTCTTTTCTTGTGCCTATCTCCACGTTCCTGTGCCAGCCTCGTGCGTGACGGCAAGTATATTGGGATCGGCTCCCGCTCTGGGCAAAGCGGTGGGAGTATCAGATTTCTACTGACTAAAAACCACCCATGTTTCTTCTTAGCTCTTTGTGTTGAGGCCGCGGTATCTCTTGCTTGCCTGTCTGACCTGCCCAACCCAGGTTAGTATCATATATCGTGTGATAAATGCCACATCCCACGATACTATAATCGGCGTTAGATCGCGATCCGCGTTCCCGAACGACTGGTTTACGTAAGTAATTATTTTGGAAATCCGCCAAATAATAACAGAACCTATGGCTCTAGGTGCTCCCAGATTTGGCAGTATATCCCACGGTTGTATCATATTTTGTATCTTCGTTTGCATTGAAAATACAAATCAATTTTATTCAGCAGAGGTGTAATGAAATGCGCCAAATTGTGATTGTGTAATCTTTTTGGTTTGGTTTTATTGTCACGAACAGATGGATAATCGGTCAGTTGTTCTTATATTCAATGGAAGAGACGAACTGTGTAGGAATGTATTGCCTATTGCCATCAAACGGGCATAAATCCTGACTCCTGGGTGGCAACGGAGAAATCCCTGATTTTGAGGAGAAATTTCTCAGTAGCGGCCACAGAGTCTTAAATCCCAATAACACTTTACCCGTTCTGGAAATCGAACCTGGGACCATGAGGTCCCAGGTTCGATTTCCAGAACGGCTCAGCAGTCGAACTTTGTAAAGTTAGTACCAATAGGGATGTTTCCTGACTAAATAAATATGATTCTAAGTAGTCCAAAAATATTGCATTTAAAACAAAAAAATATAATTATTATATTTTTTTGTTTTATCAAATCAATAAAAAATTACGAAGATAAAACGCGTCAAAGATTTGAGTGGGGGCTTGTGACGTCACTCACCGATAAAAAATGTCAAAAAAATGTCTTATAATATGGCGTCACACGAGTTTTCAGAGCACTGTATCGTCTTCATTATTTTTTTACATGGAAAAAGAAAAAATATGTGTTCAATATTTTTTGGGAACTTAGATTTTTTTGTAAACTACCCTATTGATCTAATAATATAATATCCTCACCCACTAAAAAAAACTAGCACAAATAGTACGTTCCTTTCAATCATCAATTTTATGTATACCTTCGTACTAAAGAAGTTTCCTGAACTAGTTTTTTTTATAGTTTACCGACAACTTCGTAAGGATTTTCTTCCGCCCATAAAATCTACGAAACATAAAAGTAAGGGCAAGCCAAGTTTAGTTCTGAGCACCGACAATAAGTAAAGATTTAGGGGCTAGTCGCACTTGCTAGCGCTAATATAGAATTTATTATATACTAGTTTTTGCCCGCTACCTTCGTCGGTGAAAAATGTTTATAAAAATATTACTTCCCTATTTTTTTGCATGGACCCTTAATCCTTTTTCTAAAATTAAAAGATACCTAAGTTACTCCTTGTAACATCAGTTATCTGCCAGTAAAAGTGCGTTAAAATGTTAAAATCGGTCTAGCTGTTTCGCAAGCATGAAACAAATTAACTGCAAAAAACATTGAGAGATACATAGACAGAGATATTTTTTTTTGAATAAATAAAGATTTTTCTAGACTTTCATATATTATGCATTCAGTAAAAAGCTATTATTTTTGACATTACAAACAGACACTTCAATTTAATTTAGTTGTATAGATTGGTAGGTTTAATGTATAGCCACCTAAGTCTAGACACTTGGTCTCATATTTAAAGTACCTCCTTACGATTCGTACGTTGCTGTGCATTGGTTTAAAATATATAGGGGCCGGAGTAATTACAGGCATTGGCATAACAAAAATACCTAGAGGTGTAGTGACCACCCGACCACACACGTATTACATCTAGGTTAGGCTTAGCCCTAGCAGCCGATGACGTCACGAATCCTAAGGCGTAGTCGTAAAGAGCTGGTCGGCTGGCTACGAATGGGTTCCACGTGAATTTACTGCGAGTACACAGTAACTACATAGTTACTGGGTTTGCTTTACTATGGGATATTTTTAAATATTTGGAAGTAGGTTATATGCCCGTGTGTGAGCAAAAATACTTAATGATATAATAGTTATAGGTAGTTAATTATCTGTGTTTACTAGTGATTTGGATTAGATACTTGGACAGATAACATACATACATATATTATAACATACATACATATAACATACATAAGTACATATAACATACATACATAAAATCACGCCTGTAATTCCCGAATGATTAGGCAGAGAAAGGCAAAGGTGTACCCATTAGTATACCCACATTTCCCTTATAATAGGGGGTGAGTCTATCGCCATCATTCGGGATTTCGAACTGAAACGAAAAACTATTCCACTTTCAAGTTCTTATCATCATCATCAATCTACAGCAATCCACTACTAGATATAGCTCAGGCCTCTACAATCGCACGCCAGTCAGCTCGATTCTCGGCAACTCTCATCCAGTTGCTACCAGCCTTCTTAATTTGTTGCTATATCGGGCATAGTAAAACAGACACTATGAAAATTTCAAGTGTCTACCTATTATATATTAGTTCCAAAGATACTGTCAACAGACTGCAACAAAGCTTAGTAATAGGGTCTAGTTGACACCTGTGGATCTGCCTAGCTTTTTCCCAAATGTGTTGGGGTTGGTTTTCCGTCTAGATACTGGCATTCAGGTTCACCCAGTATTTTACATGGAGCGACTATCTTTCTGGTCTACATAACCCAATTAGTATATTGGGTAATGTGATAAACCTTGGTAAGACTGGTTACCAGTGTTTCAGGCCGCCGAGTACCTGTAACGATTGTCACAGATCTTCAAACGTCACCCGGGACCAAACGCAACGTGACACACTTTTGGACACAGAACCCTAAAAACACATCCATGCCAGTAGCATTACCTAAAGCCAAGCCAGGTAGATATAAATTGCTTTCAAAATGTTATCCTACCTTCTCATTGTGAGCAAAACTTCTAGCTCTCACGTAACCAAGGAGTATAGCGCATCTACTTAATAGCTAACCCACAAAACTTCAGGGAACCACTCAAAAAGAGTAATAAGCTCGTAAAATGGTTGTTCCTTTACTTACCTTATATTAAGGAGTTCTGGAGTTTAGTTACCTGTAGTAAATCACGCTCTATTTCTTCAAAGGGGTATACAGAGAAGCTCGTTCCTAGTTTATTTTTATTTTGTCACAGTTATGACAACGCTTATAAATACGCAGAGTTGTTTTCTTGTGGTTGGTAAAGGTTTGTGTATTCTTGAGCTTCCATTGCTTTGGGTTATGGAGGTCAGATAGGCAGTCGCACCATGTAAAATAGGTACTCATATTCAGCTGCATTCAGTTAGAATGGAAATAGTCGGGAAAAGGATAGGCATATTATAAGCTTCCAATATTTGCTTTTTGTACGTAACACATACTCTAGCGAAAGGTACAGCACTATAGCAGAAAACATTACAAAAGAGGTTTATTGCCCCTAATCTACGAATAGTAGCTGTTTTCGTACGTTTCGTACTAGTAACTAGTCCGATTAGATATCTAGGGTAACATGTGAACTACAACATACATTGTCATACAATATCTACAAGCAATTTAAGCCCAGGCTTAGCAAATAACAAACGCTAATAACCTGGTCCTATGGGCAATCCTGTTAATTTATACGTGCCCGATAATATTACAACTGAGCACATTCACCACTATAATTAGACTTCTGATTAGCTAAACATTGTCCCCTGGCCAGTCCATTCTGTTAGGCGCAAGAGGGCAGGGCAAGCTCAAGTATCATCGGTCGTTAGCGACGGTAAAGTCGTAATTAGCACCTGCGTTTCGCTAAGTTTGCAACGCGTAACTTTACACGGATTTCAAACTGTTACACGGAAGACACTGTGCTGACACTGCAGTTAATTTTCGAAGTAAAAAGCCACACAGTGTCGTGGTTTCGTGTGTAGCTGGAAAGCAAAAGTTCAGTGCGGATTGCGGGACATCTAATTGTTTCGGAGTTAACGGTCTGTTAATGGAATGATTGAATATTATTGAGGATTAGTTGCGTGTGCTAATGTGGTGTTCAACTGTTTAGATACTTGTGTTACAATCAATCATTATCATTGGCATAGTTTGGTTGAATAATAATTATTGTTATGTTATATTCTCTGCCAAACGCTCAAGCGTTCAGGCAAATAGTCAGTGTTGTTTAATGTTTGTCTCATCAGATGATGAGAGCCTAGCCTTTTCCCAACTATGTTGGGGTCAGTTTTCAGTCTAACCGGTTGCAGCTGAGTACCAGTATTTTACATGGAGCGACTGCCTATCTGACTAATTCCAACATCCAGTTAGTACTGGGTGAGAATGGATTTCAGACTTTTGGACCATCGACTCCTTGTACAGTCAGCATCAGAAGTAGCTGAACATTTCGGAATTTTAATTTTTTTACGTACAGGATTCTAGCTAAGTATTATTTTTAATGTTTCAGAAGATTATTCGTTAAAATAGTCCTTACACTCCAATAAAATGTAGTAACGAGTTATATCTAACAAGTTTTTATTAAAAAAAACAGCTTCGAAACTTTGAGTAATGTTAATAATTATACTTCTGATGCTGACTGTACGACTACTAAAGATGTGTAAATGACAGCCGGGATCAACGGCCTAACATGCTTATCGAGGCACGGAGGTAACTCGGTATGTAATGTGTGGTCACCCATCCGCAGACCAACCTAGGCAAGTGCTGTTATTATTTAGCCACGAGCTCCATAATACATGTTTAATGTAATATAATAATACTTTATTGATACAAATCCTTACAAGAGTCCTGACTGACTGACTGACTGACTCATCAACGCCCAGCCCAAACCCTTGGACCTAGAAAGCTGAAATTTTGCACAGAGGTTCCCTTTATAATGTAGACAAGGAACAAGGGAGGATTTTTTGGAAATTCAACCCCTAAGGGAGTTAAATAGGGGATGAAAGTTTGTATGGAAAATCGTCATTTTCACGCGGGCGAAGCAGCTGTGGCAAAAGCTAGTGCTTAATATTTAACAAGGTTCACAATAGTTAAGGCGTACAAAAGCCGAAACCCTGACTCCTAAACTATAGGGAAACCTGTGACTTAAGAGTCAGTGGTATATATATATATAATACTAGCTTTTGCCCGCGACTTCGTTCGCGTGGAATAGTGACTTCCGGCAGATTTTTGGTTTATCTCGCAAAAAAAAAAAAAACTATCCTATGTCCTTTCTCAAGTTCCAAACTATGTCTGTACCAAATTTCATCAAAATCCGTTCAGCCGTTTAGGCGTGAAAGAGTAACAGACAGACAGACAGACAGAGTTACTTTCGCATTTATAATATTAGTATGGAGTATGGATATGGATGGATATAATAACATAGGATTCGCAATCAAAGTTTAATATTAAACATGGATGAATATTTTATTTATTTATTTATTTTTATTTATTTATTTAGGATCTCCAACAAAGAATATACACAGATCATGTTATAATTATTGGACGACAAAAGTATCGCGTAAGTGTACTCCTTCACTTACAGGAGACCACAGCATGCACAACAAAATTATTTAAAAAGCTAACAGACCAGCTACGAAATAATAATAAACTTCAGAAATTAAATACACAGAATTAAAATTAAAATCGGTACAAAGCATTCAAAAATTAAAGTCAAAAATTAAAATAATAATGTCAGAAGTTAAAGTCAAAAATTAAAATAATAATGTCACAAGTTAAAGTCAAAAATGTAAGAATTGAGAGAATTTAAAATTAAAATTTATAGAATTTAAAATTAATAGAATTTAAAATTAATATTTAACATTACAATCAAAATAATAACAAATAAATTAAATTAAGTAAGTCACAAATAATCACAATTGGTAACATTATTAGGAATAAGAAAAATAACCTTTAAATTAAAAATTAAAAATAAAAATAAAAAAACAATAAATTAACAATTGGATACATCCTTAAGAATAAACCTCGTCTTTGCTTGTGTTTCCTGGTATCAAGCAATGAACACTTTGTGCACTAGTTCTTGTAAATGAGTTCGTACGGGGAATAAAAGCGAATGTTCATACCTACTGCACCTATTTTTGTCATATGGAATAGATTTCTTGTTAGTCTTTAATACTAATCTGTGTTGAAAATAACAAGAAATGGGTTTCATTATTATTGGCACAGGAGATTTATCAAAGGGGATAGAACGGATGTGGCATACTTATCAACCTGCCCGCCAGTTTGTTTTTTTTTGTTTTCGAAATTGAGGCCCAAGATGAAAGTGGTATGCATGGATATAGGGCATTTAGACGAAAAAAATGTCCAGTAACAAAAGTCGCTCCCGCTGTTTGTACGCTTAGATCTTTTAAACTACAAAACGGATTTTAATCCACTGTATAATGAGTGATTTAAGAGAAAGGTTTACGTGTAGTGCGAAGCCTGGGCGGATCGTTAGTATTGTATAAAGTCTTGTTATCTAATGATAAAAAAGGCAGGTAGTGACATGGGACGTTTAATATAACAGTGAATAGAGATATTCGATAAAAAACGAGATCAACATATGTTTGAACAAGACCTGGATGAGACTCGCAGACCAGGGCAGCGTGCCACAAAAGGGGGAGGCCTTTACGCAGCAGTGTTTGATAATAATTTTCATTTTATTGTGACGGAACTAAAGCCAAGCAAAATAATTTTTAACAACAAAAATAAACATATAAAAAAACGTTAATAATCTATGACAATACACGTTACGTTGTCGGCGTCGTGTCTCGCTGCGAGATGTCGCGTAACCCTCCTCGGAAACTTCGAAATATGATACCTTTCGGCCAAGAGTCCTCTTTTAGGCAGGTCAGGGTTTAGGACGTGGCTGTCAACGAGATGATGACAGAGAAGAAATAGAGAGCTTATCGGCAGTTCAAATGTGTAGTTGTACCATTACGCCAAGTCCTAACAAACGCAGGCAGAGTAAGTAAAGATCGCTATTCGTTAACACACCAACTCCCCACACAATTTCCTAACATTAACTTTCCTATCCGCCTCTTGAACCAAAAAAAAGTCCCCATAAACGGAAAGTTTACCCCCCACTCTCCCCACTCTTGCTCTCATTAAAAGTTGGAGTAGTTTTGACTAATTACTGAGCGCGACACACGACTGATGTCTGCAATTTGTTACTGCAACTTTGCCCACTCTCCCCCTTTATGCATAAAGTAAGGGGGAATTTCAACGAAATTGATTTCACCGTCAGAATTTATGTTGTTTTTAAATCACGCGTGGATTTTGTGGGAGGTTCAAAAATTTATTACGTTCCAAAATATGGCGTGCATTTAAAATTGCAAATAAAGTGGATTTGTTTTGTAAAATAAGGATGAAATGGAGTTTTTTTTGGCTGATAGCTGATTTCAGAGTGTTAAATGCATGCATGCAGGTAAAAGGTAACTTTTTATTTAAAAATGTTCAGCCACTTAGCTTTACTTAAAAATACGTACCTATTGATTTTATTTACAACATTTATTTAACATAATATCACACCTGTAAACCCCGAAGTGTTAGGCAGAGGTGTACTTAATAGTACCTACACCCACGTTTCATCACTTAAGTTAAAGTCCCATGTTGTAATGGGAGGCGAACCTATTGCCAAATACCTTATACCTAATGGAAAAAGTGACCCCAGAACATTTATTTTATAAACACAATTAATTAGTAAATCTTTTCAATGCTTTTACCGTTTCAGATTAAAAATGTTTAAAACTATCGCAATTAAACTTTTATTAGATGTGTCGTTATCATTATAAACCAAAATTAAAAGGTATCAATTTAATTTAGGGCCTGTTAATTGGTTTGGTGCGAACATCACTAGCAGATGGCGCACTTACGATTCTACTAAATTGTCCCCTCACTACCTGAGAGTAGGGTGAATGTAAAGTTTGTGATAAACCAGGAAAGTAACGTAGCTTTAATCAAATTATACATTTGCAAACGAAGCTAGGAATGGGTTGGTTGGTTATACTAAAGTTCTTATTTTATTAAAATTATGGGAGACTAGGTTTTGCCCGCGGTTTTGATGTCGGTTAAACTCCAAGAAATACCATTTTTCATACATACTTTCATCCACTATTTAACTCCTTTAATGGTTAAATTTCTAGACCCAAGGGTTTGGACTGGGCGTTGATGAGTCAGTGAGTCAGTCAAATAGAAGGTAATAGATAGATATATCTGTCGCAGATTCAACACCGAGGCACAATATTTAGAGTTGGCAATTTAGAATAACGCCATCTATCATCGCTTTTCGGAACTATCATCGTTTTTCGGAAACGTCAAGCAGTGAGCTTGGGTGAGGTCGATACAGAGCGTGGCAGCACTGGTTTGACAGCTGTCAGTAGTTGTGATATTATGTCAGACGTCAGTGGTGAGTGGTCGGATGACGTTGACATTAGACGCATTTGACTTGAGGGACGTTACTTTTTGGTGAGACACGAGTGCGAACGGTTGTGCTGCCCGCCTGTATCGAACTCACCGCGTTTTCGTGCTTTAATCAATTTCCATCGGCTTGATCGTTTGAGATTTTGTTAATTTGTCAACGGAAGTAAATAAATAGGCGATTGTAATCAGTGTTAAGACTATTATTTTGTGCCTCCGCCATGCTGAACTTGGACTCTGACAACGATGTACCCGAACTAGTTGAGCTACCGTCGTCATCAGAAGTGCGATCTAACTCTAACGCCTACATAGTGTAAGTGACAGTACTAGGCCGGAAAAGTGTAAAGACAATGCGCGTGCGTCTGAAAGTGACATAGAAACAGAAATGTGGTGTTTTATGTTCGAGCAGCTGGCAGGCTGACCAAGCAGTGCTTGCAGCCTGCAGCAGAGGCAAATAGCGAGCGACGTGTTGAAGTTTGCTATGTGAGCAATCCCAGCGGTGTGCTGATGCACTTTATTTAAATTACCTCCATGACCCGTTTACTGTTCAAATACCTATTACATTGAGTTTCGACATAAAATATTATTTTTCAAAAATAAAAGTCGTTTCCCAGCAATAATTTTGGCGTGGGGATAGGTACCTACTTGGTTGGATGTGCATAATGCTTGGTTGACTATGTGTGTATATGTATTGTGTGGCCAATCATGTAACTTTTTGTAAGTATTTATGGTATCTTGTTTGACATAGGTATTAAATTTCTTTCTCTTGGAAAAAATTTGTGACATAAGATGGACATAAGAAATATTTTAACTAGATTAAACACAATGCTTATCTTACTTACGTTTTTGTAACAACGAAATATACCTACACCATACAAAACAAAACAATCACTCTGTGAGGGTAATCGGTTTTTAATTTGGAACAACTAAAATGTAAATACACGGAACGCGCGCAACTAGATGTGGTAGGTCGGTATGTGATGTACTAAGACTACATTTCAACTGTTTCTTGAATATTGTAAAGGATTTCAAGTTTTTGCTGTTATCTGGAGTTATTACACAATGCAGCACATTCTTCTTTTTCTTTTTACCCACGACGGAACGGAGACGGTATATGCGTTTGGGGTGAGAGGTTGTTTGTTTGTGTGTTTGTTTGTTTGTTTGTTTGTGTGTTTGTGCAAATACATGTTGCCATTTTTCTCCAAAACTACTAGTCCGATTTTAATGCAGTTTTCAGTTATGGGTTCGGGTTTGATTGGTGCATGTTCTTAGATAGGTGTTACGGTGACAACTCAACAGGGGGCGCTGCAGCAAACATTTTTTGTGCAAATCAAAGTTGCCATTTTTCTCCAAAACTACAAGTCCGATTTTGATTCAGTTTTCAGTTATGGGTTTAGGTTTGATTGGTGCATGCTCTTAGATAAAAAATAAAAGTAAAAAGTTTAAAATAAAAAGCAAAATTAAAAATTTTGAAAAAACCCACGACTGTTAAAAATTAATTGAAAAAGGATAAAATAACATAAAACACATAAACACCCACCTTAAAAAAACCCAAGAATCTCCGTCGGGAGCTGAACATTGCTAAACTAGTTCATTTAATGGCAGCCCCCGACGGACATTCTTGGGTTTTTTTAAGGTGGGTGTTTATGTGTTTTATGTTATTTTATCCTTTTTCAATTAATTTTTAACAGTCGTGGGTTTTTTCAAAATTTTTAATTTTGCTTTTTTTGTAAAATGTATTTGTGTGAATGTTTTCATTACTTATGCATTTTTCTTATTAAGATGCAAGTATTGGTTTCCTTGTACACCTACTGTAATCATATTTAAAGAGTGTCTTTATTAACTTATTTTATAATGCTATTTGTATCGTCTCAATATAACTCAGTTTAGATTAAACCTTCTCCATAATTATGTCGCTTCTAGTTAAGGTGGTTATCGATCAATCCCAGGTTCTTTTCTTGATCAGCTTTTATTGACTGGTTCGTTATGTATTGTTAATTTGTGTGTTTTTAAGTTCAACTTCATGAATACTACTGATACAGATCAGGAATAGTAAGGGTCACAATATTTTGTACTTATCACTTATTTTGTTACTGTTAGGTACTTTAGTTTATATCTGTTATTTTAGTTTCTAAAACTGTTATTTTAGTTTTTTTTTTTTTTAGAATGATTATTTTAGTTCATACGAATAAAACTGTTGTTTTAGTTTTAAGTAATCCTATACAAATGTCTCTCTAGCTATAAGTTTTTTTTTTTAAAGTAATCTGTGGAAAACGTAGTGGGTAGCATATTTATCATATTTTAGTACTTAAGCCTTGTCATTAACCTGTAATATGTTACTGTTTGTTTTTCCTTAAGAAATAAATAAATAAATAAATAAATATCTGGTGAGTCGTATCCATTTTACTATGATTCTGGTGCCGAATGCTCTCTGATCAAAAATGTTACGTTACAGTTCAGTGGCAAGCGTGTAAATAACATTGTAAATTGACCCGGGATAGGTCATGATAGTTTGTACTTCACAATTATAAATTACTGAGGTTATGATTATCGATTTACTATTAGAGATTTTATTTCATGTTGTACAGGATAGTTGTTTAAAAAAAAAATGACATTTTAATTGGCGTTGAGATTTTACAACAAGGATTTAACGAAAGTATGAGGTGTGATAGTGTTCTTTGTGTCTTGAAAAGGTCGTTAGGTTATGTTGTGATGTTTCAAATAAGCTCAAATATGCTTCTAATTTTCAAATTGATTTCAATACAGTTGATACAGAGGTTTCGTTAGAATTTCGTTCCCTCTTTGTTTTCTAGTGATTTTTAAATCCCATATTACAACAAGACTAGTTGAATACTAAGTGGTCAACTTAACATTTAAAGTACCTAGCACAGTAAGAATTTTCTTATAAACAGTAACGTTATAGGAAAAATAAAGTAACATGTTGAACAACCCTACTTTAAAAATTATTTTGATAAAGACTCGAAATGATTATCTTGATGGTGTTGTGCATGTAACCGGATGGAGGTGACCGGATAGAGGTTGCCTGTTGTGTATGTAACCGGATGGAGGTTACATGTGAAGGTGACCGGATAGAGGTTGCCTGTTGTGTTTGTAACCGGATGGAGGTTACATGTGGAGGTGACCGGATAGAGGTTGCCTGTTGTGTATGTAACCGGATGGAGGTTACATGTGAAGGTGACCGGATAGAGGTTGCCTGTTGTGTTTGTAACCGGATGGAGGTTACATGTGGAGGTGACCGGATAGAGGTTGCCTGTTGTGTTTGTAACCGGATGGAGGTTACATGTGGAGGTGACCGGATAGAGGTTGCCTGTTGTGTTAGTAACCGGATAGAGGTTACGTGTTGAAGACCGGATGGACGTCGATTGTTTTGATGCTTATGGCCGGATGGAGGCTATAAGTGTGATGATGAAGACCGGATAGAGGTCAGAGTATGAGCACTGCAATATTTTAATAAGTTTCCTATTATTTGAATGAGTATGGGTGTTGTTCCACATGTCAGCTTTGAGAGAAAGAGTTTGTTATGATTTTCATTAGAACCTGTAATTATTTTGTTCAGAATACCTTTTATTCCCCACCCACTTGGGCCAGGAATGGCCGAACGACTGGTATTGGGCAGACTTTTGTAAGGTCAACTGTACAAATTTTGACTTCTGTTGAGACCGATCGAATTGTTTTAGAAATTCTATTTCACGTTTTTCCCGACAATTATTTGCGATTAGTTTCGGTTCATAATGTCATCAAGTAGTACGTGTTTGTCATCATAGATGCGTTTACCAAATTTGTGCTGCTTCGTTACTCTCTAAGCATAGACACCAATAGCAGTATTCGTTAGCGTTGTTTGGTGCATCGAAACGCATAATAGCAGATCAAGGTCGTTGTTTCGCTATCAAAGATTTTTCTAGTTTCTTCACTTCTAACAACAGAGTTGCACTTGATAGCTACTGGAGGCAGTCGCGCAAACGGTCAGGTCGAAAGGGTAATGAGTACCCTAGTTTTGTTTAACTGGGCATATGCATCTAGCCTCTTGATTGGGCCATTCATGAGTACCGTCAAAAATATATTGACAGCTGTAGAGACTAGTCGTGATCGCTCTTAGCAGGACGCATTAGGAGAGGTTCAGCTGGCTATGAACTCTACGATTAATAGAGTGACTCTAGCCCGCTCGAGTTGATGATAGGAAAGGTAGCGAGACCACTTAGTTTAGTGACCGCTGATGATGATTAATTTGACTGTTGTTCATTTAGATGAGATAAGAGAGCACACGACACAGAACATTGAAAAGAATGCTAGTTATTGATAAAAAATAAAAAAAAAAACACAATGAGGCTCAGGTTTGAGCTAGTTGTTAGTGATTGTTTTAATTGAAAATGCGGAAAGGAATCTGACAAAATTAGATCCTAAATTCAAAGGTAATTTTAAGATTATTGATGTGTCCCCGTCTAGGACAGATACTTACTAAAGGTTCTTGACTCTGAACGAACTTACAAATACCCCCATGATCGTGTGAGGAAGATCCCCGATCACCAAGTTCCTCGAGAATTAGATGTCATAGTTGATGACAGTGGTAGTGAGACCAAATCCGATTAAGAATGGCTTGTACACTCATACTCGAAACTCTAGAGCGCTTTATGTGTTGGTGAACATTTTGCGATAGATCTTGTGAGTCGTTGGTGCGATTCATGTCTGTGTTGGTGCACAGAGCCCTTCACGTGTTGTAGCACGTTTTGCGCTAAAGGATGTGAATCGTTGGTGCGATTCATGTCTGTGTTGGTGCACAGAGCGCTTCCTGTGTTGTAACATATGTGGTGGCAGATATGTAAAGAGTCGTTGATGCGATTCTGGCCTGTGTTGGTACACAGATTGCAATTAAAGTTTCAGGAGTTGAGTATACGTTGCTTATGAATTATGATAAAGAGTAACGGACTAACAGTATTGTTAGAACTACTTTGTTAACTTGTTGATCGGATCTTTTCCAATGAATGATGTTGTGCAGGAAGCACTGTGTATGTAGCCTTAATAACAAGGCATTGTAAATCATGATAGTTGAGAATCAACCCCTTGTGTGTATTGGCAGGATAGCTGAGCTAGATTACTCTCTGAGAATTTTGTCCACAGGTACTACACCCGAGGACGGGTGCTAGTCAGGGATGGCCGTGTCGCAGATTCAACACCGAGGCACAATATTTAGAGTTGGCAATTTAGAATAACGCCATCTATCATCGCTTTTCGGAACTATCATCGTTTTTCGGAAACGTCAAGCAGTGAGCTTGGGTGAGGTCGATACAGAGCGTGGCAGCACTGGTTTGACAGCTGTCAGTAGTTGTGATATTATGTCAGACGTCAGTGGTGAGTGGTCGGATGACGTTGACATTAGACGCATTTGACTTGAGGGACGTTACTTTTTGGTGAGACACGAGTGCGAACGGTTGTGCTGCCCGCCTGTATCGAACTCACCGCGTTTTCGTGCTTTAATCAATTTCCATCGGCTTGATCGTTTGAGATTTTGTTAATTTGTCAACGGAAGTAAATAAATAGGCGATTGTAATCAGTGTTAAGACTATTATTTTGTGCCTCCGCCATGCTGAACTTGGACTCTGACAACGATGTACCCGAACTAGTTGAGCTACCGTCGTCATATCTATACTTTCTTTTTTGGTAACCCTACAATGAGTCCCAAAATGCTGCTCTTTCATTTTCCAAACGTCCTGTAATCCTGTAACCTCTATATCCGCAAACAATATAAAATCGTCAAACCATCTTCACAGCGGTCTACCGGGAGACACTTTACGAATATCAATTAATATTTTCTATTTGATGATGCCAGTGGTGACGAAGTACGTTCATTAAGAGAGGCCATGGTAGAGCGAACGAATTCAGCCTTAAGACTTGTCTCCGAGTGGGGTGACGAGAATCTGGTAGATTTCAACGCCACCAAAACGCAAGTGTGTCTGTTCACCGCCAAAAGGAGTCCGTTTAATCTGGCCCCTACTTTCCGAGGTGCGTCTGTACAAGTTACTGACAGTCTCGAGCTTCTTGGCACGAAGTTGAGCGCGAATCTGAACTTCGGCGCCTACATCGAGTCGAAAGCTCAAACTGCGGCGAAAAAGCTGGGCATCCTAAACAAGGTTAAGCGGTACTTCAAGCCTGGACAGCTTTCAGTATTATATAAAACTCAAGTCCGGTCTGGCATGGAGTATTGCTGTCACCTTTGGGATGGCTCAGCCAAATACCAGCTTGCCACACTTGACTCTGTAGAGCGCAGAGCCAGGAGGCTAATTGGTGACGATAAGCTGGTTAACAAGCTACATAGCCTGGCCCACCGTCGCAAAGTCGCATGCCTGTCGGTCTTCTACAGACTGTACTTCGGAGAGTGTGCGCAAGAGCTCCACGAGCTGATCCCACCATCTCCCTTCTTCCATCGGGAGACGTACTGCAGGGTATCACCGATACCTAGTCGACATTCCGCACATTCGAACAAAGCGCTTTGCTGGGTCATTTATTATGCGCACAGCCAAGGAGTGGAATTCCCTGCCTGCGTCGGTTTTTCCGAGTTCATATAACCCTAATCTGTTTAAGTCGCGAGTAAACAGGCTTCTACTGGGTAAGCTCGTTCCATCGTCGACATCATCTCTGCCCTTAGGGCAAGATTGAAGTCAAGAGCAAGCCCATTGATAATAATAAAAAAAAAAAAATTGTTGTTCGTAGTTTAATATGTTTTTTTTCAGCATGGTCACCCGACTCGTACCTACAACAATTATAAGTTTCAGCACGTAACAATGACAAAATTCGCTTTTAAACGCTAAAGATTACAAGTGAAAATAAAACAAGCGCTAAAAATTTAAACTTCGTGTTTTCCCAACCTTCAAGATTTGTGTTAAGGGTTTTTGACACGGGTGTTGAATTTTAATACGATTTTGTACCTGAAAAAAGTAATGTTATTTTAATTAATTTTAAATGTAATTTAGTTTTCGGTACAGCTAACGGATGGGTATGTTAAGCAATTTAAGCTGTGAATTCTGTGTTTTTACCCACGACGGAACGGAGACGGTATATGCGTTTGGGGTGAGAGGTTGTTTGTTTGTTTGTGTGTTTGTGCAAACACATGTTGCCATTTTTCTCCAAAACTACTAGTCTGATTTTGATTCAGTTTTCAGTTATGGGTTCGGGTTTGATTGGTGCATGTTTTTAGATAAAAAAAAATAAAAAAAAGTAAAAAGTTTAAAATAAAAAGCAAAATTAAAAATTTTGAAAAAACCCACGACTGTTAAAAATTAATTGAAAAAAGGATAAAATAACATAAAACACCCACCTTAAAAAAACCCAAGAATGTCCGTCGGGTGCTGAACATTGCAAAACTAGTTCATTTAATGGCAGCCCCCGACGGACATTCTTGGGTTTTTTTAAGGTGGGTGTTTTATGTTATTTTATCCTTTTTTCAATTAATTTTTAACAGTCGTGGGTTTTTTCAAAAATTTTAATTTTGCTTTTTGATATTAACTGTTTTGCTTGATTTGTAGGTTTACGAAATATATTCACATGGTTCGAGAAATATATTGATATTAAATTGCATAACAAGGCATAATCATCACTATCACTACATAGTATAAAACAAAGTCGCTTTCCGCTGCCTGTCCCTATGTATGCTTCTAAATCTTTAAAACTACGCAACAGTTTTTCCAATAGACAGAGTGATTCAAGAGGAAGGTTTAGTCGCTAGTTTATGTTAGGTATCGATAACTGCTACGTTGCCAACTTTTAGGTTAATTTTATTTTCTTATCCTTTATCTATATATGGCAGCCGGAACAACAGCTTAACGTGCTTTCCAAGGCACGGAGGAAACTCGGTATGTAAAGGGTGGTCACCCATCCACAGACCAAACTATGTAAGCGCGGCTTAACCTTAAGATCGCCCCGAGTGGCAGTTATTATTAAGCCACGAGCTCCTCTACTAAGGATACTAGATATATTTCGTCGGGGTCAAATAGGCATAATTGTGTTATTGTTTATTTTGAAGTATCATCTCAATATTACTGAATTCACAATATTATTTATTGGAATCAGTGAATCGGAAACTTCGCTTGAATCATTCATTGATGAACTGTACAACACTTGAACCGTATGAAACAAGGTTGTCGAAACGGAATTCCCAATATATGTTTTGATAAAACTGGGGGTCTAAAATGCCCACTGTAGTAGTTTAATATGAATTGCGTTAAAATTCGTAAACTATTCATAATAGTAACCGTACCTTTTTTTTTTGGTGGGTGGAAAATCATCAAATAAGTAACAGGGGTTATTTGATGATTTTCGGGAGACACTCCCTTCATCCTTATTTCCTTATTTCATCCTTATTTCCCGCTCTTGAGCAGAGCGGAAGGGAGTGTCAGACTTCTACTGACTAAAAACCACCCAAGTTCCTTCTTCGCCCTTGTGCCGAGGCCGCGTTATCTCTTTCGATAATCCGCAGCCCCGACGGGGTCAGCCAGCCCCAACGGGATCCGTAGCCCCGACGGGCCCTATAACAGCCTTATCCAGGTTTTCCCCCCGATGGCAACTATGTCATCTGCTCATATCTCCTCCCCGGTCTATCATATTATGTCCGGAATATTTTATATGATCTATTCCTCGGTTGGCATTTGCAATTAACAAACTGCCATCCAGTTTAAATTATTCAGGTACCCTACGCCCTAGTACTGACCGCCACAAATATTTACTTCAAATTGAATCCTAGGTCCGAAAAACCTGATATACCCCTCAAACAGTAAACAGTGTACAACCCTACTCAGGTAGCAGTCAATTTGTGGCTATCGAGGGTTCTTTGAAACGTCGGTTTGAAACCAGGTAGGGACCTATATCCGGCCTTCTTTTGAGGCTCGCCATAGCGTGAAATTGACTCGCTCGATTGTCTGTCCGATTTAAAAGACTTGTTTGGTGAACGATCGTATCTCGTTCCTGTTCTTTCGTAATTTCGATAATCTTGACTTTTATTAGAGGTAATGTTTTGTAGAATGGTTGGTTGTTTATAGGCTGGTAAGTAGAAGGATTCTATGCCAGTGGTAATTGTAGTTGCTCTTTGAAAGCAAATTTTTGGGGTTAATAAGACATAATGACAAAGGTGTACTTAAATATCGGGCTAGGACCAGTCGAAATATGGATTTGTCACTTTTACGACCAATCGAGCAGTCCTGCAATAGTCTAAGGAAACTTTGTACAGTCTTTCTGTATAATATTTACCACTAACAAAAAACAAAACAATAGGTTATTATTTAAACGAAAATATTTATCAAAATAATTGCTGCTCTGAATACCTAAAAGTACAAAATAAGTAAACCATAAAAGCGTTTTAAAAAAAATCCTGCATTGCTAAATAATAAAAAAATGAGATAAGATAATACAGTCATTCTTGAAGTAAGACTGACCTTTATAAATTAAGTGTTCTATTGTTTGTAGATGATAAGTTAAAAATGCAGACGTAAAACAATGTAAATAAATCTCTTATACGCACAACCGCTATCGTCACTGGAGACAAATATTTGTCGGACTAAAAACTAATATTACAACATGAGTATCACATATGCTTTACTTACAACTTTCACAAAGCTTTATTTCTTAAAAGAAAAAGACCACTCTACAGTTTCCCAGTCTATCACGCCTATATCCATAGGGACACTGATTCGGCACTGAAATAATTATTGGAGAATGTGCTTCCACACAATTCCCCTTTTCATTTTTCACAGCTCCTTCAGGACACTTCACTATGGCTCCATCTTCGTCTTCTTCTGCATCCACGACCTGTTTGCCGTGATACTTCGGTTCTATGATTTCTACATCGTCATCAATATTATCCCAATCAGAATTGTGTGCAGTATCATTCTCAGTAGTAGTTTCACTGATCGCAAACTCCGGTTCATCAAACTTTTTCGCCCACCTATCGTAAATACAATTCTTGTAGAACAGCATCACTTGACTAAAACAAGACACTATAATACTCGTTGTCTTTGACGGCTTACTATCTCCTTTGACTATCTCGTTGTCGTTCACTTTATGGAATGAGAATATCTTTATTCTGTTCACTAATACGTCTGCGAGCATCTCGTTCCACGTCAAAGGTTTCTCATCTTTCGGGTCTTGGAAATTTTGCAATTTTCTTAAGAGTGTTCTTTGTTCCTCCAAAATTTTAATTCTCGTAGTGTCTTCAACGAAACACTCTGTTCCTCCCATAAGTATGATTATGCCGACAATGTATATGGATTTCATTTTTTTTGTGAGTTTTGTGTAACGCGGGCACAATGGTGAAGCCAACTGTGAGATTTTAGTAAGATAAGGTAGACACGCATTTACTTGGTACTGTCGATAACAACGGTGTTTGCGTAATAAACAAAAAATAATTAAAATATTTTTTTTCCTGTATGTCTGAAATTATCCAAATGTCGAATGGAAGTTTGCGGACGCAAGATTAAGTTTTTCCAATGTTTTATTTGCTGGGAAATCCTATTTTAACAAGACTAAAATAGTACATAAGTTACATATAACAATAACTCGAGTTAAGTTACATAGAACAATAAGATCTAACTGATTTTGATAAAACCAAAAGCCCCACAAAAATCCTCGAAATTTAATAAACAACGTGCCTCAGAATTAAAAAAAAATCACTGATCTCCGTGACTGCACCCGCTATCACTTTGATAACGATAACAGCCAAATCAAATATTGACCCAGTGACGTGACGTTCAGTTAACGGAAAAAACTATTTAATCCACCGCATAGTACCTACACAGTAGGTACTCGATGAAAACAAAATATCTCAAGTGCCCGAAAACTTATTAAAGACATTTATAGTGAATCATGATGTATTTTTAAATCAATTATGCTGTACTTATGTTATTTGTTGTGATAAAAACAAGTGTCGCCTGACGTCTGCTGGTAAGAATTCGTTCGGTCTCGGGATTGCGAACGTGATCTTGGGCGGAATGACGATCTTCTTTGTCTTGATCTATCCGTCTTCATTGCCGCGATTTCCCGCGTGAGCTGCATAATGGATTCTCGAAGGTCTGGCTCTGGCTGAGAGTGACTGCTACCGTGTTGTGACGTAGACGTTGACGGCTGTTTGCATGTACATACCGAATGTACTTCTCGGGTTTGCTCGTGCATCTTGTCGGCCATGGCTGCGAGCATACCTATACTCCGTCCAACGAGACGAACTAATATGGCGCTCTCTCCCTTGCACAATCGTATGAAAGTGATAAGGACGCAGCTCCGACTTAAATGGCCAGGATTGGTTAATGGGCGTGGCTAATTCATGAAAATGTTAGGCTGCGTTTACATCGTTGATCTAAATCGCTTACTAACTCTGTCATCTAAAAATAATAGTTTTTTTACAAATTACAATCTGTAATTGAAAGCAAATATTGAGTTGTTGTGTATAAAACAAATATGCTAGGATATGAACAAATTAAACAAAAAATATTTTCTTAAACGTTTATTCGCTTTCTGAATCACTCGAGTCATCCTCCAAGTTTATAACTAATCGTGCTTGCATTGTTTCCATATTTTATATCCATTAGGTTCATTTTAACGATGAGTCACTTCACACCTGCGTGAATATAAGAAATTCCAAGTATGAAGTGATTAGTACTACTTACTATATTATAATCACTTCATACTTGGAATTCATTATGAATGTAAGCGGGTCAGCAGAATCAGTCCAAAAAACACGCCAAGTCAACAAGTAAGTAGGAATCAGTCCAGTAAACAAGCCGGGTCAACGTAAAACCGAACACTGTGAACACACTGAAATAAGCACCAAACAATACGTCCGCACCGCTCAAGAGACAGAATCGGATTGATATTTGGTCGCAACGTGTACGCGCCCTAAGTTCCTTATCTCCAACCAATGACGTTCAGCGCTTGATTTCCCCATTAGTTCGTCTCGTTGGACGGAGTATAGTGTGGCGTTTTCGTTGACCGATAGTACAGCGCACGTGGAGGCAGGTAGGTGTCTCATCCACAGTATCTGCAGAGTGGTATCGGTCATCCTGTCACGTGCTAGTTCCTTCATGCTACGCAAAAACTGGGACGGCTTTTGGTCTCCTAACTCCATCTCGGTGAGAAGCTTTTCCAGTTGCTTCGTCTCAGACTCTTCATAAACGGACAACAGTCTCGTCTTAGCCTCCTCGTAGCGGCCGCCACGTGTCTTATCCATGATGATATCACCGATTTGCTCAATGTCCGTCTTCTCGATGTGAGCTACTAAGAGGCTGAACTTTGCTTCATCGCCGGGCTTCTGCGGGTTGACTACCGTTTCAAATTGTGCGAACCACAGAAGTGGTTTGTCGCGCCAAAACGTTGGTATGCGTGACTTTATGGAGACGGTCGCTACTTCGTCGTTGGTTGCCATTTTCAATCGCGTCGGGGTCACCACTTTCCAGTTGTCAGGAGAGAAATGAAAGACTATTCGGATTGAATAAATATATTTCTAGGGGATGGAACGTATATACTATTTCGTTAGTGACATGGATCATGGACCTTTAAATACAATATTAAATTAGCCAATCACAGCTGAGCAGTACTGACGAGGGCCTCGTCACGAGGCGTCGTTATTGCGCGACCTATAAATCCCGCTGGTCGCGGCGCGTACGTTAGTTGTCCGGTTAAGCAGTATACCATCCTCTCAGAGAGATGAAATGCGAGTGGCCATTACAAAAAAAAAAAAAAAAACGCGTACGTTAGTATTATGCCCGCACGCACTGCGCGCGGACGTTGATGTTGCTGCTACAAAGTACAAAATAAGTAAACCATAACAGCGTTTTAAAAAAAATCCTGTATTGCTAAATAATAAAAAAAAATGCGATAAGATAATACAGTCATTCTTGAAGTAAGACTGACCTTTATAAACTAAGTGTTCTATTGTTTGTAGATGATAAGTTAAAAATGCAGACGTAAAACAATGTAAATAAATCTCTTATACGCACAACCGCTATCGTCACTGGAGACAAATATTTGTCGGACTGAAAACTAATATTACAACATGAGTATCACAGTCATATATGCTTTACCTAAAACTTTCACAAAAAGCTTTATTTCTTAAAAAAGAAAAAGACCACTCTACAGTTTCCACGTCTATCACGCCTATATCCATAGGGACACTGATTTGGCACTGAAATAAGTATTGGCGAATGTGCTTCCACACAATTCCCCTTTTCATCTTTCACAGCTCCTTCAAGACACTTCACTATGGCTCCATCTTCGTCTTCCTCTGCTTCTACAACCTGTTTCCCATGATACTTCGGTTCTATGATTTCTACATCATCGTCAATATTATCCCAATCAGAATTGTGTACTGCAGTATTATCTTCAGTAGTAGTGTCACTGATCGCAAACTCCGGTTCATCAAACTTCTTCGCCCACCTATCGTAAATACAGTTCTTGTAGAACAGCATCACTTGACTAAAACAAGACACTATAATACTCGTTGTCTTTGACGGCTTACTATCTCCTTTGACTATTTCGTTGTCGTTCACTTTATGGAATGAGAATATCTTTATTCTGTTCACTAATACGTCTGCGAGCATCTCGTTCCACGTCAAAGGTTTCTCATCTTTCGGGTCTTGGAAATTTTGCAATTTTCTTAAGAGTGTTCTTTGTTCATTCAAAATTTTAATGCTCGTAGTGTCTTCAACGAAACACTCTGTTCCTCCCATAAGTATGATTATGCCGACAATGTATATGGATTTCATTTTTTTTTGTGAGTTTTGTGTAACGCGGGCACAATGGTGAAGCCCACTGCGAGATTTTAGTAAGATAAGGTAGACACGCATTTATTTGGTACTGTCGGTAATAACGGTGTTTGCGTAATAAACAAAAAATAATTACAATATTTTTTTTCCTGTATGTCTGGAATTATCCAAATGTCGAATGGAAGTTTGCGGACGCAAGATTAAGTTTTTCCAATGTTTTATTTTCTGGGAAATCCTATTTTAATAAGACTAAAATAGTACTTATGTTAAATATAACAATAACCCCCATCAATCGATCTTTTTATAACATTAAATAAAAAGATCTAACTGATTTTGATAAAACCAAAAGCCCCACAAAAATCCTCGAAATTTAATAAACAACGTGCCTCAGAAATTAAAAAAAAAAATCACTTATCTCCGTGACTGCACCCGCTATCACTTTGATAACGATAACAGCCAAATCAAATATTGACCCAGTGACGTGACGTTCAGTTAACGGAAAAAACTATTTAATCCACCGCATAGTATACACAGTAGGTACTCGATGAAAACAAAATATCTCAAGTGCCCGAAAACGTATCAAGGACATTGATAGTGAATCATGATGTATTTTTAAATCAATTATGCTGTACTGTTATTTCTACACATTCGTAACGTTACCTCTATTTCTTCCGAAGAATTTTCTGAGAAGTAACGTAGTACAGTCACGAGTAATAGAATTTATACATTGGAAAATCCAAAAGCGATTTTAGAGAAAAACAATGCTTTCTTCTTTAAGTAAGTCTTGCAAACAAAATACAGTTACTGTGCTCGTCAAAACTTAAGATGTTAGTCAATACATTAGGAGAAAATCACTTGTAAAAGTGGCTGCGTAAAACATTTCATTGCTAGTGACGGTCGTAAAATCTGGGTTCATGTATATAACACGAGGACACACCCGAGTAGATTTCTATAATTACATAATTTTTACCCTTGAATGAGTTTAAGGCTCGAATACCACTTAAAGTTTACAAAAACTCTTAAAATAGGTTTTATAAAAAAGGGCCATAACAGACACGTCACTTTTAACTTTTGCGACTTATCCTTCATCGTGCTTTGGGTCAGTCTTTGCGTTTGGTTTCAAAACTGCCAACTAAAAGTAACGTGTCTCTATATCATGGTAGTGGTACAGTCAGAAAGCTAGTTTAATAGTAAACGCGTCCACAACACCGCTCCAACAGGCTCAGTCAACATCAGGCGAGACCCAATAACATTGAAAATGCAACAAACGATCGAATTTTATTCCTTTTTCATCGCGATCACGCTAGGGTTGACTATATTTGATTAGGATCGTATATTTTTAATTAAAATTGTGAAGGGAATCGATTTTTTTTCCTTTAAAAAGTTTTTGTACAGTAGGCGTTATTGGAAAACGAGTTATTTTTAAAGTGTATGCGATTTCAGTTAAATATATTTTTAAACGGAACCTTCACGATGTCGTCAACCAAACATTGTGAACATTAAACTAAGTACCTAACCCTACACAAAAAATAATAATATGAGCCTTCTTTTACATAGTTAGCACAATAGCAGCAGTATCGTCACATAGTTGATATTTGAAGACAAGGAAGGTCTAGGAAAAGTTGGCGTGACGATCTGAACTCGTTCTCGACGAATTGGGCAGAGAAGCAGATACAAAGGGAGGACTGAAGGAATATGGGAGAGACCTTTGCCCACCGGTGGGAGATTTTTTTTTACACTTTACAGACTTGCTATTGGCCGCAACTCTGCTGATACGAAGCAATGGTGCAGCGTAAGGTCGAGCAGTGAGCACGTTTCGTCTAAAATAAACTGATTCTCTAAACCTTGAAACACCACATTTTTATTTAAATAAAATGAAAAGGGAGTAGCATCCCTAACAGCAATTCTCTAAGGGAGCGCGTTTTACGCTCACTCCTTACACGTTCAGTCGCATGTTTGTATTTATTTGAGTTAATTGAAACCTTGCTGTATACAAATGTATTTGCTGCACATTTTCTGCGCGGTTTCTTAGAATTATTTGAAGCGGCAATAGCCCAAGGCAGTTACCAGACTGAGAACTTGGAATCCGCTACACTTCTTCGGGGGTAGTGCAAGTTTTTATCAATAACCAAACTTACTGTTTTGTTGGTCTAGTGGTCGCAAGGGCGACTGCAGAGCATGAGGTCCTCGATTCGATTCCTGTGTCAGGCAAAGTGTTCTGTGGTTTTTCCATAAGGAATTCCTCAGTAGTAGCTACGGAGTCTGGAATTGTGCCCGGTTGATATAGCTATAGGGTCGCCCCCTATTATCGACCATAACATAACTGGGAAAATGTGGATGTACTATAGGTATACTTGTGCCGAACTCTTCAGGGATTATAGGCCTGAAGTAGTGTTATGTATTAAAATTTAAATAATACAACAAATATTACAAAAACAATGGACATGGTAGATGAACATCGGTCACTGTGTAAACGAACTGTTACAAGTTAACGGTATCATAAAGTCGTATGTCAACGGAGGAAACCTTCCAGATGATGAGACTAAGTGTCGTAACTCCTGTTTTATTGCTCTTTAAACTAAATGGGTTCATAATTGTGGTAGTAAGTAGTCTATTAAAGGGTGTTAGTGTTAGCTTCTCAAATATTGGCAATTTTAACCGACTTCCAAAAAGGAGGAGGTTCTCAATTCGTCTGTATGTTTTCTTTTTTTGTGTGTTTGTTTCCGGACATCTCCGTCATTAATGAACCGATTTTCAAAATTATTTTTGTATTCGAAAGAGTATACTCCCGACGTGATCCCATTGTCACAAAGTCAGGATCTGATAATGGGATCCCAGGGAAATCGAATATCTTAGGAGGAAGAACGTTACAACTAAGGGGCGGACGCTTAAACAGTCTCTGAACCAAACCACACAACACATACACTCGTATATCATTTGTTTCCAAAACATTCCACAATAATAAAATAGAAATAGTTTTGCCGGCCGACTCAGCCGTGCGTATAATCGAGCCGGCCATCCGAACTCCGGGCGGCACTGACCGACAATATTGTTCGCAGCCAACGTGTGACTGGCGTGCAAGCGTTTTTTGCCAGAAAATGGCATTTTTTCAAGCGAAATAGCTATTTTTGGAGTGAAACGTTTTTGCCGATAATTTCTATAAGCCCTTCGTGGTTAGATCGAGTATACTGCCTGTCTCGTTACAGGAGATTGATCTTGTATATCATCACTTGTCCAACCAATTTTTTTTTATTTCGGGAAATCATCAAATGACTCCTCGGAGCGAAAGGGAGTGTCAGACTTCTACTGACTTAAAACCCTCCCCTGTTCCTTCTTAGCCCTTTGTGATGCGGTATCCCTTTCGAGCAACCCACAGCCCCGACCCCGGCCCTTGCAGGCCGCTGCAATGTTGCTGACATCTCTTTGAGGCGCGCTTGGAACACGAACGCGCGTCGTCGACACGGCCTGTCGTCGTCATAAGACGGATGGACGGTGAGATTCAACTGTCTAGCCTATTCTGTTCTGTTAATCGAATGCAGCTAAATACCAGTATTGGAGCGACTGCCTATCTGACATCCACAGCCCAGCACTAGGTAACATGATACCCCTTGGTAAGACTGGTTGTCTGATTTTCGGGCCCCTGACTCAGGTAGCACGGAACCTCGAGTCGTATTGGCTCGTAAGAACTCTGTTGATACCTAATCCAAGTATCGTACACCAAGTTGTGGGTGAGCGGCGCTAAGCGACTCCCCGCACGGTGCACCTTCAATGCATTTGTTTCGCTACCTCCGCCTCCCCCGCGCTCAGACGAGCAGTATCATGTGAGAATCGTCTTAGTGACTCCAGTTTGTAAGTTTAACTAACGTCCAAACAGATTCCTGTACATAAAAGGTTTACAAAGAGGGTTTCTAAACGTGGGCCAGTAGCTGTAAAGGCTGTTAATACCTCGCAACAAATAAACCCGTCTTACTACTTAATTTTATGCCGGCGCTCCCCGAGACCGTTAATGAGCGAGAGGCAAGGCTCCATTGTTAACCAGAGATGTATTATAGAAAGAACTTTAGTCCGTAGTAGTTCCTTGGGAAAAAGTTCCAGTACTTTAATGATTAACACGAAGAGAAACGCATCAAATTGTATTCATGTTAAAGATGCAATCTGCGCATCACAGATTTTATTTGCACGGCAAAGTTTCGTCTGCATCTAACCAATGAGGAAACCGTTGTGAGATCGTTCTTTTACGTACATTTTATTTATTAATCAATTTGTTTAATGCACAATTTACACAATCATAGTTACAGGCTACGCGTAAAACTAACACTAACTATATTGCAGTTTCTAATTGAAAATATATCTACACATATTGTTTAATATCACGTAGATTAGGAACTTTCAGGAATGTAACATACTAGCACGTCATACAGCTCATTCTTATGCTGGATTCTCAATGACCAGAATAGATTACGAGATCTCAAAAACTATCGCTATTTATCTAACTTCTGATTTCAATACATCTGTCACTAGATATTGGACTCGGTACCCAAGTTGAAAGTTCAAAGAGTTACTACAATTCCCTAGAGGTGGGAATTGATTAAAATATTTGCATATTTCATCTCCACTGCGAATTTTCTCTCGTATATTTTTTGCATCTCTATCGGGTTTCTTTAGTTTATGTGGTAAACTTTTTGCTGTATTACGTGGTCAGTTATTTTTGTTGTATATATCTTTACTAGTGACCCGCCCCGGCTTCGCACGGGTACAAAAAAGGTATTAAAACCTTCCTCTTGAATCACTCTATCTATTAAAAAAAACCGCATCAAAATCCGTTGCGTAGTTTTAAAGATTTAAGCATACAGACAAACAAACAAATAAACAAACAAACAAACAAACAAACAGACGCGACTTTGTTTTATACTATGTAAGGATAGGGATTTGTAGCGTTATTTAACCTCATACTGACTGGCCTGTTGGTCTAGTGGTTAGTGACCCTAACTGCTATGCCGGAGGTCGTGGGTTCGATTCCCACCCAGGACAAATGTTTGTGTGATGAGCACGATCATTTGTTCTGTGTCTGGGTGTAATTTATCTATAATATGTATGTATTTAGAAATATATAAGTATGTTTATCAGTTGTCTAGTACCCATAACACAAGCTCTGCTTAGCTTGGGACTAGATGGCGTTGTGTGATAGTTGTGGAATATTATTATTATTATTACTACAAAAGTTTTATTTATATGGTGTAGTGTATTTAAACCAGTACATCTGCATCATTCTCCTGACTTATCCCAATTTATTATTTATTTGGGGTCGGCGCAACATGTCTTCTTCTATATACGTCTTCTCTATTACTCGTCATATCTGCAGTCACCTCTTTTATAGCCATAGCATCCTCGAACAGACACGAGTAATAATATGTAAACACTTGGTAAAGTTCAAACGCAAACTCGTGAAATAACGATTACAACTTTGAGATGTGACCTATTTTTTTACCCACGACGGAACGGAGCAGGTATATGCGCTTAGGGTGAGAGATGTTTGTGTGTGCGTATTTTGCATGTTCCCACCTATCTTGATAATATGGGTTCCAAACTACTATTAGTTGCGTTACATAACATGAAGTGAAATCAATACATTAGGTTAAAATTGCTTCTAAATGTTGCTAAGTTTCTACATGTTATTGCTACCGCGGACCGTACGTAGACTATTCAAGCTAAGACCTTTCTAAATGAAGATGCGATTAAACCAACTGGGCCGGACTCCAGACTCACTGTGGACCCCAGACTTTGACAGTTGCACATTTATCATTCAAATGCTTTGTCCAGAGTTCAGTCAAATCGGTTTCAATGCCACTTTTATTGGAGTCAGTAGTGTGTTAAAAGACAATTTTGTTTTGTTGACTGCTACATACGTACGTCTGTAGTTGTCCTATCTAAAATCGAATCAAATTGAATCCGTTTCACTTGCCATCGAGACTGATGAAAGGAGAAACTCAGTCGTTTGCTTTGAACGGAGTATTGTCATAGAACCTCGACTATTTTGGAATTTATTAGAACAGATAGAATTGACACCTTACGGTTGGTTCCAAGTGGTATTTCATACAATAATAGTGATAAGTCATTATACTCATTATTTGTTCGTTCCAGCTGTATTGTGGTGGATTAACTGGGTTGTGGAGGTCAGATAGGCAGTCGTTCAATGTAAAATACTGGTATTCAGCTGCATCCGGTTAGACTGGAAGCTGACCCCAACATAGTTGGGAAAGGCTAGGCAGATGATGATGAGGGGTTTGGAACTTCTGATCTGATTCCAAAATAATATCTCTAATGGTAAGCTACATTAGTGTAGTTCCCAAAAGTACACCAGGATTCACCACATAGCACTGTATTTTGAGAGATAAGCATTTTTTTTTTTCGCAAGGCAGCTGTACCCCAAAACTCCGCTGGATACCTTTGTAACTAGTAGGTGATTGTTGAGAGAAAGTGATAGGTAAGGCAGTGTTCTTTTATCTGTCAAGAAAAGTCAAATCATAACATCAGTGAAAAAAAAACGCATACACGATATAGCACAGCTCAGCTCATCTCCTGCGATCTCATCTCATCTCTCGCTTAGCTCAAAAAGCCACTCCACCCCAACAAGAAAACTATTTTTGTCCGTCGAGTCATGCAGCTAAGTAGAATTGTTGGCTCGTTAGCGAATCACCATCAGTTTTAACTGACAGTCGGCAAAGGTAATTAGTGGTTAGAATTTGGGAAGTTTAGGACCTAATACTAAATAACTGTTGCGTGAGTTGCCTGATTTTTTACCGATCCGGTTAAAAGAGAGATTTCTGCAAAAAGAGACAGAGTAAGATATTGCGTAGAGAAAACTTTTGTGCATAAAATAGTATACCTAAGGTGTGGTTTTTAATTTGAGAGAGTTAATTGACACTTGGAAATGTCAAACTTCCATATACATAATTACAACAACATTGTATGGAAGTTTGACATTTCCAAGTGTCACTCTCTCAAATTAAAAACCATACGATAGTAAGATTTTTTCAGCTTGTTACTCCGTAATTAAAGATTTGTGCGTACTCAAAAGCATGTTGACCTATAGTGTGTTTTTTACGTAACCCTCAAACTACATATTTTAACCCTATTCTTATTTGTTAGCACACTTCTAAACTAAATCTAACCCTTCTCACAACTTCAAAACTAAGTTAAAGTTTTTCTTAATATTGAGGTAAAACTAGTTTACAACAGTTTCGAGACCTTTTGCAATCCCAATAGACATATTCGCTTAAAGGGTTGATTCGTTTATTCGTACATCTTAAATTGAACCTTTTCAAATACTCGCTTAAAGTTCGTAAAAAAGTCCTCCATCGTTGCCCCAGCTGTCATTTTTAGATATGTATTTGTCAGTCGCTACAGGTGTCTTCCAGCCCAGTCAAGGAATTTTTTGATATTGCCTAGTATTAAATCAGTTGTGGAGATTCAGTCGCATCATCATACTAATATTAGAAATGCGAAAGTTTGTGTGGATGAATAGAATCAGATGTATGTTTAGTACAGTCGAACAAGCTAATAAGTATACAGCCAGCTAACTTGTATTTACTTTTATGATTATACAGATACATTTGAAACTGATTTCAAACGATACAACGTTTGACATAAGTCGCTTGATGCGAAACACTATAAAAATCAAAACTGCAATCAATATTTTCAGTGTTCTAGAACCATAAAGAACCCTACCTGTATACTTATTAGCTTGTTCGACTGTACTATTTCACGTAAAAATTACTGAATAAATTTTAAAATAAAAAAAATCTGTTAATTTTCAGGTAGGGTAAGAATGCAACAATTGAATGGCACCAGGAACATGAAAAAGAATAGATGCCACTCATCAGCTGATGATATTAAGGTAATTTCTAAAGTTAGCTAATGACTCTTGACGCGGACCTTTGAAACAATAAACAACATACTCTTCACACCTCATCATCATAATCAATCATTTCACATCATTTGACTGGCCTGTTGGTCTAGTGGTTAGTGACCCTAACTGCTATGCCGGAGGTCGTGGGTTCGATTCCCACCCAGGACAAATGTTTGTGTGATGAGCACGATCATTTGTTCTGTGTCTGGGTGTAATTTATCTATAATATGTATGTATTTAGAAATATATAAGTATGTTTATCAGTTGTCTAGTACCCATAACACAAGCTCTGCTTAGCTTGGGACTAGATGGCGTTGTGTGATAGTTGTGGAATATTATTATTATTATATTATTATTTCAGCCAAAAGACGTCTCGTGCGTCTCGCATCCAGCGGGTCCCCGCAACCTTCACCAGGTCTCTTCACACCTGAGGGTAGCCAAAATCCTGCATCGCGCAAGAGTTTTTTTTATGTAACAGCACCATGCTGAGATAGTTCTTTGAATTCTTGTTTTGTTGTATTGTTAATTGTTTTTAAGTTCCAGACTCCAGACAACATACGTAAACTTATTCTTTCAAACGCGACAACAACCACCGTGCCCTAGCCCACCGGAAACACCACCCCATTCGACGTAAGATCCTTCCTATTTGACAGAGAAGAGGGAACTTACACCTTTTTTTTTTTGGTTTGTGAAAATCATCAAATGACCCCTCCCGCTCTTATTGGGCAGAGCGAAAGGGAGTGTCAGACTTCTACCTACTGGCTAAGAAGCACCCATGTTCCTTCTTAGCCCTTTATGTGAAGGTCGCGGTATCTTTGTGATAAACCCGCAGCCCTGACGGGACGGAATTTACACCTCATTCATCATATCCCAATAGCCACAGCCTTCCTCCATCATACACAACGAATTACCCTCTAAAGGGTCAAGATAAAACAATTTTATACCAAGTTGTTTACACCAAGTAATTACCCAGCATACGAAGACATTCTCGTCTGCCCCCAAGGGAAATTACTTGTCAGACTGTCCCTCATACGTAGTTATTACGTCGTGAAGATACGACGAGAAACGCTGATTCTATTTGACCTCTGAATATAAAATAGTAACGAAGAATTTTTATTTTTTTGTCAAAGGATTTTTTTTCGTAGTCTGAGAAGGCGAGAATATAACATAATTGCTTGCTTGTATTGCCCTGAGGAATATTCAGAAATATAGAACGTACTTTTTTCAATTAAGATTTTTGATAAGGGGCAAACAGCTGTATCACTGTACTGGAAGCCGGCCCCAAAATTATTGAGACAAGGTTAGGCAGATGATAAATAAGGGAAGAACTTAGTTCTAAAGAACTTAGTTTTAATTACCGTTCGGCTGATGTTTACAACAAAACGACAACGACAACAAACGCTTTGCTCAACCTGGGAGTCAAATCCAGAACCACCATATTGAGTACTACCGACCATTAGTAATTAATATCGTATGTATGTTAGTCTGTAAGGTATTTATCTATGGGCCAAAGTAGCCTGAAAATAAATAAATATTATTATTATTATTATTATTTTATTAGGTACATCAACAAACCGAGTCACAGCAAAAAAAAAACACTGCAAAGTTTTCTTGCCATCTAATAAAAGTTGTTTTACCATTTCATTTTATTCACTATGCACAACATAACATAACATCTAGCCTGTAATCCCCGAAGGGTCAGGCAGAAGTGTACACGCACATTTCGCCAGTTATGTTCAAGTCCAACCAACCCGCACTGGGCCCGCGTGGTGGATTATAGCCCACACCCTCTCATAGAGACAAGAACTGTGTCCCAGCAGTGTGAACAATAAAGGCTGGTTAATATTCAAATCCCATAATAGTAGACTTTTCAAATTGCCTTGTTTTTAAAACATGTACCTATGGCTATTGCCATCAACCGAGCAAATTCAGACTCCCTGGCTGCTACTAAGAACTTCCTGATTGAAAAACCTCAGTTACAAGTTATTTATTTATTTAAACTTCATGCACAAACGTGGTACATAGGCGGACTTAATGCCACAAGGCATTCTCTACCGGTCAAGCTTAGGGTCAAATAGGACATCATTGTGGTAGAGTACAAAAATAAATAGCTTTGCAAGAAGAAAATAGAAAAATACTTGATATAGGAAGCTTTGATAACATTTCTGTAAACTAAGTACTGCACAGTACTTACAGTACCACTCTAATTTAGGTTTCAGTTGAAAACCAGCGTCGGGCACTAGTTGCCCGGCATTTTGCTGAACTGGGCCTTTTTGGCGCAGCCGTGAGGCACACAGTGTCAGGATTTGTTTAGTTTTAAGTTCTTTTTTTACTTTATATTTTTTTTTTGTTTTACATTGTGTGTACTTGCGGCATGTGCCAAATAAATGCATTTTCTTTTTTTCTTTCTTCTTTCAGTATCAATCTGATTGCCAAAGTACGAAACGTTAAAAGACATTTTGTCTTCATTTTATTTTATTTCCCTCATAAAAAAAGTTTTTAAAGAGCGTACTTTATTTCTGTTATCGCAGTATTTAATGACGAACAATACGAAATTGATATTACTTTCGCAGTTTTATAAAGAGGTAATGCCAAAATCATTATAAGAAGATGACAGGGAGCAACATTTTGATGATCTGTAAAATATTCTATTTGGTAAAAGTCTAATAAAACTAGCTTGTAAAAATAAGTGCTGTATTTTACGATCACCGTTAAACTGTTGGCTCGATAAAATTTTATCTTCAATCCTTAGCCTTTGCAGTGTAGGTAGGTAAAGGGTAGGACTTTTATGGGCGAACGTGATCGAAATTATGTTCGTCTAAAGTCTCAAGTTTTTATTAGGACAAGTTGGATATTTTATTACTTTGTTTCTTCGTCTTTTGAATCTTGAGAGCTTGAGTTTCGCGATGTTTTCAACAAACTCTAGTTACTGAAGTCTGTTATATAACTTTTGACCTTTGTTATTTTGTTTGGAGCCGTTTTGAGTTTATGATGATGTTTTCGGTTGGTTTTAATAACGTTTTTGTGGAGAAATAGTTGGAGTTAGGCGTCAATTAACTTGACAATTATATAAGAGTTAGACTCCGTGTCCTCTAGGGATCTAGATAACCCATCAAATAGCTAGATTAGCTAGCGATATTATTGGCTATTTTCACATACTGAACTTGCAACGCATCGAAATACATCCTACAAATACAGAAAAATGCTCACATCAATCTTAAAACGAAATCTCCTCCCGATGTTTACACATTCTGTACAAAACAAAGCACAGAAGGTTTCAGCATTGATATTCAGAGACAGTACGTCACCACTCGCTGTACATAGACAATATTCTAGGATGTTCTACAAATGTGTTCTGTAAACATACAATATTTACCAGGCTGTATGTGTTTCTATAACGTAGGAATGTATGTGAAAGGTTAGTTCTAAACTCAAGCCAGTTCGAAGTACTCTTAAAATTAAAACGAACTAAGGTTTTTACAGCACAAATCCTTTAGCTCGCCTCTATGTTTCGATATCAGAAAACCACACTCAATTCTGAAATGTTTTTAATTTAAATGAATATTGGTATTTAAGTATGAACAAGTCCAAGAGGAGGTCGTGGCTAAATGTTAACAGTCGCTCAGGTCGATCTTGAATCGATCTGTGGATAGGTTACCAACATTACATACGACCAACCACGTTAACCCGTTGCACCCGGCAGATCTTTGAGTCGTTTCAATAAGTCAGTGGCTCGAAAGTCCGACCAGTCTTCAGCTGGATCCGGTTAGTCTGGAAGCCGACTCCTACATAATAGGGAAAAGGCTAAGCAGATGAAGACAGTATAAACATAAATTAATCCAGGTTTCCTCACAATGTTTCTAATTTTTGTTATTTTTCTAAACATTTAGTGTGTAGCATTAAGAGGACTTAGTTGTGAGGTCATTAACGCCCTCTGAAGTCGTTAACGTGGGCGGGGGATCCGGAAATAGACAGCTTATTATTTTTCTTTCCTGCCAGTAAAAGGAAGTAATTAGAATATAAGAGACGCTTATTGTATAAATATAACTAGTTGACTGCTGTTATTTATAGCTTTATTCTTATTGAATATATTTCTTTAATAGTAATGTCGTAATTTTAGAGTATAAAAATGAAAGAATGAAACAAAATAATAAAACAAACACAACACAATGGTTATAATAAAACAAATTCGTTCGACGCGTCCGTCTGTTCGCGATAAACTCAAAAATTTCTGCACATATTTTCATGCTGTTTACACCAATGGATAGAGTGGTTTTTGAGGAAGGTTTTAGTATATAATTTATCAAGATAACCCATATCCACACGGGCGAAACCACGGACATCAGCTAGTGTTTATTATATGAATATTATGGGGACGAGGACCGAATCTATCGCTATCAATCGGATTAAAATCTAGATTTCGGACTGGTGCTGAGTACCTATACTGTAACATCTCCCCTGCAATCCCCGAAGGGTTAGGCAGAGGTGTATCTACCTAATAGTACAACCCACATTGCGCCAGTTTAGTTTGAGTCCTACGTAACAGAGGGTCATCGTCATCATCATCCACAACCCGAATTCACCCGCTGCTGGGAATAGGCCTCTCTTTTCTGGTGCCAAACGCCACGTTCTTGTGCCAGTCTCATCCAGGTTTTTCCCTCGATGGCAGCTATATCGTCTGCCCATCTCGCCGCCGGACGACCCACATTTCTTTTACCCGTTCTTGGACGCCATTCGGTGACAGCCTTACTCCACCTGCCATCTCTACGCCTTACCAGGTGTCCTGCCCAACCCCATTTGAGTTCCACAACGCGCTTTCCAATATCGGTTACCTTTGTGCGTCTTCGGATGTCGACGTTTGAAACTCGGTCTACCAGTTTTATGCCTAGCATGGGACGCTCCATGGCTCTCTGTGCAACTCTTAGTCTGTACACAGCAGTCTGTAACAGAGGGTAACCTATTTTTATTACATACTGACATATTCCTGAAGGAAAAGCCTCATATAATTTACCTGACGTGCAAGCCCAGGTCCTCACAATCAGTTGTCGCACTTGCGAGCACTAGGTTAACGGTTGTCAGCTCATATTAAACATCATATCACCGGCAGTATTACCACCGAACATACAGGCTTACAGCGAGTGAGTATGTTACTTTTATAACTTTAAGACCATCATAAAACTATCACCAAGTCCCAGGAAGCAAGTCTCCGTTTAAACTTTACAATCACTTAAATTTAGACTTTAGGAATTAAGTTTTTAGTTGGAGATACTTCATGAAATAATTACTATTAAGCGTAGTATAAAACTTACACGTTTATGGTGGTAAATATTATAGAGTCAGGTATGTTATTGTCCCGTCGGGGCTGCGGGTTGTTTGCAAAAGATACCGCGGCCTCGACATAAAGGGCTAAGAAGGAACATGGGTAGTTTTTAGACGGTAGGTAGAAGTCCGACACTCCCTTTCGCTCTGCCCAAGAGCGAGAGGGGTTATTTGATGATTTCCCTACCACCAAAAAAAAAAAGCTATGTTATTGTCATTACATATCTTCTTATACTTGCAATATTTTTTTTCAAATTATATTGCAGACAGTCTCTCCATCTTATCTTTGGTCTTCTTCTCTTGGGACTAGTAGATAATTATGTAGGTTTTACTTTATTATTTGAAACTACTACCTATTGTTTATTCGTCATACGCACCGACCATAATAAATTAGGATAAGGGCAGGTGGTGAGGCGTGTAAATAGCCTACACCTTTGTGAAGGATGTAAGAAAATTTGAAATTAGAATCTATGGCGGATGTTTAATGGCGGACCTCAAAATAAATTAATTTCCCTTCTGATGAATCCTCGACAAACCAATACAAGAGAATTATTCGCAGCAAACATGCCCACGTACCTTGACAATCCAGAGATCCCACTCAGACCCAGGGAGATGGAAGATACTTCGTCCATGCGCACTTGCAAGTATGGGCTGCCGGCCGGCGAGCTAAATCTTCGTGGATCCGCCGGTGGAATGGTGAAAACTCCAAAAATCAACACTGCACTATAAGTTCTCAGTGAAGCACAGATGCAGGTCCATTTATTTTACGAGTATCGTCCAGATTTCAACAAAAAGGGATTTTTTAAAGCGGAGCGCGTCGGAGCACACACCGTCTTGTTCAAACGGTCAAGGGGAGCTGTCAGCTCGCTAGTGCCATCTATATGTGTGCCCTTGCGGAAAAAACTCAAGAAAGTCTCGTTACATGGGCGCTGCTTACAGATGGCGTGAGGATTCATCAATTGAGAAGTTAAAATATTTAATTTGAAATACTAACATATTTTATGATATGGAGAAATCCTAAATTATTATTATTTTATTTTTTATATTAAAAAAGGCATTGACGCTTCACCATGCTCGGGGGCTTTGGAAGGACGCAAGTGCTTTCAGAAAGGAAGTGAAAAAATTATAAGTATTTACTAACCTAGATTATGATCAGAAAAACTTTAAGCTTTACGACTGAATGCGAGAAACAAACGATATAAGTTATTTAAATATAATATTTCCTAAACCTTAAGACTATGAATTTCGTATAAGAGTTAAACTTTATTGCGTTGGAATAGGATATAATTTAACGACGGCACGTTTAAAGTTACCGAACTTCGTTTTTACCATTGCAACACGAATGACATTATCCGTGCCTTTATAAACCTCAGTTATAACTCCTAATGGCCAACTTAGAGGAGCTGAATTATCCTGTCCCACGAGTACGACAGTCCCAACTTCTACGGGTTTGTCCGGAGTTGCCCATTTCTGCCTGACTTGCAGCGTATGCAGATACTCTAGGTGCCATTTCTTCCAGAAGGATTGGACCATACTATCTAACAACTGTTTGCGCTGTGATAAATTAATGCGCTGACCAGACAAATCGGCTGCCGGCAAGTACTGCAGTGGAGTCGACATCAAAAAGTGAGCGGGAGTAATAACTTCGGGATGGGGATCGGAAGACAAAACGCTCAGAGGGCGCGAGTTCATAATGCACTCTATTTGAATGAGTACAGTTTGTAACTCCTCATAAGTGAGAAGCTGACTTCCGATCACGCGATAAAGATGCGTTTTTAATGTTTTGATATTCGCTTCCCACATGGAACCAAAATGTGGGGAGCGAGGTGGAATCATTTTCCACATTATGCGGCGGGTTGATAACTCATGTAAAAGAGACGAATTGAAACTTGAATTTAATAAGAATCTATAAAGCTCATCTAGTTGGGCCTTAGCACCAACGAAATTAGTGGCGTTGTCCGAATAAAGACAAGATACTGGCCCTCGACGCGAGATAAAGCGTTTAAACGCGGCTAAAAAGGCATCAGAGGTTAAGTCAGAGACTAACTCTACATGGACGGCCTTGGTTACTAAGCACACGAATAAACAGATATACGCCTTCTGGGCGTGCTGGCCTCTGCGTCGAGTGAGGGTTATGCGTATGGGACCAGCATAATCCACTCCAGTGTGGACAAACGCCTTCGCTTCCGATACTCGGTACTCAGGCAGGTCTGCCATCACTGGAATGGGATGCGTCGGATTTACCCGAAAACATGTGTTGCATTGTCGCAACTTGGACCTAATGACAGTCCTGGCATCTAGTATCCAAAATCGCTGTCTTAGAATAGACATGAGTAGTCCCGGTCCAGTGTGACAATTCATCACATGGTAATGACGGATTATTAGATCCACGATATGATCATGTTTGGGAAGTAAAAAAGGATGCTTAGCGTCAAATGGAAGGTGCGACTTCGAAAGCCTTCCTCCAATGCGTAGTATTCCCTCTTCATCCAAAAAAACAGCTAAACTTTGGAGTCTCTTTGAAAGCAATTTCCCAGATTTAATGAGCTTAATGTCATTTGCAAAGTACACAGATTGCACAGCACATACTATCGCTCGTTCCGCAGCTGACAAGCCCTGAATAGAACGAGGTTCACAATGAACCTTTGGTCTAGCAAATTTCAATATATAGGAAACAATGCGCAACAATTTATCCCATGATGAGGTACGTTGAGCAAGTTGATATAGAAGGGGTTGTTCTACTTGCGTGGTCACTGTTAAGACATTTACCTTGTGCTCGGGAAGTTCCCCACAATTAATAGGAGAAAACGGTTTAACGGGCCAATCCTCAGGAGCACAACGAAGCCAAGAGGGGCCGTCCCACCAAAGTTCATGTGACATTAACTGGGAAGGAAGGATGCCACGAGATAGACAGTCGCTTGGATTCTCAACACCTGCCACATGGTAAAAATGTTGAGAACCCAAGTTCTCCTGACATTGAGCGACTCTATTGCTGGCAAAGACTGACCAGCGGTGTGGAGAAGAGTGTATCCAAGATAAGGCTATCATGGAATCCGAAAAGGCGTAAATTCCTGCAATAGGAACACGTAAAGCGTAAGTATCGCGAACAGTTTTTACCAATTTTGACATGAGCACGGCGGCACACAGCTCCAGGCGTGCAAGAGTTGTGACTTTGGTAGGTGAAACCTTTGATTTCGCACAAATTAAGCGGACTATGACACCAGATGGACTAGTAGAGTGTATATAAATCACACACCCGTACCCACCCATACTAGCATCAGCAAACGCGACTATACGAACAGAACAATCATCGGTAACACCCACATGGCGTGGTATGCGTAATGTATCTAGCAATGGAAACTCTTGCATGAGAATCGAGAAACGTTTGAAAATGTCGTCAGGAGCGGGATCATCCCAGCCAATATTGCTCAGCCATAACTCTTTGATGAGCAACTTGGCATAAAAGATCACTGGGGCAACCAAACCGAGAACATCAAATAAGCGTGCGACTATCGAGAGTATATTTCTCTTAGTACATTTCTCCGCCACTCGAGCGGAAGTGAAGAAGAAATTATCCTGAGAAGGTTCCCACGAAAGGCCTAGAACCTTAGAAACATCACTCCCAGCGTGAAAATCGAGTGACTTGCGATGCGAGTCAGGAAGACTGTTTAAAAGAACGGGTGAATTGCTACACCATTTAATAAGGTCAAAATCGCCCGATTTAAACATCTTTATAAGATCATGCGATAGCTGCATGGCGGTATCTTCATTATTCACAGAATACACCAGATCGTCCATATAGAGACTGGTCTCTGCTACTTTAGCAGCTTTGGGATAATGCGGACTGTCAGAGGCCAGCTGTCGCACAGTGCGCATAGCTATGTATGGACTCGACTTAAGTCCGAAAGGTAAGCGATTAAAAGCAAAGGTTAGCACAGGTTCGTTCTCATTGAATCGAAACAAAATGCGTAGGTACTTACGCTGGTCAACGGGTACACCAACGCGTAAATACATTTGTTTAATATCCGCATTTATAGCGATGGGAAATAATCTAAAATTTATTAAAAGAATAAACAAATCTGTTTGTAAATTGGGACCAATATGGAGTACATCATTTAAAGATAATCCTGTATGAGTCCTAGCGCTAGCATCCAATACAATGCGCGGCATCGGTTTGTCTGGCCGAACGACAGCGTGATGAGGGATATAATACCCGTCATCGGAAATGGCAGATTCGTCGACTTGACTTAGGTACCCACTGTCAATATAATCTTTGAGCACTGCATTATAATTTTCCCGCAACATCGGCAATTGGCGTAGTTTTCTTTCAAGCGCAATAAGTCGACGGTACGCGGCGGTGCGGGAGTTACCCAACTCGGCGGGATCCTTACTAAAAGGTAACGCGACGGTATAACGTCCCACATCGTCCCGTGACACGGTCGAGGAAAAAATATTCTCACATTCGGTTTCCTCAGGAGATAAAAAACGTTTATTCTCAACTTCTTCCAATTCCCAGAACTTTTGTAATAAATCATTGAGAGCCAATGCCGTGAAAGGAGAGGAGTTAAGTAAATTTAAATTATCACTATTATGCGGAAAATCACCCATAAAGACATACCCGAATGTGGTCAATAATGCAGGTGGGGCGCGTGAACCAAAATCGACCCTATTCCCCAAGTATATGTACGGAAACAGTTGAGCGCCCAACACTAGGTCAATATCCCCTGGAATATTCCAGCTTAAATCAGCGAGCGGAAGCGCGTGGAAGTCTACATGGCTATCCCAATTAACATGGTGCGATGGTAGCTGGTCCGTAATGCACTCAACTACTAACGCGTGAATAGTATATTTTTGATCCGGATATACACGAGACTCGATATCTAAATGTACGTATCCTATTATCGGTCGCGATACAGAACCAACTCCTTTAACAAAAGAATTACTCAAAGGAATTATCAGTAAATTAAGTTTTCTACAACAAGCTGTAGTTATTAAATTATTCTGCGAGCCATTATCAATTAAGCACCTCACTATTGTTTTGTGACCCGCACTGTCACTTTTAGCTCGCGCATAAACCTGAGCTGTCGATAACAGCACTATCGCCTTAGCCCTCGCTGCATCAGCTGCCAATAACACGGCCGAGTTGTGAGCCGAAGACGCTGGCGTCACATCACACGAATCAGACGCAATCATCTGTTCGGGAATATCGACCTTATTACTATGAGCATAAGCGCGCGGCACCGCGACGGAAACCGGGGCAGGCAAAGACGCACCGGGGGACGAGAGGGGCGAGGGAGGCGCGACGGACAGCGGCGCAGGAGGCGACGCGACGACTATATTGCAATTCGTAGCTAAAACGTCAGCTGTTTGCGGTTTATTTTCTTTATCAAAATGCAATAGTGTATGATGGCGTTTTTTACATAAATCACAGACTGACGTTGACTTGCAGTTACTCAATCCGTGCAATGTGCTCAGACAATTCGCACACCCACGTTTGGATTTAATAAACTCGAACCTTGCTCTAGGAGTCAACGCGGATTTAAACTTAGCGCAGTTGTACAAATGAACATGAGCGTTATCATTACAATACGCGCAGCATGGAACCGTCATCGCAGGTAAACAAGCGGACGAGTCAGCTGACTCGCTCACAACAAACGCTTTTGTCTGTGTGCGTGACTCGCGTGGCGCGGAAGCGGGGTTTCTACTAAAGTTTCTCGCGTTCGATTGAGACAAATTCGAACGTGCCAATATCTTTGCCTGATCTTGAACGAAGCTTATCAATAATTTCGTTGTGGGAATTTCAATATCTCGAATGGAAAGTTCAAACGATTGAATAGTCTGTGAATCGATTTTTCTCATTGCGCAGTGCAAAAGAATAAAATCAGCAAGATCCGTAATCCCAAGTTGTTTCAAGGCAGAAATAGATGCACTAAATGTTTCTATGAAAGAATCGAGACTGTTAGCGTTAAATGAACAACTTTTTAAATCCAATATATTATTTAAATAATGCGTACCTAGTGAGCGTTTCTCTTGATATTTTTTAACTAAACTGTCCCATAAGAACTTGTAAGTATCACCCGTAGGCACAATTCCAGCAGTAATCTTCAATGCGTTGTGCGTAAGTCTACCTACCAAGTACTGCACACGCTGTGAGTCAGTCAGCTGATCATTCTCATGAATATTCGACTTGAACGACTCGTAGAAAACAGGCCAATTCTCAGTTTTCCCGTCGAAAGACGGCAGCGCGATAGGAGGCAACTTTATTTTAAGCGGTTCAAAAAGAGTCTTATAGTTACTACTGGGTGTTGATGGTGATTGATTACTGTTTATTTTGTTCCTAACACGTTTAATATGAATGTACAAATCTTCAAAGGACTCTAAACAAGCATAATCGACACTTGTACCAGGTTTTATACTAATGTTTATTTGATTAATTTGATCAACAAAAGATTCAAATTTATCTCGAATGTCATCAATTGTCTCTGACTCAGTCATAAAACTTTCATTTTTTCTTGAATCGAACGACGATATATTTTTTGTTAAATCATACAACCGAGTAATGCGTTTAAATAACAATCCTTTCTTTTCATGGAGAATAGTTAGTAAATCTTCCGGCTTCAGTTGTTTATCCGTCATTTCGTTAGATAACAAACGACAACAATAACAGAAAAATACCTTACAGGCGGTTTGCAATATTATCGCACCTACCAACTATGAGTGGGTATCTATCTAATTACAATTATTGTATTAAAACGCTCAAAGCCGAGATGCGTTGGTAACTACCTACTTATTTTCATAATATCAAAGCGAATTTTTAAATACGGATACCTACATAGAATGAACTTTACCAATAAATACGTAATGTCGTTCCATGTAAATTATGTACTAAAATAATTGAACAGATTTACCAACAACTACGTAAATTCTATTGTCAATTATGATGCGTTTTATAGGCAATGATTTACCAAAAGTTTACGTAAACTAAATACCTATTGTGCGTTATTGAACCTATATGATTTTTACCAAACAATTACGCAAAAATCTAGGTAACGGTTTTTAACCCGGTTAGAAGGACCAAATAATATGGTGAGGCGTGTAAATAGCCTACACCTTTGTGAAGAATGTAAGAAAATTTGAAATTAGAATCTATGGCGGATGTTTAATGGCGGACCTCAAAATAAATTAATTTCCCTTCTGATGAATCCTCGACAAACCAATACAAGAGAATTATTCGCAGCAAACATGCCCACGTACCTTGACAATCCAGAGATCCCACTCAGACCCAGGGAGATGGGAAGATACTTCGTCCATGCGCACTTGCAAGTATGGGCTGCCGGCCGGCGAGCTAAATCTTCGTGGATCCGCCGGTGGAATGGTGAAAACTCCAAAAATCAACACTGCACTATAAGTTCTCAGTGAAGCACAGATGCAGGTCCATTTATTTTACGAGTATCGTCCAGATTTCAACAAAAAGGGATTTTTTAAAGCGGAGCGCGTCGGAGCACACACCGTCTTGTTCAAACGGTCAAGGGGAGCTGTCAGCTCGCTAGTGCCATCTATATGTGTGCCCTTGCGGAAAAAACTCAAGAAAGTCTCGTTACATGGGCGCTGCTTACAGATGGCGTGAGGATTCATCAATTGAGAAGTTAAAATATTTAATTTGAAATACTAACATATTTTATGATATGGAGAAATCCTAAATTATTATTATTTTATTTTTTATATTAAAAAAGGCATTGACGCTTCACCAGCAGGTGTATGATGTCGACATGAAGTTGTGTTGCAATGCTAAATATATATACATCCTCCAAACCATTTCCTGTGGTTTAATTTCCAACCTTTTTTTATGGTGGGTGGAAAATCTTTCAATAACCCCTACAAATACAGACACAAATCAATAATAAAAAATAAAATCAATGTAAAAGGCAGAGCGGAAGGGAGTGTCAGACTTCCACTGACTAAAAACCACCCATGTTCCTTCTTCGCCCTTGTGCCGAGGCCGCGATATCTCTTTCGACAATCCGCAGCCCCGTCCAACCTTCACGCCGTCAAAAGCCCAACAGATACTTCATAAAATTCAAATTAGGTCACTAGCATCAATATCGTCTATCCCCCCGCGTGTATTCGCCCTAATCCCTCCCCCTCCGACAAAGGGAGGGCTTCCCTCACATTATTTAGATAAAGCCCTACATCCCTCCGTTGTTGTGCCATTAAGCTGTAGGTAATGAGTTGACATGTTCATTATAATGTAATTAATTATAACTGAATTAAGTCTTTGTTGTATGTTAGGGTAAGTGATATGTGTTGTATTGTAGGAGACGGTGTGTAGTCGGTGGTTGGATGGGTGGCAATTGTGAGGTCTTAGGTTTGAGGGTATGTTTGGAATATTGCTGGACGACAGCTTCTACTTATGTAGTGGAACGCGGCATGATAATCACGCTTCATCATCATCATCAGCCTATAATGTTCCCCATGATATTTTACTTCACTGATTTGCGAGCAGCGATGATGAAATAAATTACTCAAAGTAAAGTAAGTACCTGCCTTTTTTTTTTGGTGGGTCGGAAATCATCGAATAACCCCCCCGCTCTTGGGCAGAGCGAAGGGGAGTGTCAGACTTCTACTGACTAAAAACCAAACCCATGTTCCTTCTTCGCCCTTGTGTCAGAGCCGCGTTATCCTTTGGATAATTCACAGCCCCGACAGGGTAATGTACCTGCCTGGGTTCGAACCCGAAGTCGGGGACACCACCACTGCTCAGCAATGATCCCGATTGCTTTATACATTTTAAATTTTGAAGGCATTGGAAAAGGTATTAGTAGATAGTGACTGCCTTCATTGAGCAAGTAGAGCATGAGGTCCTAGGTTTGATGCCCGGGACGGGCAAAGTGTTATTGGGTTTTTCAATCAGAAATATCTCAGTAGCAGTATGGAGTCTGGTTTTTTGCCCGGATGATGGCAATAGGTTCGCTCCCTATTACATAGGACTTAAACATAGCTGCTCAACCCTTTGAGGGTTACAGACGTAATGATGTGGACAAGACATTATAAAAAAAAATGTGTGCTGGGACACATAGTAGAAGTGAAACTTCAACAGACAAGTAAAAACGAATCGCAACGGACAAGTGGAACAAAATTTTAACTTGAAGTTTTACTGGCAGGTTTTGAAATTTGACAAGTAGGTACTTTAACAATCTGCCCGCAAAACTTTAAGATCAAATAGCACTTCAAAAATGTATTTATTTCAGGTAACAATTACATCCATATTAAATTAAATTAAACGTGTCTGCCATAGCAACGCCTGATGTAGGGGCAGTTAAATCCCACAGCGATTATAATTATTATCAGTACAGCACTGGAGCCGGCCAGCACCCTGCATATGAATATACCTTCACGTTTTCTAACTAAAAGCAGTTTCAACATTTCAACATTTCGTTTTCATAGTCAAAGCTAAAGTTATCGATCAAACCTATGGACAGATGGTGCCTTTTTACACGACTGCCCCAAAAAAAAGAGTGTTATGTTTTTAGCGTTCATGTATGTATGTATGTATGTATGTATGTTTGTTTGTGCGTTTCTTTATTCCACCGTAACTTCTAAATGCCTGAACCGATTTTGATGTGTGTGGTATCATTAGATTCTTTGCGTTATCCCGGGTGACATAGGCTATAGAAAAATTCAAAAAACATAATAGGGTGGCCATGGTTTAGAAATAAAACGAACTTTTAATTTGTTTTTATTGAAATATTAATGAAACATATAATCATCGTCTAGAACTTGTTAAGTAGATTACAAAAATGTACCACAGTAGTATTCAATATCTATTGTGTACTAGTAATACTACTCAACAAATGATATGTTAACATTTTAAACCCGGGATTCGATATGAATAAGATATATATCAATAGATTCCTTGTAATGACAGAAATAAAACTGGCTAGGTTACAACTCCCAAATCCGTCCACGACGGCAGCCGAATGGTTTTAAAGTTTGTATGAAAAGTCAATATGCGTGAATCAATTTACTTGAAACATGGTAAGAATATTCATTTAACGAAATAATAATGTATGCATTCATAGGTTTTTCAAAAACACTCATTTAAGGGTGGAAAAAGATAATTATTCAGGGTTGAATTTTGTATGGAAAAGTCTTAGTGCGAGATTGAAAACACCTTAAACTCATTACTAACAAAATTACTCAAACTAAGCAAATTAATAAAGCTTTGCGTGTGTAATACAATTATAGATGTGTGCAAGTGCGAGTTGGATCCGTTACCGATGGATCCGTACCAGCATCTTGGTAGGTACATACTATACATGAATTTCTGTTGATTCCTAAGAAATGAAGAAATACGTCTCCTGATTTTTGAAAATAACCCCTTATACTTAGGGTAAGTTTAGAGGTATACAGAATAGTCCACTTTTATTATGTACAACAAAATCAGTACCTAAACTCTGTGAACAAACTAGGTACATAGCAAATATAATCTTTGTAATGTCAATTATTAAGAATAATTCAGGCTAGGTTTCACCCCCCCCCCCTATTATATAAAACAATGCAAAAAAAAATTCGCGCTCGCTTCGCTCGCGCATCCACCCATTTCGTGCTTTCGCCATTCATAGTCATTTCACAGACTTATCTTCATGCTTCTAATTCTCAATTCTACTGGCCTGATCAAAAAAACTCAAGTCCCTCTGGACTCTAATAACTTTATTTAAAATGTCACTTACGGGATATCTTCCGTGATTTTAATTTGTTCACGGAAGATATCCCGTAAGTGACATTTTAAATATAGTTATGAACCGTGAAAGCTGCTTAAAACAGTGTTCTAATAACTTTTCTGCATCACATAATTCATAAACTGAGTTCGTCGACAAACATAATATTAAACTTCGTGGAGCTCAAATGTTGACATTTTACTACTTTTGAGGGACTTATCCACCGCTTTATACCCCTAGATAAGTCCCCCAACTATGTTGGAGTCGGCTTCCAGTCCAACTAGATGCAGCTGAAAACTGGTATTTTACATGGAACCGCTGCCTTTTTGTCCTCTTCCCTCCTGATAGCAATATCTTTGCCCCTCCCCCGCCCCCTTAACCCAAAACCAATAAAAATCATACAAAAAATTTCGCGCTCGCTACGCTCGCGCATCCATCCTGTTCTTTTTATAATCTGTCCAGCTTAATACGTTCATCTACTTCTATTTTCATTTCTGTTTCTAAATCGTTAATTCAGGGAAAATTGACCAACGCTTTATCCCTTTATCCCCATAAGTCTCATTGGGTAGCACTTCATAATATATTTTAATAAAATCAAACGACGCAAACAATGATTATGTTGGCCCGTGATAGAGCACAAGCTGCAAACGGTAACATTGAACAGAAGCATAGTAAATCTAGACGCGTGAAACTGTTACGTTTTAGATCCACGTTAGCTAATCCCTTGATAAACAGTCTCTCCAAGAACTAAACCACCTAAGATCTCAAAGTTAGTATCCACGAAAAATAAACGATTTACATACATACATAAACTCACGCCCTTTTCCCATAGGGGTAGGCAGAAACTACAGAACGCCACCCGCTACGATCCTTACATATTCCTTTTGCCTCGTCCACATTATCATTCATACATGATTATCTGTCCATACACGTACGTCGGTTACGAGTCCTACGCACCTGTCCTTTCTGAAGAACGGCACCAATAAGATCAGTGTATGTCTTTCTTAGGCCGTCCCGACGTTGTCATTTACATCTGCCTTGTAAATACCTTTTGCTAATCGACTTTCACTCATCCTCTCCATATGACCGAACCACGATCCGATTGAAACGATTTAGTTTTGCATTATCTTTACCGCGACATTGCTTTCCTGAAAAATAAAGCAGTATAATGAAGGCCGGTATATCACTAAAAAGTAAAATACCGGTATATCACTAAAAAGTATTAAATAAAAAACAAATAATTTAAAATATTAAAAACACGCCTGCCATGTTAAAAAGTGAACTAAAAAGTCAAAAATAAGTCGAACGATTTCAGTGATGAAATGAGAACAAGGTCCCGTAATTGTATCCGAAAATGGAAAACTGAAAACTAAAATTTTAATTGCAGTCGGGGGACAGTTCGGTGGAACATTTCTTTACAGGTCCCCCGACTGCAATTAAAATTTTAGTTTTCAGTTTTCCATTTTCGGATACAATTACGGGACCTTGTTCTCATTTCATCACTGAAATCGTTCTACTTATTTTTGACTTTTTAGTTCACTTTTTGACATGGCAGGCGTGTTTTTATTTTTTAAATTATTTGTTTTTTTTAAATAACTTTTTAACTTTACAAAAAATATTATAAAAGTTACCAGCCAACGTGTTGGAACTTTTCAATTTTATTTATATAATTTATGACAAAAGGCTGAACAGTATATAACGCTATTATTCAGTTAAACCCCTACTCTCATAGAAAGTGTGAAATATTATTATAATAAGTAACTAACATCGTGAGGAAATCTGCATACATCGTATCATTAACATTTTGAAAACATGTGACATTCTATCAACTTCACTGGGCCCACGTGGTGGATTATATTATAACTCATTTCCTCTCATAGAGAGCAATACTCTGAGCCAACAGAGGGAACATTATATATAGGCTGATTATGTTACATAATACAGTAGTTTTCTGGTAAGCCTGGTTGTCTTTCGGGGAAAAAGTTTATGCTGTCATCTAAAAACGTCAAATCTATAAATGATCCTACCTGGAACCTCTATGCAATGTATAAACATATTAACATTACACGTAACACGAAAATGTAATTCAGAAACATCACATTGTTCGCAGTAACATGATACGTCCATGTTCCATTCAATAACACGGACGTCACCAATATTCAATAATATGCATTTTTTTAAATTATACGTAACAATTTCGCATACAACTCCATTCCATTGTCTGATCAATTTATTAATTCAACAAAATAAAGCGTTTTCACAATAACATGTCCAATTTATGTGTCCACTAGTGAAATAACAATAGGTTTCAAACTGCACACGGGGGCAGAGTTCTGAGGGCGAAAATGGCAACTTTTAATGGGCCCAGCGGGCATACAATTTTGTGCATTTTGGAACAAATCCAACTTATGCGCAAGTTGTATTCGAAACTTTGCTATGTACATTATCCATTTACGGTTTGCCGTGTAAAAACGTTCGTTTTGTACTATTTTTGTTGTGTCAGCGTTGTATTATGATTATTGTTTGTGGGGATGACGAAGTTGATTTGTTTTATAACCGACTTCTTAAAAATAGGAGTTTTTTTTTATATTGTATTCGGATGTTTATATTTTTTTTTATGTTTGTTCGGGCATAACTCCGTCACTTGCTAACCGATTTGAAAAATTCTTTTTTTGTTGGAAAGGGTATACTTCCGAAATGGTCCCATAATTTTTTTATCGAAATCGGACAAGCGGTTTTTGAAAAATCGGCAAAACTAAAAAAAAAACTAGTTCACATTATGACCCATGAACATGTGAACCACTAAAAAGTGCAAAATAAAAACTTTTTAACATAAAAAAACCGACTTAAAAAAAAAACACAAAACAGTCAAAAATAAATAAGTTTCTGAAGTCGGTGGCAAAAAAATGAAATCAAACAAACAAAAGTCACCGACTTCAGAAACTGATTTATTTTTGACTGTTTTGTGTTTTTTTTTTTAAGTCGGTTTTATTTTTTGTTATTGCAAGCATAGTTTGAATTGGTTACTTCCTTGCTCTTCTTCGTAACACCAGGTACTGCAACTACTGAGTACTAACTCCTTGGATTCCAGGTCGAGCAAAGTGGTGGTAGTTTAGATGGGTTTGTCTCCACCGATTGCGGTATTAGATTAATAATTTCTAATAGCCCCAGTAGGTATATAAGGGAATCATCAGATGGGCTGTGGTTTGTCGAAAGGTTAACGCGGCTCCGACACAAGGGCGAAGAAGGAACATGGGTTTGGTTTTTAGTCAGTAGAAGTCTGACACTCCCCTTCGCTCTGCCCAAGAGCGGGGGGGGGGGGGGGGGGGTTATTCGATGATTTTCCACCCACCAAAAAAAAAAGAAAAGGGAATCATCAGATCAGTCGGTAATTTTTTGAGGGAAACGGATCACAGTATCAGTGGATACAACCCTATCTGTGCTCGGTTTCAGTGCGTTAGGCTCGCCCCTATTTCAGGAGAATTAAACATACCTAGCTGGTGAAATAAGTGTGCACATCTAATCATCATTTATTGGAGGTCTTAAATATCTGGCAATTATTCTGTCTTTTATATGTAAGTAATTCTATCTCTATTCTCCTATTCACAGTTTGAGTACCACACGTCTCACATTATCGCATCGTCATTCGATATTAGCCTGAAACTAGTCGCCAATCGTCGATGTGTAAATGTGGCTTCAGTTATCGAATTTCACGCAAGTTTATGTGCTATTCTAGACTAAATTGAGCTCAAAATGTAAGTTTTGATGCGTCTGATTCAGTGATTTGGTGTTTCGTACGTTTGTACAGTCGAACAAGCTAATAAGTATACAGACAGCTAACTTGTATTTAATTTTACTTTTAAGATTATACAGATACATTTAGAGACTGATGTCAAACGATATAACGTTTGCCGTCAGTGGCTTAATGCGAAACACTTGATAAAATAAAATTACAATCAATATTTTCAGTGTTATAGAATAATAAAGATCTCTACCCTGTTTACTTATTAGCTTGTTCGACTGTACATTACCTGTCTAGCAGTGTAAGCGGTTCCCGCTAAATACCTGTATTTATATGGAATACCTCATTGATCATGTGGTCGCAATCGCGACTGCAGCTCAGCCTGAGGTACTGGGTTTGTTTCCCAGAATGGGCAAATAGTCATTGGATTTTCCTTCAGCAATTTTTCAGGTAGTAAACAGTGTTTTGTCTACTTTATTTATCATCTTGATTAATAAGCTAGATTCTAGTAAAATCATACCTATTAAAAGAATAAATGCCTCCATATTACCTTACATTTAGTCTAAGAGCACACTTACGCGGCTAATCGAAAAAAGCATTAGGTATTACCATTAACCGTTAAGAAGGAAGTGACTGATAACGAACATTATTCTTTCATTCTTCTCCAAAGAGTACTTTATTAAGTTATTCAAGATTCACCAGCTGTGAGAACAAAGGAGACTGTTTCATCTTAGTTCAGTGCCTCAATAGAGGCTTAGGGGCATAATTAATCATTGGCATTTAGAGGTCATTGTCCTCGGCGATTAAGACGATGATCACGTCACGGAGTTGACCTTTTGTCTAAGGATTAGCTGAAGAATTAGGAGTATTGTAGTTTATGGTTTGAAGTTCTGTTGAGGGTTGTGGCCTTAGTGGGTGGTAGGAAACTTGGGTGTTGTTTTGGTGACTGTTAAATGATGTTTGTTTTTTTTTGCAAATAACATTTTTACACGTATTTTTTTTTAAGCTTTGCTGAGCATGAGTTCCCGTTCTCATAGTCCAGGTCGGGCAAGAGTTTAAAAAAAAATTACGTGTAAAAATCTAGTGACTAGACCAACGAGGGAGTCTATGTAAAATACTGGTACCGAACTGCATTCGTTTAGACTGGAAGTCGCCCCTAAAATAGTTGGAAAAAGATGGATTAAAAAACTGAATAACTCAAGCCAAAATAACGTCCAGAAAATTCTGCATCTGTATCACCCGGCCATACGTTATCTGTGACAATGGACACATGATGTATCGGCGGCCGACTGTACCCGTATTTTAATGTCCCCTGTAGTCCAGTGATTAATCATTTTCGGGCTCAACCTATGACCTTTGTCCTTCCCGTGGAGGTTATACCGTTCTTTGCAAAGGACATATTTATGGGAAAGACAAAATGGAGGTATGAAATCATTGTGCGTTTAGTAGGACGTTTGTGATGTATTGTTTTTGTGGATAAGGATTTAGCTTCGGCTTTATTCGTAAATGTATTGTGGGGCTTCCAATTCAATGAGGAGTCTTTATAGAATATAGAGCATATTATAAATGTTAAAAAAAAACAATTCATCAGGGAAAGAACTATAAACTATTTGAAAATGAAAACACGCTTTTCGAATCATGAACCTCCTCCTTTTCTATCAGTCTGTAGCATTGTCAAAAGGAAGAGTTTATGATATGAACACAGTTAATAATACTAAATTGAGAATACTTAGTATCGATTCAATTTGGCTAGATGGGGTATAGCCGATCCATCTCGGATACAATGCGAGTGTGGAGCCCCAACTCAGAATATGCCACACCTGCTCTCTTGCCCGTCATGCACAATTACTGTTCGTTCCAGGGCTTAAATTATAGCAAATGACAGAGCTGTCCAGGTTCCTACGTACTTTTCGGACTAAATCTTAGTCATCGATTTGAGAAGAAGAAAAAGAAAACACATAATTATTATCCATCAGCTTTTATGAAGACATAACTCAATTTCTCACATGTAAATTGTTATTCATCACTATCTAAAGCATACAAATCAACAGTAATCTCGTTCAATTCCATCCTATCAACAGGCACACAAAAACTCAACAAAAAATCACGGATTAAAGAGTCCGTTAACACAATAATGAGGGGAGTTTGGGCATCCCCCTCGTCTGGGTCAATTAGGACAGTTGCCACCGTCGTCCACTTATTTACGTTGACCTAATCTTATTTCAACTTAATTTGGGCACGAATTTCCAACAAAATATGTTAATTTATATTGAATTCGGGGACAGTCGGTAAGGTGAGTTGTGTATCGTAAGATGAGTTAAAGCGATGATGTGTATGAAGATAGCTCAGATAGATATGCTGTAAAATGAAACTATTGATAAACTAAACCATTATAAAAGAGTAACCTTGGATTTTCTTGTCTTGAATCGACCAATGCACCAAACCGTGCACCTTTTTACCGACGGTTTTACAAGTGCCCATGTAGGCCTATGTAAAATAATATACTTTGATTTTGAGCTCTATGAGAGGTGACAGTTTAGCTAAACTCGATCGGTGAATCCTGTGGAGTCAGATTTCTTGACTGAGTATAGTATTCTTCTGATTCTGAAGACGTGGGAGATAGCGTTACCTTTCTGAATACCTACCAAACACTTAATAGGTAGGTATTATTCTTATAACTTCGTAAAGATGTTGCTTCAGCCTACAGAGCCTTTATAATTTGTGACAAAGCGTGAGAGATTATTAGGCGCATCCTGAGCAATCAGCCAAGATACCAATTTGCAAAATATTATTTATTTTTTGGTTCTAGCTAGAGGGGCCTCATTTTGTTGGCGCAGTGAGAGCCTATTGCCACCAACAGGGCATGATTCCAGGCAGCTGAGAAATTCTTAATGGAAAAACCCAATAACACATGGGAATCGAACCCAGGACCTCATGCACAGCAGTCAGCATTTTTTTTTGTGGTTGCTCTTGGGCGAAAAGGAGTGTCAGACTTCTACTGACTAAATTGCTTCTCTGGGACTTCGTCGAGCTTCATTGTCTCGGCGCTTTTCTTGTGGTCGCCACTGTTGATTCTGGCTAACAGGAGTTACAGTGGTTTGGGAATAGTGTGGCGGGCTTCTACTGACTAAAAACCCCCCATGCTCCTTCTTAGCCCTTTATGTCGAGGCCGCGGTATCTTTGTGACCAACTCGCAGCCCCGACGGAAACGGCAGTCACCCTTGCGACTAGACTTACGAGGTAGTAATTTCACTAGTAAGTAAGTACATTTTATAGCTTGTCCTACACCACGAACCTAACCACCCAGCCATCACTATTTATTTAGGAGTAGACAATTAATCAGTCCAGAGTGTTTAGCTCCTGTTTAAATAACACTATTCCGTTTGAGATTCTGTCACTGACTTCATTCTCGAGCCGTTTACGATTTGTTTGTCCCTTAAGTGGCTTTCGAGCTTCATTTGTTTGTGTACCAAGTGTGTTTTTAGTTGGCGCTTGTCTTTTGTTGTTGTTCCTTGAAGTTTATTTAGTGTTTTGTCGGTTGACACTAATTTGTGAGGTTTCACGTTGACTATTGTTGAAAAAAACAAGGTTTGGTGGAATGAGAATGCATTTTTTTGACACATAATAAACATGTTTTTCTAAGATCGTGGTGAGATTCGAATTTCTTAACAGAATTTAGTTCATTAAGAGCCAAGCATAAGTATATAATCAGCATATAATGTTTACACTGCTGGAACTCAAGCCTCCTCTTTATGAGAGGGAATGGTATATAGCCTGCTACGCGGGCCCAATGCGGGTGGTAAATGTCACAAACATGTCTTCGAGTTTTTGGTTTCCTCACGATGTTTTCCTTACCGCTTTGAGAGCAGTGATGATGAAAGAGCCTGGATAAGCACATGCTCTGAATGCGTTTTGTGTTTCCGCAAAAACTTTAGACAGTATTGACGAAAACTTTCATGGTAGCATGTACCAACTTTTTCATCACTGCGCTGTCTGTAGCAAGACAGAAACTCAAATTCAAAGTCACATTGTGTTAAAGTCACATAATATATCTTCCTAGAAACAGGTGCACTGTGATAATCATCATCATTCACAGCTGGAATCCACCCATTGCTAGGTATAGACTCCATAGAGCTCCACAGCTCTTGTGCCTGCCTCATTCAGGATATTGCCGCAATCGCATTAATGAGAGATTTAACTAATTCAAATCATTATGTAAACAATAATGAATATCCAGCACTCCCACCATTGCTCTTCTATCTCATTAAGAATATTAAAGGCTAAGCCATCCATAACGCCACATAGCCGACACACTTTAATCACTAAGACTGACACGATACCCAAATACCTTAACAAATTCCCCGAATTTAACAACACCGTCGTGTAATCCTATTGCGTAAACAAGCAACAGGGATAGGATTAATCCTATCCCTTCAAAATAAAACGGTTGTAATCCGTACGTCACTATTCCGATATAATATTCCCACTGCGTTACAGATCATTAATGATTCCGTGTGAGTCCAGCGATGGAGTAATCCTAAATATTCGTAGTGATGGGCGTTTAGACGTGGGGTAAGTTGAAATCAACTTTGACATGAGCAACAAAGGGTATAAAATTATTTGTCTCTTCTTAGTATGGCTTTCGGGACATTGTTTTAGAATACGTTCCAGAACACTGGTCTAGGTCCTTAATTTTTTTTAAAGAATTTTGTAAATGTTCTACAATAATGTATGCTTTAATCAATATCAGTGTTAAGAGTTCCGATAATACCGATTACCCGGTTGTAGAAGCTTTGAATAAGTAAATTGTCATTGGTTTTTAGGATCGGGGGTTTTTAGAAGCGTTTCGTCGAAATACGTAAGAGACGCATTTTCGTAATTCATTCCTGGTAAGAAATGAGTAAGAACATATATTTCGAGTCCACTGAATCAATCTCCCATCTCTACGCTCCATAATTATAGCCTTTGATGTCCTCCACATTAAAAGCATGGAGGAAACACGAAGGGAGCCGAACATCAAACGTGCGTCATGTTCGGCAGTTTCCGATTGGGACATGACATGGATTACTTGTGAAGGACGTGTCGATGCCTGATGTGGACTAGCAAACATGTTGTGTTTGCTCCTCAGAGGATTCTTCGCTTCTTGTTTACGGAAGTATTTCAATTACAGGAAATATGTTCAGATGTTCCTCATTATTTATAGCTCAAATTCTTCATCGAATTAATACGTCTTGTCAAATATTGTAAGTAATTAGAGTCAGTGGAGCTTCTCAGTCAACGATTAGAAATTCTGTGTTCCTTTTGAAGTAAGTACCGTATGAGGAAGGAAAAGTGTAATGAGTTCTCTTATAAGGTTTGTTTTAATATACTCAATTAATCACGGTCCTAAGATTTACCAACACAACTTTAAGTCAAAGGTTTAGGCAGAGTTGTATTTACTTCATCCACATGTTGCCATCACCCATCTAGATTCCGAACTGTTAATGAGAGAAAAAAATAATTGTAAGGCTTATAGAATCTGATCTATTTTCAAGGAGAAATAAGGGGAATAAGAAACGTGGATCGCGTCAAAATGTTGGTTTATATAATCGGTCGGAGCTGCAGAGTGCAGGTGTTCCAATCGTACTCTTAGGGGACAGGCTTGATGCAAAACAACGGCAATAGTTTCTTAAAATACTGGTGTCTGGTCCCTCTTCAGCACTAAAATCCCTTCCTCTTGTTGAACATTGAGTTTAGAATAAAAGTTCTTACCGAATACCTCGTGTTTCGCTTGTTATTTTCGTCTACTTGACATATTTTTGAAGCTGAGCTTAGGCTTAACTTGCCCTAGTTTAGAGCAAGCAAACAATCAAATTCGGTCTCAAGAGACTGCCACCTTTTGGCTTTTCTTTCAGAAACGTTCAACGAGTTTTTTATGGAAAATGTATATTGTTTTGACTAGGTGTGTATTGGCACCTACAAGTACGGTAAGGGGAGGAGGGAGGTTAGGTATATTTTTATAATTTCTATTGTATTTTTTTTTACTTTTCCTCCCTAAATTAAAATGTTCAAGTCTACTTAAACCTCTTATTTCATTTAAATTCAGTAGATTTGTTACAGTTTGGCGCCCAACTTGGGGCCTATTGGGTTATTCGATGATTTTCCACCCACCAAAAAAAAAAGGTACGCTATTAATTTGCAAACATTGATTTGGGCTCGGCGCAATATGTCTTCTTCTTCCATACTTCTCTATTACCTACTTGTCACCTCATCAGACACTTCCATTCCTGCCGTATCATCCTTTACACAGTCCATCCGTACATTTCTTTGGTCTTCCTCTACTCTAATGTGAAGGGGTATAAGAATGTGTGTGTCAATTGTATTAATTGTTAATTAACTTCATTAATAAGTAAGTACCAAACAATCGAACGCCTTCATACTAAATTAAACAAAATTAATTAGATTATAAATCAAGACGCATATCGCGAACTTGGCACTAAGACTTGTTACCCTTTCATGTTCACGCAAATTAATCAATTATGTGATGTCACGACAATTTATTATTACGAAAATTATATTTGAATTGTGTTGCTCACACGAAGAATCCCGCTTTCCCGAAGTCCCGCGGTCCCGTTTTCACGAAGCTAGCTTAATTAATAATTCGAACAGTTTCTAGAGAGTGAAAATAAAGCGATTCTGTTATCGTATTTGCAAACATTTGAGTTCGCAATCCGACAAAGCGTTCGGAAGCCCCAATGTTTAGAGTGAGCGTTTCTGGGGTTAATTCTTTGAACGTTAATGGCTGTGCTAATTTGAATTGAATGGGGATACGTAGATAGACTGTTAATGTGTGGGGGATCTTTGGCTGTTTAAAATAGGCTTGGTTCTAAGCCATTTGAAAAGGAACGATTGATTTATACCTATTTGGCATTTTCTGTTGCACAAAATAATATATCCATTAAAATTATTTTTTTAATAGTTCCCAATAGCACAGTTAAACTCCAATCCATGACTATGTTTGCGAATTCAAAGCAAATATTCCGTTTAAATAGTCGGCTCCAATTACATGAACGGCGATATGTATTTGACCATGCTAAAGCACATTATAATTTAGCCGCTCAATAATATATTTTGTGTTTCGTATTTCCGCACAGTCCACAATTTGAATTGTCGGCAAATAATTAGCATTTTAATTGTTTCGCGGCAAACAACGAATGAACGCGTGAACCGAGGGCGAGAGAGGGGGAAGGCTTGGTAAGGTGGAGGGAGGGGGCTTCATTAATAGGGCTCTCCTAAAATGCTGATTCCATCCTATAAGTGCTTTCGTGTTTTGTGATATCAGCCTGTTCCATATTTTATATTATGAACTGTACCTATTTATTATTGTGAGTCATGGTTGTACGAGATTTCCTTAACAAATAGCTTGACATATCTCGGAATTATTTATTAAAGGTAATGATATAACATCATGCATATGATCTACGAAACGTTAGGCAAAGGTAAACCCATTAGTGCACTGACATTTCGCCAGTTTAAGTTGTAATTGGGGCCGTGCCTATTGCCATCAGTCGGGCAGAAAACCAGACTTCGTGGCTGCTTCTGAGAAGCTCCTGTTGAAAAAACTCAATAAGACTTTGCCCTATCTGGGACCACTAGACCAATGAAGTAGACAGGTACGTGTGAGAGTATAATACCTCATCATCATCAGCCTATAATGTTCCCACTGCAGGGACTCAGGCCTCCTCTCTCGGAGAGGGATGGGCTATGATCTACCACGCGGGCCCAGTGCGGATTGGTAGATGTCACATGTCTTCGAATTTTTGGTTTTAAGACATTCCGGTTTCCTCACGATGTTTTCCTTCACCGTTTTGAGAGCAGTGGTGATGAAATAAATTACACAAAGTAATGCGCCTGACTGGGTTTGAACCCACGACTCACTGTTCGAAAGTCGGGGCCGCTACCACTGAGCCACCACTGCTCCTTATATATAATACCTCAAGATTCAAAGAAAGTAAGAGGAAAAGATCGGATAAACCTTTTGTTCAACAAAATCATACTGAGCAAATCTTTTAAACAAACGTTTTAATATCGAACAAAATAAATACATATTAACAATATTGTATGTTTGTTCCGCTGATTGGAAAATGGGAAAAATCTCATTTCCTACGGGATATGAAGGGATTCTGTGAGGGTCCCATCTGTAGGACAATAGGAGTTACCTATATAGATATACATATTGTCTCTTAGCATGATGTCGGTTTTGTGTATAACATAACGCTTGTAATCCTCGAAAGGTAAGATAGAGGTAAACACCTAATAGTACACACCCACATTTCGCCAGTTATGTTTTAAGTCCCATGTAATAGGGGGCGAGCCTATTGCCATCAACTAAGCACAAATCCAGACTGCTACTGAGAAATTACTGATGACATTTTGCTCGACCCGGAAATCGAACCCGGCCTCATGCTCGGCAGTCGTGCTTGCGTTCGCTGGACTATGAAGTAGTCGACGTTGTTTTGTAAATAAGTCACGATAGTAAATAACGTTACTGCTTGTCGTCTAGTTTAAATTGAGATTCGGCTCGTTTATAACTGAAAAGTTTTTATATAACCATTATGATTGACACTATTGTCATGAAAATAACATCACAAAACATGTTAATTATCTGATTGTCGTCCAGACAGCTCATTTAAATGTCCTCCATAATAAATTTATTACCACTACTTGGCACTAGCTTTTCGCATTTGCATTCGACACTCTGACACAGGATATGTTAAAATAAAAAGAAAACTTTTAATTCAAATATAAAAACAACAATCTTAGGAAAGACACAAGTTTTTGAAGTCGGTTTTACTTGAAAATTCCATAAAACCATCATTCTTTATCATTTATCTTATCTTTTTTTTATCTTTATCATCATTATCACTGTCACTACATAGTATAAAGCAAAGTCGCTTCTTGCTGTCTATCCTTATGTATGCTTAGATCTTCAAAACTACGCAACGGATTTTGATGCAGTAATAGATGGAGTGATTCAAGAGAAAAGTTTTAGTATCTTTTTTGCACCCGTGCAAAGCCGGGGCGGGTCACTATACTTCTATAATTATAATCATCAAAATAATAGGCCGGCTAGTTGTTTAGAAAAGAAAGAAAAACGGTTTGATGGGTTTGATGTACATCATACGTTCGTGACGGCTATGTAATAATAATAATAATAATTGCATTTTATTTCGGGCGGCGCCCATAGTGTTAGTAACAATGATCTTAAAAACTAGTGTTAGTAGACATAATACACAATACACAAATTAACATTAAACAGTATGGAGTTTCGTCCAATGACGCAGCATTGGAGACTCCCATCTATCTGTGAATAATGTAATGGGTCTTACAACTCATTTAAACAATTTCGTATTTATTTATCTCTTTCAAGTCTTCCGTTGTTTTACAAACCGATGATAGTTTTATTATTCTGAGTGATATTTCGATTGCCATTGCGGTTTCCTCCCTCGGTATTGATCATAGAGTAGTGTACAGAAGTGTCTGGAGAAGGGTCGGTAGGGATCGAAATTAATGAAAATGTTAGAGGAGGTCTTTGCCAAGAAGCACACTGAGCAAACAGATATACTGTAAACTTGAAATAATGTTGCTGTATGTAAAACTCAGGATAAGAGGCTTAATATAATAAAATGTAATGTACATAAATATTCTATCTGCATGAAAAGCATTATTTATTTACAATTATGTCCATGTTTTTTGGAAAGTGAATTGGTAATTATGTTTATTATTGTATTATTTCAAACAAATGACAAGTTATCAAGTTATGTTCAAGTGTTCAGGCTAAAAATGAACAAGTTTAATAATGGAAAAGTACAATAAATGAAAAAAGTTTGAACTCTTAACTTTTGCAAAGCAAAGACAATGTGAAAATACTATCTCATTCGATTACTATTCGATAAGGGGCTCTCTATGTTCTGTCTACTCTATAGATAGAGGAGAAAGTTCGCAGGGCTGTGCGAACGCTATGCAAGACACGTCCCACTCGAATTTACAGGCAATTCATTCGATATTGGATTATTAGGCATTGATCTTTTTAAAATTTTCCCGATTTACTGCGAAATATACGGACGATGTGGGTGTTGTGGACGGGACCGCACGATCTTGTGTTATTTGACAATTTCCTTGTTGTTTGGATGAATTGTGTGAGGCATGGTATATGCAAGAGAAATGATGGCGTAACGTCTGACAGAGAAGAATGGAACCCTTATAGAATGGGATAAGGGCAGGAAGATGAATGATGAGGGATGGATGATGATTGTTGTTTGGATAAAAGGATAAATCCATATCGAAAGATCTGTACAGATCTCCGTACTACATGATAATAGAGTTCATCATCATCACCATCATTTCCCTCACTGCTGCGGGAAAACGACACAACTCTAATGGGCCTACCACACGCAAAGGCTTCACCACAGTCTGTATGCACTGTCGTCATCGTCGTCAGTACTGTGTGCACCGTGTAATCGCGCAGGCAAAAGTGTGTTGACACTTGAGCGTGTGGTAGACCCACAAGAACATATTTGAAGACCGTGTTCTTCAAAAGTGTGGACGTCAATAAAACTGAAATTGAATTTCTCACGATCCTGAAAAGAAAGAACATTACGTAGATAGCTAGAAATCTTTGGTTTTAAGACTACATGCTAGATGTTGATAACATCATCGTCGGCATATCACCCCGGAATCACTCACTGCAGGATATAGGCTTCCCCTTTTTCTGCCACACTTCGCGGTTCTGTGCTTCCTATACTGATTTAATTTAAAGAAATGTAACAACACGTTCCCAACCATTGGACCCAACCCGTATGTTTCCACATAAGACACAAGAGGACTGTCCCCAAATCCCAATTTGGTGCGATGAGAAAATAATGTAAAACGATCCGATTGTGCGCGTATAGAATTTTAAATGTCACGCCTTTTTGTCATCGCAGTTTTTTTTTCCATCTTTTTAGGGTTCCGTAGTCAACTAGGAACCCTTATAGTTTCGCCATGTCTGTCTGTCTGTCCGTCTGTCCGTCCTCGCTTAATCTCTGTGACCGTTAGCACTAGAAAGCTGAAATTTGGTACCAATATGTGTATCAATCACGCCGACAAAGTGCTAAAATAAAAATTGGAAAAAAATGTTTTATTAGGGTAGCCCCCCTATATGTAAAGTGGGAAGTGATTTTTTTTTTAATTTTAACCCTAACGTGTGATATATTGTTGGAAAGGTATTTAAAAATGAATAGGGGTTTACTAAAATCATTTTTTGATAATGTCAATAATTTCGGAAATAATCGCTCCAAAAGTAAAAAACAAAGCGTCCCCCCCCCCTCTAACTTTTGAACCATAAGTTTAGAAAATACGAAAAAAATCTGAAAAGTAGAACTTTATAAGGACTTTCTAGGAAAATTATTTTGAACTTGGATGGAAACAACAGATGGAAACTGCAGTTAACCAATATAATTTGGTCCCTGAATCGTATGAGCGCCTATACAATCCAGAGGTCAAGCTTCATTGGCCCGTATTTCAAACAAAAAAAGAATTATTACTACGGAACCCTACACTGAGCGTGGCCCGACACGCTCTTGGCCGGTTTTTTCGGTAATCAAAAGCTTGTTAGGAGAGGTAAAATAATGTATTTAAGAAGAGCTTCTGAAATAAATGATTTCACCTGGAATAAAGATTTCTATTAAACTTAAATATATTCGTAGGCTTAGAGTAGATTTTTTTTTAATTCTTTATTTATTAGAGAGGGTTTGTTCACATAGCGAACATGTCACCCTCATAGGAACACTTTACAAGCAAAACTTACAATCTACGCTTAATTCCTATATTAACTAATTTGTATATTATTCTAGCAGTTTTAGATGTCGGAAAGGCTAGAATCATATTCTATTCTTTTTTTTTTCTATTCTATTTTATTTTTTCTTCTTTTTTTCTTTCTTTCTTTCTTTATATTGCATGCTCCTAATTCTAGAGTAGTTGATAATTGATTTTTTCCTTATGTTTCATTTTGACGGTAAATAGTGCCTGCCTCCGTGGTCGAGTGGTTTAGGCGTTTTCCTTGTGACCCGGTGGTCGTGGGTTCGATTCCCACGGGAAGCATACTTTGTGAAGTTGTTTCCAGTTTGGTTAGGACATTGCAGGCTTGAATCACCTGATTGTCTGATAAAAAGATGGTTCCGTGCTTCGGAAGGCACGTTTATGCCGGTGGTCCCTGCCGCCAAATGGCGGTCGTCAAACCATGTCAGAGGCCCTTGCGGCGGTTTAAAAACTGACACTAGGGTGTGTAGGGTCGTAAGACCTTACTACCCACACGATAAGAAGAAGAAGAAGAAAAAGAACGGTAAATAGTTGATAATATGATAAATGCGAACTCAGAGGGCCAATAACTTTCAAAGTTTTTTTTTTTTTAACGATTTTCAGGTTATTCCAATTCTATACATTTTTAGGTTTTCCATCATTGTTAGAGCTGATATATGGTGGAGTGGGAATATGAATTCACTTTCCTGCTTTCGCGAAAAATAACGATTATCTCAAGGTGCTTTATAAAAATATCACTTAACTTACCAAAATACTATGTTCGCAACAACATCAAAATTTTACATATTGGTGCCGACTGTAGGTACACCGCTGTCTAGCCATTCAGGGATTTCAGGCGTAATGTTATGTTATATGAGTTACCAAAAAAAGTATTAAAGTAAGTAAGTAAAATTCGAAACACTCACAGCTGCCGAAGATAAACAGTCGCGCGGTGACAAAAAACTTCTGCAATTCAGAACACTATCACATAACATTCTAGCTAAATGATAACAATTGAACACACTCAACACAATCATATATTTTAATCCATCTGTTTATGAAAACTGCGTCAAACACAACAGAAGTGTGAGAGAACTTTTAATTAAACACTAATGCTATTCGCGAGCGAATTTACAATCAAAGTAGGGACGTGGGAAACCGGGACGTCGATATCGGAGGTTTATAGAGTTTCGTTTTATAACCGACTTCTTTAAGCTTTATTTGAAAGAGACGTTTTAGACTTATGTATCTTCAGCAGTAATAGAACATAGTCTACAATTAACTATGTTTATTTTTCGAGAAGGAGGGCTGGTGCTAATTATTGCCAGCCACTCAAGACCAGAGGATCGTCAGGATACCAGAGGATCGTCGTATAGGATGGGTGACCCATACATACCGAGTTTCAGAAACAGTAGTAGAGCGCAGAGCCAGGAGGCTGATTGGTGACGCTAAGCTGGTTGCCAAGCTACATAGCCTGGCCCACCGCCGCAAAGTTGCATGTCTGTCGGTCTTCTACAGACTGTACTTCGGAGAGTGTGCGCAAGAGCTCCACGAGCTTATTCCACCATCTCCCTTCTTCCATCGAGAGACTAGACGTATTGCAGGGTATCACCCATACCTTATCGATGTTCCACACATTTGTACGAAGCGTTTTGCTAAGTCTTTCATTATTCGTACAGCCAAGGAGTGGAACACCCTGCCTGCGTCGGTTTTCCCGATATAACCCCAATCTATTTAAGTCGCGAGTAAATAGGCTTCTTCTGGGAAAACTCGGTCCATCGTCGACCTCATCTCTGCCCTTAGGGCAAGATTGAGGTCAAGAGTAAGCCCATATTAAATAAATAAAAAAAAAGTTTCCTGCATGCCTCGGAAAGCAGTTTAAGCTGTTAGTCCCGGCTGTCATTTGTGATCTTTGACAGTTGTTACAGATAGTCAGTGGCCCACAATTCCGCTGCATCCGCTTCGACTGGAAGCAAATACATTATGAGAAAAGGCTAGCCAGATTATGACCCAATGTTTTTTCCAAGGATTCCACCACCACTACCAAAATAGATGGTGGATGGTGGATTATTCCACCTGTTAGTACGAAGGTTTTTTTTTGCATTTTAAATTGAAACCATCATAACCATGAGAGAACTCAGACTAGCTCAGTGTACATCGATATGTTTGTATCCCCTCCCTAACACATACATGAGCGGGATGAAGAAATTAAATCATATTTCACTTGTTCTAATGAAACAGCTGACTGACTTTCATTAACAACAACATATTTTAGTTGAACAACAACAATCACTTTACGAACTTTATGTAATAGTTGTTTTAACCTAGAAAACTACCTGGTTTGGTAAGGTTAGGTTAGGTTACCTTTTTCGTATAAAATAAATTATATTGAAGGGTGTTTTTTTTTTTCGACGTTGGGAAATCATCAAATGACCCCTCCTGCTCTCGGTGGAGCGGAATCAGAATGAAGTACATGTGGTAATCGATTGTGCGTCTATGTCAGTTCTATTCCGTATACCACTGGCACTGGCATTACTGATGCTTAATATAGCTACTAACACCCCGATTACGTAACACACGTTTCTATCACAATCAAACGGATTTTGAAAAACAATAACGGGGCACAATGGGTTATGAATTTTAAACGAGCAGATAATTTTAGAGATTCGTATCCCAAATGGAACAATTGTGGTTTCTAAACAAAACATCATCTGCTCAACAATAATGCAAAATTACCCACTAGGTGGACCGATGACGGTCTAGGTTGCGGGAACCCGCTGGATGAGAGACGCACGGGACCGGTCAATGTGGCGACACCTGGGAGAGGCCTATGTCCAGCAGTGGACGTCGGTGATGATGACACAATTACCCAATTATAAGAAGGGCTTCTGTATCGTGTGGTTAGTGCTTTAGTGTTTTTATGCCGCCAATGTGCCTCTAACTTAGCTTTGCTTGTCGAGAAATATCTCTCAGGCATGCTGGTATCCTGACGATGTTTTCATTCACTGAAGCAAGTGATACTTATGCAATACGCACATGAATAAATCAGAGGTGCGTGTCTTGGCTTCTAACTCGAGACCTGTGACTTAACAGTCCGACAGCCACACCACTAGACTATCATTACTTATTATTATTACTGATATGTTCTTCTTTTTTATTTATAAAAATGTTATGTTGGTTTGTGTACGCTTCAAACACTCAAAAAGTTCTGCACCGATCGAGCTGAAATTTTAGAATGATTAATCCGCATCAAGGATTGTTTTTACAGTATCCACGCGGGCGAAGCCGCGGGCATCAGCTAGTGACACATAAAACAGGTGAAATCTTTAAACTCTGAATCCAGCATTTTGAACAACACAAAGAAACATACAATCTTTCAACTCTGCCAAACATACAAGCGAGAACCACGAAGGCAAGGCCGATTAGTGATTTGTTAAGCTTTTTAAAAGCAAACATCTCAAATTCTCAACTGCCCGCCGAGTTGGCACGCAGCAAAAACTATCCACTTGCCATGCCATGGAGTCGGTCGTTACGAGAAAATTAAATTGTCCCATTAAGTGGCAGCCACTGGATTATGCACTTTGCTTCAATTGGTTAGGTACTAGCAAAGGGGATAAAATTCCTTAAGTTGAGCTTTTAGTGTGCGCCAGTGTTTTAGGGTTGAATACCCGGTTATGACGTTTTTTTATTACAGTTTTAAAATTTGTCGTCTCTAGCTTTTTTTGCTTCGGTCTTAAAGGTCTACACATTGACCCGTTGGGGCTGCGGGTTGTTCGAAAGAGATACTGTGGCCTCGACACAAAGGGCTAAGAAAGAACATGGTTGGTTTTTAGTCAGTAGATGTCTGACACTCCCTACCGCTCTGCCCAGAGCGGGAGGAGTTATTTGATGATGGTTAATCATCCCTCCGATCCAATCTTACTCATCAAATTTACCAAGTAAGAGTTTGGACAGGTGGTCGTCCAGAATCTTGGCTATGAGGCCATTGGCCGTTACGACTTAATAATAATTATTATTAAAAAATCATTACCCTTCCTTTTGGCTTTGCCGTAGTCGGGTAAAAAATAGGTCTACACATTGAACGATGCTAACCTAAACATCTACCGATATGGCATTCTATTTGAGTCTAGATTCCTTACAATTTCTCTGTTAATAAACTCTCCTTAGATACCTTCGTTAATTACTTACGTTAGTTACGTTAATTCTTTTCGTCTCTACCAAGAGACGAAAAGAATTAACCTTTTTTTTTCGAGGGTGTGATCAAATGACTCCTCCCGCTCTGGGCAGAGCGGTAGGGATTGTCAGACTTTTACTGACTTAAAACCACCAATGTTCCTTCTTAGCCCTTTGTGTCGAGGCATCTCATTCTTCTTCAGCTCTGACGGAAGAATTAACCCCTCAAATCAAAATGTTAGGGGAAAAAATTAAAGTTTTCACTAGAAAATTGACCCTATGATAACCATGGAGTTTCTCGAAGGTTGTTCGTCGTACCTTTTTTTACCTACGCCTACTTTTACTTTTACGACTTTTTTATGCCTACGCCTATGTGAAGTTAAATATTTTGATATGAATTGTTAGTGACTCAGTGACATAAAGTCCATTTCACGAAAGAAGTCCCGCAGACGCAGCGCTGTATTCGCGCGACATAATGTTGCTATATGTCTCTCTCTCTCCATATCTCCCCATCTGTCAAATTTAGTTCCACAATAATAATTGTCCGCGGGACTTCTTTCGTGAAATGGACTTTACACTTTTTAACATTATGTAAACGTCACTTTTCTTTGATCCGCGTTTATGAATAAACCCCTTTAAGAGGATCTTCCAATATTTTTCTTCAAAACCGTTTCTTCTTTATCTAAACACAAACATGGTGGAATTTAATACAAATCCTCGATCCCATTCCTTAAATATTTGAGGTGCGACAGCAGCCGAATGTTTAACCTTTGAGGTCAGACCTGATCCCGTAGCCGTTGGAGGGTTAAATTGATTCTATTTGATTGATAGAATATTCAGACATGTAAAGGTCATGGTGTAGGTGTACGTAAAAATAAACGTTTTGACCATACAATCATCGAATCGGTACAAACATCGACACATCAAGCTATAACTTTCCAGTATAATATGACCTGGTTTTGTAAAGATTTCCTGAACATTTAGAGATCCGCGTAAACTGGTTTAGTATAGCATAATATTGTTCGCCGTATGTACCTATGTGATCTTTATTGTTTTGATTACTCGTGCCTAAACACTCTTGGATTTATATTATCGATTACGTTCAACAATGGCCACCGGTCCATCGAGTCTGTAAATAGGTGCGCCCATTCTTTATGGTATTGTCTAAAGTAGAGTAATAAATGCAGAGATCGCATGTCTTAGAGTTTGGGAATTCTTCATTAGCTATGGTAGTACCAGGTTTTATTGATAGTTACTAAAACCTAATGCAATCCAACTAGCATAGTACTAGGTACTATACCTAGTAGTCACTGACGGACGACCACTTTTCATCCTTATTACTCAGGGCATAAGGGTAAAAAGCAGTGGTGGCCCAATGGTAGCGACCCTGAACTATGAGCAGGAAGTCGTGCAACCCAGGCAGGCGCCTTACTTTGTATAATTTTTTTCATCACCACTGCCTGCAAAACGGTGAAGAAAAACATCGCGAGGAAACCAAACAAAAATTCGATGCGAAATGTGACATCTACCAACCCGCACTAGGCCCGCGTGGCCCATTCCCTCTCATAGAGAGGAGTCCTATGTTCCATTAGTGGGTACATTCATTATAGGCTGATTATGAAGGGTAAAAAGTGGTTGCCCGTCAGTGCTCAAGCTGAATCAAGCTACAAGTTTCAAGTATAAACGGGTTTTGCTTTGTATGTGCTTCCTATTTGGCTAGGTTCTTCATTGAGAGACAATTTAATTCTAAGTTACGAAATTCACAGACTTACAGTACTCTTACCAACACTCGTGCGTAAAGAAGACATCATAGTAAGCGCTTTTCTATAGCGCTTCCTAATTCTGAATAATTATTATACTCGGATTATTTATCTGCAAAAAAATGGGTAAAAGCTTCGATCAAACTGGTTCGATGAAATCTCGAACAGACATTGAGCACTGACAGGTGCTTCACTATAAGTTAGAGTCCTGTGTCCAGAGAACCGTCCGTACTTTGTCCGTACAGGTTTAACCAATCCCTTGTAACACTGCCAACCAAAGAAATAAAAGAAAAGAAAAACAGGAGGAAATGTTTGTGTATTCAGGCAGTTTCTTCAAGCATGCAACTCACAACATATTTATTTGTTTGCGAGTCTCCGATCGTAATTCCACATGAGCCATATAACGTAGGTACGATATGTCAGTGTTTTGCTTCACTCTTGTTACGTCTACGTCTGTTTGACGGGGTCGAACGTAAGGATTTGTAAAGGTTTTTTTATGTGTTTTCGCCATGGATAAATCGGAAATTATCTACAAGTTTGGTTTTACGTATACCTACTGATGTTTGTTTCTTTATATTCGCCATTGGCGATTTGTAGAGACTTTTACCTACTTTTGACCTTTTTGAAATCACCGTAATTTTGTTAATATCTACGTAATTTGTCAGTAGGTAGGTAGGTATGTGGATGGGTGACCACCTAATATACTACATACCGAGTCTCCTCAGTGTCTCGGTAAGCACGTTAAGCCGGTGGTCCTGGTAATAGGTCGTCAGTGACCCGAAAGACCGACTACTAGTGTTACTATAAATACAATAAAATAAAATAAGAGACGTTGCGTTGGAAGGCCTCCCACTAGGTGGACCGATGACCTGGTCAAGGTTGCAGGAACCCGCTGGATGAGAGACGCACGGGACCGGTCAATGTGGCGACGCCTGGGGGAGGCCTATGTCCAGCAGTGGACGTCTTTTGGATAAAGTTATGATGATGATGATGATGAAAATAAGCCTTTATTGCTTTAACTTGCATGCTTAGTACATAAAATTTAAAGAAACTACTTGACTAACGTTAAGTTTTACAAACTAAATAAATGAAATAATTAAGTTAATGGCTCGGAAACCGGTTTTTCTTTTACAGCTTGTCCTTCGACAAAGGCCTCCTCTAAAGCTTTCTATTTTGTTCTGTCTTTTGCAGTACGTGTCCATTCTGGACCGGCTATCTTTTTCATGTCGTCTTCCCAACGTTTAGGTTGTCTACCTTTATATCTTTTACTATCTCGCGGGTACCATTCTGTTACTAGTCTCGTCCACTTCTGTATTCCTTATTCCCTTAGCATGTGTCCTAACTAGTGTTAATAATGGGTATTTAATATATTACCCAGCACTAACTAGGCTGCGGCGCGTCAGCATGGGCAGTAGAAAATACTGGACTGAAAGTCTGTAAGCCGACCATCATACTTGTAATAAAAGTAGGCAGGCAGTTAATGAACTTGTCAAGTATGTTCAAAAATGTCCTAAGGTGAAAAGATCAACGACCATATATATACATCCCTCAAAGACAATTTCCACTATAAATGTCCACAAATACAGCAAGCCGAAAATAAAAAAAATGCCCAAAAAAAAAAAAGCAATTCGTTTTATTTTCCGAACAACCAAGTAACAGGCCAGTACGAATAAGTTTTGATGTAAAAAATAAAACTATTCTGTTTTTTCCGGCCGCCACCCCTTGTTTGTATTTATTCGGCTATCTCGTTAACATCCCTTGTTTTATTGAGAATAAAACTTTCAATGATACTGTTTGTCTAATAACGAGTAGAGAGGAAAATATATCTAGTGTATGAGTTGAAGATGTACGAAAATATCTAATAAATTATGTTGATTTTAGACCCATTTGGGGATAAAAAGTAATGTATTCGGTAAATAGTGAGAAAATGATTGGAAACCTATATTTGTTTAAGAATGTTTCTGTCTGAATTGGGTTCCCTAGAGGTTTCTACTAGGTTGAAACATATATGAGATAATTATGTAGTTACGATTAATGTAGATAATGAAAACTGCAGAACTACATCATTCTGTTTTAATTAATAATAATATTGCGATATTGTATAATGAACAGTTGCCGTTTTAAATATTAATTATCACAAAGCTTCCTAGCTAATTAGAAAATTTAATAGCAAAACTTTGTATACAAAGTAAACAAAATAACTACCGACGTTGCTGCACAACAACAGACTGAAATTCATTGTTATCACAAACAAATCATTTTCCGTGATAAAAACCAGCTTTAAAAACATAACATAACAACAGGCCTCCAAATGGTTAGGCAGAGACGTACTTAATATAGTACCTACACCCACATTTCACCAGTGATGTTTGAGTCCCATGTAATAGGGATCGAGCCTATCATCAACCGGGCACAAATCTAAACACCATAGCTGCTACTGAGAAATTCCTTTTTTTTTTCTTCTGTGATTTTTCTGCAATCAGTCCTCGGACTATGAGCGGATGAGTTCCGTGTTGCTTGTATTGTAGAGTGTGGCTTCCAGTGATGCCATCTACTCGCAGGTATTACGGCCTTACTGCCGGTCTTCTAGTGCCATGATACTGTGGCGCTTCAAGCGGAGCACGTAGTCTCGTTGTGTCAACTGACGAGCTAGCTCATTTGGGTGGATGGCTAGTCGTTCTTTATATTTCCCTGCTACATTCCGAATCTCCTCATTTACTGTGGGAATGGCTAGTTGTTGGAAAATGGAGGAATTCCTGAATAACATTTTTCCAGTCCTGGGAATCGAACCCAGGTTCTTGTGCTCAGTAGTCGCGCTTGCGACTACTAGATCAACGAACGTGGCAGCTTTAAAAAGTCTCATTAAAATAGTGGTTGTAATTAGACATATCTCATACAGCATGAAAACTAACCCCAGAATTTATCTGTGACAAAGATGACAATTAAAAAGAAAACATAAAAATAAAACTAGAAGCCGAAATTAAAAACGTCATACGAAGAGATTTAACCCTAAAATACAGATGTGAACCAAAAGTGAAACCATTATTCTGATTTTAAAGTTTTATCCCGAATTTGTATCGTGATTTCAATTTGGAATTGTGTTTTCAACTAATTCTGATTGATATACCAATGTGTTACCTCATGGCTTATGAGTCGAACTATACGATCACTGACAAATGTGGTTCTTCTAAAGACCATCACTAATTTACACTAAACACACACAAACACACTAATTGACACTAATTTGCATGGCCTCAAACTTTAATTTCAGACTACAGTTCATAGTTTTGTTAGTATTTGTGTGTTATATAAAAGAAAAAAAATATTATTATGATTTATTATTAATATGATTGATTTTTACAAAAAAATCAAGTGTAGTAATTGTACACGTCTGTAGAAGGTTTTCTCGTTCCGTATTGTAAACAGCGAACGAGGCGCCTTTTCTCAGAAGGCATTTAATATGACACCCACACATGACACCGTTGTACCTACTTGGAAAACTATTATCTTTCTCTCTTCTTTTCTTTTAAAGATACAAAGTTCTGAATAAGAAAGATAAGGCAAAAGAAAATAATAATATTTATTAATAATATATGTAGCATTTTCTTGTTTTTGGTCTCATCTACATATTTAGCCGATTCCAAAATAGATGGAAAAGTGTTCCAGACTAACCTGATGCAGCTGAATACCAGTATTTTACATGAAACGATTTTCTATGTGACCTTCACAACCCAGTGAACTAGATAACACTATTCCCCTTGGTAAGCCTGGTAGTCAACATTTCGGGCCTTTCTGTAAAGACTGTCGGAGATTTAAAAAAAATACAGTCGGGAGCAACCGCTTAGCGATATGTATTCAGTAAAACACTGGTATTTTGTAAATACAAGCAGACACTTCAATATTATTTATTTGTATAGATAGTTTTAACCCCTTCACTTAAGGAATGAGCTACTTGATAAAGGTACTCAAAAGTTTAATGTAAAAATCGTGTACAAAGTTTGGCAATCAGTTTCAAATGTTTGGGATTTTCGCTCTTCATCAGATCTTCTTTTGTTCTTATGTGAAACTATTTTGGCATTGGTAAAGGTTCCTCTTACCTGTATCATAGCGGTTGCTTACGAGTATAGCGACTGTATTGAGAGTTCATATTATTATAACGCCTATTGGCCTTGTTCTGTTCTGTCTCCTGCTGATATGGAGGGAAGTGGAAACTACGTCTTTTCCTACTCCTCCGCTATTCTTTTCTGATTAATTTCGTTGCGGGATCCAAGACAAGTTCGACGAAGTCCCAGAGAAATGATTTAACAATCATTTCTCTGGGACTTAGTCGAACTTCATTGTATCGGCGCTTTTCATGTGGTCGCCACTGTTGATTCTGGCTAACAGGAGTTACAGTGGTTTGGAAATAGTGTGGCGGGCTTGTCCATTATTAGAACGCTTTAGTATTGGGTATTCTTTGAAAGTATGGCTATCACAAGAGTGTGAAGTTTAGCATAATCAAAGAGAGGCCTGTAAGTCGGTCTGTGGATGATGATTCTTTGATAGTAGCCACCAGCATGGGACTTTAACATGACCTGGGTAAATGTTGTCAAAAGGTTCACCGCTGCCTAACTCCTCAGGAATTACGAGTAGGTAATAATAGCACGGCTAACGTTAGACTAGATTCAATAGGCCCAAAATTTAAAATTTCCAAAGGAGTAAAACAGGGTGACCCGCTCTCTCCTAAACTATTCACCAGCACCCTCGAGGAAGTATTTAAAACCCTTGCTGACACATGGACAACGCAAGGCATTCCGATCGGTGATAAAATGCTATCAAACCTTCGTTTTGCAGACGATATTGTTCTTTTTGCCTCCGATGCAAATCGACTACAAAAAATGCTCCAAGACCTGAGCACTGCAAGCCTTGAGGTTGGACTGACGATGAATCAGTCAAAGACTAAAGTTATGACCAATGTCGCTAAACATAGGGTCGAGGTCGATGGGCAGGAAATACACTATGTCGACGAATATATATAGGTACCTGGGCCAGTTAGTTTCCTTCAGCAACAGACAAGACAAAGAGATCGACCGTCGCGTTGAAAATGCTTGGAGGAGCTACTGGTCCATGAAGTCGTTTATGAAGGGTGACCTTCCTATCTCACTGAAACGCAAGCTCGTCGACATGTGTATCCTGCCTATCCTAACCTATGGCGCACAGACTTGGTCTTTGACGGAAGCTCAGAAGTCCAAACTCAAGGTTTGCCAAAGAGCGATGGAGCGTAGCATTCTAAACATCAAAATCACCGATCGAATTCGTAACACCATAATACGCTCCAAGACAGGCATCGCCGATGTTGGCGATAAGTCTGCGAGGTTAAAGTGGGACTGGGCGGGTCACATTACCAGAAGAGATCAGGACAGATGGACCAGAATCGTCACACACTGGGTGCCTGAAGACGGTCGTCGTCACCGAGGCAGACCCAAGAAACGTTGGCGTGACGATCTGGACTCGTTCGTGACTGATTGGCCAGAGAAGGCACAACACCGGGAGAGCTGGAAAGAAATGGGGGAGGCCTTTGCCCAGCAGTGGCAGTAATTAAAAATATATATACAGGATTCTTTAGACAAAAAGACTAGACACGTGTTTCGGGTCTCACATAAACTAATGTTTTATAGGTAGGTGCTATACCTACCTCAGTACTACCACCTCCGATGCCCCCTGAGCCCTCCACCAAAACACAGAACGATCCATAACTAAACCGTGCGATTATAACACACAACTTGCTAATACCTCCTAAGACCATAAGTCTGATACTCCCAATATTTTACCAGTAACCCGAGTTCTAAGCCCGGTTCCATTATTATGTATGAAGTTTGAGGCATGTCTCAATTGTCCGTAAACAAACATACGTATATTATGCGAAGGCACGATCCGTTTGCGATAGTCCGCTGGGAAGTGGGGAGCTGCGTCTAAGATGTGTTCACACGTCATGGAGATGTGGGATGTCTGGTTAGGGCTTGAACAATAGTACCCTCTGCATAGTCTTTTTCAAATATGTTAGGGTCGCTTTCCAGACTATCTGGATGCAGTTATACCAACACAGAGTTTAGTAAAGATTACAGTGAATGTAAAGATTAAAGCGAATACAAATACATCTCAAACTAAATAAATAGAATTGAACAATAGATAAAAGGTGTTTACGCCTGTGCTAAAGTGCTGGGACGTGTGTTACTGTTTGTGTGTCGTGTTGCCCTTCATAAAAGACTAGGCGCACCGTACTACCTGACTTAAATTTATTAAACTGCAACCTTCATTTTTTTACTTTTCTGTTGAAAATCAATCATCGTCGCGATAACTTTGCTCCGCATATTATAATTGTAAAAATATACTTTAAATACCGAAATACACCATCAAACCTCAAAACGGGAGTTTCATTGAGAAATCTGAAGCCCCAACATCTGGCGACCGTGGACAAAACCTGCAATTTTGTCGGAATACAAGTTCGTGAACACGCGACCACGCGCTGCCGGTGTGACCATTGCACCGCAGCCACCTTTCAACCGAATCAAGAACCATACCTGGGTTCCCTGGAGGCGCCACAGCCATTGCAGCCACCGCCGGTCAGCGATCAGCATTCAGCATCGTACCGCAGCCTCGGCCAATGCAGCTAGGCCCCTAAGACGACCCACTGACCAAGATACCTGGGTTCCCTGGAGGCGCCACAGCCATTGCAGCCACCGCCGGTCAGCGATCAGCATCAGCATCCTGCCGCAGCCTCGGCCAATGCAGCTAGGCCCCTAAGACGACCCACTGACCAAGATAACTGGGTTCCCTGGAGGTGCACCAGCCATTGCAGCCACCGCCGGTCAGCGATCAGCATTCAGCATCCTACCGCAGCCTCGGCCAATGCAGCTAAGTGCCCATTTATCCTTGTGAATTCCCTGTTACCTACCTATTACCCTACCTTATACCTATACCTTATCCGGATTTAATCTATCCAATACCAATTTAAAATAGCTTCTGCGAGTGCATTGGTGTCTGTAGTCATTGTAGTGTCTTAAAATATTACATAAATACCTATTTGCTGGCACCTTATGCAGTTCATAAAAGTAAATTCACATTTATATCTATGAGATAACGATTTAACCATCAATAGGAACGCAATATAGGCTATCCACCAATAATATTATCATACTTCTTATTAGTGTTTCCTCTCAGGCTTATAGCTGTTACTATAGGCATATATTTCACCAAAATCGCCGAACATTCCAGGTCGACGTCTCCGTGTTACATAACTTCGGGCTGCCTGCCGTGTCACCGTGTGACAACAGGGCCCCACTGCTGCGCGGGACCGGCCTCAGGTGACGTTAGGCGAGGAGTGTGAGCTAAGTCGATAGTTTGTTTACATTCACTTTTACTAGTTTGTTTCCGTATTCAAACCTACTAAGAAACAATTTGTATTTTATATCGATTGTTTATAAAGTTTGAGTTCACCATGGGTAAAGATTATGGAGGTGAAACTAGCACAAACGATCCTAATAAATTACAGGATCTTTTAGTGAAACGTAGTTCCATAAAAGGTCAAATAACTAAGTTTAAAAACTTTTTATCAAATATTACCTCTAAAGAATCACTAACTCAGATTGATTTAGCTGAGTTAACATTAAAATTAAACAAGTTCGAGTCTGTTTATAGCCGTTTTGATGACTTGCAAAATCAGATAGAAGTTTTAAACTCTGATAATTTATCCAATGAGATTGATGAGCGTGATATTATCGAACAACTGTTTATATCCAACATAGCAATTGCTCAAAGTGTTACACAACAATATAACTCGAACCGTCATGATGAAGGGACACACAAGGATTTAAATTCAAGTCAGATAACTTCAGTTCCGTGTCATCATGATCATCATGACATAGGGTTCAAATTACCTCAAATTCAAATAGCCAAGTTCGACGGGTCTTGCTTTCGCTGGCTTGAATTTCGTGACACATTCCTATCTATAGTACATAATAACGACCGCATCGCTCCCATTCATAAGTTCCATTATCTTATTTCGTACTTGACTGGCGATGCAGCGCGCATTATTGCTAACTTGGGGGTATCCAGCAGTAATTATGCGTGTGCTTGGAAATTATTATGTGACAGATATGACAACACACGACAATTAGTAACTCATCATATTAAATCATTGTTAAACATAAAACCAATCACAAGCGAGTCCGATAAATCATTACGTTTCTTTGTTGACCATATAAATAAAAACATGCGCGCTTTAACTAGTCTCGGTATAGGTTCACGTGACTGGGATATTCTACTCATTCATATAATAAGTCCCAAGCTTGATAGCTGCACCGAGACTAAGTGGGAAGAGTACAAAGGTACGTTGGATACCAATTCACCCAGTTTGCAACAATTTTTCAAGTTTCTTACTGATCGTGCTGATGTACTTGAGTCAATAAATAGCTGTTCTTCTTCTAAACACAAGACTCGAACAATGTTAAACCCAACCGATTCTAATAATAAAATAAAACCCCATCAGTCTTATATTTCTAATAGTGAAGACAATAATATTTATGATTTATCATGTGGCGTTTGTAATGGTGATCATCGCCTTTATGATTGCCCCACCTTTTTGGCTAAGAGTGTGGATGACCGTATAACTGAAGTAAATAGATTGAACCTTTGTCATAACTGCTTACGGTCAGGCCACTCTGCACGCAATTGTCGCATGCATCCGTGTCGCATGTGCAATACAAAACATAATAGACTCTTGCATAAAAAACAATCTTGTAATAAAAATATTTCTAATGTTGTCACCATTTCACCCGACGCCGACGTCACTGACGATACTCTCGTCAATTTTTCTCACCAAAATAATCATCAAGTTCTTCTGTCTACTGCCTATATTGAGGTAGTTAATCCTACGACCAATCAGACACAGAAGGTTCGTGCTCTCTTGGACTGCGGTAGTCAGTCATCATTTATAACTCAATCTCTTAAAACAAAACTGGTTTTAGAACCGACTACCACTTTGCATGTCAATATTATTGGCATAGGCAATAAAACTACTACTCAAGCTACAGAAACTTGTGTAGTTCAGTTAAAATCTTTAATGAAGCATTTTACTATCACTTCATCTTTTCTGGTGTTGCCAGTGTTGACCGGCAACATACCTCGAATACCCGTTGACTTAAAACAATTTAATATTTCAAGTGATTACTTTTTAGCGGACCCTCATTTTCACCAACCAGCACCTGTTGATGTTGTCATCGGTGCCGATATCTTCTGGGATATTATCGGCCGGGATCAACTCTCTCTCGGCCCTAATTTACCTATATTGAGAAGTTCTCATTTCGGTTGGTTGTTATCAGGTCCTTTATGTTTTAATTTACCGAATAACAATAAGTTAAAGGAAACCGATATAGATTCGAATCTTTCAGTCGTTTCTTATGTGTCATCTGTTGACAAAATAAATCAAGAACTAACAAAGTTCTGGGACTTAGAAAAATATGTTCCCCAAACTCCCCAAACACACACAACATGCGAAACACATTTTCTATCGCACACTTTCCGTGGTCCAACCGGTAGATTCTCAGTCAGTCTACCTTTAAAGGATACATCTAATTGTCTAGGTGAATCTTATTCACTAGCTAAAAAAGGTTTCTTTTATTTAAAAAAGCGATTTCGCAAACCACCGCATGTGAAATTACAGTATATAGAATTTATGCGTAAGTACGCAGACTTAGGTCACCTTTCAGAATCCGCTGTACTTGTACCTTTTACATCTAACTTCCTCTGCCATCACGCTGTCTTCAGAGAGAGTAGTGAATCTACCAAAATTAGAGTCGTATTTGACTGCTCAGCTCCTACTTTATCAGGTCAGTCTGTAAATGACATCCTCATGGCTGGGCTTAATATGCAAGACCCGCTGTTCTCCATATTAATAAGAGCTCGACAACATAAGTTTCGGATTGCAGAGATATGTGAGTTAACTGATGCCTCCTCATGGCGCTATGTGCTCACATCTGTTAATCCTGCTGACCTCATATCCAGAGGAGTCAGTCCAGATAAGCTTGGCAGTACCAAGCTGTGGTGGTTAGGCCCATTATTCTTCATTGAGCCTAAATGTAATTGGCCTATTTTAAAACCGAACAAAATTAATGACTTACCAGAAACTAAACCTAATTTTACTGCCACTCATCTTGTTTCCCAAAATGAACCCATAATTATATTTAAAAACTTTTCTAGCTTAACTAAAATAAAACGGACTTTCGCTTACGTGCTTAGATTCATTATTAATTCAAAACTTATCGCCAATAAATTTCTCAGCAATCTAACTGTTGACGAATTAAATAATTCATTTAATAATTTGTGTTGTCTTTCACAGCAAGAATCATTTCCGTGTGACTATAATCTACTAAATAATAATAAAGCTTTAAGTACTAAATCACATATTTTATCGTTGACTCCATTCTTGAGTGACGACAAGATCATACGAGTTGGTGGCCGACTAGGCTCATCCGACTATAATTATAATAAAAAACACCCTGTTCTTCTTTTTTTTATATGTCTTCGATATGAAATCTCTCACCTCGGAGCCGTGAGCGATCTATCTAAAGACGCCTTTATCATGACATTCCGAAGGTTTGTGTCACGAAGAGGCTGGCCAGCGGAAGTATTCTGCGACAAGGGACGTAACTTTGTCGCAGGAGCTAAAGAACTTAACGACTTTATTAAGCTTAATCAAAACGACCTATCTGATTTTGCATGCCAGGAAGGCATTCAGTTTAACTTTTCACCAGCTTACGCTCCTCATTTTGGCGGTATTTTTGAGGCCGGTATCCGTTCTGCAAAATATCACATTAGACGAGTAATGGGTAATTCCCATTTAAGTTATGAAGAGCTTCAAACTCTTTTCGCTCAGGTAGAAGCTGTTTTAAATAGTAGACCTCTCTGTCCTTTATCTGCCTCTCCTGACGATTTCCATTGCCTCACTCTTGGGCATTTTCTCATTGGTCGGGCGCTCACCGCTCTGCCTGAACCAGCTTTAGAAGACTGCCTCTCAACCAACCTGAAGCGTTATGCCAGGCTGCAGCAAATACACCAACATTTTTGGCAACGCTGGCAACGCGAATACTTTGCCGAGTTGCAATTGCGCCGTAAGTGGAAGACCACCGCCGCCTCATACGAAATTGGAGACTTGGTCATATTGCAAGAAGATGGCGTTCCACCCCTGTGTTGGAGACTGGGACGCAATACAAGGCTCTTCCCAGGAAAAGATGGAGTCTCTCGTGTGGCCGACATCAACACGAATAGAGGAATCATACGACGCCCTCTGGTTCGCCTCTGCCCCTTACCAACCGACGAGGACCTACTGAAGGGTTGAAACGTCAAGAGTTTCAACGGGGGGAGGATGTTTACGCCTGTGCTAAAGTGCTGGGACGTGTGTTACTGTTTGTGTGTCGTGTTGCCCTTCATAAAAGACTAGGCGCACCGTACTACCTGACTTAAATTTATTAAACTGCAACCTTCATTTTTTTACTTTTCTGTTGAAAATCAATCATCGTCGCGATAACTTTGCTCCGCATATTATAATTGTAAAAATATACTTTAAATACCGAAATACACCATCAAACCTCAAAACGGGAGTTTCATTGAGAAATCTGAAGCCCCAACAAAAGGTATAATACAGACTATCGTCATGCACCACCATAACACACCCATTTGTAAGGGTATGTTATGGCGATGGCACTCCTATACACACACACACACACACACACACTCACGCACACACACACACGCTATAATCAAAGCAATGTATAGTTATTAAATTGTAAATCCGTAATTCGCTGTAAGTTTAGTTTGTATTCTTAATATAAAACTTCAAGGGCTGTGGATTTTGTGATCAATAAATAAATAAATATATGTGAAGATTAAAGTGAATGTAGAGATTTAAGTGAATGTAAATATTAAAGTGCATGTAAATTTTAAAGTATTTGTAAAATTGTCCCGACTGGTATGCGGACATTGGACTTTATCTGACAAAGTTCGCTGTCTAGATTCCAGTCCGTAGTCTGTATAGGTCGGATGGACCACAAATTATGTACAAGACTAGCGGCTAACACCTGACTGATGTCACAGATTTTTCAGTACATTTTGTATGACAGTTCTGTCTCGATCAAATGGCAAATGATGTTTATTCTGCAAATAGGTTTTTATAAACACTTACATGTCACTTTTTTAAACGGGGTGGGGCCGGTGTTTCGTACCTGACTACTCTTTAGAAAGTCAAAAGTCACCTAGTATCATGTCTGACTATCTAAGAAACTTTTAATAAAAACGTATGATAAATCAACTAAAGATACGGGACAAAAACTGTCTTAAATGTATAAACCTCTATAAAGTCTAGCCTCTTTTCATATTATCTACTAAGAAACAAACGCCCAATTGGTTTGGAAAACCTTGCCAAGAGTCGCTACCTACTTTGGCATCCCGTTCCCGAGTCTTCCCTGTGCGGTCTCCGGTCTAATACGCAGTGTATTTGAATGTTTTTATTTACATACAAATGCAACTGTTTTCATGCCATTTTCCGAACACTGAAAACCATTTTATTCTGTAAGGAGTGTCTAAGGTAAATAGTTTTTGGATAGTGTGCTGATGGATGCGTAGTATTTTTATCGAACTTTAAATAAATATATAGGTATGTTGTTTTAGAATATAAATGTTGATGGATGGAGAGGAAGAGGAAGGCCAAGAAAATGATGGATGGATTTTGTGAGGAATTATATGAACGAAAAAGGAGCAAATGATTGTTATTGGCATTTTGTTCTTTTTTACACGACTGCCCCAAAAAAAAGAGTGTTATGTTTTTAGCATTCATGTATGTATGTATGTATGTTTGTTTGTGCGTTTCTTTATTCCACCGTAACTTCTAAATGCCTGAACCGATTTTGATGTGTGTGGTATCATTAGATTCTTTGCGTTATCCCGGGTGACATAGGCTATAGAAAAATTCAAAAAACATAATAGGGTGGCCATGGTTTAGAAATAAAACGAACTTTTAATTTGTTTTTATTGAAATATTAATGAAAAATATAATCATCGTCTAGAACTTGTTAAGTAGATTACAAAAATGTACCACAGTAGTATTCAATATCTATTGTGTACTAGTAATACTACTCAACAAATGATATGTTAACATTTTAAACCCGGGATTCGATATGAATAAGATATATATCAATAGATTCCTTGTAATGACAGAAATAAAACTGGCTAGGTTACAACTCCCAAATCCGTCCACGACGGCAGCCGAATGGTTTTAAAGTTTGTATGAAAAGTCAATATGCGTGAATCAATTTACTTGAAACATGGTAAGAATATTCATTTAACGAAATAATAATGTATGCATTCATAGGTTTTTCAAAAACACTCATTTAAGGGTGGAAAAAGATAATTATTCAGGGTTGAATTTTGTATGGAAAAGTCTTAGTGCGAGATTGAAAACACTTTAAACTCATTACTAACAAAATTACTCAAACTAAGCAAATTAATAAAGCTTTGCGTGTGTAATACAATTATAGATGTGTGCAAGTGCGAGTTGGATCCGTTACCGATGGATCCGTACCAGCATCTTGGTAGGTACATACTATACGTGAATTTCTGTTGATTCCTAAGAAATGAAGAAATACGTCTCCTGATTTTTGAAAATAACCCCTTATACTTAGGGTAAGTTTAGAGGTATACAGAATAGTCCACTTTTATTATGTAGGTACAACAAAATCAGTACCTAAACTATGTGAACAAACTAGGTACATAGCAAATATAATCTTTGTAATGTCAATTATTAAGAATAATTCAGGCTAGGTTTCACCCCCCCCCCCTATTATATAAAACAATGCAAAAAAAATTCGCGCTCGCTTCGCTCGCGCATCCACCCATTTCGTGCTTTCGCCATTCCTAGTCATTTCACAGACTTATCTTCATGCTTCGTATTCTCAATTCTACTGGCCTGATAAAAAAAACTCAAGTCCCTCTGGACTCTAATAACTTTTCTGCATCACATAATTCATAAACTGAGTTCGTCGACAAACATAATATTAAACTTCGTGGAGCTCAAATGTTGACATTTTACTACTTTTGAGGGACTTATCTAGGGGGATAAAGCGGTGGATAACCATGCCTGAATGGAGATTCAGGCATGGTTATCCACCGCTTTATCCCCCTAGATAAGTCCCCCAACTATGTTGGAGTCGGCTTCCAGTCTAACTAGATGCAGCTGAAAACTGGTATTTTACATGGAACCGCTGCTTTTTTGTCCTCTTCCCTCCTGATAGCAATATCTTTGCCCCTCCCCCGCCCCCTTAACCCAAAACCAATAAAAATCATACAAAAATTTTCGCGCTCGCTACGCTCGCGTATCCATCCTGTTCTTTTTATAATCTGTCCAGCTTAATACGTTCATCTACTTCTATTTTCATTTCTGTTTCTAAATCGTTAATTCAGGGAAAATTGACCAACGCTTTATCCCTTTATCTATTGGGTAGCACTTCATAAAATATTTTAATAAAATCAAACGACGCAAACAATGATTATGTTGGCCCGTGATAGAGCACAAGCTGCAAACGGTAACATTGAACAGAAGCATAGTAAATCTAGACGCGTGAAACTGTTACGTTTTAGATCCACGTTAGCTAATCCCTTGATAAACAGTCTCTCCAAGAACTAAACCACCTAAGATCTCAAAGTTAGTATCCACGAAAAATAAACGATTTACATACATACATTAACTCACGCCCTTTTCCCATAGGGGTAGGCAGAAACTACAGAACGCCACCCGCTACGATCCTTACATATTCCTTTTGCCTCGTCCACATTATCATTCATACATGATTATCTGTCCATACACGTACGTCAGTTACGAGTACTACGCACCTGTCCTTTCTGAAGAACGGCACCAATAAGATCAGTGTATGTCTTTCTTAGGCGTCCCGGCGTTGTCATTTACATCTGCCTTGTAAATACCTTTTGCTAATCGACTTTCACTCATCCTCTCCATATGACCGAACCACGATCCGATTGAAACGATTTAGTTTTGCATTATCTTTACCGCGACATTGCTTTCCTGAAAAATAAAGCAGTATAATGAAGGCATATTGTCTATGAGTCAAAATACCGGTATATCACTAAAAAGTATTAAATAAAAAACAAATAATTTAAAAAATTAAAAACACGCCTGCCATGTCAAAAAGTGAACTAAAAAGTCAAAAATAAGTCGAACGATTTCAGTGAGGAAATGAGAAACAGGTCCCGTAATTGTATCCGAAAATGGAAAACTGAAAACTAAAATTTTTATTGCAGTCGGGGGACAGTTCGGTGGAACATTTCTTTACAGGTCCCCCGACTGCAATTAAAATTTTAGTTTTCAGTTTTCCATTTTCGGATACAATTACGGGACCTGTTTCTCATTTCCTCACTGAAATCGTTCGACTTATTTTTGACTTTTTAGTTCACTTTTTGACATGGCAGGCGTGTTTTTTATTAGTGTTTTTATTATTGTTCTCATGCTCTTGTTGTTTATTTAAGAGTCGTAACATTTTATTTTAGTAGGCTTTTTATTTTTAGCAAAATATTTTAGAAATTTTAAATGTGTTTGTTTATTTTTTCAGCAGCAGCTGAAAATCAGCGTCAAGTGTGTGCTGCCATCTGGCATTATGCTGAGCTGAGGCCCTTTTGGCATTAGTAGCTTTAATTGTTTTGACTTTGTTTTGTTCTTTTTATGGTATTTTTGCCAAATAAACACAATTTTCTTTCTTTTCTTTCTTTCTTCTATGGTTGACGGAGGAGAATTGAGGACAAAATCATGTTCCACCTACCCTATTTTTGTTTCTGTACGTTTACAGCTAGTAGATAATTATGTAAGCATACAAAACGTGTGTTTTTAAAAGAAATAAAATACAACTAAAATAGTAATATGGCTGCTAGCTTAATTCTATGTAAACTTTGAGTTCATCAAAGCCTTTGTAATTTTAACGCCTACAAAACTTGTTGAAGGTTCTGATAACAAACAATTTCGCTTCTCTTAGGTGATTCACTGCCCTTTTAATATTATTCCTACCTAACACGAGTAGGTATAGACACGATGAATCATAAAATATTTGCCCCTCGGCAGTACGTCAATACTCTCAACACCAAAAACGAATATTTACTAGAAAAACGAAACAAAAGTTTCCAACTCTTTTTCAGTACGAAGTCGATATCTCCACCTGTCGATAGTTGCCATACTTTCAGTATTTTTACGAGGTTGGACCAGCTTTATGTTCCCTTTGGGACCAAGCCCCGGTTCCTTTTGGTCCTAAGGTACGAGATCGGGAAGTTACGAGTTACACTGTTTTTATTTAAAACAATTATTGTTTTGTTGTCTTTGCTGATTTCTGTGGAAGTGGTTGTTGATTTTTGTAGAATAAAATACACTTTTAAATAGAGTATTTGATGAGAACATATTTAGTTCATAATGAAAGAAGTTTAGTTACGCAAACTCCGTTCCCTCATGTGGTAATATTAAATGCCATCGAGTGCCCCGTCGGGGCTGCGGGTTGTTCAGAAGAGTTACCGCGGCCTCGACATAAAAGGCTAAGAAGGAACATGGGTGGTTTTTAGTCAGAAGAAATGGTCATCCAGTGCACAGGTTGTCACTTCCATATCGTGCAAGTTAGAAGGCTAGCTTTTGCCTGGAACACGCAGCTTACGCACTTGAGACTTGTGCCGTCCATGAATCCTCATCTGTGAAGACTGTCTTTGCTCTGACCGACCTGTGTTTGACATCGTAAGTGTATTTATAGAGAATTTATAATGTACGAAATTACGAGTACTTACGTCTTTAGAGCCTACATTCATAACATATAGTTATTTAACACACCTATTAAACTCCAAAATAAAGCATAAATTATTGGCCATCACTGATAAATAGTAACATATTAAACGATCAAACATTAAAACACTATGAACCACAATATTAATACTCGAACATAATCCAGACACAATACAAAAACCAATACATTAAAGAATTAAAATAATACCCGTATATCATGTTTATTCCGTTATCGGCTCATTGGCGCAACGCAACGGTAGAAATCAATTTAGTGAATTCACTAGCCAATTGTAAACATGTCAAGTAAATTAATTAATATTGTAAACGATTGTAATTCGCTAATTGAATCGAATCGCGTACCTACCGAATAATTGAGATACACTTAAGGTACGGACGTATTCATTGTGAATGTTTCAAAGGTTCTTAATGTATTGTGTCTGTGGATCCTTGTAAAACATTTCAAGGTGTTGGTATTTATTTAAAGGATTTCTTAAAAGGAGGTCGGTTGCATTCTTAATTAATCATAGAAGCGTAAGTAGGTATAATATATTGTAAAAAATGGTAGGTATATTGCACGCTACTGCTCCCACAAATCCACTCCCAAAATAAAAAGTCAATATTACTTTTCCACAATTTCACTTAATTTGATACTTAGATTTCGGCAATAGGGATTTGTTTCTCTGATAAGGGCAAGTTGGTTTTATTTAATGACGAATATTAAAATTTTAGTGTAACCCAAATTGTAAATATTCGTATGCCGCTTCCAGCGGCGGAAATATCTAGATCTTAACTATTGTACCAACTTCGTACCTACATAGCATTATCTTGCGAAGAAATTATATGTAATTATACTTGGCAGATGACACATGTCTTCAAATTTTGGTTCTTGGAGATGCCGGCTTCCTCACGATGTTTTCCATCACCGATTTGAAAGCAATGGTGATCAAATAAAATACACACAAAACGAATAACTGTTAATTAGTCGGAACCGCCACCACTGTGTCAACGCTGCTTTCTGTAGCTGTACAGTACGGTAGAGTTACGGTTCGAACACACCGGTGTTCGAACCGTAAATCTACTCAAGAAGTTAACCCTCCTGCCCATGCTAAAGGACCATTAGGTAAAATGTAAAATGTTTTTTTTTTTTTAAATAAAACATAGCCCTTAACTATTGCTCATCCATCACTGTTAGGAGCAAACACCAAATACGTTTGGTCGTCGTAATTATTTAGATATCCACAGCTGTGTTAGTTATTACGTTCTATGTTTACTTGTCAACTGAATTTGATTTATATGTTTTAAATTATTGCAATATTTTGAGGGCCTAAGTACGATAAAACACGATTTCATGAGCACGAAAGTGCTCTCTACAAGACGCATTTTAAATGGCATTGAAGTCTTGAATGTACGCTGTGAGTCCTGTGACTCTTTTGAGTTTACACGGTCTGTGAGCATTTTGAAACAAATTTAGAGTACTGCGAATTCTTTTGAATATTTCTGATCTAAAATCATGTGACGAGCACCAATATGTATATACTTATCAACGTTAAGAAGCAATTTTCGTTTACTGCATTGATTTTATTTTCATGTTATGTAACGAAACTGTCGTAGGTATCGGTCATATTATCTCAAATTTAAAATCGTAACTTCACGAAAAATTCGCGTTTGAACTTGGCCAAGTGTAGTGTATACATATTATTATTGCTCGTCGTGACTAAAGAATCCTTAGTAAAAGTTTATGTCACGGTGTCCTTCTATCGTGCAAAATCGTTCTTCTGCTACACAGACACGCCCTCTTCTTTTCTCCTTATTTTTCGACGAAATCCTTATATTTTTTCTTAGACAAGTTAAGAAAATTAAACAGAGCCATTACTTTGAGTAACACCTGATAGGAACAGTTAAGATACCCGCAATTACTGGCAGGTTATTAAAGTTTACTACTTAGAGACCCTCCAACTTAATGATCTTGGCTTGAGTGAAGAATCAAGACCTGGATATAGGAGTAACAGGAAGTGTTAGGAGGAAAAATTACTATCGGTCCTGTTCTTCTTATTCTAGAGAGAACAGAAATGGCTCTACATGTCTTCGATAGCTCCGCCTCTTTTCCACATTACTGCTTTAAGATAATTATCATGGTCTGAGGTTGTGAACATGAGAGTTCTCCTGTTCACAACCTCAACCTGTGACGTGACTGTCATCAAGCGAAATTCCACTTGTTGCGATACCTCCTCGTATGCTTTGAGCAATTTCTTTCATTTGTTTTATTTCACTTTGCTTTTATTCGTGGCCAAGCGGTGAGTATAGTAGATACTGTGGTAGATACAGTGGGAGCTTAGGCAAAAAAAAAAGAGTTTTTAATTAATGTATGTTGAATGAGTGTATGCCTAACTTTTAACGAAACAAAGTTTATGCTTTACGCGCGCTGTTGTATTACGTAGAATAATATTATAACATAAAAAATCTGTTATAAAGTTCAGAACCCAGAGTAATATGCCATTCATTACATAAATTAGTACAAATTGTGCCAGTGGTCATAGTCTATCTAGTACACTAGCTGATGCCCGCGGCTTCCTTCGTATCAAATTATATACTAAAAGCTTCCTCGAGAACCACTCTATCCACTGGTGAAAACAGCATGAAATTAGGTGCAGCAGTTTTTGAGTTTATCGTGAATACACAGACAGACAGATGCGGTGGAGGACTTTGTTTTATAATATGTTGACATAAATAGTGACAGTGAAGACAATATATAATAATCGTTAATGCAAAACTGCAAAATAAACACGTGTTTCTACGACAAATAAAATCAGTTTCTCTTTCTTTTCCTTTTACTTTTAAGTTCAAAAATTATTTAAATCCAAGTCACTTCCAGTCTCATTACAATGTAGGTTAAAAGCCCTCGAAAAGATACGATAATGAGCCCCCTATCTCGCCCATTGACTCCGTGAGATTGCTTGATAAGCCCCCAATATTTACTTAGCGCATAAATTAATACAAATTAACTTTATTTTACATACATTTTGGATGTTTTGGGAGTCTTATTATTCAAGAAGTTGGAGGCAGTGCGTCTTATCAGCGCGAATATTTGGTTAGATAGGTATAAGACCAGGCAGTTCCTTTAGGGCGGTTTCAACCAAAACCACGACGAATGGACCAGAAAGGAGATTTAGGTACAAAAATTGGCGAATCAAAATCAAAAGTCATTTATTCAAACTAGGCTGATAATCAGCACTTCTCGAACGTCAAAACTTACTTTACTTTAACATTTTTATAAGACAGTCCCTCAAAACGCCCACCCATCGACACTTTCTAGTGTTTAGGTGGAAAGAAGAAGTGGCGGAACAAACTTCCCAGCACACATCTGTCTGTTAGGTTGGTTAGAAGAACCAGACTGGATACAATTGCAAGGTGTCAGTTAAATCCCGTCGGGGCCGTGGTATTTTGTACTAGATTACGTGGCCTCGGCGCAAGGGCAAAGAAGGAACATGGGTTCGGTTTTTAGTCAGTAGAAGTCTGACACTCCCCTTCGCTCTGCCCAAGAGCGGGGGGGGTCATTCGATGATTTTCCACCCACCAAAAAAAAAAAAAAAAGGTGTCAGTTAAATTTAAGATTTACTGCAGACACAATCAGTAATAAACAAAAGTATATAACAATAAACAATGTAAAAATAAAATACAATACTCACGAGAATCTCATTGGTACCTATAAGTCGGAGGAGCTCGCGGCTAGTAATAACAGCCGCTTGGATCAATGTTCCGGATAAGCCGTGCTTGCCTTGGGTGGTCTGTGGATGGGTGGCTACCCAACTACCCATTACATGAAATGTCTTCCGTGCCTCGGAAAGTACGTTAAGCCGTTGGTCTCGGCTACCATTTGTAGATTTTTGGCAGTCGTAACAAATAGTCAGTGAACAGAAATCTGACAACAAAGTTTTACCAAGGTGTCATTATTACCCATATTACCCAGTACTTTCTGGGTTCTGAAGGTCAGATAGGCAGTCGCTCAAAGTGTGGTAAAATACTGGTATTCAGATAAGAAAGTAAAGTTAAGTAAACCGACACCAACATTATAATAGTTAAGAAAACGCAGGCAGATGATCAAAATCCGTTTTGAAAAGGGGAAAATTGGGGTATCACTTTTATCTATCAGATAGGCTACTAAATAATACTAATAAAATACACGAAAACAATTGAAGGTCAGACCCGTCTAACCTACGCAAGATATTTTTGTTCACAAACACAAATACAGAGATATAAGTTCAGAACATAAATTATCCTTACTCAATGTTTTAAGCAAGAACGCACTGAGTGGCGGAGCGGTCCCAAGTTTGTTTATAAATTTAACAAAAAGAAAAGTATGTCTCGGGCTTGCCCCTTGGAACTTCATCAAAGTTTTGCCTTTACATTTATTTCTGTTTTTGAGATACAACCTTCAGTAAGAATTAGCTTAGATATGTAAGGGACGTATATATTTTGTTTCTTTAAATGTCTTTTGTTTATTATTTACTAGACGAGCCCTGGGACCTTTGCCCGCGTGAAATTATTGTAACAATACTTCTAAAGTTTCTTTACTAAAATCTATAATTCATACATGATTGAAAAGACATGTAGCGCCGTCGTTATTGTGGTTGCTTCGGGAACACCAGTTTTTTTTTGAGATGAAAAATACCCTAAGTATATATTTTTTGCACCTACACCCACGACAAGGTACGAGTTTATGCAAAATTTAAGAATGATTGGTCCAGTGATTTTTAGGCTTGATAGGGTAATCAACATTTTATTACAAAAACTTTATGGATCGGGTATTAGGGGGCAAGCGTTTAATTGGTTTAAATCATATTTACAGGATAGAGTGCAATTCGTAGAAATAGAATACTTCGATAGTACCAATCAGGACATGTGCAGCATACAATCAGACATTGCTACTATAAATAATTCAATACCCCAAGGAAGTGTTCTAGGATGTACCCTTTTTATAGTATATGTAAATGACTTGCCAAAACAGATAAGTTCCACGTGTATTTTGTTCGCTGATGATGTTTCCTTATTGTTTAAAACGCCAGCAAATTTTGACCATTTAACTATTTTAAAAGCATTCACAGAAACTGAGCAATGGTTAAACGAACACAACTTAGAAATAAACTTATCTAAAACTAAATTATGTCAATTCAGAACTCACCAAAGAACTCCATTAAATCTAGATATATTAACGCAAAAAATTAAATTAGAAGAAATAACTGAATTTACACTTTTAGGCCTAACGTTAGACTCAAATCTAAATTGGAAGAAACATATAGAAAAAACACGAGCAAAACTGTCCCAATTTATTTACGCACTCGGCATATTGAAACGTAACACAGACTACAACACCGCCCTTTCTGCCTATTATGCGTACGCTTACTCCTGGTTTAACTATGGCATCATTCTGTGGGGGGAAAGTACTGACTTTTTGGACCTCTTTATCCAGCAAAAGAAATGCATCAGAATTCTCATGAATATCGAACAACGAGTGAGTTGCAGGCCACACTTTATCAAACAACAAATTCTCACATTACCAGCAATATATATACTGCAAAGTTGTTTATTCGTTCGTAAAAATAGACACCTCTTCAAATCTAATATTGAAATCAATGAAAACTATAACCGACGCAATAGGAATAGGCTGATACTACCCATCACTAACTTAAAAGTTATTGGTAAAAGTCCGTATTCAAGACTAGCTAACATATATAATAAGCTACCGGAAAGTCTAAAATCCCTACCAAATGATTTAATTTTCGAGAAACAGTTGAAATCTCTGTTGATAAAGAAAGGCTATTATACCGTTGATGAATTTAAAGCTGACAAATTGTGAATCGATCGACCCTGTATTATATACCTCCTTAACTTGACATCAATTTTAATTCTAACTACTAATTGACTACAGATACAGAACTTGACATCAAATTTTAATTTTATCTTATAATTGACTTGAAAAAAAAAATGTAATAAATTGTTTTTAACCCAATTTCCAACCAATTCAACCAATTTCACATTCTCCATTTCTTTATTTCTTTATTAATGTTTAGTGGAATAACATTATAACTTTTAATAATTAATAAGAATTGATATGTAATAATGTAATTTAATCATTTTATCGCCAACAATTTGCAGTGCCCTTAATACAGGGCGTCTCTTAATACTGACTAAATAAGAAATGACTACATTTATGACCTATATTAGACAAAGAAATATTGTAAAAAAACTGTAATTATATTGTAATTTAATTTTCAATCATCAATCACTTATTTCACAATGTTTATTCTTCTTTCTTAATGTTTAGAGTAATAACGTAAGAATGTGTAATAGTTAATAAGAATCAATATTATATGTACCTAAATTCATAATTTTAAATCCAACAATTTGCAGTGCCCTTACAGGGTGCATGTTTATACTGTGCCATGAAATTTTAATGCATGCCTACTAACCAGTATTGTACATGTTAGCAAATAAATAAATAAATAAATAAACATGTAGCGGTATGTTTACCCACACATGCGTCACACCACTTGCGAGCTTATAAGTGCCTATGACGTTGCACCGTCAAGTTAAGTTCGAAGTCACGCGTCCCCGTGACAACACATATAGTCGGTTACTACCCGTTACTCGCGTCAATCATTTATTGTAGTATTGTACCGTGTTTAGTTATAGCAAATACTTTATTAAATTCATAGTGCAACATAGAATTGGACATTTCATTTATATCACGTCCCAACAAAAGTTCTATATTGGTGACCCCGACGTGAATGAAATAATACGGTTCCATACTTTGTCCCGCGAGTGCAATTACGTTCAATACAGACGTAGACTTTATTTAGCGTTGTTACTGTGAACTATACCAAACCTTCAAAATGGTCAACCCTAACACTGTTGCTGCCAGTGAACATAAAGTTACCATAAATCCCGAGCACACAGCCACCACGGCTGCCGCCGCACCTGATAGCGTCAACGCACCTCAACAAGCTGGTCCGTGTTACACCACAGACCAGCACCAGCAGCCAGAGACGGGGACGATCACCATCAACTCCCGCATCGCCGACTTCTGGACAGCGCGTCCGCGACTATGGTTCCATCAGTTTGAGGCCATAATCGGTGCACAAAAAGCAGGTGACTTGCATAAATATCAATTAGTTATAGCTAAGTTAGGTCGAGATGAATTGGGTCAAATTAGTGACATTCTTGAGAACCCGCCCGTGAACGGTAAATATATAGCACTGAAGGACAGGTTAATTTCGTCCTATGAAGAGTCCGAGTCCAAGCAATTACATACGTTGCTTACGAAAGTCGAGCTAGGGGATCAACGACCCACTCAACTTCTTCGTAAAATGCGAGAGCTTGGAAGTAACAAAATTCCCGAGGATACAATCAAAATTTTGTGGTTAGATCGCCTGCCTCAAACAGTCCGTGCAGTAGTTACTGTCTGCGATGTAACGTTGGACAACGTCGCAGCAATTGCTGATAAGATAATGGAAACTTCACGGTCATCTGAAGTCTGTTCGCTAAATCCGGTCGCTATCCCTAGTCATTCAACGGATCAAAAATTTAATCATTTAATTAAAGAAATTGCCGCGTTAAACACAAAAATTAGTGATCTACAAAACACGCGTCAGAGTACAAGTCGGAGTCGTGGCAATGATCAGTCGCGATCACGGTCACGATCACGCTCTCGGTATCTCGACAATCAAGACAGATACAGGCATCAAACAGCGCAACCGGGAGACAAAGATTTTAAGTGCTTTTATCATTATATTTATGGAGACAACGCCAAGAAATGCGGCGACAAGCAATGCATCAGAAAGGCGTTAAACTAAACCCGACACCTACCTTGGCGAGAGTAGGTGTCGAAGGAACATCTCGCTTGAGCGTCACCGACTGGAAAAGTGGTACGCATTTTCTTATTGACACCGGCGCTGATATTTCAGTTATTGCCTACAAAAACGTTAATCGTCAACCCGCTGATTTTACTTTATTTGCTGCTAATGGGACCACAATCAAAACATATGGGACTCAGAAAATGACTTTGGACCTTGGCTTACGTCGAGCTTTTACCTGGGAATTTGTCCTGGCTGATGTACAGCGGTGCATTATTGGGGCAGATTTCCTATCCAAACATCAATTGCTTGTTGATCTTCACGCAAAAAAGTTAATTGACAAAGTCACATTACTCTCTAGGTACACTAACGTAGAAGATGCCTCAAATATTCCTACAATTAAAGTCATCGACTCGGATAATAAGTATCATCGTATTTTAACAGAGTTCCCAGACATCACTAAGAGCGAATGTTTCAAGGACCCACCCAAACACAATGTAACGCATCATATATGTACCCATGGCCCACCCGTTTATGAAAAAGCACGTCCACTTAACGCTGCAAAATACAAAGCGGCAAAGGATGAATTCCAACGAATGGTAGATTTAGGAATATGCAGGCCGTCATCCAGCCCATGGGCAAATGCTTTACACGTAGTTCAAAAGAAAAACGATGAGTTACGCCCGTGCGGTGATTATCGTCGTTTAAACGCTATCACCGAGCCCGACCGCTACCCGATTCCTCGTTTAACGGATTTCACATACATCCTCAAAAATAAAAAAGTTTTATCTAAAATTGATATTAGACGTGCTTACCATAACATAAGCGTCGCACCTGCGGACATACCGAAAACCGCAATAATAACTCCATTTGGTCTGTTTGAGTTTACAAAAATGAGCTTCGGTCTGAGAAACGCTGCACAGACGTTTCAAAGATTAATCAATGAAGTTTTGAAAAATACTCAAAATACGTTTTGTTACCTGGATGATATACTTATTGATTCAGAATCAGAAGAATGTCACATTCATGATCTCAAAGAAGTGTTCAAGCGACTTAGTGAATATGGCGTCACAATCAACACGTCTAAATGCAAATTTGGAAAATCCGAAATTACATTTCTCGGTTATCGCGTTAGCTGTGATGGCATAAGGCCGGACGAAGAAAAGGTCAAAGCCATCAATAACTATCCACAACCCGAAACCATCGAAGAACTGAGGCGCTTCCTCGGTCTTATAAATTTTTACCGAATGAGCATTCCTAAAGCCGCCGACACTCAAACTATCTTAGACAAATACTTACACAATGCTAAGAAAAAAGACAAAACAAAAATCGCTTGGACCGAAGAAGCAATCAACGCATTTAATCAATGCAAACATCACATAAGTGAAGCTGTCACTCTCACGCATCCAGACTCATCATCCAAACTTATTTTAATGACCGACGCAGCGAATACCTGCGTTGGCGCAGCACTTCATCAACTAGTCAACAAACGGTTAGAGCCACTAGGATTTTATTCGAAAAAACTAAGTAGCGCCCAGACAAAATACAGTACCTACGACAGGGAATTATTAGCTATTTACATGGCAGTAAAACACTTTCGGTATATGATTGAAGGGCGTGATCTCACAGTGTTAACCGATCACAAGCCGTTAATATTTGCTTTATCGAAGAAAGAATCGAAATCCGATCCACCAAGACGTCTTCGTCAATTAGATTTTATTTCTCAGTTTTGCAACAAAATTGAGTACGTTAAGGGCGAGCTCAATAACGCCGCCGACGCTCTTTCGAGAATAGAAGAGATTTTTCGACATGATATTTTCGACTATGAAGAATTATACAAAAGCCAAGTCGAAGATACGCAATTGTCATTATTAAAACAAAAACCTAACTTGGAATTTAAATTGTTCCGCATGCCATATGCAAATCATGAGCTTACGTTCGAAACATCAACGTCATCAGCGCGACTTTATTTACCGTCGGAGTTTCGAGAAAAAGCGATTTCAAGTGTCCACGCACTAAATCACCCTGGGGTAGCCGCTACGCGTCGCCTTATCGCGCAGCGCTATTTTTGGCCTAACATGAACACTGACGTTGCAAACTTTGTAAGAAGCTGCATTAAATGCCAGAAATGTAAAGTACAAAGGCATACAATTACACCTCTAGGAGAGTTCGAAAGGTCAGACCGTTTCGAGCATGTGCATATAGATATAATTGGACCATTACCACCTTCCGAAGGATACACATACTGTGTCACAATGATTGATCGTCATACAAAATGGCCTGAAGTCGTTCCTGTAAAAGACATAAGCGCTGAAACCGTCGCAAAAGCTCTACTCGAGCATTGGATAGCACGTTTTGGTTGCCCTGCAAGAATAACTTCGGATCAAGGTCGTCAATTCGAATCCAATCTTTTCAAACAGCTGACCAAACTACTTGGAATAGAAAAGATTAGAACAACAGCATACAACCCAAAGGCAAATGGACACGTCGAAAGGATGCATCGAACGTTAAAAGCTTCCATCATGACACGTTGCGATAGTAGCAGTCAATGGTCACAACAATTACCTATCGTGTTATTAGGAATGCGCAATACAGTTAAAGAAGATTCAGGGTACAGCCCTGCTCAGATGACCTACGGTAAATCTATGCGTCTACCGGGAGATTTTTTTGTTCCCACCGAAGCAGACATTAACAACACCGATTACACTTGCAAACTCATGGAAACATTAGCGAACCTTCAACCAACCACAAGAAAACAAGCTGTTATCAGAAACATTTTCGTGCACAAAGATTTGACTAAATCGGACTACGTTTTCATTAAAAACGAAGTAAAACTTTCGTTAACACCGCCGTACGAAGGTCCTTATAAAATACTCAAACGAAGCAATAAACATTACGTCGTTCAAGTAGGTTCTCGAGAAGTCACTATTTCTCTCGATCGTCTCAAGCCTGCTTATGTTATAATTAATAGCCCCGCACTTCAGTCGCCACAGGAAGTTTTTGTTTCGCCCAAAACAACTGCGATAACACCGGTTGCAACCAAATCGACCTCACTTGACAAAACTGAGCCATCTGTTACTACAAGATCGGGTCGCGTCGTGAAAAAGACCGTGAGATTTGCCATTTAAAACATTTTTTGTCGCCAGTCCCAAAGTCATAAAAATATCAAGTGAAATTTGAAGTGCGGTGAAGTGTTCTGTGTTTTAAAATAGACCCACAAAATTGTTTGTTTTCACACTAATTATGTCAACTTGTAACGTATTTATTTTTATGTTATCGTTACCACTTAGCTAACTCTTAAGTTTAAAACCTTTTTGTATAAAACCTTTTTGTGTCAAGTTATTACTAAAATTATGACCAATGTATTTTAATATTTTTTTACAAAATGTCTTCAGTTTAGGTAAGTATCCATTTGTGTAGTGTTGTTTTTATATTATATAAATAACTCATGTTACCGTAGTCTTGTTGTTTATTAATTTAGGAGTTATGTATAGTTATACACTTTTACACCAAACCATTTTATTTGGTATTTGCAATGTTTTTACACTTTGGTCATTGCTTTTGATGATATTTTTTTTCACTCTTTTATTAAATTGTCTTCATCTAAGGGGGGAGGACATGTAGCGGTATGTTTACCCACACATGCGTCACACCACTTGCGAGCTTATAAGTGCCTATGACGTTGCACCGTCAAGTTAAGTTCGAAGTCACGCGTCCCCGTGACAACACATATAGTCGGTTACTACCCGTTACTCGCGTCAATCATTTATTGTAGTATTGTGCCGTGTTTAGTTATAGCAAATACTTTATTAAATTCATAGTGCAACATAGAATTGGACATTTCATTTATATCACGTCCCAACAAAAGTTCTATAAACAGGTTTACTTTCGGTAAGATTCACATAGTTTAACCAGTCTATAATCTTCCCACTGCTGGGACTTCCTCTGTATGAGAGTCTAAAATCAACCACGTGCGGCCATTGGTAGATATCTTCCACGGTTCCAAGCCACCGTTTCCTTACTATTTTCACCGTTGTGAGAGCAGCAGTGATGAAATTAATTACACAAACTGAAGCGCCTTTCGGGTTCCAATCCACGCAACACGCAAGTCGTGGTCATAGCTAACTAACTTATCATCATCATCATCCGCCTATAATGTTCCCACTGCAGGGACTCAGGCCTCCTCTCTCAGAGAGGGATGGGCTATAATCCACCTCGCGAGTCCAGTGCGGGTTGGTAACCAACTTATCAACGCCTAATAAATATATTATAAATTTAATATCCAATCTTTTTGTAACGTTTAGACCTACATATATATGCACAAGCAGTAAGCAACCTCCAAAATCTACTTCAAAAGCATCTTAAGCCGTATTAAAATCTTAGTTTCCTACGTCAAAGCCACGTGTACAAAGCTGCATTACAAATTTCATAATGAATACAAGTTTGCTCAGTCCCCCGCGTTCCGTACCGCGTCGCTTTGAGCGCTGTGACACAGAATATTTATACTTACAGAAGGCGCATGCAACGAGCAGAAACGCACACAGACGTGGACATGCTATAAGAGCATAGACGGGCTGCGTATAATATGCGTATATATAACTATTGCCGTCGCGCTGCGCTCTAGCAACCGGGCGGTATCAATATGTGAGTGCGATAGAGACAACTGCAGCTCAGAACGATTTTACCTATAAAAAACCTTGACCGATCGACGTTTCGTATTCTCCTGTTTTCTCCTCGAAACCTAAGCCAATTAAATTATATTTGGTATCAAAATTTAAAGGAAGAATAGATCTATGCCCCTATTACTTGTTTTTATTTTAAAAACTTTTCAATTTTCTTTGGTAGTCATCTGATTACGTAGGTAAAAACGAGGTATTTTTTTAGGTTTTTGGTAAGTCATATTTATTTTTGTAATAAATTTTTTGAAAAAAAAAATGACAGGGGCATGCCTTCAATAGACCTGGATTTTTATAAATAAAAACGATTACTCTAGAGGCATTATCCAGGAAGAGAATAGGAGAATACATTTGTATGGAAAAATGCAGCCCGTCTATGCTCTTAAGTGCAGCTCACACTGGGTAAGCAGCGTAACAAAGGTAGGTAAGGTCGTTTAGCTTTGTAAGCGAGCGAAACAAAGCATACAGGGCTCACATCTGAAACTTAGATTAATAATGTAGGGATTGGGCTAAATAGGTGCGCCTTGAACTGCCTCGTCGCTGGTCGCAAGCACGATTTCTGTACATTTAGTCCTGGCTCCTAATTTCAGATCCGGCAAAGTAATATTGGGTTTTTTCCATCAAAATTTAATTTATCAGTAGTATCCACGGAGTCTAGATTTGTGCCCGGTTGACGGCAATAGGCTCGCCTCCGCCTCTGCCTAACCCATCGGGGATTGCAGATGTGATGTTATGTTAGATGCGCTTCTCTTCGACAATTACTCGTGAGGGGCAGCATTATGCTTCACTGAGATAGCCGGGTAAAGCTTGTAAAAACGTATCACTGGCATAGTTTAGCTCTATAATTCGTGATGTGAATCGAATTATAAAATATGTACGTGGAAGCAGCTGTAATAAGCGGCGAGCCATCAATCAGGCATAAATCCAGACTCCGTGGCTGTTACCAAGAAATTCCTGATGAAAAAACCCAGTAACAGTTTGCCTGACCCGAAAATCGAACCGAAGATGCTCAGCAGTCGCGCTTGCAACCGCTATATTAACGAGGCAGTCAGTCAGCGAGGTGGCTTTCGGTTATATGTGTGGCGAATAAAGGCACATTCATGTCCATGTGTGTTTATTGTATTTTCACTCGTTGTATGCAGTCGACCTTCTGTACATATTTATTCAGTGGCATACTGGTCTAGGAAACAACCGCTTACTTATTTAATTCTTTTGTACCTACACGTTAAGAAAATTGCTTAGGAGAAATCGTTGACAATTGTTTACCGTTGCTGAGCAACTATTCAAAGGAGTAAAAGGATGCTTGTAAGATTATTTTGTTCCAGTTTTGAAAAGGCATGTTTGTATTTTTAATTCTTCTTAATAAATAGGTACTCTATTGATTCATTGTATATGTGAAGCCAAATGGTTTAAACGGAAACCCTTATGGATACGTCCTATCCGTCTGTCTAATTTCCGTATGTCACATTGCCAATTTTCTCCGACACTGTTGGTACTGCACAGTTGAAATTTGGAGAGTAGGTCTCTTCAATGAACCGTTATTGAAAACGGATTTGTAATTATACAATGAAAATTCGAAAGGTCGAACCCAGGCCTGCGCATTACTTTGTGTAATTTATTTCATCACCACTGCTCTCAAAACGGTGAAGGAAAACATCGTGAGGACACCGGCATGTCTTAGAATAAAAAAAATCGAAGACATGTGACATCTACCAACCAGTACCTACTGGGCCCGCGTGGTGGATTATAGCCCATCCCTCTCCTAGAGAGGAGGCCTGAGTCCCTGCAGTGGGAACAATATAGGCTGATGATGATGATGAATGAAAATAATAAATAAATAAATGAGCGTTTAAAATGTTATTATTACATTGTTTGATGCTACGCTTAGATTCCGATTCGCACTTGGACAGTTTTTATTGTGGTTTTACTTATGTAGCAGAATGACGTCACACAAGTAAGCAGGTACCTATTTACATAAACTCACATTATCAGCAGTGGTGGTGAATCATGACTGTCTTGTCACATGTCACCGTAGAGCGACAACGTCGGATAAACACGGCGGAGGCGCCGGGGCATGACGCGATGTTACTGATTGTGATTATGTGTACGCACTTTGTACATTGACGGACACTTTACATTAAACTGGGGGAGTTTTTGAACAACATCACTATCACTACATAGTATAAAATAAAGTCGCATTCTCTGTCCCTATGTCCCTTTGTATGCTTAAATCTTTAAAACTACGCAACGGACTTTGATGCGGTTTTTTTTAATAGATAGAGTGAGGAAGGTTTATATGTGTAATAACATCCATTTTCTCAAAAATGGTATGTAATGTTGCCATAACATCTCTAAAAAGTATCCAGAAAGTGAACTTTACCGGAGACTTATTCACAACTGTCCAGTAAGAAGCGAGATTTTAAATTTGGAATCTCCTACTGTCCAGTAAGTAAGTATGTAATTTACTTACTGGACACTAGGTCATCCTCTTTAGATCTTTAGAAAAAAAAACATAGTACCAGACACAGATTAGAGTTTAGCCATTATTTAAAAAGTTTTTTCTAAAGTAGTTTCCTAAACTGCCTCGTTGGTCTAGTGGTCGCAAGCTCGACTGCAGAGCGTGAGGTCCTGGGTTCGATTCCCGGGTCGGCCAAAAAGTGCTATTGTGTTTTTCACATATGAATGTAACCTTCAATATTAATTAAACGAATTTGTTGTTAAACTTTCTTTAATTTTTGAGAAAAGCATTATACAAACCTCAACCAGTAAGAAAGCCATCCTGGCCTCGTATATAACCAGACCTCACCTGCGGTTCGGTCCGGTTAACTCATACTTGGCCAGGAAGGCTTACTTACTGGATTCTGCAGTAATGTACTATTGCACCCGTGCGAAGCCAGGGCGGGTCGCTAGTTAAATATAAAATACATAAAAACTTGCCAGTATCGTGCTATTTGGCTTAACTGGTGTTTGCCTATATTTGCTTGTGAACGTTTTAAATAGAGCCATAACACCCGGAAACATGATAATATTGCTGTCCATTAGTTATCAGAATTATCCACTTCAATTCCAAAGATTACCCCCACATTCATACTTACATTACCTGCTTTTATAATACATATATTTTAATCAAATCGCATTCATATTCCGTAATACAAGCGCTCTAGGCTTTTGACAGATATTCCTTTATTTACACAGTTTGCTTGTCAAATTGGTATGCTCGGTAACAGAATAATCATTATGAATGTATTTTTAAAGTCAAAATTAACATTATTGGGAATTCAGGTGTGTAATGAAAACTGGGCCAAGTGCGAGTCGTACTTGCACATGAAGGGTTTCGTACCATTATACTAGATCACCATAAACTTCTTAAAGGTTTTCCTGTAATCTATAAGTGTTGAACTAATTTCTGTATTTTTTTTTAATATTACGCTCAGTGTTTCGGAGATAAGGGGGGGGGGGGGGGGGGTAATCGTTTCGCGTCAGTGTCCCTTCACCCCTGTAAAATAATTGTGCCTTATAATATCAAAATATTGACTACTCTAAACAGGTTTTCTTACGATTGAAAATCATTAACAGCAACTGGTCCTTGTACCTTTCTAGCTCAGCAACGAATGCATTCTATTGTTCCAATTCAACCCCCTAGGATGTGCTTGTGACAGCAAAACTTATGAACTATCTTTATTACTATTATCCTGAAAATATGTGTGTAATTCAACAATATTATGAATAAGTTTTGAATGTGTGTGTGTATGTTTGTGTGGCCACACACCACATTGTTTTTTTTTTTTGTTTTTTGGTAGATAGATAGATAGAATACTCTTTATTATGAAAAAAAATAAATAAAAAAAAAAAACAAAAAAAAAATTAAAAAAAAAAACCCGTTTTCAGTGTTTATGATATTATTATGAATTTTCTCTTTTTCATTACAATTTCTGAAGTGGTTCTGGCTACCATAATGACAGTTTGGTGATCAAAACTAGATAGAAAAAATCGTGTATTTTTTTTTAATTTTAGGAGTTAATCACTGTTTTAAACTTCCACACGGCTTTTATCTAAACTAATATTGTGCCAAAGTATGTTTTAGGGGTTTTTTTTTCACAAAGACCTATGTCTATACAAACTTTTACCTGCAGTTACGCCCGCGTGTAGGTTGGATAATATAACTCGTATCTCACGAGAACGAACGATTTACTTGTTTTTGCGCACGTGTGAGCTGTTTTAAATGAATTCAATTAAGGAACGAGTTCATAAATTTAAATAATAAGGAGAGATAGCAAAATGACATAAATTTAGGAACACACCACGTTTAGCTTAGGCTGAGTTGCACCAAAAAAGTAGTTAAAGTTAAAGTTTGTGTCAAATGGCACGTCAAACAAACATCAAAATTTCAGTTTTGTATCGGTTATGCCAACAATGAGTTGCGCGATTTGACAAATAGTTAAATGACGTCATAACTTTAACGGTAACTGCAACCACTCAATTTCCGCTGGTTAGTGTTATAGTTTGTGTTAAATTGTCTGTCAATTTTATTGTCAAACGCGTTGAATATAACCTTTAGACATCATGTCCCTGCTCCAAGAAATACTCGCAGAAACCAGTTCTGATGACGAAAGCGATGAAAAGAAAAGTGTGATTACCAGAGCCGATCGTTTTTCCACATGGAACGACGAATGTTTCTTGCCAAGATTTCGAGTCTCTAAAAACGTAGCTTGGTGGCTGACTATACGATTGCATTGCTTAAGGACGCATTCCCGATTGATAAGTCAAATCATTACTTTTTTAAACAAAAGTATGTTTATTAAATACAATGCTTTGTATTTTTAAAATGTTTTTGCTGCTTATTGTAGATAGATGTGCAAGGTACAATTCTTAACTATAAATATAATTTTAGATATGTCCAGTTTCTCAATAAATGTACCGAAGTAAATTAAAACACTTCGGTACATTTATTGAGAAACTGGACATATCTAAAATTATATTTATAGTTAAGAATTGTACCTTGCACATCTATCTACAATAAGCAGCAAAAACATTTTAAAAATACAGAGCATCGTATTTAATAAACATACTTTTGTTTAAAAAAGTAATGATTTGACTTATCAATCGGGAATGCGTCCTTAAGGCGTAACAAGGATATTCATCGTAGGTAATTGTTCAACCAAAAAATAATACGTGCTATAGACAAAGCAATAAATATAATAGGTACTTTGTTTGAATGTTTGCAAAAAAAAAATTGTATGTATAATTTTTCTATAAGTACCCCATACAGTACTGTCAAATTTGACAAAAACCTTAACTTTAACGACTTTTTTGATGCAACTCAGCCTTAATGTTAAGCTGTCTCCACAGTCATTGTCGCAGGAACTTCTTAAACCTTAACTTATTTGTTAGTAGTTATTTTCAATTAAACGTAAATTTGGTCTCTACTGCAGCAAATGAAAGCCGATTTATCGGCCGATACCAAAACGTTGTTATAAAGGGTGTAAAAGTATCCTAAACGGAGCCGAAAAACACTTATTCTACCTGGGAACTCCCTAGTTACGACACAGGTACCTATTGGGTGTCAATGTTCGAAATTTTTTACAGCTTTTTGCTTTTTTTTTAAACTAGTTTTTTGGTTTCTAACTTTACTTAAATTACCTCCATGACTCATTTACTACCCAAAGCACCCACTAGTACAATGTTTTAGAAAAAAAAAAATGTAATGTTAATGTAATGTAATGTTTTAAAAAAAAGTCGTTTCCCAGCAATAATTTTTGCGTAGGGGTACTTAGTTTGATGTACATAATGCTTGGTTGACAGCTTTGTGAAGGAAGAGTTCGTTGACACACCCTGCTTAAGCGCACTAGCATACCTACGTGTTTACGACTAAACAATCGACCGATAAAAAACCCTGCAGTCTGCCACGAATCCGAGTATAATAAAGTACAACATATTCTAAGAACAATACACAAGTAAACATGCTACGTACTTAAATTCAATTTTCTTGTTTATGAGCGCGTGCGGCATTTTAATCCTTATACGCGTTTCTTGTCAGCGCCACGCTCTGCTACATTTTAGCGGCGTCTGCGGTCTGCCTAGACGTGGAGCCCAGTTTATAATTACAGTTTCCAGTCTGCACTAATTAGATATTTTTCATACTCGTTTACAGATGTGAGTGATAAAAGAAGATTTTCAGATTAATGGGATTTCTGTTAGGTAGGTATTTGTTTATTTTAAAAGTCGTAGGTTGACAAGGATCTTGGCTAGATAATGAAATTGCATAAAAAAAATTCAAACACACTGAATCGTGAAGGTTCATATTATAAGTAGATAGATACGTATAGCTATGTAAGCAAAATTAAAATAAATTATTTTTTGGACATGAGTGAGCGACTAATGCTTCAGGATTTGGCTGTCCACTCTGCCCGACACCACGCTCAGAAGCGTGTTGATACTACCCTTTACCCGAGACAACAACAGCGAGATAATAATAACTGAACATATAACGTCGATCAAAGGTTATGTTACGCCTACCGAGGTTGTCCTGTGGATTATTGACCATCTGTGCTTCGGAAAGCCCTTTAACCTTGTCGACCTTGAGGTCAATTGTAGATGAGTGACCGTCTTTACGGGTAGTCACAAGCTCGAGTTTCTGGATGCCAGAAATCTGACTACCAGAGTTGTAAGTGGTGTCGTTAGGTCAGATAGACAATCGCTCAATGTAAAGTATTATTAGTAATTAATGTAAGTATCCAGATAGGCTGGAAGATGACCTGATCAAAAATAATTAATACGTTAGTTTGGAAAATATTTGGATACAACAGATGATTTAGATACTTACAACAAGCTTTATTATTTAAATTATGTTATGGTCATCCATAAATCAGTAAGTTATTTAAATATAACATTTTCAGTTAGCAACGAATTAAATTAATTAAATTGTATGCTATTTGTATTGGCTCATCATTGAAACTGTGGCGGTTGGTTGGTTAACATTTTACCTATAAAATGAATATCAACAATTGATCATATTCGCAACATAGAGGATGCGAACATTTAACCTCGTACATTGTGTGGGTACATACTGTATACAGTGCATAATCAGCCTTAAATGCTCCCACTGCTGGGACTCCAGGCCTCCTCTCTATAAGAGGGAATGGGCTATAATCTACCACGCAGACCCATGGCGGGTTGGTAAATGTCACATATCTTCGATTTTTAGTTCTAGGACATGCCGTCTTCCTTACGATATTTTCCTTCACCGATTTGAGAGTAGGTATACAGTGTACGTGGTTTAATAAGGGACATATTTTCAGGGAGAATTGTACTCAGGGTAATGATAGCAATTTTGAAATCCAAAAAAAAAACAGCTGTTGTACACATTTTCATTAGCATTGATTTTCTTGCACTTTATATAAAACAGCGGAGTTTTTGCAGGTTCCAATGTTCGACTTAAGGTTAAAGAAAGTATATCTATCACTTGAGCTAATAAAGCTATATAATAACATCACGCCTGTAATCTCTAAAGGGGTCAGCAAAGATAAACCTAATAGTACACTCACATTTCGTAAATTTTATGTGTATGTCCCATGTATTACCGGGTGAGCCTATTGTCATCCACTTGGCACAAGTCTAGGCTTCGTGACTGCTACTGATGGAAAAACCCAATAACACTTTGTAGGTCAACTGTCACGAGACCAGTAAGTTCTAGGTCAAAGTTTCAACACGTGCAGTCGAATGTACTTTGTAGGTCAACTGTCACGAGACCAGTAAGTTCTAGGTCAAAGTTTCAACACGTGCAGTCGAATGTACTTTGTAGGTCAACTGTCACGAGACCAGTAAGTTCTAGGTCAAAGTTTCAACACGTGCAGTCGAATGTACTTTGTAGGTCAACTGTCACGAGACCAGTAAGTTCTAGGTCAAAGTTTCAACACGTGCAGTCGAATGTACTTTGTAGGTCAACTGTCACGAGACCAGTAAGTTCTAGGTCAAAGTTTCAACACGTGCAGTCGAATGTACTTTGACCCATTTACTAACGTGAACGATAAATCTTGATCTCACATTAGATTTGTGACGCGGAAGATCTCAGTCACTTCAGCAGATGTGCAATAAAACCTGCTTCAGATACGTAGATTGTAAAAATAAGATTGGGAACGTTGTGTCTGCTCCACAGTTCGGCGGAACACTTCGCGATGGCTGGCTTAAAGGAAAAGAACATAGCGATATCTTGATAGATTTGATGTCTTGGACACTTGAATTCATAGATTGGTCACACCAATTTGAGGGTTATACATAAAGGGAATAGGGAGACAAACTAAACGAAATGAAAGTTAGGGTAAAAATTAAACTCGTACTTATTTCTAAAACGAAAGTGAAGTGAGTGCGAAGTTTCAACGATATTTTTTTAAAAGCTCCTCACACAAACTGATAAAGAAGCGCATAGAGACAAGGCCACAATATTTCAAATCAAGAACTCGATTTTTGCTATGATGTTTAATTTAATTTAAATATAAGTTTGACTAGAGTTTAGTAGTAGAGTTGGGATAGAAAATTTAAATACCTAATTACATAGGATAGTTGAATATGTTTTTGCGATTCACATTCTAAAATATTACCACAACATACATACGTAGCAATCTGGACAGCTCTGCGATTTGCTACATTCAAGTCAATTTTCTGTGTTGGGCCTGTTTACCCGAGATGGGCCGATTATACCCCACCTAGCCAAATAGGAATCTATTAATACATTGTTATAATTACTAGAAACATTTTTCTCGCTTCAGCCCCTGCCTTGCGCCCATCTCATCCGAAACGTGAACACAATATAATGAGGGAGTGGAGCCTCAGAGAGCAAAGTTTGGAGCGGACTCAAAAGTGCTCCTAGTAATTTTTCCAGCTTGATTTAAAACGATCGCATTGTAACAGAGTTTTGGTCGTCCATTCTTGTTCGCAATCGTGTTTTGCAGTTGCAAAATTACGAGTTTTTGGTAAGTTCTTAGACCAAAAGGAAGTGCAATGTTTAATGGTCGTGGCATAAATAACATCAGCAACAGAATATTCGTTATTTTTCATGTAACTTTTGATAACCACAGAAGTTACATGTTGGTTATTACTCCGTGTTCAAAGCGCTATCGCAATTTTCGCGTTTATTTTTGTTACTCGTTTTTTATGGAATCAGGAAAGCCCCCTCTAATGGTGCACTGAATGGAAGCAATGCAATGGTCGCATGTGCGCGAGACGGTCGTTTAAGCTAGAACGCGGCTTTTATTTTCATCATCATCATCATTTCAGCCAAAAGACGTCCACTGCTGAACATAGGCCTCCCCCAGGCGTCGCCACATTGACCGGTCCCGTGCGTCTCTCATCCAGCGGTTTCCTGCAACCTTGACCAGGTCATCGGTCCACCTAGTGGGAGGCCTTCCAGCGCAACGTCTTCCGGTTCGCGGTCGCCATTCCAGAACTTTTCGGCCCCATCGGCCATCCGTTCTGCGAGCAATGTGCCCTGCCCATTGCCACTTAAGTCTGGCGATTCTTCGGGCTACGTCGGTAACCTTGGTTCTCAAGCGGATGTCCTCATTTCTGATTCGATCACGCAAGGAAACTCCGAGCATAGCCCTCTCCATTGCCCTTTGGGTGACTTTGAGCTTTCTGATGAGGGCCATTGTGAGCGACCACGTTTCGGTCCCGTATGTAATCACTGGCAACACACATTGGTCATAGACTTTCGTCTTGAGACACTGGGGTAAGTTGGACGAGAAGATACCGCGCAACTTCCCGAACGCTGCCCAGCCGAGTCGGATTCGACGATTGACCTCTTTCTCGAAGTTAGATCTACCCAACTGGACCGTTTGTCCCAGGTAGACATAATCGTCCACAACTTCGAGCGTAGAGTCTCCGATCTTGATAGGAGTGGGTGTTACATGAACATTCAACATAACCTTGGTTTTGTCCATGTTCATTTTAAGACCCACTCTTTCGGAAGCTCTACTGAGGTCATCGAGCATTGCACTGAGGTCTTCCATGGTCTCAGCCATGACCACTATATCGTCGGCAAACCGAAGGTGAGTGATGTACTCGCCGTTGACGTTGATGCCAAGTCCTCTCCAATCCAGAACCTTGAAGATATCCTCCAATTTTTTATTTTCATTCAACTTTAATACCTAAGATCTGAAAACACACTCTCTTGAGTGTGTTTTCAGACTCGAGTGAATGCCGACAAAATCCTAGGTTAGACGCTTTTGATCATAATCCCAACATTTCCTTCTAAATTACTCGATCAAATAATAAATACATCAAAAGTTTCTAAGCAATATGGCGAGCGGGGCCCTAGTAGAAATGCATGAAATGAAACATGTATGAAAAGTATTGCACAAAGGAATCGCCTTAATGCGTGAAGCACTAGCCCGGTGGTACCGTATAATATTCTACTAAGACGCTACCAAGAGGAAATCGTCGAGGTAAGTGGAGGATTTTCAAGTAAAACGTTAAAATATTGAGGAATTTGGTCCTTGTAGGATTTTAACTGGAATTATGTACCTAGATATATATAAAATACTATTTATTGTACTAGAAATTTCAGCTGCCATTCGGCCGGATAAAGGTTATTTCGCAGAAGGAATCATCGGAATAAGGTGTTTTCAGGGAACCCAGCTAATGCCACATAGAAGAACGACCATTGTTGATGGATTTTCGGGTAAATCAACAGGAACATCCAAATTAACAGATACTATTTGAAGTCCCGTGGTACCTAATTCATATTTTGAGTTAGCTCGTTCCATCCTCGACCTCGTCTTTATGCTCAGAACCACATTGACGTCAAAGTAGGCCGAATTAAAAAGAACTAGCAATCCTTTGCCCATATTTTTCTTGTATATAATCAATGTAAAACATTCCCAATGTAATGGAATTTGACCGTAATCATCAGGAATTGGGCCGTAACCGTGCAGCCATGGCGGGTTGGTTTCACTTTCTTCCCAATAAGGAATGAAGTTGCTCTTTACCCAATATACGTGTCTATTGTCTATCTAATGTTTAGTACACACCGAACTTGGTAATTATCCCCCGGCAGTTAGTCGCAGCGACCGATGTCTTCAATTGCCCTGTCTCGTGCCTTTTAATCCAACTAGTGTCGCCACTAAGAATGGTTTGCGTCGACAGAATGTTTAATTGTTCACATTTATGTTCCAGTTATATATTCTAGTAGGAATTTACAAGTAGGAAATTAAATATTTAAGTCTAGACCTTCTTAAATGCAAGACTTGACTAAAGAGATAGCCTACGCGCTACTAATGAGTAGGATTCTGGGTTTATTGCCTTAGTCGGGCAAAGTGTTTTTAATCAAATTAAATTTTTCAAAAATCAATCTGAGATTGTTTGAAGACTGATCTACAAGTAATACTATAACTTTCTTTTAATTTATATTTGCATATAACATTGTATAGTATTTTATAACGGACTGCTGTCCTTAACTTCACGCCAAAATCGCAAATTTTTCGAACGGAAATAGCAATCAGTTTGCTTATAATATATACAAGTAATACTATAACTTTCTTTTAATTTATATTTGCATATAACATTGTATAGTATTTTATAACGGACTGCTGTCCTTAACTTCACGCCAAAATCGCAAATTTTTCGAACGGAAATAGCAATCAGTTTGCTTGCAATGTATTTGCGATCGCGAAACTACTAGGAGTATATAATTATGCTTGTGCGTCCTGCTTTCACGACTGACGTTGTTCGATTGGGCAGCTAGCATTGAGAAATAATAGTGACTGCTGCTCAAGCTGACATTATAAATGCCACTGACATGCAGGACTAGTGGCCACAAGCACGACTGCGACTGTGGTTCTGGGTTCGATTCCCAAGTCAAGCAATTGAAATTTCTCATCAGCGCCCTAGTATTTGGATGTTTTGATTAGTTCCCGGTAGATGGTAATAGGCTAACGGGGGTTTGCCATGCCGAGCGATTCGCTCGGCACTTGCCCACTCCCTGTCTGTGTGTTGCTCTGGCTGTTGCCGCGGCTGTTACTTGTAGATATATAGCAGCCGAGAAGCTCGATGGGAACGGGTTGGTTCATATATACCGTGGACTGGATGTAAGATGGGGGATTAAAGGACTGGAGTGGAGACACGGATGAGATTTGGAAGAGACATACATTCAGCATTCAGTGGTCATAATTTGAAGAAGAAGGAGCCCCAAACTAGAACAATCAGCTTCAAAGTTGTATCGTATCACTTAATAACTGGATAGCAGGCGTTTAATAGGCAATCGCTTTATGTTAAGTACTGGTATACAGCTGCATTAGTTTTTACTATCGACAGTGAATAAAAAAAGAGTCATCAAAAAATTTAACACGTTACGAATATATTTTAATAAATGCCTAAGCACAGAATAGACCTCAAGTTCAGAAGAGCTACTAACTATTACAATGACTAAGTTTTAGGCCTAATTTTAGTTGCCGTAAGTCACACTTTTCGATGTTTTGTAACCAGAAATCACTTACCTTAGATTTATCTGTACTTAAATTAGATATTATGCTTTTCCATTTCCCATGACAAAATCAAGAATTCCTTTATTCTAAAACCTTGGAAATATGCTATAACCTATCAATTTACCAGCCATTGCATGAAATCAAATAATCATTACATTACAAGCAAAAGACTTTCAGTTTCGAATTAAGAAAACAATTGACGCTTTATCTTTTTTATTCTATTATTTTTATTAATGACCAGCTGACGCCCACGGCTTCGTCCCCATGGATGTATATGAATTATATTATACTAAAACCTTTCTCGAGAACCACTCTATCCATTGGTGAAATCAGCATGCACATCGGTGCAGGATTTTCAAGATACAGGTTTTTACCTAGTTTGGAAGTCAGGCGTCCGTATAGTTTATTGCAGCATTTTTTTGTATAGAATCCCCGATGATGAAATTGTATTAGGCTATATTTTAATTCAGACCAATAAACGATTAATATTATTATTATTTTTGAGTATATCGTGAACAGATAGATATGGTGATTGTGATTTTTGTACTTTGAACTAGTAGGTATGACTACTATATTATTATTAGATAAAGGATGTTTGAAAGGGGCGCTTGAAAAAAAAAAGTCGATGTCGAGTTAAAAGAAAGTCGTCTGTCTTGGTATTGATATGTAATGAGGAGGAATGAAACTCATGTGTCTAAAAAGTCCTGGATAATAACATTAATAGATAGGGAGAGGAAGGTCAAAGAATAGATGGATGGATTGTGTGAGGAATGATATTCAAATGATGCCATGACGTCTGACCGTAGAAAATAGAATAAAAAACCAATAAAAAACAAAACTTGGAAGCAGGCGGGGTTCATTCTTTAATCATTTCATAATTTAATATTCAAATGAACCCCGCCTGCTTCCAAGTTTTGTTTAATTTATAATGTGCTTGTTTTTAGCTTTTCAGTCGGGTTTTTTAGTTTTTTAACAATTTTTTTTTAATTTCCAACTTTTTAGTTCTTTTGTGTTTGTTCTTTCGTTGATCGCGTAAAAATTTTCGCAGATGATTCAACTTTTGGGTTGGTTAGGATTTGTGACTTTCAATTTCTTTTAAACATAATCTCCTTTTAAAACCCTTCATTAACCGACTTAAAAAAAAGGAGGAGGTTATCAATTCGACTGTATTTTTTTTTTTTTTTTTTTTTTTTGTTTTTTTTTTTTTTTTTTTTTTTTTTTTTATGTTTGTTACCTCATAACTCCGTCGCTTGCTAACCGATTTGAAAATTTCTTTTTTTGTTGGAAAGGATATACTTCCCAAGTGGTCCCATGATCACCAAGTCAGGATCTGATGATGGGATCCTGGAGAAATAGAGAGAACTCTTCAAATTTTATAGGCACACTTGCAGTGATTTGAGTAGTTTTTGGAAGAGTACTTTCTCGGAGTGGTTCCATTTCAATTTAGTGAAGATCTGATGAAGAACTTCGGAGATAGGCAACGGAACTCCTCAACAAACGATAGCAAATGGACTGGGATTGCTGAAATCTCATGTCTGTCTATTGCTTACACCAGTTCATAACATAACATCACGCCGGTACGTTGTGAAGGGGTAAGCACATGTGAACCACTAAAAAGTGAAAAATAAAAACTTTTTAACAAAAAATAAAACCGACTTCAAAAAAAAAACACTAAAAAGTCAAAAATAAACTTTAGAAGAAAAAAACAACACAAAAAAGTGAAAAATAAACTTAAGAAGAAAAATCAGCTTCGGAAGTCGGTGGCAAAAAAAGCCAAATCAAACAAACAAATGTCACCGACTTCAGAAGCTGATTTTTCTTCTTAAGTTTATTTTTCACTTTTTTGTGTTGTTTTTTTCTTCTAAAGTTTATTTTTGACTTTTTAGTGTTTTTTTTTTGAAGTCGGTTTTATTTTTTGTTATTTTGATACCCTACTCAATGGTAAAGCTAAAAAAAATTTTTTGAACTCCGCGATATGGCCCTCAAAATCTTTGTTTCTTAATTTGAATGTAGCCTATGACACTCGCGCCATCTAGACAAATCTAACGACGTATATTTTATTCAAATTAGTCCATCCGTTTAGGAGTTATGAGGGAACAAGGGGACAGACATCCATACATAGATACACGTCAAACACATAACCCTCCTTTTGGACTTCGCCGCAGTCGGGTAAAAAGAAAACGTGAGGCGTCGACCCCAAATTCTCTTCTTTTTCTATTTGATTGGTTTTTCTTTTTCACCTGGTGTTTTTTTATACCTTCTTTACAGAAATGAAACAACTGGATGTTCACGTGAATGAAAACGTTTAGGTAGATAATTATACTTATCTAAGTAGATAAGTATAGTGAGTAAGGTAATCATTTCTATTTAAATCACACATGCTGCACGCATTATGTATCATATGTACCAAAAGTCCAGTAAGTCCACGAATGGTCCACTAATCATTTTATCAGTCTCTCTTATCAAACAAAATTAAGTCTAATCGTAACATCTATAAACCGCTTTGCTGATCATGCACAGTAAACAGGTACAATGATGTCAGCAAGGAAATTACTCTAATCAGCTAAACCGCGCCTCCACTTTTGGCAGACTGATATCTTAGGGCACTTGTACGAACGCGCGGCTTTATCGTAACGAACGTTTCATACATAATGTTTTTACGGATGGATTTATTAATAACTATGAATGTTATTTTATTTTTTTTTATTTATTTATTTAGGTAACCAACAGCGATACATTAAAATAAATTACAAAATATGCTTGTTACAGTTTCTATGGCCAATTATAGGTTACCCTGTATTACTGGATATAATGTAAGACATGCGAACGGACTAACAAAAAAACAAAATAAAAAAATTACCAAAATTACACAAAATGGTGGTTAATTTAGCACAAAAAAGATAAAAGACTAAGACGAAGAATGGTTGTCTGTCATTTACCTCTGTTTATAGCCTTCATGATTCGTTTTTTAAAGGTAAGTTTATTACAACTAAACAAATCAATTTCAGAAAATTCCATGTTATAAATTCGAGCAATGCGAGTCAGTACACAGTTCTGAGCATAGTTAGTGGAGTGCCGAGGAACACGCAACATCGGCGTGTGACGAGTGCGCCGTAGGGGAGTGTTAAACGTTATCTGTGCGACCAACTCCGGACAATCAAGGCGTCCATTGAGAATGTCATACAGCAAACACATGTCCATCACTTTACGCCTTTCTTCCAGTGTTAGCAGACCATAGGTTCGACAGCTATCTTCGTAGGACATCGGAGGTTTACGGAGGCGATAATTAAGATGGTTGATAAATTTTTTTTGAATCCTTTCTATTTGGGTCTTATAAATTATGTATTGGGGGTTCCATATTTGACACGCATATTCCAAAACGCTGCGCACATAAGCAAAATATACAGATTTAAGAGCTCCAATATTTTTAAATACCTGACATGACCTAAGAACAAATCCCAGGTTCTTATAAGCTTTTGTGCTAATAAGATCTATGTGATCTGAGAACATTAATTTACCGTCAAATACAACTCCCAAATCCCTCGCCATCTGTACTCTACTTATGACAATTCCATTAAAATTATATGAGTAAACAATCGGGTTCCTCTTACGTGTGTAACTGATACATTGACACTTTGCAACGTTTACAGTGATCTTGTTTTCTGAGTAATAATTATTTAAATTATTAAGGTCCTTTTGAAGGGCCTGACAATCATCGGGTGATGTTATTTTATAAAATACTTTTTTGTCATCAGCGTACATTAAATGATCAGAGTGTTCAAAACAATCAGTGATGTCAAATAGATATGCATTGTAAAAAAGAGGTCCCAAATGAGATCCCTGGGGAACACCGCTAGGGATTTCAATAAAGTTTGAACGGTAACCACCTAGAACGACAGCTTGAGAGCGTTTAAACAAATATGATTGTACCCATCGTAAAAGATCCCCGCGTATACCCAGTCTATACAGCTTTCTGAGCAAGATGACGTGATCCACACGATCAAAAGCTTTTTCGAAATCCGTGTAGATCACGTCAACCTGCCCCCCGCCATCTGTATTCTCAAGAACAAAGTTAGAGAAACTGGCCAAATTAGAGACAGTCGAGCGTTTCTTTAAAAAACCATGTTGTTTACCAGAGATTCCTCTGAGTATATAAGGATAGATAGCGTCGTATACTAGTTTTTCAAATACTTTACCAATTGTAAGGTACCTGGGTCGAATATGGCCACCTTAAGGTTTCGTGTCTTTTTTTTTATAGTTTTTAAGATTGGAGGGTAAGCCACGGTATTTATTTATAAAGCGTACTTATGAATCTTTCATATTGTAGCAAAAAAACAATAAAAATATTGAATATTAACAGATATTCTTTACTTTTTCGTAAATTTAAAAGTTGGCCATATTTACGACAGGGTAGGTAAATATGCCCACGGGTGTGGCCACATTTACTGTATCACTTTAAAATTATTTAAAAAGGCAAATTAAGTAAAAGAAGACGTCTGTTTTTTTATTAAAAAAAAATATATTTAGGAATGGCACGAATGGAATGGAATGGTTTTAAAATTAAATGAGAAGGAATTATAAAAATCATCATCATAGTGATAATGAAATTGGCCATATTTTCAGTCACGCCATTTTTTTTTTCTTTATTCAGACGAATCATAAACACATTATTATTTTGAGAACTACACAAAAAAATATCAAAATACAATTGCCGCACAGCATGGCAACGTACATAAAAAACAATAAAATCGAAAACTAACAGAAATATAGGACCGAATTTACTTGGATGTTTTTATAACGGCAGCGCGGCTTCCCACTTCCACGAAATCTGAGCGACTGGCATCTGTGCGAGAGGGGTGGCGGGGGCGCTACTCGGATACGTGGCTCGGCCGCGATCGTATACCGTCGCGTTCAGTTTTATAAAGTGTTGCGTTTTAGAAATAATAGTATGTGGCCATATTTATCGGCTGGCCATATTCGACCCAGGTACCTTATTCAGTATAGAAATACCCCTATAATTTCCTATCATTGACCGCGACCCTTTTTTATGAATTGGAACGATGAGAGCTCTTTTCCATTCACTTGGGAAGACGCCTTCCTTTAAAGAAATATTAAAAATAGTACTAATTGGACGAGCCAAAGACATTGCACAGTTCTTCCAAAATAGTGGGGGTATACCGTCACATCCAGGGCCCTTATCCACGCCTAATGCACTCAACGACCTCTCCACCGTTGACGAAGTGAATTGTAACTTGGAAATTATGTCAGGACAGTTATCTTTCTCGTCCGTTGTCAATGAATTAGCAAGGCTATAGTCAGAGGGTTCACCAAATACGCCGTGGAAGAAGTCATTAAAAGCTTCACAAATCTCTCGACCTTCAGAATAATTGTTATTATTATGAGATAACATTTTTGGATAATTGGAGCCTCCACGCATGTTTTATATGTAGGTCCAAAACTTTTTTGGGTCCTTTTTTAAATTACGTTCCATTTCCTGCAAGTGTTTATTAAAACAAATCTCGTGGACTTGTCGCTCCCTATCTCTTAATAATGCGAATTCGTCATAATCTATTAAATTACGATACCGTTTCCATCGCGAGTGTGCCTTACTTTTTTCTTTAATAATTTTTATTAAAGAGTTGCTATACCAGACAGGATATTTACGTGATCCCGATCTTCGATTAAAAGGTACATATTTATCAACTCCTGTTTGAATTATTTTATAGAATGTTTCCACGGCAGTATTTGTTGATGTGTTGTCTAAAACTGAGCGCCAATCAAGTTCAGAAAAATAACTATTTAACAGTTCGAAGTCAGCTTTACGGTAATTATGTCTACGAGTGGACAACTCACGGAGTGGAGAAACTGTAAGGTCAGATATTTCGATGGTAATTACTGGATGAGGTAGGTCAGTCTTCACAAGGGGTGACAGACACTCGGTTATTTCAAGTGGCAAGTTGGAGAATGCCAGATCAAGAGTATGCCCCTTGTGATTGGGAAGTGTATTGTACTGTGTTACTCCTGAAAAAGACAATTCATTAACTAAGCGCGCGGCAGCGTTCTGCACCTCGACGGCACCTTGTCTCAAAAAAGTCGGTCCACTTAAATTCCATTGTATACATGGAAGATTGAAATCACCCACAAGTAAGCAATTACACATATTAGTGCTGTGAGTAAATGCCTTCGCTACACTTTGCAAAACGTAGTCAATGTCCGAGGGTATCCGATGAGTATCCGGCGGGACGTAGGCAGCGCTTACGCAAAGATCAGCTGTCGCCGACAATGCGCGAGCCGGTATTACTATGGTCAACAATTCCGTAGCAATCGCATTTTGTACGTGCTCAACGCACCACGCACCTAGTTCGTGTCGCACGAGTATCATCACACCGCCACCTAAAGATTTGCCAGTCGCGCCTAAATCACGGTCTTTACGAAACACGTCATATCTGTCGTCACTCAATTCCCCATCAAAAATGCCACTGTGTAACCATGTTTCCGTTATAATTATTATATCATAGCAATTACACATAACGTTTTGTTGGAATTGTACAGTTTTAGTCCTTAAACCACGGCAGTTTTGATAGTAAACGTTTAGCTTTCGGGGCTTCATTGTAAAAGGTTTTTTCTACTGAAAGTACATACAGGGAAAGTTACAAACAACAGACGATTAGACAAAAACTGAGCAAACTTAGCGAGCCACTCGTGGGTAGAATAATCATAATTGGTGGTAATCCGGTCTTGCAACGGCATTACTACCGGGGAGGAGTGACCCAATTCCAACGCATGACAATTTACAATAAAGTTAGTTTGCGTTATCTTCAAATAATCACTACATACGTTTAGTTTTATTAATAAACAAATTAACATTGCTACATAAAGTGGGTAAGTTGCTAAAAAGTTACAAAAGTACGTTGTGAGATAGCGAACTCGTAAAACACACGCGCCACGCATAGGTGCGTCCCGAAACAGCGCGACTATAGCAGTAATGATTGTATAATATTCTAGGTTAGTCGTATGAGTATGCAGAATGCCTAACATAAGATTCAACGTTAGTTCCATATAATTGTAACGAAAGCGATAACATGTAACTATATATCCTAAAATGTATATATATTTCATAAAAGTTATTTGAATTATTAGTTTAGATATAACATTGAAATACCATTTAAATATTCTTTTGAACATCGTATTTTCGTTCCTATAATAATCGAGCCCATGAGCAACCAACTCAAATATATAAGTATGAAGCATGCCTATTTCAATCGACGCACTCTCACTAAGCGCGTTTCCTTTACACGAACTAACTGCCACAACTACCGCACATTGCTCGAACAAAACACAGAACACAGTAAACACAGACTCGGCAAAAACGAATGACAAACAACCAACCTCGTTCACATAAATGTTAAGTAAACAATCCTGTAAAAGATTACAATTAAAAACATAATGACAAAATAAAATATTACAAACAATGACCAGAAGACTTGCCCGAAAAGTTAAACGATTTTTTTCAGATCCTCTTCGTCCATGATAAATATCGGAGCAACTGTAGCTGCTTTCCTCACGTGGATTTTGCAGTTTTTTGTCCACGTGAACTGGTACTCCTTAAATTTGGCCATCTCTTTAGTTTTTTTTAGAAGACTTTTATTGTATACTGTTAAGTGCTCATTAACATAGACAGGAACACCTTTACCCTGGATTTGTAGGTCCTTAGTTGACAGGCGACGTTTACGTGCTTGAGAAATAATGTTATCTTTCAACTGACGAGTGCGTAGTTTCGCAACTATATTTCTAGGCCTACCTTGAATCTTAGACTTTGCAGTCACTCGGTTCACTTGGAGAATATCATCCTTTGTTACTTCTATATCAGTATGTTTACCTATCTGTAAGATGATTTCATTCAAGTTTTCTTCTTTATGTTCAGGTATGCCCACAATTTCAATATTCAATTGCCTTTCACGTTGCTCGTTAGCGTTTACGTCAGATCTCAGTTTTCTATTCTGTTCCTTGATCTCCGCCAATTCAGTTTTAAGAGTATCTAAATTCTTCAATTCTTTAGTGTGAACCTCGAGTTTCTTCTTTACGTCTTCATATTCGTTGCTGTGGAATTGCATCGACTCTTGAAGTGACTCGTGTCCCTCTGCCATCTTAGTCTGTCTAGTTTCCAAACTATGAATGGTACTTTTCATCTTTATATATTCTTCTCTGATACCGGCTAATTCTGTCTTTAATTCTTGGGTGCTTTGATTGAGATTCTTCATGGTAATAGCGATCTCTGATATATCCCGTCCGAAATCCTTTTTCCAATCGTTTAGTATTGTAGATATTTTATTGGTGTACTCCTCAAAACGCAGGTCACATTCGGCATCTGTCGTGTGTGAAAAAAAAAATAAAAAAAAAAATAAAAGATTTTTTGTTAAGGGGTTGAAAAGGTGAAAGTTAATTCAAAGGTAAGACACACGATGAGTTTGTTTATGAAAGAAAAAGAAGGCTCTTCAAGCTCGCGGAGTGGACATTGAACCATTGGTTCAAGGACCTCTTGCTGTGGAAAAATTATGAGGAGTTTGTTTGGAATAAAACATAGAAAATTCAACTAGAACATTAACAGTGGTATATTGTATAAAAAACACTTTACATGAAATGTTGAACAAGGCTGTTTACACCTTAAAGCTAAATTGTCTGAAATAGAAAACCAGGGCAGCGGGCCTCTGAAACCGAACGCGCACTGATTCTAACTTTCTCTGGCCAGATTATGTAAAAAAAAAGATTGACTTACTCATGGTACCATGATCGCACTCCCTACGCCGTAAATTGTCACCGAAGCGGACGCGGTTCTCCACGGAGCTGGTGAATCAGGCGATCGCTAGAGCACGTGCTCGATAGCGATCCTCGTGGCCTCGCGCTTGGGCGCGCGGAAGCCTGGCACAGAAGACAGGTGCGGGAAGCGGAGCAGGCACGACGTGTAGTCCTTGAGATCGTCTACCACATGGGAACGGTGGCAGGCACTCACGCAGTCGCGGAGCCCTACGGATGGGACGCCCCTCAATGGCGTTGGCTTGCTGATGAGCTGAACTGAGCGAAACTATCGCAACTCCAAAGCCCTCCCAGCATCACGGCGGAAACGACGCCATTGATGACGCCACGTGCAAGTTTATCGCGGTCCCATGTCCGAAACACTATGTTTATTGGACCACGAGGCTAGCTAGATCGAACCCATGGTGACTACGGACCGCAATCCATCGCTCGATAGCGTTATTATAAAAAAAAGGAAAAATCGCGCGTACATAGCGCGTGTAACTTTTACTCCACCATTTTGAAATTTAAAAAAAACGAAAAAAAACTAGCCGGAGCCGTGAATCTGGGTACGCGTTATGCGCGCATGGTGGAAATTCCCAGACTGACAAATCGAGTCCGCAGATCGCAGATCTGTCGGTTTGACAATCCGTTCCACTTGAAATGGTGATACAAAAAATGAATTACATAATTTATTAATTCTAAATTTAAGGTGGTACATCATAATTAATACGTTACCGTATCCCATACACAACCATGACTTAATTATTTGTTTTTGTTTACTTTTGATAAAGTTATTAATTTTTGAAGTGCGACCAGACAATTGCTGCGCGTGAGTCGTTTGTCTATGACAGCTACGTGGAATGAAACGCACATTCCTCTATAAAATAATTGTTTTTGTTGTTAAACAAATGTTTTAATTAATCCTATAACTATTGTTATATTTGGATTGTATGATTTATGAGGATTCCAAAGATGGTTTTAAATCTCGAATCCGTGCCGTAGACAACGAATAATCTGCATGCCAATATTGCCGACATTGGTTGGTGTTTATATGATTTCTGTGTATTTACAGTCTATCAATTCGAAGTAAATATTGTTTTGAGCTATGTAACACCTAACCGTCTCATTTGCGATGTTGGTTATTCGTTCTCTGTTGTATTTTGGATTCATAGGTGTCATTGTTAAAATAACCTCAAAATGTTGTTGACCTATGTTATTTGTTCTGTTGAAAAAACTAGTAGCAGCTTATGTAATTTATCTGCTACAATACCCCCCTTCGCGGAAAAAGGCTAACCCCGTTAGCCGACACAGCCGGTCTAACCGAGAGAAAAAAAAAAAGTTTTATAGTACATGAAAAGTTTTTCCTATATGTACTGATCAACACTGGAATCTGTAAGGATTGTGTTGAACAAAGTAAGTTAAAGGGCTATGGTGAGTATTGTTGAACTATGAAAATTCGAACTAATCGTTCTATTAAAATCTAAGCTACCTTATGGTTTTGAAAAGTAAAGTAAAGTAAAGTATGCTTATTAAACTATTGACTGAAAGTCATTGACCTAACAAGTAATTATTGTTGGTCTACTATAATCTAAGTGCTTATGAACTATTGGTCCGGACCTATGAACTAAATATACTACCTATAATTATGAGCTATAAATGACCAATGAATTGGTTCTCTTAAATGTACCATAGCTAAAAAATACTAATACTAACTATAGTAACTGGACTACTTGTATTATTAAGTACTAAGTGTCTCCTAATGCTAAATGATGATTTTACCATCTATGTGTTTTGGTAACAAAGTATTATGTACAAAGGATAGTAACCACAGTACTGGTCTAGAAACAGTAAACTGTAGAAAAGTTTTTGAATAGTAACGAAGTGTTATCTTCAAAATATTGTTTAAATTTAGCATGTCACTGGCGTGACTGCTAATGCTTTTGATGAATATGGGTCGTTGCCCAATTCAATTGTAAGCGGACAATTTGTGAAAAGGTTTGTGGGAAAAATTTCCTAACTGAATGTTTTTTTAAAGATAATAAAAAAATTCAATTGTTTGGAAAAAAATACTGAACTGTTTTTGAAAAAATAAAGTGGATCAGGGTCGTCGAGAGCCACTGATACCGTTGCAATTCAGTGTAGTGTCAAAATTTGGCACTTGTGAAATAATTATTTTTTTGGTCAAGATTCCCAAAAAAACTTATTTTCAATTGTTTTGAAAAAAGTACTGGATTGATTTTGCTGAAACAAATGGGCTCAGGGTCGGAAAGAGCCACTGATACCTAAGCAATTCAGTGTAGTGACAAAAATTGTCACTTTAAAAAAAATAATATTTTGGTCAAAGTTTCCCAAAAAAACTTATTTTCAATTGTTTTGAAAAAAATACTGAACTGATTTTGATAAAACAAATGGGATCAGGGTCAGAAAGAGCCACTGATACCTAAGCAATTCAGTGTAGTGGCAAAAATTGTCACTTTTTAAAAAATAATATTTTGGTCATATTTTCACAAAAAAACTTATTTTCAATTGTTTTGAAAAAAGTACTGAACTGATTTTGATAAAACAAATGGGATCAGGGTCAGAAAGAGCCGCTGATACCGAAGCAATTCAGTGTAGTGACTGAAATAGTCACTTTTAAAAAAATGTTTATTTTGACCAAAATATCCCATTTAAAAACTTATTTCCTATTGTTTTGGGAAAAGTCCTGAATTGTTTTTGAAAAATCAAACGAGTTCAGGGCCATGGGGAGCCACTGATACGGGAACAATTCTGTTTAGTGAGTAAAAAATATTTTTCACTTTAAAAAAGTAATTCGACCTAGAATGTGCAAGTGCAACTTTTTTTGAAATGGTCGCAAAATTGAGCATAATTAACAACACCCATTTTATGGCACTTTTATTATGTCCTTGACGTGATACTTCCCTATAGTTTTTGTGTTTATTTCCTCTAATTGGTAAACAACATCGGATAGTTTGTCGACTATTTTACATTTGACAAACCTTGGTGCTAATTTAGCTGAGAAAAACTTTGCTGCGTTTGACTGTACAAAGTTACGCCTCCAAACGATATCACCAACTTTTAGCCTGAGCTCTCGGCGTCGTAGGTTATATCGGTTCGCATTCTGTTTGTACGCTTTGGTCAATGTACAGCTTACACGTTGGAAAATATCTGCAAGTTCATTTAAGGAATCTGCTTTTTCGTTCCTATTGTGAAGTTGAATATCATCAATTGAATCTGGTGCATTGCCCTTCAAAGTGTGCAATGCACCGTCAGAGATGATTTCACGACCTCTGGCCAAAAAATATGGTGTGTATCCTGTAGCTACATTTATAGATGTGTTTAAAAATAGCTGAATTTGAGGAAGGTACCTAGACCAATTTCTCTGGTCCTCCTCTACTAACATTGCTAAGCAAGTTTGTACAGTTTGATTATAGCGTTCCACAGTGTTTGATTGTGGTGCATAATATGCGTTATAAAATAACTTTTGGAATTGAATTTTTTTGTGCAAAAGTTTAGTTGGCTGTCCGGCTGGTTTAAAGTTAAGTTAAAATTATTGTCAAAAGTTGAAAAGAATGTTCTGAACTTATTTTGCAGATCCTCCAAAGTGACTACTGAGTCTCTAATTTGTCTATAATAATCAAGTGCTTTACCGCCCAATAAATCTGAAAAACATTTAACAATTTTATGTTCAGGTACGTCTCTAGTGCGCATGCAGTCGTCTATTCGCAAGAAAAAATCCACTATACTTGAGTCGCCGGTGAACTTTAAATTCCATGATCTGAAATTGTCATCGCGTACTACGTAAGTTGTGACATTCGAGTTGACTGCTGGTACCGTTTGACTATGTGAAGGTTGGTCAATGTATTTTGTGTCATGGGATGCGGTTGACATTGGTTGCTGTATTGCATCTTTTCGTCTATGCGTTACATTTCGAGAGACATCGTCAGTATCTGATTCGGCGTGCTTGTGCACGTCCTCCTCTGTGTCAACAAATTTTTCTGTTGGATCCGTCATTATGACGACACAACAGGAATCAAAAACTAAAATAATTGGTTAGCAACCAAACAGTGCTTGCGGAGAAAATAGTTGAAGCAACCAAAAAAATTGCAGCTGTCAGTACATGAATATAAAATATCGCTTGAAAAAAAACAAAAAAAACATGTTTACAACTGCCAAAGTGTTGCTTTGTCAAAACAAAAAACTCACAAAAAAATAATGCGAAGCATTCACTGTTCAGATGCCACCAGAAAGTTTTAACTACAAATTGTTTTGGAGTATGTTAACGCAATAAGTTCAAACTGAAAATAAACAAATACCAGAAATATTCCAAACAAATCCCTCAATATAACGATATCAGGTCCCTGTTCGGGCGCCATTGTCGTGTGTGAAAAAAAAATAAAAAAAAAATAAAAGATTTTTTGTTAAGGGGTTGAAAAGGTGAAAGTTAATTCAAAGGTAAGACACACGATGAGTTTGTTTATGAAAGAAAAAGAAGGCTCTTCAAGCTCGCGGAGTGGACATTGAACCATTGGTTCAAGGACCTCTTGCTGTGGAAAAATTATGAGGAGTTTGTTTGGAATAAAACATAGAAAATTCAACTAGAACATTAACAGTGGTATATTGTATAAAAAACACTTTACATGAAATGTTGAACAAGGCTGTTTACACCTTAAAGCTAAATTGTCTGAAATAGAAAACCAGGGCAGCGGGCCTCTGAAACCGAACGCGCACTGATTCTAACTTTCTCTGGCCAGATTATGTAAAAAAAAAGATTGACTTACTCATGGTACCATGATCGCACTCCCTACGCCGTAAATTGTCACCGAAGCGGACGCGGTTCTCCACGGAGCTGGTGAATCAGGCGATCGCTAGAGCACGTGCTCGATAGCGATCCTCGTGGCCTCGCGCTTGGGCGCGCGGAAGCCTGGCACAGAAGACAGGTGCGGGAAGCGGAGCAGGCACGACGTGTAGTCCTTGAGATCGTCTACCACATGGGAACGGTGGCAGGCACTCACGCAGTCGCGGAGCCCTACGGATGGGACGCCCCTCAATGGCGTTGGCTTGCTGATGAGCTGAACTGAGCGAAACTATCGCAACTCCAAAGCCCTCCCAGCATCACGGCGGAAACGACGCCATTGATGACGCCACGTGCAAGTTTATCGCGGTCCCATGTCCGAAACACTATGTTTATTGGACCACGAGGCTAGCTAGATCGAACCCATGGTGACTACGGACCGCAATCCATCGCTCGATAGCGTTATTATAAAAAAAAGGAAAAATCGCGCGTACATAGCGCGTGTAACTTTTACTCCACCATTTTGAAATTTAAAAAAAACGAAAAAAAACTAGCCGGAGCCGTGAATCTGGGTACGCGTTATGCGCGCATGGTGGAAATTCCCAGACTGACAAATCGAGTCCGCAGATCGCAGATCTGTCGGTTTGACAATCCGTTCCACTTGAAATGGTGATACAAAAAATGAATTACATAATTTATTAATTCTAAATTTAAGGTGGTACATCATAATTAATACGTTACCGTATCCCATACACAACCATGACTTAATTATTTGTTTTTGTTTACTTTTGATAAAGTTATTAATTTTTGAAGTGCGACCAGACAATTGCTGCGCGTGAGTCGTTTGTCTATGACAGCTACGTGGAATGAAACGCACATTCCTCTATAAAATAATTGTTTTTGTTGTTAAACAAATGTTTTAATTAATCCTATAACTATTGTTATATTTGGATTGTATGATTTATGAGGATTCCAAAGATGGTTTTAAATCTCGAATCCGTGCCGTAGACAACGAATAATCTGCATGCCAATATTGCCGACATTGGTTGGTGTTTATATGATTTCTGTGTATTTACAGTCTATCAATTCGAAGTAAATATTGTTTTGAGCTATGTAACACCTAACCGTCTCATTTGCGATGTTGGTTATTCGTTCTCTGTTGTATTTTGGATTCATAGGTGTCATTGTTAAAATAACCTCAAAATGTTGTTGACCTATGTTATTTGTTCTGTTGAAAAAACTAGTAGCAGCTTATGTAATTTATCTGCTACACATCATGCCCACGCTTATACGTGCGGCGCTGTGTGATATTTTCCTGTGATCCTTCAGCTATTTGGTTCACCGAGAGATCCGGGAGTGAATGCGCAAATGTCTTTGGTGAGTCCGACATCTTGACAACCTGACTGTCTATCCGTTCACAGGTCTGTGGCCAGAGCGACAAGACAGCAATATGACGTCGCGCGACAACTTTGAGCTTTTGGTACACGATAATAGTGTCCAATTCCGAGTGTAGATAATAATTAAAACTTGTTAAATTTTTGTTTAACGTGAAGTAAAGAGTGAGCGCGTCCGTTCGCAGCGGCTCGAGCGCGCGGTTATTGATTGAGCTTTTTGCCATCAAATGATCTAGAATGCTTTAGAATTATTGTATTTTCAATTAGAAAATCTTGCTAGGGCCTCTGGTAAAAGATATAGAAAACCTGTTACTTCAAGCTACCACGCCCTCTGCCAAGAAAAATATAACCAATCAATAAAATCTTCTCCAGGGTGATTACCCCGTGTCTACCAGACATCCATAGGCTAATTCTAATTAAACTCAAGGGTAACAAATACACTCCATCGACTATATTGATTAACAAATCTAATAAGCTTTGTTCCTCGTTCTCTTAAAAGAGCTTCGTACCGTTCTCCAATGTGTCGAAATAAGAAGAAGACAGGGAGTGAAAAGAATGAAGGCACAGGCTGCTCTGACCAGTTGTCTTTTGTTTTTTGATGCCAAACTTCTTGTCGACATTAATTTCGTTCTGTCGAAATATACCAACCCACATTCCAATGTATTGTTTATCCGTGATCATGGTGCTTGTAACAGCGCCGAAATATCGGGAACTCGAAACAAAAATCAAACATGGTAAATATCCCGTTTATGATATTAATAGTATTGTTTCAAAGTTGCACAGGTTTTGGATAGTTGACGTGGATTCATTCAAAATCAAAAACATTTTTTTTATTTCACATAGGCCTACATGGGCACTTGTAAGACGTTGACAAAAAGGTGTACGGTTCGGTGCATTGGTCGATTCCAAAGGTTACTTTAAAATATGTTTTATTCTAATCATAAGTTTTGAATGTATACGCGGCTGTTTTTTTACTGAAAAGATCAATTTAGCACGTTTGTTCAATATATTTTCAGTGGGTCATTTTGGCAGAGCTATATACAATTGTACATCCAATCGAGATTTGAAGACCTACAAAGATTATCGCTATTGGAAATCGCGTTATGGAACTCAAATGCAGTTGGGCAAGACACCTAGCAAGGCACAGCAATGACAGGTGGACTAAGGCTGTCAACGAATGGTGGCCAAGAACGGGGAAAAGAAATGTGGGCCGTCTGGCGGCGATATTATGGGCAGATGAAGAAGTGGTCGTCGGGGGAAAAACCTGGATGAGGCTGGCACGTGACCGTGGACCGTGGACAAGAGAGGACTGAACAGCGGGTGATCACGGACTGTGGATCATGATGACTTGATGACATTTAAACGAATGCCTGCAAAATATTTATTAAAATAGTCCAATCCGAGACCAATCATGTAATATTCATGCTGCATGCTGTGTTTATTGGGGCTTGGGACTAGATGGCGTTGTGTGATAGTTGTGGAATATTATTATTATTTATTATTAATTCATGGTCCTATAATATGTACGTCATAAAAATGACTATTTTCCTAACAAATACAACATCTTCAACATCGTGTTGGCCAATCAACGTTTGCATTTACTTTAACTTTATTGTTATTAGATTGCAGCCTTAATAATATCCGTTTCAATCCTGGTAATTGGAAATTTATCAGGGCTTCTAGAAGATATCTTTAAATAGATGTCTAGGAAAACTGAAAGACACGTGTAACAGGGACGGATTAGCCACGTAGTAAGTGGCTAAGTGCTCACAGTTGGACAAAGACTCTAGAGGGCCTGTATCTTGAGATACTAAAGAACATCATGTATAGATGTTCAAAAGAAATCTTACCTCTATAGGGTTATGACTGGACTGGAGAGCAGCGGTGGCCCAGTAGTGGCGGGCCCGACTTACGTACAGAAAGTCGTGGGTTCGAACCCAAACAGGCGCATTACTTTGTGTAATTTATTATATCATCACCGCTATTCACACAACGGTGAAGGAAAACATCGTGAAGAAATCGGCAGGTCTCAGAACCAAAAAATTCGAAGACATGTACCAACCAGCGCTGGGCCCGCGTGATGGATTATAGCCCATCCCTCTCCTAGAGAGGAGGCCTAAGTCCCTGCAGTAGGACATTACACATCGTAAAGGTCATTAGAAAAGTTAATAAATAAATAAACTGTTAGGTTTTTTTTGTGACCCTTTTGATAACCTTGTGTTATAGCTAATAGAGAAAACGCGTTTTAAGTTATTACGGGTTTTGACTGACGGACCAGTCAAAAGACACACCTATATACTTTAAAAATATCTGCTTATTATGTCGACTAAGAAAATAATAAAATTAATGAAACTTATTTTGACGAAAGTATGAATATATTTGAACTACATAGAATAACGATCTCCACGTTTTTGAAAATGATGCAAATTTGAAGCTGAAATAACTTTAGGAAATCCGGCACTGACGTATAGATACATGGTATTTGCACAATGTGCGCAATTGCACATCCAATGTGTTGCTTTTAGTGATAAATTAATTGTATAAACGATGTGTCCACGAACGTGTGCTATTATCGTTTGTAACCAATTTCTTAGGGTACGAACACAGCCAGAAAAAAAATGGATGGATTTGATGAGGAATCATTTGAAAGGAAAAATCCAGATGCGAGGCCAGCTGTTGCATTTAAAAAAAAATGCTTCGTGAATGCGGGTCTGCTTTAATTTTTGGTTTAATTTAATTAAAATTAATTGCTGTTATAGCCATAGTTGTACATACCCTGAGAAAATTTCCAGTATCTACATATTATCATCGTTCAAAATCGGGTCTCGTTGGACCTTTGGATGTGAAACACCAGAAAAGAATTACCTACATAATGTGATGATTGACACGAGATCATGGAAGAACATGTGTTGCGTCTCTCAAGGGCTACTCTCTAAGAAATAACTAGTTGTGTCTCGGATATCTCCAGTTGCTAGGCGGAGAAGCCATCAAAAAACAATAGCTACTAAAATTCCAATTATGCTGAGAACGCCTTTGCAAGTCAAGACTAGACAATGGATGAAAACTTAATAATAAATAAATACACTTTGTTATTGTTAATAGTAAAGTAGATCAAAGTGTCAATAACTAGTACACACAAATAACTAACACAGCGAAAATATCTAGAGCTGGAAGCATCGATTCTATCTAAAGGAATATTTTATATTTAGCTCTACATTTCATTGCATTGTGTCGTCTAATTAAGGGCACGCTATTTTTAATGATGTTCACGCATTCTGTAAACTCCAATGCACCAATGCGGTTAAATGGCAGAAATAGGTATTGTAGACTGACTCACATGGTCTATCTTGTGCCCAATAATTTCTACTGATTCTTACACATCACATGATTATGACATAGAACGCCTATTAATTGGGACCTAAACATACCTGGAGAACTGTGGGTGTCCTATTATGTGTGCACCCCAGTTGAACCTTTCGGGGTCTACAAGCGTGATGAATGTTATGTTGTTATCATCATTATATCATAATATCACGCTTGTAGTCTCCGAAGGAGTAGGCAGAGGTGGACCTGATAGTAAGATACATTTTATGTTTAGTCCCATGTGAAAAGAGAGATACAAATAAGAATAAGAATAATTTATTTAAGAAAAAAGATAAAACAATAAGGTGTACATTTAGGCACAGTGTTGTTTTACATTGATACAAAGTTATAATTAGTGCTTATAAGTAAACTACTAGGTACTAAAATATATTTAAGAGTTACAAAAAGTGGTAATTTAGTGGTAATCTTTATATTATTATAGCGACCTGCCCGATCTAGGTTTATTTAAACCTGTGTTTCAGGCCATCACTTTACGTCGCATAATTTAATTAATACAATAAAATTACTAAATAAAATAAATCTAATAACAACTATAGGAACAAAAACTCAAAATGATACAAAAAAATAAAAACACTAAAACTAGCTTAACTATATAATATATGTACAATTAGATACAAAGTAAAACACAATCAAACGGCAACTTCTAGAAGTTTTTCTGTGTCTGTGAAGAAGAAATGAAGATGAATGAAGATTCCGTGGATGCTATTGGGAAATTCCTGATTGAAAAACCCAATACTACTTTGCTCGACCTTGGAACGGAACACATGAAATCGTACTCGGCAGTTGCGCATGCGACCGCTAGAATAACAAGGCAGTACTACTTTCTAGGAAAGTCAAGTTCTTTCTATATAAAAACTGAAATATTTTCACTGACAGGATGCATCGCAGCCTCCACTGTATGGGAAGAAGTGGGTCATACATGCGGTCATATATGTGGTAAAACATAAACATCACCTATATAATTCCCGAGGAGTTAGGCAGAGGTGCACCTAACATACAAAAGTAAACAACAAAATGTGTTTAAAAACTTACGTTTAAAAACTTACGTCTCAAAAGATGCAGTTCCGGAGGCATCAATGAAGTTTACTCGCAATCTCATCAAACTTAAAAGGGACAAACTCCGTAAAATCATAGGAATTTTAAAGAGTCACTGTTCCCTAAACAAACATCTACATAACATAGGTGTAACAGACAGCCCACTGTGCAGAGGATGCATGGAGGCGGAGGAAACGCCACGGCACGTACTCCTAGAGTGCAGGAGCGTAGCAGATCACCGGGCACAAACTCTACGATCCCCATTAACTTTCCCGGAAGCCTGCAGCAGTCTGGGAAGGCTGCTGCAATTCTGGGACGACCTATGTTGGTTGGAGTAGGTATTCTTAAAACATCACGCACAATGGCCCAATCAAGAGGCTAAGTGCGGATAGAAGCCCCGTTAAACTAAACTAAACTTACGTCTGGTTCACAAGGAACCCATCAGATGTTTTAGTTTTTCGGTTGTAAAAGTTAATGAAAACATTGCAATGAAACATGCATTGTTTCGTGACAATCTTTTCCTTAACCGTTCTGGAGAATAGTTCTGACAAAATAATTTACACATCATTAAGTCGGCCGTAGCAAAGACAATCTCTTCAGATGGGGGTTCATGGACGGTTTAGATCTCAAGTGTGTAAGTGGCGTATCTCCACAGACAATGACCAACCTTCCATCTTGCGCTGCATGCCCTGACACCTGTACACTTGACGATCTTATGACTGCATCCGCGAATTAAGTTCGCACAGCTAAATTTTGGGCCAAATTTATTTAATAAAGATTTGCCATCACAAAGAAGACCAATAACTCTAAAATAGCTGTTCTGTAGACACTGGCTACTGTATGCTTTTAATAATATAATGACTAAACATCATCAAATCAATCCTTATAATCTATTAACAGCCCAAATACTAAATATCACGATTACACTCCGTTTTAAGCCCAACTGCCGTGTGCAATTGTTATTTTCTGTCCATCAATTATATTAGTTTACAAAAGATCGTAAATCCTATAATAAACACATGGACCGGAGGCGTGGACACGGTCATGGACAGTCCGTGATATTATCAATAGCATCTATATTGTAAACTTTAGATTAGATAAAACTAAAAGATTATCTTAAATACGCCTATTATTTTGTAAAGGCGCGACTTCTTTGAGCCGGGACGAGCCTTCTTTTTAACCGACCGAGAATATAAAAGGTGGTTTTATGAATGTAAAAAACTATGTTACGTGTTAGTATTCAATTGAATAGATAAGGAGATAGTAGTAGCAGCCATGGAGTCTTTATTTGTGCCCGGTTGACGGCAATAGGGTCACCTCCTATTACATGGGACTTAAGGTACAAGTTGGTAGCCGACTGCACGCAGCAGCAGCAGACGGCATGTCGTCGCTTCTTGTCGTCACGACACGTCGTTTCACAAAAGGACATATCTCCTGTTGTTTCTGTTATCTATGGGCACTACTGATCTGCGGTCGGACGACACTACCGTCTGCCGCTCGACGACGCGTCGCTAGCTTCAAATTAATTTCATAGAAATACGTAGAAACCAGTAGTGTCACTGCGATACGACGTCTGCTGCTGCTGCGTGCAGTCGGCTACCAACTTGTACCTTTAAACAAAACTGGCGAAACGTGGGTGTAGTATTAGGTGTACCTCTGCCAATCTCTTTGGGGATTATAGGTGTAATGTTATGTGTCACGAGTCATTGGATCTTGACCTACAATGACTATAGATCGTCACAGCTAATTGGATACGACAGACGTTAGGCAGGTTACAAACATTTGCATTAAAACTAGTATAAGTGTAAACATTATTAATGAACTATTCAAATGAGGCGCTTTACTGATTAGTCACACCTTTCTTGTTATGATATTCATAGTATTTTGCATATAAACTAGTTTGAATATCTATCAACAGGCCGTAAAAGACCAATAAATCTAGAATTCATGTTCAATTAACTTTTCCTTTTGACCGGTGGGTCGGTCTTTGATCGTGTTATGTTCAAAATGACCTGGGGACTCCTCGCACAAACAATTAAAACAGGAATAAGCTCCGTTATACTAAACGAGTTTAATCGAGGTCATATAAGGCTAACGCCATCTGCGAACCGTACCTGTTAGACGTATAATTGCAGTTCATGTTCGCAACAAATTATTTTTTTAACCAACAAAAAAGAATTGACAGTCAATTTTTTTGTGTTCTTTTTTTTGAAGTGCAATTCGGCAAAAAAAAAAAGCTGCATAAAATTTTTCTATTAAAAATTCATGAATAATTCAATGAATGCAACACGCGTTAATATGGATGCACCCTATCCGTGTGTGTTGCTACTGTAGCTGTAGTGGGGACAATATAGGAAGCTGACGCGAGTTAGCCAACACAATCGCACGTCGACTCGCAGCCAAGATGTCAAAACTACTTCTCGTAGTACTACTAGTTGTTTATGTGAACGGGTGTTATTGGAACGCGCCGTGCCCTTACCAGCTGTATGGGTCTAAGACACCTTATGATACCGTACGGGGGGATATACGAGACTATCCGGCGCTACCAAGTAAGTTTATAGAGATTTATTTTAGTATTGTTTATTTTTTTGTTGACCTTAAAGGGCAAAGTGATTAATTAAGTAATCATCATCGTGAAAGAAAACTGACAAGGACGAATTTCATCATTGATAACACAAACAGCGCATCTAAACCAAGTTCAATGCCAATTTCATAAGTGCCATTGTAACATTACGACATTGAACTCTGATAAAAGTGCGTTCAGCTGAATTGGTGCTTCTTTAGAAATGTTTGAAACTGATTTTATGAATTAAGTTTGTTTTTTTTTTAATAAGTAAGTAGGTACATTTCTGATTCTTCGACTGCAAATGGGGGGAAACCAATGATCTTAAATAAAAAAAAATAAAAGAAAATGTGTAACTGTCAAAATAGATGATAAATTATGTTAATTTTTGCAAATAGAAACCTATTTGCAAAAGTAATAAAAAAAAACACTAATCTGAATGTGGCGTTTCGTACCTGACTACTCTGAGAAGAAACATCCGAAACAAACTTAGTCAGTTAACAGTCTTAGTCTCTTAGTCCAGTCATAATATTGGTATACATGATGAAATAACTGTCATTGTTTATTAGATTGAAAATATTCTAAAATATGCTATTGTTAATTGTTGCTGATAAACATACAGACACTGTGGCATAGCCACAAACTCGCATCATTTGATAATAATCCATTGGCTATTAATATTTTGACAATTACTTGGTTGTAATACATAAAAGGCATGTGGAATCCCCCATTCACCTGCATTGGTTCAGCGTACTGGATTACTGTCACCCCATGTAATAGAGAGAGCGCTTATTGCAACGCGCGGTCACAAAAATTTAGGCTACTGAAAAAACCCTGATGGGAAAACCCTTCAATGAATTTCACTCCCTACTTAATATCTAATAACGATTTAAATTCCTCTACAATACAATCTGTCACCTTTTTACAGCAGTTTTGACACACCTCTTGCTACTGGAACTAAATTCTGTCCTTCAGAAATATAAATGAAAAAAAAAATATATACATTTATACCGGCCGGTATTTTTGTTTTCCGATGCCGGTTTTTTGTGATTTCGAACAAGTACATTTTGTTAGAATATATTTAAACATGTAAATAATAGTTCACATATTTCATATTTGTGAAGAAATACCTAACAAAAGTTTTTTTCAAAGTCAAAGATACTCAAGTGTTTTTCTTATGGTAATAGTGTTTTTCACTGAAGACGGCTGTTCAAATACGAGTAAATTAGCATAATTAACTTACTCTAATAAAAACAGTGCTTGACTCTCGCGTAATGATTATTTAGCGTAGTGGTGTAAGGAATAAGGACAGTGACTTGTGGTGGTTGCCGGTTGGTCACTCGAGACATAATTTTTTTTATTTTTTATTTCTTAGTTATTACTACATTTCTCTATATATACCTACTTACCTGTTTATATTTTATACAATTAGTTTATACTACCTAATCTCTATATAATTATATAGACATTCTCTCCTAACTCACTGGTTTTTGCTGTGCCCGACAGGGTTCATGTGAAATACTATAAGTTTTTTTTACAAAATACACATGTGGAATGCAATAAAGTATTGAGTTAAGTCATTGATATAATAAAACCCTAGTTGCACAGTCTCGAACAAAACAAACAGTCGAAACTGTCGCCAAACACTCACCAATACACGCACTACTACATGTAGTTATCGTCACTATAAACATATTTTTTTTGGCAAATTCAACCTTACGCAGATTTCTTTTACAATGCAGTTATAAAAAACAATATAAAAAGTATTTTATACGACCGTGCAGAGACGCGAGCGACGCGAGACTATTTGAAATGAGTTCATTGTGAACCCATTTTAAGCGGACGGTTTTGAGACGCGGAGTGTGTATCTTGGGTTTTATTATTTCAATGAGTTAAGTGTAAGCCGTCAGCAATCCTCATTATACGCATACTTAATTACTTAATATATTAAGCTTATAATGATTATAATATATGCATCTTTCTTACTTACACGGGACCTAAAATCTTTTGCACTTTTATTAACCAAGATAAGAGACTATATTTAGATTGTCGCTATCTCTTTGGCGATGAGACAGGAGCCGGATTCTTTAATCTGGCATTTATTTTGTAAGTTAGTGAACATTCAGTAACAACTGATTATAATTTATTTATTTATTTAAACTTCATGCACAAGAGTGGTACATAGGCGGACTTAATGCCACAAGGCATTCTCTACCAGTCAACCTTAGGGTCAAATAAGACAGCACTGTGGTAGAGTACAAAAAATAATAATAAGGAGAAAACCATTATGTAATATAAATTGATATACATAAATAAGAACATACTAATACATATTATTATAGATAGAATATAATAAACTAATATATATTATAATACATACAAAAGAAAAACACGAGAAACCTTATAATTCAGGTTTTATTTTTTATATTTTTACTGTTATGTCTCCAAAATTATGACACATACTTTAATAACAAAATGTCTGATTCTCTTGCCCTTATCCCAATTCATTTTGGGTTAGTGCAGTACTGTTACGTTTTCTTCTTCCATACTTCTCTATTATTGGTCACCTGATCCGAAACCTACTTTCTTATTTATTTATTTTACTATTTATGTACACACAACTAGACAACACAGGAAAACAACATAATATAACATTAGAGTACAAAGGTACTGCTTATTTCTTTAGAAATTTCTGCCAGCAGACCTGCAAAAGGAGAAATGAAAACAAGAAATGTAGACTATAGTGTGTGAGAAGCGGAAAAGAACAAAGTGTTATGTGTCATAACTAACTTAACCTAAGTAATAATAAATACACATAAGTATAAGAAAATAAAAATATATACGTATATAAATACATAATGCTAATATACATAAACATATAAAATATATAAATGTACATAAAAATCACAATGGACCATAAATTACAAATTAAATATTTCTTGCCATAATTATCATCCTATACACAGTCCATCTATCGTTTCCTTGGTCTTCTTCTACTCTTTCTCTGAATTTTACCTAAAGATCGAGGTTAGGTTTCTCATCTTACCTTTATTCTGGATTTTCGACCTACTTTTCAAGCGACCTACGTCGACATTGGTCACAGAGGATAATTGTGCAATTAATCTACATAATAACGCAATGAATGCTATGGAACACGTACCATGCCACATTATTTGGAATGCACAATACCAATCACAATGTTAGTTTAGATGAAACATGATCCCAGTACACTCATTGCTGCGCCACAGGCTCTTCCTTGTGACCCGTGGTGTCCACAAAGCGGGTCCGCCGTATCTTAAAAATAAATTTGATTCAAAATCAATTTTTTTTTTTTAATTTTACATTGGCACTTCTATAACGTTTACAAGTTTAAACATAATACACACATCAACACGGTCTAGGGATATTTTTAAAAAAGCGAATTACTATCAATGTGTTAATTATTTATATGACATGTATATATTTAAAATATACGTTATTTAATATTCTACCATTTTTTAATAATGGTTAAGGTACTGATTAAAATTTCAGGATTTTATGGAAAAAAAATGAAGCATAGACGGAAACCGTATATGAATTAACTTTTAATTTGTGAGTAAAAACTGAAAAAAATAGAAAAATCATTTAATTTGTGTTTATAAACTTGAAGTTAGTAGTCTGAGAAAGCGCCCATGATGTTCATAACTGACACATCGGCAACGATTCGGCATGCTCAGAACAAGGTTGTCAATGTCTTGCTGCGGAATATTGTCCCATGTCCTTCTGAGGTGCGCAAAAAGTTGATCTTCTGTAGCCAAATTTTCGGGAACTTCCTTCAGAGCTCTTCTTTGCAGCATATCCCACGCATGCTCAATGGGATTTAGATCTGGCGATTGAGCAGGCCAGTCTAAGGCCCTAACATTATGTGTATGTAACCAAGCTGCTACCGTTCTCGCCGTGTGTGCCCGGGCATTGTCGTGCATGAGCAGGAAATCTTGCCCCATTTGTGTTCTGTGAGGCAAGATTACGGGCCCCAGCACCTGTTGGACGTATCGTTCTTCCGTCATATTGCCCCGCACCCAAACGTGATCCGTCCGTCCTCCAAGACGAATTCCTGCCCAAACCATAATTGTTCCTCCTTGGTATGGGTGAACTTCCTGAGGGTTCTGGAGACGGCTCCATCGTCCAGGAACTCGCCAAACACGCGTCCTTCGTGAATCTGGATGGAAGCCGAACCTGGATTCATCCGTGAACAGCACATTGGACCATTGCTCACGGCCCTAGTCCACGTGGTTCCGAACCCATTCTAATCGTCGTCCACGATTGCCTCTCCGTAAAGGTGGGAACCGGAGTGGTCTACGAGAGCGTAGATTGCTTTCATGCAGTCGCCTTCTTACAGTTTGGTCACTCACAAGCACTTGGTGTTCCACTCGCAGCCTTTGGACCAATTGAGTCGCCGTTGCATTTGGTTGAACTCGCGCAGAAATTTGCAAAAATCGGTCTTGTCTGGGGGTAGTGATGCGACTTGGCCCCCGGTGCCTCTCCGCTACTTCACCTGTGGCACGATAGCGTGTCCACAATCTTGAAATTACATTTTGATGGGTCCCTATGGCCTCAGCAACATTACGCTGAACAGATCCAGCTTCCAGCATTCCCACAGCTCGTAACATCTCCGCCCTCGTCAAATGTCGGCGTTGCATGGCTACAATACCTCAATTCTAACTTTATCTTACGTTTAAAAATGAAAAAAAACTGTAACTAAACGTAATTCGTATTGTTTTTTAAATTTCGCACAAATGAAAATTCCCTCTCCTATACATCAAGACATTTTTATGCCACCGAAACAAAAGAATTTTCAAAAATTTGAATTTGGAATTAGTCTGAGATAAATTACAAACAAATCGGTGTATTAAAGATTCCAATGCGGCCAGTACTTTTCGAGTTATTTAATTGAGTATGAAATATCCCTAGACCGTGTTGATGTGTGTACTAGCAGATAATTAGAAATAAGTTTATTTTTGTATTTTTTTAGTAAGAAATATAAGGCTTTTTTATTTTTATTTATTTATTTACATAAAAAACGTCAAGAAAAGGGGCACGGTTTGGGGTTGGTCTTTTCTTATGGGGAAGAACCGGCAAGAAACTCCATGGTTCATAGTCTTGCGACATTTTTTGTCACTGAGGTGCTTGTTTATAGGCTGATCATGCATGGGTTGGTTTGAATGTCTTCATTACTGGCATGGTCAACACCGGCACACGCTCTAATGGGCCTACTACACGCACGCACTTCCCCACAGTTTTCGTTCACACTTCACAGTACATCGCGCGTATGGTTGGTAAAACTGTATTACCATTACAAACCACACGCGCGATGTACTGTGTGCATCGTGTAATCCCGCAGGCAAAACTGTGGGGAAGTACGTGCGTGTAGTAGGCCCATTACACTTCATAGATACACAATTTCTTATGTCATGGTTCTCTTAGGCCGCGTTTACACGTTTATTCGGCCTCTAGCCGCGATGAAATTGAATGAAAAACATTTAATCATGACTGTCTTGTTTTCATACATTTTGAATAAGACTCTCTACAGAGCCAATGTATTGGATTATAGCCCACATTCCCTCCCAAGAAGGTCTGTATCACTAGAGTGGGAACGTTTTTGGTTGAAAATGTCCATAGTCGGCGGCTAAACGTTTAGTGTGAGTGCACCCTTAAGATAAGATTAGATAATTGTATTTGTCCAAAACATGAGTATACAAATGACATGCAAGATACTACATCAAATCGAAGGTCGAAGGTTATTAATCTGTTTTAGTAGTAAGTTCTTATGCCTCAGCAAAGGTTTGCCAATATTTGCAATAGCATTCTTAATAATATTCAGTTCTGAGTAATGTATTATCATCTCGTTAAATAACAACCGGGTACTTACCGTCTTGTGGTTAAATTATGCAATCATGTATGTACGTAAGGCTCGGGAAATCCATGTATGAAATTCTTCTAACATACGGTAGTAAAAAATATGGTATTCTAGTGTTTTTTGATGATACGCTTTGATAGGTACCTACATACTTATTATTGAGTACTGAATGAAGTGCTCGCTTTTAATTGTTAGTTAAGTTTTTTAATATTATATGTTTTATAAAACAATGCCCCTGCCCCTGATTTATGCCTCTGAGACAAAAATCGCAAAACAAGAAAACAATTGCAAAGTTTAAGAAGTCATCATAATTACTATGTCTAACGAGAGAATAAATATCGTGCCCTTAAAGCGAAAACCAACTAAAGTCACTTATGGGCAAAAATGAGTTACAAATACCGTTAGAATCTCCTTTTCAAGATCTACATACTGGTAAAACCCGTTTTCCGAAGTGACGCTCCGTTCTGGATTTAGCTTTTAGCTAAGGTAGCTTATCAGGAGATTTTTTAAAAAAAGAACAGACAAAACCCAGTAAGTGTCGGTTAAAGCAATGTTTTTGCACTGTAAGCAATTTTTCTCGCCAGGAAAAACATTCTATCTGCGTTTAAGTGGTTTTGTCATGATTCACGTTAAATTACCAATAACAATAACTGAGACTAAATATTTCTACTAAGTATTAGCAATTACCCATTAGGTGAACATAAATATTTCGTTTAATTAAATTCATAAAAAACTGCTGTCTGAACTCTATTCTTCAAAACATAAGAAAACATTGCGACTACAGGAAAAACCACTTATCTGTAGCATTTATCAAGCCAATCCTTCATTTTTCCTTCTTGTTTGAGAATTAAGCTATTTTTCCTTCACCACTCGAATAATGAATACAATAAGAAATCAAAATACACGTACTCGCCTCTTTATCAAGTATTTTTAAAAAAATTTACGATTCGAACCTTTAAACACGATTTTCTCGAAACTACATTTTGTGCAGTTAGTTGGGTTTTGAAGTAAGGGCACGATATGTCATTCTCACGATTGTCTGTAGTATGACATGTGTGAACAGGGGATTGTAAACAAAAATACGTGCCTTAGGCTATGTCCACCATAAACAATTTGTTGCCAGCAGTGGCGCCTAAATCTGCTACCTACCACTACAATACTTCAATCCGCGACCGGATTGAAGCCGGGAATGAGAACATAATTATGGGATGTACAGTCTGTACCCAGCATTACCTGACCTTCTCGTATAAAGAAGAAGAGGGCAAGTGATGTGAGACTATAAAAAGAACTCAGTGCTTCCTAAAGTCATGGAAGATAAATAAAATTTTAAGACCCATGTGTTTAATTTCTCCCAAATTAGTTCACCAACTGGTTTAATGCTCTAAGGGTCAGCTTACTACGATTACGATTTAAAATATAAGTACGAAAAGACGAAAAATTCAACGTAAAACATGGTCAAAATGTGTCACTGTGTCCCTTACACGGTGTATACCAAGCCTAATAAAAGTAATCGACATAACTCATGTCATTATTGTCTCGTCTAAATCAGCTTGTGTGAATAAGGCTTTATTTGTCCGTGTCATTCACGCGCAACAATTTTCCGAGTGACCGAATACATGCACATTGTTATTTTTTTTAATCAAACAAAAAAAGCGTTTACAGTCAAGTAACAACCAGCTAAATGTTTTATTTTGATTCAAAAGAAGTACTCGAAGTTAAAGCAGCAACTTTCTGATGGAAATCAGCAAATGGGTAGCTTCGTCGGGTTTTGATTCCGTGGTTGGGCAAAGTATTGTTAGGTTTTCCTATTATTAGGAATGCTAAGAAGGCTTGATAGTATATTATTATGGTTCTGTGGTTCATGGCATGATGGCCGCCGCCCCTATTGGTCAATACGACGAATATTGACGACACGGTTGGTTGCTGCACTTCGTGTCGCGGGTTCGTTCCCCGCACGGAACAAATATTTCTAAGGCCTACAGATAGTTGTTCCGGGTCTGGGTATTTGTGTTTGTGAGTTCAAATGTTTGTGAACGCACATACAGGAGAAATTCCTAGTGTTGGGCGAAGGCTAAAAAAAGAAAAACTTTTTCCGAGAATACAGGTGTGATACATGTTATGTGTTGTCATGCTACTACTGAAGTTGACGAGTCAATCAACAGACAACATACGATCACGCCGGTATTCCCCGAAGGGTTACTTAGAAGTAGTAGTACAAGCACAAGTGTTAAGTAATTTGTTTTTACATTCAAAACGAGATCACTTCTCAGAAATAATCTGCTAAAAAATTCACTTACGTTGATCTACGAACAATTAACGATAACTACTCCAACCACAAAATCGTCGATTACCACTGTTTGTCAAGTGCTAACAAAGTGGTTATTTATAAAGCACAAAAAACACATTTACTGTGCAAACATTAAAAAGCAGTTTGTTATCATGCGTATTTATAAGTATCCCATAATGTTCTTTTTTGATAAATACCCATCTTTGATTTTTTGCTCGCTTAATTTTCTTGTAATTCTGTGGTTTCCCTGTAATAGATGTTTTTTTCATAATTTTTGATAGTCAGATTTTGCGTATGAGGAAATGTATGTAGTTAGGCTGACGTAGGTGATAAACAGTGGTTTCTACCAAGATAGGTATAAATGGATGAATGGTTAAAACGGTTACCACGTATTTTGCACATCCTTCTGAACCACAGTTTAAGCGTTAGTGTCCCTTTCACCTTATATGTAACCCTCTATTTATTGCATTGAATTAAAAAAAATATATATCGTATGCGGAGCTGACTGCCAACGTTCACTAGTTGGAAAGGCACTTGAAGAGAGAGAGAGAGAGAGATCGTAAATTCACTTTAAGCAAAATAATAGGATCACAGACTATGCCCTAAAACCGAAGAAGTATTCTCGTTTACGCACCTATTTTTAGAGCACCCTATGCTTAGAGTACCAAAGATATTCCCATTGGACCACTAATCAATATTTTAACGTGGTGCTCAGATGGGAAATAAAAAAAATATAGATGTAAAGGCGATTGATGATCAAATCTTTTTATTATTTTTATTTGGATTTCCTATTTTAATTTTCAGTCTACAAGTTAATAAGAAGTGTGAACCTTAATTATATTTTCGTTCTAGATTGCGAAGCTGTATCAGTATGGACGCTGAACCGCCACGGCAACCGAAACCCTGGCAAGAGCGTCACCGTGGACATGAAGGAGGTTGCAATGTTGAAGGACGAGATTGTCGAAAGTGGACTTAGAGGCACCACCGCCCTTTGCGCTCAGGTAACTACTTATATAATTTTTTTTTAACGTTACTGGGGCAATTTATTTCGCGTATTTTTTTTATAAGAACTGCTGTAAAAAATGTGAAGAAAAATTGTGAGGATACTGGCATGGCCTACAATCAAAATTGAGGACATGTGTGTGAGCTTGCCACACTTGACTCTGTAGAGCGCAGAGCCAGGAGGCTAATTGGTGACGAAAAGCTGGTTAACAAGCTACATAGCCTGGCCCACCGTCGCAAAGTCGCATGTCTGTCGGTCTTCTACAGGCTGTACTTCGGGGAGTGTGCGCAAGAGCTCCACGAGCTGATCCCACCATCTCCCTTCTTCCATCGGGAGACTAGACGTACTGCAGGGTACCACCGATACCTAGTCGACATTCCACACATTCGAACGAAGCGCTTTGCTGGGTCCTTTATTATGCGCACAGCCAAGGAGTGGAATTCCCTGCCTGCGTCGGTTTTTCTGAGTTCATATAACCCTAATCTGTTTAAGTCGCGAGTAAACAGGCTTCTACTGGGTAAGCTCGTTCCATCGTCGACATCATCTATGCCCTTAGGGCAAGATTGAAGTCAAGAGCAAGCCCATTTATAATAAAAAAAAAAAACACCCGAATCTGGATTTCCCCTACTCTTTCATAGTGAGGAAGTCTATGTCCCGGCTGTGGGAACCATATTTCTATGGTGGGAACATTATAGACTGATTATGCTTTGACGATAATTGACATCCAGATATATAATTTACCTGTGTTTACAGGCGTGATAAACATATGTTATTAACATAGCATCACGCCTGTGATTCCCGATGGGTTAGGCAGAGGCGTACCTCACAGTATTCCAACATTAATGCCAGTTATGTTTAAGTCCCATGTAATATCTGGTATAATGTAATATCTGGTATAGGTAATGTAATATCTGTTACTGAGAAATCCCTGATAAAAAATTCAATATCACTTTGCCCGGCCTGAGAATCGACCAACCTAGAACAAAGAGAGAGTCAAGTTTTTGACATGACTGAATTTTTCGCCATAAATAATTAATTAATATGTTTTACAAATTGTTAAATTTCTTAATATTATTTGTAATTTCAATGATTAATAATTTAATTTTAATGTAATGAATGATCTGTATTCTGTTCTATATATTGTGTTGCAATGATTGATTTAAAACTATTCTGTATTCCTTTAATTGTGTTAGTGTAAAATTATAATTTTTGCATGCCTTTTGGTAAAATATGGCTGAACCTGCCTCCTATTTGTTTATAATATCACCATGTACTGTACCCATATTTGCAAAATAAAGACTTACTTACTTACTTACAAGTCAGTCAGTTAAAGTTAAACAGTAAAAAAGATTCATAAAACTATCCAAAACGCGAAACATAACACAAACAACTAACTTCCGATAAAGTTCGTTGCCTGCTAAAATTTTCATATTTTATTATACCTATATCATAATCATTCGGTTTATCAAAATTGATCATAAGCAGATTTTTTTTATTACCTGGCCAATTATTCAACCTTTGATACATAAAGGAATTATCTTCATTCTCCTGCCCTTATCCCAATTTATATGCGTGCATTATATGCATTTATATATAGCATGTCTTTTTCTTCCATGTTAAACAAAAGGAATTAAAAAAAACGTTTATTCCATAAATTGGGTTTTCCAAAACATTTTTGTATAAACCTACTAACACTAATCAGAGGCGAATGACTGAGATAAACTCAGAGGAGATGGTCAAGTCACGGTTGGTGCAGTGGCTGAGCGATTGGATTGCTGCGCTGCGTGTCGCGGGTTCGATCCCCGCACTGAAAAAACATTTGTATGACCTACAGATAGTTGTTTTAGGTTTGGGTGTTTGTGGGTTTATGTGAGTTTAAATGTCTGTGAACGCACCGATAAAGGAAAAATTTCTAGTGTGGGGCAACGTAAAAAAAATATAAAAAAGACATAAGCCTTATATGACTTGATCAACAAGTCATTTATGGACTATTCGAAGATTTTTTGAATATATCTTCAATAAAACAAAATAATTTCAGGACATACAAGACTTCAAAAACTTCAAATGGAACGACACCATGGACGAGACCGCGACATTCCTCACAGGAACCGGTTACGAGGAGCTCTATGGCATCGGCGAGAGGATTCGGGAGAAGTACCCTGAACTCCTCAGTGGAGAGGCAGATAACTTCTACTTTAGGCCGACCAAAGAGCAGAGGACTATCACAAGTTGTTTGGCGTTTGTGCACGGGTTCACTGATAACACCAATCTGAGTGTAACTATTGAGGAAGCAAGGGAACAGGATGATGTTATTAGGGTGAGTTTAGATGCACAATGCACATTCAAGTATGATCATCACCATGAACACTAAAAAAGGGGATATGCCTACTAACCAAAACAACAGGACCTTGTAGAAACTAGATCAAATTTCCGTGCGTTCAAGCATTTTTGTCATACCTATTATTGGATTCAAATATAACAGCTCACAACTTAGGACCCAGTAATATTAATGACAATAATATCCGTGGTGCTAGGCAACTGGGCTTATCCCAGTTGTATACGTCCCTGTGTGCCTATTGGCCTTGTTCTGTTCTGTCTCCTGCTGATATGGAGGGAAGTGGAAATTATGTTTTTTCCTACTCCTCCGCTATTCTTTTCTGATTAATTTCGTTGCGGGATCCAAGACAGTTAAATCGTTTCTCTGGGACTTCGTCGAGCTTCATTGTCTCGGCGCTTTTCTTGTGGTCGCCACTGTTGATTCTGGCTAACAGGAGTTACAGTACTTACAGTGGTTTGGGAATAGTGTGGCGGGCTTGTCCCATTAACCAAAACATCATAAAAATTAGTAAACCAGATCATTTTACTGACCAGTTTAAAATCTTGAGTCATCACTGTTACGAATATTTAGATATCTTGTATAAGGTTTAGATACTATGCTGATTACGTTTAGTGTCGTTCGTATATTTTACTCTAAATCGCGTGTGCTCAAGAGTTAGTAGCGATTAACGCAGATCCAAGATGTTGATCCAATATTGCCACAAGGAAGTTTCATCATCAGCCTATAATAACAAAGATGTTTATGAAGTACATTATAAGTTGCACACTATCAACACTAAATATCAACTAACAACATAACACAAAGCATGTACCTATTTAGGAGATTGTGGTTTAAACTTTTCTGTGGAGTAATGCTGTTGCAAATCCCATCTAGGGACAGTTCAAATTTCCTCCTTTTCAGGTCCATCAAAACTGATCTATGAGCTCATACACCTTATAATAGACACAATTAAAAAGCCATTGTTATAAATCTCCTGGAGATTGATTAGCGGACGGGAGGCTATAGCATAGGACATTGAACTGGCAGAGGTGCCAGATATATTGTGCTTACTCAGTTGACCTAACTTTTATTTTTTCATTCCGCAGCCGTATGATAATTGCGATCGTTATCAGCAGGAAGTGAAAGGTGGACAAGCACTGAATGATCAACTGGACTCGTATTTAGTTACTCCTCAATATACTGCTGTAAGTGTTTTGCTTTGAAATTTTATTTATTTATCTATGTCCACACCAAAAACTTCTTCTTTTTTCTAGCCTATAATTATGTATCCCATATACTTGAAGTCGGCCATCCTTGTCTTGATTTTGTGCGGTGTTACTATCGAGTTCAGGTAAAAGCACAAAACAATTATTAATGAAGGAAACTAGTCGATAGAATAGGAAAAGTTCACCAAAGCATCCTGCAGTATCTTTTAAATAAAAAAGGATATATGTATTATGTTTTATGATAATATTTTTTAGATCATAATGATCCATAAAAATCATTGGTGAAATTTTCATGTTTTTTAAAAACTCAGCAGAAACTGCCTAAAACTTTTGATATTTCGTCTTTGCCCATTTACAATTTACCACGACACCCGCTCAAATTAATCATTTCTGTCCACAGATCATTGACGCAGTTCAGGATCGTCTCGGCATTGCCACCAAGCTGAATGCTTCCATGGTGTTATCCATCTACGAGACGTGTCGGTTCTTCCGCTCCTGGGAGACCAACCAGAAGTCCCCTTGGTGCTCCGTCTTCACTGACGAGGAACTCACAGTCTTGGAGTACTATGATGACGTCAGGCATTACTATAGGAATGGATATGGGTCTTGGGTGAGTTTTAATGTGGAACAGTTTTTATAAGATTTAGAGCTAAGTGAATATCGAATATTTTTTTTTGAGTTTTTTGTATTGGGTTCGATCCTCGGGTAAGGTAGCTTTTAGTTTGATAGTAGTAGCTTGAGGCTGAAACTGTAAACAGTTAGAAACAATAGTTACGCTTTCAATTACGTAGGTATATCATACTTCTTCAGAGTATACAGAGACGATAGAATACTATAAGCTCAGCGGTGATAGTGTAGACGACCGCTACTTACGAGTTAGGGCTCGTTTACGTAGACGCGGGGCGTCGCGCGGCGCGTGCAGAAGGCTCGTCTCGTGCTTTTTTATTAATTTACTGAGAGACGGGTCCACCGCAACACTGCATTTTAATCTAACGTGCGAAAATAGCTTCTCGTAAAATCCACGATTGAAATCGTCAACTTTTTCATACATTGCCATGTGTTTGAATATAAAACGCAGCACGCGCCGCGCGACGCCCCGCGTGCGTGTAAACATGCACTTACACTTTACTTTGTGAAACGTATCTATTCATCACTTGACTCTCAAAGGTGAAGTAAAACATAGCGAGAAAACCCTTGTATTCTAGATCCAAAAATATTCCTAGAGTTGAAACATGGCTTATTATGAATATACTAGGTATTTAAAATGTTGTTTGCTAATATAAAATCTTTGACTTACACAGGTCAACGAGAACCTCGGCCGTCTACCCATGAAGGACCTATACGACAACTTCGTAGCCTTTGTCGAGGGTAGAGGCAGGAAGATGAGCGGCCACTTCACCCACGACACCATGATGGAGATGGTGTTCTGTGCCCTGGGACTGTACAACGAGGACGCTCCCCTGGATGTCCTGAACATGGACCATCAGAGAGCGTGGAGGACCAGTTATATTGGAGCGTTCTCTGTCAATCTTATTGCTGTTCTAAACAGGTAATTTCTTTATATAATTTTTAACCAGTGTTTCCTTACGAAAGATAGGTATCAACAAAAAGTATCGGTCGTGTTATAATGTAATTTACACGAGGTCCTGGGTTGGAATCCCCATTCGGGATAGTTGTTATTTAATTTTTCCACGGAGTCTAGAATTGTGCCCGATTGATGGCAATAGGCTCACCCCCTATTACATGGTGCTTAAACATAACTGGAAAAAATATGAGTGTACATGAGAAAGTAATGTTAATAAACGAGGATCTATCTCAAATCTCAAAATTTTTTGTAACATTCAAAATATCACTCGAGCGTTTACCTCTGCTAGCGTTGAGGTCAATGTCCATTTTAGTTTTTTGCCAAAAACTTCATCGTTAGAATAATTGCCTGCTTTATGATCAGTAACCACAGAAATATCAGTAATAATTAGTATTACCATGCAAATTATCTTGGATTATATTCAAAGCATTATTATTGGCAATTGATGGAATTAAAATATCACGCAGAAGAACATGTCTTATACCTACCTACTACCTCCTACTACCACTAAAAAAACATTACCCTAAAGTTTGCTTGTCGTCGCCCCTGAGTTACGCTTCACCCACTCAACCTTCGTTACGCTAAGGTTATGTTATCATTGATAGAGTGTATAATATCGCCTTCCTGTATAAATTATGATGTGTTGTTATCAGCTAGACGTGAGTCATTTAATATTATTTGGATGGCAGCCATTCGTCAAACGGTCTCGTGGCGATATAGTTTCCGAATTTATTATCTTGTAGTGAGACAGTTTCAAGGGTTTCCCCAATATCTATACTATAGGTGTATTGTCTGTACTGAGTGGAAGGAACATTAACACACAAATGGTTACCACTTGTTTGGTAAATCATTCCCCGGACCCGGTTGCACAGAAACTACCTACTAAAGTGCAATATCTATACGGTCAAAATCATATACCCTCCTCGTATTTGACATTTCAAGAGCCTTTAACTCAAGAATACTTTTTTTTTTTTCTAATTAAAGTTCATAGGTTACCCCACCAAATGGTATTGTAGTGCTAATTAGAGTTTCATATAAACAATTTCGAACGGCTCAAATTAGGGTAATGCTGTAGCTGTGCGCTGGAGGGTTTGGCGAAATATTTCACGTCAACAATCATTCATTTTTCCAGGTGCAACAATTTCGACACTCTGCCCGCTACCCAGAACTACCGGGTCCAACTCTTCCTCAACGAAAGAGAGACTCCCATCTGCCCCCTGGAGGGCTGCACCTGGGAAGATTTCCAGAACAAATTCAAGCCTTTCACTGACGCCAACTTAGACTTCTGCAGCATGTCTTACGTGCCTAAAGAGGAAGAACCTTCACCTAACAGTGCTGCACTAACGCAAGCGTTCTGGGACATGTTATAGTTTAAAAAATTGTGATCCGAACTATGTGAAGTTTTAAGAAAAAATAAAGTGTTAAATTAGGTACTGACATTGCTACCTACAGCAGTATAATTTAAGAGGTACAATTAAATTAAGGACTGATACTTGTTACTAACTGATTATTGGGTAATGTTAATACTGTCAGAAGGTTGTAAATGTCCAAGCCTTTTTGATATTTAAAAAAAAAAATGCAATCAGTATTCTTACTGCGGTACTCAAAGATATTTAATGACTACTGAAGCCATCACTTAGTAAAGATTTGACATACTTTTGTATGACAAAACTGTCAAAACCTTTACTAAGTGATGGCCTAAGTTCGGCAGTAAGTGTACTTGATTATAAAGATTTCTGCCTGTATCTCAAATAGTTTGTTCGACTGTAAATGTTTTCTTAAGAAAATCCAGTATACATTGCACAATGTATGTAAGTGACGTGTGTTAAGAATTCCGATTCGAAACGGAATCAATACATCGTCATGGTGTTATGCATGAATGAATGTTGATATTCTTTTCTTTCTTAAACGGATTATTTTAGTCTGCTAAATGTTATGGCATTCTACAATATATTATTATAATGATGTATGTTAACGCTTAACGTACGTCCAATTCAGTGTACACTTTACGATGTTCCTTTAATTACTAAGACAATAATTTATTTAATAAATCTTGAAGATGAAGGCGATGTGTGATTTTAATTATCTTCACGTGACCAGAGGGCTGGAATATTTTTTGGGCAAAGAATCAGCATTGCCATCCAACGTGGCAATGCTGACAGCCTTCTGGGCACTTTTCCTGTTGACAGCGGTGTGGACGAATTTTTTGACGCCCTGTAATCACTCCCCTTTTTGATACTTGTATATATTTTATTATTATCTTAGTTCTGTAAATAGTAGTTTTTAATGTTGTAAATAAAAAAATATTTCACAATCATTAATGTTGTATGTAACGGACGCCGTACACTTAGGATTAGGCAGAGGTGTACTCGTTCATCTGCCTAAGCTAACTGCCACTCGGGTCGATTTTTGGGTTAAGCCGTGCTGCCTAGGATGGTCTGTGGATGGGAGACCGCCCATTATATACCGAGTTTCCTCCGTGTCTCGGAAAGCACGTTAAGCTGTTCTTCCCGGCTACCAAATAAAGAACTTTGTCAGTACTTACAGGAAGTCAGTTACCTGAAAGTCTGACAACCAGTCTTACAAAAGAGTATCGTATTACCTAGTATTAACTGAGTTGCGGAGGTCAGATCAGGCAGTCGCTCCATGTAAAATACTGGTATTCAGCTGCATCCAGTTAGAATGGAAGTCAACCCCAATATAGTTGCAAAAGGCTAGGCAGATGATGTAATAGGAGAATAGCCTAAACACACACATACACACTACACATTCAATGCGCCAGTATTTATTGAACAACAAAGAATGAGTGGTCCATTCAATCGCTGCACACAGTCGGATTGCATAAGGTTCGTGCCGACTGGTAATCTTCTTTTGACATATTCGATACAGTTCAGGCTTAGCACCTTTTTCCTGCACGTAAACCTATACACGGCAATTCGATTTTGACGACCGAATCAAGCTGACCCGCCACACAACACACCTTTTCGGCTGTCAGTTCTAAAAATCACTGAAAAGACCTAGTACCATTGATATATTAAAAGGAGGAAGATACGGTACGCGCTAACATCGCAATCAGAAAAACATGCACCGAAACTCACACATGATAGACAAGGACAGACATAAGAGCCGACGCTGTTGTGCGAGCGAAATCGCGTTAGCTGCGACTGCGTGCCACCTACAGGCAATCCCTTAGTTTAGTAGGACCATGTGCTGTGACTTAGTACCGTATCTACCTCACATTGATTACATCAATGCCTAGTCCAGAACATTTAGATATGACGAAAAACTAAGGTGTATCCAGTGTATGGTGGTAAATTCCGAAATGGACAATGATCATTCATAAATTCTTATGTTTAATGGAATTTCTGGGAGCCGCGGTGGCCGTGGGTTTGAAACCAAGTAGACGCATTATTTTGCGTCATTTATTTCAGCACCTCTGCTTTCAAAATGGTGAACGAGAACATCGTGGGGCAACCGGTTTGTAATAGAACCAAAAAATCGAAGACAAGTGACATCTACCAATCCGCAATTATTCTATGGAAACAACTAGGATTTATCGTTCGGGATTTTACGGTACCATACACACTTTGCCTTCAACCCATGGAACTTTATGTCATCAGCTCAATCCAGTGTCATCCAAAACCACTATTTCAAAAAAATAACTATTCATTCACAGTTTCCATCAAATTCTAAGTTAAAACTGTATATTTATCTTCATAACCCAACAACACGCTCAAATACTGTTAGCATAGACCATGCATAGACCACTGGCAGTCTGCTAAGCCAACACTGAATCATATCTGTCGGCACCTTTAAAAGCAATACGACACACACGTTAATCAGAATCACACCTCTCTCGCTTGCAACCTCACAAATACGAGCGAGTTTAGACCACAATCGGCGGTCGATATGTTTGGCGATGTTTCACTGTATTGTAGAGGTAGTAACTGAAATGAAAACAAGAAAAACGTTAATACACTAGTGTTAATCGACAGTGTCACTGTCGCTCTAAAGAGTCGGATTTTAGTCTGGTGCCACAATAACATGACTACTACCAAAAACTTATCAACAATTCTACAACAAAATACATATTTGAATTTGACGTGTTTCGAAGCAGCCTCTACGAATAGCGACACTTAAGAGCTTATGGTACCTCAAACGCGAGTTTTATAATGCGTAAAAGTATATGATTCACTGCAGTAATCAACATCAGAAAAATATATGATAAGTATTCTTCAGGATACATGCTAGTGCCATAGTGTTGTAAAAACATAATACAACTAACTTTGCTCGATAGAAAAAAATCGCGAACACCTCTAAAAAATTGTTTTAACGAGTAAAAACCATACTAAAATACATGTCATCGTTCTGATTTTTTTGCCAAATAATTCTACAAGCAACATACTAAAGTCATAGTGTTTTACTGTTTTAGTACAATCAATAGTTTTTTGGTAAATCGCAAAATACCACTAATTTCGCACTATTCGGCCGCAGCGAAAGACGTAACAGTGCAAGCTGATTAGAACTTTATTCTAACAGTATTTCAAGCGAAGTTTGAACCACCACAAATAGTGTTGCTAATCTGAGGTAGCATACGCTCTTAAATATACAATACATCTGGTGCACCTACGCAATTTCTTCCCGATAACACTTTTCTGGTAAAAAATACTATAGGTAGAGCTATTCTTAATCGTGGTGACACGTGATTTGAGGTAGATCGATGTCAAAAGACTTTTAAAAATTTTAATATAGTTGCTTTCTATAGATGTTACAATGCGAACGAGACGTAATCTGGTGAAAACCAACCAGCGATGGCTCGCTCATCTGGATATAGTGTGTAACGTATCAGAATTGGTGTTTATGTCATTTTGCTTCAAGACATAACTGAAATATTATGTGATCACCCAGTGACATATCAGCTGATCTGCTCTCATTGCCGACCTTATTTTTTGTACGTGCCCTCCACACTATTTCCAAACCACTGTAACTTCTGAAAGTCAGAATCAAAGCGTCGACCACCTGAAAAGCGCCGAGACAATGAAGCTCGACGAAGTCCCGGAGAAAAAAAATAACTGCCTTAAATCCCACAGCGATATTAATCAGAAAAAAATTGCGGAGGAGTAGAAAAAACATTATTTACACGTTGCTGATCTTATATTGCGCAATGATCGAACCTGGCTTAAAACTTAACCTAAATCACTTGGTAGCATTGTGGCAACCGCCTCGGTTACCCCGTCACACCAAGGTAAGTTCAAACAAAATTTAATTGGTCCTCTATTTTACAAACAACCGTTCGAATCGAAACCAATTATCGTTTTCGCGTTCGAATATCGAAAGTTCGTAGCAGGTGCGCGTAACGTCTCGGTTTGAGGAAGAGGAGGTAGCGGGAAGGTATGTCGGTAATAGGAACCTTTTGTAGGCATATTTTAACCTTGTATGATTTTTCCATCAGGAATTCTTTAGTATAAGCATCTCGGAGTCTGACTTTGTGCCCGATTGATGTCAACCCTTTGACATGGGACTAAAAAATAATTGGCGAGAAGTTTTTTGCCCTTGTTACACTTCTGCTTATGACTAATGGGAAAACAGCCCTGATGTTGTCCTTGCTTTGTAAAAGTAGCTGTAGTATGAAAAGGCTCCGATGAGTCAGTTAACTGGCTGTATACTTATTAGCTTGTTCGACTGTAGGTACATACAGAGGCCTCTCCACGCATTAAGAGAGTAGGTTAACAGGCGCGACAATTTTTGCATTTAGGACATATTGGATTGCTCACGACGTCTTTTCACCGTCTAAGTTGTGGTAAGAGCAGATACAGTAAATCCTACTTATCAACTCTTTGATAATTTCGTACTGTAGGAGATGATGTGTTATTCCTTCGTGCGTCGGAACGTAGATCCACGCGAGCGAGGCACAATAGCTTTTTAATTGTGTCTTTGTGAATTACATTACTTACATTCGCATCACTCGCAATCAACCAGCTGCCCTATTTGCTTTGCTGAGCTTATTTATTCTGCTTCGAATACTGCATTGTTTGTCAGCTATGCCACGTCCCGCGCGCTCGCCTCCTGCCAGGTCGGCGAATACGCAGCCCTTACATGAAACGCAATCAGAACCTGATCTTTCTGTGGACATGGCTTCATCCGTAACAGCCGTCGATGATAACTTAGCCAACATCACCACAAGGCCCGGCAAACGCTTTCGGGGTGACGAGAATTATGTTGAGCCAAATCAATTTGACGAACTAAAAACTATGTTGCTGTCTTGGAAAACTGACCAAGACATCATCCTCAATAAATTAGTGTTCGAGGTGGCTGAACTGAAGCTGCAGAACACTTCAATCCAGAAGTCCAACCTTGAGATTGAGAAATCTATCTCATTCATTAATGCGAGTTATGAGGACATGAAAACCCGACTTGAAAAGCTGGAACTAGAGCGAATGGGTTATGAAAGGCGTCTGTGTGATTTGGAAAATACCAATAGTGAGCACACCGTCGCAATATTGGAGGCAAAAATCGACGCAATGGAGCAGCAAGCTCGCCAGTGCAACATCGAAATATGTAACTTACCTGACAAGCGTAATGAAAATCTGGTTACTATAGTCCAGTCTATTGGAACGGCTGTAGGCTTTCCTGTATCCCAGCAAGACATCATATCGTTAAACAGGGTCCCTCATGCACGACAAGGAGATATCAAGCCTAAAAATATCATAGTAAAGTTGAAATCACGGATTCTTCGCGACAACTTACTAAGCGCCTACCGCAAAAAGAAGAGTCTCAAATCCGACGAATTGGGGATTTCAGGCGCTACATTACAAGTGTATATGAACGAACATCTTACCTTGAAAAATAAGGCCTTATTTCGTGTGTGTAAACAAGTTGCTGGAAAACGTGGTTTTAAATACGTGTGGATTAAGAATGCCACGATCCTTGTACGTGAGAGAGATGGGATGGCGGCCTTTGCTGTGCGCTCGGAAAGTGATCTCAAAAAGATTATTGCCAATGAAAAGACTGGGGTTTAATGCTTTACCAAATAGGCAATTTAGATTTATCACCTTTGTGTACATGTTTTGTTTATATGTGGGTGTTTCATTCATCCATGTCTGTATGTTATTAGTTTCATACATCTTGATTTTTTATATTATCGGTTATCTACCCTCTAAATTATGTATTATTGTCTGTAATATGCCTCGTCTAATATCTATGTCTTATCACATAGTGTTGCTGAACAAAGCATCATTTAAGGCCAAAGAGAAAATGAACAGTTGTAATTTCTGGTTCTACTATATTTGTAATGTCAAATTGTTGGGCGTAATTTTTCATATTGCTGTATTCATTTGTTTATGCTTTAATAGTTATTGTTATCAATGGCTACTAATAACTTTCTGATATATTACCAGAATTGTAGAGGAATTCGTACTAAGTTGCACACGCTTTATATGAGCATCATGTCGTGTTCCTATGACGTCATCATACTTACTGAAACATGGCTTATTCCTAGCATTCACGATAGCGAGTTTATTGATGATCGCTATACAATATTTAGATGTGATCGTGACCGTTCTGCGACAGATAAACGTGAGGGTGGGGGTGTCTTAATAGCCACACTTCGTGGGCTGCGACCAACTGCGCTTGTGACACAGTTTACCCATGCTTGCGTTGAACAGCTCGTGGTTCAGTTACCTGCATCTCAGTCTCATAAACACCACGTCATCAGTGTAGCGTACATACCACCTCGCACTACTGATGCAATATACAGGCAATATTTAGATATGTTGCATCTGATTGCTAATAATTCTACTACCGAGTCATTCTTTGTTGTTGGAGATTTCAACTTGCCCGATATAAAATGGTTGGATCAGGGCAATTTTGCTGTGGCAAATACCACAACGTCAAGCGGCCAGCTAATATCAAATTTCATGTCATTAATTAATGGTTCGCAATATAATAAGACTAGAAATAATCTCGGACGAATACTTGATTTGTTTATCTCCAACATTGATTGTCAGACTGTACCGTGTACGTCACTACTTCCGGCTGACACCCACCATCCTCCTTTTTCTGTGTTTGTGGATCTCAAGATGCAATTTACCCCTATGAAATGCCATTCCGTACCTAGGTACAACTATCATAAGGCGAATTATCCCGAGATTAATGCAGAGCTCGCTTCTATAGATGGGGACACTAAACTCGCTCATCTGACCGCTGATCAGGTTGTCAACACTTTCTATGACACGTTGTACGGTATAATTAGACATCACGTTCCACTAACTCGAGTTAAAAGTCCACAATTTCCTGTTTGGTTTACACCCTCTCTGATTCGTATATTTAAAAGTAAAGAACGTGCGTGGATAAAGTGGAAAACATATAAAACCTGTGCGATTATAACCACTTCTCGAGTTACCGTAAACTATTTCAGGAGGAATCTGTTAATTGCTTTAGAAAATATATTAATTCAGTCGAAGATAGTATACCTAAAAGCGTTAAGTATTTTTGGACATATGTATCCAATAAAAAGGGCAAGACTAACTACCCAGCCAATATGTATCTGAAGGATACCTTGTCTGATAGCCCTACTGATATATGCAATTTGTTCTCTACTTTTTTTTCATCTGTCTATGAGCCGTCCACGTTTGATCCTGAGACTTGGGCACCATCGAACAACAGCCTGGATAGCTCTGCTTGTATACCCGATATTTACCTTGCAAAAGAAGTAATACACAGAGCAGTCAAATCACTGGACCCATCGAAGGGTTCTGACCCCGATGGTATTCCACCAGTCTTTTTTATAAAAACAGCAGATGCTATCTATACTGCGTTGTACTTAATTTTCAATAAATGTCTACAGGATGGTGTCTTTCCTACCGTATGGAAGCGAGCATTTGTTACACCTGTTTATAAAAGTGGAGACAAGGACAATGTGGAGAATTATCGTCCCATATCTATTATTTCCGCCTTGTCGAAGCTTTTTGAGAGACTTGTGCACAGCGCTCTTTATCCTCAATTACATGGCCTTATTATATCCGAACAACATGGATTTGTTAAGCGGCGTTCGACTACTACCAATTTAATGATATTTACTAACTTTCTATTTGAAAATATGGATAAGAGAGTCCAGGTAGACGCTGTGTACACTGACTTTCGGAAAGCTTTTGACAAGGTGGATCATACAATTCTTCTGGAAAAGCTTGCCTACAGCGGTATTCGGGGCAATTTACTTCGATGGTTTGCATCATATATTTATAACAGGACACAAAAGGTCGTTATTAATGGATTTGAATCTGAAATTGTAACTGTCAAGTCTGGGGTTCCTCAAGGGTCTATTTTGGGTCCTTTGCTTTTTATCCTGTATATAAACGACATAAAACAGTGTTTTGTTAATTCCAATTTTTTGTTGTATGCCGATGATGTAAAAATTTACAAAGCCTGCCAAAATCTCCATGACTGCCTATTGCTCCAAGAGGATCTTCACAGACTTGATACCTACTGTAAAAAAAACAAACTCTTTCTTAGCCTTCCGAAATGCCACAGTATATCTTTTACTAAAACAAAAAGAAACTTAATTGTACGTATACATTGAATAACCATCATTTAAATGTAGTAGATTCCGTTCGCGACCTTGGTGTGACAATTGATTCGTGTTTGCACTTTGACTTGCATATAGAGAACATAATACATAAAGCATTTCGGATGTATGGTTTCGTCATGAGATCTACGAAAGACTTCGTGCGACCCTCTACTTTTCTGCTATTATATAAAGCTTTGATAAGATCTCAATTAGAATACGCGATTCCTATTTGGAATCCGTACTATGACAAATATAATCTTAAATTGGAATTGGTACAAAAAAAGTTTTTACGTACTGTAAACTATAAATGTTACCATTCGAGGATTCCTTACACCCAGTTACTACAGCAGTATAATGTTTTAAGTTTAGAATCTCGGCGATTACTTTTAGGGGCCATGATGCTGCATGGTTTGTGTAACAATAGATTTGACTGTATTGAAATCACAAATAAGTTATGCTATACAGTACCTAGAACTGTAATCAGACGGGCGGCGCGCGTGCCCCGGTTGTTCCATGTAGATTCATGCAGGACTAACGCCGGGGCACGAGTGCCTCTTCGTCAACTTGTGGAGGCCTATAACGCACACTTCATCGACATAGATATATTCTCTCTTTCTAGTATAAAATTTAAAACCTTAGCAATAAATTCTCTTTCACCGCAGTCTTAACTTATATTCGCTTAGTTCATTTAAACATAACAAGATATTATTGTAAATACATTTCCGTTACTTGTTCATATATTAATCCGTGGACAATGGTGTGGGTTATATGTTTACATATTTATGTAACGAATCATAATTGTTAAACTTAACATGTAACTGTTTTTTTGTCCCTAATAAATAAAATAAAATAAAATCACATTTTGAGGGCACGGCGCGGCGCGGCGGCGCTCGAATGGTTATTTAGCTGCGGACACTATAAAGCTTAACTGTTGTTATTTCCCGCTATTAGTACATAAATTATACCACATTTATAGCCGTCGGTGTCGGCATATAAATCACGATTGGCCAGGCTGGCCGAGTCATTAGTGGGCGACCACGGTAGCAAGTCGGATTGAATTGTGACCGTGTTTAGCGTCTACACTGGCTATATCCGCCTGCCCGGCTACAGTTAGTAGTTGTTGCTAATACGCGCCTCGAGGTGCGTGTGGTTTGTTCTGTTTTAATTGGATGACCTTTCTCGTATAGGGGTAGGCAGGAAATACAGAACGGCATCTTTACCACACTTTGTTTGAATCGTTCACGTTCATTTATCTAGTCAAACACGCACGCCGGTTACTCGAGCTTATTAAGCACTTGACCTGTATGCGGTTTAAGACCATGACTAGGCATTTAATAAAAAGAAAGTACAAATAAAAACCAGCTGACAATGGGTGCCGTTGTACTGAACAATATTAATCCTCATTCATATCTGAAATTATGTCAATATACACGCAACTGCACCACTTAATTTGTTTTTACAGGATGTTACTTGTCACAGTTCAATGAAAATGTCCCATATTTCAAAAACGATGTATATTCTCTTCTTCATTTCCATGTACGGAGTCACTTTCGTCTAGCGGTTCATAGAAGACAGCTACTTTCCAAACAACTATATGGTGCCATGGACAGGACGAATCTATAAGGATTCCGTTTTTGCCATTTGTCTATGGAACCTTAAAAGTGTCAGACAGTGGGCTGATAGAAGAAAACAATGGATAATACGTTGGCAGACCAGCTGATGCCTAAGATGCAACAGACTTACTCTTAGTCCTATTTAGGAGAACACAGATGTGTTTGAGTCGGCTTAGCATGGGTGGCAAAAACAAATGTAAATTTTGCCGCCCGGACGTACCAAATTAGGTCCACACGCCTTACTCTAAAACATCCTATAACCACCAAAATAAATCACCCTTATCCCATCCAAAACAGAGCAGCCATACTTTAAAACGAGAGAGAAGTGCAAGACAAGGACAGCACGATAGCCCGTCGTTGACAATACAAAGTCAATAACTCAATGGTGTCCAGCTAAGCCGCTTACTGTACGGGTACAGACAGAGATCTGTAGCGTGCAGTGTGCAGTGGGACAAAACGGTGCAATTCCAATTGTTTATTTTTTTTGGAGATTTATCGTAAAGAAAAAGCAATTTACAGAAGTAAATATTAAAATACAATTCGGTTCGTAAACTTTAAGGTTATCATTAATACCCTTAATTATTGTTGACAGCCTTTTTTTTAGGGTTCCGTAGTCAACTAGGAACCCTTATAGTTTCGCCATGTCTGTCTGTCTGTCCGTCCTCGCTTAATCTCTGTGACCGTTAGCACTAGAAAGCTGAAATTTGGTACCAATATGTGTATCAATCACGCCGACAAAGTGCTAAAATAAAAATTGGAAAAAAATGTTTTATTAGGGTAGCCCCCCTATATGTAAAGTGGGAAGTGATTTTTTTTTTAATTTTAACCCTAACGTGTGATATATTGTTGGAAAGGTATTTAAAAATGAATAGGGGTTTACTAAAATAATTTTTTGATAATGTCAATAATTTCGGAAATAATCGCTCCAAAAGTAAAAAACAAAGCGTCCCCCCCCCTCTAACTTTTGAACCATAAGTTTAGAAAATACGAAAAAAATCTGAAAAGTAGAACTTTATAAGGACTTTCTAGGAAAATTATTTTGAACTTGGATGGAAACAACAGATGGAAACTGCAGTTAACCAATATAATTTGGTCCCTGAATCGTATGAGCGCCTATACAATCCAGAGGTCAAGCTTCATTGGCCCGTATTTCAAACAAAAAAAGAATTATTACTACGGAACCCTACACTGAGCGTGGCCCGACAGGCTCTTGGCCGGTTTTATTATCTACAGCTAAGGTCTAGTTTACAAATTAATTAGACTATTACCTGAAGATACTTATTAAAGAATATTTTTTTTTGCATTTACGGGGTAAAAGCATTGGGCCGGCGTGGTGAACTATAACCCTCTCTTTCCTAGAGAGGAGGCCTGAGTCCCTGCAGTGGGGACGTTATAGGCTGATGATGATGACGTGGTAAAAAGTGCCTATGTACACATTGAAGTAGAGAAAAGCCTTCTTTACCTGGCCTTTTTCTGTGGGATGAAGGATTTTTTTTGTGCACGAAAAAAGAAGCACGCATTAATTCATTTAATTTTGTTCATTGTTATCATTTACAGGCTATAATGGCGCTTAACGAAGCCGAAGAGCATTTGCTCTCCCCATCGTTGGAATATTTTATTGTTCTAGACCATGCCGGGGAACCTTCCAGTTAAGGACATCAAAGTTCAATGTTTCAATATTTTAAAATACTTAAGTTAAAATACCTTTTTTTTTTTTTTGGTGGGTGGAAAATCATCGAATGACCCCCCCCCCCGCTCTTGGGCAGAGCGAAGGGGAGTGTCAGACTTGTACTGACTAAAAACCGAACCCATGCTCCTTCTTTGCCCTTGCGCCGAGGCCACGTCATCTAGTACAAAAATCCGCGGCCCCGACGGGCTCCGCGGCCCCGACGGGCAAGTTAAAATACCTCCATTACTTTTGTACTACTCATTACATCATCATTCTTTTAATTTCACAGTTACTGTGTGTTGAACTAAGCATCATAGTTAATGTTTGCATGCCAACTTTATGGCGAAATGTGTCTTTGCTCTACATAATTATTATTTTAACATCTTTTGTACCACATTTGTTGCAAATAAATAATTTTTGACTTTGACCTTTTTTTTTTTGGTGGGTGGAAAATCATCAAATAACGGCTCTTGAGCAGAGCGGAAGGGAGTGTCAGACTTCTACTGACTAAAAACTAACCCATGTTCCTTCTTCGCCCTTGTGCCGAGGCCGCGTTAAGAGGAAACGCGAGTGGTCTTTTCTCCATACAAACGCTCTCGCCTGTTTTCTTTTTGGTTAATGACCCTAGAGCAATGGTTTTTTACAGAATAATAAATATTAACTATTTCTATGCCCCTATGTTTTCCTTTTTGGTGATAAATTATTTTTATAAGCACTAGAACCCTCAAAAAATGCTCAAAATTGCTTGTTTAGATCGCTGTTAACAGAGTCTTAGGCTGAGTTGCATCAAAAAAGTAGTTAAAGTTAAAGTTTGTGTCAAATGGCACGTCAAACAAACATCAAAACTTCAGTTTTGTATCGGTTATGCCAACAATGAGTTGCGCGATTTGACAAATAGTTAAATGACGTCATAACTTTAACGGTAACTGCAACCACTCACTTTCCGCTGGTTAGTGTTATAGTTTATGTTAAATTGTCTGTCAATTTTATTGTCAAACGCGTTGAATATAACCTTTAGACATCATGTCCCTGCTCCAAGAAATACTCGCAGAAACCAGTTCTGATGACGAAAGCGATGAAAAGAAAAGTGTGATTACCTAGAGCCGATCGTTTTTCCACATGGAACGACGAATGTTTCTTGCCAAGATTTCGAGTCTCTAAAAACGTAGCTTGGTGGCTGACTATACGATTGCATTGGAAGGATATGCATCTTATGTAATTGTTCAACCAAAAAATAATAGGTACGTGCTATAGGTAGACAAAGCAATAAATATAATAGGTACTTACTTTGTTTGAATGTTTGCAAAAAAAAATTTGTAATAATTTTTCTATTAGATACAATGATATTTTTTATGTATAGAATATCATTGATTAGATACCCCATATAGAACTGTCAAATTTGACAAAAACTTTAACTTTAACGACTTTTTTGGTGCAACTCAGCCTTAGTGTACAAATTTGACAACTATTAACGAAAAAAGAAAAACATAGCGGCGTAGTATATAACCTCCTTATTCATTGTCTAAAATATCTTTTAAATTGGTTCAATATTGGAGGAGGAAATAGGCGAGAGCCAAACCTCGAATTCTAACTTTTTTCTATAGTTGTCCTTATCGCACGAATTTGAGGGCAGGAGGACGGAGAGAGACAGCGATAGTAGAAAGAGACAGCACTCGCATTTCCTCTTAACCCTTTCGATAATCCGCAGTCCCAACAGGCGTCGGCATTACTCTTGTACTACTCTCACGACACAGGGAATCCTAGTGTGTTTCAGGAATCAACGAAATGATTGTATTTTTTTTTAAACAATAAATTATTCTTATTCTCTTCTTATTATAGCACATCATTGTTCTCTTGCCCTTATCCCAATTAATTTCTTCTTCTTCCATACTTTTCTGGAAAAAAAGACATGCTGCAATTTAGGAATTTTTGCGTCACTAAAGTCTGATGTACAGAATGCTTGGTAGACAATTCCGTAAATTGTTCGTTTACACAGTGACGTTTGGGTATGTCCCTCTCTGTGTGCCAATCCACACTATCCAGTATTTCCACAGACAACAACAATGTCGAGTGAGCATTTATCGACTTAGACAGACAAGCATTTACTGACTAGACATTTAGACAAGCTAAGTCGATAAATGCATCTACATCCAGATCTTTGACAACGGTCGGTCACAACCTAACTCCACCTTTCAACACAAAGTAACAACCGAATAAAGCCTAATCAACACCTAAAACAATTGATTAAATCGGTATCTGATATATCTACAAGTTTCCCAACACAGTTCCCAGTATTGGGTCAATGTACCGACACATTTGCTCTAACTACGTCAAATTACGAGCAAAGGGTTCCGTTGCGCGCTTCGATCTAATTGCGACTTCGTGACTGCTCTAGCCTCTTCCATTAGCACCTCGTACCACTGAACCCTGTTATGGAATAACCTTCCCAAGTCCGCAGTATCCATCGATGTTTTTGTTTTGAACGTTAAGCTTAAAAGCGATAGTTGCCACGCAATGGATGTGAAATAAGTTACACAGATAAAATTCTCGTCGTTTCGTGATAGCATCACGTTGGAATCGTTAAAAGTCTAGACACAGGGTGATTCAATTTCTTATTTACGTTGATTTCTATATAAAAATGGCATTTTAAATGGAGTGACTTATTTGTTCAAGTTTAATAAGAATCATGTTCGGATTACAAGATTTTGGACTGATATTTAATATTACTCAGCAGTATTCGATTTAATTTCGAATTTTTATTGTGTTTTTTAAGAAATTTTAATGGCAGTGTGAAATAAATTGAAAATAGTTCTGTGAAATGTGGCAAATAATAATTCAGTATTTAACAATAAGACGTATCTTGCGACTTGCGAGGTTCTCGACATTTGGGATGTGGACTCAGCGTTCATTGGGCAAAAGGTTCGGGACTTTTTGACTCAGGTTTTTAGTAGGCATTCTTAAGAGGATCCTCTCTCTGGAGCTCTGGCTGCCTATGTTTAATTATCATCGTCATCATTTCAGCCGAAAGACATCCACTGCTGGACATAGGCCTCCCCTAAGTGTCGCCACATTGACCGGTCCCGTGCGTCTCGCATCCAGCGGATCCCCGCAACCTTCACCAGGTCATCGGTCCACCTAGTGGGAGGCATTCCAACGCAACGTCTTCCGGTTCGCGGTCGCCACTCCAGAACTTTCCGGCCCCATCGGGCATCCGTTCTGCGAGCAATGTGCCCTGCCCACTGCCACTTAAGTTTGGCAATTCTTCGGGCTATGTCGATAACCTTGGTTAATCTTCTTTATTGTATCGTTAGTGCATAACCTAGTGTGAAAGTTTTTATGCCAGCCATGGGCCTCGGCTTTAAATCCTGTCGAGAAATATCTTTCAGGCATTCTAGTTTCCTCACGATGTTTACTTCACTGTAGCGTTGTTAATTATAAAGTAGGTACAATTCGAAAAATCATAGGTGCGTATCTTGGGTTCGAATCGAGAGTTATGACTTGATAGACCGACGTTCACACCATTAGGCTTATTTGTTACTAGCTTTTGCCCACGGCTTCGCCCGCGTGGATGTCGGTTTAACTACAAAAATGTCGAATTTCCATACAAACTTTCATCCCCTATTTAACTCCCTTAGGGGTTGAATTTCAAAAAATCCTTCCTTATTCCTTGTCTACATTATGAAGGGAACCTCTGTGCAAAATTTCAGCTTTCTAGGTCCAAGGGTTTGGGCTGGGCGTTGATGAGTCAGTCAGTCAGTCAATCAGTCAGTCAGGACTTTTCTTTTTATTTATATAGATTTATATTGTTTTAAGGAAGTGTATGAATAGATAATAGCTGTGTAACCACGTGAACCCCACTCAAGCACCAATGAATGCAGAGAAAACAAATCAAAGAAAATGCGTGATGAAATGCCGCGAGTCACCGTGACCGAACTTGGGCCGATACTCACGTGAAGGCACGTGTATGTCACTTGTCTAAGTGACAGGTGCGTGTCTCTTAATGTCAGTCTCGTAGTGATTCAGAATGTCACTTGTCTGAGTGACACACGTGCGTGTCTCTTAACACAAGTTTACACAAGTCTCGTAGTACACCAGTAGTCGTAGTAAGCCACATGACATCGCCTGCGGGCGTGGACAGAGTGTATTGATCAGATCAATCTATAAAAATAATCTTTTAAAGAAATATAATTCGTTTGTAAGTATGGATGCAGGGTAATCTCTGGAACCAATGATCCAATTCTAAAAAATATTTCACTGGCAAAAAGCTACATTATTCGTGGGTGCTATAACGTATAAATTATATTTATATCATGTTTAAAAAAAAATGTGATTACTCCTCTACGAGTTATCACAATTTTTACGGACTAAGTATTTATTAGTTAGTTAGTTAGTAGTCAGGCCTTATAATTTAGCAAGATTCCCTTAATTTTAAACGTAAAAGTTTTTTTTTTAAATTGATATAAAATATTTAACTCGCTAAATACACTTCGTAAGACAAATATTTCGAGCTTCAAAACCCCAATCTTCCAATGGCCACCTCGGCTTAACAAAACTAACCTTGCAACATCCTTGAAAGTCCAAAAACAAGGTAACTTGTCACCGAGTTAGTGATTGAGGGGATTAACAAGATGAACAGTCCTGTAACCTGGCTAATGTCCCAATGGATTCGGACTTTGGACCCGAAGAAATATTGTGTCAGCTTACTTCGCACCTTGAGGATATAGTGAACTTTATGGAACAGTCGTTCTACGAATTTGTATTATACATATATACAAGCTGTGTGTCAATCAATTAATCTGTTATTCTTCATTTTGTTAGTGTATAAATTAAATTAATTCAGGTTTTTTGAAGTACATAACCTTTTTATTGGTTTAATCTGATCTTTTAAAGTATGTCTTGAGAAATGTGTGTGTGTCTGTACTAAGATCAACAGTTTTAATTATACACAACATAACATCAGGCCTGTATTCCCCGAAAGGTTAGGCAGAGGTATAATATGCCTAACTAATAGTACAGCCAAATATCGTCAGTTTTGTCACAGTGGGCGAGCTTAATGCGATATTGCGATGCGGTTGATGAACCTCGCACGAATTCAAACTCCGTGGTTGTTACTGAGAAATTCCTGATTTTTTAATCTTTTTAACGGCCCACGCTCTGTGTTCCCCCCCCCCCCCCCTCTAACTTTTGAACCATAAGTTTAGAAAATATGAAAAAAAATCTGAAAAGTAGAACTTTATAAGGACTTTCTAGGAAAATCATTTTGAAAGAGAAAAAAAAAATATATATAAAAAAAACATAATGGATACCCACCTTAAACTCATAAGTGGGAACACTTATTGTGACGGACGGGAAACTACGGAACCCTACACTGAGCGTGGCCCGGCACGCTTTTGGCTGGTTTCATTTATTAGGATAATATACATACATTCACAAGCAAAAAGAAAATTATAAAAGCCAGACTTAATACCATTCTTCAATTTTCTCCACATCAAGTTAAACAGCAAAGATTGAGCCGACACTTCCACAATTACATCCAGCCGAGTTTAAACCAGTCTCTCATAGCCGAGGGAAACTAATGTAACTTTCTTCACGTAAAGTTGAAACAGAAAAAAGTGTGTGTCTGGAAGGATGAGGAGAATAAGGCTATACATAGTTAGGGATTTGCCACACGGTCGTTTGTTGTATAGAACGAGGTTAGTATCGTAAACTTGAGGTGTAGACGCACAAATTAAGATACGTGATGTCAAGTGGTAAGTATATTTTTTCCTATTTAATCAGAAAATAGCGCTTTTGATTGCCTTTTTTGCATGTTGTATCTTGCGACTACTTGAGGAGCTCGTGGCTAATGAAGATTTTTCTTGACCCATTCAAGGAAGGTCATAGTGGACCAGTGGTTGCCTAGCGGTAGCGACACCTAAAATATGTGTTTCAGATTTTGGGTCTGATTTCAGACAAGTGCGTTATATTGCGTAATTTATTTCATAACCGTTGCTCCCAAAACCTAATAGGAAAACATCATCACCATTGTGGTCCAAAAAAAAACACAAAGCAAAATATCTTGAAAAAACCATCACCTACAGATACCAATACGCAATGTGCTGGCTTGATGATTGCAGCCTCTCACACGCAGGAGGTTTGTAACCGATCAGTGAAAACAAATGATAAAATAAGGGGAATTATAAAATGAGCGAATAAAAAATAACTAAGCGACTGATGATGATATACTGTTTTTATAACTTGAGCGGTATTAATTTGAGTAAGCGAAAAATAAACTAAACTAACGACAAATATTGATTAATAATAAAATCCGGAACGAGCTTACAAAAAGTGGGTTGTGATAAATCCATTTCAGATATTAAAATTACTAACTGAGCGACAAAATTACTAAGTGAGCGACTAGAAATACACAAAGGATAACTTAAATATTAAGATAGAGACGATTTTTCCAATTGAGGTTTTACATATTATACTACTAAAAAGTTCAGATTGAGCAACGTTTAATGGTTACTGATATTCTATTTGAGGTCTTATGTTTATTATTTTGATAACATTTTTTAATGAAAACTACAGATTGTTTGTTGCTAGTCGTCCGCTAAGTGGATGAATCACCGTCTCGCGACAGTATCCTTTATGGGCGGCATGGGCACCGGGCCGTAGGCCGACGAAGGAGGCCGGCGGAGGCCCGGCACTTCGGGGACAGAAGATATTAGTGTTATATAATATGCGAGCGAAGCGAGCGCGCGTCATGGAGTACATGCGTTGCATGTATGAGTGACGTGACATATATTATTATGATAAATAAACATTATGTTATTTTAATTTAGGACTTAAAACTTTTATGGAAAACGTTTTTATGTCTTTCGTATATTATTGATTGTAATATATAAGACAAATGGATTTAGGTCATATTATATTTAGGGATTTCAATTTTATGGCATGTGATATTATGTGATATTTAGTTCGGGTAAGTTATCATTCGGACAAATGATGATTAGGGCAAAAAAGTTATGGCATTTTAAATTACGGATAAAAAAGTTAGGTGACACAATAGAGAACCCTTCATTTGATTTAAGTAAATACATAATTATTGCTTTATTTTTTCGGAATACATGCAACCTACCCTTAATTAATTAAATTTCTTAGCTAAAAGTGTTTCTTCAAATAGTTCTTATTTCATACGAACATTTTCAAAAAAAAAAGTGTGGTCATTACTCTACTCATTAAAGTAATTTTCAAAGTGATTTTTCTAATCGAAACACTTCATTTAAGATAAAATGTCGTTCAGTATAAATAAATCATTTGCCAAATATTGAAAAAAATGCAGGACGTAACGTTGTCACTCATACAAATATTGGGTCGCTCAAAAATTATGAAGCTACTCATTTTGTATTTTAAGTAGCTCAAATTAATGTTTGTAAATTGCCGTTCTGTTGATTTCTTGTCGCTCACAGTCAGTCGCCCACTTAGTAATTCTGTGACCTAAATTAATTATTTTTGTAACTTAAAATTTTCATTTACAGTCACTCGTTTAAATACTACCCATAAAATAATACCAAAATAATTATTAAAGTAACTAAAATTAAATCATCGCCAGCTTTCCGATAACATCTGTTGTCCAACCACGCTTCCAACATTTCCATAATCTCGTTAGACTTGTAAAAAGATGCGTACGCCCGATAACCGCAACGCCAGTCTGATACGAACTTAAGCCTCCCTCCTCCCGGAAACCGACGCTCCCCGACAAATTCACTTTTCCTGTCGCCGAACGGAAACGAATCCAAGGCACCTTTATACCGTAATAATATTGTATTAAAGAGCCCTTAAGGACAGAAATCTTTTGTAGAATTTCCGCTTCGAGTGTGTTGCGATGATTTTTCTATGGTATAACCTTTTTTCGTTATTAGTTTGTGGTTTGTGTGTTGTGTTGAGTGCATTGAAATTGAGATACGAACGGCTATAACTGGTAAGTCTTAATAGGATCCTAATAAGCAGTGATAGCCCAGCGGTGTGTGACCCTCTGACTGCTCAGCAATTTAAAAATGCTTAGGTCGATGCTGCATCAGCCGGCCCGAAGTGCGTCATCGTCATGCCAATAAGGAATAAACTGTGTTTCGTTTTCGGATAAGTACTTATTTATTTAGCAGGTATCTTCGTGTTCTATTACTACTAATATAACTATGTTAACCTCTGTGAGAAAATATTTATTTTATATTATTTATTTATTACACACTTAGAAATGCCCATTTAATAGAATAAAATTATTTATTTACTACCTACTACCCTCATCCGTGTGTCACTGCGGGGGGCCTACTGAAAACCAGCGCTGAGTGTTTTACACCCAGCATATGCTGAGTTGGCTACCCTTTCGTTATGGGCATGCTCAGCGCAGTTGAGCTGTATAATTAATTGTTAAGCTGTTTGTTGTTATTTGTTTATGTATGTGCTGCTCTTTTGTGTTGCTGCTGTCCATTAGCGAATAAATACATATTCTATTCTATTCTCAGTATAGGTCCCAAGTTCGAACCCAAGACATGGGGGTTTTGTATTATTATCACTTGCTTCGGTAAAGAAAACATCGTTAGAAAACCAGCATGCATGAGAGATAAATCTTGACGTCATAATCAAGTCAAGTCAGAGGCCCATAGGCGGCTTAGAAATTCTGAAACCAAGTTTAGACACTAACCAAATGACAGAGAGTGACAAGGATATTTTGCAAGACAGGGAGGTGTTGAATAAAGTTTCAATTTCGAAAAAAATAACATAAGTCCCCATGTTCCTTTTTTTTGATGGTGGGAAATCATCATTATGTCTAGAGAGTTCTGGGCCGAGCGGAAGGGAGTGTCAGATTTGTACTGACTAAAAACCGTCGATAATATAATATAATAATATAATATAATATTCCACAACTATCACACAACGCCATCTAGTCCCAAGCTAAGCAGAGCTTGTGTTATGGGTACTAGACAACTGATAAACATACTTATATATTTCTAAATACATATTATAGATAAATTACACCCAGACACAGAACAAATGATCGTGCTCATCACACAAACATTTGTCCTGGGTGGGAATCGAACCCACGACCTCCGGCATAGCAGTTAGGGTCACTAACCACTAGACCAACAGGCCAGTCGATGTCGATGTTCCTTCTTAGCCCCTAGTGTCCGGAAACATCCTTGTACAACTTAACATGAGGTGCACCCAGGCCATTCAACTCTGCTACCACCTTACTAGCTTGCTAATTTTTATTTAAATGCACCGATGGTCATTACCAATTTATATGAGTGTTCTAATTTAGTCTAATTACTGCCTCTGTTTCAGTATATATGAGTTAATTTAAACGGCCCAAACTGGAAAGGTAGAGGGTGTACCCAACTATGTTGTAAAGAGTAAACTTTATTATTGGTAACAGATGCGATGTCTACCTAAGGTAGGGGAGGCCTATAATATTCAGGGGAGGGTCGGCACCTATACGTAGAGTCCGTCTAGAAATGTTTTTCTCGGCTGAAACGTGTGCCGAGAAGGATATTTCTGCCAAAAAACGGGATGGTAATTTCGGCAGGCTCTACAGACCTATGAGACAATGATGATGAACAAAAATGGCATACACCTCGGCGTAAGTGGTTGTAAACAACTATAAACTTTTTAGCTGTCAGCTGTTACTTTGATTAGCACTAGTAATTCAGTACGTCGTACGTCTATGGAACTAGTTCTAATAGTGAACTAACTAGCGATAGATCAATTTTTCTTCTTACGAAATTACTTTTGTGAATATGCAACTGGACTTTAATTTACTCTGCGTACACTGAAAAAAATAAAATGTTACTACCGCACATTAAAGCTATAACATTAAGATTTACTGACTTTTTACAGTAAAAAGGAATGTTTGTAAAACATTAAAAAACAAAACAGTAACGTTTAATGATTGAACATTTAATTTAACAGATAGCACGTTAAAACTGACTGATCATGATTCGAGAAACAGTAAACGTGATGTGGTAGTAAACTGTAATGGTTTGATCGTTAAAACTAATCGAATAAAACATTTAATTTAACAGGCAGCACATTAAAACGAACTGATCATGGTTCGACAAAAAGTTAACGTTATGTGGCAGTAAATTTTATTGGTTTGATCGTTAAAACTTATCGAATAAAACATTTAATTTAACAGATAGCACGTTAAAACTGACTGATCATGATTCGAGAAACAGTAAACGTGGTGTGGTAGTAAACTGTAATGGTTTGATCGTTAAAACTAATCGAATAAAACATTTTTTTTTACTGGCAGCACATTAAAACGAACTGATCATGGTTCGACAAAAAGTTAACGTTATGTGGCAGTAAATTTTATTGGTTTTATCAGTAAAACTAATCGATTAAAAACGTTTAATTTAACAGATAGCACATCAAAACTAACCGATTATAGTTCGACAAAAAGTTAACGTTAAGTGGCAGTACATTTTAATGGTTTGATCGTTAAAACTTATCGAATACAACATTTAATTTTACATATAGCACATTCAAAAAGACTGATCATGATTAGACAAAAAGTAAACGTGACTTGGGAGTAAATTGTAATGGTTCGATCGGTAAAACTAATGAAATAAAACATTTAATTTAACAGACAGCACATTAAAACTAACTGATCATGGTTCGACAAAAAGTTAACGTCATGTGGCAGTACATTTTATTGGTTTGATCGTTAAAACTTATCGAATAAAACATTTAATTTAACAGATAGCACATTCAAACTGACTGATCATGATTGGGCAAAAAGTTAACGTGATGTGGCAGTAAATTGTAATGGTTTTATCAGTAAAACTAATCAAATAAAACATTTAATTTAACAGATAGCACATTAAAACTAACTAATTATAGTTCGACAAAAAGTTAACGTTAAGTGGCAGTACATTTTAATGGTTTGATCGTTAAAACTTATCGAATACACCATTTAATTTTACAGATAGCACATTCAAACTGACTGATCATGATTCGACAAAAAGTAAACGTGATTTGGCAGTAAATTGTAATGGTTCGATCGGTAAAACTAATGAAATAAAACATTTAATTTAACAGACAGCACATTAAAACGAAATGATCATGGTTCGACAAAAAGTTAACGTCATGTGGCAGTACATTTTAATGGTTTGATCGTTAAAACTCATCTAATACCACATTTAATTTAACAGATAGCACATTAAAACTGACTGATCATTGTTCGACAAAAAGTTAACCTGATGTGGCAGTAAATTGTAATGGTTTGATCGTTAAAACTGGTCGAATAAAGCATTTAATTTTACAGATAACACATTAAAACTAACTTATCATGATTCGAGAGAAAGTAAACGTGATGTGGCAGTAAATTGTAATGGTTTGATCGGTAAAACTTATCGTGATAAAACATTTAATGTAACAGATAGCACATTAAAACTAACTGATCATGATTCGACAAAAAGTTAACGTGATATGGCAGTAAATTGTAATGATTTTATCGTTAAAACTAATCGAATAAAACATACAATTTAACTGATAGCACGTGACACCTGAATATGGATTCGTATATTTTATGTTTTGTGTAATCAATAAGTCTATTTTCATTCAATCGACTTTCATGAATTTTGTATTGATTTGATGAATATGATGATTATAATTCTGATACTGCATACGTCTTACAGCCGCGAATCATATTTTAATCAACATACAACCTAAGCACTGGCCTGCAAATTGCAAAACAACGTAAGAAAAGAATTATACATTAAGGCTTAATTTTCACGTCTCCCAGTGATGGCCAAATTGATAATATCAGACAATGTTTACATTTTAGGTTATTTATATTATTTGAGTTATTTAAGCAAATTAACATGATATTTTCGAGACTTTGTTTGCCTTTGTTTGCTTTGTTTGTTATCCTTCCTCTTAACATTCAATTTGAGTCCGATGTAGACAGCTCTTGTTGGCCCCCAAAATCCGCAATTTTTCTGTTTTTAGGGTTCCGTAGTCAACTAGGAACCCTTATAGTTTTGCCATGTCTGTCTGTCTGTCCGTCCTCGCTTAATCTCTGTTGTGACCGTTAGCACAAGAAAGCTGAAATTTGGTACCGATATGTGTATTAATCACGCCGACAAAGTGGTAAAATAAAAATTGGAAAAAAATGTTTTATTAGGGTAGCCCCCCTATATGTAAAGTGGGAAGTGTTTTTTTTTTTAATTTCAACCCTAACGTATGATAAATTGTTGGAAAGTTATTTAAAAATGAATAGGGGTTTATTTTTATTTTTTTAAACGTTGCCCCACACTAGGAATTTCTCCTGTATCGTGGATTCGTGGGTGCGTTCACAAACATTTAAACTCACATACACAAATACCCAGACCCGGAACAACTATCTGTAGGTCTTACAAATATTTGTTCCGTGCGGGGATCGAACCCGCGACACGCAGCGCGGCAGTCCATTGCTTGAGCCACTGCGCTAACCGAGCCGTCAAACCGGTTTACTAAAATCATTTTTTGATAATGTCAATAATTTCGGAAATAATCGCTCCAAAAGTAAAAAACAATGCGCCCCCCCCCCCTCTAACTTTTGAACCATAAGTTTAGAAAATATGAAAAAAATCTGAAAAGTTTGGACTTTGGACTTTCTAGGAAAATCATTTTGAACTTGGATGGAAACAACAGATGGAAACAGCAGATAACCAATATAATTTGGTCCCTGAATCGTATGAGCGCCTATACAATCCAGAGGTCAAGTTTCATTGGCCCGTATTTCAAACAAAAAAAGAATTATTACTACGGAACCCTACACTGAGCGTGGCCCGACACGCTCTTAGCCGGTTTTTTAATTTTAATGTAGCCTGACGTTTTTATTCAAATCCCTTCATCAGTTTAGGAGTTATGAGGGAATAAAGAAACGGGCATACATACATACACGTCAAACACATAACCCTCCTTTTGGGCTTCGCCGCAGTCGGGTAAGAAATAGAAATCTACTTATTTTCTATACTTGGCCACCAGTACCTAATGAGGCTAAGATTTAAATGGGTTAATAATTAGGCAAAGGATTTTTTTGATACACATTTGATTCGTGTAACGCTAGGCCCAGAAACGGGTTTCTCCTTTCAACTGTGAGGTGCCAACAGTCTCGAAGTAAAATGGCTGTAGGTAACCTACGGACGGACAGACAGACAGACAGATGGACTGAACGAATCCTTATGGGTTCCATAGTAACCATTTGGCTACGGAACCCTAAAAAAAAGACTCCTTTTTTCGTTACCGACTAAGTAGGTAAGTAAATACAATCAATTTTCTTACATTTTTGACATTGATTGTCGCTGAGATGATATTGCGACTGAAGTGACTGAATTTGAACCTAATAACTTCGATTTGTTGGAAACGAGTTAAATAGGTAGGTACGTAAATTGAAAACTGATTTTTATACCTACGATTTTACGATTAAAATTAATGTCTTGACATTAAAAAGAACTGTTTGATGGAACAATCAAACAGTCAATCTATCTATTCAAGTCGCGAGTAAATAGGCTTCTTCTGGGTAAGCTCGTTCCATCGTCGACCTCATCTCTGCCCTTAGGGCAAGATTGAGGTCAAGAGTAAGCCCATATTAAATAATAATAATAAATAATAATAATCATAAACAAAACAATACCCACGATGAATTTGAAACGATTACAATTACTGTCTTGACATTAAAAAGAACTGCTTGAGTATATTAAAAATAAAACAAGTCGATACACGCTCCGTAAACGTCGTTTGTTCTGGTCGTTTGTGTTGCCAACCTAGTGGATTTTCCACTAAAACTGGTGGTTTCGACCCGGAGTTTTAGTAGTTAAAATAAGAATGTTTATTTATTGATTGTTAATATTACGTAATAATAAAAGAAACCAATGATTATTATTTTGTACTTATTGTTTTCTTTCATAATAACTAAAAAATAGTTTAGTGGAAAATGATAATGATAGATCGACTCATCCGAAGAATAAAGTCCGATCTGCAGGGTTGATAGTTTTCAGTAGACGCAATAGAAGTTGTTGACTCGTGTAAGTCTTAAACGGTGAGACTTGAATTCTAGATTTTTTGGTATGTTATAGTAACGCCCCAGCCTAGTTAAATGCTATGTAGTGTTTATTTCTTATCCTTTTATTTAACGAGATAGTGAGTTCCATATAAACATAAGACGTTTTGTACCGTAAGAGCAGGGGTCCGTAATGAACATCATACGTTGTTTTACGGAGATGTCAGAATTAAATGACGTTCTATATTAACATGGGCCATTTTTTGTCGGATTTACCCATCTTTTATGAGTCCTTTGTGACTATCTACCTTCAAATATTTAAAAATAATGTTAGCCATATTATGACTACCCCGCAAGATAACTAAATAAAAAATGAAATTACGAATTAAAATTGTTTATTAATTTAAAAAAATACTTAAAATAGATAGCAAAACCATTAGATGGCATCAGTTTGAGCAGCAATTACATCACAGTTAGGTACCAATCAGAAGCATCGTGGCCAAGACGAGGTTTCATACGTATTAACAACAATTACACTGTACCTAACACCAAAAAAAAAACTGTTTAAATAGAAAGAAAAAATATATATCTAAAATATTTCTTATTCTGATGGATGGAATGGATAGCTGCCGCTCAAAATGAGTTAGAATGATCATCACATTGTTGATGTTTGTGAAGAATCGGATTCTTCAGAAACATCAACAGTGGTGTGATGTGGTAAAGAGTAAAAGTACTGATTATACTCTAAGGGAATTACTTCTGACCTGCACAAGTGCACATATTTATCAAGTCTTTATATTCAGCAGCAGGAACCATAATATTTTCAGAATATGCAGGTTATCGTGAATCAAAAAATATTATAATCAGGTTGAGTCAGGTCATATTTAAAAACCAATTTGTTGGGATCACTGCCATCTCACTGCATGAACTTCTCGTATGTTACTCCAGTTAATCTTCTTGCCTTTATGGTGAATGCGACTAGGTAGCCCGCGAGGAATTCGGTATTTTTACGGATCAGTATCAGGTTGTATGTTAAACAAAATTGAAATCACGACCGTAACAAATATGACTTTACTGTGTAATAATTATTAATATCACCAAAACAACCGTGTCAGTACATTTAAGTCTCTTGATTGTCTTTTTCGTCAAATAGTCACTTTATTTAACATTCAACCGGACACTGAGCGGTAGATTGCAAAAAACGTAAAAAAAACTAATTTCTTGGGCTACCTTATCGTATTCACCTTAATGTCTTTCATCCAGACCTCATTATTGACAAGACATTTAAAGTTAAACACGTTATTCTGTGTTCCGTTGCGGACAGCATAGGGTTCTCCTTCGTTCTTGGCCCATCTTACTAATAAAATTCCCATTCATGAGGAGTCTATAATATAGTTTTGGCATCTTATTTTCTTCATGTTATCTAAATATTTGATGATAAAATTCCACTGCATAAGTGCGAAGTAGCAGGCGAATTCGTTGTGCTATATGACGATGAAGAAATCGCAAAGAAACTGTCTACATGATTAGGGTAGAATATGCTATCGCAGATCGAACGGACATTAGTAGGAACCGGCATAGGAGCTGGCATTGACAGTTTCTTACTCTTAAAGCTGTATTATTGGTGAATTTTCGAAACTAGAAGGCGCTTCCAAAGAAAATGTACTAGGCTGATTGCTGTTAACATCCTCGGCAGATGCCAAATGGTTTAGGCGTTTGCCTTGTGACCCGGTGATCATGGGTTCGATTCCCACGGGAAGTATACTTTGTAAAGCTGTTTCCTGTTTGGTTAGAATATTGCAGGCTTGAATCACCTGATTGTCTGATAAAAATATGATTCCGTGCTTCGGTAGACACGTATAAGCCGGTGGTCCCGGCAAACTAGTTTAGGAAATGTGACACTAGGGAGTGTAGGGTCGTTAAACCATACTACCCACACGATAAGAAGAAGATATGTGGGATATTAGCTCCTGACTGATTTCTTCTGCACCAAGAGGCAAAGGTGATGTTTGTCGTATCATGACGTTGTCATCAACATTCACAACCGAAATTTAAAAAATACTATGTTTTGTTAGATGTATTCATAAAATACCAACTATAATAATGTCTACTGCAATACAAATATAACTAGCTATTAATTAACAAGTTTAAAATAAAAAATCCGTGAATTTAACGATATTTTTAATTGAACAACGTCCTAACTGATTCCATTATCCTAGTAACAACGTCTTATCTTAACATCGAACCAACAAATCGTATTACAGACTCGTAGAAAAACGTCCTAAATTCACATCAGGCGCTTAAAAATTCAATAATGTTCGTATTAAATTGTCCTAATAATTCATAAGACCTCTACTTTTTATTGCTTATTATTAATGAAAGAATGATTACCTTTTGAATAAACATTACACTAATCGCATTTTCGCACTAAAAAGGCGTTTCTATATCTCTCCGTCAAAAAACGTCTTTTATGAAAATCGATCGCCCGCAACCGCCGTCGCCGCACCCCGCGCGCCGTCTGTTGATCACTTAGTTCATTTTTATGCGGAACTAATTTCAGATTGGACGTTATTCGATTAAATATTTCCGAAACTAAATAAGATACGAAAAATCTAAAAACGCACGTCTGTAGAGTTCGTATTCCTTAACTCGTCTAGCTATTTAACTCGTTTTTGCTCCATGATCACATCGGACTCTGTTCTACGGATAAGTCGAGATGGTGTTTGGTGATTTGGATTGCGAAGTTTTAATAGCATTGGTTTTTGCTAAGCCACCATTGTGGACAAAAGAAACAAATTACGCAGCAACAGAAATGTGATTGACAAATATTGGAAGGAGATTAGTAACTAATTTAATATCATGGATTCATCGAACTTTTTATGTTTGTATTTTCTTTGTGTGTATGTGTTGTTTGTGTGTTGAACTTTGTATGTATGTGTAATGTGTGTCTTTAGATGTTTTCTTTTTATACCTTTGTTGTCTGAGCAAATAAAATATTATTATTACTTATATGTTTTAGGAATAATTGGTAATACGATCCATATTTCTTTTTTCTTTTACTGTTGATATTAGAAACACCGACTGTCCTTTTTTATTTTTAATCTATTGCATAGATTCTATCGCGGGCCTTGAGTTGAGCGTGGAGAGCGAATCCAGAGATTTCCTAACAAAAATATTCAGGATTCAGTATTCAACCAGGTTGCTATGGTTACGGAAAATAACAAGGTTGTCAACTGATGTTGTCTAATTAAATAATTGTTTGTCTCTTCGCTTTCTCCTTCTAATATATTCTTACTCGTATAATTTGTGTACAAAGTGTTTTAAATATGAATAAACAAAGTGCATTTATTATTGAAGAAAGTCACGAAAAAATAGTGAAAGAAAATGAGTGAGGAACTGAGGAGTGAGTACTCTATATACATTCATTATAATATTAGTACGCATCTCTCATAAGTTTTATTGGTTTTTGCATTACTATTCTGCGAATCGGTCTAAAATATCTAAAATAAAATAAATATTTTTCATATTTTTCAATGTTGTGACACTTACGCCAGGCTGTCAATACTTTTTCTTTTAAATTTTCTGTCATAGAGTTTCTTACTAGCTTAGTTAGTCTATGAAGGTTCGTTTTGATTTGTTGTTGAATCTGGTGGAGAGTTAGTTTTAACTGTTGGCAATACCGGTATGGCGGCCCGCCGCGCCGCCCCGCCCCGCCGCGCCGCCATACTTTTTTCTTCCATTTGAGAACGGTGCGCACTGCGTGATGCGTCTGCGCTGTACCTTCAATGTACTCATTGTACTCTGTGCGCAGTACTGCGCAGAAAAATTAGTAGCTTCAGTGTATTCGTTCAAATAAATTGAAGTATTTATCATGGGTGACGAGATTGAGATCACAGCGATGCTTCTCACACAATGGGGATTTCAAAAATACATTGATGTGTTTATAGGTAGGTAAGCCATTTCATAAACTTTGTTAAGTACTTAACTATAGGTATAACTAAAACCATTTCATAGGACCGATAAGTTATTGAAATGGAAATACGTACGAAAGGACAGCTCATTCTAAATTTTAAGAATAAAATAAACCACACAAAAACTTGAACATTCAAAGAAATTCCATTTGAAAATTTCAGGAAAAAACGGTTTTGTTAGTTTAAGTACCTATAAATTGTTATTTTGTGTGGCTTTGCTAATTATAGGTGTAATATGTGTTTAATATTGAGCTAGATCATGATTGTATTAGGTAATCTTATCCATCTTAAAATTTTAATGTACTAGCCTTCTCGTTAAATGTAAATGTGACATTCATCACCCGCCGCTACTGTGAAGGCACAAAAAGTAGGTAGGTATCCTTCAAAAACAGTTCACCCTTCAATAGCAATAGGTAGTAATAATTTGAATTGAATTTCTTTTTCATGACTAGTGTGACGTGATGCGATACCGAAGTGCAAACTGACATTTTACCGACGGATTAGCGATTTGCCATCGACACGCTAAGAAGGAGGTATAGCCGATGCTCGCTAGCTTGACATTATTTAGAGGTACCTACTACCTACTAAAACATTCCTCGAGAATCACTCTATGGTGAATACAGCATGAAAATCGTTTATTGTTGTTAGTTTATCGCGAACAGACAGAGAGACGCGGCGGAGGACTTTGTTTTCTAAATAAGTTAGTGGTGTTGTGGTTATGGTGTCTTTGCTTCGAATGTTTCTGTTTGTGCTTAAAAATACTGTAAATCCAGGTCAGACAGTTCGAAATGGGCTGGAAATACACGTCAGGGTCAGTGGGTCGTCTTAGTCAGATTTTGTTTCCGAATGTCTGAAGCCAGATCAGACTGTGATGAAAAAAACTGACGTTTATTCCCGGCCTTGGCGGCGTAGTTAAGCTATGCATGCACATATAATGTTCAGTCATATTAACACATTATTAATAAATACATTCAATTTAAACCTCCGGTACAAAAGCATGCTGCTATTGACACACTAAAATGATTTAACGGTTATAACATTTTTAGCTATGGGTGTAGTGTTATGGTATATTATGCTAGGGAGTATTAAAAATGTGTATTGTTGTTGACCCGTACCGATAGTCAGTACTTTAAAAATGAATTCTCTATGCAAGCACCCTTACTGTTTTCAGAGAACGAAGTAGACGCGTCTGCTTTAAGATTATTAGATGATGCGCAAGTGAGTCAATTAATTCCTGCAATTGGTCCACAAGCAAAATTCAAAAAATCTCTGTCAGCGTGGAAGGTGTCGCTTGAAAAGGTAATTTAAGACACAGTCTCAATAAGTCTCTAAAGATAATATTTTCTGAGTTATTACCTTGACTAAGCTCCATGTCTAAGGTCAGGGAAACATACCTGCATAGTTATTTATTACAAGTGTTTATTACAGAGTGGCAAGGCTTCACAAATTGATGACGATTTAGACCATATCATTTCAACGTATGGAGACTCTTTAGACGGACTGACGCCGAGTTCCACGAGCCCAATCAAATCCCTTCCAGCGTCACCTAGCATCTCATCACGATCTTCAGTGTCTGTGTCCACACATGAAAATTTTGTAAGTAGTTTTATTTGTACTGCAAAATCTCCACTACCAGTCGCCCGGACGGTACACATGGTAATATCAACTTACCATTATGTAATACAGGGTGGCCCTGGATAATGTACACAAACGAAAATAGATTTCTATTACTTATTCTGTGCATTTTTGAGCAACACATCTTTCCAGTATCTAGTTTTTTTCTATATAAAGTAGAAATTGAAGATACACACTAAACTTATTAGTTACTTTATAGGTACTTATACAAAATAATACAGGGTGTTTGGAAGCTGGGTGCAAAGGCTTAAGGGGGTGATAGTGTAGTAATGGTAGACACCATTTATAGCATTATGAGCTTTGCACCTAGCTTCCAAACATCCTGTATATAATTATATAAGACAATTTGGTGACATGTTTTTATTTTTAGGATCTTGCTTTGCTCTTGGCAACTACCCCAGATGGTCAATTGCTACTTCAACATGATCAAGAAAAGACATTGGGAGAACAATATAGAAAAATATTAGTACGAGTAATTTCAAAGGAAATTCTTAGACATGACCCCAGGTCAAATGTAACTGCTGATATATATTTAAGTTGGCTTAGCGAGATAAGTAAGTAAGCTTCACTGGCACTTTTGATGGATTATACTTCTTTTGGGGTATTATGTTTTTATATTTATTTTGTTGTTGTTTTTCTTTTCAGAACGGTTATTTCCTTCAGAAAATCTTCATTGTTATTACACCAAACCAAAAGCTGGAATACAACGAGCTCACGGCCGGCTCTACGACGCAGTGGTAAATTTAAAAGCCAAGTACCGAAGACAAAAAGTGTATCAACCGCGAGCACGACGCTCTCTAGAGAAGACGTTAACTCCAGAACCGTCTACATCTACATGTAACAGTGTTAGTTTACATAATAATAAAATATCCATCACGCAAGAGCAAGAAGAGTGCCTGGAGTGGTTACGTTGCTCTTCTGATAATTATGCCTTGTGTGCAGAAAAGTGGAAAAGCACCAACCAGTATCGGAAGCAACGTGTTCTCTCAAATGAAAAAGAGTCTTATATCCAAGAATTCCCATGTTTGAAGCGCTCTTGGGGACATGAATTGGTATTTTTTTTCACTTCTCTGAGTTTTTAATGTATTACTTTAGTCGTAAACTTTTAAGGTTTCTCAAACTACATCTCTTTATTTCAGCTGACTGCTGACTTCAATCACTGGTATCCTGAAAATGAACATTCATTAGATGATAAACTACCGTTACTAAAGAGCAAATTACTCAATATATCTAAAACCTTATCAAGACGATCACCATTTGAAGAGGAACTTAAGAAAATAGCGCAAGGTGAGTTTGCTATACTTGTAGTATAAGTAGTTTATTATTTGGCTGGACTATTTCAAGCCGCTTAATAAATACCGTCGTATAACTGTCTATCCGCCCAAAAGAGTTGCGGTTTCAACCAGTTGGCTGCGACATGTGTATACACCTCTTTCAGTACCATGCTTCAATTAAAAGAATCATTCTAGTCTAGATAAAATTTTGGTTGGTCGGAGCCCTGCCAATTTCAAAGTCAAAATAATCAATTCAATATATTTATTGATTTTCATGATAGTAGATGTTATAGTGTAATGTAGATTTAACATACATTTCCAGACACTTAAAAATATCAATGAATTTCATGGATTACTAAAAATGATTATTCAAAATGACAGTACCTAACTAATTTTTGTTCTTCTTGCTTGACAGAACAAGATCCTGAAACGAGCATGCTCGCTGTATTACTCCTTATTCCCCACATAATTGGACCAGTTCACTTAAAAAAGAAGAGAATCTCCGCTGCAGAAGTGCGTCAAAGCTTTATTTTACACGTTGAAGAGGAAAGACAAGTCTTGGAAGAGCGATTGAAGCGACACGACAGGTACAAGTCTTTGGGATTGACCATCCAACCTTATATGATAGTTGCAGGTCCATTGAAAAATATAATAGCACGTTACGTTGTTGTTGATGATATTCTCTACGAATTGCCAAACATCTGCAAAACTGTTGATACATGTTTTAAAATTATATGGGCTCTTAATTTAGAGTATCCTAGTGAATGTTTACCCATCTGGCAATTCTTAGAAAGGGCCATTTACAAGTTTCCTGCAAGTTTTATTTCAAAAAACAGACTTTCATCGTCTGTCCTAAGTTTATTGAGTGATTGTAGTATGTCTGCTGAGTAAAAATGGTTACCTGTTTTATTTGTAATACTGTTGTCATAAACGTACGAGCGTTAAAAGTCCATTTCCAAGTTTTTCATCAGCACCACAGGTTTGAACAATATCACTGCGTAGAAGGCAATTGTTTCCGGTCGTATCACCTCTTTAATTCCTTTCGTAGACATTACTTTCGGGAGCATTCAAGTCAACGTTATGATTTAACTGAAGAAAACGAACAATATCCTGCAACAGATCAGGAAATTTTAGTCGAGACTGACGGTTCCCCTTCTCAAGAACTAGTTAGCCACTCTGATCCTATTGGGCCCGTGAATGATCATTCGTCTTCTGAACAATCTAGTAATCAAACTCATCCTTGTAACTTTGTTGTAACACCAGAATTACCTTTAAGACAAGATTTACCTCACGTTTCTTTAGAAATGGCTCTAGCTTCGCTAGTAGCATCCTTGTATGGGTCTGTGAACTTGCCAAGAAATATTGTCCAAATAATTATAAAAAATCTTTTAAGCATTTTCTCGTCTTCGGTGGTTCAATTGATAGGAGACTTCTTGCAGAATATGGCTGATAATGGTGAAATTTCTTGTAACAGTCCCGTTTCAGAAGTGCTACATACAATGTCTACTGCAATCACTTCGTGCTTCAATCCGTTTTTATCGGAGTATCGTAGATTGAAATACTTTCAGGGCCGCCGGACTTATATTCCACCTAAAGCAGTAGTAGTGGGTGAACGTCACAAGTCGAGTACTTTACGAGGCAGTCAGGTACTTTCTTCGGTTACTTGCACTATGCAGTTGATTCCATTAAGAGACGTCTTATATAGCTTTTTTTCCATCGAAACAGTCTTGGTTGATACATTGCATTACATGGCGGATCTTAACAAAGATGTTAACGTTATTCGAAATTTTATTCAAGGGCGCTATTGGCAATCAAAAAGAAGAGCTCACGTAGGCAAACATGTAATACCGTTGTTTTTATTTTTTGACGACTATGAGACTTCAAATGCTTTAGGAAGTCATTCCGGGATTCATAAATTAGGTGCCGTGTATGTGTCAGTCCCTTGTCTGCCTCCTTGGCGTTGTAGTGTTCTATCTCATATTTTCTTAACATTGCTATTCCATTCTTATGACAGATTAAAATTCGGCAATAATATAATCTTCCAGCCTGTAATAGATGAGCTTAATTATCTGAGTTCTACTGGCATCTCATTTGTTATTCCAAATTTTGATGGAGTTGTGTATTTTGAACTGGCTTTAATTATCGGAGACAATTTAGGCATTCATTCTATTACCGGTTTTGTGGAAAGCTTTTCTGCCAACTACCCATGTAGAATTTGCCGCGTAAGAAAAGAAGACATGAAAGTTCAATTACAAGCGGATGATGCCCTCCTAAGATGTGACACCGATTATGAAGCTGATATTTTAGAATGTATTCCAGCAAATTCTGGTGTTAAAGAAAGGTGTGTTTGGTTAAAGGTGGACGGCTTCAGACTATTCAAACAAGTTGGAGTAGATGTTATGCATGATATTCTTGAAGGTGTTGGCAAATATGTCATGGGACTGGTTCTTAACAAGTACATTAATCGTTTTGGATATTTTACCTTAGAACTGCTTAACACTAGGTTGAAAACATTTGAGTATGGGCAAGATTCACGCAATAAGCCTGTTGAATTATCTATGGTCCACATCAAAAACTGTAATATTCGCCTGAGTGCGTCAGAAATGTTAACCTTTATACGGTATTTTTCCATTTTAATAGGAGACAAGATTCCTGGTGGCGACACATACTGGGCACTATACCTAAAGTTAAGGGAAGTTTTAGAGCTTGCTATGTTAACTTCGGTTTGGGAAGGTCTTCATATGGTCATGCAAGACTGTGTTAGTCAACTGAATGAAATGTATTTGCTTCTCTCTAGTGAAGCACTGAAGCCAAAGTTTCACCATCTTACGCACTATCATAATGCCATGATTAATTTTGGCCCGCTTTCTTTTTTTTCATCTATGCGATACGAAGCAAAACACAGGTTAGCAAAGACATCTGCTAGAGCTTCATCTAATAGAAGGAACGTGACGTTAAGTTTAGCTATCAAACACCAACTTAAATTAAACGAAATTTTTTTAAGAGGTTCTCTTGATCCTATTCTAACTTGGGGACCTACAAAACTGCAGGTGGTACATTCTGAAACAACTCTTATTCAGTCTCTTCTCAGTTTCGACGGCAGCAAGACTGTAAGCTGTGTCAGTTGGGTTGCAATGTCTTCTTTTCGGTACCAGAAAGGTTCTATACTTGTTTATTGCTCTGAACCAATTGGTGATCGAAATGACGTGACTTTTTTAATGGTGGAGAATGTGTACATTTACCATAACTCGGAGATTATTTTGACAGGGTCTCTGTTACAAACAATTCTTTTTGACTTTCATTACTATGCGTATGAAGTTACACATCAAGAAAAGAAAATTGCCATTTGGTTCAAAGACCTTTATTTTCAGACGCCCCATACATTGAATACAATATTGTCTCCTTCTAGAAAGTTTTTGGTCACTTTACGTTGTCCTATTTGAAATAGCTCTCTATTACCTTCATTCTTTTCTAGAAGTGAAATCTTGTTTATGCATAAGCATTATTTTTTCCATAAAAACATTCCTTAATGCCTATAAGTTGCCAAATAAATAATTAACTACGAGTATTTTAAGAGCCAGTTTACAAAACATGACAGAAAAGCAGTATATTTTAAAACTTGATCTTTATAGAATAAATAAAATTTTGTCAAATAAAAGTAAGAACAAATTATCAATTATTATTTATTATTAATTTTGTTTTTAATTTATTTAATTCTAAACATTTTGGATATTACATGTTGTATTGGCCCCGTGTGGTGCCGGGCTTAAAGAATGCCACCACCCCATCTCATCCAGCGGGTGTCGTAAGCATCGCATACTTACATTTGCACAATAGCATTCCCAAGGAGGGTTGACGTCAGGCAGGCGGACGGTCGTATAAAGAACTGCCAAAACCCAAAGCAACATGAAGACATGTTGCGCCGACCCCAAATAAATTGGGATAAGGGCAGGAGAATGATGATGACATGTTGTATTGGCATTTCATTTGAATGCCTGTATGTGCTTAAATTAAATATCCACCTACAATAGTAGGTGGATATTTAATTTAAGCACATACAGGTTTAAACAATTTTAAAAGCACGGCTATAACTTCACAAAAGCTATCTTCATGATGAAATCTACATAAGTCCACACATAACTTATTTAAAACTTTAGCTGTACAGTAGTACTTTTATTTAACATATTATTATTGATTTGTTCTATAAATATCGAGTTTTGCAAAAATACTGCTTTTTCGCAGAATTTTGTGAACTGGCTCTTAAGACATCAGGAGTTTTATCTCGTTAGGTCTACTAGCAGTTCATCTGGTTAAAGTTAAAATATTAATAAATTGCAGTGGTTGAACTTAGAGTCTTATGCCCAAATACTCAAACGTTACTCAATTATAAGTAACCCTCAAAACTAATGCTATCTCTGTCACTCTGCGTTAAAGTAACAAAGACAGCACGAGATTTAAGTGCAACTTATAATTGAGTGACGTTTGAGTATTTGGGCGTTATCCTATTGTATTGGCATTGTACTTGAATTTAGTGTAAGTAGGTGGATATTTAATTTATAGCAGACTAAGTTCAGTAGCAATTACCCTTAGATTCAAACTTTAGTACAACCTTTCTTCAAAAGGTGTTTTAAAACAAAATTGTTTGTAATTTATTTAATTCTAAGCATGGCATTACCCTTAGACTCAAAAATTGTATTGGCATTGTACTTGAATTTAGTGTAAGAAGGTGGATATTTAATTTATAGCAGACTAAGTTCAGTAGCAATTACCCTTAGATTCAAACTTTAGTACAACCTTTCTTCAAAAGGTGTTTTAAAACAAAATTGTTTGTAATTTATTTAATTCTAAGCATGGCATTACCCTTAGACTCAAAAATTGTATTGGCATTGTACTTGAATTTAGTGTAAGAAGGTGGATATTTAATTTATAGCAGACTAAGTTCAGTAGCAATTACCCTTAGATTCAAACTTTAGTACAACCTTTCTTCAAAAGGTGTTTTAAAACAAAATTGTTTGTAATTTATTTAATTCTAAGCATGGCAAGGGCCCTCGCCCACGGCGACTTTTTGTAGCGATGCAGTCGCGCCTTTAGCAAACGCGCGACAGCATCACTTCTAACGCGTGTTAGTCGCATTTGCAACGCGCTACTGCATCGCGATTGTATCGATACAAACGCGCGACCGCAAAAAGAAAAGACGGGTAAAATTACGAAATATAATTATAAATAATATTATAATTTTATTAATATTATTTTATTATTATTTTAATTATTAATTTTGACGGGTAATAAAATAATACTTTTAAATACCTGCATTATACCCAAAAAGTATCGCGACTGAATCTGGTCCCGTGGGCGCGGGCTCATAGCTAGCGACTGCTTCGCGTCTGTATCGATGCTAAGCGCGACAGCATCGCGACTGCATCGCTACAAAAAGTCGCCCGTGGGCGAGGGCCCTTAGACTCAAAAATTGTATTGGCATTGTACTTGAATTTAGTGTAAATAGGTGGATATTTAATTTCTAGCACACTAAGTTCAGTAGCAATTACCCTTAGATTCAAACTTTTGTAGCAGATAAATTACATAAGCTGCTACTAGTTTTTTCAACAGAACAAAAAACATAGGTCAACAACATTTTGAGGTTATTTTAACAATGACACCTATGAATCCAAAATACAACAGAGAACGAATAACCAACATCGCAAATGAGACGGTTAGGTGTTACATAGCTCAAAACAATATTTACTTCGAATTGATAGACTGTAAATACACAGAAATCATATAAACACCAACCAATGTCGGCAATATTGGCATGCAGATTATTCGTTGTCTACGGCACGGATTCGAGATTTAAAACCATCTTTGGAATCCTCATAAATCATACAATCCAAATATAACAATAGTTATAGGATTAATTAAAACATTTGTTTAACAACAAAAACAATTATTTTATAGAGGAATGTGCGTTTCATTCCACGTAGCTGTCATAGACAAACGACTCACGCGCAGCAATTGTCTGGTCGCACTTCAAAAATTAATAACTTTATCAAAAGTAAACAAAAACAAATAATTAAGTCATGGTTGTGTATGGGATACGGTAACGTATTAATTATGATGTACCACCTTAAATTTAGAATTAATAAATTATGTAATTCATTTTTTGTATCACCATTTCAAGTGGAACGGATTGTCAAACCGACAGATCTGCGGTCTGCGGACTCGATTTGTCAGTCTGGGAATTTCCACCATGCGCGCATAACGCGTACCCAGATTCACGGCTCCGGCTAGTTTTTTTCGTTTTTTTAAATTTCAAAATGGTGGAGTAAAAGTTACACGCGCTATGTACGCGCGATTTTTCCTTTTTTTATAATAACGCTATCGAGCGATGGATTGCGGTCCGTAGTCACCATGGGTTCGATCTAGCTAGCCTCGTGGTCCAATAAACATAGTGTTTCGGACATGGGACCGCGATAAACTTGCACGTGGCGTCATCAATGGCGTCGTTTCCGCCGTGATGCTGGGAGGACTTTGGAGTTGCGATAGTTTCGCTCAGTTCAGCTCATCAGCAAGCCAACGCCATTGAGGGGCGTCCCATCCGTAGGGCTCCGCGACTGCGTGAGTGCCTGCCACCGTTCCCATGTGGTAGACGATCTCAAGGACTACACGTCGTGCCTGCTCCGCTTCCCGCACCTGTCTTCTGTGCCAGGCTTCCGCGCGCCCAAGCGCGAGGCCACGAGGATCGCTATCGAGCACGTGCTCTAGCGATCGCCTGATTCACCAGCTCCGTGGAGAACCGCGTCCGCTTCGGTGACAATTTACGGCGTAGGGAGTGCGATCATGGTACCATGAGTAAGTCAATCTTTTTTTTTTACATAATCTGGCCAGAGAAAGTTAGAATCAGTGCGCGTTCGGTTTCAGAGGCCCGCTGCCCTGGTTTTCTATTTCAGACAATTTAGCTTTAAGGTGTAAACAGCCTTGTTCAACATTTCATGTAAAGTGTTTTTTTATACAATATACCACTGTTAATGTTCTAGTTGAATTTTCTATGTTTTATTCCAAACAAACTCCTCATAATTTTTCCACAGCAAGAGGTCCTTGAACCAATGGTTCAATGTCCACTCCGCGAGCTTGAAGAGCCTTCTTTTTCTTTCATAAACAAACTCATCGTGTGTCTTACCTTTGAATTAACTTTCACCTTTTCAACCCCTTAACAAAAAATCTTTTATTTTTTTTTTATTTTTTTTTCACACACGACAATGGCGCCCGAACATTTATAATATCGTTATATTGAGGGATTTGTTTGGAATATTTCTGGTATTTGTTTATTTTCAGTCTGAACTTATTGCGTTAACATACTCCAACACAATTTGTAGTTGAAACTTTCTGGTGGCATCTAAACAGTGAATGCTTCGCATTTATTCTTGTGAGTTTTTTGTTTTGACAAAGCAACACTTTGGCAGTTGTAAACATGTTTTTTTTTGTTTTTTTCAAGCAATATTTTATATTCATGTACTGACAGCTGCAATTTTTTTGGTTGCTTCAACTATTTTCTCTGCAAGCACTGTTTGGTTGCTAACCAATAATTTTAGTTTTTGATTCCTGTTGTGTCGTCATAATGACGGATCCAACAGAAAAATTTGTTGACACAGAGGAGGACGTGCACAAGCACGCTGAACCTGATACTGACAATGTCTCTCAAAATGTCACGCATAGACGAAAAGATGCATTACAGCAACCAATGTCAACCGCATCCCATGACACAAAATACATTGACCAACCTTCACATAGTCAAACGGTACCAGCAGTCAACTCGAATGTCACAGCTTACGTAGTACGCGATGACAATTTCAGATCATGGAATTTAAAGTTCACCGGCGACTCAAGTATAGTGGATTTTTTCTTGCGAATAGACGACTGCATGCGCACTAGAGACGTACCTGAACATAAAATTGTTAAATGTTTTTCAGATTTATTGGGCGGTAAAGCACTTGATTATTACAGACAAATTAGAGACTCAGTAGTCACTTTGGAGGATCTGCAAAATAAGTTCAGAACATTCTTTTCATCTTTTGACAATGATTTTACATTAGAGAAACAAATAAGGGATCATAAACAAAGCTTAGGTCAGCCGTTGCATATCTATGTGCTAGACATGCAAACCTTCAACTCAAGACTAACATCACCATTGTCAGAAATAACACTTATAGAAATTATAAAACATAATTTATTACCAACTTATGCACAACTCTTAGCTGTCAATGACATACAGACCATTGACAGGTTAATTTCACTTGGCAAACGTTACGAAGCATATGCTGTACCCACTCCATGTAACTCTGTCACAAAACCTAATAAGGGTCCAAAACAAGTAACCGTCCTTAACACACAATTTAAGAAAAAGGAAAATTCATCGGTTACATGCCAGAAATGTAAAAAATCTGGTCATACATATAAACAATGCAGATCAATACCTGGCATTGTTTGCTTTAAGTGTGGGACAAAGGGGGTACTAACTTCTCGTTGTTCAAAGTGTAACCCACCCACAAACACCCACCCAGATCAAAAATCAAATTCAAAAAACTAGATCACCCAGGAGTAACTAACGCCACTCCAAATAAACAACACTTAGGTACGGTGACTCCTGGTATAACATGTGGGAAATTAGACAACAGAATCTTTGTAGAATTTATAATTAAAGACACAACTTACAGTGGACTTTTGGATACAGGTGCAAACCTCTCAGTTATAGGTAATGGTTATCATAACCAACTTTTGGATTTAGGATTTAAACTAGAAACAACTAACTGGACCGCAAAGTGTGCCAACGGTTCTCAAGTGAGAACGATAGGAACGATGTCTATACCTGTCAACTTTAAAGATAAAAACTGGGAAATCATATTTATGGTTATACCAGAAATATCGGACAACTTCATTTTAGGCATGGACTTTGTACATCAATTTGGAATTTTAAATTATTTTTATTTTGATAGCATACAGCTAGTAGGGAAAAAAGACCCACACCCACAAGCTACAAAACAGCTGTGCGGTATAACGTCCAAACATGAATTATCGCCATTAGAAACAATAGAAATGGAAAAAATTATTAATAAATTTAAAACAATAAGTACAGAAGAGAAAGGTTTAGGCAAAACCGACATAATTGAACATAGAATTATAACAACAGGTTCACCAATTAAACAAAAATACTACCCTTTATCACCAGTGAAATTGCAAGCACTGAATGATGAAGTGGATAGAATGTTAGAACTAGGCGTGATTGCACCATCAAAATCACCTTGGTCCAACCCGGTTGTTATGACTCCAAAAAAAGATGGTTCACTCAGATTTTGTTTGGATGCTAGAAAGCTTAATGATGTAACTCTTAAAGACTCCTATCCATTGCCTTATATATCATCAATATTAGATAACCTTAAAGGAGCTCGTTATTTAACTTCAGTAGATTTATCAGCTGCTTACTGGCAACTACCACTTTGCGATTCAGATAATTTTGACGGTAATGGCACTTCTTGTCAGAAAACCGCATTTGTAGTACCTAACAGAGGACTTTTTGAATTCAAGAGAATGCCTTTTGGTTTATGTAACGCTGGTTGCGATTTGCAACGCTTAATTGACTCATTATTCCACCACAAGTATGGTGAAAAAATTTTTGGATATTGCGACGATCTTTTAATAGCAACTACTTCGTTTGAAGAGCATATTGCTATATTGAACGATGTTTTGCAAACATTAAGCAAAGCAGGTTTGACAATAAATTTTGAAAAATGCGAATTTTGTAAAGATCAACTAAATTATTTGGGCTATGTTGTAAGCTCAAAAGGCCTGCAAACAGATCCTAGAAAACTAGACTGTATTAGAAATTTCCCAAGACCAACTACAGCAAAACAGTTGCGAGCGTTCATAGGTTTATGTTCATACTACAGGAGATTTGTTAATAACTTTTCTACAATAATTGCCCCAATGACGGCGTTAATCGGTAAGAGAAAAGGAAAAGAGGCAATAGCTTGGTGTATTGATGCAGACAAGTCATTCATAGCACTCAAAGAAGCACTTACTCAAGCTCCAGTATTAGCCTGTCCAGATTTTACAATACCGTTTCAAATTCATACAGATGCATCATCAGTCGGAATTGGTAGCGTTCTTGTACAAGAAATAGACGGTATAGAACATCCCGTAGCATTTCACTCCCGTTTACTCTCCAAAACAGAACGAAATTATAGCACAACAGAGCGTGAGCTGCTCGCAGTAGTTGATTCCGTTATACATTTTAGGCCTTACATTGATTGTGCTCATTTCATTTTGGTAACAGACCATATGTGTCTAAAGTGGTTAAAATCATTAAACAACCCGTCCGGTCGTTTAGCTCGTTGGGCAATGCAACTAGCTTGTTTTGACTTTGAAATTCGTCATCGGAAAGGAGCTTTGCACGTAGTTCCAGATGCGTTATCTAGAGCAGAACTCAACGCAGTCTCATTTACAGGGGGTACAAATTCAAGCGATGAGTGGTACAATAAATTATTTAAAAATGTACAAACCCATCCAATATATCATAAAAACTATCAAATTAAAAACAACATATTGTATAGATACAGCAAACCCTTGACACAGTTACAAGAGGAAAACTCATGGAAAATGGTTATACCACATGACATAGCACAGGACTGCATAAAGGAAAATCACGAATTAACCGCCGTGCATCCTGGTTCATTTAAAACTTTAGCAAAGATAAAGGAAAACTACTTTTGGAAGGGAATGTACGCAGATGTTAAGAGTTATGTGTCAAACTGTGAAAAGTGTAAGGCATATAAACACTCAAATGAAACACCACATGGACACATGACAAACCAGAAAAAGGTAGATCGTCCAATGCATACACTCTCCATTGACACAATAGGTCCCTTTGCAAAAGCATACTCAGGTCATGTTTATATTCTTTCCATCGTAGATGTATTCACAAAATATTGTTGGCTTCATCCCCTTAGAACTGCAACCACTAAGACGGTAACTTCTTTCATTGAATCTGAAATTTTATTAAAGGAGGGCACACCATGCGTTATTATATGTGACAACGCCACGATTTTTCAAAGTAAAGAATTTAAAAACTTTTGTACAAAATATTCAATTCCAAAAATTTTTTATAACGCATATTATGCACCACAATCAAACACTGTGGAACGCTATAATCAAACTGTACAAACTTGCTTAGCAATGTTAGTAGAGGAGGACCAGAGAAATTGGTCTAGGTACCTTCCTCAAATTCAGCTATTTTTAAACACATCTATAAATGTAGCTACAGGATACACACCATATTTTTTGGCCAGAGGTCGTGAAATCATCTCTGACGGTGCATTGCACACTTTGAAGGGCAATGCACCAGATTCAATTGATGATATTCAACTTCACAATAGGAACGAAAAAGCAGATACCTTAAATGAACTTGCAGATATTTTCCAACGTGTAAGCTGTACATTGACCAAAGCGTACAAACAGAATGCGAACCGATATAACCTGCGACGCCGAGAGCTCAGGCTAAAAGTTGGTGATATCGTTTGGAGGCGTAACTTTGTACAGTCAAACGCAGCAAAGTTTTTCTCAGCTAAATTAGCACCAAGGTTTGTCAAATGTAAAATAGTCGACAAACTATCCGATGTTGTTTACCAATTAGAGGAAATAAACACAAAAACAATAGGGAAGTATCACGTCAAGGACATAATAAAAGTGCCATAAAATGGGTGTTGTTAATTATGCTCAATTTTGCGACCATTTCAAAAAAAGTTGCACTTGCACATTCTAGGTCGAATTACTTTTTTAAAGTGAAAAATATTTTTTACTCACTAAACAGAATTGTTCCCGTATCAGTGGCTCCCCATGGCCCTGAACTCGTTTGATTTTTCAAAAACAATTCAGGACTTTTCCCAAAACAATAGGAAATAAGTTTTTAAATGGGATATTTTGGTCAAAATAAACATTTTTTTAAAAGTGACTATTTCAGTCACTACACTGAATTGCTTCGGTATCAGCGGCTCTTTCTGACCCTGATCCCATTTGTTTTATCAAAATCAGTTCAGTACTTTTTTCAAAACAATTGAAAATAAGTTTTTTTTGTGAAAATATGACCAAAATATTATTTTTTTAAAAAGTGACAATTTTTGCCACTACACTGAATTGCTTAGGTATCAGTGGCTCTTTCTGACCCTGATCCCATTTGTTTTATCAAAATCAGTTCAGTATTTTTTTCAAAACAATTGAAAATAAGTTTTTTTTGGGAAACTTTGACCAAAATATTATTTTTTTTTAAAGTGACAATTTTTGTCACTACACTGAATTGCTTAGGTATCAGTGGCTCTTTCCGACCCTGAGCCCATTTGTTTCAACAAAATCAATCCAGTACTTTTTTCAAAACAATTGAAAATAAGTTTTTTTGGGAATCTTAACCAAAAAAATAATTATTTCACAAGTGCCAAGTATTGACACTACACTGAATTGTAACGGTATCAGTGGCTCTCGACGACCCTGATCCACTTTATTTTTTCAAAAACAATTCAGTATTTTTTTCCAAACAATTGATTTTTTTTTATTATCTTTAAAAAAAACATTCAGTTAGGAAATTTTTCCCACTAACCTTTTTACAAATTGTCCGCTTACAATTGAATTGGGCAACGACCCATATTCATCAAAAGCATTAGCAGTCACGCCAGTGACATGCTAAATTTAAACAATATTTTAAAAATAACACTTCGTTACTTAGATACTTAGTACTGTTTCTAGACCAGTACTGTGGTTACTATCCCTTGTACATAATACTTAGTTACTTAGATACATAGATGATAACATCATCATTTAACATTAGGGGACACTTAGTAAATAATACAAGTAGTCCAGTCACTATAGTTAGTATTAGTATTTTTAAAGTATGGTACACTTAAGAGAACCAATTCATTGGTCATTTATAGCTCATAATCATAGGTAGTATACTTAGTTCATAGACCCGGGTCAATAGTTCATAAGCACTTAGATTATAGTAGACCAACAATAATTACTTGTTAGGTCAATGACTTTCAGTCAATAGTTTAATAAGCATACTTTACTTTACTTTACTTTTCAAAACCATAAGGTAGCTTAGATTTTAATAGAACGATTAGCTCGAATTTTCATAGTTCAACAATACTCACCATAGCCCTTTAACTTACTTTGTTCAACACAATCCTTACAGATTCCAGTGTTGAACAGTACATTTAGGAAAAACTTTTCATGTACTATAAAACATTTTTTCTCTCGGTTAGACCGGCTGTGTCGGCTAACAGGGTTAGCCTTTTTCCGCGAAGGGGGGTATTGTAGCAGATAAATTACATAAGCTGCTACTAGTTTTTTCAACAGAACAAAAAACATAGGTCAACAACATTTTGAGGTTATTTTAACAATGACACCTATGAATCCAAAATACAACAGAGAACGAATAACCAACATCGCAAATGAGACGGTTAGGTGTTACATAGCTCAAAACAATATTTACTTCGAATTGATAGACTGTAAATACACAGAAATCATATAAACACCAACCAATGTCGGCAATATTGGCATGCAGATTATTCGTTGTCTACGGCACGGATTCGAGATTTAAAACCATCTTTGGAATCCTCATAAATCATACAATCCAAATATAACAATAGTTATAGGATTAATTAAAACATTTGTTTAACAACAAAAACAATTATTTTATAGAGGAATGTGCGTTTCATTCCACGTAGCTGTCATAGACAAACGACTCACGCGCAGCAATTGTCTGGTCGCACTTCAAAAATTAATAACTTTATCAAAAGTAAACAAAAACAAATAATTAAGTCATGGTTGTGTATGGGATACGGTAACGTATTAATTATGATGTACCACCTTAAATTTAGAATTAATAAATTATGTAATTCATTTTTTGTATCACCATTTCAAGTGGAACGGATTGTCAAACCGACAGATCTGCGGTCTGCGGACTCGATTTGTCAGTCTGGGAATTTCCACCATGCGCGCATAACGCGTACCCAGATTCACGGCTCCGGCTAGTTTTTTTCGTTTTTTTAAATTTCAAAATGGTGGAGTAAAAGTTACACGCGCTATGTACGCGCGATTTTTCCTTTTTTTATAATAACGCTATCGAGCGATGGATTGCGGTCCGTAGTCACCATGGGTTCGATCTAGCTAGCCTCGTGGTCCAATAAACATAGTGTTTCGGACATGGGACCGCGATAAACTTGCACGTGGCGTCATCAATGGCGTCGTTTCCGCCGTGATGCTGGGAGGACTTTGGAGTTGCGATAGTTTCGCTCAGTTCAGCTCATCAGCAAGCCAACGCCATTGAGGGGCGTCCCATCCGTAGGGCTCCGCGACTGCGTGAGTGCCTGCCACCGTTCCCATGTGGTAGACGATCTCAAGGACTACACGTCGTGCCTGCTCCGCTTCCCGCACCTGTCTTCTGTGCCAGGCTTCCGCGCGCCCAAGCGCGAGGCCACGAGGATCGCTATCGAGCACGTGCTCTAGCGATCGCCTGATTCACCAGCTCCGTGGAGAACCGCGTCCGCTTCGGTGACAATTTACGGCGTAGGGAGTGCGATCATGGTACCATGAGTAAGTCAATCTTTTTTTTTTACATAATCTGGCCAGAGAAAGTTAGAATCAGTGCGCGTTCGGTTTCAGAGGCCCGCTGCCCTGGTTTTCTATTTCAGACAATTTAGCTTTAAGGTGTAAACAGCCTTGTTCAACATTTCATGTAAAGTGTTTTTTTATACAATATACCACTGTTAATGTTCTAGTTGAATTTTCTATGTTTTATTCCAAACAAACTCCTCATAATTTTTCCACAGCAAGAGGTCCTTGAACCAATGGTTCAATGTCCACTCCGCGAGCTTGAAGAGCCTTCTTTTTCTTTCATAAACAAACTCATCGTGTGTCTTACCTTTGAATTAACTTTCACCTTTTCAACCCCTTAACAAAAAATCTTTTATTTTTTTTTTTATTTTTTTTTCACACACGACACTTTGAAAGCAGTGGTTGAACTTAGAGTATTATCCTATTGTATTGTATTGGTAAATTTCTTAAGGGGTCATTGTACTCATCATTATGAACAACTTTTTATTAGTGAAAGCTGACTGGCAATTCAGAATTGTAACCTCCAATCTCAGAGGACCCTTATCTTTTGCCTGCAAATCGTCGTCGTTTCTCTTTTCTGGCTTTCTTTGACTGCACGGCGAAGGTAGGCCGGCACCCGGTGATACCGGAGTGCCTTCCTGATGCAGCTCCAGGCCATGGTGTTGAAGGCGTTGGCGATGTCGAGAGACACCGCCCCGAGAGACCGCATCCCCCGTCGTGAGGGCTCTCACGCGCATGATGGCGTCCACCGTCGAGCGCCTCTTGCGGAACCTGTGGAACACCGCACGACATCTCTCGCCGGTTCCATTCTCCGTTTTGACCAGGGTAGATGACCGTCCAGTCGGTCAAGTAGTCCCCGACTACACGACGAAGGTAGGCGCCAACCTTTGATTTTTATTATCATATTAGTGAAGGTGACTCGCAATTCAGAATTTTAACTTCCAATCTCAGAGGACCCTTATCTTTTGCCTGCAAATCGTCGTCGTTTCTCTTTTCTGGCTTTCTTTGACTGCACGGCGAAGGTAGGCCGGCACCCGGTGATACCGGAGTGCCTCCCTGATGCAGCTTCAGGGCATGGTGTTGAAGGCGTTGGCGATGTCGAGAGACACCGCCAAGACCACACCGCCCCGAGAGACCGCATCCCCCGTTGTGAGGGCTCTCTCTTGCGGAAGCCGAACTGCTGATCCGTAAGATCCGGACACATTCCCTCAAGGTGGAGGCGGTTTGCAATTACTCTTTCAAAGAGCTTGCCCACCTCGTCGAGCAGCACAATGGGCCGGTATGCAGACGGCGAGTCCGCAGGGCGCCCCGGCTTTTGGATGAGATTTTATCATATTAGTGAAGGTGACTGGCAATTTAGAATTGTAACCTCCAATCTCAGAGGACCCTTATCTTTTGCCTGCAAATCATCGTCGTTTCTCTTTTCTGGCTTTCTTTGACTGCACGGCGAAGGTAGGCCGGCACCCGGTGATACCGGAGTGCCTTCCTGATGCAGCTCCAGGCCATGGTGTTGAAGGCGTTGGCGATGTCGAGAGACACCGCCCCGAGAGACCGCATCCCCCGTCGTGAGGGCTCTCACGCGCATGATGGCGTCCACCGTCGAGCGCCTCTTGCGGAACCTGTGGAACACCGCACGACATCTCTCGCCGGTTCCATTCTCCGTTTTGACCAGGGTAGATGACCGTCCAGTCGGTCAAGTAGTCCCCGACTACACGACGAAGGTAGGCGCCGACCTTTGATTTTTATTATCATATTAGTGAAGGTGACTCGCAATTCAGAATTTTAACTTCCAATCTCAGAGGACCCTTATCTTTTGCCTGCAAATCGTCGTCGTTTCTCTTTTCTGACTTTCTTTCGTTTACCTCTCTCTTCAGAATAGTTAGTTTTGATTTCGCCGGAGCAGAAGTTTTAGGTTTTTGATGCAGCGACTTATTTGTTAAAAACTGTTCCCCAACTGGAGTTTTGTTAAACATGTAAACGCTGTAAAAAAAGATAATTATGTACTTTTAGTATATACACACGAATTCTAATAAATTTTTCGCGAATCAGGGTTTTGTCCCATAGTAAAAGCTGTTCATAATGATGAGTACAATTACCCCTTAAGAGATTTCGTGTACCGTGAATAGTAAGTATAATAAGTATGTTTAAGTTGTCTAGTGACAATTGACGATGTGTATACAATATAATATTTTATGTTTAAGTTATTTATGTGTAAATACTTGGGTTTGTTTTCCATTTATTTTGTGGTAAATATAAGAATTTTCCAAGTTTAATATGTATGATTATTTTCAGACTAAGTTCAGTTCAATTACCCTTAAGGTGAATCCTCCAACCAGACCGCGAAATTCAAATTTTCTTAAGTTTTTTGCAATTTGCAGGCAAGTGATAGGTTGTATGTTAATGAACATTTGATACGCGGCTGTAAAACGTATGTAGTTACAGAATTATAATCATCAAAATCATTAATACAACCCTCCGAGCTCAAAAAGGTTCCGGAATGACTTTGACCTTGTAAAAAGTCATTTTTACACCTTTATGAGCTCGGAGGGTTGTATTAATGATTTTGATGATTATAATTCTGTAACTACTTACGTTTTACAGCCGCGTATCAAATGTTCATCAACATACAACCTATCACTTGCCTGCAAATTGCAAAAAACTTAAGAAAATTTGAATTTCGCGGGCTACCCTGGAACCTTAAGACTAAAACTTGTTTCAATTTACTTAATTCTAAATATTTTGGACATAATATTGTTTTGGTATTATACTTTATTATAAATATTGTACTTAAATTTTGGCCTGAAATGACTAAGTCCATAATTATAAGGTCTATCTGTTCATACACGAAATCTCTTAAGAGTCAGAGGTCATTGTACTCATCATTATGAACAACTTTTACTATAATACCAAACCCTGAATCAGCTGTTCTATACAATATGATCGCAATAACTCGTCAAAATATATGAAATAGCTGTTTTTTTTTTCGCGAATCAGGGTTTTGTCCCATAGTAAAAGCTGTTCATAATGATGAGTACAATTACTCCATAAGAGATTTCGTGTACCATGAATAGTAAGTATAATAAGTATCTTTAAGTTATCTAGTGACAATTGACGATGTGTATTCAATATAATTATGTTTAAGTTATTTATGTGTAAATACTTAGGTTTGTTTTCCATTTATTTTGTGGTAAATATAAGAATTTTCCAAGTTTAATATGTATGATTATTTTCAGACTAAGTTCAGTTCAATTACCCTTAAGACTAAAACTTGTTTCAATTTACTTAATTCTAAATATTTTGGATATAATATTGTTTTGGTATTATACTTAATTATAAATATTGTACTTAAATTTTGGCCTGAAATGACTAACGCCCGAATACTCGAACGTCACTCAATTTTAAGTTGCACTTAAATCTCGTGCTGTCTTTGTTACTTTAACGCAGAGTGACAGAGATAGCACGAGTTTGGAGGGCTACTTAAAATTGAGTGACGTTCGAGTATTCGGGCGTAAGTCCATAATTATAAGGTCTATCTGTTCATACACGAAATCTCTTAAGAGTCAGAGGTCATTGTACTCATCATTATGAACAACTTTTACTATAATACCAAACCCTGAATCAGCTGTTCTATACAATATGATCGCAATAACTCGTCAAAATATATGAAATAGCTGTTTTTTTTTTCGCGAATCAGGGTTTTGTCCCATAGTAAAAGCTGTTCATAATGATGAGTACAATTACCCCTTAAGATATTTCGTGTACCATGAATAGTAAGTATAATAAGTATCTTTAAGTTATCTAGTGACAATTGACGATGTGTATACAATATAATTATGTTTAAGTTATTCATGTGTAAATACTTGGGTTTGTTTTCCATTTATTTTGTGGTAAATATAAGAATTTTCCAAGTTTAATATGTGTGATTATTTTCAGACTAAGTTCAGTTCAATTACCCTTAAGACTAAAACTTGTTTCAATTTACTTAATTCTAAATATTTTGGATATAATATTGTTTTGGTATTATACTTAATTATAAATATTGTACTTAAATTTTGGCCTGAAATGACTATGTCCATAATTATAAGGTCTATCTGTTCATACACGAAATCTCTTAAGAGCCAGAGGTCATTGTATTCATCATTATGAACAACTTTTACTATAACACCAAACCCTGAATCAGCTGTTCTCTGCAATATGATCGCAATAACTCGTCAAAATATAATAATATGGAATAGCAGTTTTTTTTTTCGCGAATAAGGGTTTTGTCCCATAGTAAAAGCTGTTCATAATGATGAGTACAATTACCCCCTAAGAGATTTCGTGTACCATGAATAGTAAGTATAATAAGTATCTTTAAGTTATCTAAGTGTAAATATTTTGATTGGTTTTCCATTTATTTTGTGGTAAATATAATACTTCAATACGTATGATTATTAATTTAAAATAAATGTCATGTTAATTTAAAAGAACATATTTTTTTTATTTCACGACACCTGCTACTGTACACGTACAGTACTTGCTACTGTACTTGCACAGTTACAGGTAATGTGAAGGATAATATTTTTAGTGTATGCTCAGTTGCGGGTACGGTTAGTGCCCAGTTACAAGTAACGTGAATAAAAGTACTTTTTAATGTGCATGCATATTAAAAAGTACTATTCTTCACGTTACCTGTAACTGTGAAACTCATTACCCGCTACTGTGCATGCACATTAAAAAGTACTATCCTTCACGTTACCTTTAACTGTGAAATTCATTACCCGCTACTGTGCATGCACATTAAAAAGTACTACCCTTCTCGTTAAATGTAACTGTGAATCTCATTACCCGCTACTGCGCATGCACATTAAAAAGTACTATCCTTCTCGTTAAATGCAACTGTGAAATTCATTACCTGCTACTGTGCACGCACATTAAAAAGTACTACCCTTCTCGTTAAATGTAACTGTGAATCTCATTACCCGCTACTGCGCATGCACATTAAAAAGTACTATCCTTCTCGTTAAATGCAACTGTGAAATTCATTACCTGCTACTGTGCACGCACATTAAAAAGTACTATCCTTCTCGTTACCTTTAACTGTGAAATTCATTACTCGCTACTGTGCACGCACATTGAAAAGTAGTATTCTAAACATTACCTGTAACTGTGCACTTACTAATTAACCGCTACTGTGTACACACATTATTTTTTACTGTTTTAAACAGTAAATTTTGTTAATGTTCAAACATTAAAAAAAATGTTTAAAACATTAAAATAGTTTAATGTTTAAAACATTAAAAAATAGTTTAATGTTTTAAACATTAAAAAATAGTTTAATGTTTTAAACATTAAAATAATTTACTGTTTTAAACAGTAAAATTTGTAATGTTTAAAACATTAAAAATACTTAAAAGTTTTAATGTTTTAAACATTAAAAAAACTTAAAAGTTTTAATGTTTTAAACATTAAAAAAATATACTGTTTAAAACAGTAAAAAAAAAATTAATGTCTTAAACAGTTAAATGTTTTTTAACTGTTTAAAACATTAAAATTTATTGTCAAGCTTTTACTGTTTTCGGCGCATTAAAAGTTACTGCTTTGAACGTTAGGCTCATATTTTACTGTTTAAAGCAGTACAGTTGAATGTTTTTTCGATTGTTTTTACTGCTTATTTTTTTCAGTGTAAAGAAGTTCAAAACTGCCTTTTGATGTCCAAGAAATAAATGATTTGACATTGAATTTTACGTGCTTGGCTAAGAAATAGATAACAATCACTAAAGTCTCGACAGAACCCACATATACTCGACAAAGCCATCCAACTATATGCCGTCAATTCACAATAGAGTTCGTATAAAAATTCATAGGAACGGCAAAGTGAAGGTACTTGAACAAATTCATTTTTCTTGTTATGCTCACGCCCCGAGCGAGTGGCCCGGTAATCGAATCTCGTGCCTTGGTTCATCGTGGACTATTCCGCGCATTCCTTATCAGATATAGCTGGTATTTGTGGAAGATATCGTCTATTGGAGAAGTAGCAGTTTGTTTTGCGTCATTGAATTGTTGTAGGCGATTTTTGTCTAATATTGTGTGTCATATTAATTTTATGGAGAATGCACAACAGTGCACATACAAAAACGTATTTTTATGGAGTGGGTAAAACTATATGACACCTCATGTTTCTATTCAAACCGTTTTACTTTCCTCTATGTTCATTACATTCTGGTGATTCACGTGGGCCGGTCGTGATTACTGGGTGCGTACCTCACCTGAAGAATATCATTAATAAGGTTAGTACACTTCTAAGTGATCCCCTTCCCCGTGGTCCCTCTCACATCTGCCTTGTACCGAGTTGTACCTTTTGGTAGTCACCTTTCACTCGCCCTCTTACACACGTATTTATAAACAAGTAATTACTATTACTTGAGTAAATGTCATTGTTTAAGATACGATTTTTTCTCTGTAGTTTAGTAATTCCTTAATGTTAGAACTATCAAACGTTAGAATTCTTAATTTTGCTTTCATTGACGGTTCTAACTTCGTTTAAATTCTTGTCCATTGCATAAAAATATTTGCTTAAGTAATTACTTAAGTCCAAGTAATTACTTTGACTTGACTATAAATACGGGGGTTAATGTCATCATGTACCCTAGCCTTTTCCCAACTTTGTTGCAGTTGGCTTCCAGTCTTACCAGATGCAGCAGAATCACAGTATTTGACATGGAGTGACTGCCTATCTGACCTCCACAACCCAGTAAGTACTTGATAATAGGATAAGCACCCTTTGGTAAGACTGGCTGTCAGACCTGCAGGCCACTGATTTCCTGTAATGACTGCCAAAATGATGGCAGCTGGGACCAACGGATTAACGTACTTTCCAAGGCACGGAGAAAACTCGGTATGTTATGGGTGGACCCGTGGACCAACGAATGTAAGCACAGCTTTACCTAAAGTTCGACCCAAACGTAGTTATTAAGACACGAGCTCCTCAGCCATATAAGCATACTCTTTTAATTATTGTCCTCATCATCATGATCAGCATATAATGTTCCCACTTCAGGGACTCAGGCATCCTTTCTAGGAGAGAGATAGGCTATAATTCACCACAAGGACAAAGTCCCGGTTGGTAGATGTCACATGTCTTCGAATTTATTGGTTGTAAGACATGCCGGTTTCCTTACAATGTTTTCCTTCACCGTTTTGAGAGCAGTGGTGGCGGCCCCGACTTACGAATACTCAATACTCAATACTTTATTGCATTCCATAATGTGTACATGTAACACATGTAATAGTAAGTCGTGAGTTCGAATTTAGGGAGGCAAATTACTTTGTGTAATTTATTTCATCACCACTGCTCTCAAATATTTGTCACTCCATCATATTTCAAAGCATTGAAGAAGAACAATTGCCGTGTAAACGTAAGTTAATTAAGTAAGACGGGTCGTTGTCACCTATCAACGCTTGTTCACTTGAAACAGTTAAATTGATTCCGCACAAATTGGTAATTGAATTTATTCCAGGTAACAGAAAATTGTTCAGCCGGAATTTATGAAATAATCATTTTGAGGAAATGTTTTTGGTCGATTTTCTGTTTGGTCGGAGCGTTAAGGATGAATTTAATGTAGTGATCATACATATTGTGGACTCGCGAATTTTTGTAATGGTAGTCAATTAGGTAGTTAGAGTGAAGCTGTGACCGACTGGCATCCAAGGAATAGGAAGAAAAGTGTTGGTCGTCCGGCGGCGAGTTGGACAGACGATATATTGCCATTATGGGAAAATGCTAAATGAGGATGGCATAAGAGCGTGGAGTTTAGCAAAAGCAAGGAGTGGTCTATACCCATGCAGCTGTGGGCGAAGTCGGGCTGTGAATGACTGGCGGAGCACTTTCCAATAAAGTTCAATATCTTCTTCTTCCTCATTTCTATATTTGATTGACCTTCGACGACTGCGCAGGAGTTTCTTGCACTGCATTATTGAGGCATAAACCGTTGTGTAAGAGGTGGAACATAGTTTGCAACAACGCGTCCCCATTCATACCCGTGTATCGTTCTAAGTAGCTCTAGGTTACCAGGTTTTTCGGAAAAAAAAAATCGTACAGTGCCTACCACGCTCATTTACCACATAGAAAAACCTAGATATTAGGGCCGTAACAAACATGCCATGATAAATGGGGTCCAAAGGTAAGAGAAGTATAAAACTGGCGTTCTATTATGTTCAGTAAACGGGGAATAAAGCCACGCCCAAGTTATTATGGCCCAGTTATTTATTGCCAAGAAAATGTACTCGCTACAGTTGGTATGAACGATTTCTAAATGGCCGGGTATAATGTAACGTATGGGTTTTTGTTAAACTCTCTCCTTGGGTCAGAGAATGTGATATAAATATATCTTTTCACTTTTTTTGGTTGTTTCTTTATAAATCCCTTGTTTTTATTGAACAGGCCGCAATGCACCAGCTCAAGTTGGTGGTTCAGTACAAGTTGGTGGATTTCAGGTATCCATTTTTTTTGTTCTTGAGACATTCTAGTGTCCCTACGATGTTTTCCATTGCCGTTTTGAGAGCATTGGTGATGAAATAAATTACCAAATAAAGGGGTAAATTATTAAAAGTGGGACTTAAACATGACTTGATGGTGCACGGTGTACTTTTGCCTGTGCCTGAGTTAGGCAGAGGTGTAAGTCCCTAAAGGACATTGCGGGAGTGATGTTATTAATATGTTACTTCAATTCTGCCGTTTCCTTAACAATCACAAATACGCTGTCGATATTACAAAACAGAGCCTTGCAACCGCGTGTGTACCTCACAAACGCTATAATACCTGTGTATTTAGTGCGTTTGCCACAGACAGTACTGTCAATCACTGGCTACTGTTTACAGCACCACTCAATGGGAAAATGTAGCTTTTAGCGTTTAGCCAAACGATTGATAAGTTCGGATTAATCCTGCTTTTGGTTCGCTTGCTTTGGTTTTGGTAAAATGATTTAAAACAGTGCTGTATGGTTTACATGTTAACACAAGAATAGGCTAGTACATAGGTATTTACATAATTATTGTATTTTAAAGAAAGTAACCCAAAGAACATGCAGGCGTTTTTTATTACACTGTGAACTGTGTAGTGTGCTATGTGTGTATGAGGTAGGCAAGTATTCAGGCAAATAAGCAGTACTTTATCCTATACTTTCAGCATTACACATAATCCACTAGTATTCTGTGAAAAAAAAGTTAAGTTTCTGTAAAAAGGCATCTTCAAACCCTGTCCGTAGTGGGTTTGAAGATGCCTTTTTATATGTAATGCCTTTTTGATGTTCCTTTTATTTTATTAAAGCTTATTAATTATTAAAGTAATGCAAAATAAACCAAGAAAATTTCTCGTAAACGCCTTAGCTGACTGATGCTGCTTTTTACCCGACTGCAAGGAAAGGGTTATGTTTTTACATAACTTTGTTTAAGCTTATTTATTACGAAACTAATAAAAAATAAGCAAAGAAAAAACCCTCTATGCCATTACCTACGCCTAGCTCCCATTAGAAATAAACGTTTAAAACGCCACTTGTGAATGTAAAAAGCTTGAATAAAAGCAAAAGAGTTGAGACAGAAAGAATAATGATCGCGTGATAACTACTCTCTTTCAGCTAAATGGAGCAAATACGATGAAAACTATTCACACTGATTATTATGCAGTAGGCTGAGTAATGAATATAGTTAGTTTTGACGCGTTTTGTTTTATAAAAAACAGTGTTTTTTTGACAGATTTTTTATTTTATTTTTTATTATAAAACAAGCTTTTGTTTCACTATTCTAATTTTAAAACTTTGCTTCCCTAATTGAATCGGATTTTGTGAACAATGTCATGGGTGTTTTTTTACAAGAAACAACACTCCTTTTTCTATAAACTATTAGTAGCCTAACGCCTTCGATCAATAACGTACTAGAAGGTCTTTGAAATAAGACCACTAACGTATTTGTGGTCTTATTTCAAATCAGTATGGTCCAATCATAGCCAACATTAAGACGTCAAAATACCGCAGTATGCGTTGAAAAACTGCGTAAATAACCACCGTAACACCAAGGTTTTGGAAGGAATATCTTTTTTCGGTAATTTAATATCATTATGTGCTTTTTCATAATATTTAAACATAATTAAACTGTAAATATAATTAAATCAGCGAATATTATAATTGTTTGGCCAATGTTTGCTACAACACACCAACTATTGTATCATGTCCGCAATACTCAATACTCAATACTCAATTCTTTATTGCATTCCACAATGTAGGCTTAGGTGGTAAACATTTTTAAAAGAAACAATCATGGACCCTGTCGGGCACAGCAAAAGAAATATTATGTTAAGCATACGGCTTAACATTTACTAACTTATGAAAAATTATAATATTAAAATTTATAATAAAATTCAAAAATTAAATACAAACATAAAATCACATATTTACCTTTACTTTGTAGGTGCCAATATAACAATATTCAATACAAAAATAAAAATCAAAAGATATGGAGAAAATGGAAAAACGAAATTATAAATAAGTAGTTAACAATTAGATAAGTACAACACATTTTGATTATTTTATAAGTTTCAAAGATTTATCATCTAAGTATTCGTTGACGCTGTAATAACATTTGCTTAATAATAGGTTTTTTAATTTTTTCGTGAATAGGTGGAGCTTTTTTTCTTCTTTTATTGATTTAGGTAACTTATTATATATTTTCGTTGACATAACCAGAGGGCTGGTAGAGTGTATTTTTAAGCAGGATGTTGGTAGGCTGAGTTGTGTTTTGTTTCGTAGTGTGTATCTTGTTTGTATATAGAATAAGCACGACATTGTACACAAAATGCTTTTAACCGTATTGCTTAGAGTATAAGTTTCATTTTAGAATGAATATTTTTGTACTGATGACTTTTTACTTTGGAGCGACATTTAAAATGTTTTTCTTCTAATCTTTCTCCGATGAAAGGGCTTAAATAAATATACTTTACAATGATAATTAAACGTTATGTTTAAGTGTTAAGGTTTATAATCATCTGAAGTTGTTAATAATATAGAACTTTTTTCTAAGATGCTATGTAGATGTTTACGTGTGTGCAAACGTGGCCACTTGAGCGACTTAGTTTTGTTCCTGATGCTTAATCTAGTACTATTATTGATCGAAGCCTAACGCCCAAATACTCAAACGTCACTCAATTATAAGTAACCCTCAAAACTCCTGCTATCTCTGTCACTCTGCATTAAAGTAACAAAGACAGCACGAGATTTAAGTGCAACTTACAATTGAGTGACGTTTGAGTATTTAGGCGTAAGCTACTCCTTATTACATCAGCTATCTGCCAGTCCAGTCAAAATCGGTCCAGCCGTCAACGAGATTGACCGGAACAAACAAAAAGATATCAATTTTTTTTTTAAATTGGATTGACTAATTGATGACTGATTTCTGTGTTTTATATATTCTGTATTTTTATTTCTCTATACTTAAACATATTTTTAGAAATACAGGCATTACTTGTATAATACATACTTCAATTAAAAAGTACAGCAGATTCGTTCGGAATCTTTTCGTTTACATGATATTACTGTTACAGTTCCTCTGTTCCCACCAAAGACACCACCGAGGAGCTCAGCACTTGAACCTTAAATAATGTTTATTGGCGCCCTCTGGTGGTGGGTGGTACGTAAATATGGTGGTACGGAGTACCGTGCGGTACTGCGCCACTAACTGCTCGTTTAGCGGTCACCATCGGGCCATAGGGTGTTGGCCACTAGATGTGGTAGGGACAAAATTAATGTGGATGGTTTGATTAGTGCATGAATAGGCTAATTTTTAAGAATAACATTTTTAGAGTAACCGTTTCAAAAGCCACGAGGAAATGTGAAAGTACTTTTGGGTACATACCTCTGCCCAACCTTTCGGATATTACAGCGTGATGTTATGTTATGAGTATCCTCCAGCATGCATTTATAAGACTGAAGAAAATATCTGGTTCTCTGCAACAATTTTCTATACTTTAGACGTCAAAATAGATTACGAATTTACCTAGTAATCTAAGACTGATCAGAGATTTGAAGGGCATGAAATGAATTATGACATGAAATATTTTAAACAACAGTATATGACACCACAATTTTGAATAAATTGTCACTAATTAATTTAATTACAGTAAAGAACTTTAGAGGCACTTAGTTGAGGACACTACTAAACAGAAAAAAATTAAGACTGTGTTTGGGTCTCTTCTATTCATCCGATATCCTGGTGGCATGTGTTCGGTGGACAATTGAGGCAGACAGGAGCACAATTAAAGCGTTACTCCACGACACTGCATACTCCTTGCGATCCCCTTCATTGCACCACAGAACGTATATATTTTACTTCAACGACTAAGTATTTACACTGCTCCGTAAAATGTCTGGTTGCAGAATCAGGCGATTGTCATTAGAATCATTTTCGTGCTCGTTGTTTGACAAAGACATTTTCTTACGATTGAAATACCAACATAACATAACATCCTAAAAGGGTTAGCTAGAATTGTTCCTAATAGTACGGCCACGTTTCGTGATTTATTTTTAAACCCCTTTGTTGAAGAGGTTGCCCACTTAGAAGGTGGCAAACCTATTACCGTCAACCATGTACCTACGTATCCAGACGAAAGGCCTGCTGCTGAAATTCCTGGTGAAGAAACCCTATAACTTAGGACTCTTATGCAGTCGCTTGCGACAACTAGAACAGCGACAATGAAAACCTTCCTAATAAAAAGTAATTGCAGATTTGAAATAAACCCTTTTAAAAGTCTTCTAAGTATTATACATTTTAAAACGGAGGAAGTCCTACAAAATATTTTATTTAAGTATGTCCTTTAAGATCACAATGAGATTCATTGCTTTGCTCCTCCGTCTGATTGCTTATCGTCAGATTTATTTACAAAGTAGCTCTGACGAAGTTGACACAACAAGTTAAGCTCGCTTGCTGTTTACTAGCTTTTATTTAAATGTTATAAATAACAATATCTAGATAAATTGTAGTTGTTAAGTAACAGGGATTATTTTTGGCGGCGTCGTCTTACAAACAGGTCGTGGGTAGAAGTTATAGTTAACTTAACTTTGTGAAATTTATTTCAACACCGTTGCTCTCAAAGCGGTGAAGGAAAATATCGTGAGGAAACCAGGATGTCTTAGAACAAAAAAAAAACGAAGACCACAGACATCTACCAACCCGCATTGGGCCCGCGTGGTGGATTAAAGCCCATCCCTCTCCTAGAGAGGAGGCCTGAGTCCCTGCAGTGGGAACATTATAGGCTGATGATGACGTAGCAAATGAGTGTGTGGTGCCCTGCAGTTTTTTTTTATTGTTTGTAGTACGCAAGTTGTGGCATGTGCTAAATAAATAGGTTTTCTTTCTGTCCTTTCTTTCAGTGGTACACAAATGGCTGATAATAATAATAATAATAACTGAACTTGACTATTATGTTATTCCTTCAATCGAAATATCCAAAATCTCAAACCCAATAATTGTTGTCAAGCAAACATCGAAAATGCATCATTTATCGCTAACTGTATGGTGTTCATCACGAAAGTAAATAAAATAAACGGATTTGCGGCCGAACCGTAAACCGTGACCGGTAAACAGTTTTGCGGTGCAAATCGACTAATGATTATGTATCGTCGAATTTAAATAAGCGTCATAAGTTCCATTAGTTAAATTAGGTTTATAATGTAAATGATAATACTGGGAATTACTCTAAATGATATTACTGACAATAAGGAGTTGTGATCGCTTTTTTAGTGTTTGTAATGACGAGTAGAACGAGCAGTTGCGGCCCAATGGCGGCGGTCCCGACTTACAAACAGTAAGTCGTGGGTTCGAACCCAGGCAGGCTCATTACTTTTTTTATTTCATCACCGCTGCTGCTCTCAAAACGGTAAAGGAAAACATCGTGAGGAAACCAACAAACAATTGATCTAAATGCGAAACAACTGCAGGCACAATTTCAAAATTAGGTATCCAATACTCACCAACGTCTATTCGTCATTCATCACCATCATCAGCCTATAATGTTCCCATTGCATGGACTAAGGCCTCCACTATAAGAGAGAGATGGTCTATAATCCACCACGCGGGCCCAGCCACGGTACATGTTTTCGAATTTTTTGGTTCTAAGACATGCCAGTTTCCCTACAATGTTTTCCTTCGCCGTTTTGAGAGAATTCGGATGTTCTGTAAAAACTATGACAGTATTTTCAGCTCTCAAACTTACCTCAAAATGCTCTCTCATAGTTCTTACATAATATTTTTCGTTGCTAACACAGTGTGAAGGCTGCAATATCGTAATGGCTTCAAAGATTATTGCACGTCGCCGCGTCGCGCGTCGGGGCATGTAGCAACATGTTGCGCGCACATGATACACTGCTTAACAACCTTGTTTACTGCTATAGACGAAAGGTTTCTTTCGGAACATTTACTTGTATTTCTAGAAGAAGCTTTTTTATTTATCATCGGCCTAGGCTTTTCCCGAGCCGGCTTCCAGTCTAACCAGATACAACTGGACACTAGTATTTTACATTGAGCGACTGCCTATCTGACCTCCACAACCCATATAATACTGGGTAATACGATACCCTTTGGTAGGACTGGTTGTCAGACTTCCAGGTCACTGACTACCTGTAACGACTGCCAAAGATCTATATGTATGTGGCAGCCGCTAGCCGGGAGCAACAGCTTAAATTAATTGCTTTTGAAGCACGGAGGAAACTCTGTATGAAATGGGCGGTCACCCATCCACAGACCAACCTAGGCAAGAGCGGTTTAACCTAATGATCGACTCGAGTGGCAGTTATTATTAGGCCACGTGCTCCATACACCTGCCTTGTAAATACCAAATCTCATCCTACCAAATTAATTTAAAAGAAAAACGAAACCAAGATATTAATCCAACATTTTCGTAAAATCTTCAAAATCACTCAATGAACAAGCCCCTTCACATAAGAGCCTAATAATAAGTCGTAAGATTAATTAAAAGCTAAAAAAGTACGTCATAATTGCTGACGTAAGCACTTGCCTATAAAGGCGGTTTTAAGTTTTTTTTCCTATAAAGCTGGGTACACAAAGTTGAGGGGCGACCGGAGCGTGAATAGGATTGCATTGTGTGAGTTCTAATTGCGGTTTTTAAGCGGCCGTACCGTATGAGACCAATTATGTGCGCCACGCTTTATATTTGGATGTCGCTCACACCGAAGTGAATGGGTTAGGTGTTTTTTTTTGGTGTTCGATTTCTTGTTTCCAGTTGGGTTTGACGTTTGACTGGTTAAAAGGTAATAGGGTGCAGTAAGTCAACAATAGGCCTACAGCAAAAACATAAGTGTGATCTGATCATATAGTGAATAGGTAAAAAATACAATTAAAACATTTGCAAAAACTTAAAAATTTAATAATTGAATTTGCATTGAGTTATTGAAAAATTGAGCTTGTCTGGGAAAATTAATGTACTCTAAGTTGCAATTTTAACTTTTTTTATGTAATAAATAAGTCCGATACAAAACTCCCTGTGGATAAATTTTAATAACAAAGAGATCAAATGGCACTTTTTGTAAGTTCTTAATGATTTTTCTTCATATAGCGTAATCACAGAAGAACTAGACAATGGTGAACTTAGAGTATATTTCTATTTGCCAATTATGTTGGACACTTTATTATCATCAAATGGGGGTGAACTTGGCTGGGCAGCGTTTGGGAAGCTGAATTGTATCTTCCCATTCAACTTACTGCATTGTCTCAAGGCGAAAGACTATGACCAGTGTGTGTTGCCAGTGATTACATCCGGACCGAAACAGGGCGCTCCTAATGGGCCTCATCGGATGGCTTAAAGTCACCCAAAGGGCAATGGAGAGGGCTATGCTCGGAGTTTCCTTGCGCGATGACCTGGTGAAGATTGAGGTGAAGAGAAAGCCCATTAAAAAAATATATGGGCATGAATCCTGACTCCGTGTTTTAACTGGAAAGTTTCAAATGGAAATCCCAATAACACTTTGCTCAACCACGATCAGCCGCATACACCAATTTTTATTTCAATTAAAATTTGCATTTTTTGTTACACATCGGTGTGAGTGCGGAATTCCATTCGTACATTAGAATAACGGCAGGCATATTAATTCAGAATTTTTCAAACTTCCCTATTATACTCGGTGGTGAATGAATGCTGCCCTATGTGTTACCCCAACCTCATTGAGTTCGTGTATGTTTGTATACAAAGGATGTACAAAATATAAATACGCTTGTATTATTATATGTGTGTGCGGATTGTCAGGATTGATTCTGTAAGAATTGAGCATTATGTGGGCAGAAGATGGGTTTCGTGTAATGAAAACACACTGGGTGCGATACATCGTTTTTATTAAACTAACAAATTACTTAAAATTATCTTAACACTAGGTGTTGCCAGTGGCTTCGCCCGCTACAACTCAAAAATTATCTCACGAGAAGATAAAATCTGAATAAAATCTATCCTATGTGTTAATTCAGGTTATAAACTATCTGTATACCAAATTTTATTTTATTTATTTATTTAAACTTCATGCACAATAGTGATACATAGGCGGACTTAATGCCACAAGGCATTCTCTACCAGTCAACCTTAGGGTTAAATAAGCCACTGCTGGTGCGCTTGCGATTCATTCTAAGTCCGTAGGTACAGACGGCTACACATCAAGCTATACATTTCCAGTTTACGCTGATCTCGCACTGTACGGTAATCCTATACAATGCGAGACCAGCTTATACTGGAAATGTATAGCTAGATGTGTAGCCGTCTGTACCAATGACCGGATCAGACATGTGTAAAAAAAGTTTATTTAAAATACATATGATCAAGAGATCGTTAACAGGATGAGTCTTTCGAAAAAAAAAAAAAAAAAAAAAAAAAAATGATTTTATTACATTCCGTTGTACAAAAAACACGTCATATACATGTACACTATGCAGCTTTACAACTAGGGTAACAGAGTGTCTTCGATGAGCTCTGGCACCCAATGTAAGATTTAACTTGTGTTTAGGGTGCCAGCGTCCTCGCCTAAGATTTGTACATGCAGTAGTAGTTGTAAGATGAGCACAGTACGCCATCATTAAATTACAATAAAATAAAGAAAAAAAAATATTAAAATTACTTGTTAATGCAACTATGTTGTACTTATCCTATTTATGTAGTTATAAATGTGTGTAGGTATGTATTTATATGTGTAAGGGGGAGATAAATATGGTGAAAACTTGTGTTAATGTAGGTATATAAAAATAATAATAATAATGAATATATCACTTTGGTAGCTATACTTATTAGGCGATTGATATCTGTAATAAATCCTCAGTCTCATTATAGGTCAATGTCAAGAGCCACTTCGTGACCTTGGTTTTACATTCATTTAGACACATGCGAGCAATGCAGCAGACTTTATTTATTTTATTATATAGATGGTTCGACAGTATACCAAAATGACGCTGAGCAAGTGCCGTTCTACATCCACAAGTTGAACATACATCGAAGTGTCTGCGTTTTTTGGTAGCATTTGGATGGTAAACCACACAGGGATGTTTGCGGAGAATAGTACCAAGAACAAAGAGCTGTCTCACAGTAAGGACCTGACATTCGGTGTAGAGAGTCGTGGTGGGATACCTAAAAGGCTTCGAGGTCATAACCTTGAGAACCGCTCTCTGTGCTCGTTCCAGAGGCAGGAAGATAGTCTTAGAAGTCCCCCCCCAGACTGTGATGCAGTAGTTTATTATGCTCTGGCATAGGGCATAATATACCGTTTTAATAGTACGGCGGTCCGCGGAGTGCCTTAGTTTTTTGAAAATGAATATACACTTGCGGACTCGCGATATGAGATTAGTGAGGTGAGGTTTCCAGCTCAGAGAGCTATCAACATAAACACCGAGATACTTAACAGAAACAGATCTTTTGAGTTGAGGACAGCAACATTGTGAAGAAGATACATCAAGAGAGCAAGTATGAGCTTTAAGTACCATTGAATCTGGAGGAGGGAGGTTGGTGGATACTAAGGAGAAAGGTAGGTATACAGTTTTATTTAAATTTAAGCTTAGTATGTTTTTTGACAACCATTTCATCACTGATTTTAGCGCAAGTTCCGCGTACTTTACTGTTTCAGGCCAGTCACTGCCATGAATTAATAGAGCGGTATCATCTGCGTAAGTGAAGATTGAACAATTAATTAAAGACATTTTACATAAATTATTAATATATATAAGGAACAGAGTAGGGCCCAAGATTGAGCCCTGAGGAACTCCAAAACTCAATGAAATGGTGTCACTAATAACACCATTTATTTTAACGCATTGAGTTCTATCACTCAGATAATCCTGGAACACTTTTAAGGTATGCCCGCGAATGCCCGTCGCTTCCAGCTTAGATAAGAGGTGGGGAACTGACACAGTGTCGAAGGCCTTAGAGAGATCCAAGAAGATAGCCAAACATTTCATTTTGCTGTCTAATTTAGATACTACATGATCTACCAAGGCAGCAACAGCATTCTCAGTTGACCTGCCACGTCTAAAACCATACTGATTATTACTTAGTAACTTGTAAGACTCAAGATAGTCCACCAATCGATTATTGAGGATCTTTTCTAATATTTTAGATATGGCTGGCAAGACTGAGATCGGTCTATAGTTATCTACACTGTGTCTGTCCCCATTTTTGAAGATTGGGTGTACAATAGCCTTTTTGAAAACCCTGGGAAAACAACCTGAGGAAATAGAGCGATTGCAGATATGAGTAATGGCTGGGACAATCGCGGGTAGACAGGATTTTAATATTCTCGATGAAATGCCATCCCAGCCAACCGCAGCATCAGTTCGTAACCCAATAATAAGATTCGAGACCTCCATTTCATCTGTAGGTAGAAGTACTAGCGAGTTAGAGGGTGGCGCATCGAGACGATTATTCGAGGTGCACGAATTGGGCAAGAATTTGTCAGCCAAATTCCTGCCAACATTGGCAAAAAATTCGTTGACTTTATTGACCGAGGACTTTTCATCAGAAGATATTCTTAGTAGCTCGTTGGGGGATTTAGCATTACGACTAGTTCCAGTAACATTTTTAACCACCTTCCAAGTAGCCTTGGGGTTATTCCTCGCCATTTGGAACTCCTTCCTTTCATATGCGTGTTTTAATTTTTTAAGAAGCTTGTTACAGAAGTTACGGTATCGCTTGTATGTAGTCATGAGAATGTAGTTTTCAGGATCAGCCTTTAGCGTTTGAGCCATGCCATCTCTATTTCGGATGCAGCGGAGGAGTCCATTTGTAATCCAAGGTTTCAGGATTCGGCGTTTAGAAGACATGTGCACCGATTTGGAGTGATTGGAGATAACAGAGCCAATCATGGAAACCAAAGACTCGGCGGCATTGTTTGGGTCCTGAATAGCCAAAATTTCACTAAAGTCCGTCGATAAGATGTCAGTGATTGCGGCTGTATAATCGACAACTGTGCGGCTAAGTGTAGAGGCAGGGGGTGACATTATACGTTGGATGCTAATAATCGTAGGCTTGTGGTCAGTAATATAAGTGTCGAGTACCAGAGTCGTACTTTTAAGGTCAGACCTTAACATTACATGATCGATACAAGAGCTAATACGAGTTGGGAACAGATGTGCGGGAAGGAGTCCATGCGAAGCAATAAGGTTAAGGTACTGGTTCGCTTGTTGGGAGATAGCACTTATAGCATATCAATATTGACATCACCCATGATCACGAAATTTTTATGGGCTGACGTTTGAGTAAGTATACTATCTAAGCTATCGACAAAGTTGTCTAGATTTCGTGTGGAGGGAGAACGATATAACGCTATAAGTGTGATGTTATGAGATTTCACATTGCAGATCAGACAGCTAGCACCAGTTATAGAAGGTTCAGTGACGGTATGAGATAATTCTGATTTTACATATATTATAACACCATCATTCTGATTAATAAGTTTGCTCGTGTGATAGGAAACATAACCTTCCAGAGGTGGGACTGTTGCCGCCCTCAGCCAGCATTCCGATAGTATTAAAACATCGCATGAAATTTTTATTCTAGCCAGGAGCACAAGGAAGCTATCAAAATTACAGTTTATACTGCGTATGTTTAGGTGAATTATATTAAGATACTTGTTAGTGTCATTAATGAAACGACAGCAAGACTCAGGTACACAAATATGTGAATCACTGGTACCAAAGGAGTCAAAATCATTTAAAGTGTCAGAATCGAAGATTGATCTTTGATGTTAAGTGCAAAATGTTTTCATCCATAAATATGTGTATTTTAGTTTTGAGGGTTTTTATTAATTCTGTGCTTGACGTTACAGTTAATTTAAGAAGACTTAATAAAGTCGGTAGGATGTACATAAAAATAGGTGTGCTATGATTTGTGTAATATGTGTAATAACAAGTTTTCAAGTGTCTATTATTTTTGAGCGGTCTAAAAAGGTACATTGTATGATACAGAAGTTGAGTTATACAAGATGCATTATATAAAGTTAACAATCTCAATGATTCTACTATAAGGTAGAACAAAATGATATAAAAGTGATAAACTGATTTGTTAAAGGATAGTACTTGATTTTGAAGTAGATAAGAAAGTAAGATTCGAATAAATTCTAAAAACATGCGATATGAATAAAAATGAGATGGCGAGCTTTTATTTTGCCGGGGCAAGCAGTTTCCTAAGACAGGAAGGTGAGTTGATAACAACGGAGTCCATTCCTTCACGTTCACGAAGAAAAATTTTACCATTCTGGGACCAACAAAACGAATATTTGTTTGTTTTAGCAAATGAGCGAGCCTCGAAGAAAAGTTGCCGCTGGGTGCGGGGCAGGTGGTCGGCAATATAGACTGGCTTCGCTTCACCGGGGACACCAATGTGTCCCGTGTTCAGTTTCTCGTTTGATGGCAGACCCTTATTGAACGTACGGCAGGCATCCAGTACTTGATTCTTTGAGAGGACGGTCAGAAACTCTGCAATAATCGGTCTGTTTGAGCCTTTTTTTCCAGGAAGACGATACACATCACGTAGTTGTGGTGGTTTTTCCGACGGTTTGATGGTCTCGCAGGTTTTTAATACAATCGAAGTTAAGTCTCTGACTGTTTCCTTCTCAATTGCAGGGACATTCCTGATTTCAACACAAGATGAACGCGAGCTAAGCTGTAGATCTTCTACCTTCTTTTCCAGATTCAGAATATAATTACGCTGTTCACCGTTTTCTCTTTCTAACTTTTGGAGTGATTTTTTAATACAGTCGTAATCTTGACTCAGAAATTCAATAGTTTTTAAGGTGTCAGCATTCGTTTTTTGAATCTCTGCATTTTGTTGTTTAATTGCCGTCAACTCCGATGTTAATTTCCCAAGCAGGGCCTCTTGGTCAGTTTTCCAGGAAGAAAATAACTTCATTATTTTTTCTTCGAAATTCTTCCATTCGCACTCCGGAGAGAAGTTTGGTCGAAGTCTCTTGGACCGCGAGGTAATGTTTGAAGTTTCAGGCTCATTGGGGTTAAAAGTTTCCGGCGTTGAGAAAATAGGTGGAGTATCCTTCTCTCGGGCAGGAGTGGCAGGCGGCGAGCGCGCTGTCCTCGGCATGGTATCTGCACTTGTTTATTTTATGACAACCAGTAACAGCTTTAAAACCCAAAAATTAACAAACCAGTTTTATGTTTTTTTTTTTGCAATTTTCCTCCCAGAGGCAAAGCAATGAAGGCACAATACGACGCGCGATGAGTGTCGCTTAGTCTTTGGTGCCGGCCGTCGCTTGCGTCACCGCGAGTCAGCGCAGGCGGTAATGTGACTTCTGTGCGCTACCGAACTGTGAGAATTGTATACACTGCGCGTAAAGTGACTTGTCACTTACCCACCAGCTGATCAATTGTCATTTATAAGTTTTATTTGTTTGCACTTTTAAAGTTATGTTTATGCACTTTATTATGTGTATTTCTTTATGTAATTCACTTCACTTATGTTCTATTATCACTGAGATGTTGTTTATTTTAACTTGTATTCGAATAATGCAGAATTTACGATATTTTAACTCAGAGCAAGTAAACACATATTTTGACCGTACGAGTGCCGGGGCAAAGAGGAAGTTGTGACTCTGTGTATATCTTATTACTAATAATATGCATCACACCTATAAACCCTAAAGAATTACCTGAGCTCCCCATAGGTCTCTTGCCGTGTGACCTAAATTGGAACACGGTCATCCTGTTCCTCAAATACATATACCACACTCAATTTTACAACTGTTTACCAACACCCCTCTCCTCTAATGTCATTGTAACGCCACGCAGAACTATCTATACCGAAAACCTCTTAGCCATCAACAGTTAGTAGACTGGAAAACTATAAACCATAGTCAGTATTCAATAATAATAAATTTATTAACGCCCACAGACGAACTGGCGACCGAACGAATAGACAAACACATTACATACATTACGGAGTCCTCAATAAGAAATCATGTTAGCACTCTGGTTCGCGAAATGGTCGAGAACTTGTAAATTGGTGCCCAGTTTGAGTTATAGGCGGTAGCGATTTTGTTTCCACTTAAGTTTGTTCACAAACTCACGAAAGAATAATTAGACAGGGAGCTTTCATTGAATAGATTTGACAGGTTTAGTTCAGACAATTTTGGTATAAGAGTAGAGGAAGACCAAAGAAACGATGGATGGACTGTTTAAAGAATGATATAGCAAGAATGGAGGTGTCTGATGATAAATGACGAGTAATAGAAAAGTACCTATGGAACAAGACCATGCTATAGGTAATAATAATTATAATAATAATAATTTATTTAATTCAGATAACAATGATCCATTATGGTTAGTAACAAACGGAACTTATAAACTATGTTAGTAGGCAATAATAATTTAGAAAACAAGACTGACAGCGTTAGTAACAATGTTCTTACAAACTATGTTAGTAATACACTTACACTCGTGATATCACTGCTGCAAGGTGACAGGCCCAGCTGAGACCTTGCAGCAGTGGTTCACAAACACACAATCTAGCCTGGTGGCTATCATAGAGAACCGCTATGCCGACCTCAAATGAATTGCGAAAAGGGCAAGATAATGATGAGTAGCTCTCGCCTTTTCCGCTACCCACTACAATTCTCAGGCACATAATTCTCTTGTTTCGTCTTCTTATCTTGTCATACACGAACACCACTGGTTGTATAAATCTATCTGTCAAATTATTTCAAAATACATTCTGATTACAGGATTCATTGCTTATGTTTGTACTGGTATGGTCGACAATGTTTCTAGTTTCTAATTGAGCAGTTTTGTTAATTTCAATTGCAATAGTTCAAACGTTATGTACTTATTTCATATTTAACAATGTTGTCTTGAAATTTCTTTAATTCCCAAGCCAATTACAAAGATACACACTTAAATAACTAGCAAAGTGTGGGTATACGACAGTTGCACCTGCCAAGTTCTTTGTGCAAAACACAAGTGATATTAATATGTTATGTTTTAAGTATTTTTTTCATACAAAAGATAGATATTTACAGTCGAGCCCGCATTATCTTACAACTTAGGCCACAAGCCCGAGAAGGCACAATAAAAACTTTTTCGTATAAATAAATAATTCAAGAGCATCGTTTGCGAAGTCACAGCAAGGGCGATTTATATTAAATTTAATGTTCTTATTGTTAATTATTCACATTGTCACTCAACCGTTATAGTTTTAACTGAAAATGTGGTGGCAGCGGTCTTGAAATTAGTCTGGTTACAGATATTTCATATTCTCGGCTTTTTGGTATGGAATATTTAATTTAAAATAGTCGTATCGGGTTCTTTATTTATTAAAGTCCTGTATTTTAGTCACTGAAAAAGTCAAAAAGTAGGACAAGGAAACAATAATCATTATCATCTGCGTAGCCTTTACCTATGTCTGTATTTTACATGGTGCGACAGCCTATCTGACCTCCGCAACCCAATTGGTACTGGGTATAATGTACTCCTTGGTAAGACTGGCTGTCAGACTTTTATATGAGTATATATGATACTTAGTTATGATGTGATATGAGTTTATAAATGATGAATAGAATAAACATACAACAAATTATCATTCTCTCAAACATTTAAGGGCAATAACAATTTTGAACATCCAACATTGAAAGTTCACTTACAATAATAGCCTATAAACATAACTTTGTACATTATTGCAGTCGCCGCTAGTCACACCGTAAACGCGGCCACAGTTCTGCGGTGCTCTATTCGTCCCGCGGGCAAAATTGTTCGGTGTAGTTGCGGCCATACTTTGTAGCGAAATCTAAATTTTGTTATTTTGTATTAAAATGTCTGTTGTGTTAAAATAATGGTATTTAGATGTTTATGTTCTTGGGAGCGATAAAATTGTGTATTTTTTTGTTTTAGCTTGGAGTCTCAATTTTGATATTTTATGATAATCATAGTTGTAACCTTGGCTCTTTCGACCTCAAACTGAGAAACTAAATATGCTTATAATATCATAATTTTCTGCTATTTTCAGTACCAAGATAGCTCCCAAAAAAAGAGGCCCAACTTACAACACTTACTACTATTGGAATAATCTTTGCGCGGGTAGACAAAAGATAGTCATTTATAGAAGACGGTTCTATAAAACTATGCATAAACATAAATCCTGCTGGCGCTAAAAATCTCCGCAGTTTTCCTCCAAATCCTCACCCACCTTAAAAGCAAGACGTACACGAATTATGCCAAGTTTAAACAAGTCCTACAAATCCGCGGGCACGATATTATTTTTATATCTCTTCTCGGAGGTGACAAGACGGCATCTTCACACTCCTAATAGAGTAATTGAGTTGACAGTAAAAGTTATGAAGAGAAAGGCGTCGTGGCGTCGCCTTGCCGGATATCAGACCCCCCCTCCACTTTTCTCCCCCCCCCCCCCCCCCCCTTCTGCGGATACGGGCGTACTGACAGCAAATAAGTTTAGCTTTATTTGCATTTTCTGTTGGACGGGATTTAGTTTGGTAACTATTAATTTATTTGAAAGGGATGAGATTTGAATCTGGTTTCAGGAAGTGTTGTTTGTTGTTGGTTAGTGAATAATGTGATTTGTTCAAATTGTGTGGTTTGGAATGTGAAGTTAATTGTTACGATAATGGAATTGTTTTTGAAAATGTTGGGATAATTGTAACGGTTGTTAAAATCTACCTGTCTATTTGATGCACTATATTAAATTTTGCAGTTATCAATGTTCATATTGAAATATACCAACTTTTTGAATCACTAACACTGTGATCTCTTCCATAAATTATATAAAAAAAAAAACAAAAAAAAGAATTAATTACAATCAAATTGTTTGGCAGGTTGTACTTGTAGAGAACTCATTCTAAAGATCTTCCGATGAACTCAAAGTAAAACTTATTCGTGGGAAGTGAGCCAGTCATTTATTTTTATACGGTCACTATTGTTTAGTCATTTCTCATTTGTAGACTACAGTGATGTTGCTTGCTCTATTTTGTTACAAATACAAATCATTTATTTGCATAAAACAGGTAGTGAGGGTGTTACAAACGTTTTTTTATGGTTCACTGTATTATAACCTTAAGAGGTGTGCAAATATATTGTTAGGAATTTATGACAGAATCAAAAATCAGAATTTATTAAATTACTATGTCATTCAAAATATAATTAATAGACTATTGATTGATTAAATTGAATTCGAAAAAGTAATGTTAAATAATAAATAATATAAGTAAATTATTTGTATATTGACTAAATGTGACGAATATTAAAATTGCTATGACATTATTAATTTCCATGACATTACTTATATTATTTATTATTTAACATTACTTTTTCGAATTTGCATAAAACAGGTAGTGAGGGTGTTACAAACGTTTTTTTATGGTTCACTGTATTATAACCTTAAGAGGTGTGCAAATATATTGTTAGGAATTTATGACAGAATAAAAAATCAGAATTTATTAAATTACTATGTCATTCAAAATATAATTAATAGACTATTGATTGATTAAATTGAATTCGAAAAAGTAATGTTAAATAATAAATAATAATAAGTAATGTCATGGAAATTAATAATGTCATAGCAATTTTAATATTCGTCACATTTAGTCAATATACAAATAAATTCTAAAATTAAAATACAATGTCGTTATCTTCTAAATATTCTTTTACATTATAATAACACTTTTTTATTAGGAAAGTGTGTAATTTCTTCTTAAATAGAGGAGTAGGCAACTTCCTAATGTCATCGGGCAGTTTGTTATAAATTAGTGATGTCATACAAATTATTGTCTGTCTTGTTTTTATTATTATTTAAATTTTTGGTTATACAGGACGGATCGGGTATTAATTATGTTTTTGCCAATTTTGCCACTGTGTTACGTTGCATACAATTTAATCTGCGCTGAATATCATAAAATAATGACTACACTATAATCGCTTTGAACACAAAAAAGATCTCGAAAATATGTTTTTGTTGGGAATTGTATTATTCATAAAACACGTACATTAAACTTATTTCTAGTAAATATACCTATTTAATTTATTGTTGGGAAAAAGCCTAGTCTTTGAAATATTGTGTTTATTTTATTACTATGTTACCTTAAATCCATTTGCTGGCTGGCAAATCTGTTCACGCTAGCAAAAAAGAAATAAAGCAGACTGTTATATACATGCCTTTTTTAGTTATTGAATGAGTAGGTACTTCGTAATACAAAATTACGTATAACTTTATAAGATCTTGAGACATCAAAGCGTGTCTGTGTCATTGTAGTATTCTTATTATTTGTAAAAGAACTGATATTAAAGAGTCGAATAATAAGGTCGTATCAGATGAAGGTCATGTAGTATCTAAGTAAGTTTGTTATGTTATGCCCCGTCCACGACTTCGGGTGATGTGACTTGATTCTAGCGACAATGCAGGAGTATTAGTTGTTACCCGACTGTAAAGCCCTAATGAAGGGTTAATGTTTGGGCCGCGGATTTTTGTACTAGATGACGTGGCCTCGGCGCAAGGGCAAAGAAGGAACATGGGTTCGGTTTTTAGTCAGTAGAAGTCTGACACTCCCCTTCGCTCTGCCCAAGAGCGGGGGAGGTCATTCGATGATTTTCCACCCAACAAAAAAAAAAAAAGGGTTAATGTTTTCCGTTTATATGTGGTTCTTTTTTTGTGTAAATTGGTATGTATATATCTATGTACGTTGATGCGCTGGCGACCGCAACCGCGACGCCGCGCGCGCGACCTCTACGTGCCCTTGAATGGGCCGCTGCAACAGTTCTACGCCACATCTCAAGGACGATAGACGCACGTCCTTCACCTTCATCTTTATTCGCAATTAACTGTAATTATTGCGCGCGCGCACCCTTTATAAGAGTGAAGAATAGACCCTTTACGAACGATACGTGTTTTGTGTAATTGGTGATACCTGGACCACGAAAAAACTGTGACCCGCCAACCCGAGGTCGCACCAGATTGTGGGAGTCCCGCTGAAGGCGTTACGTTGGTATGTGCAATCAATTTGCATGAAAACTGATCTATTTCTCCTGGCCTCCTACTTTGTGAACCCCCTTCGCTCTCCGCAGGAAATTTTGGAATTATCAGAACCAGCACCCGCGTGGTGAAAAATAATTTAGTTGGATTTTTTTTGAATTTTCACGAATTATTTCCACCATTTTATGGTCCTTCGACGCTCAGATTTTGATAATTTTCATCATTTTCATCTTTTCTTATCATATTTTACCAATCCGCATCAAAATCCGCATTTTTTTTATATATACTACGAAGGTAGGCAGCCACTTTGTGTGTGTCGCGCGTCGTATTTATTTCTCATTTTCATACCAAAGATATTAAGAAGAACTCCTTTGGTTACCGCTTTAAAAATATAATACTTTTCATCGCATATTTTATTGTTTTCGCATCGCATTTCATCGCATTTCGCTATCTCTGAACTGGGTACCTAACCTACCCACATTGTTTGATATCTATCTGCCCACTATTAACGAATAATGTCGTCTAATGAACAAAAGTTAAAATTATTAGAATGCCAGCGTCAATTATATTTCGAACGTATGCAAAATGCTTACGATCTTTCGCGTAATTTAAAAGATTCTAGTGCATTAGACAGTTTTCTTTGTTCGATTGTAACCTTAGATGAGGTTCGCAGTAATTTTCAACAATGCTTAACTGACATTAATACGCTTTCGTTGAAAATTGATAAAGAATCCGAACCTGACTTCAATAAATGGCTTGCATTTGAGGATTTATATTGTCGCGTCAAACGTAAACATTCTCAGTTAGAACCTAAGTCGAGCTCGAGTATGACTAAACATGATGTAAACAACGATAGCTCGTCACCTAACGTAAAGCTAGCTCGCATCGAAATTCCCGAGTTTGATGGTAGTTCTAAAGATTGGCCGCTTTTTTATGCTACATTTCAAAGCGCTGTACATTTAAACACGTCGCTTAATGATACAGAACGCATGTTTTATCTGGCCAGTAAACTTACTGGTAAAGCGAAATCTGTTTACGCTGGATTTATTCCATCTGCGGAAAATTACAGTACGATCTATTCCGCACTCATAGATACTCGTAGGTATCAAGATAAAAGAAACTTGGCTGTCACTTATCTAGATCAGATGTTTTTATTAAAACCTGTTCTTTCCGCTACCGCTAATAATTTAGAGACTTTAATCGATCAATTTTCGAACTCGTATCTCGCATTAAATAATTTAAAATTACCTAACTTGTGTGACTTCATAATATCACACGCTTTGTCTCAGCGCTTAGACAAAGAAACCGCGCAGCTGTTTGAGATGGAGAACCGAGGTAAGGATATACCTACACTCGATAGCTTAATTTCTTTTGTCCGTGACCGTATAAAAGTTTTAAATCGGACGGGTGATAACAGCACTAACGCAAATACCTCGTCTGCGAAGGGTAATAAAAACGCGTCAAGTAGCTCGCCGAATAAAGGCACCGCGCGCTCTTTTGTAGTAAACAATAACAAAGTTACTTGTCAATTGTGTGAAAAGTCGGACCATGATCGACTTTATTCATGTCCGAAATTCAAATCGCTAACTCCTCGCGAACGTTTTGATTACATTAAAAAACTTCGCGCATGCGTAAATTGCTTGAGTTTACAACATCACACACGTTCTTGTGGGTCTAAGTCGACATGTAAACAGTGTGGTTCGAAATTCCACCACTCTTTACTGCACTTCCCGGAGTCGAAGGAGTCATTGACCTCAGGCGATAATGCATCGAGTAGTACAGGATCAACGGTTCCGATACACGACGCGTCTGCCAATTCGTCTTCAAACTCGGTTTCTAATAAACAAGTAGACAACGCAGTAGCCCTTTGCAGCATGAGTGCCAGCAATAAAAACCCGAGAAAACCAAATAACGTTTTGTTATGCACCGCCCTCGCTAACGTCAAGTGCAGGGACGGATCGATTGCTCAAGTTAGAATTTTGATCGATAATGGTTCTCAAAACCATTTTATAACCCGCCGCACTTGTAAACGATTAGGAATTCGCATTTTTAATGATTGTTCTGACAGGTCAGTGAACGGATTAGGCAACTGCACTCAGACTATTTCCGGCATCGCTAACATCACTTTATATTCAAAATATGATGAAACCTTTAGCTTGCCGATTCAACCGCTAGTTCTTAAAACGATTTCAAGTGATTTGCCGAGCGGTCAGTTTGACATTTCGTCTTTGACCTACTTAGACAATTTACAGCTCGCCGATCCTAACTTCCAGACTCCTGCCGACATAGACCTTTTGTTAGGCGCTGATACTTTCATGGAGATCTTACGACCTGGAAGATTATTAGGACCACCTGGAAAACCGGATGTACTGGAATCCGCTTTCGGTTATTTAGTTTTCGGGTCGATCGCCTCACTACCTTGTCACAATAATAGCCCACCGATTAGCCAGACATTTTTTTTCATCTTGTGACGAATCGATCGAATCTTTAGTTGCAAACTTTTTGCAACTCGAGTCAATACCAAGTAAAACTCACATTTCTAAACCCGAACAAGAATGTGAGGATTTTTATGTGTCGAACACTCACCGCGATAATGAATCCGGACGTTACGTCACCGCTTTGCCCTTTTCGCAACCAACTTCGTTGCTAGGCGATTCTATAACAATCGCCTCTCGCCGCTATACTAGTCTAGAACGTCGGTTTCAGACAAATACCGCTTTAAAAATCGAATATGATAACGTAATGAGAGACTATCTCGAACGTAACATCATTTCGCCCGCTCCCGCTTCGACAACTGATATGGACTATTACGTCATACCGCATCATGCAGTTACGCGACCGGACAAACCGGTTCGAATTGTTTTGAACGCTTCTCAGAAGTGCGTCGATTCTAATATATCTTTAAATGATTGTTTACATTCTGGCGCGAATTTACAAGCTAATTTAACCGCGATCATTTTAAAGTTTCGACTATTTCCTGTTGCTCTGACCGCCGACATTAAACAAATGTTTTTAGCCATCGGAATTCGCGAAGAAGACCGCCGTTTTTTAAACATTTTTTATAAATTTGACGAAGACACAAATGTACAATTGTATCATTTTAACCGCGTTTGTTTTGGTTTACGTTGCTCGCCGTACCTTGCTATGAGAACAGTAAAGCTCACGATGAAACTGATTTACCACTCGCTTCGGAAATCGCTAGTAATAATTTGTATATGGACGATTTGGGGGTGTCCGTGGCCTCCGCCGAAGATGGGACTCAGCTCGCCCTAGACTTGATTGAGCTATTCAAACGTGGCAACTTTGACTTAGTCAAATTCGTGAGTAACTCGTCGGAGGTGTTGAAATCGATTCCAATAAACAACCGCTTGTCTTCAAACATTGAATTTGACAAAGAGGACCACCTGAAGTTGTTAGGCCTAATTTGGTCTCCGACTGAAGATGAGTTTTCGGTCGCTATTAAATTTAACCCGCAGTCTAAATGTACTAAGCGACTTATGCTTTCCGCGATCGCTAGGTTATGGGATATTAATGGCTTTTGTGCCCCCGTAATTTTACATGCAAAACTTTTGATAAAAGCTCTTTGGGCTGCGACACCGAAAATCGATTGGGATGATACCCCGCCACGTGACATCTGCATGGCGTGGAACCGTTTCCTCACTGAGCTTCCCGCTTTACAACGCTTTAAAATACCGCGCTTTCTCGGCGTTGTGCCTGAATCCCGCGTTATTCTGATGGGGTTCGCAGACGCATCCGAAAAAGCGATGGGTGCTGCCATGTACCTCTGTGTACATCCCGCTTCTGGACCAAACGAGGTCAACTTGATTGGAGCCAAAAGCAAGGTAGCTCCCCTGCGTAATATAACTTTAGCTCGCCTAGAGCTTTCCGCTCTTTTATTGTTATCGAAATTTGTAATCGATATAATTTCTTCCCGCTGTCACATAGACGAAATATTCGCTTTTACTGATTCGACTGTGGCCCTCCACTGGGTTCATTCGTCTCCGCATCGCTTCGATACTTTCGTTGCGAACCGCATCGCTCAAATACAGGACAATCTTAGTTCTAAACACTTTTATCATTGTGAAAGCGCGCAGAACCCCAGCGACTGCATAAGTCGTGGGCTCACTCCCGCTCAATTGTTAGACCATCCACTATGGCTCCACGGCCCCACGTGGGCTCGTGACCCAGCGCACACTTGGCCAATTAGCCGATTCATCTTTGACCCCGCGCAGGACGAAAAGCTTTTAGAGCTCAAAAAACAATCAAATGTTTTTATCACTACTGATGTGCCGGAACCTTTTCTCTGCGCAATATCTAAACGCGTTTCTTCTTGGTCTAAATTTCTTCGCATTGTAGTATACATCTACCGTTTTTTGGGAAAGCTCCCGCGATCCAATAGGATGATGCTTTCACATCTGGATTTTGCGGAGACTGTCGTTATAAGGGCACTCCAACAACAATATTTCACAAGCGACATTAACGCGCTTTCTAAAAGCCACAAGGTGTCTAAGTCACTTCTCCCGCTTTCTCCTTTCCTGGAAAACGATATTCTTCGCGTTGGTGGCCGGTTAGAAAAATCTTCACTTGAGTTTGATAGCAAACATCCAATTTTGCTTCCCAAAAGAGATCATATTGTAAATTTGATAATTGATTATAGTCCGGTCAAGATAGACATTTGAAATAACAATAATTCCCACAGAGCCAAATATTGGTGGAGAGCTGGAGTATACCATTACAAACAAAGCCTTAAAAATCCCCATCGATCCTATGTGTGCTACAAAAGTTATTCGGGGTCAAAGGTCAAATTTTGAGGATTTTTGAATTTTTCTCGAAAACGGTAAGTTTTATCAAAAAAAATCTCTACCCAAAGTTGTAGATCATAAAATTCTATACAAAAATGTTCTACATTATTATTTTCTAAGAGTTACCATTCCTGAGATATCGCGATTCTAACAGTCACATTATTCTTCACACATAGTATAAACTAAAGTCGCTTTCTCTGTCCGTATGTCCCTTTGTATGCTTAAATCTTTAAAACTACGCGACGGATTTTGATGCGGTTTTTTTAAATAGATAGAGTGATTCAAGAGTAAGGTTTATATGTATAATAACATCCATTTGCACCCGTGCGAAGCCGGGGTGGGTCGCTAGTTATGTATAAAAGCGAAAGGTAACTCACTCCTCACGAGATCTCGAAAACCGCTGGACGCATAAAGATGATTTTTGGACAGGAGGTAGTTTATATAGTTAGTAAACGTCCGCTAAGAACGGATTTTGCAACAGGGCTGTATTTGGGTGATCTTAGGGCCCTCGCAAGTTTGTATGAAAGTCCTTCATTTTTTGTGCTACAATCTTGATTTTTGGCGGAGACGTGGTTTATAGTCAGTAGACGTCTGCTATGCATTAATTTTCTGACAGGGCTGGATTAGGGTGGTCTATGAGCTTTTGCAAGTTCTGATTTATACAAACTTGCGTGGGCCCTTTATAGACCACCCTAATCCGACCCTATCGCAAAATCCGTTCTTAACGGACGTCTACTAACTATAAACTACGGCCTTGTCAAAAATCATATTTATACGTCCAGCGGTTTTCGAGATTTCGTGAGGAGTGAGTTACCTTTTGCTTTTATATAAAGGCTCTTAGAATCGCGATATCTCAGGAATGGTAACTCTTAGAAAATAATAATGAAAGGCATTTTTGTAGAGAATTTTAAGATCTACAACTTTGGGTTGAGGTTTTTTTTGATAAAACTTACCGTTTTCGAGAAAAAAACAAAAAATCTCAAATTTTGACCTTTGACCCCGAATAACTTTTGTAGCACACATAGGATCGATGGGGATTTTTAGGACTTTGTTTGTAATGGTATACCCCAGCTTTCCACCAATATTTGGCTCTGTGGGAATTATTGTTATTTGACCACTACTTTTATGTCTAAATTGACCGGACTATTACTACCACCGAAAATACCTACACGCCGGTCCACAATTATTACTTTCGCTGTTACGACAAAAGTTTTGGATTATCTCTGGACGCAGCACGGTGAAACAACGCTTCCGCTTGTGTAACCGCTGCTTTAAGACTAATCCCCGCACAGAAGCACCTTTTATGGCAGCTCTTCCCGCGCCCCGCGTCAATGAAGCTAAGCCTTTTCTTTATTGCGGAGTGGATTACGCGGGTCCAATTAATTGTTTAATAAGTAGGTATCGTGGTGCTCGTAAGGAAAAGGCGTACATATGCCTTTTTACCTGCTTTGTTACTCGAGCTTGTCATATCGAGGTTGCAGTCGGATTGGATTCGATGTCCTATATTCGCGCCTTACGACGCTTCATATCCCGTCGAGGCAAAATTGTTTCCTTATTTTCCGATAACGGAACTAATTTTATTGGTGCGAAAGCTCAGCTCAATGAGTTAAATGGATTTCTTAAATCTAAAGCCTTCCGTGATTCCTTTGAACAGGAAACACTGTATCAAGGCATAACATGGCATCTGAATCCGCCTACCGCTAGCCACTTCGGTGGTTGCTGGGAAAGTCAAATCCGAGTCGTAAAGAATCATCTCCGCCGCACTATAGGCGACGTTCTCCTCACATACGAGGAACTACTTACTGTCCTCACACAGGTTGAGGCCATGATCAATTCTAGACCGTTAACCGTACTTAGTTCAGACCCCGCAGAGCCCGAAGCTCTAACACCCGCGCATTTTTTGACCTTTGGTCCGCTAGACTCATTTCATTCCGACCCGCGCTTAGATTCGGTAGATTTAATCCGCAACAAGCGTTTACTCGATGCCATAGTTCAGAGATACTGGAATAGGTGGAGGCGTGAGTATCTAAACACTTTACAATCTCGTGTTAAGTGGAATACCAAATCTAATCCGGTAACCAAAGGTACTATAGTTCTTATAAAAACGGAAAACTCGCCGCCTTTACAATGGCCTATAGGTGTTATCGATGACGTCAAACCTTCCTCAGATGGAGTAGTCAGAGTCGCTACTGTACGCACACGAAATGGCACCTATGTTCGACCTGTAGTAAAACTCTGCGTTTTACCCTCTCAATAATAGTTTACTAAATAGCTATTACATAAGCCATCTAGGCTCCCCTTAGTTATAAGCCTTAGTTTAATCATTATTTTCCTGTTTTCTTATAAAAGTCATCAATTTAAGCTAACTGGATGTACTTTATCCCGCTCTCGCTTCGTTAATAGCTCTCCCTGACTCTTTGGTTCAGGACTTCTTCAAACTCCTGAAGGCCGGGGGGATGGTTCTTTTTTTGTGTAAATTGGTATGTATATATCTATGTACGTTGATGCGCTGGCGACCGCAACCGCGACGCCGCGCGCGCGACCTCTACGTGCCCTTGAATGGGCCGCTGCAACAGTTCTACGCCACATCTCAAGGACGATAGACGCACGTCCTTCACCTTCATCTTTATTCGCAATTAACTGTAATTATTGCGCGCGCGCACCCTTTATAAGAGTGGAGAATAGACCCTTTACGAACGATACGTGTTTTGTGTAATTGGTGATACCTGGACCACGAAAAACGGTGACCCGCCATCCCGAGGTCGCACCAGATTGTGGGAGTCCCGCTGAAGGCGTTACGTTGGTATGTACAATCAATTTGCATGAAAACTGATCTATTTCTCCTGGCCTCCTACTTTGTGAACCCCCTTCGCTCTCCGCAGGAAATTTTGGAAATATCAGAACCAGCACCCGCGTGGTGAAAAATAATTTAGTTGGATTTTTTTTTGAATTTTCACGAATTATTTCCACCAATATGTATTTGCATTTCATTGGTCTCTCGTCACCAACTAGATTTATCTTGGTGGCGCAAGTGTCACTGGATACTTACATCAAAAATTGGGCTCGAAAAATGGGGCTCTAAATGGTTTAGATGGTGATTACAAAATACATGAAACTTATGTGTTTAAAAGTGGGAATGGCAAATAAGTCTTAGTAGATGTATCTTATTAGACGTACAGCCCATGTCGCTAGAGCATGTGATCTGTTCTTATTCTTTATTGCACACATAAAATAACAAATATAAACATAAATTACAAAGCTTATGTACAAAGCAACAAGTGATCTGTCCTAAGGATAAGGTGCAATTTTGTGATACGCAGGAAACTACGAGTAAAACAGCGAAACCAATCTAAGAATTAGGTGATATTGTCTTCAAAAATATCTACAACTAGCTTATGCTAGTGGCTTCGCCCGCGTGGCGTTTGGATACTGTCTCATGAGTTAGAACAGCAGATAAAAAAGTAATCTATTTTCTATTCTAGACTATAATCTGTCTCCATGCCAAAATTCATTCAGATCCGTTCAGCCATTCTGACGGGATCCATACATCCAAACTTTCGTGTTAAAAATAGTATATGAGCAAGATGAGCTCTTCACCGATAAATTTAACTCCATATTTGCACGAGAAATCGAATAATTTTTAATGTATTTTATTCTCGACTGCAAAAAGTAACATAAGTAGTTGATCCCTTAGCTCTTTGAGCAAAGCCAGGCGACAAGCTTGTTAAGAGAAACATTATGAAATTCTAGCACATTTCTGATAGAAACTACTTGAAGGCTATTTATTGAAAATGGAGTGCTTTTTTTCATTATTGAAGTGAAAACTTCTTTAGCGGCGTTGAGCACTTTGGGAAATTGTTCTGTGATGGGTATAAAATCTTAAACTCGCGTCAGGAAAAGTGACCACGTGACCCTGATCGAAAATTCGTCAGGACACGTGACCACGTGACCCTGATCGGAAAAGCGTAAGGCGGATGGAGAGTAGACAGCTATCCCCTCTCTACGGCGCGGCGAAAATGTATGCCTGGGCCTACTGTTTCGTTTAGGCAGCGCAGGGCGCTTAATAATAATAATAATTATTATTAATAATAATATAATTAATAATAATAATAAAATTATTAATAATAATAATATAATTAATAATAATAATAATAATTAATAATAATAATTAATAATAATAATAATTAATAATAATTAATAATAATAATAATTAATAATAATAATAATAATAATGATGACAGCTGTCAAAATTGAAACAGCTATATCTCGGAAACTATCGACCTTAGACTAGTTGTGTGTAGGGACAATTGATAGGTCTCAATGAGATCTACATTTCGGATGACAGCTGTCAAAATTGAAACGGCTATATCTCGGAAACTATCGACCTTAGACTAGTTGTGTGTAGGGACAAGTGATAGGTCTCAATGAGATCTACATTTCAGATGACAGCTGTCAAAATTGAAACGGCTATATCTCGGAAACTATCGACCTTAGACTAGTTGTGTGTAGGGACAAGTGATAGGTCTCAATGAGATCTACATTTCGGATGACAGCTGTCAAAATTGAAACAGCTATATCTCAGAAACTATCGACCTTAGACTAGTTGTGTGTAGGGACAAGTGATAGGTCTCAATGAGATCTACATTTCGGATGACAGCTGTCAAAATTGAAACGGCTATCTCTCGGAAACTATCGACCTAAGACTAGTTGTGTGTAGGGACAAGTGATAGGTCTCAATGAGATCTACATTTCGGATGACAGCTGTCAAAATTGAAACGGCTATATCTCGGAAACTATCGACCTTAGACTAGTTGTGTGTAGGGACAAGTGTGTTGTATTGTAATGATACAATGTGATAGCGGATAATCTCCATTTATTATTTAATATAAAAAGACTTACATCGGATACAATCTTGTTCATGTTCCAGTTGACCAGAGAGAAGAGAGTGGGATGTGTTCACAGACAATCATCTACAATTAAGGCATTGACACATGAACCTGTTTCTACTATAAGGCTATGCCTACACAATATACAACATCCTCCCCTTCTTATAAACAAAGTTTTAATTCTACTTTACTATTCAACATTAATTTTTTACTTAACATAATCACTTAAATAAGCAGGGCGTTTTACAATTCTACTACTTCTAGTTTTTACAATCTCTTTGTCCGTTACAACATTATTTGGGTTTACATTTCTACTCCCACCTTCGCTTTCAATATTATTGGGATTTACATTTATCTTTTCTCTTTCTGTTACATTATTATTTGGATTAAACTCTATGTTCCTATCAATTAGCTCTTCATCAATCACATAATCACTGTCATTTTTCTCCTTATATTTACCTCCTTCTATTAACATCTTTCTATTTCTCATTATTACCTCTCCATTTTCCTTTTTTACATAGTAGGATCTTGGATTACAACTTTTTCTTATTACTATACCACTTTCATGCGGTTTTCTATTCGACTCATCCTGTATTTTAACTACCTGACCTTCCTTTAATTCTGACAACTTTCTACTACCTCTATTATAATATTCTTCTTGTAAAATTTGTTTTTTAATCAAAGTATCTCTGTATTTATCTCTAATCTGTTCATTATACATTTTATTTGTATTTATATTTGGCAGAATATGTTTCACTTGTCTATTAAACATCAATTCAGATGGAGACTTATTACTTTTACTTTCTATAGGTGTATTTCTATACATAAGCAATCCTAAGTGAATATCTTTATTATCATAAATCAACTTTTTTAACAACTTTTTAACTGTTTGAATATGTCTTTCTGCCAAACCATTACCTTGATGATGTTTGGGACTTACAATTTTATGTTCAAAGTTCCACACTTTAACAAAATTTTTGAATTCTATGCTTGTGAACTGACTTCCTGAATCTGTGTAAATTATGTTAGGTATACCATTTCTAGACAAAATTTCTTTTAATTGATCCATTACAGTTTTTGCATACAAATCTTCTAATTGTTTTACTTCCACAAACTTACTGAATGAATCTACTAACAAAATATAAGGTTTTCCAAAAAGAAAAAATATGTCAGCTGATAGAATCTGCCATGGCCCTTCAGCTATTTCTTTATTAATTATGGGTTCTTTTCTATTGTTGTTTTGATAACTTTTACACATATCACAATTTTTTATTAAATCTTCTATCTCCTTACACATGTTAGGCCAAAATAAAGTCTTCCTAGCTAATGCTTTACACTTTTCTATGCCTAAATGAGCATAGTGAATATTATTCAGAATTTCTTTCCGCATACTTGTAGGTATTACAATCTGATTATTTTTAAGAATCAAGCCATCACATTCTCCTAACTCATCTCTATAGCTATAATAAACTTTTGCTTCACTTTGTACTAATGATTTATTTTCTGACCATCCATTTCTAATGCAATGTAATACTAACTGTAATTCCCTATCTTTCTTTGTTTCATTCTTCAATTGACTCATTTTTGCATCTGTAATATGGTAACTATTCACAACTGTACCAACATGAGTTTCAAGATCTAATTCATAAGACTTCTCTGTATTATTTAGATAGGATCTACTTAAATGATCGGCTATTAGTAACTCCTTTCCTGGCTTATACTCTAAATCAAACTGATAGTGTTGTAAAGCAGTTCTAATCCGTTGTAATCTAATTGGGCTTTTGTTCAGAGGCTTTGAAAAAATGGATACCAGCGGTTTATGATCTGTTTCAACTTGAAACCGTTGACCATACAAAAATTGATTGAATTTAGTGCATCCATACAAAATAGCTAAGCTTTCTTTTTCTATTTGACTGTAATCTTTCTCTGTATCTGTCATTGCTCTAGATCCATACGCTATTGGTTGACCTTCTTGCATAATAACAGCACCTAATCCTTCTTTGCTTGCATCCACGCTTAAAGTTATTTTCTTATTTATGTCAAAATATGCTAATACAGGAGGTTCACTAATTAATTTAAGTATCAAGTTGTAAGCTTCTTTTTGCCTAACCTCCCATACAAATAACACATTCTTTTTAATTAATTCTCTAAGTGGAGCAGTTATTTCAGATATGTTAGGAATAAACTTTGAAATATAGTTTATCATACCTAGAAACCTTAGTACTTCTTTTTGATTTTTTGGTTCTGGCATCTTCTTTATTGCTTCTGCTCTCTCTCTATCTATTTTTAAACCATCTTTAGTCAAAACATGTCCTAAGTACTTCACTTCTTTTTGATTTATTTTACATTTTTCAACATTAAATTTTACACCGTGTTCTCTAGCTCTTTGTAGTACTTTTTCCAATATTCTGTTACTTTCCTCTTCTGTTTTAGCGTAAATCAACAAATCGTCAATAAATGTACAGACTCCCTCCATATTAAAAATATTTGCATAAATTCTTTGAAACACTTCTGGACTCGAACACAGACCAAACGGTAATCTATTGAAACAAAACCTACCATAGGGTGTATTAAATGTAGTCAGTTGTTTACTGTTTTCACTTAATTTGACCATATAAAAACCTTTATTTGCATCTAATGTGCTAAATACTTTACTTCCTTTTAATTTGCAAGTAATTTCTTCTAATTTAGGTAACATTATTTGTTCTCTCATAATCTGAGTATTTAAGTATTGAGGATCCAGACATACTCTAAGTGAACCATTTGGTTTAATTGCAATTACCAAAGAACTTACAAAATCTGTAGGTGTATCAATTTTAGAAATAATCCCTTGTTGTTCCAAGCTATCCAACTCACTTTTTAACTTAGGCATTAACTTAAACGGTATATGCCTACATGGTTCTATTTTTCCTATCCAGTTATCTTTTAGTTTTATATCATATTCATAGTCCTTTATCAGCCCTATTCCTTGGAACACATCTTTGTATTTTTCATATAATGTATTACTACTCTGAATGTTATCAACAATGTTTCTTTGCACTATCTCAAATTCCAATAAAGTAGATAACCCTAAAATAGGCATTAAATTCTGTTCACACACTTGAAACACCACATTTTTAATTTTAGTTCCTATTTGACACTCTAAGGTTACTTGTCCTACAGTTTGGATTAAATTACCATTATAGTTTTTTAAAATTAAATTACTCACATTAAATTTATTCACATTCATGGACCTGCAACAATTTTTTGACAAAATGTTACACTGTGCACCGGTATCTATTTTAAAATTTATTATGTTATTACTTTTCACAAAAGTTACCTTTTGAAACCAGTCATTATTAATATTGTTAACATATACCTCTTGTTTATCCTCAGTTTGTACGGCTCTTATTTCTTCCGACTTAGATCTGCACATTGTTGCAAAGTGGTTGATGCGCTGACACTTCATGCATCTCTTGCCATAGGCCGGACAACTTCTGGGTTGATGTTGAAAACCACAACGAGTACAGTTTTGTTTCCTCTTGTCTGTAGTCTTACTTCCATTCTTCTCTATTTTCTCATTTCTTATAAAATTTCTTCTATTATTATATCTTTGTTCTTCTGTTTTATCATTACTCTTGAAATTATTTTTCTTTTTTATATCTATCCCTTGTATTTTTGAGCAGCTAGCCTCTTTATGTTCAGCAAACTCCTTTACTTGTTTCTCTACCAATTCTGCAGCTCTGCATATTTTTATAGCTTTTTCCAAAGTCAACTCGCTCTCTCTCAATAATCTATCTTTTATTTTGCTCTCTCTAATTCCAGCTATAATTCTATCTTTAATTAGTCTCTCCCTCATTTGACCAAAGTTACAATCCTGACTTAGCCTATTTAAGTCTGCTAAAAAGTCTTCAAAACTTTCTTCTTTCTGCTGTCTGCTGAAAAATTTGTGTGCATTGACGCTTTCATTACTTTTAGGTATGAAATACTCATTGAATTTTTCTATCATCTTTGCGTAATTATACTCATTCTCTGCTATTCCAAAGCTTTCATAGATTTCAATTCCTTGGTCACCCATGGTGTGTAGGAACACTGCAACCTGTACCTCCTGGCTTTTATCTTTTAAACCTGCTGCAATTCTATACAGCTCAAATCTTTTCATCCACTTTTTATACTCTTCTGTGGTGCAATTTTTAATGGAATTTGGGGGTTTTAAGCCCAAAGCGTCCCTGGACACGCCTTCCGCCATTTTCGATAATCTTAGTTTTACAATTACTAATTACTTTCTTCACACTGTATCTAGTCTCTTATTTTATTTATATTCCGCAGCGCCATGTTGTATTGTAATGATACAATGTGATAGCGGATAATCTCCATTTATTATTTAATATAAAAAGACTTACATCGGATACAATCTTGTTCATGTTCCAGTTGACCAGAGAGAAGAGAGTGGGATGTGTTCACAGACAATCATCTACAATTAAGGCATTGACACATGAACCTGTTTCTACTATAAGGCTATGCCTACACAATATACAACAAAGTGATAGGTCTCAATGAGATCTACATTTCAGATGACAGCTGTCAAAATTGAAACGGCTATATCTCGGAAAATATCGACCTTAGACTAGTTGTGTGTAGGGACAAGTGATAGGTCTCAATGAGATCTACATTTCGGATGACAGCTGTCAAAATTGAAACAGCTATATCTCGGAAACTATCGACCTTAGACTAGTTGTGTGTAGGGACAAGTGATAGATCTCAATGAGATCTACATTTCGGATGACAGCTGTCAAAATTGAAACGGCTATATCTCGGAAACTATCGATCTTAGACTAGTCGTGTGGGAGTTGGACATTTTGACCCTGAACGTTAACGATGTCGACTGTACAGTCAATAAAATACAAAAATAATTTATTTTGAACTAAACTGTACAATGTTTTTATGATGCTTAATCGGAGGCATGGGAAAAAATATTCCCGCTCCTCCTACCAATCGGAGTTCCGATCGGAGGACAGGGAAAGACAAAATAAATGGGTTAGCATAGTTATGGCGGAATAATTGAATTTTTAAATAATGAATTTGGTTTAACTATGTCGAATGATCGCAATCTTAGCACAACGAAATACAAAACTACTATTGATGCGGTCTTTATTAGACATTTAAATAGGTTCGAATCAAAACTGTTCGTTTCTTACTTCAGCTACCATAAACCTATCGTATCAGTTTTAGAGATTGGCGATGATAGTTCTGGTAATGATGATGGTGAAAAAGTCGTTGAAATTATGGATGAAAGTTGATTTTTCGGAGAGATAAACTTTTTAATGTAAAATAATTGTAATAGTTTTAAAGTGTTAAATTTTTAATGTAATATAAATTGTCATGTTTGTGTACGATAGCGCAATAAATCAATATTGTATTCTACCACATAAATGATAGTACTTTTATACTGTTAAAGCAATTGGTGCAAAATTATTCCCTAACCATTCCAAAATATCAAACATGCTCAACGTTAATAATCAAGTTTTCACTTCTGCCGGCACTCCCGGAGTGCAACCCGTCTTTTTTTTTTATTTTATTAGTTCAAAGTAAAAGGACTCTGTGATAAGCCTTCGTTTTCTTAACTTTGTAAGTTGAAATCTTAGAAATATTGAATCTAAGCGCCAGCTTTTGAACTTTATATAAGTTTACAGTTAAATATTACTGCAAATCCTTATGGCGCGTCGTTTCAAACCGTTTGTATATTATTTACAAAAATTATTCGCAATCGGACAATAATTTTTGTCACTGACGATTTCATGAATAAATGATTTAAAAAATACTTTTAATCTGCTTGAAGCACACTCGAGAATTTACACTGTTACAATCACCGAAAAGGGTAGGCAGTAACTTATATACCAGGGTACCCTTTTTATGGTTGAAGTTTCCTGATCATTAAATCATCGTAACCCGTTGCCGTTGCATTCAGGGAATTCTACGTCAATCCTTCAATCAATATATTTGGTACTTGTTTAATTATAAGGAGCAAGCAATAATCTTATTATTATGAATCAGCTTTAATCTCAATCTAGCTCAAGATATCCGTGTATGTGCTTCTCAATAACCGATTCACATATGACTGAGAAATATACAAACGACACAACCTGTCCCGAACGCAATAAAATCTTCGATTTTTCTCTCCATTATTATATAAAATTTACGATTATAGTTGATTAAACTAATGCTTTAACGCGATCACTCTGAAGCATTCTCCTTAGAACAGGAGACACAGGATTTTGATTACCTAATTGATAACTGATATATACGTTACAAGCTTATGACATCTAAGCCATATTACCTTTGTGGCACTCTCTTCGCTAAATGTCGTGACACACAAGGATTAAGAGATCTACTTCTCGAGTGAGGTTGGATTGATGGCAATAGGTTCGCCCTCTGTTACATGGGAGTTGAACATAACTGGCGAAATGTCAGTGTAACACAAGGTACACCTCTGTCTAACCCTGCAGGGATTACAGGCGTGATGTTATGTTATAGAAATACTTTACCATGTAAAAGCCAATTTCAGACTATCACAGAACCCGTCGGGGCTATGGGTTGTTCAAAAGAGATACCGAAGACCTCGACAAAATGGGTGGTTTTTAGTCAGTAGAAGTCTGACACTCCCTACCGCTCTGCCCAGAGCGAGAGGAGTCACTTGCTGATTACCCACCTTCCAAAAAAAAATAAGACTCACAGAAGTAACATTTAATTTTAATCCCCTCATTCATACGCCTACATTTAGCTAACTACCCAAGCAAAAGAAAAAAGTTCACCGATGGACAGTCCCCACAAAATGCAGGGAACATTTTATCACCTATTTTCTTTACTAAACAGGGTCCCGGTACTTTAGTGCCACGATATATATTCCCGATATAAAAAGGAGGGAGATTTCGAACCGGTACCTGCTTTGCGTCGGTCTCGACTAATGAAACACCATTTATCATTCTGACTGCCAAATAAAAGCTTGGAATAAGGGGTTGGCCTGAGTGGTGAGATGTAGCGGGGCGAAAAGTGATTGCCCAAAAAATTTAGTTTATTTCACCACACCTGTAAGCTCCGAAGGGTATGGTAGTATTGTACCTAATACTGTCCACTGCAGTTTCGCCAGTTATATATTATAAGTCCCATGTAAGGTGACAAGCTTATTACCATCAACTGGCCACTGACAGAGACCATGTCCACTTCTAAATTTACCTGATTTGGGAATCGAACCCAGGTTCTCATACTCTGCAGTAGCGCTTGCGACCACTAAACTATAGATCACTAATAAATAATTATTACAGTTTGATAAAACATTTGTGAACAATTTATATACAGTGAAAGAAACAATACACAGTGAAGGCAACAGTAATGGGGCACAGAGTTTCACAATACTTCCTGGCTCGAAAGTAATAAGACATCTGTCTTATCATCATCATCAGCCTATAATGTTCCCACTGCTGGGACTCATCCTCTCTAGGAGAGCACTACGCGGGCCTAGTGCGGGTTGGTAGATGTCACATGTCTTTTTTTGGTTCTAAGACCAAAAAAAGATGACACCCACGATCGTGATGATCCTCACGAATGTTTTCCCTCGCCGTTTTGAGACCAACAGTGATGAAACAAATTACACAAAGTTATGATTACTGTTCGTTAGTCGGGGCGGTCACACATTGCTGGAAATATTAGCTAAATGAATATCAGCCACTTAACAACTAATTAGCAACCGCTAAATTTTCTCCCCTTGTACCACAACAAGAATTCAGAGTGCTCGCTATAACTTTAATTAGAACCCGGGGGCAAAGAAAACAGTCCGGGAAGGTGGACTTTCATAAAAATTGCTAGATTTCTGAGAAATTTCCAGTGACGTGAGCTGCAGGAATGGCTCTGACGTCATAACTAGATGGATTAATTGGCTTATAAAGCGAGAATAGCTTGGTCTCCTATTGTTCTTTTATTCTTAGTAAACGCTAAACCGTAGCACAACGCTTGATTTTCTCGTAGTGGTAGGCAGATGTGAACGTTGATTCATATGCTGATAGTTATATATATTTGGTCGTATTGAAACATCATGATAGTCTGCAGTTGGAAAAAAGAAAAGTTTTGTGGTACATGCATAAATATGATTATTTCGAATGTAATTGGATTGTCCTCTCAATCCAACCAAAGCATATTTGAACCTGAAATAAAAAATGCTCTGATTCAAAGCTATATGATAAAATGGGAATAACATAGAAAAGTCGCAAGCTTTCACGCTTCTTCCACTTCTAACTATTTCAGTTACTATGTAAGTATGCAAGGCTAACATATCATCACCTCCGCAATACCAGCATGGTTAGGCAGAGGTGCGCACCTAAATGTAAACCCACATTTCCCCATCAGTTATCTCTAATTCCCATGTAACAGAGGGTGAGCCAATTGCCATCAACCGAGCAAAAACTCCGTGACTGACTATGGCAACTTGTAACAGGTTGTTCAGACAACCCGATTGATAGTATAAACTACACATTCAGTCAGAAAAATAACCGCAATAAATAAATATCACATACATTCTTGCTAATATAACATAATATGCGAAAGTAACCCTGTCAGTCGGTTTGTCGGTCTGATCATAATCTTTTTAGGTGGAAAATGTAGTTAGGGAATATTGAGTATTAATGTCATGACTGTATTTTGTGAGAGAGAGGAAGACCAAAAGAGACAATGGATGGACTGTGTAAAGAATGATATAGCTAGAAAGGAAGTGACTGCTGAGATGACGAGTAATACAGAAGTATGGAAGAAGAAGAAGACATGCTGCGCCGAACTCCAATTAAATGGGAATCATGATGGTGTAAAATACCTTTCATAAGACTGTTACTGTTAGCCTGTGTCATCCCACAAAGGCCTCCCCCCACGATTTCCAAATTTTGCGATCCAGGGCCAATGTGGACCACTGGTTGTTTGTTCTGTCAAGCTCGTCCCGCCATCTCCTACGAGGTCTACCACGTCGCCTTCTGGCTGCGTCAGGGTTCCAGAACGTGGTTGTTTTGGCCCGCAGCTCGTTGGGCATACGGCAGACATGGCCAGCCCAGTCCCACTTCAGCGTAGCGGCTTTTTGAGCAACGTCATTGATTTGTGTTTTGGAGCGCAGTGTGGCGTTGCGTATAAAAATAAATTAATAATAAACTAGCGCTTTTTCAACCGCGACTTCGTTTGAATTTAAATTATGTAGGTACTCAAACCTTTCTCGAGAACCACTCTATCCTTTAGTGATAACAGCATGAAAATCGGTGCAATAGTTTTTGAGTTTATCGCTAACATACAGACAGACAGACGTGGCGGAGGACTTTGTTTCATAATATCATCATCAACAGCCTATTAATGTTCCCACTGCTGGGACACAGGCCTCCTCTCTTTAAAAGGGAATGGGCTATAATCTACCACGCGGACCCAATGCGGATTGGTAGATGTCACATGTCTTCGAATTTTTTGGTTCTTAGACATGCCGGTTTCCTCATGATGTTTTCCTTCACCGTTTTGAGAGCAGCGGTGATAAAATAAATTACACAAAGTAATGTGCCTGCCTGGGTTCGAACCCACGACCTACTGTTCGTAAGTCGGGGCCGCCACCACTGGGCCACCGCTGCTCTCTAGTTTTATAATATGTAGGTAGTTAATAAATAATACAGATCGGAGTTCTATGAAATCACTACCATTTGTAGACATCAACTTGGGGCCAGGACATAAAATACTTATTATCTATCCCAGTAGCACTATCACCGATCACGTGGGATAATTCACAACCTCCATGCAAGTAAAACTACGGGTAACAGCAAGCAAAATAATATTCCCTTTACCATGTAATGTATTACTGAAGTTTTCCGACACCATAATATTTGTCGGGTCGAAGTAGACCCTCGTTATAATGGCCCGATTATTGGCAGCTTTCAATATGGGTGGGAGTCACGTGGGCTGCAGCCGGTGCGAGTAGCGTGACCCGCGCGGGATTCGAACCTTGGAACGTATGGAAAAAATAATATATCGCTGCTGTGTTGAGGAGGGATCACGTTTGCGTTCGGCGGGGTTTGTAATAAATTAGTTTCTCGTAAATAGAACACCTATAGCTTATGCCGTAAATAAATAACGGGTGATTTTTATCAAAAGTCTAGTCAGTAAGTAAATAGAATCTAGTTTAGTAAGTTGTTTTTCACAAAGGAAAACTTCACAAAAGACAAAATTAAATAATGGAAAACTCTTTGAGTTCTCTATTTCGTTTTCTTTCTATGAAAATACCCACACAATATGGGATTGGACAAAAAAAACTAATTAGTCCGTCAGATAGATTTCCAAAAATTATGGGACACGTATTTTTTTCTTTTTTCACGTAAACTTAAAATGAAGACGATACAGTGCTTCGAATACTCGTGTGACAGCATATGATAGTACATTTTGACGACACAAGTAACGTTTCAAGCCCCACTCCAAGATCTTTGACGCGTTTTATCTTCGTAATTTTTTATTGATTTGGAAAAACAAAAAACACGTACCTATTCAATATTTTTCGATAATCTAACTTACGGACTAAACAGAATCATATTATTTTGACCCAGTCCGATCCCCGATTGTATTAAGTTTTGAATTTGAAAGTTACATTGGCTATCAAATCAAATAGCTCTACTTTTAACATACATAACAAATCACGCCTTTAATTCCCGAAGGGTTCAACAGAGGTTTGCCCATTGGTACACCCACACTTCACCAGTATGTTTAAGTCCCATTGTACGTAAGGGGGCGAGCCTATTGCCATTAACCGGGCACAAGTCCAGACTCAATGGCTGCTACTGAGAAATTTCTGATGGAAAAATCCAATAACAGTTTTCCCAACCTGGGGAATCAATCGAACCCAGGACCTCATGAACAGCAGTCGCGTTTGCGACCACTAAACCAACGAGGCAGTACATCTATTTCTACTTAATTCGTCTTTTAATTGTTATTTCAAAATAATTTGCTACTATTGTTGGTAGTTAACTGTAACAATGAAATAAAATAAACGAAATAAGTCATCATCATCGTTTCAGTCAAAAGACGTCCACTGCTGGACATAGGCCTCCCCCAGGTGTCGCCACATTGACTGGTCCCGTGCGTCTCTCATCCAGCGGTTTCCTGCAACCTTGACCAGGTCATCGGTCCACCTAGTGGGAGGCCTTCCAACGCAACGTCTTCCGGTTCGGGTCGCCATTCCAGAACTTTTCGGCCCCATCGGCCATCCGTTCTGCGAGCAATGTGCCCTGCCCATTGCCACTTAAGTCTGGCGATTCTTCGGGCTACGAACGAAATAAGTAAAATAAAACAATCGAAAGTAAAGTAAAAAAAAATGTTCTTATGAAGTAGTCATGTGTCACCATGTTTCCAAAGTTATCAGTACAAAATGTACTTAATTTTATAAGTCGTAACAAATTGTAAGAAGCTCAACAAAAGCTGAGCTACACTCAACATTTTGCAAGAAACCTGCTGATTATGTATTCTCAAACAAAATTTCTTACATTAAGGTCGAACTCAGATCGTCGAAATGGGAGATATGCCATTAAGAAACGTTACTGAAGATAATTATGTGTCATACATATTATACGAGTAAACTGTACAAAATCTATGCTAGTTGATCTAGTTTGTACAAGTCCGGAAGTTTTCAGAAAAACGTTCAAATTTTTTTGTTTTTTTTTTATTCATAGAAACCAGAAATAACATCACAAAACTCCGCCAGTAACTGTATTCTCATGAACGTCATCATTCACAGTGTGTGTATCAATCTCCACGCTCTTGAACTTAATTAACCGAAATTGTTTGTCAGTCTACTTCTACTTTAATTAATTGTGGAACAGCTGCACAGGTCAATCGAAGGTTAAGCTACACTTGCCGAAGTCGGCCTGTAGATACGTGGCCCCTAGGAAAGTAATGCGGGTTAAGCCTAGGTTCTAGTTCTTATGTTTGGATCTTTCACGGATTGAATCCTGAATCAATCAGTCTAACAATGTCGTCTTACTTAGTCTGGACTGGTGGACGTCAGATAGGCAGTAGCTTCATGTAAAATACCCACAGCTGGTATTCAGCTATATACCTGGTCGGGTTTAAGTCTAACCATCCGGGGTTAGACTTAAAACGGACCGCAACATAGTTGGGAAAAGGGCTAGGCAGATGATGATTTGTGGAAGCCAGATATAGCCAGTCGCTCAGCATCCACATGCCTGGAAACCGACCAACATACTTGGAAAAAGAGCTGATGATAACGTTACTGTTAAATACATGTCGTATCCATTAATTTTCTCAATCTGTTAGGTCAACAAATCACTTGGTGTTGCCAAAAAAGTAAACTGCGAACTTGTAGCGAAGCAAAAACCACTGATCGGATGTAAACGAGCCGTCTCATAAATAAAGATGTGAAAAGTTCGGAAAGTCGAGTTTTGCTACATAGCAAGTACCTTATAGTAGGTAGGTAGTAGGTAGGTACATCGCTGGATGATTCAGAGTACATGTGAGCAATCAAAACTTGGGCACGCCGAACAAATATTGGGGTTAAGACGTGTGATTTTAGACGCTGCGGTTTTTTGGCGGCTTTTTTAGAAGGATCTGTCTATATATGACCGGTAATACAGTGAAACCTGTTTAAGTGAGACCTCAAGGGACCTGAAAATTTGTCTTACTTATAGAGGTATTCCACTTACCCAGTGTCTTAGATATTAAATATCTGACTCGTGGGACCTCAGCATGAGTTCCTGTTATGGAGGTTTCTCACTTATCCAGGTCCCACTTAACCAAGTTTCACTGTAATAGCTTTACTAGCTGTTTTTAGATGATAAGTATTACTGACTGCCGCGTTGGTCTAGTGGAAAAATGTGTGAGAAGTTGACAAAGTAGTGACAAAATGAAAGTAGGAAAATTGTTATTTGGCTTTTTTCATCACGATTTTTTAGGTACTGTGTGTTTTATGTGTAGTCTGGATTTTTGCCTGATTGATAGCAATAGACTCGCCCCTGTTATGTGGGATTTAAAGCCAACTGGCGAAATATCGATGTACTATTTTTTTTTTAAACGTTGCCCCACACTAGGAATTACTCCTGTATCGTGGGTGCGTTTACAGACATTTAAACTCACATACACAAATACCCAGACCCGAAACAACTATCTGTAGGACATACAAATATTTGTTCCGTGCGGGGATCGAACCCGCAACACTGAGCGCAGTAGTCAACTGCTTGAGCCACTGCGCCAACCATGCCGTCAAGTAACCTCCCGTAGAGTAACCCGTATTAAGTAACCTCTGCCTAACCCTTTGAGGATTAGAGGCGTAATCGTCGCGTGGGGTGGCAAAGCGTGGTGTCATGTTATGTTGGTCCATAAAAAAATGGCCTATACCCTTCATGTGCCGGAACGTAGATCCACGCGAGACACAATGGATTTTTAATTGTGTCTTTATACTTGGCATACGAAGAGTTAACGGTCAAAATCGAATTCAAAGTTTTTTGCTTGTCATGTACGAGACTATCAAGTACATTTTCTTTCTTTTAAAAAAAACTGAAGTTGTACCGTACATTTTATTTGTAGAAACAAAGTTTTGAAATCTCTCAAATAATAACATTATTATATTCCATGCCATGCATACGAACATAATATATATAATAGGGAGAAGCTATGAGGTAGTATGTATGTACGGTAGTATGCATTATGCACTATCTTAGAAGCAAACTACGCTATATGTCATGTCGGTCATAAATACTGGGGTGACGCCGCGATAACTTGGCTATGGCGAAGCAATTACCTTGATGACTAGGAATTGATGTATTTAGATACAAAGATACTTACACAGTGTAGAATAATTTATATTAAAGTAGTATAATTTTATTTTAAAAGCCCAAGGGGGACAAGGGGGGGGGGGGATTGGGGTTTTTTTTTAAAGCGTGGCTTGACCTGCGTGGATGTCGGTCAAATTATACATCAAAAGCTTCCTCCGGAACCACTCTAACTATTGGTTAAAACAACATGAAAATCGGTGCAATAGTTTTTGAGTTTATTGTGAATAGATAGACAGACCCGGAGGAGGACTTTGTTTTATTATATGTAGTGAAGGGCAAGAGATTGATGAATTATTATTAAACAGTATTGCTTATTTCTTATTTTTACAATGGTAGCCCTCCTTTCTCTTTCATATCATTCCTCGCACTTTTCATGAATCCTCTCTTTGGTTTTGCTCTTCCTTTTTTTGTTTTTTTTGAGTGGAATTCCCTGCCAGAGTCTGTATTTCCGGATAGCTATAACCTAGGGGTCTTTAAGTCAAGAGTGAATAGGTTACTTCTAGGTAAGCGTGCTCCATCGTCGACCGCATCATCACTTTCCATCAGGTGAGATAGTGGTCAAACGCGAACCTATCAATAATAAAAAAAAAAAAAACAACATTCATGCCCATCACTCTTTTTGTCATTGTCACATTCGATTCATCCCTCCTCATTATATGCACATAACAAGATAAACAAGTTCCTTGCAATTTATCGGAACAGCACTGCACTTTTTTAAGAAATAAATAAAGGAATTCGGTAAGAACATCAGGCTGTTTCGCGGTTTCAGAGTCTCTTAGTAAAATTGGTTCATAACGATGAGCTCTTTAGAAGTTTGAGCTCATAAAGGTTTCTTCATAAGTGAAATTATGTGTGATGAAGCAACCAACTCCAATTACTTTAATTAAGTTTCCAAGCATATTAAGTCATGTGTAAATAACTAGAATTTCACAAGTTTTACAATTATATACGTCTGTTAAATCACCTTCATTACGAAATAGTTTGCTACGACCTTGCTTCTACGAAGTCCTTGCTACGCCGTAGTCTTGTCTACGGCGTAGAGTGTCTACGAAGTCGGGGCACATTGCATTTTGTAATTATGAAAGTTCATTAAAGTTAAATAATAATTATAGCTGGTGGCTATTGAACGATCATTTAACGGGGTAATTATAATAGTTTAATGAAATTGGTTGAGTGTTTAACACAGTTTTCTAATAACTTAAACCACAATTCAGAGGTATGACTGACATCTTTGTGTGTTATTCTATATAAATAAAAAGAGAAGTCCTGACTGACTGACTGACTCATCAACGCCCAGCCCAAACCCTTGGACCTAGAAAGCTGAAATTTTGCACAGAGGTTCCCTTTATAATGTAGACAAGGAATAAGCAAGGATTTTTCGAAATTCAACCCCTAAGGGATTTAAATACGGGATGAAAATTTGTATGGAAAATCGTCATTTTCACGCGGGCGAAGCCGCTGGCAAAAGCTAGAAAAAGTATAAGACTCGAAAAATAAAACCTGCCAAATTTTTTTTTACAATATTGTGTTAAGCGAAACCATATTCTGGTATACAAAAAGAACATCACAAACGACACAATACATTAGCTTTGTAAAAAAACGCTCGTATACAATATCATCAGTTTTCTGCGCAAATGTACAATCCGAAAAAACTTTCACACAATACAACTTCGAGAACGAAAGAAATGTGTCGAATTGTTGTCCTGAAAATAAATAGGGCTTGTCAAGGTTTGTAGGGGTTTGAGATTAGAAGTGAAGAACGGGGAACATAGATCGGCTCGTTTTCTTACTCGTGTCATTCGATTTCATATATTGAAGTTGTAAATAACAGCTTAGATATAAGGCTAGATACATGTAAAATATTGCCATGTAAACTTGTTATTTTTGTTATTAGTCCTTGTTGGAATAGTTTTATCCACTTGTAAGGCATATAAGAACCTTATTGCTTATGTATTAACGTAAAGAAACACTTTTGTGTACTGTTTAGTGCCTAACACATAAGTTTTCAATGTTTAACTCGTTATCTACATCTAAAACGTAGATATTGTATACATATAACCTAGATATATAAAGTTTTAACCTTGTATGTCAAGCTTCAACGTCATATGTACTAGATTTTACCATTTGCAAGTATATAACTGTATGTTTCAAATTGTTCCTTATGTACAATAAATAAAGTTGCTTTACACACATATACAGACATGCGTTTACAGCTCACGCACACATATACATCATGAATGGTCGCCTCTCATTGGCCAGTCAAAAGTTGCCTCATTTTCTCACTGCCGCGCCTAGCGCTAATATGAAAATGTTATAAATACAGCACGCCCAAAAATTGTGATTCACTATTCGCTCAACCGCTGCTTGAAGACAACTCAAAACTAGAAGAAGATCGTCTCCCCTACACTCCACACACTTCACTCCACATCACGCAACTTGTTCTACTGAAGAAATCGTCTTTTTATTTATCATCCTGAATCCTGAAAATCTACCTATGGTCTGCAGTCTACAAAGTCAGGCGTAGCGCTGTGCTGAAAAAGTCTGCGCCTTTCAGAAGTGTTTGCTTCACTGATGAAAAACGTTAAGTTCAAATCCCATGATCTGAACTCAAGATGCACCCAAGGAAGTTCAAATGCAGCAAGACACAAATACTGGAGACTGGCTCAAAATATAAGCATGAGTATGACTGTCAATTAAGATTCAAAGATTTTAGCCACGCTAATTTATATTATTCCACAAAAAGAGTTATTATTCAGGCATGGGTCGAAAAATCGTTTGTGTGCCCCCAACTAACTCGCGTCCCTATACGTACACACGGCTACACATCAAGCTATACAAAACCAGTATAATCTGATCGTTCATTGTGCGAAAAGGTCTAGTAAAGTGAGGCCAAGATTAACTGGTTTTGTATAGCTTGATGTGTAGCCGTGTGTACCTTTAGAAGATCACGTGGGATAAAAATCAAAATTGATAGTTCGCCCGCATGGATGTTGGTCAAATTCAACTAAAACTTTCCTCAAGAACCACTCTGTCCATTGGTGAAAACAGGATGAAAATCAGTGCTGTAGTTTTTGAGTTTATCGCAAACAGACGGACAGATGCAGCAGACTTTGTTTCATAATAATTATGTAGTAATAGTGAATATCACTAATCTATAAAACTCTCATAAAAATAATAGAATATCGAATTACATGGACATCAACCTCCATAAAGAAGAAGACTCAAAAATCAACTACTAAACTAGTACTAAAGTCCAGTAAAACAGTACAATTCCAACTCAAACATGATCTGAACTGATCTTCCCTCCTATCCTCAGGGAACCAAGAGCTTGCCAACTTCGGCACCACGTTTTTCCCCGCATCCGTTTGACCGGAGTTTATCTTTTTTTTTCTTGAACCGTAGTTTAGGAAAAAGGTTGATTTATTTCGTATCTTGTCCTGATCGAGATTTTGTTTATAGTGGGTGTTTGGTAGTAAGCAGAATAATCAGGGTTTCATAGTAACTTACTTAGTGAGATTATGCTGCAGTTGGTCTATGAAAAACTGATCAAGTGCAGTAAAACTCATGTAATGATTAAAACTGCATAAAAAAAAAACGTGTGGCACTCGGAGACTGCCGCGGTAAAGCTATTGCATAGCATTTTTTTATCAATTATTTAATTTGACAACCTAAACGTGACATTGGCTAATGCACAAAATGTGCGAAGCCACAAAAAAAAAAATTGACAACCTCAGTTGACAACCTTGTTATTTTCCGTAACCATAGCAAACTGGTTGAAAATATTTTCGTCACGGAATTTCTGGATTCGCTCTCCACGCTCAAGACCCGCGATAGAAGCTATGCAATAGCTTAATAATCTGATTTCACAATTATAGTTGCTGCCAGTTAAGATATCAATAGCGGCCATTGACCAACCTACATTTACTAAAAGGTAGACCCATTTTGGATATCAAAGTTAAGAAAACTTTGATATCCAAAATGGGTCTACCTTTTTTAGCAGATTTTTTTATACCCGAATTTTGTTTTGCATAACAGTGGATGGCAGAAACTTCATTTCGCAGAAAATCATTTGGCATACACTCATTTACCATAAATTCAAAACGCATAATTTTGTAAGTCAGAATCATCTTTGAGCATAAACTTCATTTCCAGAACCATCATTTCGCCGAAAATTCATAATCAGAATCGTCTTTTGGCACGCATTTAAATAACACTAATATCTTCTGTCCCCGAAGTGCCGGGCCTCCGCCGGCCTCCTTCGTCGGCCTACGGCCCGGTGCCCATGCCGCCCATAAAGGATACTTTCGCGAGACGGTTGTTATACCTTATAAAAATCAGCCATCTTAAAAGTATGCCATTGAAAATTCGGCTATTTAAACATTCTGCGAAATGAGTATTCTATTAAATAATTGTTCTGCCATAAACACATTCGTTCAAAGAAGAATATGCCAAGTGTGATAAGCCAAATAAATTTCGGAGCATCAAGTTTCTGCCAGATAGATGGTACCCATCCAAAATGTCTTGCATCGTCATCTATCGTGATTTTTAAATTTCTTTCTATTGAAAAAGGTTACGTTCATTTGTTTTGGTTCATATAACGTTCGTTCGATAAAGACGTAATAAGTGTGGAAAACAGGAAAAATTCGTGATTTATTTTCAGGTAACAAAGACCCATAAATAAATACATAAACACGGTGGTTGATAGTACTATGCATATGAAATTTCTAAAGAGCATTACTAATTAAAGGGCAGTAGCTAGATATATCATCATAGGGCTTCCTCTTCGGGCATAATTACTCACGTTTGTTTTATAAATGTCTAATAAAGGTCGTCTTTCGGTCTCCTCTCCATATTACTAAATCATCTAAGTTTACTCTTTTATTATCTTTTCACTACTTACGTCTTCTTGCTCATTTCAGAGTAATATATTTTCTTCTTACAACTTTAGTTACCCTTAAAAGAATTCTCGCCTCTTTTATGTACTACATTAAAATAAAGAAATGAGACAAAACGAAAACTTTCTAACTACATCACACATTTTATTTTCACGCGTAGCACTTACCCTAACAATTGTACAATACAATCTAACTGCTCAAGTATTTTTGCATTTTATAATAACCACTTCTTTTACACCCACTGCAATATCACCCTTACCACTTCGCCATAAGATTGAACTGCATCGCAAAATTAAGATGGTCTTAAAACAAACTTACGAGAATTTGTAGACAATTGAAACACGTCTTTAAGTTGGTGTGTTTAAAGTCGCTCGGGTCGGTAAAGTTAAGTTTGCCGGCACATAATTTGGTTAGCTACGAGTCGTCACGTACAGGTTATCGTATCCGTGTCCCAGCATAACAACTGCTTGTAACTTGGACTCTAGGATAAGTGATAGGTATTTGCTCTTTTGTAATGGCTGGCTTTAACGGAATATGAGTCATAAGGTACGTATGTTTAAAGTTTTAAATGTATTTTGACAAGTTTTTGTTATGGACACGACCGTGGTGAAGAAGTTTCCTTGTTTTTTGTAATGATGTTTGAAGATGATAATAAATAATGCTTCCTTTTTTGAAGTTATTCCACAACCTGTACTCGAAATCTCATTATTTATAATAGGTTTTCAAGACACTTTCCTCGTAAATATTAAGATATTTTATTTTTAAAATACATTTTCGTGTTTTATCCTAACTGTCACCCCTTATTACATGGGACTTAAACATAATTGGCAAAACGTGGGTGTACCATTAGGTACACCACTGCTTAGCCCGTCGGGAATTAAAGGTGTAATGTTATGTTATGTTGTATCCATATTTGATTATTCAATGATAGAAAAAAATCAAGAATGTGTTTTAACACATTCTTGATTTTTTTCGTAACTGTCTGAAACAAACAAAACGCCAATCAAACATTTTTTCTGTAATTCTGTTAAACTAAAAAAAAATGCATGCAAATCTATAAAACCACATAAAGATTAAGAAGTAAAAAGTGAATTTTCCCCTACTATGTACCAAGTTTACCGAAGCCAACTTGATGCGTACTTAAGTTCAGATTTATGTTCAGGGAAAATCCAAGTTTTGCGCACTTTGGAAGTTCCTTCGCTGTGAACAGGATGAGGGTGCTTATGTATAATATCGGAAGTGGCATATGTTCCGTGGTTACAAGAAACAAATAAGAGAAAAAGTTTGCGTGATATATTATGTTTTTATGGCATTTGTATCGAGAAATGTGGCCAAGGGGTTACGAAAAAATAAAGACAGTTTCGTATAGACGATATAAATATAATTATTAATTTTATAATGTTTTATCATCATCTGCTTAATTTTTTTTCCCATTCAATTTAGGGTTCGGCTTCCAGTCTTGTCGGATGCAGCTGAATACAGTATTCTTCATGGAGCGACTGCCTATCAGACCTCCACAACCCAGTTAGTACTGGGTAATACGATACCCCTTGGTGAGACTGTTTTCAGACTTCTCAGCGTATCTATAGCAATCTAAATCGAGTGCAAAGGCACTTTTAGTAGAGTGCATCAATTTCTGTAATAAGTAAACAACAGGGCACGCAGAATATGATATAAATTGTTCTATCGTTAGTGGAAATGTAGCAATAGTGTTGGAAAAAATAAGACAAAAAGTACATAATGATAAAATATCTTATGGATAAATTAATAGGGATGTTGTTGAGACTTCCTCGCTACTGCAGTGCGTCGGGGATGTTTGCGCAAGCTCGTACCGACGGATTTCACGCGATTATTCGTAAAAAAAGTGCCTCGCTACTCAGGAGAGTGAGAGATAGTCGCAACAGCATCCTGAGAACTGTAGCGGAGAGCTATAGCTCTCCAATCTTAATTTTTCTTGTGCAGAGGTCAATTGGTACTAACACTAGATAATAAGTTAATTCATATGTTACTAACACTCTATGGATCTTTTTGTGTCCGAAATAAAAATAAATAATAATAATAATAATAGTCGAACAAGCTAATAAGTATACAGCCAGCTAACTTCGATTTACTTTTAAATTAAACAGATACATTTAGAGACTGATAAATGCTTTATAAAACCAAAAATGCAATGCAACCAAAATTATAAAGATTTCTGCCAGTATATTTATTAACTTGTTCGACTGTTCATTATGTATGCATAAATCACGATTGACAGGAAAGGTAATGCCTCTGATCTTCAAATCACAAATGCAACTTTACTACATAGATTTATCTTGTTAGCAGTGCCGTCAACCATAAACTGCGATCAGCAAACTGTACAAGCCTACGTCAATTTCCCCTTTGGTTAACCCTAGTACATCAGTGTGCACGTCTGAGGTTGTCCGTAGATTAGTGACGTTCGGAGCCGTAACTCCAATTAAGGAAAAACAAGCAATATTGGTGTTAAAATATGACTAGAGGATGACTGAAACTCGACTAACAAAATGTATTTACAAGGCAAATGAGCAAGGCAGCGGTGAGTGGCAACGCCGCCGGAAGGGTACGCCCTAGAAAGACAAACACTGACCTTATTGGTGAGGCTCTTCAGAAAAGACAGGTGTACAGTACTAGCAACCGGCGTGCGTGCATGACTAGATGTATGAATGTGGACGAGGCAAAAAGTAAGTAAGGAGCGTAGCGATGGCGTTCTATGGTTTCTACTTACCCCCATAGGAAAAGGCTGTGTGTGTGTAAAATAAGGCCTATTTTCCTCAATGACATAACATATTTAAAACTATTTCCACAAAACCAACCATTACTTAATTGAATTAAATCTGTCTGACAGACTGACAATGCATTTTATGACGTACGAAAATAAAATGAAAACAAAGTTCCTTTTTTACTTACCTCAAATTCAATTTGACTACAGACCGAACAGGAAATCGGGAGCCGAGTATTTCATTCGTTCAAAGGGGAGCAGAAAATCAATTGCAAGCTAAAAGAACTTCGCCCGGTAACTTGAGATTCACATAGGGAGGGAAAAAATATTTTCACAGATTCCTGCCAAATTTAATATCGTCATTTTAGCGAAATGTTCTAAATTAGCATCGACAGCAGCGTGGATCGGTTTCACCTTCTCTCCTAAATTCCAAATTTCATTTCACTTCGATTTTATTGGAAAAGTTAAGCAGTACCTATAAGTTGTTTTACACACGGGTGGGGAGAATGGCGTGCTTTTTCGTTTGATAAATTGATAGCGTTGTCTATCTGTCGTACTTACTGTTTTTTACGTACCTAAGTGTACAGCCTACAAGGTATCATGTCAGTCACTTTTTTATATGCAAGCATCCTCGGATATAGCGATACATTTATTTTAAAGACACAAAAAAACGGTACGTAGAAGGTTTTAAACTTCGTTGGCGATCTGTGGGTTGTTCGAAGGAGATACCGCGGCCTCGACATATAGGGCTAAGAGTAAGATGGGTGGGTTTTAGTCATTAGCAGTCTGACATTCCCTTCCACTCCGCCCAGAGCGAGAGGAGTCATTTGATGATGTCCCACCATAATAAAGTACACCCCTGCCTTAACCTTCAGGGATTACAGGTGTCATCATTCTCTTGCTCTTCATCATCATCATCATCATCATCATTTCAGCCAAAAGACGTCCACTGCTGGACATAGGCCTCCTCCAGGTGTCGCCACATTGACCGGTCCCGTGCATCTCTCATCCAGCGGGTTCCCGCAACCTTGACCAGGTCGTCGGTCCACCTAGTGGGAGGCCTTCCAACGCAACGTCGCAGAACTTTTCGGCCCCATCGGCCATCCGTTCTGCGAGCAATGTGCCCTGCCCATTGCCACTTCAGTCTGGCGATTCTTCGATTCTCTTGCTCTTATTCCAATTCATTTGCATGTCTTCTTGTTTCATACAGGCCTGTACCTCTTTAGTACTCGGCATCTTATCAGACACCTCATTCTTGCCATATCGTCCTTTACACAGTTCGTCCATCGTTTCTTTGGATTTACTCTACTCTTACACGCGTATTTATAAACAAGTAATTACGATTACTTGAGTAAATGTCATTATTTAAGATACGATTTTTTCTCTGTACTTTAGTAATTCCTTAATGTTGGAACTGTCAAACGTTAGAATTCTTAGTTTTGCTTTCATTGACGGTTCTAACTTAGTTTAAATTCTTGCCCATTGCATAAAAATATTTGGACTTAAGTAATTACTTAAGTCCAAGTAATTTCTTTGACTTGACTATAAATACGGGGGTTATTCCCCTCCTCATTCATACTCAAAACCTTTTATTACAGGAATTACAGGCGTGATGGTTTTTATTATGTAGCAATATATTATTATTACTTACTAGCTTTTGCCAGCGGCTTCGCCCGCGTGAAAATGACGATTTTCCATACAAACTTTCATCCCCTATTTAAATACCTTAGGGGTTGAATTTCGAAAAATCCTTCCTTATTCCTTTTCTACATTATAAAGGGAACCTCTGTGCAAAATTTCAGCTTTCCAGGTCCAAGGGTTTGGGCTGGGCGTTGATGAGTCAGTCAGTCAATCAGTCAGTCAGTCAGGACTTCTCTTTTTATTTATATAGGTAGAGATAGATTGCTCGCCAAACATTCCACCAGTAAGTCACAAAGACGTTAAAACAGAGCTCAAATTCCTCTCAGTCGCGTTTCTTTTATTGACTACCAAAGTTTATTAGTGAAATTTCACCTGAGGCCAGCCGCCATGTCGGTCTGAACAGAAACAAACTTTAACTTTATTTACTAAGATCTCTTTTTATTCGTGGCATCGACCGGGTTATGTTGAAGTTTCCACTGATCGCATTTTTATTTATGTTTTATCTTAACTTTAGTATTGTAGGAAGTGGGGTTCCCTCGCCAAATCTCAGGCTGTAGTAAAGTGCACAAGTGAAGTGTTACTAGCATAGTTTTATGAGTGTATTTATTAACACAAATTGTATTTTATCATATTTCAGTCTGTATGTTGTCTGAATAATTATAAATGATTGTTATGTTATTATGAAGTCGTCTGTCTGTCAATCCGTCCGTTTATTTTTTTCAGGGCTGATCCATTTTACTCATAATAAAGTAGTAAATTTTATAGAAATGATGTTTAACTGACCTGTATTACGGAAAATTATGAAGAGAAAGTCAAATCAAATCGAAATTGATGGAATGATTATAAACTCTTTACTTTTTCAGGGTTTAGAACCTGAATGGTTACCAATATAACCGTCTATCTCTCAGCGGGCTTCTTCTCATGATCCGTAATAGGTAAACAGTTGAAAGACATTTGTTTTATGACGCTTTACCTCCCAAGTTTTATTTGACGATTAGTGTAGAACTACCTTCAGCTATAACGTGTCACGTATCATAGTTGTAGTGTGGCCATAATTCTCACAGTTTACGACTTTTCAAGTGTCTTAAATAACATTAAACACGGTGGTATTACGATTCTAGAACATAATATGACGGGGTAATAGTGTATAATATTATCCAAAATTATTGCAGCTTCGAAAGTGCTAGTCCGGGTGAATATACGTAATCCATGTTTAAGCCTTGAATATTCTATACGAATGGTGATAAATATATTATTTCGGTACCAGCTTGTTGCTTGGCCAATATTTTTAACACAATATTAGCTATTCTTATACCATATCAGTAATGTTAGGGCTCATTGCTGAGAAAATGTTCGATTTTCGACTTAGTCAGTCATAAAATGTGTGTTTAATAGCGCTATTAACATCGCTTAAAATACCCTTTTTGATTCTGACAACCAGTCTTACCAAGGGGTATCATGTTCCCCGTCGGGGCCGCAGATTATAGAACAAGATGACGTGGCCTCGGCACAAGGGCAGAGAAGGAACATGGGTTCGGTTTTTAGTCAGTAGAAGTCTGACACTCCCCTTCGCTCTGCCCAAGAGCGGGGGGTTTGATGATTTTCCACCCACCAAAAAAAAAAAAAGGAGTATCATGTTACCCAGTAGGTACTAAATAGGTTGTGGATGTCAGGAAGGCAGTCGTCCCATGTAAAATCTTAGTATTCAGCTGTATCCTAGGTAGGTTTGACTGGAAGTCGACCACAATATAGTCGGGAAAAGGCTAGGCAGATGATTATTATTTTTATAATCAAAGTAAAAAATGTAAAGTCATTAATTGTATTCCAATGAGGCTGATATCAGCACTCTTTGAATGTTAAAATTTACAAGAGACAGCCCCAAGAACGCCCACCGTTCGCCACTTCCTATCTTTTTAGCTGAAAAAAAAACTCCTTAGCAAAACGCTATCGCTACATCTTTACACTCGAACCTCAAACAAAAACGTTATTGTTTTAGGTCTTACCACCGCCGTCTAAGTTAGCAAACTCTTCGGAATTTGAATAATCCATCAAAGACAGCTGCTATGGGAGGGACAAAGTGTCATGTGCGGGCCACTGCCCAATTGTTGTTATGTGACGATCCAAGATAATATAACCTTTATAGTCGTCACCCTTTAAGGGTAGAGGTGTCTGTTTACAATGCATTTCATGGTGAGATGGAGACTGTGTGCGTTGGAGTATATTAAGGTCTTGTTTGGTTGAATTATATTGTGTTTTAGGAATTTGCGTAGTGGAAGCAAGTTAGTTTTAATCTTCTGATGGCAATCAAGCGAGTTTTGAGACTTTATGTAATATTTTCTTACCTTTGTAAATAGATTCCTTTTTAACGATGGTCTGTGAATCTGTGAACATTTTTGATTCCTAGACTTTTTATCTTGTTTTACGTTTTTGTGTGTACCCCATATTTACGTACTAACACTGTAATGTGAGAATATTATAAAACTAAATCATTTAAAAAGAGACACGGTTTCGACTATCTTGCCGGTTCTTCTACATAGAAAAGGACCCTTTCTTCTCTGTGATTTTCTCCATATTTATGATTCCACGATTCGAAACTAATTTAAGTGACAGACTAGATAATTAAGAAGTGTCGGTTGTAAGTCTAATTGGAATAAATGATCTGCATTAGGACTTAAATCTAAATGGATTGATTGATGACTGTAGCTTTGCATGATCAGATTATAATATTTCACTGGTGGGACATAAGCTTCTTTTCTGATAGAGGAAATGATAGTCAAGTCATCATCTGCCTAGCCTTTTCCCAACTACATTGGGGTTGGCTTCCAGTCTAATCGAATGTTCTTATTTAGTGAAGTATCATCATCATCATCATCAGCCTATAATGTTCCCACTGCAGGGACTCAGGCCTCCTCTCATAGGAGAGGGATGGGCTATAATCCACCACGCGGGCCCAGTGCGTATTGGTAGATGTCACATGTCTTCGAATTTTTTGGTTCTAAGACATGCCGGTTTCCTCACGATGTTTTCCTTCACCGTTTTGAGAGCAGTGGTGATGAAATAAATTACACAAAGTAATGTGCCTGACTGGGATTCGAACCCACGACTCACTGTTCGTAAGTCGGGGCCGCCACCACTGGGCCACCACTGCTATGTAGCTCTACTGCGCCACTGCACCACTGCAGCTCTTTAGTGAAGTATGGTGGCGATTTAAAAAAAAATCAAGGAATGCTACGTTCGTACCTCAAAATATTACCGCTAGAAGCTGTTAACATCATAAGACCGCACCTAAATTATAATCGTCACTCCACATGACTCATAAAACAAAGCCACGTTGTACCCCGAAGCGCTTTAAAGCGATATCCATTATAACAAGGACGCAATACACTTGAAGCTCGTCGCTAACTCAGCGCTATAAAAACTTCAACAACACGACGTTATGAGTTCCCTATCTCATTCGCTGAAGACTTACAACTTACCTGACTTGGATTACTTCGCCATGCATTTGCTTTGTTTCTCGAAGTTCGTTTTAATTGGCTCTTTACAGAAATTTAAATCGTTAGCGGTTACCGCTTTGAGAAATTATCACGTTCGTGTTAGATACGTTGCCTGTAGGTTAAAAGTACAGTATTTACTACCTATTGTCTCCCTCAATCATAATGAACATTGTGAACATTTTTGGGATGTGCTGGCTACCAAACCGCACTAGACTCGTGTGGTGGATTATGACCCCTTCCCTCTCATAGAGAGGAGGCCTGTGTCCCAGCTGTGTGAACATTATGGGCTGATGGCTTGATAAGACACCAGTTTGCGGACATAGGGTTATGCAGAACAGGGTGTCCATCCCTCATAGAACTGGGAGGATCCTCTGACCAGACGTGTGTTAAGTCTGGTGTGATAACTGCCCGATAGTAAGTCTTAAATCGGTCTGGTTTCTTGTATGTCGATTGCAAGTACTTTTAGATAGCTGACCTAGACAACAGGGTGATTCTTCGTAAACAAAAAAAAATTGTGTTCCGCCACTTGCAGTAGGTACTGAATTTATCGTTGCAGTTGATACGTTCAATTTAATCGATGAAATTCACATTTAGTCAATTACAAAATAACTTACATACTGCCTCATTCGTCGTACATAACGCTGATATGATAACATTCATATTAAAACGCTGGTAAGCGCTGCTTTAACTTATGAACATTTGGACGCGTTCCAAACGTTGATGAGCTTAAAAGCGTCAATGAGTGCCGATACTTAAATGTTACAGTGCACGTTGTCTGATAAGTGAGTGTTGAAAACGAAGTTCTGAATGGCATCATTCAGAAGTTCTTTCTAACATGTTACAGGTACCGACCACGTTGAATGGCAATGCTAATTCTTTGGCCAAAGAAACAGAAAGCCCTCTGGTCTCGCGAAGTGTCGACTACCTGGCAAGAAACTTCCTTAGCCTTCGCTTCGGTTTATCAATCGGCAAGATTGAGATCCTTTTGCTAAACTCCGTGGGTACTAATATTGTTACGAGTTGTTAGTCTTACTGGCTAAACGAATGTCGATGAAATTAGAAACATTAGGACATGGGTTAGGGCATACGAGTAAGATCCTTTTATGATAATTTTAGGCTAGGGAAGCTTACTACACTTTTGATAAGAAACTGTTGCAAAACATGTTTATAGACCAGGACTATAGTTATATAGCTTAATGCAGTGCATCGTTTATCAGTGAATTTAATCAAGATTTTTCTGAAATAAATTATTCTAAGTCGATAAAACACCTCTTTAGCCACCCCAGAGCATCAGAATCCCAACAAAAACAAAAAACTGGAACCGTCGATGTCTTCTCGCGGTTGTTTTTTCCTCTGTTTATATAACCGGTTCGAAGGAGCAAGTTTCAGTTTTTCTCTCTCGAAAGCTGCCCGTCGAGGCGGTGATTTATACACCAAGTTGTTCGGCTAGTTCTAAGTTGGCTATAGGTATAACTTGATCGTTGTAAGAACAATATCCAAGGATTATTATTGTTTGTGGATGTTTAAGGATCGGTCGTTCTTGACAGCTTTCGGAGTACTTTTTGGGATTCCGTACCTCAAAAGGAAAAAAACGAAACCCTTATAGGATCACTCTATACAGCTTCTCTATACAATACTTTATAGCTGTCTGTCTGTCTGACCATTTCCCCCCTTTTTAGGGTTCCGTACCTCAAAAGGAAAAAACGGAACCCTTATAGGATCACTTTGTTGTCCGTCTGTCTGTCTGTCTGTCTGTCTGTCTGTCTGTCTGTCAAGACCTTTTTTCTCAGGAACGCGTGGAGGTATCAAGCTGAAATTCATATCAAATACTCAAGTCTATGGTCTCTTGGAGCTGTGAAAAAATCAAACTTCTAAGTCAACGCGATCAAAAGATAGGTACTCCCGTTTATGCCGCAAATTTTCGACACTCGCAAGGGAATCAAAACCTACAGGGTACTTCCCGTGAACTCAGAATCTTGAAATTTGGTACGAAGCAACGTCTTATAGCATAGATAAAGGAATAATTACGAAAACCATAAATTTTTAGTTACATCAAGATACTCCCGTTTATGCCGCAAATTTTCGACACTCGCAAGGGAATCAAAACCTACAGGGTACTTCCCGTGAACTCAGAATCTTGAAATTTGGTACGAAGCAACGTCTTATAGCATAGATAAAGATAAAAATTTATAACAAACTTCCACAACATGTAAAATGCAGTGTAACCTTAAATAGTTTTAAGAAAAGTCTAAAGGAATTTTTGATATGTAAGGCCTACTATTCAATTAATGACTTTTTAATGACAAAAAAATTGATGACTTTGATTGACCTTTAGACAATGAATGAATGAGGAATTTAATTTGTATGACATAAATGAATAATTTAATTTGAATGACATCTTTGAATAATTTAATTTTTATGACATCAATGTATCATGTAATTAACTTGAAATCAATGTATTTTTCAATTTGTTTAACTGACTATGTGAATTTGCAACTATAAAATTGTACACCTTAAAGGTATGTTGCAGCGATCCAATAATCGTAATTATAAGACCTAATTTCACCTGTGACAAACAATAAATTAATTTGAATTTGAATTTGAAAGGAATAATTACGAAAACCATAAATTTTTAGTTACATCACATAATATATTTTTTTTACGGAACCCTCGGTGCGCGAGTCCGACTCGCACTTGGCCGGTTTTTTATAATTAGGTTAAGAATAGTTTTGTCAGCTGGTGTTAAGTTAGAAGTGTGTTTGATGGTTTTATTTTAGTAGATTTATTAGGAGTAGGTATACAGAACAGGGTATAAAGTTCTTCATCTCCCACAAAAAGGAGGATTCTCCAACCAGACGGGTGTTGTGTCTGGTGGGTTACTACCTGATAGTTGTGGTTGGGTTTTTTATAAATAGTTTTAACTGGTGGGTAAACTGTGCGATTAAGGATTTTGATGTTAGTTATTCATTTTTTGTCATGGATGGTGCTGTAGCACTGCTTGTCCTATTTTGCTGTAGTGCCATTACGGATTTATATGGGACAATTAACAGGCTACTGAACTAGAACAAAACTTATAGTACATGTAAAATTCTACTCAACTCATCAGCTGCATCTGGATTGAAAGTCCCAACATAGTTATGAAAATACAGAGAAAGGGCTCCTCTACCAACTGCTCAAAATATGCAAAGAAAGTATTAATAAAATATACCTGCTGTAACTCAATACAAACGAAAAGCAGCTTCTGTTCGCCACAAAACAACATTATCTGGCCAATCTCGTGTTTACAAGCTCCATTTGAAAAACGGAACTGTTTTGAAGACAATAAGAACGTTTGGATTGGCCCGTACGTAGTCGCCGCCAATCTAATCAGTGTTGCACTGTGGTGCAAATGAAATGGATTTGCGATTGAAGGTACATTCTTTCATAAACTGCAAACAGCGGGTGGTAGACGTTGTGGGACGTGTGAACATTTAGGCGGGTATATATTTAGGTACAGCTCGGCCTAACTTAATCCTACTGGGATTGCAGGCGTGATGTTCTGTGTTACGAACAGACCTACAATGAAAATAAAATTATGTTGGTAAAAGTATTCAAAAAAAATGTCTACATCGCTGTCAACAAGAAAACTAGGCAATAGGTTCGCTCCTTATTACAGGGGACTTAAACATAACTGCCGTAATATGAGGGTACTTGTTAGGTAGACCTCAACCTGAGCCCTCCGAGGATTATTCGGGTGTTGCCAAAAGTCTCTCAACCATTTGCATTCTGGCGATTGTCTATTTGATCTCCACAACCCTGTTAAGTACTGTAGAAGACGATAAAAGTAGGTAAGTCCCTGTCATTGTTGGTACCAAATATTTGGCTATTCAATAAGTTTCCAACTTGCGCCAAACACCGCAAGTTCCCCTGGACTATGTCCAAGTGCTTGCTGTTCGCTACCTCAGAAGTAAAACGTAAACGTATATAAAATGGCTGTATACTTTACAGATTGCGACCAGTATTGGTTAACATGCTACCAAGTACCAATATAGTACCCTCGATTGCAGTCGATAACGTTTTGTGGTCGAGCTTTGGTTGTGCTAACTAGTGTTTATAGGGCGTTTCGAATTCGAAGTTATGTTTGTTCCTTTTTTTTTATAAAAACTGCGTTTTGCACTTCATGCATTTTTTTGCTAAAATAAAAGTGGCATTAATGCTCTAACAGGTGTTAACCAAAAGCGTATTTAGTTTCGTCCTGTCCGTCTGTGAATCTGTCTGTTGGTTTAGTTTAACCGGATGCAGCTGAATACCAGCATTTTACAGGAACAGACTTGTTTGGAGCGACTGAATAGCATAGTTTGTTTATTTTCTACAGAAACTCAAGTCACATACGTACGAGTATGCACAAGTTCTAAAGCACATAATACTTTATACTTGAGCTACATCATCTTAAAGTTAGAACTAACTTAGAAACAGGTAGTTCAAGTGCTCCTGAACTAATAATTTGTCACTTGAAGTAAGTATTGTGTCGACGACTTTAAGTATTTGCAACTAGTTTTACTTGGCGGATAAGTGAAAATAAAGTTAAATTTTTCCAGAACTATTTAGCAATACTGTTAAGCTCACACTCGGGTAATTTTTCTATTAATATTTCTTTATTGCAATCGACTTTGGATTTATAAACTACTAGCGGACGTCCCGCGTTTTCACCCGCGTAGATCTCGTTCCTTTGGGAATACAGGAATAAAAAGTAGCCTATGACACTCAGCAATAATGTGGCTTTCTATGGGTGAAAGAATTTTTTAAATCGGTTCAGTAGATCCCGAGATTACCCCTTACAATTCAACAAATACACAAACTTTACTTCTTATTAGTATAGAAGTATAGATATACAGAGATATCTAAAGGGTGTATGTACTTTGCCTAAGTACACTTCTGTCTAACCCTTCGCAGAATTTCAGCGTGATTCTTCAGGACATAACATTACGTCTAGATTGAAGCTTCATCTATCATTATTCTGTAATTTACGTGATGGAAAAACACAATAACATCATGCCCGATGAAATCAGACCTAAGGCCCCGTGATCAGAAGTCGCGCAGACCAACAAGCCAATCTCTTTTTAGGACTGGCTTGGTACCTTTATAATAAACCAACTGTACCATTACATATGGGACCGAAACGTGGTCGCTCACAATGGGCCTCATCAGAAGGCTTAAAGTCACCCAAAGGGCAATGGAGAGGGCTATGCTCGGAGTTTCCTTGCGCGATCGAATCAGAAACGAGGACATCCGCATGAAAACCAAAGTTACCGACATAGCCCGAAGAATCGCCAAACTTAAGTGGCAGTGGGCAGGGCACATTGCTCGCAGAACGGATGTCCGATGGGGCCGGAAAGTTCTGGAGTGGCGACCGCGAACCGGAAGACGTTGCGTTGGAAGGCCTCCCACTTGGTGGACCGATGACCTGGTGAAGGTTGCGGGGATCCGCTGGATGCGAGACGCACGGGACCGGTCAATGTGGCGACACTTAGTGGAGGCCTATGTCCAGCAGTGGACGTCTTTCGGCTGAAATGATGATGATGATGATGATGAACTGTACCACGATGTTACTAATTAATACGTGGTTGTACTATGTACGAGTATGTTTCCATGTTATTATAGCTTCAAGGAATGATTGCTATCTAAATAGAGCTCGCAGCGAGGTCTGGTAATGCATACGAATTTTATCATTAAGTGGATTAAGCGCTTTTTCTTGCTGATTATAAACAGAATACTGATTTAAGGTAAATAGATATAAATATAGGGATACTGTTAGATTGTACAGTATATACTTACGCAGTTACGCTGAATATTTGAAGAACTGCTACTACTTCATACAATTATTAACGTAAATTCCCGGCTTTTAACATGGGGACGCAGAAACCACAGAACGCCACCTGTTACGATCCTTTTTTTTTTTTTTTGGTGGGTGGAAAATCATCGAATGACCCCCCCCCCGCTCTTGGGCAGAGCGAAGGGGAGTGTCAGACGTCTACTGACTAAAAACCGAACCCATGTTCCTTCTTTGCCCTTGCGCCGAGGCCACGTAATCTAGTGCAAAAATCCGCGGCCCCGACGGGCGTCGGCCCTTGCGGGCCCCTCCTTGCTGACATCTCTTTGAGGCGCGCGTGGAACACGAACGCGCCGCCGACACGGTCTGTTGCCGTCATGACGACGGCCGGACGGCGAGCTAGCCCATTACTCACCGTCCACAGACCTGTTACGATCCTTACATACTCTTTTTGCCTCGTCCACATTCATACATCTGGTCATACACGCACGCCGGTTGTGAGTATTATGCACCTGTACTCTTTGAAGAACATCGCCAATAAGGTCAGTGTATTTCTTCTTAGCCCTCGTGCCGAGGCCGCGGCATCTTTTTCAAAAAACCCGCAGCCCCCACGGGACATAGATTTATACATTAAAATGTGATTATTTACACCCCAAAAAAAACTTTTAATCGTGCGTTATGATTATGTAACAAAAAATAATTAGAATCTTCGTTTTAAGGGACTCAAACCGATAAGGTAACCAATGGGGGCCGTAGTTACGGGCATATTGTGTTTCTTTATGTAGGTACCTATATACTATGTAGAGATGTACAACGTAACACAGTTACAATACACTGCGCACATTCGCACCACGATACACAAACGACAGACATCAAAGTGTTCTTCGGCAAAGAACTGAGATTACACTTCCGTGCAGAAATATTTACGAAGTTACGTTCTAATAATGTCATAGTGTAAATATTATTTATTTTTATTCCGAAATGGTTAGTATAGGTAAACTACGTATGACCCACAAAACCGTAGCAATGGTTTGAATGCGGGTGAGTTTGATTGTGTTGTCGGCGTAATATGAATATATATTTATTAAAAGCACACATTGAAAAATCAGACAAATTTTTGACTGGTTGCAAACATCAACCACTGACGGAAAGCATTTGTATGGAGGTGTCTGTCATCCGGAACCGTGTTTATAACTTTTCAGGCCCAGTTTGATAAAACGTTAGGTTTAAGTAGAACATTCAATGTAATATTTAACTATGAACTTTAAAATCATAAAACCTCACTATTTTCGTTCAAGTTCAGTCAACCTGAAAATGAAACAAGTTAAATGTATTTACCCAATCATTCTGATTGTTCTCAATTTATTATTCTATTTTAGGAATAATTAATACCAATCAAGTTTTTACAAAGCGACTTTTCATTGTCAAAAGCAGATTCATTCAAAATTATTGCTTACTTCAAGAAAATTCCTCTCCAATGAATTAAAAGTAAACAACTAGGTACAACAAACCATTTTTCATTTAAAGTACCTTTAATATGTATTTTACTCTCTAGCAAAATTTTAAAGTAAACTTCAACTTAAACTATCAATAGGTACTCGTTTAGAAAAGTACGCCGCAACGAAAAGTTTTTAAATTTACGAGAATTCTTGGATTTATACCTTTTATCGGCCTCAAGTGTAACTGAATTCTTTGATCTGCGTCACAGTTAGTAAAAAGCGTTTTAGAGAGAAAAAAGTTCCGCGGAAAATTCGTTTTAGCGCCTTCAAAGGAGAAAACTATTAAAGCCTTTTTTTTCTTTTGTTATGTAGATGCAAACAGAATAGCGAAGTTATGCGAGTGTTTAATTTTGCAGTTTTTAGTTCAGTTGGTCAAGAATAGTGGTGCTATGTGAAGTAAAAGGGTGAATAAATTCGGGTAGTTTTTGTTTTGTTATTAAAAGGTGATCAACAGTAACGTAGAGATAAGATTGGAGAGATAATCGTTAACCTCTTGGTAAGATAAATGTGTCCACAAATAAGTAGGTTTACTTAATTCAGGGAAGTAAAGGAAAGTTCCTCTACCTCTTTCGAAGAAATATCACCTCTATAAAGGTTAACGTTAACAAAATGTAACGCCGTCGGTATAATCACCGAAATGTTAGGCAGAGGCGTGCTCGATAGATAAACCCACATTTTGCAAATTACCTTAAGTCTTATGTAATAGGGTGTGAATCAACAGCATATAATCCGAACTCTAGGGTTGAAAAACCCGCTAGGTCACCGTCCGGGCTCCCACACATAAACACGATACGACGTCGCAACGTGCCACGGCACGGCACGTCGTCGTCGTGACGATAAGAAAGATATTATGAATGGATCCAGTATTTTCTTTGTATTTGTTTCTTCTTTATCCGTCTTCTTAATATTAGCAGGAGGAGAACACGAGTCTAGTGTAGTCAATTTCTCGAAATTAACTGCGGCAATTCTACAAATTCGCCACCACTGTCGATAAGACGACGTTGTTCAACGTGCCACGACGCCGCATCGCATCGTCTTATGACGATAGGCCGTGTCGGAACTGTTCGAAAGAGATATCGCGGCACCGGAACACTACGAGCTAAAAAGGAACATGGGTGGATTTGAGTCAGTAGAAATCTGATACTCCCTAGCCCTCTTCCGTTTATAACGTATTACTCATTCATAATCTCAAGTGTAACTGTTACCGACACCAAAGGCCATAAGATACGGGAACAGGGGAGCACTAATAATATTTCTCGCAAATTCGCCGCGAATACAACATTTACCTGTACGAGATAATCTAATTAACATACAAGTTCGAACGCTAGTTGCGAGCTTAGTTTATTGCAAAGGAATAGACAGTGAACGGAGTATTCATTCTAGTAGTTAAAAAGTTTCGTTTCGTAAGACATATCGTAATCCTTAAATATCTGAGATTTTTTGTAAATATTAGCAAGCCAGAGATTTTATGAATAGAGTTAGTAAATATCACATCCACAGTTTGTAATTTTTGAATAATCGCATTGGAAATAGGCGTATTTTTATGTTGGTGTAAAATGCCTCGTTGGAAAGCCTCCGACTTAGTGGACCAAGGACCTGACGAAGCTTGTAGGGATCTCTTGGACGAGAGACACACGGGACCGGTCAATGTGGCGACACTTGCGGTAAGCTTATGTCCAGCAGTGGACGTCTTAATTTCGCCTATAATGTTGAAAATGTCACTCAGTAGTAAAATAAGTATTTAGCGACGACAATTACATAATTATAAAGAAATTTTATCAAACCAGTAAATAAATTGTAATAAAGAAACTTGGAGTGTTGCATATCGCGTGGCTGACGTGGCAATCGGTATAGCGTCCACTATACTGTGCCAAAACGTGGTCTAAATGAACAGTCCCCCACACACCACCCCTCCATCCACTACAAACTCCATGTTTTATCGTCTTTATCGTGTCTTCAGCAGACTACGTTGTATACTTAGCTACAGGTTGGGTTAGCACAATGCCTGCGAGCTACTTACATAATGTTATGTACTAAACTGGAATGTAGGTAACTTGCATACGTTTCGTGGTAAATTTTGAAGCTTAATGTAGGCCAGCTTGCCTGTGAAATCGCGTTGGAAGTTGTTTATATCAAGCTGGGTACTTAGATAGTGTTTGTGGGCTCGTAAAGGTGTCTGTTGTTTGTCTAAAACAGGTAAGTCAACATGGGGAATTACTGAATCTTGAAATTGTTATAGCATAAGCATAGTATATTCAGCCTATAATATTCCCACTGCTGGGACGCAGGCGGCCTTTCTATGAGACGGAGTGGGCTGTAATCCACCATGCGGGCCCAAAGCGGGTTGGTAGATGTCACATGTCTTCGAATGTTTGATTGTAGGACATAGGAGAGTAGCGGTGGACCAAGTGGTGGCGAACATTAATTACGAGCACTAAGTCGTGGGTTTGAACCCAGGCAGGGGAATTACTTTGTGTAATTTATTTCATCACCACTGCTCTCAAAACGTTGAAATAAAACATCGTGAGGAAATTGTTATGGCCAACTATGTATAAATAATTATCAATCCGTGAGTGATTCTTTGTGACGACCACTCAAGCTTATTTGCGTAAAACCTTTTCTAAGTCTTTTCAACAAACACCCGATGTTTGTGTCTGTGAGTAAGTGCACAAATTTTTTCTTTATTTTGCTTTTATTCACTTTATTTATCACATCACATAACATTAAGCCTGTAGTACCTGAATGGTTAGGTTTACTTAATAGTACACCAAAGTTTCGCCAGTTAAGCAAGTCCCATGTACTGGACGGCCCTAATGCCATAAAATGGGCACAAATCATCCTTTTTTTTGGGAAATCTTCAAATGACTCTTCCCGCTTTACCCAGAGCGGTATAGGGAGTGTCAGACTTCTACCGACTAAAAACCACCCATATTCCTTCCTGGCCCTTTGTGGGGGGGGGGGGTTCCGGTATCTCTTTCGAAACAACCCGCAGCCCCCACGGGGACACAAACCATCCTTCCATCTGAATCAATAACAATTATTAATCACTTACACAAAAAATAGCAACTAAATCCACGCTCAGATAATAAACTAGTCACCAGTAGATAATATAATAATCGTAGTCAATTTTACAGTTCACGTGAGTCTGACCGCAGACCCAGCGTGATATATAGAGTGGAGGAGGGTTAAAATATTAGAGGGAAATCATGTGACTACGGTGCGGGGGAATGTGGGGTATTTCAGATAGTTTTTAGAATATTCATTTCGCACTTTATGTTATGAATCGAACTGAATTTTTAGTTTTGGAGTTTTATCGGTGGAAGTATTCGTTACTAGGTTTTGTTTGTGACTATAGTTTCTGCCAGTTAAGATGTCAATGGGACGGGCAACTGGTGGAACTAATGGCGCTAGCACCGCATGAACCTAAGCTCTTCATTGGTTGAATATCTGTCAATGTCATTTTATATTTCAAAATAGCTTGACCTCATTGCATTGGTCGGATTGGGACAAGCTATGGACACGCCATCTACAATCAGCTTTCACTTGCCAACCCCATAGCGGTCATTGACTCACCTACATTTATTAAAGTTCTTAACTTTGTTCTCAAAAATGACCCTGTTCATGTCTTGAATCGTCATCTATCGTAATCTTAAACATTTTTTCTAATAAAAAACGATACATGGTTCATTTGTTCTGGCTCGTACGTAGAAGGGAAAGGTCAATGACCGCTATTATCATCATAACTAGCACCAACTATAGAACCTACCTTGTAAGTACACCTGTGCCTAACCATTCGGGAATTACAGGCGTGATGTTATGTTTTGTTTTACCTATGGTTGTTTTTACAGTGGATGACAGAAATAGGTAACACATTAGTTAGGTAGGAAAGTGGCGGTAAGTGTTTTAGTTTTCATAAATTAATCATATTTATTGGGTCTAGTGTGTTGCTTTTTTTAGTAAAAATAAAAAAAAAAAACAAAAAAGTCGAAAAGAAAAGCTCTAGCGAAAGTTCTGGAGTGGCGACAGCGAACCGGAACATGTTGCGTTGGAAGGCCTCCCACTAGGTGGACCGATGACGTGGTGAAGGTTGCGGGGATCCGCTGGATACGAGACGCACGGGATCGGTCAATGTGGGGACACTTAGGGGAGGCCTATGTCCAGCAGTGGACGTGTTTCGGCTGAAATGTCGATGATAAATTAAAATTGGGCACAGTAAAGGCTAGGATGATGATGACCTATTATTCTTGTTCAGGTCATCACAAGATATAGGAATATTGGTCTACCTTCCCAGAGTTCAGAGTTCAAAGCTATAAATTATAGGCATGTTAACGATCTCCTAAAACTGCTGAAGTATCCGACAGTTACTGTTTAACTCGTAAATGTTAGCAACAGGTAATTTCGCAGGTCATTACTCTCACTTTTATACCTTTAGTTTTTGATTATATTATTTATGGATGCTGATCTGCTTATAGAACAACATAAAAAGGCTATTAGAAAATATATTAATCAGGCTTTTGGGCAAACAAGGAAATTGACGATTAGTTTATTCGAATATAACATCACGCCTGAAATTCCGGAGAGGTTAGACTGAGGTGTACCTATAGTACTCCCGCAATAACGTCTCATGTAATAGAGTGTGAGCCTATTTACTGAAATGACGAAAAGTCAAAACACCATGATTTTGGTTATAGTAAACGCTTTGCATTCTTGAAATCATGGGAAGTTCGCAACAAATTCATTGTTTGCTTTGGTCATGCAGAAAAACTACCACGGAAATTGCAGTTTCTGAACGTTGAAAAATTGCCAAATCTAACTGCTCTTTAATTGAACTCCGTTCCTTTAGGCTGCCTGTCCACTGAAGCGGAGCGAGACTGGAGCGTAGAAACGGAGAAATATTAGCCAATAACATTGTACACTGGAACAGAGGGCAGGTTTTATGCAATCCTATTGGTCAATATTTCTCTGCTTCTCCGCTCCGCAGCCTCGCTCCGCTTCAGTGGACAGGCAGCCTTAGATTGGCAGCTGTATACTTCGTTCATTGTGCTAAAAGAAAACGTGGATTAAGATCCGATATACACAAACAAACATAGAGCCCGATCGAGCTATGTTTGTCCTTCACTGGATTTTGGTCATAACGTCACGTCACGCCTGTTACGGGTTGGGTAGAGAAGGATGCCTCTAATAGGACACCAACATTTATAGGGGGCAAACCTACAGACGCCTGCTAACTCAACTCAACTGGGGATATATTACGAAGTTAGAAATATAAATTAATTAGCAGCAAATAATTACACCGCACCTAGCCATTGTCAGTTGCAAACGTTGCACAAACAAAACATGCTTTAGTTTTATAATAATATCATTTCTTTCTGACTGTATCTGTAATTTCCTTTACATACCTACAAATGGTTATTAGTAGTAAGTTAGTAATTATGCTTGCGTTTATACCACTTTATTATTTCAGCACTCTGCAAAAGTGACAAGGGATCGCGGCCGACCACGAAGGAGATGTGAATTTAAAGTGCTTTCCGAAGCATGAAGGCAAGCACTTTAAATCCACGCATGGCATGCTATGGATGGTCACCCATTCACCGACCAAATTAGACGGACCCGAGCGGCTGAGCTACAGTAACCAAATTGATTAAACCAGTAGACCTAGACCTAGTTGTTTTGGAGGGTCGGAAATCATCAAATGACTCCTCCCACTCTTGGCAGAGTGGTAGGCAGTGTCAGACTTCTACCACTCAAGTTCTTAGCCCTTTATGTCGAGACCGCGGTATCTCTTTCGAACCACCCGCAGCCTAGCAGACCTAATTACAAATTGGGCCAATGAGTCGGCAGTGAATCAGTTTCCAAAACGTTTGTCTGCCCATGAGATAGTGGCCTACACTGTCACTCGGCGTGAAATACTGGTTCGTTGTCACTAGTACCATTGACAGTACCATGATGGAACTACTGAATGTTTTTTTTTATCACTAGTTCCATTTAAAAAAAAACTGAAAATAGTGGAACTAGTGTAGAATTTTTTATCATTAGTTCCATTATAAACGAATCTGAAAATAATGGTACTAATGTTGAATTTGTTATCATTAGTTCCATTATGAACGAATCTGAAAATAATGGAACTAATGTTGAATTTTTTATCATAAGTTCCATTTTAAAAGTATCTGAAAATAATGAAACTAGGTAATGTTGGATTTTATTATCAGTAGTTCCACATTATTATTTTAGACACTTGTGAAAGGGGATAGAATAGAACCGATGTGGCATATCAACCTGGCCGCCATTTTGATTTTTTTTCGAAATCGCGGCCCACATTGAAAGTGGTATGTATAGATAGAGGACATATTATAGTCAAACAAAAATTTCCAGTAACGTGGTACCTAAAGTGTCACGTTACCGAGATATTTGAAGGTAAAGATCGACAATTGAGTGCAAGGACAATCATTAAAAAAAAACCGGCCAAGTGCGAGTCGGACTCGCGCACCGAGGGTTCCGTAAAAAAAATATATTATGTGATGTAACTAAAAATTTATGGTTTTCGTAATTATTCCTTTATCTATGCTATAAGACGTTGCTTCGTACCAAATTTCAAGATTCTGAGTTCACGGGAAGTACCCTGTAGGTTTTGATTCCCTTGCGAGTGTCGAAAATTTGCGGCATAAACGGGAGTATCTTGATGTAACTAAAAATTTATGGTTTTCGTAATTATTCCTTTATCTATGCTATAAGACGTTGCTTCGTACCAAATTTCAAGATTCTGAGTTCACGGGAAGTACCCTGTAGGTTTTGATTCCCTTGCGAGTGTCGAAAATTTGCGGCATAAACGGGAGTATCTTTTGATCGCGTTGACTTAGAAGTTTGATTTTTTCACAGCTCCAAGAGACCATAGACTTGAGTATTTGATATGAATTTCAGCTTGATACCTCCACGCGTTCCTGAGAAAAAAGGTCTTGACAGACAGACAGACGGACAACAAAGTGATCCTATAAGGGTTCCGTTTTTTCCTTTTGAGGTACGGAACCCTAAAAATAGACTTATTACGTTTGTAGGCGTTAAATTGTTTCCAAATAATAGTTTAGGTACACTTTAGGTACCACGCTACTGGAAATTTTTGTTTGACTATATGTCCTCTATCCATACATACCACTTTCAATGTGGGCCGCGATTTCGAAAAAAAATCAAAATGGCGGCCAGGTTGATATGCCACATCGGTTCTATTCTATCCCCTTTCAGAAGTGTCTAAAATAATAATGTGGAACTACTGATAATGAAATCCAACATTACCTAGTTCCATTATTTTCAGATACTTTTAAAATGGAACTAATGATAAAAAATTCAACATTAGTTCCATTATTTTCAGATTCTTTCATAATGGAACTAATGATAACAAATTCAACATTAGTACCATTATTTTCAGATTCGTTTATAATGGAACTAATGATATAAAATTCAACACTAGTTCCACTATTTTCAGTTTTTTTTTAAATGGAACTAGTGATAAAAAAAAAACATTCAGTAGTTCCATCATGGTACTGTCAATGGTACTAGTGACAACGAACCGAAATACTGTGTGCGAACAACGTGCACTGAATAGTTGCTAGTCTACCTACCGTCAGTTTTAGAGACGATCGTGACTAGAGAAACGTTTATGTATGGGTTTGAAAACTAATTAACTGAACAGTTTGTGAATTTAATTTGATTTATCAAATTAGGCAAAATATTGTAAGGACTTTGCAAAATCGTGAAACACTGCACATATTGCGGTCCTGAGGTAACTCTTGTTTTTTTTTTCCTGAGCCTATGGTGTTCCACTGCTAAGCAAAGTCCTCCATAGCCATACACTCTTCTTTCCACGAAACGCCATCAGCGTTTAGGCCACCCTCGACAACGACACCGATATTCGTCTTCTGACACCCACTGCGTTTAGTCTGACAGTAGCAGTCATGGAGTCTGGACTTGTGCCCAGTCGATTGCAATATACTCCCCAATTACAAGAGTCTCAAACATAACTGGTGAATTGTAGATGTACTAATGGGTACACCTGTGCCTAACTTTTGGGGATTTTTTTTTTTTGTGTGTGGAAAATCATCGAATAACCCCCCCCCCCCCCCGCTCTTGGGCAGAGCGAAGGGGAGTGTCAGACTTCTACTAACTAAAAACCAAACCCATGTTCCTTCTTCGCTCTTGTGCCGAGGCCGCGTTATGATGCCTTACGATAATCCACAGCCCCGACGGGAAGTCTAACGTCTTCCATTGCAATCTGCTGCTACAGACCACAATTTAGATTTACCCAACAACACCCACCCAACATACACAAGTACAAGCTACAGTTTCATCCAGCTCAGCATTGTATCAGCACCTCGCTAGACTCAAGGATGTGTACTTTACCGCTGTAATTTAACTTTTAGTTAACCGGCCGTATCTCCATTCGGTAACCCTGGCAACCATCCAAGATAATTAGGAGTGGCAAGTGTTGCTGTGTTGGTTTGTGGAGAATTCTAGCTTTAGTTTTATTATGTTTATTTTAGTTGCTGATGAGGTTTAAAGAAAGAAACTGTAGCGTTCGTCGACCATTTCGTGGAAGAGATACCGACGCTGAAACACGTACTAAATACAACATTCTGAAGTTACCTAAAATGCGATGTGTGTGTGTATGTATGTGGTGCCCCTACATGCACTCACACACAAAAGAGCATAGAAAATTTTCATCATTATTTAAGAAAACACTGTGGTATACATTTTGACCGCGTAGGTTCTATGTGGGGGTGTTTAGAATGACGTACTGAATACGTGTCAACTGTTTTAGCTTTAGTGTCCCTGCCAACCTACCTATATAGCTAACGATTTGTTTTTATTTCCAATCTGTCATCCCACTAACGGTTCTCTCATTCTCCTTTCCAATCTTGTCTAACTTGAGCTAGTGCGAATCGATCCTTTCATCATCATTATCATCATCAGCCTATAATGTTCCCACTGCAGGGACTCAGGCCTCTTCTCTAGGAGAGGGACACCACGCGGGCCCAGTGCGGATTGGCAGATGTCACAAGTCTTCGAATTTTTTGGTTCTAAGACATACCGGTTTCCTCACGATGTTTTCCTTCACCGTTTTGTGAGCAGCGGTGATGAAATAAATTACACAAAGTAATGCGCCTGCCTGGGTTCGAACCCACGACCTACTGTTCGTAAGTCGGGGCCGACACGCTGCTCTTCGATCGATCCTTTGGTTCCAATAAATTAATTCATTACCATCAGTCTACAACAATGCTCTGCTGGATATAGGCTTGATTCTCAGTAACTCTCATCCACTTGCTATCCGCTACTAAGAATTGATTGATTAGTATTAATTGGTTTATTTCACAAAGATCAAGTCCTAGTTGATCAAGGACTTCTAGGTACTTCGACATAACGGGCTAATTGTGGGTGTAGATACTTTGCTACAGGTATTCTATGGAATTATTAAGGAAATATGTGATGTTATGTTATAAAGGTTAAAACTGTATTTCAAAAAAATACTACAAAACTTAAAACAGTGAAAAAAAATATTGAAGAGTTGCATTGTATATTTCCGAAGATCAGTATCAGTTTTTCACCAAATAAAACGCGACTAACGCGGAATAACATTCTTCCAAAAACAAACGAATCATCGAAATCGGTTCACAATAGGGGATCGGACTGACTCAAAAAAATATGATTCTGTTTAGTCCGTCAGTTAGATTATCGAAAAATATTGGATACGTGTTTTTTGTTTTATCAAAACAATAAAAATTGACGAAGATAAAGCGCGTCAAAGATCATGGAGTTGGGGCTTGAAACGTCAATTGAAGGTACAAAATGTACTATCATAATATGTCGTCACACGAGTTTTCGAAGCACTGTATCGTCTTCATTTTTTGTTTACGTGAAAAAAGAAAAAATACGTGGTTAATATTTTTTGGAAATCTATCTGACGGACTAATTAGTTTTTTTTTGTCCGATCCCCTATTGTCGAAAATATCACAGAACATACACACAAACAAAAACTGATGAATTTAAAACCTCCTCCTTTTGGAAGTCAGTTTAAAATAGACCATCTTGATTTTATGCTACAAAATTATCGATTCGAAAGGACACAACTCCAACACAATTCCGTACTCCACAATACCTGTACAACCCGTCTCCACTTGTATAAAATACCAGCGCTCAGTGAATACTTGCAGAAGTATGTGTCGACTGTCGAGCGACTGGCCGATATGTGCAGGACTGCAGAACTGCAGGTACTCTGGATTCCAGCTGCCCGCAGTTGTAACGTTCCGTTGACTTGACATGTTGCCGAGTATTTTGAATAGATATGCGTAATATGAATGTTTGAATCAAACTGGCCTTTTAAAATGACGCATGTAATCTCTGAAGTGTTAGGCAAACGTGTACCCTAAATAGTGTAGCCATTTTTTACTATTTTTGTTTCAGTTTCATGTAAAAAGGGGTGAGCCTATTGCTGTCAACAGGGCACAAAACCAAACTCCAGGGCAGCTATTGAGTTGTTCCTGAAGGAAAATTCGAGAACACTTTACCCGTTCTAAAAATCGAACCCAATTTCTCGAGCTCAGCTTTCGCGCTTGTAACCACTAGACAATTGGTGTAGGTACTATAACAGTAGTAGTAACAGTAAGACATTAATTATTATCTTTTTCATATTTCCGTGGCGTCATCATCTATCTACCCTTTTTCCCAACTATACTGGGGCCAAACCAGAAACAGCTGAATACCAGTATAACACATGGAGCAGCACATTTTAGTGGTATAACATCAATATTTTGGTATCCTGTACGCTTTCTTTTATTTAAAGTGCAAGTCTAAAGTGTAATTTAACAAGTACTGCTTACGACATACCTACATCAAAGGTTGACATTATCTTCTCTTAACAAAATGTTCACTTTCCTAGTAGCAACACACACACTGTTGCCGGTCAGGGCATTTCAAACTTCAGGTTTTCAGGCCTAAGCTAAGGTTCATGTACGCTCTAGAATACTCCAGACATAAACAGTCTGTGAGTCAGTAATAAGTCGATCCCATATGTATCGTGTATGTTTTAGAGTGCACAAACTTTGTCACGTACAGAAGGCCAAACAGCCAAAACTCAATATTTGCCAGCAGGCAATGGAGCGTAGCATAATACTACCCTGCGCTCCATTACTCAAGTTGCAGATGTTGGAGCAAAAACAGCCAAGCTGCTTAAGTGGGCATGGGCTGGGCATGTACCACGAATGCGCGTGGAGAGGTGGCCAACGATCGTCAGTTACGGCACACCTATCGGAGGAAATGACCGTCGAGGTTCACCGACAGTGAAAGTGGTGTGATTTTGTTGACGGGGCGGACATAGCCTGATATCCAGAATAGAGAGGTTTGAAAGGAGAAAAGGAAGGCCTTTATCCACCAGTGGGACACACAAATAGGCTAACAAGAAACGAAGCTACGACGAACCTGACCTCGTATCTTTCACAAATGGGAACCTGGTTGATACGTGTGTACATCGTCTTATGTGTGGTTCTGAATTAGTATTCGGGGCGTCTTCCCGACGTGCCCCTCACAATTACTGTACACGCTAACTACGTCACACGCTATATTTTCACAACATTCTAAAATGACGCTTCTAAGTATTCCGGAGTAAAGAAAATTGAAAAAGTTTTCCCCCGCGAGCAGTTCGTAAATTGTCCTACGGGGTTATATTATATTACTGGAATAATAAGGATCGTGTGTTCTAGTCCAGGTTATAAACTATCTGTATACCGAATTTCATTCGAATCCGTTTAGTTATTTTTGCGAGAAAGGGCAATGAACATTTATACATATAATGTGTTTTATAAGTATCCTTGGATATTATGGTGAACAGTAAAACTATAATTGAGTTGCTCTGAAAAGAGAAGATTTAATTATATAAACTAGTTTTACACTTTTAGTAACTAAACATTCTTTAACATGAATTAATTAAAAACTCACCTGAAAAGAGAAACAACATTTAAAGCTATTGCTTCACCAGTTCTTAATAATTAAAATATTCAATACAATATCATTCTCACTATCAATAAAATTCCTATTTTACAATGCTGTGTCAATCTGTCAAAGTGTCAATATAATTATGACAGACAGCCAGCTCCACATATTCAAACGAGGTAACATTAAATGAGGTCACATCGTTTACATCTCCCCCCCCCCTCCTTTTTAAGTTCAGTTTTATTATTTTATTCTACTATTGGTATTAGTTTTGTAATGTGGAAGAGATTCGACTCTGGCTTTTTGTGACCTGTGTTTATTTTGTAAATTGAATTAGATATTTTGTCTACAATTTGATATGGTCCTATTTTCAATTCATCTAGTTTTTTTCGGTTTAGCCTATTTCCGTTTTCAACATATACAGAATCTCCAACTTTTAGTTCATAATGTTTTCTGTTTTTATCAAATCTTTGTTTGTTATATTTGTGTGATTTTATGCTATTTTCTAAGGCAATGTTTCGATCACGCAATAGATGATTCTGTGTTATATTTTGTTTCAGTTCATCTGGTAGAATGTTTACATTTTTTCCCTCCAATAAATACTTTGGGGAGAACCCGGTTACACTATGTTCAGTTTCGTTATATTTTTCTGTGCATTCATGAGCAATAGTTGTCCAAGCGATTTTATTCCTCCTTTCATTAATCTTGCAACGAATTTTATTAACCATCGTTTGATTTAGTCTTTCGTTCAATCCGTTTGAAAATGGCGCATTAACCGCAGTGAAAACTATAGGTATATTTTCTTCTTCTAAAAAAATTTTGAATTCTTTTGAATTTATGCCAGGATATTGGTCTGATAGAATTAAGTTAATTTTATAATCTTGTGATACTTTTTGGACAAGTTTTATAAAATCATGCGCACTCTGGGTTTTGGATGTCAAAATATAGGCGTAACGAGTGAAGTGGTCTACTAGAAGATGTAAATATGTTTTGGTTGATCGAGAACCACCAAATCCCCCTATGGTATCTATAGACACTATTTCAAACGGATAGGTAGCGGGACCTAAGTGAGACATTAGTCCAAACTTGTATTTTCCTCTAGATTTATTTTTTATACAGACGTCACAGTTTTCGCAACTTTTTCTTATATTATCCAATAAATTCTTTGCATGATAAAAGGGTTTAATCTTGTTTTCCATTTGTTGTCTTCCTATGTGACAGTAGTAGTGATGTACATTTTTTATAATATTTTTACTTAACTCCTCAGTTAATATAATCTTTTCATTTTTTCCTATCTTTTTATAATATATATTATTTTTGTAAATAAGTTTATTTATATTTTGTTTTATTTCTTCATTTTTATCTTGATCATTTCGTATGTCTTCTAATTTAACAAAATTCACTACTTTTAAACTACTATCTTGATTTTCGTACGATTCTAACACAGGGTTTCTGCTTAAAGCATCTGCCTCTATATTATATTTTCCCGGTGAATATATTATTTTAAAATCGAACTGCGACAAATAGTACGTTAAATCACCAAGTTCTTCGTCCGTTCTGGCCTTAATATTCATATTTTCTAAAGGTTTGTGATCCGAATAAACCGTGAATGATTTTCCTATAAGCCAGTGTTGCCAGTATTTTACCGCCTCTTTTATTGCCAAACACTCAAGATATATAGCTTTTTTCTTTTTTTGAGAGTCGTTTAATTTTTTTGAAAAATAAGCACAAGGTTTTTCATCACCGTTGGGTTGATTTTGTTTTAAAATCGCACCTATACCTTGTATGCTAGCATCTGTATAAATATATATTGGCAAGTCTGGATCAAAGATGGCTAGAATAGGTTTTGAGCAAAGTAGTTTTTTAATAGTATCAAAGGATTCTTGACATTTATCGGACCAAACGAATTTTTCTCCTTTTCTTAATAAATTATGTAAAGGATCCAGTATAATTGAAATATTTGGCACATATTTTCCATAGAAATTAATTTTTCCTAAAAATTGTCGGACGTTTTTTTGTGTTTTTGGATTTGGAAATTCTTTTATGGCAATCAAATTATCTTTTAGTGGAGTGACGGTATTGTTTTTAATTATGTGCCCAAGATATTTTACAGAGTCCTGTGCAAAGTTACATTTCGTGAATTTTAATTTAAAACCTTCTTTTAAGATTGCTTCCAATAGCAAAGATAAATGCTCAATGTGTTTTTCGAATGTTTCAGAAAATACTAAAATATCGTCTATGTAGTTTACAGTAAAATCTGAGAGTTTATGCTTTCTTATAATGCTACTCAATATTCTCTGAAAAATAGCAGGCGAAGTTTTCAAACCAAAAGGTAAACAAGTCCATTGAAAGTGTGCCTCTTGAGTTACAAATGCTGTTTTTTGTCTATCTTCAATTTTTAGAGGTATGGACCAGAACGCTGAGTTCACATCGAGTGTTGAATAAAATTTACATTTCCTTGTTTTTACCATTAAATCCTCTATAAGCGGAAATGGTTGCGATTGCGGGACTACAATTTTATTTAATTCGCGAAAATCTATACAAAGCCTTGATCTCCGTCCTTCTTCTTTTTTAAATGCTAGTGTTACCGGAGCGGCAAAAGGGATATATGACTCCTCTATTAAATTGTGTTCTAGTAATTTTGATACTTGATGTTCAATTTCTTTCATATCCTCAATAGAGCACCGATATGGTCTTTTACTACAGTATTTATCTATAATTAAATCAATATGGGCTTCATAACCTTTAACAGTACCTATATCAAATTTGTCTTTAGCGAAAATTGAATTATATTTGCATATCAATTGATCAATCGCGGATTTTTCCTGATGATCTAAATTATTTACTGAAATATCAAAATTATCGACTGTTATATTTTCATTAAAGTTTATTTTATACTCATTAATGATGTTTTCATTTTTATTTTTCTTTGCAATATCACCTTTTTTTCCATAATCCATACCTTGTATATTCCCTATGTCACTACCTGAACTGCCAGGAATTATTTTAGTGTTTATAGGTTGCTTTTCATTATTTTTTATGTAGTCTTTATTAGTATTGGTGAGAATATTTTGGGTGATATTCAAATTATCATTTTGAGTTAAATGAAATTTTTGTATACAGTCTAACCCAACTAGAAAATCATAGTCGAAGTTGTCTTCATCTATAACAAAAATATTGACATGTTTTTCAATTTCAAAAATTTTAATTTTTAAAGTTACCATTCCTATTGTTTTTTTTACGCCATTAATTGTTTTTAAACCTGCTTTATTATTATAACTAGGTGTATTTTTTAATGATAATAACCTAGAATTTATTAAGGACACATTAGAACCTGAATCATAGATTCCTGATGTTTCTAAAGTGTCATTTATTAATAATTTAATTTTTATTAATGGCGGCACAATTAGTTTTTTGGATCAATTTCATTTAATTCTGTCTCCAATTCAGAATTGTTAACACTCCTTATTTGATCTTTTTTTGGCCTATCATTATTTTTAATTTTGAACCAACATTGTGATTCAGAGTGGTAACGTATGCCTTTATTCTCTTTTTCACAAATTTTACACGGACTACCCAAGGAATTTACTTTTTTTTCGGAAGTTTCTATTACTTTTTCAATTTTTTTTTTGTTTGCCATATGCTCTAAACTTCTTATATTATTAAATAAATCTTCAGTTTCCTTTAAACTATTCCTATCAATCTGATCTGCAATAAAATTCGGTAATCCGGTTGCAATCAGATCAATCAGAGTGAGTGTATCTATGGACTTATTTATTTCTAATAGTAGCCTCTCTTTCTTTAACGCATATTCCAGTAATGAGCCCTGTCTGTATTTAAATAACATTGCATACCTGATCGGAGACCAACCTTTATCAGCATAGGTTTCACAAAAGCTTTTTTTCCACATTGCCCATTCTGAATTTATTGTATGCTTTATAAGCATGGAACTATACCAGTCTAAACAAGAACCTTCTATAAATAATCTAAAAACTTCAATTTTTTTGACATCTTCTATTCCGATACGTGCACATTCTGCTTCAAAGATAGTCATCCACTGGGACGCATTAGTAATCTTGTTATTGAATTTTTGTATAACAAATTTTTCTGCCATAATCCCTATATTAAATGGTTTTGATGAATCTTTCTTCATTTCAGCGAAGCTTTCCATGATTCTTGCCAGAGAATCTTGTGAAATTCCTGTTGTAGAAATTTGTAGTTCTGTTTGTTCCTCCAGTAGGTATCCCTTAAATTGCATATTTCCATTTTCATCACAATAAACCGCCTCCATCTCCGGATTCATGGATATCCACACCTGTCGTTTTTCATGCCGTTTTTGTAATGTATCCTTTACTTTTTGAAAGATTTGGGTCTGTACTATTTCAACATGTAGTTTTGCAGGTTGTAACTTGTCTGGGATTGCAAAGGTCCTACCACCTGAATTCGTGATTGTCGTTATACAAATCATATTTGTTTTCGCATCTTCACTGGCTTTGACCATAAACTCGAATCTTAATTTTTCCATTTTGCCTGGTAACCAGCTGTAGAAATGTTGTTTTATAATGTGTTTTATAAGTATCCTTGGATATTATGGTGAACAGTAAAACTATAATTGAGTTGCTCTGAAAAGAGAAGATTTAATTATATAAACTAGTTTTACACTTTTAGTAACTAAACATTCTTTAACATGAATTAATTAAAAACTCACCTGAAAAGAGAAACAACATTTAAAGCTATTGCTTCACCAGTTCTTAATAATTAAAATATTCAATACAATATCATTCTCACTATCAATAAAATTCCTATTTTACAATGCTGTGTCAATCTGTCAAAGTGTCAATATAATTATGACAGACAGCCAGCTCCACATATTCAAACGAGGTAACATTAAATGAGGTCACATCGTTTACATACATACATTCATACATACATCCTCATAAATTTTAGCATTTATAATATAATATAAGTAGGATAACATCTATCCCATCGGGACTGTGGATTATCGAAAGGTTAACGCGGCTCCGACACAAGGGCGAAGAAGGAAGGAAGGAAGGAGGAGGAGGGTTTGGTTATTAGTCAGTAGAAGTCTGACCCTCTTCGCTCTGCCCAAGAGCGGGTGGGGGGGGGGGGGTTATTCGATGATTTTCCACCCACCAAAAAAAATAAAAGGATAACATCTATAACGCCAGTAATCCCCGGAGGGTTATGCAGAGGTGTACCTCATAGTACACCCACATTCAGCCGCTGTTGCAAGCGCCATGATCCTCGGTATGACTGAAGCACAGATTGTTAGGTTAAAAAAAACTGTGAAAGCTTCATAAGAACAAGTTTTAATTTACTCAAATTAATTTTATTCTAAAACTGCAAACAAAAACCCTACAATAAAAGTTCAACCATACATCGTAATACTTTCCGCTGATTCGAAGCCTTTACACAACTAAGACTTTTGACCTCCCCGTGAGGAAAATACTACGCAAAGATAAATAAAAGTTATCTCAATGAGAGGCAGTGTAAATAAGCAGCATTTTAAGGGTCGTAGTCCCAAAGGAATGGCCTTTCCTTGTTGAGAATTATCTGTATCGCCCCGCGCGCCAAGATTCCTTTTGCCAAAGAAATATCATGTTTTGTATTTTTTTATTTCTTGGTATCGGTGTTATTTTGGTACAAGGGCTTACAGGTTAAATAAGGAAGAGGAAATATAGAGAAACATTGTAATGAAATACGTAAATTATGTTAATATCAGTTGTCAGTGATTTTTCTTTTGTGGTTACATCCGCATCTAAAGTCAAGTTAAAGTAATTACTTGAACTTAAGTAATTACTTATGCATACATTTTTATACAATGGGCAAGAATTTAAGCGAAGTTAGAACCGTCAATGAAAGCAAACCTAAGAATTCTAACTTTTGATAGTTATAACATCAAGGAATTACTAAACTACAGAGAAAAAATCGACTATCTTAAACAATGAATTTTACTCAAGTAATCACTATGACTTGTTTATAGATACGTGTACGTGTCGAAACAATGATAGAACATTGATTTATATCACAGTGCTTTCAAGTTGTGCTTTCACCTTCTGTGACGCGACGTTTGAGTATAAGGTTCTGCATTTGATTCCCAGCCCGGGTAAAGCGTTTTTTCTCCGGTTTTCAATCAGAGATTTCTTTTCTTTTAGTAGTCAACTCTGCATTTGTGTTCAGTTGATGGTAGTAAGCTCACCCTTTATTCATCATCATCATCATCATCTGCCTATAATGTTCCCACTGCAGGGACTCAGGCCTCCTCTCTAGGAGAGGGATGGACTATAATCTACCACGCGGGCCCAGTGCGGATTGGTAGATGTCACATGTTTTGGTTCTAAGACATGCCGGTTTCCTCACGATGTTTTCCTTCACCGTTTTGAGAGCAGCGGTGATAAAATAAATTACACAAAGTAATGCGCCTGATTGGGTTCGAACCCACGACTCACTGTTCGTAAGTCGGGGCCGCCACCACTGGGCCACCACTGCTCTCCCACTGGGCCACCACTGCTACCCTTTATTACATAGAACTTAAACATAACAGGCGAACTGTGGGTACGTACACTTCTACCAATTCCCTCGAGGATATCAAGCGTGCTGTTTATGTTATATGTGTCATTTCAGCTACCATTAAAATTATCTCTGCTTCTTGGTATAGGAAACCCATAACCTCTTTACTGCACATAATAAAGAAGGCTATTTAGACTCCCCCCCTTCTCCCCTAAATGGCATGACACAATCAGCTACTACTCTAAAAATATATATATATATATATATATAAACGAGCTTTATATCTATATAAATAAAAAACTGGCAACATGTATTTGCACAAACACACAAACAAACAAACAACCTCTCACCCCAAACGCATATAGTGTCTCCGTTCCGTCGTGGGTAAAAAGAGAAGTCCTGACTGATTGACTGACTGACTGACTCATCAACGCCCAGCCCAAACCCTTGAACCTGGAAAGCTGAAATTTTGCACAGATGTTCCCTTTATAGTGTAGACAAGGAATAAGGAAGGATTTTTCGAAATTCAAGCCCTAAGGGAGTTAAATAGAGGATGACAATTTGTGTGGAAACTCGTAATTTTCACGCGGGCGAAGCCGCTGGCAAAAGCTTATAGTTGATTATATTATTATTTATTTATTTATTTGATTTCATTCCTAGTTACTTATTTCATTTGATTAATTTAACAGATACATACATATTTTTATTAGTATTTAATAGGCTAGTGTTTGACTGCAACTCGTCTTATGTGAAGCTATGGCAATAACAATTATAATCAATCGTGAAAATAAATAGGCAAACGAATTGAATAACTATTATGTCAATACACTGCACAGTAAGTCTAAGCTATAGGAATGTTTTTCAAATAAATTTCACAGTAAATGACTAACTGACTGACCATCAAATGAGCTATACTATCGATATGCGAGAAATAATTTATCAGTAGCTTATATGTGTGTACGATGTACGATAGACTAATAGTTGCAGGAAACAACCTCTTCACTACACATAATAAAGAAGGCTGTTTATACCCTCCCCCCCAACCCTTCATGGCGTGACAGAATCAGCTGTTAGCCCTGAGAGGGGGCGGTAAGTGACGGCGCTCGTTAAGGGACCGCGAGGACTTTAAGATGCCTTCAGTTCATTCATTCATGTTAAAGAGACACGCACGTTCGCTTAGCCTGACGTCAGTTCATGGTGTGACCGAATTTAGAGCAAATGTTTGTTGTCTTAAGGCGGGATGCTTTGAGTTTCTTTGGAGGAGCTCGTGGCTTAATAAGAACTGCCACTCGGGTCGATCTTTAGGTAATGCTGTGCTTGCCTAGGTCGGTGTGTGGATGGGTGACCGCCCGACATACCGAGTTTCCTCCGTGCCTCGGAAAGCACGTTAAGCTGTTGGTCCCGGCTGCCCTATATATAGATCACTAGCTTTTGCCAGCGGCTTCGGCCGCTTGAAAAAAACGACTTTCCATACAAACTTTCATCCCCTATTTAAATCCCTTAGGGGTTGAATTTCGAAAAATCATTCCTTATTCCTTGTCTACATTATAAAGGGAACCTCTGCGCAATATTTCAGCTTTCTAGGTCCAAGGGTTTGGGCTGGGCGTTGATGAGTCAGTCGGTCAGGACTTCTCTTTTTATTTATATAGATATATAGATTTGCAGTCGTTACAGGTAGTCAGTGACCTGAAATTCTGACATCCAGTCTTACCAAAGGGATCCAGTATTACCTGGGTTGTGGAGGTCAGATAGGCAGTCGCTCCATGTAAAATACTGGTATTCAGCTGCATCTGGTTAGACTGGAAGCCGACCCCAATATAGTTGGGAAAAGGCTAGACCGATGATGATGCTTTGAGTTTCATTGGAGTCTCGTTTCTTCTTTCTGTATCGTATGGTTAGTGCCTAACCTAGTGTCAGAGTGTTAATGTCACCCATATGGACCTCTGACTTGGCTTCACATGCCATCGAGAAATATCTCTCAGGCACGCTGGTTTCCTCACATGTTTTGTTTACCGAAGCAAGTGACAATAAGGGATCGGACTGACTCAAAAAATATGATTCTGTTTAGTTAGTCTGTTAGATTATCGAAAAATATTGGATACGTGTTTTTTTGTTTTATCAAGTCAATAGAAATTGACGAAGATAAAGCGCGTCAAAGATCATGGAGTGGGGCTTGAAACGTCACTTGAAGGTACAAAATGTACTAGTATATGGTGTCACACGAGTTTTCGAAGCACTGTATCGTCTTCATTTTAAGTCGTGAAAAAAGAAAAAATATGTTGTCAATATTTTTTGGAAATCTATTTGACGGCCTAATTAGTTTTTTTTTTGTCCGATCCCCTATTATACAATACGCACATGCACACGCAATCCGAATAATCAGAGGTTCTTTCCTTGGGTTCGAACTTGAGAACTATGAATCTCAATGATCATTGAAGTATACATCTTATATCTGCAATACCATACATACTGTTGCCCCAAGTTCAGTTCAATGTACATAGGTACATTGTTTAAGCTCATCTATATAAATAAAGAGAGAAGTCCTGACTGACTGACTGACTGACTGACTCATCAACGCCCAGCCCAAACCCTTGGACCTAGAAAGCTGAAATTTTGCACAGAGGTTGCCTTTGTGATGTGGACAGGGAATAAGGAAGGATTTTTCGAAATTCAACCCCTAAGGGAGTTAAATAGGGGATGAAAGTTTGTATGGAAAATCGTCATTTTCACGCGGGCGAAGCCGCTGGCAAAAGCTAGTTATAAATAAAATACTTGTGAGCAGCTACGAATACATCAACTACGCCGTAGCGCGTAGCACATGTGCTACACCACGAGCTACGACGTAGTAGATGCTTTAGATGAAAGGTATTTTTGGCGAAATTGTTTATAGAATGAGGTTACAGCATATTGGCTGTTTAAGGTTGCAAGGTTATGGTACACGAATTTAGTCTTTAACAGTAGGTGATACAGGGCTTTAAGTAAGTATGAACATAGTAACACGTACGTGCATAATACTCGTACGTGTTACTATGTTTAAGCCTTAAATAATTTAAGGCTGGACATAAAATCTTTACAATACTAGAAAATTATAATCTGTTTATGTAGCTAGTAGTCACTATGTAATAGTTTGTTTAAACAAATATCTCTATTGGTAGAAAAAGTGGATTTACAACTCGATTATAGAATCAATTCGGATTAGTAAGACCGGTACGTGGAGTAATAAACTTTTAGATGTTTTCGTATGCATGTGTTTGTACGTGTCCGCGTACAGTTGATTGATCTTTTCAACTGGTACAAACGACATGTAGACCAGCTCCAGACTCTGACACAGACAAATACTTCAGTAGAATAAGCAACGGGTTGTCTGTGTGCTGCGCGTTCGCAATGCTGTCCCGGTTCCCAAGTCAACACTTTGAAACAATTTTTTTTTTGGCGGGTGGGAAGTCATCAAATAACCCCTCCCGCTCTTGGGCAGAGCGAAAGGTAGTGGCAGACTTCTACTGACTAAAAACCACCCATGTTCCTTCTTAGCCCTTTATGTCAAGGCCGCGGTATCTCTTGCGAACAACCCGCAGCCCCGACGGACACATTGACACCATCAGTTGTAAACTTATTTAAAAAGCAGTCCTAAGTCTGGGATACCATTAATTTGGCGTAGGACGTAAATCTGCCAGTGTCCGGACAAGCGGCTAAATTACCGGATTACACGTAAAACGGCCACCGGGATAGAGTAATGATTGCATAATGAGAACCGGGAGAATGTCCCGTTAATGGTGTAAGTAACCCTGTTTGTTTTGTAATAAAATTACTTGTCTGATTGGTCGTGAAGATTTTTTTTTGCATCTTGTCCTTATTTTAATATTTTGTAAATTTAAAACGATATGCATTTATGTTAGCAGTCATATTCTTGTCGGTCTGTTCTTACATAATTATGTAAACTAACGCGTTTTTCCTAAGTGGTCTGGCAGAAACCTCAGAACACCATCTGCTACTATCCTTAAGGACACTTTTTGCCCCGTCGTCATTTTATATTACGTAATAGGGTTAAAAAAAGTCATCAGATAGATTTCCAAAAATATTTGACACAATCATATTTTTTCTTTTTTCACGTAAGCACAACGACGATACAGTGCTTCTAAAACGTCACATTTCAGTAATTTTTTTACCGGAAAGTAACTTCACAAGACCCCACTCATGATCTTTGACGTGTTATATTTTAATTATTTTTTTTTTATTTGATAAAACAAAGAGCACTGTATCCAATATTTTCGATAAACTAATTGACGGACTAAACAGAATCATATTTTTTAGTCAGTCAATTTAGGTTTTCTCAAAAAAAATAGTAACATGAAGTATCTCTACTTAGACAGATATCGACAATAAACCCAGCATGATCCTTTGTTTTCTATGCTCTCCATCCGGCAGCCATCCGGCCCGTCCAGACGCCGCCGTGGGCGATAGCTCAAAAATACATCGCAGTTTGTCCGGCTATCCGGTAAAAAACGAACGGCAATGTTTACGGATCACTAACGGAACACTTTAATCCGGCCGATAGGCTAGTAGAAAAAGGGATGAAAGACTTTTTTTTAGCTGTTCTAAAAGTTAGGATTTTATTAGGGAGCTGAAAATATTACTGGTGGATTCATAGCCGAGGAAAAAGTGAAATGGTCTCTAATTTTGCGTTTTATTATTAGCTCAACTGATATATATCATCATATCATCACGCCTTATCATCACCGACGGATTAGGTTGAGGTGTACGTAACTATATTTACCGACGTGCAATTAGCTTTTAAATTAAGTTTTCTTGTCTTTAAAAAAAAAAAATAAAGTCATGAATATAAAAAGGTTTTCAAAATAGAAGCTCGTGAACACATTCACAAGAAGTTGGCAGATTCGTCTCAAAATTAAGTTGTTATAGTTTTCCTTGCCTATCTTTCAAAACTTTATATATTTTATGTATGTATATATGTATGTATTTATTCTTATAATTTAGGTATATATCTTTTCTATTATGTTTTTTTTTTCTGTTTGGCACCTACTATGTATTGTCTCTGCATCACCCTAAGGTAGACTGGTAGAAAATGCCCAAGGCATTAAGTCCGCCTTTGTACGATTTTGTTGTGCATAAAGTTTTAATAAATAAATAAAAGGTTGCAAATGAAAAAGGTTTTGTTCAGAGAGGTACTTTAAGTAATAAAGTAAAAGATTATTTCTAAATCTAGATTCAACTTATCAAGGTAGATAATGCTACGAGCATTATATAATCAAACAAATTGCATGATACAAATCTTTTAATATTGAAAATGTCTTTAGAGAATCTCTTTTGTTTTGTAAAGCTAAATTTTTTCATAAATCAAACTGGAATGGTCCCCGGATCGCAACAAAAACTTTTTCTATTACGAATACCTATTTAACGCGAATATTTTAAAGAGAAAATGTTATGAAGAGAAAACGAATCGAACGACTAACTTTTTTTGTAGATAATTGATTATTTTTTAATGTAGTGTTCAATTGAAATATTTGTTTGCATTTTTTATAATTATAATATTAAAGTGTGTGTTTTAGCTTAATATTTAATTAATATATTATGTCTTTATTTAAATAAATAATAAATAGCTCGGGCTTAACTTATACCAGCTATATTTTACTTAATTTTTAATTTAATCATTAGGTTATTAATTTGTTAAAATATTTATTGATTTGTTTATTTGTATTAATATCAATATAAGTAGATACATTTTCTAAATAAAGAAGGTATTTCTTAGATATTATTTTGTATCTTAAGTATCAATTATATTAATTGTAATAATAGACACAGATCACAAGGTTTTTCTTTTGCCATCATCAACTGCCTAGTCTCTTGCCAAGTATGTTGGGGTGGGTTTCCAGTCTGACCAGATGCAGCTGAATACCAGTATTTTACACGGAGTGACTGCCTATCTGACTTCCACAACCCAGTTAATACTGGGTAATACGATACCCTTTGGTAAGACTGTTGGTTGTCTTACCAAAGGGTCTTGCCCGCCGGGGCCGCGGATTTTAGAACTAGATGACGTGGCCTCGGCGCAAGGGCAAAGAAGGTACATGGGTTCGGTTTTTAGTCAGTCTGACTGTTCGCGCGGCCCAAGAGCGGGGGGGGGGGGGTAATTTGATGATTTTCCACCCACAAAAAATAATTTAAAAAATTAAAAACACGCCTGCCATGTCAAAAAGTGAACTAAAAAGTCAAAAATAAGTCGAACGATTTCAGTGATGAAATGAGAACAAGGTCCCTTAATTGTATCCGAAAATGGAAAACTGAAAACTAAAATTTTAATTGCAGTCGGGGGACCTGTAAAGAAATGTTCCACCGAACTGTCCCCCGACTGCAATAAAAATTTTTGTTTTCAGTTTTCCATTTTCGGATACAATTAAGGGACCTTGTTCTCATTTCATCACTGAAATCGTTCGACTTATTTTTGACTTTTTAGTTCACTTTTTGACATGGCAGGCGTGTTTTTAATTTTTTAAATTATTTGTTTTTTATTTAATACTTTTTAGTGATATACCGGTATTTTGACTCATAGACAATATGCCTTCGTTATACTGCTTTATTTTTCAGGAAAGCAATGTCGCGGTAAAGATAATGCAAAACTAAATCGTTTCAATCGGATCGTGGTTCGGTCATATGGAGAGGATGAGTGAAAGTCGATTAGCAAAAGGTATTTACAAGGCAGATGTAAATGACAACGCCGGGACGCCCAAGAAAGACATACACTGATCTTATTGGTGCCGTTCTTCAGAAAGGACAGGTGCGTAGGACTCGTAACCGACGTACGTGTCATCATTCATCATCATTTCAGCCAAAAGACGTCCACTGCTGAACATAGGCCTCCCCCAGGCGTCGCCACATTGACCGGTCCCGTGCGTCTCTCATCCAGCGGTTTCCTGCAACCTTGACCAGGTCATCGGTCCACCTAGTGGGAGGCCTTCCAGCGCAACGTCTTCCGGTTCGCGGTCGCCATTCCAGAACTTTTCGGCCCCATCGGCCATCCGTTCTGCGAGCATTGCCACTTAAGTCTGGCGATTCTTCGGGCTACGTCGGTAACCTTGGTTCTCAAGCGGATGTCCTCATTTCTGATTCGATCACGCAAGGAAACTCCGAGCATAGCCCTCTCCATTGCCCTTTGGGTGACTTTGAGCTTTCTGATGAGGGCCATTGTGAGCGACCACGTTTCGGTCCCGTATGTAATCACTGGCAACACACATTGGTCATAGACTTTCGTCTTGAGACACTGGGGTAAGTTGGACGAGAAGATACCGCGCAACTTCCCGAACGCTGCCCAGCCGAGTCGGATTCGACGATTGACCTCTTTCTCGAAGTTAGATCTACCCAACTGGACCGTTTGTCCCAGGTAGACATAATCGTCCACAACTTCGAGCGTAGAGTCTCCGATCTTGATAGGAGTGGGTGTTACATGAACATTCAACATAACCTTGGTTTTGTCCATGTTCATTTTAAGACCCACTCTTTCGGAAGCTCTACTGAGGTCATCGAGCATTGCACTGAGGTCTTCCATGGTCTCAGCCATGACCACTATATCGTCGGCAAACCGAAGGTGAGTGATGTACTCGCCGTTGACGTTGATGCCAAGTCCTCTCCAATCCAGAACCTTGAAGATATCCTCCAATGCAGCGGTGAACAGTTTCGGAGATATGACGTCTCCCTGTCTCACACCGCGCTGCAGAAGGATAGGTTCCGAGGTCTGGTCCTGAAGTCGGACTGACATGGTGGCGTTTTTGTACAAACACTTCAACACCTCGATGTACCGGTAGTCGATTTGGCACCGTTGGAGAGACTGCAGCACAGCCCAAGTCTCGATCGAATCGAAGGCTTTCTCGTAGTCCACAAACGCTAAACAGAGAGGCAGGTTATACTCTTCGGTCTTCTGTATAACCTGCCGCAGCGTATGTATGTGGTCTACGGTACTGAAGCCTTTTCGGAATCCGGCTTGTTCGGGAGGTTGGAAATCGTCAAACCTGCGTGCGAGACGATTCGTGATGACTCTTGAAAACAACTTGTAGACATGGCTTAGAAGTGAGATGGGCCTATAGTTCTTCAACCGGGCATTGTCACCCTTTTTGAAGAAGAGCACCACCACACCCCTGCACCAAGCCTGTGGCGTTTTCCCCTCGAGTATGACGGAATCAAACAGCTTCTGTAGGGCCTTAAGGACCGGTTTTCCACCCGCCTTCAGAAGTTCGGCCGTAATTCCGTCATCACCCGGCGCCTTGTTGTTTTTAAGCTGTTTCAGAGCCATCCTAATCTCGTACAGGCTGACATCCGGGATGTCTTCGGTATAGTGTCGGGTCAATCTAGCTCTGGGGTCTTTCGCTAGATTTTCGACGGGTTGATTAGTTGACGTGTACAGCTGCCCATAAAAACTCTCGATCTCCCTCAGAATTTCCGGTTTGGCGGAGACGATCCTGCCATCGTCGGTCTTCAGTTTCGTGAGCTGGCTTTGAACTCGAGGAAGAATTAAGCAGGCTGCGATGGAGTATTGTCGGATTATCTGAAGTCCGAAGAGAGGGAGAGGACACGATAATCCTGAAATCCGGCAACCTGCTCTACTTCCGAGAGGGAGACCGGCAGTCACAGGGTGGTGTTGGGTTTATCGTCCACAAGTCTCTCGTGAATAACGTGGTGAAGATCGAGAGTGTGTCGAACAGGGTGGCGTACCTTATACTCAGAATATCTGCAAGATATTCGCTGAAGGTCATACAGGTCTACGCGCCGACCTCGGCATACCCCGACGATGAAGTAGAAACCATGTATGAGGATATTTCTAAAGCCATGCATGGTTTCAGAACTTACTTCACCGTTGTCATGGGGGACTTCAACGCGAAACTGGGCAAACGAAGCGAGGATGAGCTGCAAGTGGGGCAATTTGGGATTGGACTTCGGAACCACCGGGGTCACCAACTGGCCAGTTTTATGGAGAAGGAGGGCCTCTTTATGATGAACTCCTTCTTCAAAAAACGTGAGCACAGGAAGTGGACCTGGCAGAGCCCCGATGGTGCGACTAAAAATGAGATTGACTTCATCATGTCTACCAACAAGCAAATGTTCAATGATGTCTCTGTGATCAATTCGGTGAAAACCGGAAGCGATCACCGCATGGTAAGAGGCACATTGAACATCAATATAAAGCTAGAAAGGTCGCGACTGATGAAGTCTACGCTCCGTCCAGCACAGATCCAAATCCAAAACCCCGAGAGCTTTCAACTTGAACTTCAGAATCGCTTCGAATGTCTAGGAAGCTCAGTGGACGATTACAACGACGGGTTCGTGGAAACTGTCCATACGACTGGGTCTAAATATTTTAAGATACGTCGTACAAACAAGATCAAGAAACTCTCAGATCACACTCTCAGGCTCATGAAGGAGCGGCGTGAGATGATCCTGCAGTCTTCAGACGAAGCTCGGCAATACCGGCGGCTCAATAGACAGATCTCCAAATCCTTGAAGAGCGACCTCCGCCGCTTTAATACCGAGCGTATTAAAGACGCAATTGAAAGGAACAAAGGCTCCAAGGTATTTACAAGAGATCTGGCTATTGGGCAAAGCCAGCTCACGAAACTGAAGACGTACGTGTATGGACAGATAATCATGTATGAATGATAATGTGGACGAGGCAAAAGGAATATGTAAGGATCGTAGCGGGTGGCGTTCTGTAGTTTCTGCCTACCCCTATGGGAAAAGGGCGTGAATTTATGTATGTATGTAAATCGTTTATTTTTCGTGGATACTAACTTTGAGATCTTAGGTGGTTTAGTTCTTGGAGAGACTGTTTATCAAGGGATTAGCTAACGTGGATCTAAAACGTAACAGTTTCACGCGTCTAGATTTACTATGCTTCTGTTCAATGTTACCGTTTGCAGCTTGTGCTCTATCACGGGCCAACATAATCATTGTTTGCGTCGTTTGATTTTATTAAAATATTTTATGAAGTGCTACCCAATGAGACATAAGGGGATAAAGGGATAAAGCGTTGGTCAATTTTCCCTGAATTAACGATTTAGAAACAGAAATGAAAATAGAAGTAGATGAACGTATTAAGCTGGACAGATTACAAAAAGAACAGGATGGATGCGCGAGCGTAGCGAGCGCGAAAATTTTTGTATGATTTTTATTGGTTTTGGGTTAAGGGGGCGGGGGAGGGGCAAAGATATTGCTATCAGGAGGGAAGAGGACAAAAAGGCAGCGGTTCCATGTAAAATACCAGTTTTCAGCTGCATCTAGTTAGACTGGAAGCCGACTCCAACATAGTTGGGGGACTTATCTAGGGGGATAAAGCGGTGGATAAGTCCCTCAAAAGTAGTAAAATGTCAACATTTGAGCTCCACGAAGTTTAATATTATGTTTGTCGACGAACTCAGTTTATGAATTATGTGATGCAGAAAAGTTATTAGAGTCCAGAGGGACTTGAGTTTTTTTGATCAGGCCAGTAGAATTGAGAATTAGAAGCTTGAAGATAAGTCTGTGAAATGACTATGAATGGCAAAAGCACGAAATGGGTGGATGCGCGAGCGAAGCGAGCGCGAAATTTTTTTGCATTGTTTTATATAATAGGGGGGGGGGGGGGGTGAAACCTAGCCTGAATTATTCTTAATAATTGACATTACAAAAATTATATTTGCTATGTACCTAGTTTGTTCACAGAGTTTAGGTACTGATTTTGTTGTACATAATAAAAGTGGACTATTCTGTATACCTCTAAACTTACCCTAAGTATAAGGGGTTATTTTCAAAAATCAGGAGACGTATTTCTTCATTTCTTAGGAATCAACAGAAATTCATGTATAGTATGTACCTACCAAGATGCTGGTACGGATCCATCGGTAACGGATCCAACTCGCACTTGCACACATCTATAATTGTATTACACACGCAAAGCTTTATTAATTTGCTTAGTTTGAGTAATTTTGTTAGTAATGAGTTTAAGGTGTTTTCAATCTCGCACTAAGACTTTTCCATACAAAATTCAACCCTGAATAATTATCTTTTTCCACCCTTAAATGAGTGTTTTTGAAAAACCTATGAATGCATACATTATTATTTCGTTGAATGAATATTCTTACGTTTATATTCTTATGTTTCAAGTAAATTGATTCACGCATATTGACTTTTCATACAAACTTTAAAACCATTCGGCTGCCGTCGTGGACGGATTTGGGAGTTGTAACCTAGCCAGTTTTATTTCTGTCATTACAAGGAATCTATTGATATATATCTTATTCATATCGAATCCCGGGTTTAAAATGTTAACATATCATTTGTTGAGTAGTATTACTAGTACACAATAGATATTGAATACTACTGTGGTACATTTTTGTAATCTACTTAACAAGTTCTAGACGATGATTATATTTTTCATTAATATTTCAATAAAAACAAATTAAAAGTTCGTTTTATTTCTAAACCATGGCCACCCTATTATGTTTTTTGAATTTTTCTATAGCCTATGTCACCCGGAATAACGCAAAGAATCTAATGATACCACACACATCAAAATCGGTTCAGGCATTTAGAAGTTACGGTGGAATAAAGAAACGCACAAACAAACATACATACATACATACATACATACATGAACGCTAAAAACATAACACTCTTTTTTTTGGGGCAGTCGTGTAAAAAAAGGGTATTGTCTTGTTGTTCTTTTATATTTATTTACAAAAGGAGTACCAAACGTCTCTTCACAAAAATAAATCATAATCCTCTTTAGTCACGAGCCAAAAAGAATTAAGTTTATCCTTAATCATAAAAATCGTGGAAATTCAAAGTTCAACCAATATTATTAAACAAAAAAAAACACGCTGTCGGCTGCCAAATACCATCTTAAACCTACTTTTAATAAAACAAAAATCTTAAAGAAAAGGCAAAATCATTGTCTGCATTATTGTTTGTTTCTAGGCCAAGTAAATTAATTATTTTCTTTTATATTAAGGAAACAATGAGAATTGTTAATGAGCGTTGGCTATTCTCGTTTCTTTTTTATCTTTCTTGTATTGCGTATTCATTTAGAAATATTGGATGAGGTTCGAGTGGTGGCGAGTTGTAATGAAACTATTTGTTATTTGAATTAAAGACAATGTTCAAAAGCAGCCCTCCCGTGGACAGTGAATTACGCACGTGTCATCGCCACCTCCCCCCTTCGCTCCACTCGGTCTCGCAGGTTCGCTCCACTCAGGACCTACCTACCACCGGAAAGCTATCATGACATTGTCCCTACGCTACGGGGGTCGCCGGCTCGCTTCGCTCGCCTTTCTTCAAACACCTAATGGCTATCTCTAACCGTTATGAAGTTACAGCCCTTTTAATTTTAGGGGAGGTTGGGGAGGGGAGGGGAGGGTATACAAGGGCGAAGAAGGAACATGGGTTGCTTTTTAGTCAGTAGAAGTGTGACACTCCCCTTCGCTCTGCCCAAGAGCGGGGGGGGGGGGGTTTCGATGATTTTCCACCTACCAAAAAAAAAAAAGGCTCCAAAAATGAACAGTCTACCTTATCTATTTTGAAATAAATAATGTAAAAAATAAGGCATAATAAATAAGGCATTCTCGTATAATTTAAACCGTCAAATTACACGAGAATCAACATTTGTCTGCTCCTTTCTTTTCATTTTACGATAATTTCATAGGTCTGGTCTCCTTAAGATCCGCGGTGCGTAGACTGAGGGCTATAGGACAAGATTCGGATTACATTGTTAATTCAGTTTATACTCACACTACAATAAGTCTAAATATTATTTTGTTGGGCCCTTTTTAGGGTTCCGTAAATCAAAAGGAAAAAACGGAACCCTTATAGAACCACTCGTGTGTCTGTCTGTCCAACCCCCTTATCTCCGAAACTACTGAGTCGAAAATACTAAAAAAAAAATACAGAAATTAGTTCAGCACTTATAGATTACTGGAAATCCTATAGGAAGTGCTAAAATAACATGGAAAATCTCTGAATATCTACAACAATGGTATAGAATCCTTTTTTTTTTTTGGTGGGTGGAAAATCATCGAATGACCCCCCCCCGCTCTTGGGCAGAGCGAAGGGGAGTGTCAGACTTGTACTGACTAAAAACCGAACCCATGTTTCTTCTTTGCCCTTGCGCCGAGGCCGCGGCCCCGACGGGCATGGTATAGAATCCTTCATGTTCAAGTCCGACTTGTACTTGGCCAGTTTTTTCCCCTCTGTGCCAGTCAACTGAATGACTCTTTCCATCAATATAAACTGTCAACTTCGATATGTGTTTGATTTGTGAGTTTAGCAAGTAAATACATTATAAAATTTAGATTTCTCTAGGGACGTGGTTGAATCATGTCATGACTCAGCTGTCTTTGAGCACATGAAAATGTTTGAAAGTTTTTTTTTTTATAATGGGGAATAAAAATAAATCTCATGTGCAATGTGTGGAACAGTATTTTTCATTTTTATAAAAATACCATAAGAAAGCTAGGTGTAGTAAATTAAATAAAATAAATAGTAAATTAAAAAAAAAAGTAAATTAAAGTAAATAAAAGTAAATTAAATATAAAAAGTAAATTAGTAGTAAATTAAATAAAAAAATAAAAAGAAAATTTTTTTGCACGTGCCGCCGGATCGATGAGGACTTTTCACATTGTGTATTGAACAATCCTACCAATATTCAGCCAAGTCGGATTTTTTGTAACGTTGGATGTCTAAATTGACCGGACTATTATAGGTCAATATTATGAACTGCATCCATGTTAAAAGTTTCCAGTCTTACTAAAAGGCAGAGTACTAACTGGGTTGTGGAGGTCAGATATGAAGCAGAACAAGCATACTCTTTTTAAAAATTAACTAATCTCTTTTCACTGCTAGACAAAGGTCAAACCTTGATATTCAAAAAGAAAGAAAAAAACAACCAGCCATCTTATGCTATTATTAGAGACGAGTGGGAGACCAATGTCCAGCAGTGGGACAATAATATTCGAAGTAAAAAAAAAACTATCATTCTCCGCTCTCACAGGCACCTCACCCTAATGGGTTCCCGTTTTCTTGGCACTCGGAAACTGAAATGTCTGATGAATTGCTAATGATACGCCGAGTTTCTTTTTGTTAAATCTTGTAAATGTTATTCTTAGTTGTGTTTCTACGTCGCGATAACCTTTCGAGGTTAATCGTAACTTTTTTATTTGTTGTAGAAGGACAAGAGATGAATTAGGCTTGTAGGTCAAATTGACGTTTTAGTATTGTTTTTCACTTGTCCATACATTTGGTAAAAGGCAACTTCTGAAATAAAACTCAACCAAAGAAGTTATATTCTGCGTAAAATAAAATAATTACTAAAAGAGTAGCAAGCTGAAGTTTATAAGTATTAGCAAGCGGAGAACTGATGGGTGATGAAGCAAACGAGTCCTGGGGTGGGGACTGCATTATCTCATTCAGCGTAAACAGCAATTTGGGACAGGCTGGTTGCAGAAGGCGGTGGACATGGTCTTGTAGCGCAGCTTGGAGGAGGTCTCTGTCTAACAGTGGACTAATCATAGTCCCTAGAAGTGCCTTCAGAAAGTCAATCAACCCAGCCTTGGTAGGCTGAGTTCTGTTATTTTTCGCTGCACTAAATTTTGATACTGTTTTTCTAGTATCACATTTCAAAGCAAGCTAATTTCCATCCAACCTCATCGAGCCTTAAAGTTATAACGTAAGCAAACACGTTAATTGAAAACTAACCGTAAACTAAACCTGACATTTGTGCAATATCCTGAGTGTGGCAGCAAATTGTACCTTTGTCTATCGTATATTAATAATTGGATAACATTGCCAAGGAAAGGCAGACGGAGCAACATAGCATTGATTACAAACGAAGATGGGGCCAACCTTGGTGGAATTATTTGTCTAGTGATGCATAGAGTTGGTGCATTGAAAAGCCCTGCCGAAGTTTATCATCATCACCATTTCAGCCGAAAGACGTCCACTGCAGGACATAAGCCTCCCCTAAGTGTGTGGCACATTGACCGGTCCCGTGCGTCTCGCAACCAGCGGGACCCCGCAACCTTCACCAGGTCATCGGTTCACCTAGTGGGAGACCTTCCAAACGCAACTTCTTCCGGTTCGCGGTCGCCACTCCAGAACTGTTCGGCCCCATCAACCATCAATTCTGCGATTTTTTTCATGGTCATAACTTTATTGTTTTTAATTTAAAGCGAAGAGGTAACAGAAATAAAGAAATTCTGGGTTTAAAATCTTCATTACCGATTACGAAAATACATCCTGTGTCGTCACAGCATCTCCCTAGTTTACTAAAAAGGGAACGATAAACAGCTGACAGCCGAAATCACCAGAATATTAAAAGCAATGTTTCAATGGCGACCCAATTTTGCATATTATCGTCGAAAATTTGAATAAAGGTACCATCGGAAGCGTTGGAAAAATGTATATTATGTTTTATGTTAATTCTGTAGGATGAGGGCTTATTACGAGTATTTAAAGCTTTATAAATCGATTTTTAAAGTTAAGTTGCGATATTTACGGTCAATGCATTGATGGAGATCTGTTCACAAAGAGTGAGACCCCTCTGTGATCCAGAAATAATAGTAATAGACCAGTCGGTTCCTGTTGTCAAGCGAATCTCGGTCTTTGGACATTATCGGTGAAGATTTTTACCATGGACACTGGGCATGAAAATGGACGACCAGTTTCGGGGTGTCGAAAAGTTCTGGACTGCTAACCGAAAGACATTGCGCTGGAATGCTTCCCCCTTAGTGGACCGAAACCCGGTGTAAGGTTGAGGGAAACCGTTGGATGCGAGACGCACGGAACCGGTCAATGTGGCGACACTTGGGTGAGGCCTATGTCCAGCACTGGACGTTTTTCGGCTGAAATGATGATGATAATGATCTGTCAACTTTGCTCAATACCCTACCGCTATCCGATCCATTACATGGTTACTACTTTAGAAGCTTTCGCGTATCCGTTCTGCGAGGAATGCCGCTTACTCTTCGGACTACCTTAATTTTCATGCAAATCTCTTCACCAATTACTAATTCATTTTAAAACCGAGATAGCTTAACCCTCCAGTTTTTACACTTTAAAACAAAAGACACTAAAGACTGATTCCCTCCTCAGTTTCCACTAAATTCAGTGAAGCAAGAACTGTGAAATTCAAACTGCATATTGAGGTACAATTACAAGCGGCTTAGCGTTCCATTATATAGGAGATTATCTGATATTACGCGGATTAACTGTCGTATTAAACGTGCTACATTGAACGGACTCACACAATTTGTGCAATAAAATTAACATCTGCATAGCTATAACATGCGGTGATTAGATTTTTGGAACAGGAATTAGGCCATGGCTGTCGCATCCTGAGTGTTTTTCTTTTCTTGCATTTGTTAGTGCACAGGTGCTTTAGGTGCTTTTAAGTTTTTTTTTTTTCAGAACTGACTTTTCGTTTAGGTGCAGCACTTATTAGTCCCCACCTATTGAGAGTATCAGTTTCGCTTCCACTCATCGGCCCGTCATCAACCAGTAAACAACCCAACTTCAACGGCAGTTACGTGTCTGGTAGCCAGCAATACAAGTAAGGCTAGTAGACTGTTGAGAAAACCATGAAGAAATAATGACGAGTTTGAGTGTGTGTGTGGAGTGTGTTATGAGGGCAAGTCAACCTCGCAGGTTTGTGTGAAAGTACTGGCACTAAGCGGGCCTTACAGTATGGAGTTTCATAAAGAGAATCCTGAACGCCTCGTGTTGAGGCGATGCTGATGTCGTCCAAAAACTTTTAAATGTGCGTAACCTTTGTTCTCCTTTGTTTAAATTTTTCATACAAAAATGAAGTAAAAGGATTCCAAAAGGATCGTGGCCGATAGCACTCTATCGTTTTTGCGTGCTTCTATAGGAAAAGTATGCACATATTTAGAAACAACAAATTCCTTACTCTTGTAACCTATATAAGCAAACAACATCCCTTCAACAACCACACCGAATATCTATTTCCTTGCTCCCCAAGTGAATCAAAGCAATCAATTCGTATGCAACACGGCAACACGTATCAAAACGCCCGCGACTGCAACTGCTACGAGTTGCGGAGTTCGACGCCTCACGCGGGGGACTAATGACTGCGCATCACTAACCTAGAGGTGGGTTACACCGTGCACGCTTTAGCAGAAGTTTATTAAAGCACGATTTTTTTCTTTTTGTGGCATCGGTGAGTTTAAAAAAAGATTCGGCATTGTAAAGGGTTATTTCTGCCTGTTCTGAAATACTTTTTAAATACCTATTTAAAAAAAAAATATCTTAATGAAATCGAAAATTGTGTTATCGATCGCACTGTTGGTCCTTTTAATGCGCTTATGCATATATTTGAATGCATACTATACAGCTACCTAATTGAAAAAATCTTCTTTTTAACCGATTTCGTGTTTCATCATGCCACCGGTGCTTTCTAGGCTTAACACGTCAGTGGAGTTTTAGTCGTTCTACTAATGTACTCTTTTAATTAACTAAGCTCTTCGTTATTGTTTTCCTCTTTGTATGTTGCCTACATTGTGTGTGTCAATTAATTGATTTATTATTTTTAGTTTTGCTAGCCAATTAAATTTGCCTTTTTAGGCGACGTCATTTCGGCCAAATAACGAACCAGATCACGTAAAATCACTAACCTATACCTCCACCAAACCGTCCGTTAACTAACCTCCCGCTTTTACAGTGCCGTCAGCCTCACAGTCGCGAACTTAAGTGAGTTAGGAGCAAGTGCAGCTGCATTTACAAAGTTAGCTAGTTGACGCATGCGGAGCCTTTGAATCCGACGCCTTGATTTCTTTAATCAGGTTTAGAGGTTTGGAGCTGAAACTTCTGATCTGAGTTCTCTTTGAGATGCTGACGGAATTTTGTTTGTTGTGGAACTGTACGTTATAATAATATAGAGTACCAGTGTCATAGTATCATAGATTATTTACACCTGTGATTGTCTAGTGGGTTGTGGGTTTGGTATAATAATATGAGATCAACAATCATAAAACATTATTGAAAATCTCAACATAATTATTAACTTTTCTTCATCTATCTATATAAATTTACCGCCAAACTCACGCGTTTTCCCAAGGGGGTGGCCAGAAACCACAGAAGGCCACTTGTTACGATCCCATACTTTTGACTCTTTCTAGGCCTCATCTAGTTTGAACTAATAAAAATCAAGTCAAATACATAATCAAAATAATGTGTGATGCATGTGTGTGTTGTGTGCACTTTACTTCCATATTGGAATACAGACATAGACATTTACCAAAAACGAATAACCACTTCTGAGCAATTTTTCTTTTGGTGTTTTGAAGTCATCAAATAATCCCTCTCTTGGGCAGAGCGAAAGGGAGTGTCAGACTTCTACGGACTAAAAACCACCCATGTTCCTTCTTAGCCCTTTATGTCGAAGCCGCGGTATCTCTTGCGAACAACCCGCAGCCCCGAAGGAAGCAATACTTTCACCAAGAATAATGACTCAGCGTGCAAACTCTTAGTGTACCTTTATTTTACGAAAAAGGTCTAGAAATCAAGAAAAATCTGTGAAGTTATAAATGGACCTGAAAGCTTCGTTGCCTAGTTATGCAGGGTTAAAGTTATTGCTTTACTGTCACAGAGTAGATAGGATCAGAAGGTCAGCTTGCCAAGCAAATGGGCGGAAATACCGAAACATGTATGTACCTACAGTGATCTGTGCCTGCAAACAAGTTACAGTTGCAAGGCGTATGATGCTCAGTGGAACTTTGGTATGTTATGCTTTGATAAATTATGTTTTTTTGCAACTATATTTTTATAAACACATGCACAATTTTTTTGTTAACTATTTTAGGCCAGTGTTTTGTACCTGACTACTCTGAGAAGAAACAGCCGAAACAAACTTTGGTAAACTCACATGAGAGCTGTGCAGATTAGTGTTTCAAACCACGTGTCTCCTCGCTAAAAGTGGCTCAACGCTGATGATCGCCCCTTGTGGTTATTGCCCAGCTACAAACCTCTGTGTGTGTGGTTTCATCCGTTACTTATATGGATTAGAACTTCTGTACTTCTTTTATTTAGTGGCGGAACCTTTCTTTGATATATTTTTGCAAGTTTATTTTATTTGAACGCTTAGAAGTTGAGATCGATGGCTCGAAGGGAGGCTGAATTTTCTGGCATTTATTTTGTTTCTTTATTCTCTGCTGTGTTTATTCTGTTAATGATGCGTGAATATATGTGATGAGGTGAAGATATTTATGTTTTGGAGTAAAGACTAGTTTTATAGTTCAGTAGTGATGGACAACTGTGTTATTTAGTGTGTCCTTTTTAATCGATAGACAAGCTACAACGATTTGGATTTTAAATAAAAAGTATCTAATTTAATACTTGCCATAGGCTCGCAAAATCAAAATCAAAGTCATTTATTCAAACTAGGCTGATAATCAGCACTTTTCGAACGTCAAAAATTTACTTTACTCTACTATTTATATTTTTATAAGACAGGCCCCCAAAACGCCCACCCATCGACACTTCCTAGTGTTTAGCTGGAAAGAAGAAGTGGCGGAACAAACTTCCCAGCACACATCTGTCTGTTAGGTTGGTTAGAAGAACCAGACTCGATACAATAGCAAGGTGTCAGTTAAATTTAAGATTTACTACAGACACAATCAGTAATAAACAAAAGTATCTAACAATAAACAATGTAAAATAAAATAATAAATACATAACATAACAGTAAACTAATTTTGGAGAAAGAACATAAATAACCCTGTTTCATGAGACTTTTTACTGAGAATAATGACGATGTGACTAAAAAAAATTAAGGTTAAGAAAACTTCAACATTGAAACAAGGTACCTACAACGTGTACATTAAAGTATATTCGTTAAAAAAGGAATGAACAAACAAATAAAATGAACGCAAAATGATACTCCGAAACATCAAAACTTCCCCTAACGACCACAAACTTGAATTGAAAAGAGATCCCCTTAAACAGTATTATTGCAAAAATGAGAGGCTTTCTGAGCCTGTGTTTCAACTACCAAGATTTTGATTTCAAGGCTTAACCAAAACCGTGACACACAAAATCAAACTCTATCCTTTTAAACACAGGATTCAGTTCAGTTTGTCTGCTAAGCAGTGTTACTTCGAATGTAACGCATTTTCTTGCAATCTGAAATCAGTTCAGCGTCATATCCGTTGTGGGGACGGCAGAAATGTAACTTTTATGGTAGAGGTTGAAAGGGCAAGTGTATCCGGCCTAGACGAATTTTGGGGTCCATTTTGAAGCTGGGAATCCAGATACAGATGGTCAGTAAATGATTGTAATCTCAGAGTGAAAAGTCTGGGAGTAAATGGGAGGGCTTTGCTTTTTCAATGTCGTGGAATTGAAATAAATTGATTGAATCGTTTAAGGGAACATTGCATTTTAAACGTACCTACTTAAAGTAGTTGAAGACCAGAGATTGGAAAATACAAAAGCAACACCTAACTGCATACCATTGTTGATAAGGTTGTAAAACCCAAGATTTTTTAGGTAAACACAAATGTTGTTCAGTACGAAAATTATCCCAGTAAAACTTGCGTTCATCAGAGAAATAAATTGAAAAAGATAGGACATTAAATGAAATTGAAATTTTAATATTCTATTTGTGTGTTGTAAGCAATCTATACTCACAAAGGAGTAATCTTACTATGTACATTAATTAAAAACTATTAAATAAACTAACAAGAAACTAAGGGCATCAAAATAATAATAATCCGATACATTTAATCATTCATTTATACCTATTTCAAAAATTCATCTGCTCCATAATATTTTGCTTTTTTTTAAATAATACTAAGTCTAATTTGCCCACTGATTATATACTGCAGTGTTATTGACTGTACAAAGTTACCTACCCATAATCATACTCAAGTAATTATGAAAAGCAGTACTATTTCAAATAAGTGAAACAATTACCCTACAATAGGGGTCCTAATCAAACTTAAAAGCGATACTAAGACACAGAATACTAAAAGCCAAAGGTTACAGTCGAACTTCGCAACATTTTTTCAGGTAAAATTCCCATTCAGTCCCATTTTATTGGCCAAAGCGTCTGTCTGATTAAACCACGGTAATTCCAGATGCCATTCTACTACAATGCAAAAAGAAGATAAAAGATAAGTCCCGCATAAAATAATGAATACCGTAATGCTTTACTTTTAAAAAGAAATACGTTTATTCTATTTATGAATGAATGGAAGCTAAGTGTGTCCGTTTCTTTTGAAAAGATCTGCGAGTCAAAAGGTGAATGTAATATTTTATTCTGCCGTATTCTTTTGGTGAACTGGGAAAATGTTAGGCTGGTTTATTTTTGTGATGATCTTTGACCTTATGGTGACAATATTATCGTTAGTATGAAGGTATTAATGTATTGAAAGAACTGTCCATTTTTCGGTAATTCCCGTCGTTTTAGGCAGAGGTGTACCCATTAGTTAACCCACATTACGCCTGTTATGTTAAAGTCCCCATGTAATGGGGGGGGGGGGGGGGCGAGCCTATAGCCATCAACCAGACACGAATCCAGCCTCCGTGGCTGCTACTGAGAATTTCCTAATGGAAAAACCCGATACACACTTTGCCAGGGAATCGAACCCAGGACCTCGTACACGGCACTCGCGCTTGCGACCACTAGACCAACGAAGCATTCATTATAATATCTTTTACTTCGAAGAAACGAACACACCCTCATTTAAAAGTATAGAATAGTTAAATGATAAGATAGTACTGCGACAATTCAAATTATCTTTCCAATCTTCAAAGCATTCTATATTTTGAGAGCAGACACAAAAATAGGCTTCAAAGCAGCGGCTAGCATCAGTGTCAATCGAATAGCTAGCAGCAAACAACAACAACGCATTTTGACACCCTTTGAAACACGGCCCCAAAAAAACACACAAAATAATTTATTCAGCGTCCATGAAACACACGCACTGAAACAAACAAAAACACCAATAATATTATCCCTTCGGCTGAACAAAAGATAAAAAAGATGGTGGGTAAACTGCAACACGCGTCCCAAAAAAAAATGTAGTGAAAAATAAATGTAGGTAGTGAAAAAAAATGAAACTTTTTGATTTGTCCGCTTCGGAACAAACGGTTACGTGTACCGGCCCTGGCTGGAATACTAATGAATTGGTTACCTACTCGCTTGCGGGAAATATGCGACAAGCGTGTTTCCTGATGGACGCAGTTGGTCCTACGGGTTTTTCGCAGTTGGTCCTAGGGGTGATCGAACTTTGGGAGGGAGGCTTTTGTTCCGTCATTGTGTATGCATGCGTTTTGTGGTTGAGTTTTTTTTAGAATATGACACCTTGTCATTCAGGAAACTTAGAATGTGATTATAAATCATAATATATTGTGATCACAAATCTAGTATTCTTTTGTTTTTGATCAACTGCTTCGTTGCGACTGCCGAGCAAGAGGATTCTATTTCGATTCTCGTGTCGGGCCAATTTTTCCATCAGAAATTTCTCAGTTGCAGCCACGAAGTCTGGATTTGTGCCCGGTTGATGGCAATAGGCTCGCCCCCACATGGCACTTACTGGTGAAATGTGAGTGTATTATCAGGTACAGCTCTGCCTAACTCTTTGGGCTCTTTCGAAGCCTTTGTAATGACTAAATTAAATTTTAAAATATTAAAGAAAAGTGCTTCTATCTTTACGCTCACATTTCTTATGTCAAAAATTTACTAAGTACCTTATCAACTAAAAATCATTAGTAAAGCTTAAACATGCACACGGAATCCTAAAACAAATTTAAATAAAAACAAAAAACTACAGATACACGTTATTTGATGGCGCCTCGACGCCCGGCATGCATATTCATAATCGAGGGATTTTCTAACGTGCATCGAAAAATTGAATATTACGATTGTAGCATTTTAATTTACATATATAGACCGTGTTATTACTGGCTTACTTGCAAACCAGTATTATTTATCCAGACTTTACATTGCTTGAAAATATTTATGGAATTCTATTTTAGTATATTTCTAAGTCGAATTTATTACGATGCTTCCAGCAGTGAGTTTACAAATAATATACAGACTGGGTATGGAAAATACGTTTAAGTTATTTTTGAAATTGTTATAAAGACCTCAAAGATTTATTTCTACAACTAATAGAATATAATAATTTATTTCAATAAGTACAGGATCTTATTTAACATAAAATAACACAACTTAAACACTACAAGTGCACATAACACTTGGAGTGCTCAGCAGATGATCCTTTTTAGCCGAAAGACTGTCCACTGCTAGGCATAGGCCTCCCCCCAAGTGTCGCTACATCGACCCGTGAGTCTAGCATCCTGCGAATTCCCGTAACCTTTACCAAGTCATCAGTCCACCTAGTAGGACGCCTTCCAACGCAATGAACCATACAGTAATGGTAATGGAACTGGAAACCAATACGCGATAGCCCTCAGGATACCTATAAACTTAGGTAGTCTGACATAAAATCGATTGGAACCAGAATAAGTCTTCCAACAATTAGTTTCAAGCAAATTTTATTCAATAAATCACAGATATACTAGTAAAAAGAAACATAATAACGAAGAATTTGTTTTACCCAGAACGAACATTAACAAAGTATTTAATTTCGCCTCTAATTCATAATTTACTCTTCGCATTATAGAACTCACAAGCGCCTTTTTAAACACGACCTAAAAATAGAAAAAAAGCGTCGTATTGAAGCGAAAAATACACGCACATAAACTGAAGTTCTTTTTTAATTAGATTCTTCTTCGACTTGTTTTTTTTTTTAATTTTATTTTGTTTATTCCCGTTCACACCTCTTAAATTACTTCTTTATAATGAGAAAAGTTTCCAGTGCCAAGAAACGTTTAAAGATAAGATGTTTAAACGGTGATATAGTTGGCTTTTTAATGAAAATGTTTAAGAATTCTTAGTGTATCAGCAATCTTATCTTTCCACTCTTATTTTATTAAAGGGATGGGAATTTTAAACGGAGTTGCCAGTTTGTGTTTTAGCTAAGCCTCTTGTAGTGTGATAAGGTTTTAACTTCATGTCGTTGATAAGAAGAAGCTGTGTAATTGATAGCCTTGTCTTAGTCACTGGTCTTGGTCACTTATCTGAGATCAGTCTCAGCTACGCTTACAGACGCTGATTGCCACTTTGCGGCATGATCTTTCAACATGAGTATTCTTAAAACCACTGAAGTTGTTGTTTTCTGCTTTTAATCTTCTTTTCTATGGTGTGTGCCTGACTTGGTGTCAGAGTTTTTTTATGCCATCCTCTGACTTGGCTTGCCGTCGTAAAATATCTCTCAGGCATGCGGTATACTCTCGATGTTCCCATCACCTACGCAAGTGATAATTATATAATATATATAATACTAGCTGATGCCCGCGGCTTCACCCGCGTGGATGTCGTTAAAATTATATACTAAAACCTTCCTCTTGAATCACTCTATATATTAAAAAAAACCGCATCAAAATCCGTTGCGTAGTTTTAAAGATTTAAGCATACAGACAAACAAACAAACAGACACGACTTTGTTTTATACTATGTAAGGATGCACATGACTCCGAGATATCAAAGATGCGTGACTTGGAACTTGAGACGTGTGACTTGGCTGTCCGACGATCAAACCAGTAGACTATCACTGCTTTCATCCTGCTTTTAATTTTAAAACGTTTAGTTTTAGTGTTAGTGTATTTCCTAAAACCCACCCTAACCTTATCAACACTTTTCGTTCAATGTCTTTTGGTTTGCAACATAGTTGGCCTGTTTCAATTATTTAACACTCTACATTATGATTAAAAACATTATAATTTTCAAAAGCTAAATTAAATTAAACAAAAATACACTCTATTAGTTTTCAGCGTATTTCGCATTTTAGATTAAAAGAAAACTTAACAATGCTTTTTAATTAAATTACGTAAATTAAACATTGAACAAAGACTTATTCTCGTTAATTCGAAATTCGTGTCTGACCCTGACTACAAAGATGGCATTTTAAATGGACCGTGTAATCTATGAGATAATAATTATATTATATCACGATTCATTTCGGAAAAGCAAAGTTATATAATTTTTTGTAGGTAACGGGACAAGGGACAAACGCTTAGCGGGAAGAAGAAATTAAAATAAATTTTTTGTAGTTTTGTATTTTATAAATTGGTTATTTCATTAATTTTGGGTGACCACCCATTATTAAAGTTTCTTCCGTGTCTCAAAAAGCACGTTAAGCCGTTGATTACGGCTGTCAATTGAAGATCTTGGGCAGTCATTACTGGTACTTAGTCAATTGCCCGAAAGTCTGACAACCTATCTTACCAGAGGGTATCTTATTACAGTACTAAGTGTAGGGTGTGTAGATCAGATAGGCATTCAGGCAGCTGATTTCTAATCTATGCGGATTTCTGTCAATCTAACCAGATGCGGATCCAGTTAGACTGGGAGCTGACCCCAATAGTGTTAAGAAACGGGTAGGCAGCCGATGAAGACCGACTTTGAAATAACAACCACTACTACTATTTGACGTCTACCTTCACTGGCCGCGCATGGTAGATTTGTAGCTCATAGAACCTTGTGTGATCATTTGGGGTCAACATTTTCGCTATTACGTAATGACATGATCAACCGCTTAAAGTTTCTAACTTAAGCCATCAACTAACGACCCTCTTTCAAACTGAATATTTATATAATGTTCGCGAAAAGAGCGTGAAATCGCAAAGAAAACAGAAGTTAACCTCTCTTTGATGTCTTTTTTATAATTTAGTACCAACATATTGTAGGCTTTGACGTTTCTGGCCTTTACCTAGTCTAGAACACTTTCATGGTTATGTACTCAATAAAATTAGCATTTATAGTGGTAGCCTCTATGCAACACTAGTTAGATTCTGAATTAAGTTTTTGGCACGTTAAAAATATAAACTAAACCGCAATTTTATAGTTCAGAAGAAAAATATTAAGATATAAACCATAGTAATAATGAAATTCTACATTCAATGAAAACTGTTTGAATGGCAATTAAATAATAACAAGCTACATAAAATAAACAACCCAAACAATACATATTAATTACCATTAACCGCCTTATTCATAAAAATAGTTAAGAGTTGTTTAACACTTAAGCTTGATTTATCTCGCATGCCGTCACTTTCATTTGAATATTATTGAAGTGAGACGGCATGCGAGACAACTTAAACAACTCTTAACTATTTTTATGAATAAGGCGGTAAGTGTTTAATGTTAATTAATTTGTATTTTTAACCGACTTCAAAAAAGGAGGTTACTATGTTCGTGTGTATGTATTTTTTTTTTTTTTTTTTTATGTATGTTACCTGATTTCTCCCCCATTTGTGGACCGATTATCAAAATTCTTTTTTTATTTGAAAGAGTATACTCCTGAGGTGGTCCCATTTTTTTTGGTGAAGATCTGGTGCTGATCTTCGGAGATATACAATGGAACTCTTCAAAAATAGACGGCAAATCTGTCGTAATTGCTGGAATCGCTTGGATGTTTATTGAATATACATTATCATGACGTAACATCACGCCTGTATGCTCTGAGGGGGTATGCAGATGTGTACAATACACATTTTTTTTGTTGTTTTATGAATTTTCGTGCTTTTGCTGGCGCTATTCAAGTATTCGCATCTAGCAGTCATCACTTGTATTCATGTTGATTAGGTTTCTTGGTTGAATGTTAAATGCATAGTAAATATTTGTATAGGATATAATATAGGTACTTATTACAACTAAAAATGAAAAAATTAAAAACTTTTTTGCAAAAAAAACAACCGACTTCAAAAACACCAAAAAGAGAAAAATAAACTTCAGAAGAAAAATCTGCTTCGGAAGTCGGTGGCAAAAAAATAAAATCAAACAAACAAATGTCACCGACTTCAGAAGCTGATTTTTCTTCTGAAGTTTATTTTTCTCTTTTTGGTGTTTTTGAAGTCGGTTGTTTTTTTTGCAAAAAAGTTTTTTTTAACAATCTAGCCACATGATTAATCGTTCAAATCATTAACATTTAACAGTATTGTCGCCAAAGTTTTTGCTACGTTGGTCTAATTGTTGCAAGCGTAACTGTTGAGCATGAATTCCTAGGTTCGTTTCCTGGGTTGGGCAAAGTACTATTGTGTTTTTCTATCAGGAATATCTCAGTAGCAAGCAACCCCTGTGTCAGGATTTGTGCCTGGTTGATGAAAATAGCCTCACCCTCTGTTATATGGGGTTTGACTATAGCTAAGATTCGTCATGAACTCTACAAGATTTCATAATATTTCTGTTAAAAAGATAAACGGAGTAGAAATATTTGAGGAGTATGCTTCGCTATCTTACGAGGAATAAGAAAACAAGGAAAAGAGAAAAGATAATATTGTTCTGTTGACGATACGACAAATGTAGTAGAGTTTCCTTTTCCGAATCGGTGACAAATATGTTTTGGAAGATAAGACAACAAAATCTGAGTCCTCTGCCATGTATGTTTTTTAGAACAATCACACTATTCCAAAACCACCGCAACTCCTGAAAGTCAGAATCAATATAAGTGGCGACCACCAGAAAAACACCTAAACTATTGAAGCTCGACAAAGTCCCAAAGAAATCCCGCAACGAAATTAATCAGACAAGAGTAGTGGAGGTGTAGGAGATACATCATTTCTATTTCCCTCCATATCAGCAGGAGATAGAACAGAACAAGGCCAATAGGCACAAAGGGACGTATACAATGGGATAAGCCCAGTTGCCTAGCACCACGGATACAATAATTTATTCGGCTATGTGTAATCAAGATTCAAGATTCTTTATTTGCATGAAATATGGTACAATAATGGTCTTAAATATAAAAGGTTTCACATATTTCGCCTACTGCATTCGGCATGCAAACTTAAAATTAAAATAAAAACACCTAGTACTCGGGTAGCACCTAGTACACTTAGGTATTACCTTGTTACATTTATAAAACATTTAAGAATATTAAAATATCAATAATAACAATCATATTCTGAGAATTTAAATGAATAAAGTCATAAAATTGGAAAAACAAATAACACAACTAATAAAATAAAAAAATACCTAACAAAAACCAATAACAAAACATCAATAAAATAAAATAGGAACTTATGATAATTAACGAGTAGAAATGGGCTTTTATGTCAAAAACTCATTAATTGTATAGAAAACGTTGTTAAGGAGCCATTTCTTTAGTTTTCTTTTGAAATAATTAACTGGTAGTTCTCTAATTACTTTAGGTATTTTATTAAATATTTTGACCGACATGCTATAGCAATTGTTTTGGAAGAGTGTGCTTCTACATCGTGTTATGGCCAGTTTGGTGGGATCTCTAGAGAGAAACTTTTTATTGTCTGAAGCTTTAATGTGTCGGCGCACATTAAGATGCCAATGTCAAGAGTGACAGCTTGTCACTGTCACTCTAGCGGAGCGTCGAGTCGATGGTAGCGGGGCGGCCATCTTGGTACGGCAGATCGTACAGAGCGGTCGCAAGCGCACCACGTTTTCGACGAATCGCTATCCATCCTCTTATTCAAAGTTCTTTTTTTGAAGTGATTGAGTGTTAATTATAGCCTAAGTGATTATTGTTACGTAATTTAATTATTATTTCAAGTAAAATCGTTTAAGTTATCAAGAGAACGGTTTTAATTCAAATGACCCTACTTGGACTACCCACATACCCACGCTGCAAGTTGAATAATTCTGATGAAGGCCGTCCTGAGCTTACAAATGAATAAGTTGTGTGTAATCAAAGCTGTTGTGTAAACAGGGTGTCAGGAATAGCAACGCGCAAACTATTGTTATTAATTTCCCATTGTTAGTTATTTATTTAAAAAACAGCTGTGTAAACCAACCTGAAATTCTTGTATGGTCAAATTTGTTTAAATATGAGAAAAATATCACAAGTATTTTAAAAGTTCAGTAGATTCATGGTAAAAATTGCCCAGCAAAGGAAACACAGTGATCAAGCATAAATCTAAATATACAAACAAAAAAAATGGTTTACATTTAACAATAATTTCGTTTTGTTTTTATTTTAAAATAATATAAGCCGACTGAAAAGTTGCCAGTATTCCTGGAATTATGCAATAAAAAAGCTCTCACTGATGTTATTTCTGTGAACTCAACACAATACTTTAATGCTTCACAATGTTTACCATCTATGTACAGTCACGAACATTAAATACCATAAACTGACATAGGATTCAAAATACTTCTATTTCAAAATATTTTTTTTAATATAAAATTAAATATCAGAAAATACCTAGATAAAAAATATATTATTTCCAAACTATAACAGATTTGAATAAATAATGCTGATTGTTTGACCAAAATAGGACAGCCTCTCCAGCTCTGGCTACGAAAACAGTCAACCAAACAATTGACAATGACCCAAAATACTAATAGACCACAACCACCAAATATTGATAGACATTTTATGTTACTTAGTATTTTTTTACCATACCAGTACCCAGTACTAACTGGTTTGTGGAGGTCAGATAGGCAGTCACTTCATGTAAAATACTGGTATTCAGTGGCATCCGGTTAGACTCAGTGGCGTGCGCCCTATATAGGCTCTTAGGCTTAGCCTACCTTACCAACTGAGTTGAACTGAGCATTTCTTTTATCTAATTATCCATGTAATAAAATAACAATACGTACAAAACAATAATAAAAAAGTTCAAACTCCTGGTACGAATCTTATATTTACAGACTTGCTTAGGCTAGCATTCAACTAGCCTAAAACCCATTCATAATTTCACGCACACACCGTCACATCGTTGAATGATCGGTGCATATTTCCGTGTCCATGAACCGCACACATGCATGTCAGCTCCACCGAGAGGAGGCGGCCTGTGATTGGCTGCAACAATACAAGGCCACGATTGGGCGGCCATCTTGAACCCACAAACTCGGCGCGAAGTTCAAATTTGTTTTTTTTTTTACGTTTTTTGCAATTTTCAGGCCAGTGCTAGCTTGAATACTGACTACATACGTCTTACAACCGCGTAATAATCAACATACAACCTAGCACTGGCCTGCAAATAGCATAAATGTAAAGAAATTAAGAAATTTGAATTTCGTGCTAGGCGTGTTTCGTTCTTCCGTGCACAGATAATAGCAGCACTGACAACACATTTCATTGAGTGATTTCCGCATTTCGTATAATCCTGCAAAATTTTGTTGACCGCTGTTGTGAACAAACTCGATATAAAAATGATGCAATTTTATTTGGTAGTATTTTTCTATCGCCAAATTAGAAATTATAGTTTACGTGAGGCAGCCATTATTGTTTCATTGTTGTGTTGTGACAACTTGACAAGCAATTTATAGCGCGATTTGTTTTGAAACCGAAAACGTACAGATATTGTCAGATATTAGTTAACATTATTAACAGTAGTGTATTGTAAATATTAGTGTATTATTTGTGTATTCAATAATTCCCCTAACAAATAATAACAATGGTTTTTACTTGTGAAGTTTGTGCTGGTAATGTGTGTTTGAGAGATGTTAAAGGTAATAAGTTTTCTCAATTATCGTATAGTGATAAGATGCAAGTTGTATCTAAAGGTAGATGTGTACCTGAATTACGAGAATTAATCCAAAAATATAGTAATTCATCGCGTACTCGTCATTTTAATCCTCATAATTAAACAACATTTACCTGGCTGTGTGGCTGAATACACACAAATAAATTATTGATGAGATATTTGAGGTGGCCGAATCTTACTTCTGTTTGCATCGTTAGAAAATCATGAGTTGAACCTTGAGTTGTGGTGAGTTTTTGAATTGTATTTATATTTTACAGGCTTATTATAAAATTTTATAAATGTGTTTTTTTTTTGCTGTCAATATTTCGTAGCCTACCCACTGTACGGGACCACTGCACGCCACTGGTTAGACTCGAAGCCAACTCCAACGTAGTAGGGAAAAAGTAAGGCAGATGATGAGTATTTTTTCTACCCCAGGTTATACCACGAAAAAATCTTGCATACCTATAAAGTATTTATGTCTGTGCCTGTACTTACGTTTCGTTTTAACATTCACGGCGCGGACCGCCGCCGGCGTGGGAGACGCGGCTGACTTCAAAGCGCAGCTTAAAAAGGCTTTCGGCAATTAAATATTGAAGACGGCGTCTGTTACAATGTAACAGTGTGGGATATTGTTGCGCTGAATGCTTGAGTGTTGATTTCTAAAGATTTTGGGGAAGAATAAAAATTAAAGATTAAAGTTTTTTGGTGATTCTTGGAGGGTGGTAGTATATTTGTGTAAAGGATAATATGGTAAGAAAGGAGATGTATCAAAAGATAATGCTTATAATATTTTTGATTTAGCTGGACGAGTTTGAAGAAGGATATTTTTAACAAATAATAATAATATATTGTGTTGAAAATGGTCGTTGACAAAAAAAAACCACACAGATTTGAGTTGAAGTATGATACTCGTAATAAGTGATTTGAATATACGAATCATTTAAGTTGGTTACCTAAACTATTCAGTTTTATGACTTTACAACGATTTTTGATAGAAAAGAACAACCAATTTTCTTGTACTTACTGCTAATTTTAAAAAGTTCACTAACAATAGTATTTCGGGCTAGTAAAGCTCCAATAATACTGAAATGGTTGAAAGCAGGGGATTAAAATTTGCAGCAATGTGGATTATCGGCTGGTTTGCGTGCTGTTAACAACCATCATATTTTATTTATTTAACACAATATTACAATGTAGTGATCGAGGTTTTTAACAGCATGTAATCGTAGCAGAATGGAATAAAATATAATTCATAACATAACATCACGCCTATAATCCCTGAAGGGTAAGGCAGAGATGTACTTAATTGTATACCCACATTTTGTCAGTCATGTTTACGTGCCATGTAATAGGGGCCGAGCCTATTGCTATCAACCAGGCACACATCCAGACTCCGTGGCTGCTACGGCGATAATCCTGATACAACAATTCAATATGTTTCACGTTCGTGATATCACCATCTCAGGGCCAGTTGAAAACCAGCGTCGGGCACTAGCTGCTCGGCAATTTGCTGAACTGGTCCCATTTGGCGCAGCCGTGAGATGCACGCACTCTTTTGTATTTTTGTTTTTCAATTTATTTATTTTGTTAATTTTATTGTGTGTTGTGTACCTACACTTATGGCCTGTGCTGAATAAATGTGTTTTCTTTCTTTCTTTCAATAACACTTTGCTTAACCCGAGAATAGAAACAAAGAGACCTCATGCTCAGCGATTGCGCTTGCGACCTCTAGGCCAACGGTCATAATAATTCGTTGAAGTAGGAGCTTTTTTTCCAAGAAAAACATTATTGTTTGCCGCAGACAAATTCTTCAGCACGAATTGATATTTCAATTGTCAGCGGTCAAAACCAGTCGAGCGTAATTTGAAGCTCCAGTTAATTTCTTATTCTAGACAGAATAAATATTAATCTCAACCTTTAGCGTTCTAGACTTACGTTTATCGAATATTTAATACGTTTTAGCCAGTAGGTAACTATTGCTTTCTAAAATTACTTAGACTATTCTCGTGAAATTATTTATTAGCAGAAAATTCTCAAGGCGTTGAAAGAACAAATAGGAGACGAATTAGTCTGTGATAAAAAGGATTATAATTTGTGACAAATGTAATAACCTATGTATTGTGTTTTATTTACATAATAACAGTTAAATTAAAAATTCTAAGGAATTTTGTTTGGAAAATATAAAGAATCACAAAAGTTTTCCCTTCTTAAACTAATGGTGGTCAGACCTCACGTCAGTACTTTTTGTTTGGAGTGTGGGAAATCATCAAATTATTTAATAACTCTTCCCGCTCTGGACAGAGCGGAAGCGAGTGTCAGAGTTCCAGTGACTAAAACCACCCATGTTCCTTCTTGTCAGCCCTTTGTGTCGAGGACGAGACCGTATCTCTTTCGAACAACCCGCAGCCCCGACGGGGCACGCCAGTACCTACTTATGTTACTTAAATGGCACGTCAGCGTCGGTATTTAAAGGTCAAAAGTGAATTTCTGCGTTTAATTTTAACTTTAATTTGGTTTGAGTTTAGTCATGCGGCTAGCAGCTATAGAATTGATGAGATAATTATAGCTGATCTATTTGAATTCACGATTTATTTTTAAATTAAACTCTGATTGATGAGTTCGAAGGGTTTTATTTTAATTGGAATTAAATAATACAATACTGCTATATTGAAACGATTCCAATAAAAAAAAATAGACAATGGTTTATTAAAGAAGGTGGGTTACCAAATTCACTAATTGTATAATGATCTAATCACAATAATATAAAGTATTCATTTAATTTCGAAAAAATATTGGTTAGTTTTTAATTCAAATTTACTCTAATACTTCACCGTAAGAACGTTATATTTAGATCTCAATCCTGCATAATAATAATATATAGCTGTATAAAGAATACGTAATGCTTTTAGGTTAGTTTCCATTAGATGCAAGTTATTAAGACAACAGCTAATTAAGTTATAATAAATGTAATTTAGTACTTATAGGTACTTATTAAATGTCTGCTCGGCTGAAAAACTTATATTCTCTAAAGTAAAACTAAAATTAAACTTAAACATAATTAAGACGAACATTTTAATGAACTTATAATGTTTCAGTTTTAAACTTGATATTGCTTGTTAAAACTTTTAGTAGCAGTTTTGTTTACAAAGTTTTAAAAAAATAATAACAACGTATTATCGGCAAATATAATTAGCAAGGCTTTGCACAGAAGCGGGAAAGAGCGGGCAGAAACAAAAAAAAGGTAACCAGCACGGTGGAGTTTAGACAAGACAAGGATAGTTATGTCAGAGCATTGAAAGAAATAAAGAAAAGAAAGAAATAACATTTATTGGTACAGACACAGGGCATATAAAAATAAACATACAAAAATTAAAATAAACAAATGTTTTGTTTTTAAATAACTTAAAACTATTTGGTACAAAAAAAAAATTTGGTAATGTTATAGGCTGAATATAATTATGCTTATATTGTTCGCGTCCAGATAATAACATAAATAGAGAAGTAACATAAATGGAAGAAGAAGAAGACATGTTGCGCCGACTCCAAATAAATTGGGATATGGGCAGAAGAATGATGATTATATAACAGCAGGTCGGATCAATCTTCAAGATAAGCCCCGCTAGAATAGGTTGGTCTGTGGATGGGTGAAAATACCGGTGTTACGTACTCTTTGGTTCTTTTATACTTTTTTTATTATTTCAAATTTAAATTGTTTTTCTTTACATTCTGTCTTATGCTTTTTTGGTTTGCTGTCAAAAGGTGTGATTTTCGCTAGATCCATTAAAATAATAAATTATATTGATTTACAAGGTAAGTTTTTCACTCCAGGATAACAGCCCACATCCTCATCTTTTTCAACCGGTATTCAGCTGCATTCGTTCGACTGGGATACGACCGGAAAGGTTAGGCAGGCTGTTTCCTCACGGTCATGTATTTTGTCATACAAGTATGACCATGGTGTTTATTGCAATATCGATGCTATTGCAAATACTAATAACTAGCATACACATATATAACATGCTATCTAGATTGTTTGTTACTTTACGCCAGTATTTACCTATTGATATATATGTATCATACCGACCGCGTCGTTGGACAATTAGCCTCAAGCTACAGACTGCATGTATTATGTTGTATTTGAGGTAGGTAGGGCAAAACAATACTAGGTTACCTCAGGAACATCAGAAGCAGCCCGGCGACTATAGTTGCTGCCAGTTTAGATCGCTATGGCGGCCATTGACCCATTACCCTTACATTTATTAAAGTTTGAAATAAAAAAATAAGGCCATGTCTTGAATTGCCATATATCGTGATCATCACATTTTTTTCTGTAGAAAAAACAATACATGGTTCATTGTTTTGGTTCATACGAAGAGATGTTAGGGAAAGGGCAATGACCGCTATAGCGATCTTAATTGGAAACAACTATAGTATTCGGTTGCTGGCAACAAGTTCGCCCTCTACTAAAACATAACTAGCAAAATGTGCTTCTACATAGCCTTACTCTGATTACACTTTGATTACCTTACACTGAACGAAAAGCGCCAAATACGTAAAGAGAGACCTAAGCCCTCCTACACCTACAACTCTGCCGGTCAACTCTACTGCTTTAACTGTGACCGGGTGTTTAAAAGCAAATTCGGTCTGGCCAGCCACATAGGCACACGCTAGGAAATAGCTTGTAAGGGTCGCCGTTACCGAAATCGGTAAGGAGGACTATTACTCTGATTACAGGTGTGAAGTTGAGCTGCGTTTTTATTTGCTAAACCGCAGTAAAACAATAATTCAACCGGGCCGTAGTAACACTCATACAAACTACTACAATCCTTGCACTGCAATTTAAACCTTATGCCGATGACACATGCTCATGATTTACATTGTCTATAGTGTAATGTGTACGTCGCGCGTCGCACAATTGGCCGAAAAGCTAAACTAGCAGAACTTTGTGATTGTGCTAATGGCTCTCGCGGGACGTGCCGCGCTTTAGATTATAAAGTAATTGTAAAATTACTGTAAATATTGATTGATTACATTTTGGATTACAAATACATTCAACAAAGGGTTAGACAAAGGTGTACCCAATAGTACAGCCACATTTAGCCGGTCATGTTTAAGTCCCATTTATTTATAGCTATTTCCTAGCGTGTGCCCTTATGTGGCTGGCAAGACCGAATTTGGTTACACCCGGTCACAGTTAAAGCAGTAGAGTTGACCGGCAGAGTTGTAGGTGTAGGTGTAGGAGGGCTTAGGTCTCTTTTTACGTATTTGGCGCTTTTCGTTCAGTGTTTCGACTCGCTGTTTTTCAAAAGATTTTATATTTTTGTAAATAGTAGAGCGCCAAAACGACCTATGCAGAGCGAGCCTCTCCCAAAGTCCCAACCACTAGGTCCCATTTAATAATAATGCGAAGCCTAGTGCCATCAAACGGGCACAAATCTAGACGCAGACTTGGTTTTTACTGAGGAATTGCTGACAGAAAAAACTCAATAACAATTTGTCCGACACGGGAATCGAATCCGTGATCTCTTGCACAGCAGTCGCTAACCACTAGACCAACGAGGAGAAGGTGTTTTAACTGTTACCTAATGTATCTACGTATTGAGTAAAAAAGTTTAGTAATATACCAAAGGTTTGTGTAGGTCCCGTCGGGGCTGTGGATTATCGAAAGGATAACGTGGCTCCGTTTGGTTTTTAGTCAGTAGAAGTCTGACACTCCCCTTCACTCTGCCCAAGAGCGGGGGGGGGTTATTCGATGATTTTATTTATTTATTTATTTAAACTTCATGCACAAGAGTGGTACATCATAGGCGGACTTAATGCCACAAGGCATTCTCTACCAGTCAACCTTAGGGTCAAATAGGACAGCACTGTGGTAGAGAACAATAAAAAAAAATTAAAATAAATAAGGAGAAAACCATTTTGTTATATAAGTTGATATACATAAATAGGTACATACTTATACATATTATTAAAGATACAGATAGAATATAATAAGCTAATATACACACATCAAAAGTGTCTGGGGATCAAGCATTTTTATGCGGATTTCTTGAGATTGAGATGTGGCTTTGTAATAAATTTATGATTTTATAAATTTATATGGATCCTTTTTGGTGCATTTCATAATTTGAATCAGGAACTGTCAATCAAATTCGAGTAAAATATGAAAATCAGCTGTCAATATTTTCCCTATAAAAACGAGATAAAAACATTCAACGCATTGAAGACATTATTAGTGCTTCTGTTTCCCTACTACTGATTAAAACCAACGTTATTATGGAGCGGCGACGTCATTTAAGCAGGGAAGAAATGCTCAGAGCCGTGGGAATGATAGAAGCTGGTTCCCGGCAACGTACTGTAGCTTTAGCTCTGAATACAAGTCAGAGTGTTATGAGTCGACTTTGGACACGTTACCGAAGCACTGGTACCGTGGCTGAGCGCCATGGAGGACGGTATCGCTGCACCACACGGAGACAAGACCGATACATTCAAATCTTAACTCGAAGAGCTCCAACAATAACCGCCATGATGTTAGCCGTGAGGCTTCATCACTCTTCAGGGAACTTAATTAGCGACCAAACAGTCAGAAACCGCTTGCATGAAGTGAACCTTCATTCCCGAAGACCGCTACGGGTACCACCTATAGCAATGCACAATCGTAGGATTCGATATCAATGGGCTCTTGAACACAGAAATTGGGCAGAAGAACAATGGCGTTTCGTGTGCTTTTCTGATGAGTCTCGTTTTGGTATGAGACCAGATACAAGACGTATACGACACTGGAGAACCCCTGGACGCCAACAGCGATTAAAATCCTGCCAGGAAGTCCATCCTTATAGTGGTGGAACCATCATGGTATGGGCGGGTATTTGGATCGGCGGAAGAACCGAGTTGATTTGGATCAGAGGCAACCTCAACGCTCAAATTTATGCTGAGACGATTGTATCAGACGTCATCGTTCCTCTACAAGTGCAAATCGGTCCCTTATTTCAGTTAATGCATGATAATGCACGACCGCACACCGCAAGAGTTGTAAGACAGACTCTCGCCGCAGCTAACATCAATGTCGTGCCCTGGCCTGCTCAGTCGCCAGACTTGAACCCGATTGAGCATGCATGGGATATGCTACAGAGAAGAGCTCTGCTGAATATGGAGGGTATCCAGTCGCAAGAAGACCTTTTTTTGTTGTTACAACGAACATGGGCGGCCATTCCACAGCGTGATTTGGATGAACTCATTTTGAGTATGCCAAACCGATGTTCTTGTGTTGTTAGTGTTCGCGGTAGAAACACGGATTATTAATTGTTTAAGTTACCCAATAAAATTTTAAAGAAAACTGTTATTTCAGTCTTTTTTTCGAACTTTAATGTTAGTGGTTCAAATGTCAAAAATCCCTTTATTAGGAAAATGGCAAATTTCTTTATTAATGCAAATGTGACTTGGTTTATCGTTACTGTGACAAACGAAAACACTTTATTTGATGAATCCTTAAAGAAAATTTTAATTAATATCAATCAGGAGAAAAGTTATTGCAAAAATATATGTTGATCCCTAGACACTTTTGATGTGTGTATATTATAATACAACCACCCACCAAAAAAAAAAAAAGTTTGTGTAGATCAGACAAGCAGTCGTTTCATGTAAAAAACCATTATACATCTGGATCCAGTAAGACTAGAAGCTGGCCCCAATCATCATTATCAGCCTATAATTTTCCATAATTGTCTCTGGCCTTCTCTCCAGGAGAGGGATGGGCTATAATCCACCACGCGAGATCAGTGCGGGTTGGTAGATGCTACATGTCTTCGAATTTCTTGGTACTAGGACATGCCGATTTCCTCACCCGGTTTTCCTTCACCGTTTTGAGAAGCGGTGATGAAATTTGGTAAAAGACTAGGCAGATTAAAATGACTTAGATATTTAAGAAGCAATAGCAATTATATTAGCTAACAAAAACAAACATTACTATAAATAATATGACCGTTCCTAAAATATCATGCAAAAAGAACCACAAGTACGGTCAGCACCAGAAGTAGCTTAACACTACTCAAAGTTTCAAAGCCGATTTTTTAATATGTTAGATATTACTCGATAATGACAAGTTATTGAAGAGTAAGGTATACTTTAAAGAATAATTTAATCTTCTGAAACATAAAAACTAATAGCTGGATTCCAGTTCATCAAATAATTAAAATTCCGAAATGTTATGCTACTTCTTTTGCTGACCGTACTCCAAAACATTACAGGGGGTAGAAACCATCCAAAAATTTGCAAACCACGTCCCACCTCGATCTACTTAACGCCGTCAATCTATTAGGGGTGCAAAAAATTGATAAAACACACTACATATTTCATTGCATACCTTAGTTAATGCAAGCGAAGGGTCCGTGGACGCCACGTGAATACCGAGTGGATACCTTCGGATAATACTGTTCAATTTATGATAGCGAGGAGGTACGAGTACAGTAAGTTGCCAGCATTATCTGACCCCTCGTATTAAGAAGAAGAGGGCAACTGGGTACTTTGTTATGAATTTACGTAAATGTTATGTTATTTCAAAGAACTAACAGAAAAAATAACCTTGATCAATAAATAGAATAGCTACACGCTTTAGAAGTTTTTGGTGGGGCCACTTTCTATCCTTGTCGCATAAAACGGCCATTTGTACAACGTAATTATGGTGGTATGAGTTATGACGTCACATCTCCATAGCTCTGTCTTATAAGTTTTTAAACTGACATGGTCACTGACACTACTATTATAGTAAAAACCGAAAAAGTGCCGAAAAAAGTTTGCGAGTGGACACAGTGAGTTTTGTGTGTCGGGAACAGAATCGTGTAGTGAGTGACAATGGTAGTGGTGCCGAACGAGAAAGAGGGTAGACCGTTTTGTTTGCTCATAAACATCCACCCGCAATGACTTCAGTTTATCCGTGATCATGGATGGTGCTAGTAACAGCGCCGAAATATCGGGAACTCGAAACAATGAGAAAACATGGTAAATATTCCGTTAATAGTATTAATAGTAGCTCTGTCTTAGTCCAGCAAGTCATTTTAAATCGGTTAAAACTAAGCCATTTTTTAAGATATTACATTATTTTTTTTACTGTTGCCTACAGATCACTAGTAAAAAAAATAGTCAAGCTGGAGTGAGAATAGGGGTCAGGTAATGCTGGGTACTGACTGTACAATTATTTATTGACAGTTCTCATCTTGCTCTGACTTGAGGTTGTATATTTTTGGGGTACGGTCGGTTTGTTGTGTTTGAAGTTTGAACCTTTCTAAGGGATCTGTCATGCTGGATCAGATAAATTGCGGATCAGTTGGTGGACATCGGACTTTTGATAAATATTTCAGTATTGATGTCTTCCTTGAGAATTGGAAAGAAATGGAACAGAATCGTTGGAAGGAATGGAGGGAGGCCTTTGCTCAGCAGTGGGACGGTATGGGCTAGCTATAATAATAATGTTTTGTCCGTAAGTCTCTTTCGCAATTATTCGGTACCAGTTCACCCGAATCTTCGTTTCAGTAAAATTATATCTTAAAATAACAAGGGAAGCTTTAATCTTGATTGTATCAGTTTTACAGTTAAAATTCTATCAAATTAGCTCATCCTACGAACTTTAACTAAAAAAACGGTGAACGTTTTTTAGCGTAGTCACTGCTACGGAGCTACGCTTTCGTAGCAAACTTTTGCTACGAGTTCCGTTCTCGTAGCAAAAACAATAAGAGTTTTTCTTAATTTGGATCAATTTTATTTGATAATTCTGGAAAATTACCTGAGAGTTTATAACTACATTCATTAATAATTTATAAACACGAAATCTTCACGAAATTTCGTACGGAATAGAGCCGAGTTGAATTAGTTATGCTGTGGTCATCCACAAAATTTGATATTTGCATTATTTCCATTTTAGGGATGAGTAATGGAAGCGTGGAAAATATCCCTTATTCCGTAGTGGTCAGGCAATGTTGCTTTGTTTGAATTAAGAATATCCGCAACAAAAGTGCCGCTTGGTCACAGCTCTACACCAGGTTGTGAACCGGGCGTTAAATGATTCGAAGTAATTTTTTAAGCTATACAAACTAAGCGCTTAATATTTAAAGCCATCTGGTAAAAACCAAAAGATAAGTAGGCCTACTAAGATAAATTACTTAAATAAATACATTCTTACACAAGAAGTTAAAAGACTTTCCCCTATTCAGTGAGTATCAACAAAATATTCAAGAAAAATCAACACAACATCACTTGCTCAAAACTTGAGGTACATTAAACAATGACAAACGACAGCTATAATTTAAAACACCTGACCGCTCCGCTATCGCTTCGCTCCGTTACCGCTTCGCTTCGCTCACAGAAACATTTCGCTATAAAAATATGGCACATGTTATATTTGTGATGGAGATTGATTGTTTCTCTTAAGGGGTATACTGGCATGCGTTTGTGATTATTTATGGTTTTAAGGGCGTCAGTCGGTAGTCAAGTTACCGTAAAAAGTAATCTGACTAAGGAAAGAATTACAGCAAAAATACTAAACGAGATCACACGTCTACACCGTGATCAAGAGCTGTCAGTGTTTTTTTGGGTGTAGAAAGAAATGAAAACATAACATCACATCCTTAATGTGTTCAGGTCTAGGAGAGGTAACGATTAGGCAGTGCTTTATAGTCACCTGCAAAAATGAAATTCAGAAATAAAATCGTGTGAAGCGAGAAATACAAACTAGGTAGTTATCGACTATAAACGTTCACAGGAAAATAGACAATAAAGTATCCATGCAATTTTGGAGGTGACTAATTATAATACACCCGCATTTTGCCACTATCTAGGGGCAAGTCTATTGCCTCCAACCGGAGTCTGTTGACACAACTTTGGAATTCAGAATATTTACCTTAATACAATTTTCTAGAACTCCTACACGATGGTTATGTATTAAATCTTCGCTTCTTACGTATTCATAAGCCACTTAAAATAGGATGATCTGATTAACAACGACCAAAAATAGATTGATAAACAAAATCATTCCAGTAGCTTAAAATAAATTTAAATACTAATATTATAATGTACAGTAGGTACCATGCTGAGATAAGGCCTTTAAATTAGGTCTCGTACAGAATCAATTGTGTATGTTTTGTTTTTTCCAATGTTACATTTTTATGATTTCTTGTTTTGTCCTGTGCGACACTAATAAATACTTTTCCTTTCTTTGTTATATGTATATGTTTGTAATTTTGGATGTAGGAGGTAATCTTCAGTACTACTGATCCGTTTCAGAAAGTTCTTTCACTAATGATAAGCTAAGTTATTTCCGAGTTATGACTCGTCGTCGTGTGATGTGATGAGACTCGGAAATAACTTAGCTATATTTAAAAAGTCCCCGTTGTATTACAACCTAGCATAACGAGTGCGAAACCACGGGCAGAATCAGGTCATAATAAATATAATATAGCAAATCCCAGAGCAACATACCTCTTAACAGATAAGGACTCCAATTTGATAGCCGGTTGACCCTCTCTTTTTCCGCCTAAATAAATGTGATTATATATGTCATTGATTGATTGGAATATTTTATATACTGTATCGTAGGTATGTCATTGTCCCTTGCAGTAATTAGCCGGATTTTTTATTGTGTTTTGTTGTTAGAGCTTCTGCTTATTTTTGTTTTTTGGAATAATATTGAGTACCTATCTTGTATTATATTTATAATTATTGACTTTGGTCCTTTGATCCAATGATATGAGTTGAAAGAATGCTGTACTTACGTTTGCTTGTCAAACTTTTAACTTATTTTACATAATAATATACAGACTATTCGCAAGGCTGGCAGATAGGATGTTCGAACGAGAGTGACATACAAACGTACAATAAAGCCACTGACCCCAAACCGTGTAATATGGAAAAACAATCGACACGAAACGAAGAAGAATACCAAGGTAGTATTTTTTTTTAAATTCGCATCGATAACTGTTAGGTGAAAGTTTGCACACTACCTTTTTTTGTCAATAGCATATTCCGTCGAGTAGACGGTTGGCTTTCAAGGTTTTTTTTCCATTTAAGATCAGAAAAAGACGAAACGTTTACCAAAGAATTTCTCAATTAATAAATATAATGCATACATCCACGATGTTACACGCACTTTAAATCCAATCTTCCTCCCATTGACATCCGCAAGACGGACCAGCTCATCTATAAAATAATAAAATAGATTCCAATGATCCCGCTCAAGTGGGATCATCCCTCGGTAAATAGAAACCTTATAATGGACGGGTTTTGGGGGAAATTAAATTTAAATGGGGACGGAAGGTCAAGGGTCCAACTTGATCGTATGGTGTGGGTAATTGGATGTATAGTGGGTTATTAGTTTTTATTAAAGATGGGTTGTTATTAAAGACTGCCTCGTTGGTCTAGTGGTTGCAAGCACGACTGCTGAGTATGCGGTCCTGGGTTCGATTCTCGGGTCGGGTTATTGGGAATTTCTCAGCCACAGAATCTGGATTTGTTTTCACCTTCAATGGCAATAGGGTTGCCCCCTATTTACATGGGTGTTTTAGTCGGTTCGAGTCGACATAACCCTCCGCTCACTCCAGACGCAGGATCGATGAGGATTTTTCCACAAATCAACGAATGTAATCATCAATGTTTCCATGTTCAACCCCCCAGGGGTTGAACATGGAAACATTTAAGGGTTCAACATGGTCGGGGGTAAAGATTGTGGTGGTTGAACATGGACTAAACCAAAAAAAGCTAAAGCAATTCTTGCACTTCATCCCTAAGCCCCTCCGTGTCTCAGAAAGCGCATAAAGCTGTAAATTACTGGTTTTTAGCTACTATAAGTCTAACCCAACGTAGTTTAAAATCTAGGTAGACGGTGATGATGCGTTCGAAAGTAGGTTAATTGGGACTTGGTAGGAAAATGAAATATTTGGTGACCTAAATTCAGTAGAGTATTACTAAGTTTTTAGATCATAGAGGATTAATTAGTAGATAGAGACAACGAAAGTTTCGTTGATTTGAACTTGAAACTGTATTTTATTAGATGAAGATATTGGATCGATAAACTCCTTCATCGAAACAAGTGATGATAACAATAAAACACGCACATGATTCTGAAAAACCAGAGGTGTCTCAAGTACAAAATTTTTGAACTTTTAGCTTTCTGTTTTTTATTGCATTGATTCGAAAACACTCAGTGAGGTGATTTTTTAAGAAAATAGTGAAATAACTATTAAATAGTCCGTATATTCAAATTAAAACTCAACAATGTTTCCATATTTCTTCTTTAAATGAACTGATAAACACTTTAAAAAAAAACACAGCAAATAGCTAGTGATTGCACCTGCTAGTTTATCCGAGCAACAATTTATAAGGGGTGTTCCCAATTGATGGGCTGCTAACCGCTGCCCAAGGGGTCTTAGATAAGGATTATGGTCTTAACGGAACGGCCCAAGGTTTTTCTCGATGGAAAACTTTTAGGCATGTTACATGCGATTGTTGAGTTCTCGCTGCGAAGAGCTTTTTTTGTCGGCGTGGGTCTTATCTGTGAAGAATAACAATTTCCTTTGTTTTTTTACATACTTACATACATAAACTCACGCTCTTTTCCCATGGGTGTAGGCAGAAACCACAGCCACCTGCTATACGATCCTTACATACTCCTTTTGCCTCGTCCACATTCATACATCTGGTCATTCACGCCGGTTGCTATTACTACGCACTTGTCCTTTCTCAAGAAAGTCACAAATAAGATCAGTGTATGTACCCCCAGCTTTGCCACTCACACCTGCCACCTTTCGTAAGCCGACTTTCACTCTTCCTCTCCCCATAACTAAACCCATTTAGCATAGGGGAGACTGGGTACACTTGATACCTCTGGGACACATGGTACATTTATTTTATAAACCAACCCCACGCTTGCTAGACTATTCAAAACTAGCAACCCTGTTTGTCTATGGTACGGTATGATTTGTGAAACGTCGCGTTTCACAAGTCATACCAGATATTATATAGTCTAGCAAGCGTGGGGTTGGTTTATAAAACAAATGTACCATGTGTCCCAGAGATATCAAGAAGTGTA